>JANBXA010000600.1:69200000-70497500 GCA_030556225.1 Cricetiscus sungorus | reverse complement strand
TCCTGGAAGGATGGCCCGTCAGTGCTGTGTCTCTACTTACCGTGGTCACGTCAGAGTCCGGAGGCGTCATCTCCACCAGGTTGATGTAGTAGGGAGCATCCTTCCAGGTAGGGTGGTTGTCATTGATGTCCAGGAGGGTGACGTTCACCTGTGGACCACAAGAGGTGCTGTGGTCTGCTAAGGCCAATAAGGACAAGGGCAGGGTCAGGCATTCAAGGGTCTTAGTTCGAGCAGTTCTGCCAGTCTGGGTTGTCAGGGACAAAGTGGAACCAGGTCCCTGCCAGAGGAGGATGCTGAGGTCTATCCCATGACGGGGTTGAGAATGGACGTGGTGTTTTAAATCCCTGTTGTGACCCTGGCTTCTCCTACCCACCTGGTCTCAGTGAAGGTGACACCCAATCGGAGATCTGGAAGAATCCCTTGAGCCCCCAGTCCTAGCCACAAGCCAGGTGATTTCTCCGCTCACCTGCCCCCAGGTAAACTATTTACAGGGCTGGGCTGGGATTCTCATTAGCAGGGATGGCTGCCAACCCCAGCCCAGATCCTCTGGCCTGGCGAGAATGGGGCAGCTTCCCAGAGTGGGTTAGGACCATGAGAAGAGGTGAAGAGAGAGGTTTCCAGGGTGAGTCCAAGGCAGGTGAGAGGAAGGGAGAGGGGTGTGGCTACAGCAACTGCCATCCTTCATCTCCAGAGAGCCCCTTGTGCCTTCTCACCTTCTCCATCACCCCTCTGTCACCAGGACCTCACTTAGAGCCCCCCAAGTTTCTCCCTCCTCCCAGAAGGTCCAGGCTCCTGGGCCTTCCCTGAGGGCCAGCAGCAGGGAGACCTAGCATTGTTTCTCAGTGTCACAGGCGTTTAGATGGGGTGGGGGCAGTTCCCAGGGGGCCCTGAAGGGCCCTGATTCCTGGGCTGGTTGGCTCTTCCTGGTAGGAATGTGGCTTCTGCTTAGATGCCCCCCGAGAGCAGGAGAAGATTCTAGGGCTCATGTCCTCTGCTTTTGTCTAGCTAGACCTTTGGAGTAGAAAGGAAGCACCAGTCTATTGTGGCCTCCTGGGTGTCATGGGTCCTGGTGGCCAGGCCTTTTTTTTCCTATGGCTGCTCTTTGCAGATGCCAACTTTATTACAGTGCCTCACCCTGGTTCAGGACATGGTATGCAGAGGCCCAAGGAGGCGGCCTGCAGGCGAATGGGAGGAGGGCCCTGGTCAGCAGGGTAGGGGGTACTCACTGTGGCAATGCCAGTTTTCTGGTTGTGGCCCACACCCCCATCCACAGCCCGCACAATGAGGATGTATTCCGATTTGGTCTCTCGGTCCAGCAGAGATGTGGTAGTGATTTCTCCTATTGGACGGAGAGATAGATAGGTGATGTGGTGCGTGGGATTGGGGTGCAGGGGGCAGGGAGAAGGAAGTAGACATAGAGATGATATCCTTGCAAGCTGCAGTTGGTCACAGTCATGGCAGCGTGGCCTCTGCAACTGTAGTGGGCCCATTGGGTGCTTGGATCCCCATCTGGGGACCCAAGAGCTGGGCCACAGTACCCCACAATGGGGCAGCTTTGCAGGTATGGGGGGTGCTTGCAGAGTAGGAGGGCATTTAGTGCCAGGCCCACATTCACAGAACACCTATGGCTTAGATTTGACAATTTTCTTCTGGCTTTATCAATTCAATCTAGTTAATGTTAGTTCCCTGTGCCTGTTTCCACACCTGCCTCAAAGGGAACTATGACAGGACAATTTTACAGTAGGGTCATTGTGGGAGTCTTTTAGTTAATGTCATGAAAACCTCAGAAGAGTCCCAGGCTCCATCTAGGGATAACGTCACTGGGACCAGTGGCTGGAGAGAGATACCCAGGCTTAAGTTCACACATGTCTTAGTCTGTGGCTCAGGTGTGGACATGCAAACCTACAGTGTGTGAGCCAACAGAGCTCTGACTTAGCAGTCATGACTTGCCCAGTTACCCCATCCATGGTGTAATAATAGCACCTGAATTTTTTTAAAAGTGTACAACAGACACGTTCAAAGTCAACTATAATTTTTGTCAGCTGTTTTTGGCCTTTCCTTGCTTTTGGGCTTCATAGGAACACTGAGGTCAGCCTGGCAGTCTTTATTTACCTTCTGGTGTGTGTGCATGTGTATGTGTTTTCACGTTGTAGATTCCTTGGGTGCTGCCTCCCTGGAGCTGGCTGCCTTGTTTTTAGAGGAAGCATCTCCCGCTGGGACATGGGACTAGCTGCTTAGACTAGGCTGGGTGGCTAGTGATCCCCAAGGGTCCATTTGTCTGTCTCCCAAGTGCAGGGATGGCAAGCACTTGGCCAACTGAGCCATCTATCTCCAGTCGACTTGGTAATCATATACTAGTAAGTGTTTGATAAACAGCTCCCCAAAGAAACAAAAGCCATTTATGGATTCCAGTGGTCTAAATACTCCCTCAGGATAATACCAAGCCACTAACTCCATGGCCTTGACCATGGCATTCCCAGAGCAGCTGTGAGCCAGCAAATCTGAGAGCACCACTATGGCCAGGCCAGGCCCCAGCCGCAGTATGCGGGGATGGTGTCCACTTTGAGAACAAAGACCTGGATTTGAGTTCTCTATGGCCTTCCTGGCATGGGTGTGCCTGGGAGGAGACTGGACCTTTTTGACCCTCAGTTTCTCATCTGTCAGAAGGAGCTCAGAATGCCTTCCAGTCAGAGCTGTTGCAAAGATAAAGGATAGGGCTAGGGAATGGTTCAATCAGTAAAGTCAAGCACAACAAAATGAGTTTAATCCCAGGACCCTTGTTAAAGCCTGACATGGCAGCCATATATTTGTAATCAAAGCTGTGGGGAAGGCAGAGTCAGGAGTGTCCCTGGAGCTCATTGGCCAGCCAGGGTGGTTGAGCCAATGAGCTTCAGGTTCCCAGGTTCAGTGAGAGGCCCTGTCTCAAGAGGAACTATAGGTGAAATTCCCACTGTTCAGAAACTGAAAATTTGCTTCTGTAGACTAGTGGCTTTCAAATTTCCCAATGCTGGGCCCTTTAAATAGTTCCTCACGTTGTAGGGATCCTTCCAGTTGCTACTTTATAACTGTAATCATGCAACTTCAATGAGTTGTAATATAAATATCTGATGTGCAGAATATCTGATATTCGACCCCCAGAGGGGTCACATTCCCTAGGTTGAGAGCTGCTGCAGGAAACTGGAAGAGTTTCCCAAAGCAGGCGGGGACTTCCGTGGCACCATCTTTTTGCTCCTATTGTCTGGGCTGTGACAAGGAGCAAGCTACTTAGCATCCTTGTGCTTCATTCCTTCTATCATAACACAAGTGCCCTGGGAGAGCTGGTGTGTGTGTGTGTGTGTGTGTGTGTGTGTGTGTGTGTGTGTGTGAGCTTTACACCACTGTTTCCTCCCTGACACAGCCACCTGTGTGTGTGTGTGTGTGTGTGTGTGTGTGTGTGTGTGGGTGGGTGAGTGGGTGGGTGCTTTACACCGCTGTTTTCCTCCTCACACAGCCACCTGTGTTGAGTCCTGGGTTGAGCAGGGAAGCCAGGGTTGGAGGACAAGGCAATGAAGAAGCTGTAGCCAGAGACCACAGACTGGCTAGGCTCTGCTAAGAGAGCCCTGTTCCTCAATGGGTGGCATCGATTAATGAATTGGTAGGAAAAATTTAATCTGTAAAAGGTTTTAAACATGAACTTGTGTTCATGATAGATGGCCTTTCACATCTGTGAAATTAGATTCAATTAAGGCCACCTTTGTGTAGCAGGCCTAGCTAATGCGACCAAGAACCAACGACCTCAGAAAATCTTCCCACTTTTGGGCATAGAACATAGTAAGGCAGTAGAAAATGTCTGGGTCCTCACTGTAGGCCGTAGGGTGGAGCTGGAGTTTCCAACCTGCAGCAGGATGTGGATGGGTGGCGGAATACAGTTCAAATATGGCTTTATGGACCCCAAAAGTTAACATTTGAGCTCTAGGGTCAGCTGGTCAAGCACTGAGAGACATCAGGCACATTTTAGCTTGTTTCTTGCCTCAGTTTCCCCATCTGGAAAATGGGGGTGATGATGGAAGGGATATGAGCTAGTTAATAAATGGGGCTGGGATGCTCTCTGTATGTTTCATATCTACAGATTAAACTTTCATGAGATCAAAAATACTTTAAAAATTGCATCTGGATTGAGTATGTAGAAACTATTGTTTTTTGTTGTTGTTGTCATTATTGCTTATAAAGTGTCATAGTTTTCTTGTTTGTTTGTTTTGTGAGATGAAGGTCTCATGTGGCCAGGGCACCCTGAAACTTGCTATGTAGCTGAGGATGATTTTGAACTTCTGATTTTCCCACCTCCACCTCCTGAGTGTCAGATTACAGTCCTGTGCCACCACACCTGGAATGGAACTCATGGCTTCATGTGTACCAGGCAAGCTCTCTAACAACTGAGATATCTCTAACTCCGGGACAGATGTGTGTGTGTGTGTGTGTGTGTGTGTGTGTGTGTGTGTGTGTGTGATGCAAATGCAGTCATGGATGTCCCACAGCAAACTTGTGCAGAGAGCAACTTTGGGTGTCATTCTGATTTGGTTGAGACAGGTCCCTTGTTTGCTTCCATGTAGCCCAGGCTGGCTCATCTGCAAGCTACATTCTCCTGACTGGTCCAGGAAGGGTAGTGTGATGGCACAGAGCAGAGGCTGGGGCACTCACCAGAGCGGGCATTGATGCGGAACTGTGAGGACCCCTCCAGTGAGTAGATGATGGATTCCTGCCCATACTCCCGTGAACGGTCCAGGTCCGTGGCATTTAGGAACAGCACTGTGGCTCCTTTAGGAAGACAAAGAGGTAGGAGGTTGCTCTTCTGACCCCCAACCCCTGGAGTCAGATCCCAGACCCTCTAGTGGCCAAGCCTCAAGGAAGCATGATGGGTGTCCCAGGGCTGAGTGGACGCAGGTCTCCGTTGAGGTGAGATGGGGTCTAGGATAGGTTCCTCTCCTCCCCCAGACACCTGGCCCAGCCTCCAACAGCTCAAACTGCTTCTTGACTTTGCCTGGCTATCCTGTGGATCAAACCCACCCAGATCTACCAGCTTTCAAAGAAACAAAGCACCCAATTAAATTATTCTACATTTACTACATCCAATTTTGGTCTTGTTTTATCTTATTTATAGCAGAATTTATACAGGATTTTATTTCTCACTCATGTCCGTCCAATGAAGGCCTTTGCCTTTTACTTCCTCTCCATCAACATGGGATTCTGGGTTTAGGGAGGGGTTGGCTATCCCTGCAGCCCTGAACAGACTCAACAAATGGCTTGTCCTAAAGGTGTGTTCACCCAGACTTTGGGCTGTGTCTCCCTCCTGCTCTTAGGAACAGTCAGAGGTTGGGTATCAACCCTAGGTAAAAGCTCTGTGGCCACAGATGGATCCCTCAGCCACTTCCTCTGCAGATGATCTGACATGGGTGTCTACCTGTGTGGGACTTCTTGGAAGGTTCCCTTCGAAAAGTATTCAAGTGCCAGGTACTAGTGGCAGCTAAAAGGACTAGCATGGCTCAGACAGGTCCCTTTCAGGTGGCCAGGAATTTCAAGTGTGCTCTTTGGTTCCAAGGACATGGAGTTAGGTGTCATATTCAAAGACCTTATCTTTACAGTGTCCAAGAGGATAGAGGCACCGAGGGCCTTTAGCAGTGATAATGTTCAGGGGATACAGGAATGTGACGTGGGCACAGACTGGTACCCAACACACTCATCTTCAGACACTGGAGGCTCCTTAGACCCTAGTATAAGAAAATGTACCCTCTACCTCCAGCTATATTGATTTCAACTGTTTCCAAGTTCAGCTGTCCTGGATACTCACTGTCCCCTCCTCTACACTGGCTCTCAGACATCTTTGCAGTATGCATACCCCATGAGGAGATCACACTGGAGGTGGAGGTGACACTGTCAGCCTGTCCTGAGGACAGGAACTCACATACGGAACTTGGGGCCTTTCATTCTCAGGGTTACAAAGGAACATGCTTCAAGGCTACCTCCAAAGCCATCCCACCAAAAGCCACGGCTCCTGGGACCGCCTCATGGTACCATGTCTCAGAACTTACCAATCTCCAGCTTCTTTAATCAAGATTGTGTAACTGATCACCTGTTATTCTCTTCCCACTGAACTGGCTATGGGTGAGCATGACCCAGTGTCCAATGGAGGTTCTGCACATTGTCGTGGCAATAACCAGATGTCCCCAAAGACATCCCTGATTTGTCACGGATGCCTGGGATGTAGGTCTCCCAAATGCATGTACCAAGGCTGCAGCTGCCTGTTTGTGTGCTCTCTGTCCCCCTGCCCCAGCTATACCTGCCATGATGTTCTCCACGACAGAAACAAAGTAGGCAGGCTTGCTGAAGGTGGGAGGGTTGTCGTTCTCATCCTGGAAGGGAAGCACACAGATCAGCATGTCTCGGAGGTACTCGGCCAACTCTCCAAAGTGGGAGCCAAGGGGCTGCCTCTGAGGGCCTCTGGCTCTATGTCTCACCAGCGTCTAGGTATTATGAAGGCAGGAGTTCCTCTGGCAGGTCACGGTGAAGGAGGTAGGACAGTCATTGGGGAAATGTGCAAGGGCTGGGAAGGAGTAGTATGAGATCCAGAGATAGATACTAAACGAGACAGCAATCAGCTCGCCCACTGCTCCCAGTCTCCCGCCTTCCAGCTGTACTCCAAACTTACTCCAGAAGCCTAGTCCCTTACTTGCTTTATTCCCATGCAGTGTCCACTGTCATGCCCTCCCAGAGAAAGATTCTAGAAGCTCTGCTGAAATGTAGGGACAGGGCTGGAGAGACAGTTTGGTGGTTAAGAGCACTGGATGCTCTCCCAGAGGACCCCAGTTGAATCTCAGCAACACAACCACCTGTGCCTTTGGTTCTAGGGGAGCTAATTCCCTTTTCTCGCCTCTGAAGGCACTAGGCACACATGTGGTACATAGACATTCGTGCAGGCAAAATATCCATGGCACACAAATTAAATTTAAATTAAAAAGTGAGGGAGAAAGGCACGGCTGCACCACAGATGCTGGAGTGTGCAGGGGCAAGCAACGGTTAGGCTGCTCCCAGAGTCTAGGCTCCAGCCCTGGAGTGGCTGTCAATGGGGCTAGACAGACACCCTGATCATACATGAGCATCAGCTTCTCAGCCTCTGAACCCACCTGGCCTGCAGCCTGGTACCTGCCAGTTCTAAGGGCATTCCTTCCTCTGGCTCAGCCTGTAGCAGCTAGGGACAGGAGTGGAAGTCTGGATGAGGGGCTGAATCAGGTAGGGATAAGCCCTGTGTTGTGGGACCCGGAGCCATGTGCAGCCCACAGCTCTTCCGCAAGCTCCCCAAACTTCCATCAGAGGAGCGAGCATCCTGCCTTTGAGACTCCACCACAGCCAGACGACTTCTGCAATCGCTCACCAAGAATTCCTCCCAGTTGCCCTCTTCACTGAAGACTCTCTAGCCCCCTGGCTCCAAGCCCACTCTTTGGCTGGCTGAGTGCCCCTCTCACCCCCCCCCCATGTCACAATGTTAGTGGGTCCCACTACTAGGTCCTCGGAGCTCAGGGAACAGGGACTCTTTCTGGGGACAGAGCCTGCATGAATTCTTTTGCTACAGTTCCTTCTGCATGAGCAAGCCGGGGAGGGATGGGATGAGGCTGCCTGGCTCTCCTCTCCTTGGCACTATAGACGACAACCCCAGCCTGCTGCATGGTGAGCTCCCAGAATCGATGGGAACTTGACTTCTTCCCAAGTCTGCCCCCTGTTCTGTCCCACACATGTGTTCATTTTCTTCCTAAGGAATTGGGAGCCCTGGGGCTCTCCTGACACCCAACACCCCCAGGCCACTTGGGTCTCACCTAGGCTCCTGGCATGGGCTGAAGGGCTCTGGGTGCACACATACATCGAGACTTCTGCTTGGCTGCATGAAGCAATGCTGAGAATGTCAGCCACAGAGCACGAGGCAGAAACTTATTAGCGGTGATATTTCCCTGGATTCTGGCGCTGCACTCGCTATTAGTTCTAATTCAGTGGCTCCCTCTATAAAAGCTTATTGTCCCCTAATGGGAAATCTACAAACCGAGTTTGACTTCTTTATTAAAAACCAACAAGCAGCGGATGAAAAGGAGTCACCTGGCTCCCCTCACCTGCTCCTCCTTGCCCAAGTCAGAAGGTTCCTCCATTGCCTCTCCCCACACCAGCCTGCGTGGGAAGACCGCCACCAATTATTTAATGAAAGCTGTTTCTATTATTATCTTTTTTTTCAGGCAAGAGAAAATCCTTTTGGCCAAGGGAGGAGGCAGCTTAGCAGAGTGACAGCTACTTAAAAATCACCCACGTGCAAAATCAACCCTAAGGCGGTGACCTTTTCAAGTGTGGTCCTTAGACACAAGTGACTATGCTGTCCAAATGCCCGGCTTGGGAGCCGGAGCTGGTTCTAAAAACCACGGTGGCACCTGTCTGTTGCTGGTTGCTCCTGCGGCCAGGTGGCTGGGGTAGACTCAAGGGAAGTGCAGACCCCACCCCGCCCTGCCTGGAGGGCTCCGCTGACAGAGAGTGGTGGAGAGTGTCTCCTGCCTGGGATCAGGGCAGGAAGGCTGTCACCCAGTCTTTCATTTGCATGGGGAAAGGCTAGCCCAGTCCTGGACCTTCCGCTTCCTGTTTGCTCTGGTCCCCTTCCCCAGGGCGGGGTGGGGCGGGGTAGGGGCGGTGCTGAGGCAAGAAGAGAAGAAACTATGTCAGGTTTCTGTCTGTAGTGAGACACAGAGATCATAGTCTGGGTTTCAATGCCCCTAGGGCAGACCAGAGCTTGGTTAGACCTCATGTGGCCCCTTAACAGGAAGCAGCAATAGTCCACAGTCAGCCCCAGGAGGCTGATAGAGGGCAGAGTCTTGGCCCTCATCAGGGCCACTAGGTGGGAACTGTACTTTGGTTGCTTTATTTTGGTTTATTGAGATAGAGTCTCAATCTAGCCTAGAATTGACTATGGAGCCCAGGCTGGACTTGAACTCTTCACTGTCCTCCTGCTTTAGCTGATCATGTTACAGGTATGAGCCATAAGAACCACACTTTAAGCCAGGCGGTGGTGGCACCCGCCTTTGATCCCAGTACCTGGAAGGCAGAGGCAGGTGGATCTCCAGGAGTTCGAGGCCAGCCTGGTCTGCAGAGAGAGTTCCAAGATAGATTCCAAAGCTACACAGACAAACCCTGTCTCAACCACACCCCCCCCAAAAAAGAACCACACTTTATTTGGTAAGCTACTTCTGGCTCAGTTAATCCTAATCACGGGGCGGGGATGGGGGTCTCTGAAGAGTACTAGGCTCAGTCACATGTGGGCAAGGATGCCTTGCCTTCCCAGCCTGCGACTATGGAGAGAAAAATGTCAGGTCAGACACTCTTCAGGCGTGGGTTCAGTTCCAGCTCTGTCACTGGTAAGCAGTGTCACTTCTCTTTGATGCCAAGGGCCGAGAAGAGACTGTGTTGCAGGAAGCCCCTGGCTCCTTGGTGGAGCCCCAGTGTGGTTGTTTCCATAGGATTGATAGTGCCTACCTAGGCAAGAATGGACTACTTCAATCTGCCTTCCTAACCTCCCTGTCCTGGGCTGTCTAAGAAACTTACTGAGCGTGACTCCTAAGTGAGCCAGAGGAAGGCTGCCAAGAAGTGCTTCTCTATGGTTTCTGCTTAAGTTCCTACCCGGACTTCCTCTCAGTGACAGCCTGCGACCTGGAAGTGTAAGTCAGATAAACCCCTTCCTCCCCAGGGAGAGTTGCTTTTGTTTCAGAGTGTTTTATCATAGCAGCAGAATGAAACTAGAACTCCCTAACTCTTACCACTCTAACTCTTCCTATTTCCCTGTTCCAACGCCTAGAGGGTCCTGCTCAGCCTCCTTTACAGGCTGGACATGCTGCTGTCTGTGGGACAACCTCCTGTCCTGTCATCTGTGATGATGGGCAACATGCCAGGGGCTGTCTGTGTGACAGGCACCATGATTGCCCCCATCTACAGATGAGAAAACTGAGTGGCAGAAAGCCAGAGCAGTTAGTGGGCAGCGGAGGCAGGGTCTAAGCCACAAGAAGAACCAGGAAGAGCTGAGTTCTCCAGCATCCCACACCACCTGGGGGCGTGGCTCCAGGGTCTGCCACGCCTTCCCAACTTCCTGGGCTTCATGTGCCTCAGATGCAGACAGAAGGCATCGCTGGGGGCCGTGCGTGGGAAAGGACCCTGGGTGGGTCAAGGGCTAATGTGTGGCTCTGAGGAGGGCAAGGTTAGGGCAAGATTGTGATCAAGATGGGGCCTTGGTCTGGGAGGCATGGTCAGGGTCAGGTCATCACCACTGGGGCACATTCTGGCTCTTTGGCACTACCCTGGTGACTTAAGGCAGGAGGTCATGGTTCAAGATAAGCCAGTGCTTAGGACCCCCACGAATACTTCTTTGCCTCTGCCTGTCTCCTGTCCTGACAAGACTTGTCTGCCAGGAAGCTGGTTCCAGCCCCAGAGGCTTTCTGCAGCTGGCTGTGACAGGAAGGCCAGCTATGAGCCTGCTCTGGGACTTTCCTGAGCTTGTGTTCCACCCCCAAGTATGTCCCAGCTGACAGCCAGATTGAATTCTCCCGAGCCCCCGGAATGCACTAACTCCCACAGACACTCTTTCACCCTCTGTTGCAACTAGGGAGGGGACTGCCAGTGCAGGCTCGGGTGTGTGGGGGTCCCAGGAGGGACAGACCTGTGGGCCCTGCTGTCAGGCCATGCTCTGTGTCTCCAGCATGGCTGGGGGAGTGCTCACAGCAAATGAATCAGTGTGGAGATGGATTTGGGCACTGATAATTTCAGACAGGAAGGCACTAAGGTGTGTTTGATATTCATGTCAGACAGGCGGTGGGTTGCATTCAGGCCTCTTTTTATATTCAGAGGACCAGAGAGAGAAGGAAGAGAGGGACAAAGAGGAATAGGGAAGAGGAGCAGCGACCTTCCCATGATCCCTTTGGACTCCATGGAATGCTTCTGAGGAAGGGGCCCTCAACCATCTCCCTCTCTGTCTCCCCAGCCTTGCTTTCCAGAGGGTATCGCATGGCTTCACATGGAGCCGAAGCAGAGACATTCATCTCTCACTGAGCTCCAGGGCCTGGCTCTCTCTGGCCATGCAAGCAGGTGACTTAGCAGCTGAAGCAATGGTACAATATTCTGGGAGCTATGGGGACACAGCCCTTTCCCACTAGACAGAGGTGTCCCCAAGAAACATTCACCACCCTCACCCTGGGTACTTACAAACACCTCAATGGTGACAGGGACGGTGCTGTAGAGAGGGGGGTTGCCAGCATCTTTGGCCATGACTGTTAGGTATATCAGTCCATTGGGTATCTGTTCGTAATCCAGTGGGCGGCTCACACTGATCACTGGAACCACAGGGACAAGAACCGTAATAAACAGAGTTCAGCTGTCAGTTGCTGAGTCCCCTTGGGTGCAGGCAGCATGGCAAGCCTCCTGGACCTCCCTTATTTTAGTGACTGCCAGTGTGCTTGTCTCTGTGCTCAGCCCACCAACTGGCTGCTGTTGTGGTAGCCAGGCAACTTTGCCATCATTCCTGTGGACCCCTCAGAACTTGGCTTCTGGGGAAAGAGCTCCTCCACCATCTCCTATTTCTTTAGATGGAGACTATTCCCTTGCTGAAGGAAAGGCTGTGGCCTGACAAGGCTGAGAGGTAGCCACACGCCTCTGCCCAAAGGATAGCGAGGCTCATCCAACCTGTCTCCTCATGGACTCTAGCCACCTCAGGCTTCCAGCTGTACCTGCATGGTTTGCAGGCTGGCTGGTGTGAAACAGCTCTCGCCTTGGGGAGATATGACCTCTGGCCACACCCTACTGTAGCCACGCGGGCCTAGCAGCTTTCAGAAAAGTGCAGGGTTTATGGTAGATGGAGGGTACCCCTGGAGGAGGCCATGATTGCAAGGGGCCCACCAACCCTCTTCCCAGCTGGGCCTTCTGCTCTGTCCACCCAGTCATACCTCCATAGCCTTCATACACACTGATGTCGAAGTAGCTGCCGAAGGCGGATGCATTGACGATACTGTAGGTGATCTGGTTGTTGGGAGGGGAGTCTTCATCTGTTGCCTGGAAGGAACAGGCCAGACAGAGCCCAGTGAGCTCACCCAAGACCTGGGGCCAGGACAGAGTGGTGGAGAGGCAGCCCAGCTCCTCTCAGCTCTTCTTCTGGGCCAGGACCTTAGAGATCTTCTTATTCCTCAAAAGGAACCTACTCTCTGGCTCCTGGCAAAACTGGTGGGCACAGAGCTGGGCTGAAAAGTGAAGCTGGGCTCTCCCAGTGGATGCCTGACATGTCAATGTCCCATATTCTCTGCCCCAGCCCCAACTCATCAGGCTATAGATGTCCCCACCAGATAAGCCTGCTATTCTGTTTGTCCCCAAGGTCCCATTGGTTTTTAGGGGGGTAGTATTAAGAAGTATTAAGAACTTTTAAGGGGCGGGGCCTTGTGGGAGGTGGTTATGTCACTGGAGGATCTGCTACCAGCATGGATTATTGTAGTTTTGGATCGACCCTGATCAAGATCAAGTTACTATAGAGAAGCATGTCTGACCTTGCTCCTATCTTGCTTTCTATCTAGCTGTGAGCTTCCTTGCATGATCCACTTATGATGATGTCTACAACACCACGAGATAGCCAGGAGACCTAATCAGATGGACACACCTACCACTTCAGATTTGTATAAAGTATGCAGCCTTGGCTATTATGCTGTAGCAATAGAAAGCAGATGGAGATGTGAACGCTTGGGTATTCTGTTAGTGCTCTCATGCTCACTGTAAGTTCTCATAATTGCTGCTTGCAGTCAATCCATCAGCCTCATGTGTGCAGGGCCCGATGGCTCTTGAGAGCAGCAGCATGCCTAGCTTGGCACATAGTAGGTTCCTATGAAATGTGTGTTGTATGTGAGCAAGGGACCAGGGACCCATTGTCCTTTGGATGCAGGGGCCTCTTTCAGAGTGTCTCTGACTCTAGAGAGCCCCCAGCGCTTTCCAGCAGGCTGTTTGCACCCAGGGTGGAGCCGAAAGGGAAGGGCAGAGCCTTTGGGGAAAGCGTGCCAGGCTAGGCGGCTCGCAGTCCCATCTTTTATGCACCCCATGCCTGCCCTTCGCCCTAGCTTTCATCACTGTTTGTTTCAGAGACAAGCTCCAGGGAGAGACCCTGGGCCCTGCCACTTTGGGCATGAGGGTGGGGAAGAGGTGAGGGGACATGGAGTCTCTGGTTAGAGATCCCTGCTGTGCGCTTGGGACTTGCTGCAGGTGAACTTAAGAACAAAGCCCCATTTCAGGGGGATCCTGCTCTCTGCCCACAGGCTATGTCTTTCCTGCCCATCTCTCCCTTGCTTCCTCCTTTGTAGTTTCTGTGGCTACTTTATATGTCTACATTCTCAAGTGTGTGTGTGCACATGTGTATAGCTATATGTGCACCCATGTGAGCATGTGTGGAGGCCAGAGGTTGACATCAGGTGCCTTCTTCACTGTTCTTTGCCTTATCTTTTGAGTCTTTCTCTCTCTCTGTGTGTCTCTGTGTGTCTCTGTGTGTCTCTGTCTCTCTCTCTCTCTCTCTCTCTCTCTCTCTCTCTCTCTCTCTCTCTCTCTCTCTGTTTTTAAAGACAGGGTTTCTCTGTGTAACAATCCTGGCTGTCCTGGTACTCGCTTTGTAGACCAGTCTGCCTTGAACTCACAGAGATCCACCTCCTGAGTGCTGGGATTAACGGTGTGTCCCACCACTGCTCAGCAAGGGTCTCTCATTGAACTTGGAAGCTGCCAATTGACTCACACGGATTCTCCTGTCTCCCTGCTCAGCACTGAGATTATAAGTGTGAGATAGCTTTTACAGGGGAGTCCAGGACTGAACTCAGGTCTTCATGTTTGATGGCAGGCCGTTTTCTACTGAGCCATCTTACTATGTTAATGGTGTTCTTGCAATGGGACAGCCAGCCCACTCTATGGCCTTGTAAGGGACATGGGGGATGTCTTTATGGTAAGTGGCCTGACATCTGGGTTGAGGCAGACACTCTGAATGTGCCCCTTCTGGGTCTCTAGGTATAAGAGGTGATTCTCAGAGTACCTCCAGGCTTGTAGATGGGAGTTGGGGACCTCCCACAAGAACCCAGAGAAAGAGATAACAAGTGCAGGACTCCTGGGCCTTACCCTGAGCCGCACCAGCTGTGTGACAGATGGCTCATTCTCCCTCAGAGCACCCACATAAGCATCCTTCTGGAAGGTGGGCACATTGTCATTGACATCCAGCACATTGATCCGGACCCGGCCTGTGGCCTCCTCACCACCTCCATCCCGGGCAATGACAGTCAAGGTGAAACGCTGAATAAGTTCGTAGTCCAGCCGAGCTATCAGCACAATGAGCCCTGTGTCCTTGTCCAGGGAGAACCTGTGTCAGGTGAGGAGGAGCAAGAGGACACCAGGATTAAAGCAAGCCACAGATGAGCTCCTGCAGGGGTCAAGGACTAGGTAACAGGACCCTCTCTGTGAGCAGAAGCTCTGCCCACTGGGTATGCTTAGACAATAGAGAACTGAGGATACAAACTCTGCCGTCTGATAGTTGGAGAAGGGTGCTGGGTCCTCTTGGAGCTGATGCCAGCCTTTGGGAGGAAGCTGATAGAAGTGTTCTGGGGAGCATGAAGGCCAGTGAGACCAATGCTCCAACTATCCATCTAAATGTACCCTTTAAAATCCATATGTGCTGCCAGGACCGTGTGTAGACTCTGCCAGCATTCAAGCCTGGAAGGTCCCTTGGTAAGCCCTGAATCCAGAGATGGGAAGAGAGGAGAGATGACCAGGCCCCATGAATGCTGGGCCCACGACAGCTACACTGTCCAGCCACTGCTGCACCTAGCGTTGCAGGCTCTGTCACAGTATTCAACAATGCAGAGACATACCTAATAGGTATGATCTCATCCTGATCATTCATAGAATACAAGCTCACAGACAGACTGTCTCTCTTGGTTGGGCTTCCAAATATATGACTCTGTGTGTGTGTGTGTGTGTGTGTGTGTGTGTGTGTGTGTGTGTGTGTGCGCGCATGCACTCACAGGTGTACTTGTTTGCACATGTGTATGGAAGCCAGAGCTCAACTTTAGCTGTCAGGTATCGTGCCATCTACCTTGATTTTGTAGATGAGTCTCTCACTGACCTGGAGCTCACTGATTTGGCCAGGCTACCTGGCCTGTGAGCCCCACAGGACATCTTCCTGTCTCTCCCTCCTGTGTGATTACAAGCATGTACCATCATACCTACCTTTTTACACATGGGTTCCACAGGAATCAAACACAGACCCTTATACTTGCATGGTAAGCACATTCCTGACTGAGATGTCACCCCAGCCCTAGGCTGCTTATTCTTAGCAGTGGTTCTTCCCTGTGAATTCAACCAGGCCTTTGGTCATATTAGATTGACAGGCCTTCTCTTGGCCTCTGCTAAATTGATGGCAAGAGGTAGGCCAGGACTAGCCAAGGATTACATTACTACTATGTGCAGGGTAGCATAGGTCATGCAATGAGATAAGTGGTTTACCTAATAGCCACTGCATGCTGAGAGTCACTCTCCTGGTGGTAGAGGCCATGCACAGAAGCCTGACACTGTTACCTACCAGCTGTGTGAATTTTGGTAAGTAACCCAGCCTCTCTGAGCCGGGATTCCTGTTGGATGGAAGTGTGGGCAGTGCTGAAAACTGAGTCCCTATCAGTAAGTAATAAGGGATGATCCAGGACCCAGGCTGATGCATAGTGAGTGTTTGACAGAGCGCCTGGTGCAAGGTCAGGCCTCAAATGTCCTCTGTGGCCGCTGGTGGCAGGAGCAGCAGTGTTAAAACTTCTGGGCCTCATAGATGCCTGCTTCTCCACTCCCAAAGCTACATCCAGAGAAACCTGTACCAGACAGTTTAGGGGCTTAGTCAACTGATTCCAGTTAGAGTGTCAATCTGTGGGTCGTTACCCCTTTAGGGCCAAATATCAGATATTTACACTGTGATTTTAACGGTATCAAACTTACAGTTATGAAGTAGCAGTAAAAATAATTTTATGGTTGGGTCACCAGAGCATGAGAACTGTACTGTTCTAGAGTTCTGATTCTTGGGGCTTCCCCGGGCACAGAGCAGTTTGCTGGACTCGGAGTGGTCAGGGGCTGCTGCCAAGAGGAACTCACCTGTCAGGGTCATCACTGAAGAAGTAGTTGACTTCCCCGAAGGTGCCCACATCATTGTCGGTTGCCTGCAGAAGCAAAAGAGATTGTGACTGATAGGTCAGGAAAGGGCCCAGGCTACCTATATCACTTCTATATGCCTCCCATGACTCAGCTAGATTGCCCAGAGCCCATGCTGTGCCACAAGAGGGTCACTAGCCACAGATAGCTGTCAAGTTACTTGGGAGAGCACAGTCCTTCTAGAAGGCTCTGATGACAGGGCACTTGGCTTCTTTTGTATCCTGGACATGGCCACAATCTACAGTACAGGCTGAAGATGCTATATGGCTTTTCTTTCCCTCTCCCCTTCCTCTTCTGTCTTGCATATTCAACAGGGCACTGCCCTTGACCTGAACTCTGGCCCCCTCCTAGGCTAATGCTTTGGAGCTGGCTAGGCCGACCTTGGGGTTCACTTACATCGGCTTTATTCTCAGGCTTCTCTCCAAGATTGTACGTGAATCAAGACTGCAGCTAAAAATATGTTTTAATGCCTCTCTGCTCAACATTTTCTGAGGTTCCTTTTAAAAAAGCTCCCAGATTCTATGAAATCTATTAAATTCTACGTTCTTTATAATAAACCTGAATTTTCATGAGAAGCTAATGCATGCTCGGTATATCCAGTTCCGGAAGGCAGATAGATGAATAATATATTTCTATCCCAAATGAATGAAATGAAAAATATGTTTATACCCAAAGAATTAAGACCTTAGTTAACCAGAAAATGTGGCTATTTATAAAGATGCCATGTCCGAGGGTTCTGGGCTGACTGCTTTCAGAGCATTGCCTCCTGAACCCATTTTCCACTCAGTATCTCCACAACGATGGTCCTATTTGTCTGTGTACAGACAGAACCCTCCTCCCCCATCCTCCACCATGGTTCTAGCCAGGTTCAGAGCTGGGCTAAGCTTCTCAGTGTATGTGTTGAGTAAATACAGAAGTAGACACTGGCTCCCTGAGGGCCTCCCTTGCCGGAGCCACTCATGACAACTGCCATTACCAGAGACTTAGTACCTCCCCCACATAGATGTGCCATTCTCATAGCAAACCCAAATGATAGATGGGGAAACTGAGGCTCCACAAAGGTTCACAGTTTACCCAAGGTTCACAGCTTGGACCAAAAACAAAGCTCACTTTGTATCCCATGACCCTGGCTGCTGAGTGGTCTCCTCTAACTCAAGAGGGGGAGTGTTCCAGAAGGAGGGAGGCCTGGGCATTCCAGGGCAGAGGCAACCACAGCTCCCTGGTGATGCCTTTGTCCTCTTCAGGGATGGAGGAGAAGGGAGGAAGGACTAGGGGAACTTCATGCCCTTCATCCTTTCATCCCATAGCATCCAGCAAGATGCAGCACTGTTTCTATGTCCAAGGAAAAACTGACACCACGTCATGGAGTCCTTTGGTGGAGGCTGGAGTGGGTAGAGGCACAAGATGGCCCCTGTGGAACCAAACAGTATCCTCCTCTGATTGAGGAAAGGGCTGGTGGCACTGCAGAGGGGCTTCCACCTGCTGGGCTCTGCCTGGCACACGACAACGGCAGGTGCTTTCTGGTGCCAAGAAATGAATGGGCAACATCTAATAAGAAAAGCATATGGGGAGAGGAAGATGAAGAGAGAGCAAAGGAGGGAGAAACGATGGTCAGTCATGCTTGTGAGCATCACTGGACCGAGAATCAAGTAAACGGCAAGCTGCTAGGCACACATGTGTGGGATTTTCTTGAGCAGGTTATTGGAAATGGGAAGAACACACTAGATGTGGGAGGTATCCTGCATAAAAGGAGGTGAAAGAGGAAGCTTCAGCTTTGCCTGTTTGCCTTCACTCTTGTAGGCAAGTTCCTCTACCGTAATGCTGCTGCTGCTTCTGGTGGTTCCTTCACTGATACCAGAACAGTCTTCCAAGTAGACAGAAGACCAGCAACTCTCCAGTGATCCTCTAGACCTTCAGTGCTGGGTGGGACTGCTGAGGCACCAGGCCTTGTACACTGAGCAGCCAAAGGGTTCTCAGCTTCACCATGTACAATAGCCATTGTTGTCATGTAAGCCAATCTAATAAGCTGCCCTTCAATAGATATTCGCTCTATCGGTTCTGTCCCTCTGATCAATATGCAAGGATTTAAAAGACCCTCAAAGGGAGAGAAGTCATCCAGAGAGGAGAAAGGCAAAAGTGGCCTAGCAGGCACTTGCACACCCTGCCTTGAAAGAAGGTCCCATGCAGGTCTGGGGACTTGCCCTTCACTCTTTTGGGGGTCTACAGAATTGCACATGAACTTGGGGGGACAGGAAGGACTGCTGAGCTCTCCTAGCCCAGCCCTTTCACACTGGAGTCTGGGCCTAGAATAGGTGAAGCCCAGAGGAGTCTGCTGGTGCGACCCTGGGGATCAGCTGAGACCATCTTAATGTAGATGCTGGCCTCTCTCTCCAAGGCATGCTCTCTTCCCTGGGTGGACTGCACTTAGTACAGCTTCCAGGGAGCCTGGTTGGTCCCTAGGGTCCTCTTACTGCCTGCTTAGGCCACCAAAGCTGATGAAGGAACATTTGTGAGTCCTTTGGTGTCACCATCTAATGACTGTGTGAAATATGTAGGCCCAGTACCAAGGTGTGGGCTGGCTCTCTTTCTCAACTGCGTGAAGCCAAGGTGAGGTCAAGAACTCTGTGCCCTATGAGGTGGGGAGGGGAGGGACTACCAGCCCACCCAGCTTATGCAACCACCTCCAGTTCAGGCTGGACCATAGACAACTCCAAGGACAGCACAGGCTGTGCTGTTCTGTGCCAGGCTTAGGGCCTTTCTCTGGCCTGCCCTACCCCCTCTCACACTCCTTGAACCCAGCATTAAAGGTTAATGCTTTAACCTTCAGCCCTTTTAGCCTGGGCGCCCCTGATGCAGGGTGAGGATGTGCTGACAGATGTGCTTGAAGCCTAGGTGGGGCCTGTAGAGGTACTTGTGTATCTGTCTGTAGCTACATCTGCATGATGTAGAATAACAGATGAGCCTGTGTGTGTGTCTGTGAGTGCATATATATATATATATATATATATGTATATATATATATATATATATGTGTGTGTGTATGTATGTACATAGGTATGTATATGTGTATGTATGTGTATGTGTGTACATGAATGTATGCATGTGTATGGGTATATATGTGTATGATTATGTACACATATGTGTGAATGTCTGTGTGTCTGTGTGTGTGTGTGTATATATATATATATATATATATATACTGTGGGGAGTATGTGTGAATATTTGTAGAATATGTGCACATGCATGTCTCTGTGTGAATATGTATTTATGTATTTGTGTGTATATATGTGTGTGTATGTTCATGAATTATGTGCTCATGCATATTTGTGTCTTCTTACATGTATGTGGTTTTATGTATATGTAGATGTGTGTGTTTGTGGAGTACGTGCACATGCATGTCTGTGTATATGTGTCTGTCTGTGTGTATATGTGTATTCATGTGTATGTTTCTACGTGTGTATATGTGTTCCTGGAATATGTGCACCAGAAGTTAATCTCAGGTATTCTTCCTCAGGAGCTATCCACCTTGCTTGAGAAAATGTCTCTCCCTGGACATGGGGCTCACTGATCAGTGAACCTCAGGGATCCTGTTACTGCCTCCCAGCTCTGGGATTACAAGCAGGTGCCACCACACTCAGCCTTTTATAGGGGTGCTGGGGGTTGAGTTTGTGAAGTCAGCACTTTACTGGCTGAGCTACCCTTCCCACCTCATGAGTCTCCTTAATTGTGACTACATCCCTACCAGGTAGGTTCTTATAACCCATCCTCGGTTGTGACTTCATTATGAAATGTCCCCACGTGCTCACACATCGAAGGCCTGGTCTCTGGCTGGGGATGTTATTTCGGGAGGTTGTAGCTTAGAGGGAGGAAGTAGGTCACTGGGGGCAGGTCCTTGGAGAACATGGTATCTGGCTTTTTCCTGTCATTTTCTTGTGTGCATCCTTGAAGTACTGAAGGACCACATCCATCACACATTCCTATCACCAGGATGTTCAGTCTAAGGGCACGAGACCAAATGACCGTGGGTTGAACTCTGAAGCTGTGAGCTAAAGTAGCTTCTCACCCCTTAACTTGTCCTGTCAGGCATTCTGGCCTCTGCTATAGAGAAGCAACCCTTACCAATGATGAAACAGAGGTCACCTTTCTATACATCTCTTTAAACCCATTTGGTGCCTTGAGGGACATAGGACCCCTGCACCTCAGAGTTGCAGCCAGGCAGCTGCTGGCCTGCCTCTGTCTTGCCCAGCTTTGTCTGCTCGAGTAAGCTATCCTCTTCCCCAGACCTGCTCACAGCAGCTCCCTGAAGTCCATTGCATAGCAAGTGACAGACAGGTCATGGATCACACTGGGATGTGGCCAAAGGCCTGTGGACAGAGACTACAGTCCCTCCAGATACAAGCAGCCCTTCTCTGCCTCAGTCCAAAAAGGACTACAAGGATGTCCTGCAGGAGACTCCTGGGGCCTCTGGGTCAGGCAGGTGGCTGCAGGGATGGTGGGGAGGTGGCACAGTTGGCCACACAGGTGTCTCAGATTGTACCTGGGTACCCAGGCAACCCTGGGCTCCAGGTGAACTCCTCAGCTAGTCCCTAGTCCCTGATTCTGACACCTGTGTGGAGACCACTGCCCCGTCTTGTCTCTCTTGGCTGCTGGGTTGACACTCACATATGGACGTACATATGCTAATACATTTTACCAGCTGTCAAGGTTAGGACTTTAGGGGCAAGATATACAATCTGATGGCCAAAACGACTGTTCTCCACAGGCACAGAGATGGCTTAGCAGTCAAGAGCACTAGCAAGAGCTTCATGAAGCTTGCTCCTGGGCAATCAGCATGGCTTCACTGGTGACTCACTGCCCCCTGCCTTGGGTATCGATGGAGCAGAAGTCCAATATGCTAGCCCTTTAGCAAAGTGTTTGGCTTCACTTCACAGAAAAAGAATCTGAGTTCTGGTCACAACACAGGCTCTTCTGGAGGACTCGAGTTTGGTTTCCAGCACACACAGCACGAAGCTCACAATGACCTATAATCCCAGTTCCAGGGAGTCTGATGCCATCTTCTAACCCCTGTAAGCACCTGTACCCATATAACACACACACACACACACACACACACACACACACACACACACACACATATATATATATATATGTATACACACACACATATATATATACACACACACACATATATATATATATATAAATAAATAAAATTTAAAAAAATGACTGGCCTTTTCTGGGAAAACAAACAAACAAACACCTCAATGCCTCCTTGTTACTTGATGAGCTCTCCCAGACCAATATTGTGATGTCGAGACTAGCCCCAGGCCTTTGTTCCTGCCGCCACATCTTCTCTGATGTACCACAAACTCCTCTCGTTGTGCATAACTCCACCCACTTCATTTAAAACTCTGACCTACCCATCAGGACCCAACCAAAATGCCCCTTCCCTTATCGAGAACATTTGCTGGTCATGGTTAAGAGCCCTTGGTCACATCTCTCTTGGAATGCATGGCGTAGCATGTCCTGAGGTCCAAAAATCACTCATGTGCCCCCACTTCCCTCCCAGTGAAGAAGCTCAGATCCAGTTTGCTGTTACCTGTGGCATCATGTGTGGACTCGGTCTTTGCCAATGGAGTGAAATCCCATTTCTAGCCGAAGGGCTAGCGTGTTGGGCTTCTGCTCTGTGAACAGAGGTTCCTGTGGCCAGTGAGGAGCCATATGGATTGATTAGGGGCAATCTGGGGTTCATGAAGCTCCTCAAAGTCTGAGTACATCTAAAGACCAACTGGTAACAGCCTGGAAATGGATGGCTCTTTTGGGGGACTGCAGGCAGAGCACAGTGAATGTTTGAAGGGTAGGTGGAGCACGGCTGGCCTCCCTCCCTCCAGGTGGAGCACGGCTGGCCTCCCTCCCTCCCTACTCAGTAAATTCTTCCCAGCTTTTCCACTGTGCTAGATGCTATACCAGGAACCAAAATGTCAAGTCCTCTTTGAAAGGTGACTTACAGTCAATAGAAAGTTAGATGGTTGAGAAAGAACTAGATACTGGAACCCAGTATCCAGAGCCATGAGGAGGTACAGCAGGGAGGCTTGGAGAGGCTGTACTGAATGACAGAAGGGTCTGTGGTAAGGTGCCTGGTGTTTCTAGTGCAACTACTGGCTTGCCACAGCAGGGTACCCAAGCCTGGGGACTCAGAACATCTTTGCTTCCCAGGGCCAGGCTTTCCACAGACTAGGAGGAGTTAGGGTGGGTCACCGCCTGCTTCCAGTGCTAAGCACCTGTCTCCATGGCCAGTTCATGTCCCCTTGGTCAGTCTCTGCCCCCATGGTCAGCGCCTGTGGTCAGCACGCGCCCTGGGTGTAGCACCTGTCCTGAGGTTAGCACCTGCCCCGCATGCCTCCCCTAGGAGCACAGCGTCATGCCAGGCTGGGCCGCCAGGCGCCTGGTTTCTGAGGCATGTCCTCAACCTTGCCCTGTACGCTTTCCTGGCAGAGCGCATACGGCATTTGAGCTTCATGATTGTGCCCATGGTGCTTATTTTCGTGATGGACAATGCCAGCACAAGTGTAATTTTCTGCTGTGGCCGAAAAGGAAAAAAAAAATATAAATACACACGGGGAGAAAATTCCAAAGGTTAAGACAAGGTGAGTGGGGGAGCCTGGAGAGGGAGGGGAATGGTCCCCAGACTGGTCAGAAATGCCAGACCCTGCTCCGTACGTCCATGGCAGGGGTGGCACACCTTGTTGGTTTTTGTTTTTGTGTGTTTTTTTTTTCCTGTATGTCACTAAAGGCCACAAATTTTACAAATATTTTCTATGCTTTTAGCCCATTTTCCTAATAGCACCGTGGGAGCCCCATTCTACAGAGAAAATAGGGACCCAGGGCTCTGTAAGGTCAATTAGCTTCCCCAAGGTCACACAGCCATAGCACAGGGATGCGAATCGGGCAGCTGGGGCCTGAGCTTCTAAGCATGCCCCTTCCCGCTCCTCCTGCAAACCCAGGGAGGTCTGGGTGCTCCCCATCTAAAGGAGCCAGGTGGCCTGACAGGCAGGGTTCTCCTCCCATCTCAGCAGCTCTGACAGAGAGGGACAGTTCATCTAGTGTGGGCTTGGCTCTTCCAAGATGCATGCCTTCAGCTAGGACCCTGGAACCCCTCAAGAGCTGCCTTCCCCTGACTCCCAAAGAAGGTTCCCAGCTCCTCCCAAGCGTGGGCTTTGTCTGTGTGGGTGTCTTAGGTCCAACCTGAAGGGAGGGGTGATGTTGTGTGGTCTTTATCCTGGCATCTCGATTGAGGGTTGGGGCATCTTGGTAAAAATAGGTACCCTCTGACCTACCCTGTCCTCCATAGCCAAGCCTACCTGTGTCTGTGGGCCTAGAACTCCTGACGAGCTCAGCATCCTAGAGGGAATCCCAGGGACCTTCCATGCCAACCGGGAGCAGGTCCTCCCGCGAGCTCCCTGAAAGTTCCGTTTGCTCTGCAGCAAGAGTCCTAGCCGAGGGTACCTGCTCTGCCAGCACTCCCTCCTCACACATTCCCACACAGCTGCCCCTGTACCTCCCTATAGACCCTTGACTTGACTTTGTTAGTGTTCATCTTCTATTGCTGAGCCTTAAACCCCACCTGCTCATATTGCCCTAGATGGGCTTTCTCTGGGCCTCCTTCCAAACACAGCCCCGCTCTTCCTGAATGCCATATCTGACTCTTTTCCTGTTGGGGCGGGACTCTCATCTTTTTCCAAGCCTCACTATACCTTTTCCCTTTCTGCGCCTCCCTAAGTGTTTACATTCTCCATCCCCCCTCAAATAGACCCATTCCCAGCATCCTGTATTTCCATTGTATATACTTCCAGAAATTTCTTTTTCTGTCTGGTTCAGTCAGGCAGAGAGCTCCCAGGTTACTAACACACATACAGGTCATACACACCCCTCTTCAGTCTCTAGTCCTCCCTACCTGTGCTCCCTTCCCCACCTCGTCCAGCCACCTGGACATCTCTCCCAGCAGGCCTTTGGCACACGCACAGTCTCTCCTCACCCAGCGCCTGCACTCTGGTCATGCACGCACATCCAGACTCCCTGCACGTGTGTGCAGGGATTTCAGCTATGAAGCACAGCAGGCCCAGCTGCCAGGCTACCTTGCAGGCAGCACCGGGTCCCAGCAACTTAGCAGGCATTGAGAGCAGTTCTGCTTTCATGCACAGATCTGCAGAGAAGGGCACCAGGCACGATTTGTTCAGGAAACAATAGCAATGTGTGGCATGTCATGAGGATTGATGGAGCAGAAATTTACATGGCAGAATGCATTTTTAAACAGCTCCACTGAGCCCCAGTGCTGTGCGGTAATACTTTTCACATTCATCATTGCCCAGACCCTTGGAGCAGCTCCTCAAACCAAGTGAGAGAGTGTGTGGGGGGGTCTCTGCTTGGAAATTGGGGGTGGGGGCCAGAGAAGCTGGTATAGGTGGGAGGAAACTCCACTGGTGGGGCCTGAGAGCATAGAGCTTTCTGTGTGACAAATCCCTCCCATCAGGCCTGTAGATAACCATTCTAGATAAAAAGTTATAGCCTCAGACATCCAGGCTCTCTATGCTTCCATGGCAATGCACACATAGTATGTTGGGAAATTTCTTCCTCAACTTAACTAAAGTGGGATTGACGATGGGGCCACAGTGGCCAGGTGGTGAACAGGGATCCAGTATGGCAGGATGTTGCTACCAGGGCGGCAGGTGGACAGATTCATGGGATAAGAGCTATTGATGGCGGCTCTGGGGAAAGTGTTAGGACTTGGAGGGAATCAGATGGTGAGTGGTGCAGAGAGCAGTGGAACCAGGGGGAAAATGACAGGCAGGCTGTGGGCAAAGAGAAAAAAGACATACTCAAGGAAGTCTCTGGTCTCTTAGTCTGGGCTGAGTCTGTAAGGGGTCCGGAGAAAGGATGCTACTGAGAAGGCTGAATGCTCAGAATCCTCTGGTGGCGAGCATGAACAAAATGGGGGAAGCAGGAGGAGCATGGAAGCATCATAGGAAGATAGGAAGAGGGAGATGAGAAGGAAGAACCCCCATCATAACATCCACTCTGAGCCTCAGTTTCCTTATCTGTGAATTGGGGACAATGGCAGTTGTCACTTCTCGGGGCTGTAGTAGATTGATGAAGGCAACTCATGAAGGGAGTTCTCTGCTGTGTCTGGCACACAGGGACTACTTTCCAAGTAGAGCTGGCATTGCCATTTTTGTCAGTTTTGTTTTAAAGCAAAGTCTTAGGTAACTCAGGCTGACCTCAAACTTGCAATGTAGTCAAAAGTGACCTTGAATTTCTGATCCTCCTACCTCTGCCTCTTGAGTGTAGGGATTATAGGTATGTACAATCACATCTGGTGTATGTAGTGCTGGGGACTGAACCTAGGACTTTGCCCATGCCAGGCAACCAAGCTGCATCCCTAGAGCACCCCACCACACTTTCTGTAAGCCTTTGCATATGTGCTCCCACTGCCCCCCCCTTCCTGAGCTGCACAACAGAAGCCGGGTCAAAGTGAAGGAGACAGTGTCCACCCTGCTGGATGATGAAGAGGTTGGCCCCACAGGCAGGAACAGTGGCTGACAGGATGTTCGTAAGGCATAGGCTGACTTGTCTATTGCAGATGTGGTGCTGGCTCCCCTTAGTTCATTTCCCTTTATTTTAAAATAAAAATTGATGGGGAGCAAATTGCTCTGGCCAGCAGCTTTGAACTTAAAGGAGTTGTCGTGGGGAAGCAATTATGCCATGTCAAAGGCTGTCAGTGGGGACAGGAACAGAATACACCAACTGCCTGGCAATCCCCAGGGACTCTTGTTCGTGGGGGGTGGGGGTGGCGACTCGAAGGCAGAGGCATAGTCAAGTGTGTGGGCCTGGTGCTGTGTGGGACACTTGTCTTTAACAACTTGACATCAACCCCTATAAGAACCAGTAAGGTCCCAGATGAAAACCTCTGCTGGTGGCAGCTGCTGGAACAGCAGTCCACCCGGTCAGTTCTTAATGGTCCCAACGCTGTTCTGAGAAATGCAGACATGTTGACACTTAGGCTCTATAAACATGCTTCTCACTTTATGGATGAGGCAAGTAAGGCTCAGAGAGGTAAAGCGAGGCATTGAAGTCACACCGTGGTGATGAGATTGTTATGGGGCAGACACAAAAGGCTTGTATAAGGAATTTCATCTTTTTCGTGCTTGTGTTTTTTAAAAAAGAAAAATAGGTGTATCAAGTACATTACAAGACATGGCCCATAGCTTCATCTGATTTCTGTATTGTGTGCATGTGTGTTCAAGTATGTGCACATGTATGTACATGTGTAGAGGATGGAGAACGACACTGAGTGTTGTCACTCTGGAGTGTTTCCCAACTTCGAGACAAAGTTTCCCTCTGGGACTTGCTAGGCTGGCTGGCTGGCTGGCTGGCTAGAGAGCCACAGGGACCCTTCTCTCCTCACCCCCACTGCCCCTACAGCACCAGGGTCACAGGTGTGTGCCACCTACATGGCTTTTTTTGTGGGGGTACAAGGATCCCAACTCAAATCCTCACATTTGCAAGGCAAGCATTTCCCCAACCCATCTACTTTTAAAAACAATCTCAGTGATTATAGTTTCAGGCAATAGATGGTTGACTGTTTATGTGTTAGGCACACTCAAGTGAGTCTGTTTTTCATTTTCTCCCCATTATCATGAATGTTTTTCAGGTGGATGGCTATGGCCCATGGAGACACATCAAAGTCAGTGGACTGCAGTGGCAGAGCCAGAATTTGAACTTGGGTCTACTGGAGGTCCTGTCTCACTCAGAGAAGTCATTCCCTGTCCCATGCCTCAGTTTCCCTCACTGTATCAGGTAGGGGCAGAGGTTAGAGTTGCCTGGGCTCTAGAAGCCCTGGAAGGCTTGCCTTGTGACCCACATACTTTGACAGGAGCTAAGGAAAAAGGCTAGCTAATTCCTGACCTAGGGAAAAGCCCTCGGGCTGGATGGGGCATGGCAGCATCTTGCTGCTCTCATAGGTTCTCCAGCTACAAGTGGCTCAGTGTGCTACAACCAGTGACCAGGAAGACCAAGAACTGAGCCCTGATCTGCCTGGCTTTCCCACGCCAGGGAGGAGGAGGAGGAGGAGGAGGAGGAGGAGGAGGAGGAGGAGGAGGAGGAGGAGGAGGAGGAGGAGGAGGAAGAATCAAGAAACCCCTTCTTAGCTTTTCCACAGATACTTATGCCCTCAGGTTTGAAAAAGATGTGACTGAGTGACTTTTCTTCTTCTTCTTCTTCTTCTTCTTCTTCTTTTTCCCAATCAAATCTGATCACCAAGCAAAGCAAACTGGACTCAGAAAGCCATTTTCCTGGGGACATGGAGGGGGTCTGGCTGGGGAGGGTGAGCCATCTGCAATCAGAAGGACTTAGACCTCTCTACGGCCATTACCAAGCTGGGATTATGTGGTAGAGGAGAGGTGTGGGGACAGACACACATCTGAAGCTTAGTTAAGAGGGACTGCATGTACCAGGAGATGGGATGGAAGAGAAAAGACAGTCCAATCAACCCCCTGGAGGAGTAGCCTCCCAATGCTACAGCTCGCTCACTAGGTCCCCTCCTGAATCATCCACTGCCCTCCTGCATCAGCCACCGCCCTCCTGAATCATCCACTGCCCTGCCCCCACCTCTGTAGGCTATACAGGTGACTGACAGCTTTTAGAGTAGTCAGAAGGTGCAGAGGGGTACCTGGCTGTTGGGGGAAGGGGACTGATCACTAGAGATATGCCCCCTCTCCAAGGTGATTTGACGCATGGGTGACATGCCCCTGTGCCTGCTGTCATTGGTGGGTGCTGATTGGGCTAACCCATGTCGCTAATGAACATATCGATTCTACATTCTCCTGTTGGCTCGCTAAATGGCAAGCCTCACATCTGATAGATTAAATACCCACCCGATTGCCTGCCTGACATCTCCATCACTCCACCCGCCAGGCCCTAATGATTTTTACAGTCTCACATGACACAAGAAAGGAAGGTCAAGGTTCATGGCTGGGAATGTGTACCATCGCAGATATGAACTTAGCAGTGTCTGTAGCCCTTAACTCTCCTGGCTTTTAACCCAGGGTTGCATGGGGGATGATGTCTTGTTGTACCTGTCAGGAACCAAGAAGCAGTCCTGTCCCAGGTTCATGCTCTTTGGGCTTCGCCACTCCTGCCCCCTTTCTCAGCAAGCTGTCAGAATAGCCTAAAAGCTTGGGAAAGGCCACTGTTTTAAATCTGGCCTTAAAAATAGAATGCTCAGTGCCATTCTTGTATTTCAGATACTGAGAGAAGGGGACTGAGGCTTTTGTAATGTCCCTCATCATTTAACCAGTCAAAGACCCAATCTTCTACTTCTAGGTTTTAGGACTCATCACATACAGTAGGAGCCCAAAGGTGACTCCTGTCCAGTCTGGTTTTCTGTTGGTGGGAAGGAAGGGGGCTGGTAGGTAGAAACACTGACTCTGAGTTCTGCTCAGAAGCCAGCAAACAGAGATCCGCTTTGGATCTATTCTACAAGGTGATAGTCATCTCACCCACAAGAGGTGAGTGTGTGTACATGTTCATGTGTGAATACATGCATATAGAAATGAGAGAGAGAGAGAGAGAGAGAGAGAGAGAGAGAGAGAGAGAGAGAGAGAGAGAGAGAGAGAGAGAGAGTTTTCTCTGAGTGTTTTTTTGGGCATGAATTTCATAGGTGAAAATGTCATGTCACAATCTCATGCAACATAAATACACTCATGCTTCTGCAACTCATGGGCTAAAAATTGGATACTCCTGGATTTAATGTGAGCCCCCCCAATACAATTCTTCCTCATCTAATGAGATCCAGAGAAGCAAAAAGAGTGGGTACTAGATTCTAGTGGGTCACGAATACATTTTCCCCATAATTATGTGCAGTAGTATAAAATAGAAAATACTGGGGCATTAGAACATGTAGGTGTACCCTTGGGTCATGAGATTAAATGAGTTCATATAGCATGTGCTTTTAATTCACAGGCAGACTGTTAACTCAAGCATTTGGTCCACATATTGAGTTTCAGGCCAGCCAGGGCTATATAGTGAGAGTCTTGTAAAACAAAACATAAATTAAAACAAAACACCAAAATAAAGTTTGAAGATACTAGGTAAGCCAGTGTCTAAAAGGCTTTGAGCCACCCTAGAGATGAGCTTGAAGGAAGCATGTCTCCTACCCTTCCCATAGCTGCACAGCCGAGTCAGTATACTCTGAACCCACAGACCCAGCACCACCGCTGGCATCTGTGCGCCCGCCCCTCTCAGGCACTTCTTCTACCCCAGACATCCTTCCAGCTGGATAGACAGACTCAGCTGAGGCTCTTGTGGCTCGCCCAGAGCCTAGTCATCCCAGCCCAGGCTGGGAACATTCCTAGAACCTAGCCCAGGCAGACTTGGCACAGGCCTTTGGTTTGCAATATTAATGAACTCGCTCCATCCCTGGCTGCTTTTATAGCAAGCCTCTGTCCCGTTGTCCAGGAGTCATTTTCCTTGCTCCAGTGTCTTTGGTTCAATTGCCTGAACAGGAGCAATCAGTGGTTGGCTTCTGGAAGGGTGACTTCTGAGTCAAAGCTCTAGGTGCAGGAGGGGACTGTCTGGGGGGCAGGCGATCACATGTCAGCATTCAAGGCTAGTCCTTTTATTTTCCAGAAGAGGATACCAAGATCCCTGGTGGGTGACTGCTCCAGGTCACCCATGGGTAGGCCTACTTTTGCAGAACTTGGACAACTACACCAGCCCTGATTAGGAAGGAGTGGGGTGGAGGACTTGGGGTCACACAGCTGGAGTTACTGCCTTAGCTAGGCTTCTCTGGACCTGGCTGCCATGATGGGCCTCCAGCTTCCCTGGACCCGTGTCTTCTGTATGATAGTTAGAAAAGAGAAGAGGCTCCCAAGAGTCACCAAACTCCTGGGATCCAATCACCAGGCCTGAGAGGATACTGTGTATCCTTTGGCTTTAATATTGGGGCAGAGGTCAGTGGCTATCAGCATCTCTCCACATTGAGACTGGTGGATTCTGGGGACACCTGTGACAGAAGCTGTGCAGCCCTGCCAGGCCTGACAGCAATAGGTCAATTTGGTAAAAATCAATGCCTTGAAAGACTGCTAATTCTCTGAAAACCATCAGATCTTACACAACCCAGAATAGTGTACTTCAAGGACAGAGGTGGTGGTGGGGTCCTGGCTTAATCCCAACTCTGCCCAGGAGCCAGAAGCCCTCCTGGCCTCCCTTATCACTCCCTTCTCTCCTGCGAACGCAGCCCCTCTCCATAAGAACTCTCCTGAGTACCTGTCCTACCTTGCACTCTATCCTATTTTGGCTTTAGGATTGATATTTAGATTAAGGAGATAAACACAGGCCAGAAGCACTGAGGCCTGACAGCCTGAGGAACTCCAACCTGTCAATCACTGTCAGCAGCCTAGCCTCCTCAGCTCCCCTCACCACACATAATCCAATGGGAAGATGGGACATGAACTCAGAGCCTGCCAAAAGGGTCCCAAGGGACAGCCTTAGGCATCCCACAAACGGAGGGACATTGCCTCTACAAAGGTTTCTGGGCTAGCTTGGGAGAAGGGCTGGGTGACCTGCTATTTCCTATTTTTCTCCTTCCCTCCTCCTCTCCCCCCCTCTCCCCCTCCCCAGACTGCAGATAAAGAATTCAATTTTCTTTTAAACGGTGGGGAAATTGGAAGAGATTTTGTTCTGTTTAAGCACAGCTGGAGTCTCAGGTCTCCAGGGCTTTGAGAACAAGGAGGTCAATTAAGATGCCAGTGGTAAGGGGTGGGGTGGGGAGGGTGAATCAGGATGGACCTGTGGGAAGGCCTGCTGAGGGATGGGGGAGCTTCTAGGCTAACCTAGCAGGGCTGTCTTCCCAAGGTTGGCTCCTGTCTTTTGGGAGATTTGGGAAACTATCCAGGTGGGGCCTACCCAATGGGCTAAGTGAGCATCTCCCCAACTAATAATTCATGTTGTGATTTCTGCTGGCAGCTTCATGCAGTGGTAGAATCAGTGATATCAGAAACAGCAAGCTGAGTTGTTTTCAAAAGCCTAGGACAGCTTGTGGACACCTTGCACAGACAATAGGATCACTTGCTCATGGTAGGTCCAGGGCTGTGACCGGGAAGAGCCTCCCTCATACTGCTAAGGTAGGAACTCAGGTCTATCATGGCCCAGAGGACCAGTCCAGAACCCAGGTAGCCAGCAGTCTGCCTCTGTGCCTGCTGGGAGAGGGAGGCAAGATTACTGCCCTGTCTGAGGACCCCATGGGAAGCTTTTTCCAGGGAGCCTTTTGAAGGGACCTGGTCAGTTAAACAAGGGGGACACCGAGGTGGGTATGAGTGGCCCAACTGGAGGGAATGGTGAAGCTCAGACCCCAAGAGTGCTGGGGAAAGATAGTATGTTGCCTCTGACCCTTCTCCCTACCCAGGCTGCAGAATGGGTGGGTACTCTCACCTCTCATCTGGCTCTCCATAGCTGGTAGCCCATCTTCTGCCCTGCCTCCCACCACCTCTGTAACCTAGTCTCACCTTGCCTCTCTGAAGCCCCTGCCTGGCCTGGGAGGAAACCTCAGAAGGTGCCCAGGTGACCCTTTCCTTGGGCCGAATAGGAAGCCAAGTCCTAGACAGGATCACACAGAATGTCAGTGCCTGACTGGATAAGGATTCAAACAAACAAACAGAAAAGCCATTAACTGACTGACTGATCTAGGTACACTATTTATCTCTTCTGGGCCTCAGTTTCCCATGGGGCCCAGTACGTACCTCCAGAAAGTTACCCTGGACCCTCCATTCACTCACAGAGGACTCAAAACCAATGTGTGCTGTAGCCCCAGATGAAGACAGCTGTCAAGGAGCAGGTGAGGGTCTAGGGGAGAGGGAGGGAGCACGGAAGGAGAGGTGGGTGTGCTGGGTACCTGGGAGAGGGCTTCTTATTGGAAGTGGGAACAGTGGGCTGGACAAACAGAGGGAAGGCACAGCTGATAGGAGGTAAAGAAAGAAGGTGGGGCTGAAGGGAGGTTGAGGGTCTGGGATTCAAAGGAGCAGGTGTGAGGGATGCAATCAGAGCCTGGTTGCAGAGATATTGAATACTAACCCAGATCCAGAATGCTAAACTCAGCTGCCAGAGAGTGTCCAGGGCAGTGGCCCTCACCCTTCCTAATGCTGTGATCCTTTAATACAGTTCCTCATGTTGTGGTGACCCCCCAATCGTAAAGTTATTTTCATTGCTACTTCCTAACTGTAATATGCTACTGTTATGAATCATAATTTAAATATCTGATATTTCTGACAGTCTCAAGCAACTTCTGTGAAAGGATCTTTCAAACCCAAAGGGGTTCTGACCCACATGTTGAGAACCACTGGTCCAGAGCCAGCTGGGACTTCTGCTTCTCCAGGAGGGTCTTCTGTGGAGGTGAACCCTCCAGCCCTGCCAGTGGATCACCAGCCCTTGAGTATTTCTACATCTCTGGCCTCAGAATCCATGAGTGTGGTGATGTGGCTGGCGGTGGCCACATTTGAGTGATTTCTAATGTGGCAATCAGCACAGAAAAAAGCTTTGTGTGGACAGGGGGAGTAGCCTGCATGCACAGAAGGCCCCAAGTGAGCATTTGAGGATAGATTGGAAGATGCAGAAGTGGGTGAAAGCTGTGGAGAGCCCCTGAGTTTCTTTAAGTGGTGGATTAGACAACTCCCTCAGCCAGGGCAAGCTTTGTGATGAGCAGGGTCCATGCAACAGGAGCCCGGGGGCCCTGTTCAACAGCAGGGAGAATTTTAGGTTAAGGCAGTGCAGGGACCTCTGAAGCCCAGGTCCCCAGCCCAGGTCCTGCCCCGAGCAGCCTCTGCTCTGCCTCCTCCAGGGCCCTTGTTTGGTCCCACTGGCTGGCTCCACTGTCCTCCTCTGTCTGGGACTTGAGGCCAGAGCCCATGTGTTGGGCTCCTGCAGGTGACATAGGAAGGAGCTCAGTCCTTGTGCCATGGGAGGGGGAGCCCAGGCAAGTCAGAGTGGTAGGCAGGGCAGGTAAAGGTCCAGAGATCCAAAGTGTGAGCCAGCGCTTTCAAGCTGCTGGGCCAGCTGAGGTTGACAATCACAGTGCCAACAGTCACAGCTGTCACCCACCCTAGGGGCAGCTAAGGCTGACAGTCACAGCACCAACATTCACAGCTGGCGCCCACCCAGGGCCCACGAGGCACTCTATGCTTGAGCTGACCTCTCTTATTAAAAATCTATTTTATTTTATGTGTAGGGATGTTTTCCTGCATGTGTCTATACACACCACATGTGTGTCTGAAGCCCATGGAGGCCACAGAGGGTGTAACACCCTCTTGTGCAATTACAGACAGGTGTGAGCTGCCATGTGGATGCTGCGAACTGAACACAGGCTCTCTGGAAGAGCTGCTAGCGATCTTAACCACTGAGCCATCTCTCCAGTTTTGTTCTATCCCTTAATTAGGAGATGAGTTAGTCCATCACCCCCACAGCACATTCTGGAATCTGGGGGACCAGGACTCAGCCAAGCACCTGCCTGCATAGGGTCAGGTTAGGCCATCAGCAAAGAGAGGACAGGACCCCTGGTCTCCATAGTTTCAGAGCCTTGTTCTTGGCAAGCATCTTCCTGCTGCAGCTGATATAGTAGGAGGTCCCCACTGAGGCTATGGGGCAATGTGCCCTCCTCCTGGGGACAGAATGATGGGAATGACTTGGGATGAGTTTTAGGCAGCACACTCTGAGGAACAGGCAAGGAATGGCCTTCTCAAATTCCCTGTCTGGGTTTTAAGTCCAATTGCTTGAGTTTAAGGGCGGGTGTGGGGTGGGGTCAGGGAGCCCCTGAACCCACAGGCTGGGGTGCCTGGCAGTCACAGAGCTGGGGGCCAGGTCTTGTAGCTGATAGGAGAGGCCCACTATATCAGAGCTTGACTGTGCAGGACTGACGGTGACCTCCATCAAGGCCAGCCTGGGACAATGACATCACTTCCCCTTTCCCTTGGGCATCAATGGTATCTGGTAGCTGTGAGGACAAGGCAGAGAAGAGGGCAAAGAGCATAGGGGCAAGGGGGAAAGGCTAGCTTGATGGGGGAGACTCTGGTTAGCTCTTGTCTTAGGAAGTCTAGGTCATGGGTCTTTCCTCCAGGCTCCCAGCCAGAAGTTGAAGAGAAGAGTAGAGCAGCTGAGAGGCTCCAGACCCAGTGGTGGCATGGGTTTTGGCAGGGTAAGAGACACCGTGTAGCTGGGAATGAGACAGCCAGCCAGGGACAGCTCCTGCCTCTAGGGCTGAGAGAAATGGAATAGAAAATCCTCCTTGTGGCGCCCAGAGGCTCAGAGAGGACTAAATTGCTGGGACCAGGACCAGGACTCCAAAGGAGGCACCTGTCAGGGCATGGTGCTGCAGAGAGACCGCCCTGTACCAGTCACACCCACGTCACATCCTGGGCACCCTGGTGGCTAAGGTGGCACCATTTTCTCACTGTGCAGGAAAGTCAGCCGAGTCCCAGAGAAAGAGTGGCCCGCCACATGAAAACAGGATTCTAGATCTTCCTGGGCGACTTACGACCCAGACAGAGATCGTCTGAACATACTGGAACATGGAGGGGGCGGGAGCCTGCCTGTGATCCCTTGAGGCCAGTCTGCCTGTAGCTGGGAGCTGGTACTCTACCTGGACAGAACAATAGCGACCCTCCCAGTCAGGGCCCATGTGCTCACTAGCTGCCTTCATTTAGTCTGCTTTGTTTCCTGCTGCCTCCAACCCCTGTAGTAGTCAGAGGCACCTGCACTGTCAGCTGGGCCTGTCCCAGGGGTGGCTCGCCTCCCAGACGCTGTTCATCCTCTGCTCACTTCCCTTTCCCTACTAGGGAATGCAAAGTCTTGTCTCCGAGCTGCTGCAGCCTGGCTGGCTTCTGGCATGGCTGTTTCCCAAATGCCTTCCACAAATCAGGCGAGGGTCTGGAAGTGGTATGATAAAAAGCGGTCATACTATCCGAATATCAGTCCAGTGGGCATATTGGAGTGGATGTCAGTTTGCAACGAAGAGAGACATTTGAGGACTCTGGCCTCGAAGAGATAGAACCTCAGCCCCTGCACACCACGCTCCTCATCATACTCCAGTGACAGGTTCTTCTCACTCTCCTGGATGTTCTCTCCTCCCCTCGTTTATCCGCTGATGTCTTCTTTAGTGCCACTTTCACAGAGAAGTGTTCCTTGACCCTAGTTGGGATCAGGTACCCTGTAGCCCTTTCTAATGGCGATCTGGCCTCCATCACAGAGAGTAATAATACAGGATGTAAGAACTCAATTCTCAGTGCCAGGTTCTTCCAGGGCAGGGTGAGCTCTCTGAGGACTAGACTTACACACACTGTCCTCAGAGCCATGTGCCTAGCATGTAGCAAGCAGTCAAAAAAGGTCTGTTGGGTGAATGGTTACATTCATCTCGAACATCTCCTATCATCCCGTGTCACCCCCAAACCCTACCAGGACCTTCTGACATCCTGCCATACCTCATACCAGAAATCTTTCCTTATACAGACAGTTCTGAGCCACACTGATATTCCCGTTTCCCTGGGCACAGTCCCATGCCTCTCTGACTGTCTTTGTTCTTGTCCCAGAGGTAGAATTTCTCCCACTGGTGCCTGAGGGTTTTTTTTGGGGGGCGTCTCTGTTCTCTGGGATCTGCAGAGTCCTCTGACTGGCTCCTGTCTGCCCTCAGCCCTGGATGCTGCAGAGAAGACTCAGTGGTCCAGCACAGTCCCTCTGTGGTTCAGTCTTTGCTCAATATCTGAGGTTGCCTAGTAACTCTGGGGCCCTGAACAAGCCACTCAACCCCCACTCCCATCTCAGTTTCCTCATCTGGAGAATGGCAATAACAGGAGATGTTTAACAGGTAAAAAATGATGGCTACATTATGCATGGGTTTCAGTAGGCCTTCAGCTATGCAGCCAGGGCAGGAGTATTGCTACCGTGGTACTAAGAGATCAAGACAGAGGTCTTGGTCCTCAGGGGCCATCCCAGCCACCGCCATCACCCCCTGTCCCCAGCACACTTGCTCTTGGCATTAGATCTGGCAGCAACCCCAGACACACTCAACCCACTTTCTTTGCTTCTCAGGTGCTGAGCAGGGAAGTACTCTGGAGGGGTGACCCAAGCAAGCAATCAGAGCTGGGCTCAAGGTCATACTTTGACCTCCAGATTCTTGCTCCCTGTCCCTGCAGTGGAAAGTACTGGGCTCTGTAGACCTCTAAACCTGGGCTACAAAAACCCAGCCAGCACAGAAGTGAGAGGTCTGGCTCCTGGGCTCTAGCTAGGATGCCCAGACAGACTGACTGTGACAGCCAGCTTCTCCAGCCACTGCCAAGCCATCACTTCCCCATCACAGGGCAACACCACAGAAACAGGGCTGTGGCAGGGTGGGGGCTGGGCAAGCCCCTTACAGCAGGCTCCACTTAGCCTGTGGTGCAAATTAAAACATCTTCCTTTCTCTTTATAGTTTTTTCCTGACACAACTGCCCATGAAACATTTTAATAACTCTGTGGAAAAGGTCAGGGAGAAGGAATTTCACAGTCTCTGAGCAGGCAACTGTAGCTGTGGCCTCTTCTGAGGCGGACAAGGGAAAGAGGAGACCAGGACCTAAAGGGGAGAGTGGCCAAGGGGGCCAGGTGGCTAGAAGACTGAGGGTGGGGCTTCAATGGGAGGGGTGCAGCTGGGAGGTCGAAGAAGGGGCAATGCGAGGTATGGTCAGGAAACTTGCTACCTTGGGGTGAGCAGCTTCCCAAAAGGCAGAGAGGAGAGTGAGCAGGACTATAGATGGGGCTAGGTAGGTCTGTGGCAGGCTCAGGCCTGCCAGTGCTCTGGCTATATCCAGCTTGAAGGGCTCAACTCATGTGCACGGGACTGACATGTTCTTCAGCCCATGTCTCAGTTTCAGCCCTGTTCTGCAGGGCTGCCGTCATCTACAGCAGAGGTTCTGAACCTGAGGGTTGTGGCCCCTTTGGAGGTTCAACAACCCTTTCATAGGGGCTGCATATCAGATATCCTGCATATAAGATATTCACATTATGATTCATAATGGTAGCAAAGTTACAGTTATGAAATAGCAATGAAATATTGTTTAAAGCAAAGGTATGTTTATTTCTCATGCAAAATAATGTTGTAGTGATCAAATCACGATTGGAGTTGATTACTACAACATAAAGAACTCTATTAAAGGGTGGTAGCATTAGGAAGGTTGAGAACCACTGATCTACAGGAATGTCAAATGCAAACAGAATTCTGCTTCCAGCAAGGACTCCAGAAATGAGTTCCCTGACACCGCCAGGCCTGGACCACACACTAGAATTCTTTGTCATATGCCCTTGACCTATGGGCATGATCACTGTCACTTCCTGGTTCATTTGTCACAACTGTTTGACACCCTTTCCCCTGACAGTTCGTAGTGTGGGAGGCACACGTCCCTTTTGAGTCCCAGAGTCTTTTCATACATCTTGTTGGGTAGGGTCTAGGAGGCTAGAAGAGGGTCCCGGAGCCCAAGGCGATGAGTGATAGATTGCTGGAGAATTGCAGTGGAGGCTGGGGGAGCCCCAGGCTGGGAAACAGTGGGTTCAGAGAACAGCTATGGCAGACTCATGGCTTCCATCTGACGGCCTGACTAGCTAAACATCTGTTTGAAATATTAATAACTGTCAGATGGAAAGGCCTGGGGGCCCAGTGTTGCTCCAGACCATCTGTCAACAGAGTAAACACACTTCAGGGTGGGGCTTGCTGCTGCAGGTGACAACAGCTTGGAGCAAGAACTGGCAGCAAGGCCCCTGTGGGCCTCTCATGCACAAGAATGGGGATGTGGTAACTTAACCTTTACTGAGTGCCTATGATGGGTCAGACCCTGAGCTTAAATAGTAACATCTACCATATTGATCTGCACAGTGCCCAATTCAAATTTGTAATAGATGTTCCATTTGCATTGTCAGCCCATGTAATCTAAACAGAACCAATCCCTATGTCCTAGCTCCACTAAGGGATGTGTGAGCCACAGTTGGCATGTCAGAATCAGACAGGATGACACATGTACTCAGATCAGTTCTGGGACATTAGCTGGAACTACTGAAAAAAATATTTTTTCCTCCACTAGCATGAATAAACAAATCTGGAGGTACTTTGTCCTTCTCAGTCACTGAAAAAAAAATGCTGAGCTGGTGCTAATGACAGATTATTGTTTATATGAACACCTGGACACAGCCACACCCAGACTCACTTCCTCCTTTAAGTTACATAAACCATTACTTTCTTTCTTGAACTGTATAGAGTTTCTGCCTCTTGCAGTCAAGGGCCTCGACTGGCATATACACAATAACTACAGATAGGGATAGGGGCTTGTCAAAGGTCAAAGGTATGTGAGGCTTCCCTGGCAGCATCAGTGAACCTGCTGTACTCAGATAGGGAAGGTTGTTTTCCTCACAGATGGCTAGCCCATAGATTGGATGGGATTCCTAGGGCTCCTGTATCATCAGGCAAGCATGCCTTTCAAGAGAAAGAAATAATACTGAAGGATCTTTCCCTGCCTTATCGCCCCACAGTCTGGTTCATTTTCCCTGTTTCAAGGAGAGTTTGGACACTGTCATTCACCAACCAACAGCCTTCGGGCACTTGGGGGCATCCGAAACACAGATTATCAGTGTCCCTGGGAATATCCAAGAACTTATGGCCCCTGTGGACATGGACATGAGGACTTACCAGGACTGTCAGCACAGAGGTCCCCACGGTGATGTTCTCATACAGGCTGACATTGTAGAGAGGCTGGCTGAAGATAGGCCGATTGTCATTTTCATTGATGAGGGTAATCTTCACCTTGGCGTAGCCCACGTGATCGGGTACACTCTCGTTGGCAAAGAGCTAGGGGAGCAGAGTAGGGCTGCATGAGCTCCCACGTATCTCGGGAGTTTGCTATCTCCCATAAGACCGTTCTGTGTCTGGGCATGTGCTAGAGTTAAGGCCCATACCAGCTGTGTTCTATGAATCCTTCCACAGGGCCTTCTTCAGGGAGAAAGGGTACTTGGGTACTGGACGGCCAGCCTGGGCGACAGGGACACCAGAGATGGGTCTGCAAATTTGCCCCTATTCTTGGACCTATCCTTGCCTTGCTTGAGGATTCAGCCCTCTGCTGTTTCTCTGGGACAGACCCCTATGGAGATGAGCAGAGCTGGGAGGCAGGACTTAAGGGGTGCTACTCCACCCTCCCCAGCCTCCCCCTCAATCTCCCCAGGTATCCCAAGAAGATGCTGAAAGGGGCTTACATCAAAGTCATAGCGGTCCACAGTCTCGTAGTCCAGAGGGATTGCCACTCGGATGCGGATGTCTGCTTTCCCTTGGACGGAGGTTGGAGAGATGATGAAATGGTGGGAGTTGTTGCCTACCAGGTACACCTCAAACATGCTGTTTAGGCCCTGGGTAGGAGTGAAAAAACAAACAAACAGTTGGAGAGGGTACAGAAGAAGAGCACGGGTTGTAGCCAGAATAGAGAAGCAAAGGGTGCTGGAGGGTGAGGCCAGCAACACTGCCTTGTGCACTGGAGGAGGCATAGGCTGGGGAGGGTCTTCCTGCCCTATCTGAGTCCCGCCCTTCCCTTGGATAATGCTGGCCAGCTCCATCTCCATCTCCAACTGCAGGCTTAAGGAGTCTCTTCGGCTCTGTCATCCTGTCATATACTAAGTGCCCCTCTCCATGCCTATTTCATTTCCCACCTCCAGGTTGTTTCTCAACTGTGGGGTGCCAAAGAGGGGAGTGCTGGAGAGAAGGCACTATGTTCAGAGGGTAAAAATGGGTTTGCCACCAAGACTGAAGACATGAGTTTGGTACCTAATTCCCACACAGCAGAAGGAGAGAACTAACTCCTGACCATGGCAGGCCTCCCATCACAGACTAAATAAATAAAATGCAAAATTAAAAAAGTGGAAGACCCAGAGGAGACGAAGGAAGAAATAGAAAGTAGTAAAAAGAAGGGGGTGTCTAGAGTAGACGGGACAAGAGAGGGCAGGGGAAATGTGTTAGGAAGAACACAGGGCGGCTATAGATGACATGTAAATAACCCAGGACACCGGGTGACAAAGAACACTACTGTGGCCATCACTCCCTGGAGACCCATGCTAAGGCCACTGCAGCAGCAGCTCCAGGCCATTGCTTGAGGGTTCAGGGTTCAGCTTTCCTTCCATCTCAGTGTTTTACCCTGGTCATTTCACCCTTAGATCCTCACTCTGCTGCGCCAGAAGGCTATGGCTCATGGGTGTGTGTGTGCGTGCGTGAGTGTGTGCTTGCTCAGGACCACATGATCTCATCTCTTCCAGCTCAGGGGATGGAGCTGAAGCTAAAGGTGGAGTAGAGCCTGCTGACTGAGTCTGGCCTGCCTTGCTTCATGGGGAACTCCTTTCCATGGGGTGTGCATCCCACCAGGAGTATGTCCAGCCCAGGCTGCAGTTGTCCAGTGATTACCGAGGTGAGTCTCTGGCTCTTATGTAACCATCCATCTAATGTTCCACCTGAGTGGACAGGTCCCTTGTGGTTGAACACAGGGCTGCAGCGTAATCACAGCTTCCCAGGGGACCTGAGAGTTGGGGGAGCTCCCTTCTACAAGCTCTTCATGGAAAGACCAGACAATTAGACATCTCTGGCCCCACAAACCTTTCCATGCTGAGGAAATTTCTGCCAGGGCAGAAATTCTGAGGAACTGCAGAACCGGGAGGCCAGGTACAGACACCTCATGGAGTTTTCCACCTACCCCCCAGTAGGTGGGCGCCACACTTGACTAGCAAGATGAGGAACTTGGGTCTATCAGTTCTCAGAGCCAGGGGCAGCTGTGCCTGGAATGGGATTATGGACAGGACATAGGGGTCAAGCTCCTTCAGCCCCTTTGTCAAGGGAGGTTATAGGGGACATAACAGATCTCCCAGTCCAGAACAGCTTCCTGGAGACTACTGTACAGACAGTGCTACTTTGAGCCTCTTGAGTTGCAGAGTTTTAGGGTCTCTCTGGCAGGATCCATTCCATCAGCTGGAGGGGACCAATTAAATGCCTGAAAGGACACTAATAGCCAAAGGCAATGGAGTGTGACAGTTCTAAACAGGTGACACTGATGCTCTCTCCCCTGAACCCTGGACTCTTGACCATGACATTCACAAGTCTGGGAAGGTGGGGGGGTGGGCTGTGTCTGCTGGGGCAGAGGAAGGTTCTCTGTGATGCCCCTGCCCCCAGCCCTCCCTGCCCTTCAAGGCTCACTTACCAAGTTCTGTCAGTGGGAACAGTCAGTCAACAAGGCGGAGACAAGGAGGAGCCACAGGTGGGAAAGAAGGAAACAGAGAGAAAAGACAGTGAATCACTGGTCAGGGTGAAGAAGAAGGCTGAAAGGGATCCTGGCATCTGAGCCTGTGGTACAGATCCAGAACTGAGGCCTCAGAGTCCACAGCTGAGGCAGGGGTGCTGGAGGAGAGAGGAAAGAGGGTGAAGCCTGGGTGATGCATGGAAGATGAGGCCACAGAAGGGCAAGTTCCTCCAGCCCAGGTGACACTAGAGAGAATTGTGAGGTGAGGAGCCATGGCCCCACATTCTGCTTCCAGAAGCTTGGATAGAAACCCACAGAATTCAGCCCCCACCACCGCCCTCTTTTTATTTTCTTAACGTTCAGGAGGAGGAGGAGGAGGAGGAGGAGGAGGAGGAGGAGGAGGAGGAGGAGGAGGCTGGAAACTTGGGAAATGTTCCTCATTGTCACTCCCCAGAGGCAGCCCCTCATCCTGTTCTCAGGTCCCGGTCCCAGGAGGCCCTGCTGTGAGGTAGATCCTTATGCACAGACACTGATACCTCCACCATGGTACAAACAGAAGCACAGTCTCCCTCCCTCTTACAGCTCCACCTTGATGATGGGCCCTGAGCATAGGGGTGGCAGCAGACAGCTTTGTGTCCCTCCTGCCAGGTGTGGCTCTTAGCACTTGGGAAGTGCGAAGAGCAGCCTCTCCCCACCACCTGTGTTGTTGTCTGTGTTGTGCTGTTTGGTTCAGGTATTCGCTAGTGTAGGTGTGTGTGTGTGTGTGTGTGTGTGTGTGTGTGTGTGTGTGTGTAAAGTTGTGTCTGTTCATGTGAGTGTAGAGGTGAACCACAGGTATCTTTCCTCGATTGCTCTCCATCTTTAGTTTTTGAGAAGGACCATTTATTAAACCTGAAACTCATCAACTGGGCTAGGCTGGCTGTCTGACTTCAGAAATCCAGCTGTCTCCCTCCCTGTCCTGCCCTTGTGCTGAAGTTAAGGTTACAGGTGCATGCCACCATGCCTAGCTTTCTTTGCATGTGGGTTCTCAGGTTTGACTTGGGGTCCTCAGGTTTGCTTATCAGGCACCTTAATAGTACGAACTATCACCCCAGTCCTCCCTCAGGTTCTCTCAAAGGCTGCAGAGTGTTCCTCTTGCATTCCCAGTCCCCTCTGTGGCCACCCTGGAACGCTGGGAACCCTGACATACAATATGTATAAGAAGCCCCTTACATCCTTTTCCCAAGGCAGTGGGGCATGGTGACAGTGAAGACCCTTCAGGAGACATTTGGTTCAGAGAGGTTAGGTGAGCTACTCTACTCAGAGTGGCTGCAAGATGTCAGGGTAATAGCACAGGCCAAGGTTCTCAGGCCATGGTGCTAAGGGAGTCGAATTATGTGATAGGATTTCCCCCACTTGGCCCCGTGGCCAGCAATATCATTGCCAGGTGTCTCGTTGCTGTGACAAAATGCCTGACGGAAATGACTTAAGGGAGGCATACTTTATTATGCCTCACAGTTTTAGAAGCTTTAGGTCATCAAAGCATGGAGGGTTTCAAGCATAGCCAGTCACGTGGAGGCAGCTAAGAAGCAGAGAGAAAATGCCCAACGTAGCTGTTTTTGTTTGTTGTCCTGCCCCATGTCCTTAAGCCAGGGTCTCTCGTTTCTCAGGCTAGTCTTCAACTTGCTATGTAGCTGAGCATGAACTTGAATTCCCGATCCATCTTCTTCTACCTCCTAAGTTCCAGGATTACAAATGTGTGCCACCAGGCCTGGTTTATTCAGCATTAGGGATTGAACCCAGGGCTTCCTGCCAGATAAGCCAAGCACTCTACCGACTGAGCTGCATCCTTAGTTTCCTTTGTTCTATTCTTATTCCATCTGGGCCTCTGGACTATGGGGTTAGAATGTCCACATTCAGGACAATTAATCTCCTTGATTAATCCTCTCTGGAGACTACACAGACACACCCAGGAGTGGCTTTCTGGGAGTGTGGTACTGGTACCCACAGTATCTCCATTGCCATCTCTTGGGCTGGCTAGGAAGTCACATTTGTTGTAGAAATTACTTTTAACTATGTAATGACATGTTCCATTTGTTTGTGCTGCATTCGGTTAATTATGCAGAGATATGTTGCATTTGTTTCACCTTGCCTGCTTAAGGTACCTGATTGGTCTAATAAAAAGTTGAATAGCCAATAGCTAGGCAGGAGAGGGATAGGTGGGGCTGGCAGGCAGAGGGGAATAAGTAGGAGGAGAAATCTAGGCTAGAAAGAGAAGAACAAAGAAAAGAACAAGGAAGCCAGAAGCCAGGCAGCTGCCAGCCAGACATGGAGACACCAAGAAAGTAAGAGAGAGAGAGAGAGAGAGAGAGAGAGAGAGAGAGAGAGAGAGAGAGAGAGGGAGGGAGGGAGGGAGGGAGGGAGGGAAGGAGGGAGAAACAGAGAGAAAGAGAGAAGACAGAAGGAAGGAAGAAAGGAAGATAGATAAAAGCCCAGAGGCAAAACATAAAGAGAAACAGATTAAAATAAGAGCTAGTCTAAGGCTGAGCATTCAAACCTAATATTATTAAGTCTTCCTGCCATGATTTGGGAGTGGTTGTGGTCCAAAAGAAAAAGCCTGGGACACACATTTGTGGGCCACTGACTCCCAGTTGATTGAACCAGAAACTCTGGAGTGGGGCCCAGCACCTGTTGTAACAGGAACACCTCCCCCCCCCCCACCGCACCCCTGCTGCAGGGTTATCTCAGTGTTGACAACACTGAAAGCCGCTGGGAATGCTAAGGAAGGAGCATACTTGAGCATTAATTAGGATAATCTGCAGGATGGGACAGAGGAGCAGGGACGGTGACATGGAGATGGGGTGCCCAGTTGCGGAAGCCAACCATGGGAGCTGAAGAGTCCCTGGGAAAGGTGGCAGTAACTCTGACAGCACAGTGTGTGTGTAACCCTTCAGAGCAGCTCCCCAGCCCACCTCCATTCTTTTGGAGTATGCGTGTGCATCAGCTATGGATGCCTGTGTGTGTGTGTGTGTGTGTGTGTCTGTGTGTGTGTGTGTGTGTATGGATGCCTGTGTGTGTGTGTGTGTGTGTGTGTGTGTGTGTGTGTGCTGTGTGTGTGTGTGTGTGTTGAGGCTTGGCAGTCTGTGGGCCCCGTCTCTGATGGGCGGGACGTGTAATCACTAAGTCAGGCCTTACCTGGCTGGGCGGAGACTGGGTTACGCAGCCCCGCTGCCCAAGCTACCTGGCTGCAGAGACTGGGATACGCATGCGCAAGCTCCCCTTTTAAAGCAAGCGCGCCAAGCGCACCTCTCTCTCTTGCTTCTCTTGTCCCTCTCTCTTGCTTCCCTCTCTTGCTCTCTCTGGGCCCCCCCTTCTCTCTCTCTCTCTCTCCCCGCTTTCGGTTGGCCACCAGCTACCCCTCTCTTTCCTCTCCCCTCTCTCAATAAACTCCACGTGGGCGCTCAATCTCGTGTTTGTGTTTCTTAGGCCCTAGCAGCTGCATCACAGCAGCTGTATCAAAAGAACAACAGTGTGTGTCTGTGTGTGTGTCTGTGTGTGTGTGTGTCTGTGTGTGTGTGTGTGTGTGTCTGTCTCTGTGTGTGTGTGTGTGTGTGTCTGTGTGTGTGTGTCTGTGTGTGTGTGTCTGTCTCTGTGTGTGTGTGTGTGTGTGTGTGTGTGTGTGTGTGTGTGTGTGTGTGTGTGTGTGTGTGTGTATACGTGTGGAGATCAGAGATCCATCTCAGGTTTCTTGTTTAGGTGCCTTGAGTCCACCTCTGTTTTTGACACAGGCTTCCTAAGATCTGGGGCTGATCAATGTGGCTAAATTGTTAAGGCTGGCTGGCCAGGGAGCCTTGGGGTGCCATATCTACTTTCCAAGCACTAGGGCTTTAATAATGTGCTACCACACACAGCTTTGAGGTGGGAGCTGGGGATCAAACTCGAGTCCTCAAGATTATGTGGCATTCTCCCAGTCCCTTCTCTGGCCTCTTCATGTCACCTCTGTGGGTCTCAGGCCCTAAGGTCTGTCCTCTCCTGGATGTACCCTAGGGGCTCAGGCTTTGACCCCTCAGTAGTCAGGACCCTGGGTGCGAATGTCCCCAGGCTTCCCCAAAACACCTCTGACTGTCCTCACATGCTCAGCCTGTCCATTGCAGAGGGCCAGTTCCTGCCAGGTCCAAGCTGGGACCTCTCATCTGCTGGTATGGGGGATGTGAGAGAAAATCATCCTGTTTGCTAAGGTGGTGAAAAACTCTTTAACTACATCTCTGACCTGGGAGCTTTTTGTCTCAACAGCATCTAACATTTTGCCCCAACACATGTGACACACACTTATGTGACCTCAGCATTTGTCCAGCCCCTCTCCAAGGGCCATAGAGGACAGATATTCAAGCACAATTGTCCCCTTTCCCATGCCACAAGTGGGGAAAAAAAAAAAAGGGCAGCGTGCGTCCTCTCTCCCTTTGTCCTTTCTCCCTGGTGAGCTGGGCCTCTCTTCACACTGGTCTCTCTATAGGGCTGCCATCCTGCTGCTAGAGGTGGCAGGAGGCATTTCCAGAGCTGCTAAGGGACGAATTTGTTGGAAAAGGAGATAAAAAGGACATCAAAGGGAGCCCGATGTGTGGAGAGGAGCCTGGGGGCGTGGGATTAAACTCTATCCCCGCTGCATGAGGTGATCAGAAGGCTGATTGGTGGGGCTGAGGTCCCCAGGTGAGTGGCAGCCGGCTCCTAGGGCCAGGGAGCAGCAGGTGCTGGCTGGAGACCTCCCCAAGGCTGTTTTATGTCTCTCCCAGGAGGGGGCTGCACAAGGAATCAGGGCTAGCCTCCCGCTGGCTTTCCCCAATTGCTCTTGCTGACTGTAGCCCTCCTGCCCCCCCGCAGAGGACAGTCCCTTATCAGCCTGCTGCCAGAAGAGGCAGCCTGACTTCTCACCTCACCCCCACCATCAGCTTCCGGAAGGGGAGGGCCACCAGGGGTGGTGTCCTTGCTCCTTGCTGCCAAGCCTGTAGGACAGGGTCCATGAATCTGTTACAGTGGTGTTCTTCATGGACTGCTGTGCTGTCATGCACTGGGCCCTCTGCAAATGTGGGTGCTTGAGTGTTCCCACAAGAGAGAAACAGGGGACCTGAGGCACAAACTGATGTCTGTTGGGTGGCCTTCATCCCTCTTAAGGTCTCAGTGCACTTCCTTCCCCATGCCCAGGCCTCTTCCAGGGCCTGAGGCCTGCAGAGCCCTCCCTTGGCCAAGCACACATGTCTTGCTGTTGGTCATTGGCAGGGACAGGCCAGTGAGCTGATGGTGTGATGCAGGGAATGAGGCTCAGTCTCCCTGGAATCTTGGCTTCTCCATTACAGGAAATGGCTTTCCCTTTAGAGACCCCAACAGAACCCCAAATTAAGGCTACTATAATGTTCCCTCTTTTAAAAAAGTAATCCTAAAAATTGGGAAATGTCTATAGACCACTTTTACCATAAAAGTCTAGATTCAGTTCTAAGACTCTTAGAAACAACTTAGTGCCTAAATTCAAGCTTTGGTCACACCCTTATGCATAAGCCTCCAGAGAGGGGCCCTTTGTTGAGGAGGAGATAAAAATGCAAAACCAGCTTCTACCATCTCTGATCTAAACACCAATGGTATGTCCTCTTTTTGTCCAAGGATGGTAATAAAACTCTTCACTTTCAGGGCTCCAACCCCTAAACTTCCTTCTCAGTTTCTACCTCCTATCCTCACCTTATCCATCTATGAAGGAGGTACAGTGGGGCCTGCCCTCTCTGACATGTGAACTGTGTCCTCTTTCCCGAGACAACTCCTGGGATCTCCACGGGCTGGAAAGAGCTGTTGTTAACTTCTGCTGAGACCCAGGATAAGGAACTGGGGTACAGAGAGGGTACACTCTTTGGAAATGCTATCCAGAAGTCAGCCCTGCCATAGAAGAGTCCTTCAACCACAAATTCCAGTGGATACAACTGTAGCTAGCACGAGGTCCTTCCTGAATTCAATCCCCAGGACCTGTATGAAAATACCAGGTGCAGAGAGCACCTGTAATGTCAGCACTAGGGTGGCAGAGACACAGACAGAAGGATTTCTGGGGCTTGCTGGCCAGCCAACCTAGAAGATTTGTGAGCTGAAAGCCAAGGAGAGATTCTGTCTAAAAGAACAAGGTGAGGAGAAGTTCCCCTGAGGTAACCTCTTACTTCCATATACCTGCCTCCACACATACACCACAAGCAAACAAAATTAAAACACTTGGGGGACTCAGACTGAGCCGAGACTCACACATCCCCTTCTTTAGTTTTGCGGTTTCACACAAATGATTTTTCTTCAGTGAGACCTGATTTCCCCATCTGCAAAATGGGGGCCGCGCTGTCCACCTAACAGACTACCAAAGGCAAATTGTGACATCCTGGAAGTTAGTTGCCTGGGCAGATGTTCAGCCAAGAGAGCCGTTCTGCACTTGTAGCAGGTGAGGGTGGGATGGGAGGGACAGTTAGAGGACCGGCAATGGTGTGTGTGCAGCCGTGCAGGGACCACCCACTCCCACCCTCAGCAGGGGCTGCATGGCTCCTTCTCTTGCTTTCTGTTGAGCTCATCCATGCCGTGTGGCAGAAAATCAAAGCTGACAAGATGTGTTCTTTCTCACTCCTTTGTCCATCCTTCCACTTAATTAATCCCAATCTGGCGTGGTGAAGTGGCCTTGGCAGGGAGGAGGCCCCTCAGCATTTCCCTTAGAGTCAGCTGCTTGTCCCTCCCACCTCTGTACCTAAAGACAACTAGACGTCTGTCCCTCCTGCCCCAGGCCACTGCAAGCACCCACTGTACCCAGCGGAGAGTAGAGGACCCCAGGGAGGTCACCAACTCTGTTTCCAGCTCCCCTTGGGAACCACAGAGGCAACTGTCTCCCGTGACCATAGCTGGGTCCTTCCTACTGCCCTTTCCTGAGTTCTAGGTGTGCCTGGCCCCCAACAACTCAGAGCCCAGGTAAAGGCTAGGTAAAGCCTGACATAGTGATTACGTGGCCATAGGCGTCCCGCCCAGAGTCCGGGTGCACAGACTGCCGAGCCTCAACACCCCCTTCTCTGCCAGAGATAAGCTGCGGTCCTGCTTCTATTTCTGCTCTCACCCCAAGACCTGCCTTCCTAGTTTGGATCTCTGAGCAGCCAGTCCTAAAGCTGCAAATATGTCTTCTCTGGACCACCACCATTGATGGATGATGGGGAAAGATCTCTTTCCTTGTGCCTCAGTTTCCCAGTCTGTAATATGGTACTCTTGCCTTAGGGGCTTCTCCTAGGGACTCATAAACTACTAGATATCCTCCAACTGAAGCATTTCCCCCCCACCCCATCTCCCTCCCTCCCTCCCTCTCTCCCTTCCTCCCTCCCTCCCTCCTTCCCTTTCTCTCTGCCTCTCTGTCTCTCTTTCTCTCTCTCTCTTGTTCACTCACTCACTTGTTCTGTCCCCCCTCTGTGTCCCTTCACCCATCCTTCCTTCACTTCCTGTCTGAAAGTGTAGACATTAGTGTCAACCCCAGAAGCCCATACACATTAAACCCCAATCTCAAAGGAGAACAGACCTTGGGAGGTGACTTGTGTGTGTGTGTGTGTGTGGGGGTAAGAATCTTCTGAATGGGATGCACTTGATGGCACTTAATGAAAGGAGCCCCAGAGCCATCCTTGCCCTTTCTGCCATGTGATAGATGACAATCTACAAACCAGGAAGTGTCTCTTGCCACACAACCTAATCCTCCATCTCCTTGGTTAGACTCTCTTGCCTCCACCAGGAGGCAAGTGAGCCCCTTTGTTACTCGAGCCCAGATGGACAAGACTCTCCCTACTTCTACCTGCTCCCCTGTGCACACTCCCACCCTGCGCTACTCCTCACTGCCCCCGTTACCCACCGAATTCCACACACGCCTGCACAGATGGGATCAATCCGAGGCTGCCTAGCCTTCAGCTTATCTCTGCTCCAAATGATTGATTTTCCCTCTTTAAGAGTAATTTGCTGGCGAATCCCATGTATTGGAAAGAAGAAGAAGAAGGAAAAAAAAAATGTCCTGTGAAATCTAATTCAATCTGACTGGCAGCTGGCACATTCCAGGAAGAACTAGAGAGCCATCATTTTCATCCCGGATGGGTGTGTAGTGCTGTGGAAGGGGACAGGTGCTTTTCACCTGTGTAAGCACGCCTCCCTCCACCTGCCACAGCTCTTCTGGGAGTCAGAATGTACTTAGACGGAGGTCAGTGGCGGTGTGTTTGAATTAACAGTTTCCATTGTGTGGGAATCTCTCAAAGCCTAGCTACACATCTGATCTTTAGTCTATTGCCTTGAGGCTTCCTTCCTTCCTTTTTTCTCCCTCCCTCCCTCCCTCCCTCCTTCCCTCCCTCCCTCTCTCCCTCCCTCCCTCCCTCCCTCCCTCCCTCTCTCCCTCCCTCTCTCCTTCCCTCCTTCCCTCCCTTCCTTCCTTTTCTCCTCCCTCTTTCCCTCCCTCCCTTCCTCCCTCCCTCCCTTCCTTCCTTCCTTTTCTCATCCCTCCCTCCCTCCCTTCTTCCCCTTTTCCTTCCCTCCCTTCCTTTCTACCTTTTTTCCTTCCTTCCTCCCTCCCTCCCTCCCTTCCTTTTCTCCTCCCTCCCTCCTTCCCTCCCTCCCTCCCTTCCTTTTCTCTTCCCTTCCTTCCTTCTTCCCCTTTTCCTTCCCTCCCTCTTTTTTCTGAGCAGAGTGGTACTCTTGGGACCCAGCACAGAAAAGTTCATATGTGCTCCAGATACTTCATTCCTGCTACCTCTTTCCCTTTTTTATTCTAGTTTGTCTGCCTCAGTTTCCTGACCCTGGCCACAGGTTGCCTGTCAGGCTTGAATCACAGATGCTGTTCTGTCGTATGAGTACTACAAGCTACATGATTTATGGCAGTGGTGTCATTTAGTTTAGAAGCCCCCATAGGGGCTGTTGATGCTGGCTTCTCTCGCCGCATCTTTTCTGGGGGTGTTGGGGACATCTTCAATACTTCATAAATTAACATGCAGTATAATTAACATATTTGTTTTACCATCCTATGGGTAATAATACATGTATGGATTCCTCTCTGACCACTAAGCTTAAACAATTTTATTACTCCTGGAAAAAAATCTTGCCTTGTCCCATTTCTTTGTAACCTCCCCCCGCCCCCTCCCCACACACTGTCAAACATTGAGCTCCTCTGCTCTTTGGGAATGCCATGGAATCCCTTAGACTGCATTATCTGGTACCCAGTCCCTCAGGACAATGCCCTTGAGCATGTCTGATCCTCCCCTATGCTGCCTTCTATATCGTGTGTGTGTGTGTGTGTGTGTGTGTGTGTGTGTGTGTGTGTGTGTGTGTGTGCCTGTGTGTGCATGTGTGCACATATATACAGATGCATGTGAAGACCAGAACCCACATCAGGTGTCCCAGCTGCTGTCTACAGTAATTTCTGAAGCTCAGCTGAACCTGGACTTTACTAACTCAGCTAGGCTGGCTAGCCAGCAAGTTCTGCCTCCGCTTCCCCAGTGCTGGGATTGAGTACAAGCTCTTCCTTGACAGGGAGGCATGTTCCTGCCTCAGAGCTGTGCCCTCAGGCTTTCTTCTGCCTAGAATATCCTTCTACTGAATGTTTTCACTTCAGAGGCCTCTCTTTCAACACCATTTTACTAGAGAGGACTCTCCCTTTCCGTAGATCACCCTCAACATAACTCTTTCTCTTTCTTTGGAGACAGGATTTTTCTAGCCACAGATGGCCTCAAAGTTGCTAACTTGTATGTTAGCAGAGGGTGGACTTGAACTTCTGACCATCCTGCTTCCTCCTCCTGTGCCAGGATTGCTGGTGTGTACCACCACTCCTGCTTTTATGCAGCACTGGGGCTTGAACCCAGGGCTTCTTATGTTCAAGGCAAGCATTCTACCAACAGAGCTACAACCCCAGCCCCAGCTTCCTTTTCTCCAAGTTTTCTTTTTACTACTGGGAATGCTGTTTTCCCTACTTACTCACTTGTTTTGCAATACTGGGGATTGAACTCAGGGCCTCACACATCCTGGGCATTCTCTCTAGTCCAGTGACATCCCAGCACTTAATTTTTTTTCTTTTTTTTTTCTTTTAAATTTAGAGGCAAGGTCCTGGTGGACTTAGACTTTCAACTTCCCTGCCTTGGCCAAGTCCTCAGGAGCTGAACAACAGGCACATACCACCTGCCTGCCTAGTTCAGTTCTTCAGTCTCCCACTTTGGGAGCTGAAGCTGCCCAAGGGGAGCAGCAATGTCAAGTGTTGAGGTGAGCAATGTGAGCAAAAAGGTCAGGCAGGGGAGCATGGGAAAAAGACACTATGTTCTAGAGTGAATGGGCCTCAGAGAACAGGCCCATGGTAGGCATGAACCATGCAACAGACAGTCTAAGGGTGGGGGACAAGGTTTGCTAGCTGCTTCTGATCCCACAGGAGCTTTCAGAAGACCAAGTGCGGTCTCAGGGGTGTGAGTTTTGAGATAAAATGAGTATTGCTACTTCCCCCTGAGTCTTGTTCAGGTTCAGGTGTGGGGGATCATGGGAAGGGTCTGCCTGGAAAACAGATAAAAACAAGTGCACAGACTCACTATGAAAGATGAGCGCTCACTGTAGTCAAGGGACTTGACTTGGGTGGGCAATGGCAGGGCCCAGGGACACTCACCTCCACCAGAGCTGCCAAACAGGCTTATCACCTGCCCCCACTTCCACCAGGCAAGCACTAGTGCAGAGCACATGCTAATTACATGCCATGACAGTAAGTGAGAAGGTATCTGAGTCACACGGGCCACCCTCTGGTCCTCAGGGAGGCTGGAGCTTTGCAAGCTGGGAGGAATCACACAGTGGGGATGGAAGGATGCAGCCAAAGCCAGGAAAATCCCAATAATCACAACACAGCAAGAAGAATCTCCACAAAGGCAACTGGGGAGAAATTAATGGGAAACGCAGACAGGCTGTCCTGCCCCTGGGGTAACCCTTCTAGAGCTGATCGGCATTGGAGGCAACAGATATTTTCCCGGAGAGCCTCAGTCTTGGGGGAAGGACCATGACGTGCAAGCAGAAGTTGCTGCCTCCATTTCTCCTGGACCAGAGTCCTCTCCCATGCTCCTTCTCGTAGCTGTGTGAGAGGCAGGGGACCCTGGAGGCATGCATCATCTCACACCTGGAGGCATATTTTGCAGGGCTGGTCCCAGGCTGAGTGATTTCCAGAAGGGTTGAAGGGGGGGGGCGTAGGCAATGGATGACCACACACTTACACTGAGGACTGTCATGCTGCCACTGGAAGCCTGGCCTCACGCCTCTTGTCTTTGTTCCCAGAGTTTGGTTTCTTTAAAAACAAAAGTGGCTGAGACAATTGAATCCAGGGTAGCTGTGGTTACTTTCCAAAGGAGCAGGCAAGGATGTGTCCGTCCTGTGTCCACCACAAACTACACATTGGGGAGACACTATACGTACTACTGAGCCCAGAGGAACAGTGGCCTAAGTGATGGACACTCAGCCGAATGTGCAACAGGGACCAGGACTCTTGGTTCCACCCAGGTTTGCAGACATGCAGCTCAGAATGCTGGCTGGACTTAAACCTGAGAGAGCCAGCCTTGCCCAGACAAAGAAAACAAACCAAACCAAATGCCTGGTAGGAGTCGGGCTGGATGGGGAGGGGAGGAGAGGGAGAGAGGTGGGAAGGTTACAGGTAGTGAAGACAGGGACTCAGCAGGGGCTTGCCTATCCTCTTTTTATACTATGGATCTTTCCGGAAGCCTGCCAAGTCCACAGTTCTCCTTAGATTTTCTTTTTTGACAAGATCTCTATTGTCTGGTATATGAAGTTTTGAGGCTTGAACCTAGGGCCTCATGCATGCTCTACCAGCCGAGTCATGTCCCTACCCTCTCAGAATGCTTTTAATTGCATAAGATAAACCACAGGGTACACCAAGTCAATTGAGTATTCTGAAACAGTTATCCAAGTACTTTTAGAGGGGCAGTGTAGTCATATATGTGCTTTAGGATTCATTCAGCAAGGATATTCAGAGGCAGGGCTACTATTGTGCTATGATTTCAAAGCAGGCCGGATGTAAATAGGATTTTGAGATGCCTGGGACCCCAGTAAAGTGATATGAAAATATCAGAGGTTTTTCTTGAGGTGAAAGTTTACAGACCCTGCATCTAAGTCCATAACAAAAGAGCAGGTGAAACGCACATTAGTGAGAATAAACACACAGGCTTTTCTCCATCCCAGGTCTGGGTCCTTAGAGGGCCAGTGGGCTGCCTGCCCCGAGAGCATAGAAACTCCTGGGCCAGAAGGGAGAGTTCTCGAGGTGACAGAGGGAGCCCATAGCAAGCACAGCGCCTTCACAGTGCTGTGTGGGAGGGTGCAGAGAAACATAGCCTGGACAAACTCACTGACACGAACGAATGGGAAAGCAAGGCTGTGTGTGGCTCTCACACAGGCCTAGAACACATGTGGGATGGAAAACCAGGGTGAAGATGATGAATAAACATAAGCCTCTGCGATTAGCAAAAGAAGAACCATGTATGCCCTATTCATGCCCCCCAACTCTTCACCAACCCAGCATACTGGAATATTCTCCCCGCCTCTTACATGGGGGGTGATGCCTTTTCCCTGGGGAGGTGGGTAATTTGCTTTTTCCCCCCATCCTTATGCCCCTCAAACAAATTAATCGTGTCATTTGCCTGAAATAAGAACACATTTCTGCCAGATGTGTCCCTGGTCACCTATCTGGCACAGGTCCCTTTTCCTCCCCCAGTCCCTCCTGCTAGCCGTGAGGAGCTGGGGGGGGCCCACTGATCTGTGGGTTCAAATGTTTGAACTGGTTACACAGGGTGTTCTAGCCCAAACTCTGTGACTGAGTTCTTAACCCTGTATTCCCCAGGGTCCTCCCTCTGCCTCTGGAGGACATCTGCCTCTTGTAGGGGATCCTTGAGGACAGAATTAAGAGACCAAGGTCAAATTTCATCCAAATTGTCACCCATTTGCTGTGTGACCTTGGGTAAGCCCCTTAACTTCTCTGAATCTTCCTTTTCTGACAAGGGCAAAAATCACATCCTAAAACTACCTAATAGGTAGGAGGGTTTGTGAGGGGGTAGGCCTCTTCTAAATATACGTGTGAATTCATTTTCCCTCAGAGCAGCTCTGTGATCACTCTGTGGTCACTCTGTGGTCACCCAGAGACAAAGGGGTGGAGCCAGGGCTGGAAGAGCAACCTTGTTCCAGGGCCCACATTTTGATCTTGAACCTGTTGGCTCTCTTATCCTACCTGAGTGATGTACTCTGGATGGGGCACCAAATGTAGACAGGGGTTCCCCCTAGACAGGGGAAGGGGTAGGTAGGGGAGAGCCACGGAGGGCCCAGGTCCAGCTAAGAAGACAGGGTTATGATGTGGGGCACCAGAAGCCCCCACACCCCATCTTCCTCCCCCCTCCTCTCACAGACACAGTACAGTACTCAGGTCCACGGAATAGGAGCTGGGTGTGGCGGGAGCATGCCTGAGATCAAGACAAACTTCTGTGTGTGCTTGTGAGGGAATTTTGTTAAATGTTTTAATATGGTGTTTTGTTGCAGCAAAGAGAAGGGTAACAAAGCTGGGGTACATAAGAAGACTCTGCCTCAAACACACACACACACACACACACACACACACACACACACACACACACACACACACCACACACACACTCACACACACACGCGCGTGCACACACACACGGGGTTTCTTTGGACAAACTGATGAAAGCTGCTGGGCGCAGGCCACTGTCAGTTTCTACATGGGTGAACTGTCAAGGTCCTACAAGAGTGCAGAGTAGGTGAGACAGCATCCAGGCGGTGAAGCAGAGGAGGCAGGGGTGGTCTCACCCACCCTTCTGTCAGGTTAACCCCCACCCCAGAGGAACATGCCCACACAGACAGCTTCCTGGGGTCTGTGTAGAACAGTGGCTGAGCTACCCTGCTGAAGCTGCTGGCCTCCAAGGAGCCCTCAGTTGAGGGAGAGGACCGTGGCCACAGGCTAGCCCACAGAGGGTTGTCCTGGAGAAAGCCCGGGGCTGGGAACGAGAAGACACCTCTCTGCTTGTCTGCTGTGGCACCCTCAAAGCTTGGGGGGAGGAGCCACTGGAAACTGCAGAGGTGCTGAGGGTGAAGCTGCCACAGCTTTTCATTTGAAACAGAGATGGGTCCACACCAAGGCTGACTTATGGGCTTTTCTACCTTCATTCTCCTGTTCTCACCCCCCACATCTGCATCCCAACCATCTATTTGCATCTCAACTGTCACACAGGACACACAGCTGCTGCTGACTCCAACCCACTGCGGCTCTTTCTTCCCTGCCTTCTGTGAGTTTTCTGTAGCCTGGCAAAGGTAAAGAAATCACCTGGAGACTAATGCTAGGAGTCCTTGGGGATAGCCAGGGCCACCTTCTAGCCCCTGGGTTGTGGGGCATGGCACACTAGAGCCTGAGGGACAGTTCAGGCTCTGCTGAACGAATCTTGGATCTCGGGAGGCACTGGAGATACATTTAGCCTTTCCAAGACAAATTAACATCCTAAGTAGGAACCACTGCCACAAAGTTCCCACAGAGGTCACCTGCTTCCTGTTCCCCCTTCTGGTTTCATCACTGCCCTCTACTGCCCCATAGTGGACTACAGAAGTCAGCCTGCCCCGGGCAGCCTCTGGGACATAGCCCAGAAGAAGCCCATCTTCGGGCTGTGCTTAGCATCTATGGGGCAGATATTGAGCAATGCATGTCTCTATCCACAGAGCTCTGGATAGGGTGGGAGACACTGAAAGCCTGCTCATCAAACCCACTCTGGCTGTGGCCTGTGGCTCTTTCGTCCTGTAGATCCTGCAGCCTTCAGACCCATCAATGGGATCACCCATCAGGACTCAGGGAGGCTGGCACACTCACCACCCTGTGACCACAACTGTGAGGACAGGCAGAGACTGCCTGTGGTTCTGTAGTGCCCGTGACAAGTGGTCTGACCTCTCTTCCTGCATTCAGATTTTCTCAGTTTGGCCAGAAGATGGCTTAGCCAGTAGAGGTGCTTGTCACCAAGGCTAATGACGCGAGTTCAAGTCTTGGAACCTATATTGTGGAAGGAGAGGACTAACTCCCCAAAGCTGACCTCTGACTTACAGACCCAGGCAGTGCAGCCTGCTCCCACTAAATAAATAAGTATTCAACTAATGTGTGTGAAAAATGTTTTTCTGCCACAAATCCAAAGTCACCTTGAACCTAGACATCAACACTAGTACACCCAAGAACACAGTGAGACAGTGGCTCAGACAGCTGCCTGGTTATGTTAAGAAGCGTATTTTGTTCCTGATTCTGGATACCATGCTGCAGCCTGTGACTCCTCTTCAAGCCTGCACGTGGGAGTCCTTAGCCTGGGTCACATGCTCTTCCTTGGTATCAGCGTCCTAGCCTTGGATGCTGTTCTCTGGCCAGACCTGAGGCCCTCGGGGTTCTGAGGATAGCAGGAGAGATAGTGCACAACAGCCATGCAGAAGTGACTGAGGGCTGAGGGCTGAGCCTGGCCACCACAGGGGCCTAGCAGGGACAGGAGGGTGGCTACTGTCCTTGTTAATCTTCTCTGTTAGTCATCGGGCCTTGCGAGAGCAGGACCCTGAGTGGAGGCAAGTCCTTTAGTCTCAGAGACATGGCCACCTCTGTGGAGAAAAATTTTAGAGCACAGGGATGGTCCCTGTTGCTTCAAGTGCCCCTAGCCCCAGGGCTTATTAGTGGCTCCGCTAGGTGGAGCTGTCACTAAAGGCAGGTTGAGATCCAACACCCACCCATCATGCATTACTTAATCATCATTATTAGGATTTACTAAATAAACAGGAGAATGCCAGCAGTCATCTCTGCTTCCTAGCCACAGACACAATGTTGCTTAGTTGCCTCACTCTTACAACCAATATGATGAGCCCTCAAACTTGAGCTAAAATAGCCCCCCTTCCTTGAGTTGTATTTGCCCAGTATTTTGTCACAGCAACAGAAAATCAGCCAATACAACATTCTGGCAGACAATGCAGCACGGCTTGCGGCCTGCAGACCCTCAGGGCGAGGGTGGCCCTAATGTCTGGGAGGGCCAGGACTCTCTGCACTGGGGAGTTTCAGCTTGGGGAGGAGTGTGGGTGGCAGGATCGTCATGGCAGGCCAAGGATCAAGTCCTGTGAGTGCTCCTTCTTCCTCTGCTGGGATCACATCCTCTGGGACAGACGTGGGTTTCACTGTTTCCCCATGTTCCGAAGCCCTTAGGCAGTGAGGTAGGGGCCTGAGATTCACTCTGGCTGATCAGCCAGTGGCAAGCAGGCCCTGGGCATTCTGGGACTCAGTACAAAGTAGTCGTTCTCTGCCCTACAGCTGTCCCTCTTGTCCCTGCACCTGTCTAAGAGTGCTGATTGAGTTCTCTAATGCCCACCCAGAGCAGAACTCCCAGCTGGTAACCCATCAGAATGAGCTTGTGCCTTAGAGCTACCTTGTCACCACAGCAGAGTTAGACAGATACAGCCTCATTCATTCTTGAACAGGGGAGGCTCTGATAGGATCATTGATGCCCCGTACACCACAGAGCTAGCCAATGCGGGTTTGCCTTTGGGCCCCCTGGGCACAGAACCTGTGCTGTCTCCAAGACAAAGTGCAAGCAAGCATCCTGCCTGAGTCCCAGCTCTCTCCCCCAGCCCAAACCTCGCATTGCCTATGTGAGTCACAACCTGCTATGCTGTCTGCTTGCAAGTTCTTGCCTCTGGTCCTCTATGGGGCACTAGTCTTCCTGCATGCCTTGGCTTAGTTCAAGGTCCCTCTCCCCAGAGAGCCTTACTGATCCTCTAGCTGAGGGATCCCTCTCTTTAGTTGATCACTCACGGCCTAGATCCTTTGGCCTTGGATGCTACACAGGTACGGGTGTTTCTTGTTTCTTAGGTATCACTATTCCCCAGAAACCTAGAAAGGACTCCATTACGAGGTTCTCATGCACTGTGTGCGTGTGTGTGCGTGCGTGTGAGTGTGTGCGTGTGTGCGTGTGTGCGTGCCTGTGTGAGTTTGTGTGCGTGCCTGCGTGTGAGTGTGTGTGTGCATGCATGCGTGCCTGTGTGTGCCTGTGTGTGCGTGTGCGTATGTGTGTGTGAGTGCGTGTGTGAGTGTGCGCGTGTGTAAGTGTGTGTGAGTGTGTGCGTGCATACATGTGAGTGCGTGTGTGTGAGAGTGTGTGAGAGTGTGTGAGTGTGTGTGTGTGTGAGTGTGAGTGTGTGTGTGTGTGTGTGTGTGTGTGTGTGTGTGTGTGTGTGTGTGTAGAGTCACACACTGGAAGTGTACTCAGGGCTGTTTTCCCAGGGTGTAGATGACAGCCTATAACAGTGTAGATACTACCACACACCAGGGAGGACACATAGCAATGGCTCTTTCTATTTTCCCACTGAGGACCCAGAATCCCACAATCCCCATCCTAGTGCTGCACAAAGCAGTCAGATCAGTGAGTGCAGATGGGCCATGTGCTCCAGCACTCACCTCATCCTTGTCCACCACCTGGATGAAGAGAGGGAGGGCAAAGCCAACCTGCGCCAGCTCAGTGATGGCCACGCTGTACTCAGAGCTGTTGAACTCTGGGGCGTTGTCATTGATGTCAATAACCAGGATGTTGAAGGTTGTGGTGACTGTGGCATCTGATGGGGTCCGGTCATCATTCAGTTCAGTGCCCTGCAGACAGAGGAAGATGTCCACGGACATATAAGCTCCTATTGCCCATCCAGGGTGTTCCTGGCACTAGATCACGTGTACCAATATGAATTAGTCCATGAAATCCCCACCATGGCCCTAGGAAGATGGTTCTATCTTCTGCATTCCATGTTACAGGACACTGAGGCACAGAGAGGTGAGGTAATTTGTACCAGGAAGAATGACCTGAGTAAGTCTCAAACTCAGACAATGGGATTCTGGAAACTTCTAGGAGGTGGACAGGAGGAACAAATAGATTTTGTACCCACTGAGGGGTGCAGGGAGAGGGCACTGGGCTTAGTAGATGGCAAAATCAGGGCTTCTGCTTTGAGATACTTATAGATCAAGATTTACCTGAGTCCCTGCTGTGGTCCTAACAGCACCAGGCCTGGGAAGGTCTGAGTCAGAGTCAGAAAGGATCTAGATGTCTGGGGAGCCCAGACTCCCAGATCCCAAAGCACTTATTTCCGAGTTCTGACTCCAGACACTGAGAGGGAGAGCTGGGTAGTGTCTGCCACCAGGGCCCAGAGATAGGAGAGCCAGCTCACCAGGCACAGAGATAAAAGTGCCCAGCCCAGCCGGCACGTTCGCTGAGCATTTTGTATGAAGGTGGGAGAGCTGAACTCAGGGGCCCTAGGTGAGGTGGTGATGGTGCTGGGTGGTAGGATGGGCTTTCTTTCTCTGGAGCAGACCCCTTGACCTCCTTGGGAGGAGGCAAAATATGAAGAAGGCCTGGAGCTAGGTATACATGTGCGACACTCTGTTTATATGTCTCCCTGGCAGACTCATCCCTGAACCCAGGTGACAGGAGGAAGCTGATAAATGGTGAGAGCCAAGCAGTCCACAGCTGCCTTGAAACGTCTCAAGACTCTACCCTCCACCTTTCTCAAGGCCTTTCGTTCATGTTGGTTCTTTCCCCCACTGCCATATGCCTGGGGCTTGGCAGCCCCTTGTACTCATCCTACTAGATCCATTCCCTAAACAGCCTTCCCAGGGAACGGCTCAGCAAGCCATCGATTTCAATTAAAACTGGCCATGAGTGGCAGGTAGCTGAAAGGGACAGCGCTGGCACCTTTTCCACACTTTCCGGGTAGGAACCCCAAGCTTCTGTCCCTTCCTCTACAGGCTACTGCTTGCTGAGCTGGGGAGTATCACTCCTACAGGGGAAGCAGACGTTCCAGCCTGTCAGGTATTGTAGTGTGTGTGTGAAATGCTGGGTAGACTTGCATTTATAGCCCTAGTACCCTCAGATCGTCCTCCACACTGCTAGGAATGGCCTCTAGCTAGACAGTCATTAGGAGGTGTCCAGTGGGCCTCACCTTCACTGTCAGGATGAAGCCATGACTATACAGGGGGTTCTCCCGGTCCAGCAGGCCGTTCAGGGTGAGCGCTCCACTGATGTAGTCTAGGGCAAAGATGCTGTTGGTATTTCCTGCAAGACAGATGCCCAGAGCCATGATGGGTTGGCAGAGAGGTGTAGAATCAAGGCATACACTCCTCCACAGGGGGACAGGAGTAGAGAGCCTTGAATCACAGATTACAGTGCCCCTCCTGAGTTCCACCTAGCCCTCTCTGAGCCAGCAAAAATGTCTCCTTTTAGTGCTGGCAAATTTTAACGCTGAATCTTATTTATTTATTTTTTTAAAGAAAATAGTTTTGACGCAGGATCTCAGGCGTCCTAGGGTGACCTTGAATTCATATGTAGCCAAAGATGACCTTGATTTCCAATGGTCCTGCTTCCTACTCTGGAGTGCCAGATTGCCCGGTGTGCTGCAACTGGTTTATGCTGTGCTGGGGATCAAAGACAGGATTCACACGTGCTAGACAAGCACTCTAACTGGGCTACGTCAGGCCTCGTTTTCCTTTAGAATAGCCTTCCAAAGGAGGCAGAATCCAAGCAGGACATAGTAGACACAGTGGGTTCTTTTGGGATTATTTTTAATTTAAATTATTATTGTTATTAATTTATGAATATATTTATCCTGTGTGTAGAGGCACACATACCATGGTATGTATGTGGAAGTCAGAGGACACTTTCATTAAGTCATTTCTTTCTACCTTTACGTGGGTTCTGGGGCTAGAACTCAGCTAGTTGGGCTTGTCAGGCAACGGCTTTTACCAGTTGAGCCATCCCATTGGCCTGCATTTGCTTATTTTATGGTTCTATTCTAGTCTAGTCTATTCATTCTATCCTGATTTTCTATGGCAATGGTACAAGGGTTTGCATTTTTTAAAATGATGAATATGTTAAAACATAATTCAATTTTAAAGAATATTCTAAGTACTTACTAAATTAGAGACACTTATTTAAACTACTCACAAAAATTATATATGAACAACTCTGGCCTCCTGCCAAGGCCCTGAAGCCTCTCTCCCTCCCCTGCCAGCCAGGCTTCCTGCTTCTGTATTTCTGCACTGTGATCCCACACACACCTCAGTTTCTTTGGGCTCTGCACATGCTCCTTCCTACCCTGGGTTCTCATTCCCTGGCTTCCTCTCTGTCCTCCCCTCCCATTGTCCCTTCCCAGCTATTCCCACCTGCCCTCTCCCCTCCAGTAGGGACATGTTGATGGTCCAGCCTATTCTGTCTGTCCCATAGGCAATGGTCCCTCACCTGACTTCTCTGCACGATTCTCCTCTGCCTGCCCAGCCAATAAACTCCCAGGCGATGAGGACTTTTCATAATTGTCCACTATGATAGCAGGTGCTGGCATATTCTGGTAGCAGGTTCTGTATGGGTTTCTTAGGTCACCTGGGCCAGCCCTGGGGGGGCTGCTGTCCATTCTTTATGGCCCTGCAGCCAGGCTATGTTCTTCACTTACCTGTTGCCCATTCATTCACAGACTTGCTGTATCCATTCACAATTTTGCAGTCCCTAAAACAGGCTATCCTGTGGCCAGGCCTGAGCTTGGCACTATGGGCCCATATGTCTACAAGCCAGGAATTCAGGCTGAATGAATCTGCAGTCTGGAAGGAACACACATCACTCTTCCCCAAACCAGGCCCCTGAGGTCACAGCAAGCAACACTGTTCACAGATGAGAAGTCTGAAGAGGGAAAGCAGCTTGTAAGAGGAGTACCAATGCCCTCCTGTGCGGTCCTAGTCCACTTACCTAACCCCTCTGTGCCCTGCCTTCCTTGTGTAAACAAAAATAACATTGGCATCTACCTCATGAGGGTGAACTAAAAAGACATGTTGCCTTGGGACAATAGCTTGGTTGATGCTGTTGTAAACAGGGTATGAGGTACAGGCAGGACCAGGGTGAGCATGGACCACCCCTGACTATTGTGAGCAGGATCAAGGTAAGCATGGACCATCCCTGACTCTGTCATGAACATGGGGTACAGACAGGACCAGGGTGAGCATGGACCATCCCTGACTCTGTCATGAACAGGGCATGGGGTACAGACAGGACCAGGGTGAGCATGGACCATCCCTGACTCTGTCATGAACAGGGAATGGGGTACAGGCAGGACCAGGGTGAGCATGAATCATCCCTGACTCTGTCATGAACAGGGCATGGGTTACAGACAGGACCAGGGAGCATGGACCATCCCTGACTCTGTCATGAACAGGGTATGGGTTATTGACAGGACCAGGGTGAGCATGGACCATCCCTGACTCTGTCATGAACAGAGCATGGGTTACAGACAGGACCAGGGAGCATGGACCATCCCTGACTCTGTCATGAACAGGGTATGGGTTATTGACAGGACCAGGGTGAGCATGGACCATCCCTGACTCTGTCATGAACAGGGCATGAGTTACAGACAGGACCAGGGTGAGCATGGACCATCCCTGACTGATTCAGGGAAGGAAGTAATGGCTTCCTTCCCTGAGTACACATGGAGCCCCAAAACAACCAGGGAAATGGTGGTACGTCCCTGCCCTTTCCTGTCTCATTCCAAGCAATGGAAAGTGGTAGGTGAGGTAATGTTCCCTTCTAACTTTAAGGGTGCAGGACAGGGGCTGTTCTCAGCCTGCTCATGCAGTCATCCAGGAGTCCCTCCAGTTCTCTCAGCCACTGTAGGACCGTGGATCACCTTTGGGCTTTATGTGGCTTTGGGATTTGGACCTGGCTTCAGTTCTGCAAATGTATTTCCACATGCCCCTGACTGAGGCTTCTCCCACAAGCAGATTGATGGATGTGGCGGTGCTTGTGTACAGAGGACTACCATATAAGGAGACAAAAAATGGCTTTAACAGAGGAGTTTGTTACAGGAAACGAGGAAATTCATTCATTCATTCATTCATTCATTTATTCATTCATTCATTGACCTTCATGCTCTCACTAATTCATTCATTCACTCATCCATTCATAGGGGTGTGTGCTCTCATTCATTCATTTATCCATTCATAGAACTGTATACTCTCATTCATTCTTTCATAGGACTGTATGCACTCATTTATTCTTTCTTGGCTTGCTTCTGTTTTGTGTTAGAGGCACAGTCCTTGGAGGAACAGTCCTTACCAGGTCCTCATAGCATAGCTAACCAGACAGGACTGGGGCAGGATGAAGCCAGGGTTACATGGATCTTGAAGGGGGCTGGTCCTACCCTGTTCCTCCCCAACTTACACAGGCTCTGGCATCCCTAGGCTCCATGGTCAGCATCTCATCACTCCATATTTTTATATCCACTTATTCTTTCCAATAAGGGAGCCTATGAAATGTTTAACTAAATGTAATCCAATTTTGATCTTTGTGATATTTCACCATAAATCATTCAGAAACCCTTGCTGAACAACTTGCATAAGGGTTAGGTTGGGAAAATAGGGCTACTGAATCTGGCACACTCAAATGCATTCCTTCATCCAGTACTTACCCCTGTCCATTCATGGTCACACTATCCTCTGAACCTAAGATATACCTCCCCCAACCTCGGCACCGTCTTCATAAGCCTACTGACAAATACTGCTAACTGGGAACACCCAAATGACTTTGGGACCTTCCCCAACACACATGTACACCCCCCCACACACACACAACACACTTTTTATAGCTCTGTGTGATTATCTTTCATGACACCAGGACCAGCAGGCAAACCCAGCTATACCCAGGGAGCTGCCAAAGCCACCTGAGTGAGGCGCTCACTTGGCTGCTGCCACTGTCGCCATGGCAACTGCAGCACTTGCTAGGATGCTGTGGGGGCTCAGGCACTGGCTTGAAGTGAGCCCTATGTAGGAAAGATCAAGGACATGTTCATTAACTAGCTCATTCAGTTAGCCCCTTCAAGTTCATACTTGAGTCCTGTCAATGGGCAAGGTACAGGGCCATCTGCAAGGGGCTCTGCCTTCAGTCTACAGTGAGGACTGCCCTTTATGGTGCTGTCACACTGTCGACAGAGGAGCCGTGTGGGGCTCAGGCTCCAGAGGAAAGGCAGTAGAATAGAGGAGGCTGTCACTATACACTCAGGAGGCTGACCACATTGGTTTAATTCAGTTCTAATACTGGCTGTGTGATCTTAGTCAAGTTTCTTAGCAGACAAGTACCTTTATCTCCTAGGCCACAACATGGAGAGAAACGTGGTCCTGCTGAGGGGCCAGGTGCCAAGGGTACTGTGAGGTGAGATGAGTTAGGACAATGTCTGAACTACTGAAAGCATCCACAAATGCCGGGTGCCCATATGACACTCCGAAGGCTGCTGTGGCCCCTGTTCAGTACTGGGCACCATTCAGTGGGACTCTTGCCTATTTCTGTTTGTCCAAGTGGGGACACACTCCTGATGGCAAACTTAAAATTCAAGACTTGTGTTTACAAGTTGGTTGCTAAGAGGAAGAGGTTCTGAACAGATCCCCCGGTCCACAGGGTATCATGCCCCAGCTCCAGCCTCTGTTCCTGCCATCATTCGCTCCTACCATCACTTTCTCACAGGGACTGTGAGCTTGGCATGCTTGTGTACATGGGTGTGTGCGCGAGTGCCTGCGTGCATGCGCGTGCGTACACGCACGCACGCACGCACGCACGCACACACACACACACACACACACACACACACACACACACACACACCACACACACCACACACACACCTCTGCTATTCTGGAAATTGATCCACTGTAACAGTCCTTTGTATCAAAGTCCCATGGAGGCCTAGAGGACTCATGTCACCTGTTTAGTTCCACTGATGAACAGAAGGGAAGCTGTCTCCTTTGCCATTAGGTGATGTCCAGAGTGTGGGGACCCCTGGCATGTGGACTCTGGGATGATAGAAAGGCTGTACCCTGAGGAATCGGGATTCTGGTTACTGTCAATCTAAATATTACAAGAGAATAATGTGTCACTGATGGTTCCTCTGGCTTTTCTGGGCGAACCACCCCTTTAGGAGCTTTGGAAATCTGAGAGGATATGGCCCCCGTCTCTATGCTCTGTCATTACACATTCTTCACCACCCCACCCCTGCCACCCCATGGACAGACACCACTGTTGTGAGGGGCTCTGGTGTGAAATACTTTGCTCAAAGTACCACCAGCTCAACTCACATGTGCACCACTCTTCTCACAATGCATTAACCCTGTACATACACCGGTACCCACCTTGTACCCAGCCATGATGGGGTAAAGACAATGAATGGCAAGGCACACAGGAGCCATCATCTTTCAGAGTGAGGTGTCACTCAAACTGCTTTCAGGAGTTCCAGGAGGCAAAAGACCAAAATGGACATTTTTCGAAGGGTGATAAGCAAACGGCCAATAGCCACACGAAAAAATAATGAGCACCTCACTGCCAGGGAATGCAGGCACAGCCACAGCCAGCTGCCACCTTATTCTAGTTAGAATGGAGGTTATCAAAAAGACACACAATACCAAGTGGTGATGAGGGAATGGAGTGAAGGGGAACCCAACATAAAGCTGGTGAGGGCGTAGATGTACAGTCATAATGGAAAACAGCGAGAAGGGCCCTTTAAAAGCTAAAAGTAGACTGCCATAGAACCCCGCAGCTTACTGCATATGAGCACCTGAAGGAGATGGGATTGATATGTCCAAGAGATGACATGTGCACGCTAATGCAACCCTGTTCCCAGAGCCAGGGTATGCAATCAATCAATCTGTGTGATCTACAGAAGACTGGGCAAGGAGGACTGCATATATAGTGGAGTATTACACAGCCATACAAAGATAAACTCCATCAGTGCAGCAGCAGGGATGGACATGGGACGGGGTGTCTGTATCAAGTGAAATAAGCTAGGTGCAGGAAGCCGCACACAGCATGATCCTAGTCAAATGTGGAACCTAGGGAACTCTGCCTCCCAGTCAGAGCAGAGCAGGAACACAGTGTGGGGAGGAACACAGCGAAAGGCTGCTACAAAGTTCATGTGCTGGGAAGAACACCATGGTGTCCTATTGCCCAGCAGGGCGACTAGAGTTTTAAAAAATCAGCTGCATATTTCAAAGAAGCCAGGGGAGGGAATTGTAAATATTCCTACCATGAAGGGATAGTAAGTGCTCAAGGTGATGTATATGTTAATTTCCCCTGATTTGATGATGATTGTCAACAGGGTTTATGCGTTGCAAAGCATCACACTGTATACCAGAAATATGTGTAATTTCTGTCAGTTAAAAATAAAAAATTCTAGATTAAAAAAATTGCTTTCTTGAAAGTGTATTTCAAATCCTCCATCAAATGTGTCACATGGCAGTAGACGAATGTCTGCCTGGTGATGTCCAATGGCCCATAGTGAGCCTGCAGGGCCAAGGCTAGCATTAGAGAGATGCAAGTACCATGGTGGTATGAAACATGGGTATTAGGGACTTACGGACTGGCAGGGGTGGCCTCTGTGGCCCCACTGGGGACATGCAGTAATACTGAAAATATACCAATGATAGTTGGGAAATACAGGTGGGCAGTCAGCCTCAAGTGCCAGGTGTCCTGAGGCCAGAGGCTGTGACCCTGAGGAAGAAAATACAGGCAGATGTACAGAGGGACTTAGTCTTCCAAAGCCATTGGTAGGAAGGGGCTTTGGCTATCTCTAGAGAATGATTTTAAGGTCAAAGGGAAGGAGGGATAGTGAGAGCCCGGTGTGTATGGCGGCAAGAGGGAACAGTGTAATGGAGCAGTGACCTGTGTGGGGTGGCAGGAGGGAGGCGGGGAGGAGGAGTACAGAGGGCATGAAAGGCACAGAAGGGTCAGCAGCTCACTTGGAGTGAGCCTCCTTGGCCCAGGGAGGACCCTTGCTCCCTCTTCCCTTTCCTCACAGGCCAGTGGCTTCTTTTCACCCCACTACTGCCTGCCCATGCCAGACCCCATCAGCCCTCACTATCCCTCATCTCCTCTATAGCATCTTGACCCGTGCTGCCAGGTCTGGCTAGAAAGCAGCTTCGTGAGAGGCCGATGGAGCGTGGGAACATGGGCTGATGACTCTGAAATGCCTTGTCTGCTCTGCTGGGCTAACAGCCCTGCACCAGCTCTCAACCCACTCCCTCTGCTCCGAATTAAGGGCAAGGCCAAGGCCCCACCCTGCCTTATTCCTGCCAGCAGGATCTCCAGAGCCCGCAGCCTGCCACAGAAGCTGATCCTCACCTCCTAACCAGAGGTCCTGAGCCCCAGACATCTGGCTGGCATGCTCAAAACTGTCCCTTCCCTGTGCTGGGGTGTCCCTGGCTCTTGAGAACAGTAGCATTAGCCTGGAGGGTTAGGTCTGAGGTGCTATGCTTCATCTTCCGGGGTTCCCAGAGAGATGCTCAGTACACATTTGTTAGTTGGCCTGCTGTTGACTTCCACCTCAGCAGTGATCAGAGAAAGGGGTGACCTCGGCCCAGAAGGTGGGGTATCCCTGGTGTCTAGCCCTGAGCTGAGCCTTGGAGCAGAAAAAAAGAAAAATTGTGACCTGTGATTCCCTTGTGACCACCCTAGCCTGAATATGTTCCTGTGTGGCCTGATCCCTGTCTCCACCCCAGTCCAATGTTAGTTACCCCATTCCCTAGAAACTGTATGGCTCTGTTCTCTCCTCCCTCTCAGTCTCTGTCTGTGCCTTGGGATTGTTACAGGGACACTCAGGTAGAGTCTAACTGCTGAGCGCCCACCAACAGGACAAAAAAGATCAAGGAGCCAAAGTCCTGTCTGCTGCTACTCACGAGACCAAAGAGTTTGGGGGAATTTTCCACGCTCTGTCCTGTCAGGTATAGCCACTAAGCCGTATGTGAGTGGCCACAGACCCTGAGCCCCTGGGCCCCAGGCAGCCTTAGCCTGCAGGCCCATTGCTGCCCGATGGAACCCTATCATTCTGGCTGCTATAGAATTTTATCACTGTATAATGAAAACTGCAGGTCCTTCTGAGACACGGGCTTTGGGCAAGATAGCTTATGAATTAAAAATTGCTATTCATCTGCCTGCTGACAAAAGTGGCTGAAGTCCTATGTGGCACCTGGGCCGGATGGCATTCAACAATTCCAAGACTAACATATGGCAGCCAGGGGTGCGGGCTACCCTGGCCGTCAGCCTGGGAGGGGCCAGCTGATCTCTTGCTGCCCTCCCAAAGTGGGTGGGAGTAGAGGACTCCCCATTCCCAGGGGCTTCCTTGAAGCCACCTGGAACACGGTCCTGATCTCAGCGGTTCTTGCAGCCGGGAGAGGGATGCTGGCTTATGTGTATTTATGTCCCAGCTCAAATGTCACCTCATAGTGTCGTCACCATCACCCCATTGCTATTCTGTCTTCTTATTGCTTCCAAAATGCTTCCATATTGATCCCCCTTTCCCCCTCTCTTTTCTTCTCTTTCAGGGTTTCTTCTCATTGCTTATCTCACAGGGAAAGGAACCACTGAAGGGCAAGGATTAGTTAAATTCGCAGCTGACATACAGTAGGTAATCCATAAATGCTTGCCTTTAAAATAAAAAATGTTTTGAACAGGGTTTCACTGTGTAGTCCAGCCTGACTCTCTCTCTCTCTCTCTCTCTCTCTCTCTCTCTCTCATACATTCACACACACACACACACACACACACACACACACACACACACACACACACCTGACTTAAGAAATGCTATGTGGGATAGATACATCAATGTATGAATGAATGAATGAGTGAGTGAATGAATCTTAAAAGGCTGAAGCATACACCATATTGGGGCCAGGGCCCAGGGGGTGGGGCGATCAACTAATTAGAAGTTCTTATCAGGACCCTCATGCCCTCCTGATGGCCCTGTGACACGGTGTCTGCTTGAGCGGTGCCATGTCTGATAATTAGAGTTACCTCTGTCTACTCAAGGGGAGTGTAGGTATGAGGCACACCTGCTGGTTGCCCTTCCTCGTCTAGGATGACTTCACAAGCTCTCATGAACCACCAACGGCCCCCTCACTAATGAGACTACATACCTGACACTCATTCATACTAATGTGGGTAACATCAGTCTGGATAGATGGGGAGCCCAGCCTCCTCTGTTAGGATTGCTGAGGGTCAGCTATGCTGCTTCACCCACACCATGTCTGGCTCCCTGTGAGCCAGGGGTCTTAGAGATACATCCCCAGGTCCTCCACACACTCGAGTGGAGGAGCCCCTGTGACATCACCAGGCACTGTGGCTAGAATCAGAATCTCCTCTTTTCTCCGCAACTGGAAGAACTCCGAGAGAGAAGAGACATGGATTTCACAAATGCAGCCACAAATATTTCATAATGAAAATTCAAGCCAACCTAAGTGCCCAGTGAGAGGGAATGGGTAGATAAGACACACAATTCAGTTAGGTACTGGAAATTGCTGAAGAGACATGTATAGCTGGGAAAGAGGGGTTTGTTTATGACATGCACAAAAGGGAGCCATTCCATTGTGGTTCTGTGAAATATTTCTGTTTAAAAAATGCATGGGCAGAAAATTGAGCACCCCCCCACACACACAGGGTGTTAACATCCCTCATCCCTGATGGCTGATGGTGGTCAGGGCTTCAGCACCACTGAGCTGCCATGGGGAGGCCCCATGCTCTATCCCCAGATAGCACCTTCATCACCTGAGACACTACCAAATGCCCTGGGGGTGGAATATCCTTGCTTCAGAACTTGGGTCATCCTGACTTTTCCTGGGTTTATCTGAATGACATTTACTTTAAAAAGAGAGTTGTTTTGTGTCCCTTTAAACATGGTCTCGAAGTCCCATCGTTAGGTAGATACTGGCACACATCTCGAATGCAGCTTAGAGCACTGAATTTCATACTTTGGAATGGCATGCTTTTACACAACGCGTAGTATGTATTGTGCCTCCCAATGAAAAGTCCCTGCTGCTTGATGGCATGTACATCCAGCACCCACGCTGGTGACAGGGGAGGGTGATTCTGCAAGCTGAATTCTCCATGTCACTGCACAATCACAATTCCTGGATTTGATGCTGAGGGCAGGGTCAGTCCTGCCTTGGCATCTACACCATCACTGGGGGAAGGTCTCTTAGGTAAGAGGCCATGTGACTCCCAGATGATGCGGGGGAAGCAGGACCCAGGCCTGCCGAGACCCCATCCCACCCCTGTTGGGTTTGGGGGACAGGAGGTTCCTGAAACAGGAGGTTGGGGACAGAGTCGGGTGTAGGTGAGAGGAGAGTGGAGGGAACTAAGAGGCTGGGTGTGGAGAGTTGGCAGGAGAGAGATCTGTCATCAGCAGGCAGCAGCCTTGGATACTGGGTATGCTTGTTTGGCTGCGGTCTGATGGCAATGGGTATCGAGAAGCATCCCTCAAGGCGGGTCCAGATGGAATCAGGAAGACCTGCTAGGGATGGGGACAGGGGCTGGGAACAGTGACGGAGGGACAGAGGCGAGGGACAGAACGTGCCACTGGCCCTTGTGTGCTCGACAAGGTTCCAAGCACTTTATACATCTGTCAGTCACATTTGATGGACATTCCAGATGGTGACAGGTCACCATCCTTACTGCCCTGTCATCATATCCCCATCATGACTGTCACACTCATGGCATAGAGAGATCACATGATTTCCTGAAGTCACACTCTGAGCAAATGGCAGAGCCAGATTCAAGGCCACACTAGGCATTTTCACCCCCCTTTCTCCGTGTCCTGTGCTCTGCCTGTGACAACATGTTCTGTCCCACTAGATCCTCAACTCTCCCCCATCAGGCCCACACAGCCACCCTGTGACAGCTATTGAATGAAGAAACTGAGGTTCATTCAGGCGCGATGACACCTCAAAGACACATGGTGACAGAGGGACACACTGGGCTTGGGACCTGTGCTCTTGGACTTTAAAATCTGTGTCTCAGATTTTAAACAGTTTTCCTGGCTGTCCTGTGTGGGACAGCCCTACCAATCAGAGGTCCTCTGCACTCCCCCTGGCCCTCGGAGCCTGCTGTGGATATGCAGAGTACCCCCAGAGTACCTCTCTGGGGTCCCATCTGGGGCCATAGTGGGAGTCACACCCCCCAGAGGCTGAGCATTTGTCTGCCTCAGGCCATCATAACTCTCTCACAGCTTGGTGCTAAGGACAGGTCTGGCCTCAGAGAGATTTACTGCTCAGATAAAGCCATCTCCAGTCCAGCATAAGCAGCACTCACTTTTGATGATCTGAAAGGCCTTGCCCGGGCCTGAGATGGAAAGGAGGGGTAGGAGGAGGGGTGGGAAGAGGGATGGGAGGAAGGGTGAGAGGAGGAGTTGGAGGAGGGAATGGGAAGAGGGGTGGGAGGAGGGATGCGAGGAGAGGAGGGATGGGAGGAGGGAGAGGGGGTGGGAAGGAGTGGTGCTTAAGAAAACAAAGGGGGCCATGAGCAGTTACCCAGGGAGACAAAAGCTTTAGAGGGAGGCCATGTTGTCTGTCACCCCCAGAAGGCTGTCCCTAGTCCTTTGGTGTCTCTCTGAGCCTGCAGTGCAGATATGGGAAAGCCACAGTAATGGCTTGAGGACTGAACTTCTGAGGGAGTGTGTGTGGACACAGGCACAGGGGCAGCGGAGAGATGGGGATGTTCCTCAGAATACCCATCACATGTTGCAGAAGATCCGCTCTGTGTCCTCCCCAGAAGGACAGAAACAATACAAAACTGCCTGAAGCACTTACGAGGGCCTGGGTATGAGTGAGCTTGGGCCTGGATTCAGGTCTCAGGGCCTTCCTTTCCTCTTCGAGATCGAGTGAAAGCCCTATTCACAGGGCTGTGTAGTGGTTTGGTGACAAAGGATCTAAGAAACGTCTCAAACTGTAGGATGCTGAGCCCATATCTGATGGCAGGCAGGAGCCTGGGGCAGGAGGAATCGGATAGACTTTGGTTCAGTGGGTAGGCTGTGGCGGAGGCTTGCAATGCCAGTTAGAGGGACCACTGAGGCATAAGGATGAGGCAGTGAGCACCACTCACTCAGCTCCTCTTCGGCATGTTTCCAGAGCCCGTCACTTAGCCTATTGCCTACTATGGTCATGACCACACGCAGACAGCTCGGGCACTCTGGGGTGGATGTGGATCTCGGTATCTCACCACCCAGCCACGTGGTACCTATGGGCAGTGATGCCTCCTGGGAGCGTTAGTTTTCTGATTTGCCCACTAGAGCTGGTACCACACTTTCCCCCCGAGTGTTTGGGGGTCAGGGCAGGCATAGAGAAAGAGCTCCCTGTTTTATCTAGACTGCCACCTCTGCCCTCCCTATTGTCCCCAAGGAAGACTGTGCCAGTCCTGCTGGCCACACAGTCTCCCCACCACCCCTGGCTGCAAGTTCTAGAGGGAATGACTTTCAAATCTGCAGAAGGAGAATCCATCCACACCTTGAGCTGGGTAATTTATGAGTCAAATTGTGCTCCGTCAGGGCCCTGCGGTCCAGAAATAGATGTGGTCAGACGAGGTTCATGGAGCTAGCCCCAGAAACAGTTATCTTCATAGATGCCGTCCACCAGCTGGCAGGGCTGGCTACCAGCTGACCTTGAGTATCTCTGAGGGACAGCAGAGTCCCCTCAGCCTGAGCCATGTGTGATCCCGGGAGGGAGGACAGAGGTCCATCTGCCTGGGGCACTCGGGATAGCTGGTGACTCTGGCCAAGACCCTATTGTCGTAGGCCCTCCCCTACTGTAAATGGGGCCTTTTGATGGCAGATGTCATTCAGGGACTTCATAGTCTCTCGTGTCCCCTCCCCTCAGGCTTTCACATGGCCCAGATTGATGTCAAACTCCCTGTGCAGCAGGGACGTCACCGAACTTCTCATTCTCCTGCCTCTACCTCCAGAGCTCTGGATTACTCTGTCACAGTTTTGTGCTATGCTGTGAATCCAACTCAAGGCTTCACATGTGCTCAGCAAGTGATCTACCAACTCAGTCATATCCCCAGCCCCAGCAGGGGTATTCAGATGCATGTTTTAGGGATCTGTGTTTTCATAGAAGGCCCACCGGCAGGCACCCAGCTTCCATCCTGGCATACTCAGAGCACTAGGTGGCCTTGCAGGACGTTTCTGGGCTTAACTGTCATGGTGGGTCCAGGCATTCAACCAAGAATTCATAGGACCTATCTTCCTGCTGCACAGCCCCATCAGGACCAGGAGACCCCTTCAGAGGATCAGACATTTGCAAGGATTCAGTCTTCTGCAAATGGCTGATACTGTACTAACTGGGATCAGGGTTCAAATCTCAATATCACCCCTTCCCAGTTGTGCGACTGTGGATCAGTGACCTGCCTTGTCTGCACTCCAGTTCCCTTAACTGTGGAAAGGAAGGCTGATACTCACCTCTGGGGATCAGAATAGGCAATATAATTGACCAACACAGCACGGCATCCAGCACAGAGAAAATGCTTACTAAATTGTCACCATTATTTTATCTTCTTCTGGATAAGAAAGGAAATGACATACTGTGTTGTTCAATCACCAGTGAAGGAACTTGCTGAAGTTAGATGGTTTTCTGGGGGATCTGAGATTTGAACCTACAATCTTTGCCTCACAGGGAGCATGCTGTCTCCTACCCCACCTGAAGATCTGTACCAGGAAGGACAGTTTGAGCCTGGCCTGTTTCCCGATTCGAGTTTCTGGTCAGTAACTCAGAGTATTACGTCAAAGTGTTGCCTCTGATCAGGAAAGACAGTGGGAAAAGCGAAGTTCAGACCCATGCAGCATCAGGGAGACATCGAAAGGCTTGGCTTCTTCTGACCATGAGTCAGAATCATCAAGCATACAAGAAAAGATAGACAATGTGTCCACTGGAGAGGAGTCCCTGTCTAAAGGCAGAGAGGCCAAGGATTGCCCAAAACTCTGATGCTAGGAAGCTTGAGTAAAACCATCTGTGCAAAAGTCATAGGTCCAGCTTTAGGGGATGCTGGATAGCTGTTGTCACTGCAGGACTTATCAGAGCCTTGAGCACCTGCCAGGTATTGTGACTTGTTAGGTCAAGGCTGTTAGGAGTTACTGTATTTCCAACTGAACAGACCAAAAATCCCTTTTGCAAAGGCTAAGCTGCTGGTCTGGAAAAATCTCCGAGAGGGCTGAAAATGCAAGAGACCATTCCCACAAACCTACTCTAGAAGGGTCCCCGACACCTAAGGCAGGTGTGCCAAGCATAAGAGATGGAAGCAGATGTAACCTAGAACCCATCAGTTTCAGGAGTTTCTTGGATCAGAGATGGGGAGTTACTAAGCCATAGCTGCACAGCAAGGCAGAGGCAGATTTTGGTACACATGGATGGACTTCAGTATTGCTCAAGTTTAAGGCAGAGGCCACAAGTCATATGTGGATTCTAGAACAGGGGTGAGTCCCCTGGAAACTTTGAGGATACACACAGAGAGATTAATTTTTCCCAATAGTTTCCAATAGAAACCTCCAAGAATGGGAAAACAGAGACAAGATGAGTGAAGCCCATTTAGTCCACTGTCCAGTTCAACCAGCATGGCTATTTGCTGGTCTTACTTATTTTAAAATGATCTCATTGCCATCCATGTTCACAGACACACTCAGACCAAATGGAAATTCACCTTCCTGTTACTTCTTTGAGACAGGGTCTCACATAGCCCATGCTGGTATGGAATTCCATTTGTAGTCGGGGATGACTTTGAGCTTCTGATCCTCCTGCCTCTACCTCTCACGCTGTGGAATCACAGGCACACTCCACATCTGTTTTATATGATGCTAGAGATCAAAACTGGGACTTCATGCATGCCGAGCAAATCCTCGTCTTTAAATATTATAGATGAAGACTCAAGGTCAGCATTCCGCCATCCCATGCGGGTGACTTGTCCCATGTGGGGGACTCTGCGACGTGGCCCATATTCAAGCTGGGGGTTGTCTTTGAAGCTATTCAATCATTATGGGCTTCCCCTCAGGCCTCTGAGGACAGGGACATGGACAAAGCAGACTTTAACCCCTGCCCTGTTTCATTGCTTAAGGAACAAAAGAGCAAAGAGGACCTGAAGCCAGTGTGGCACTGTCCACACGTCACCAGTGGCACATGCAATGGTGTCCTGGAATATTAAATAGCCAATGCTCCCCTCTAAACCTAGCCTGCTCCTGTGACGAGGGAGGATCAGGGTCCTTGGCTGGGGCCAGATGAGGTAAACAGGCAACTGGACACCCTGCCTTGACAGCACTGCTCCAAATCTCCCTTATCCTGCCTCCTGAGCCAGGGCCCTCGATGTCACACGATGTCCCCAGCCCCTGGCTCAGTGCCCTGGGCCACGGAGACATTTGGGGAATACTTGAGGAATGAGCCCAGCTAGACTGGGAGGGACAGGCATCCCAAGATGCTCCCATACCTGGCAGCGGACAGCTGCTGAGCAAGCGGGAACTGGGATGCACAGGGCCACCCCTCTGTTTCCGGCAGGGGTGAACCTCAGCAGCCACAAGGAGAGCATCTTCCCAAAGCCTCTGGCCACTTCTGATGGCCAAGGACATGGAGAGAGCTTAGGACCCTTCCCAGCTCCAGGCCTCCTCCTTGCTTCCTTCTCTTGGTGTGGGCCCTCTTGGTGGGAGGGCAATTCTCTGGGAACTCCTCAGCATTGGAGGTTCAACAGCACCCCACTCTACGCTCTGTGAACAGACACTCCTGGAGGGGAGAGGGCTCAAAGGTCACTGCTGTGGCCTCTTGGGGTCATTTTGTAAGCTCTAGACCAGTGGTTCTCAAACTTTGTAACACTGGGACTCTTTAATATAGTTTCTCATGTGGCAATACCCAACCTTAAAATTATTTTATTGCTCTTCATAACTAATTTTGCTGCTGTTATGAATTGTAATGTAAATATCTTATATGCAGAATATCTGATATGAGACCTCCAAAGGGGTCACTCGCTACCCACAAATTGAAAACCACTGCTCCAGACCTACGGTGTCACAGAAAAGACCAAGTTTCTCTGGCTTGATGAGGAAGCTTTGGCAGAGCCAGGGCCCACATGACCCCAGTCCAGGCTGGAAGGTGAGGCAGCTGGGCTCTCCAACCCCATCACAGATCAGTTTTGCCAGCCTTTACTTAGTCAATGCCATCTGCAACAGCTCAGTTTGAGAAGATGGAAGATGACTTATGGCTTCAATTACCAGGGGTTGGCTGTCGACCTCTGGAAGAACCAGCTTTACCCACCATGTTACTGGGCCAATAAGTTGGTGAGGGTTACATGGAAATGTCCCCCTCCCCGTGTGTGTGTGTGTGTGTGTGTGTGTGTGTGTGTGTGTGTGTGTGTGTGTGTGTGTGTGTGTGTGTGTGTGTGCGTGTGCGTGCGCGCGTGCGCGAACACATGTGCAAGAAGAACCAGGGAGTCCCTGGGAAAAAGGGAAAGGTTTCCGAAGCCACTGGAGTGGCCGCAGGGGCAGCTGAATGAAGAGTGGGTGGGCATGAGAGGATGGGCATACCTCTCTGGCCACCACTAGAGCCACTCAGCGGATTCCCAACTCTTCTTCATCCTGTCCCAGCTCATTCCACTGAACACATGGGGATCACTTAACTGTAATATCCCCATGTGAATGAAACAAGATCTCAACTCTTCCTTGACTGCGAGGCCCTAAGGGACCAGCCTCTAGCCTTGCTGAAACTCTTTCTAACTTGTTTCCTAAATATACCCAGTTTGTCCCTGCCCAGAGCCTTTGTACATCTTGTCCCCTCCCCTGCCTCCTACTTTATTCAAATGCCACCATATCACAGAAGCACCCCAGACCAGCCATTCTCCACCATCCCTGCTTTATTTCCCTGTGGGCCATCATCACTGCCTCAAGTGATCCCACCTCTGATCTGCTTGACTGGCTCTTGGCCATTGTCTCTGTCTTCTTGTTCATGGCTGTGTCTCCAGCTGGAGCATGGAGATGCCTGATGAATAACTACACCCATTAGATAATCCAAAGGAGGTGGGGCTGGGGTGGACACATACCTGTAATGCTAGCACCAGGGAGTCTGAGGCAGAGGGATCACCAGCTCTATCAAAAATCCCAAGGGCTGGGATTTTTGTAACTCAGTAGTAACTTGCCTAGGATTTGCCCTGAGTTCAATCCCCAGCTATATACACACCCAAACACATACAAACACCTAGACACACACACACACACACACACACACACACACACACACACACACACACACAACACACACACACACACACACACACACACACACAGATACAGGCACATACCCACAGACACACATACACAGAGACACATAGACATACACACATACCCACAGACAGACATACAGACACATACCTAAAGACAGACAGACAGACAGACACACACACACACACAGACACTGCCCCCCACAAACCTGTCCAAAAGTCTATGTGTTACAGAGAATGATCACAGTACCCAACAAGCTAGTAGCAGAACCTACAAACCAGAGGCAACTATCCTAGTCCCTGTTGCTGTGTCCCCTCTTCCTAGGGCTTGGAGAGCCAGTTATTAGGAGCCCAGGCAATGCCCTCCTCTTCGCCATCTTTGGCAGAGCTCTGAGACAACACTAGGGCTCTTGGCAGCCCCGCCAGGATCCTCAGCTTCACCTAAGGAACTGTGGAGTGGGAAGAGGTAATGGAGTTGTTCAGCTGGGAAGCAGGCTGCTCCCTGGTCCTCTCAGCCTCTTTTTCTGCCTGGGCCTTGGGAGGGCTGAGTGTGATGCTGGCTGGGTGCTGATGGAGGGCTGAGTGTGATGCTGGCTGGGTGCTGGTAGAGGGACAGCGAAGGGGCCAGGGGTGAGGAGAAGCCCAGAGCCTGCTTCTCCCAGGCCTCTCACTAGCCTGTGATCAATCTCCCCGCCGAAGGGAACTCCCCTAAATGAGCTCCCGTGTCCAGCGCTTACACTCCAGCAAGTGACTAGTTTTGCCGAGAGATGAAAGATGACTCGGCCGTGTTCCTGGGACGGAGGCGATCTCCATAAATCTGCCAGTGTGCTGGGATTACTTTGTGGGATTAATTATCTGTCCTTCAAACAAAGACCTGACCTCAGCGACCGAATGTCCCCATTCGGATGTCCCCGGGAGGAAGAAGTTCTGCACGGCTCAGAGACAGGGCAGGGGCAGGCAGCGCAAACCCTGTCTTCTCTCCTCCCCAGCACAGCCAATCGACCTAGTGCATTCGGCCCTGCTTAGCCCACCCCAGGCCTCTCATTTGCTTTTTGTGCTAACCCAGGGCAACCCTAGCCTCATGCCCTCCCCTGTAACCCTCTCCACTGCACAGCCAGTGGGCAGGATTGCCTGCCATTCGAATGAGACAGGAGACCCTGAGAAAGACAAAGAGGCTTGAGAGCATTAGCGACCTAGATTTTATGGTGTCATCATATCTTGATCTAGTATGAGCCTACCATTACAGAATCTTTGTGACCTCAATCTCCTCATCTGTGCAATGGGGCATTCTGGTACTCATTGTAAAAATAAGCTGTAGGGCCTGTGAGTTGGCTCGGCCACATAAGTCTGATGGCCTGGGACCCACACAAAGGTGGAGGAGAGGACGGAATACAGAGATGCCCTCTGACATCCTGAGCATGCACACAGATACATACAAATAAACGAAAGCAGAGGAAACATCAGGGACGGTCTTTTTATGACATGCTGTGTGGGACCTCCTAATTAAGGCTGAGAGAGAAGTAGGCACTTGCATCCCACAGGTTCCACGCTGTATGTGGGTCCACCCACCTCAGTGTCAGGGAAAGTCAGCTCACTTTAGCCACCCTAAGGCAGCTCCATGGCAGGGGAGCCCAATTAGCAGTTGTGACTCACCGTGCCTTGGAGGACAGTTGGTGTGTGGCCTCCCATTTCCCTGCACAAATAAGGGGAACTGAGTTCACAGTTATCATGGCTCAGGGACGGCTGGGGGTTGGGAGCATGACAGGAAGACCTTGCATATGGGAGCAGGTGACTGGGTGCCAACTGCACCACACTCAGCCTGGGCCACCAGGTTGCCACAGCCCCCATACCTCCATGCATCGTTAGTGAAGCAGGAAGTCAGGCCCCTCACACCGCTGGTTCAAGAATGGGCAGCTTTGGTGAAGGCCAAGCTCACGTGAGCCCCTCCTCTCTGGGTACAGAGGTAGTGTGTTTGGGGTCTCAGTAGTTCATGTCCAAAGAGCCAGTGGATCGTGGGCTCCCATGGATTCACTGGCCACATGACTGGAAGGAAGACAGTGGAGCAACTAGGTGGCCATGACAGAGAGATGGCACCTTCCTGGGCTCGGGGGGGGTGGATGGGGACAGATCTGTGAGAAGTGACCGCCACATTGGTGGAGACAGAATGTGGAGAAAGGGAACTCTCGGTTGTTCATATTAGTTGAGTAGACAACACACACTGTCTGATGTGCGATAAAAGAGTTGCCTCTCTCTAGGTGCACTCGAGGGACCTTGTGAGCTCTTCCATGAACAAGGCTCTGTCTGTGTCTGATTTTCAGCTGGGCTTTCTACATTCTGTTTGCAGAAGCCATTTTTTGAGTTCTCACAGAAAGGTAACCTCAGAGCCATGATTTGAAGCTGGACCTGCTTGATCTGAAGCCCTGACTTAGTGGTTACACCTCAGTGTCCCAATGCCAGGGCCACTGCTCGGGGAGGCTCAGCAGGTCACTGGCCTGTGTGTGCCATTTCCATTGCTTCAGGTGGGGTCAAGGCAGGGACAGTGTCAATAGATGTGGGCTCTTTGGGCCATGTGTCCCTGGGGCAGACAGAGAGAGACCAGGGCTCTGGATTCTGCAGATGTGGGATGGGAAAGAAACTTGCCAAGGATCCAAGAGCCTGGCAGGGGGCATAGGGTACAGGCAACAGTGGAGTTTGCTTTTTCAGATATGTTGGGTCTTCTTTCACCTTTAAAACTTTGCCCTACAAACATTTGTTCTCTCTGTCTCTGTCTCTCTCTGTCTCTCTCTCTGTCTGTGTGTGTGTGTGTGTGTGTGTGTGTGTGTGTGTGCATGTGCGCGCGTGCGCATGCACGCATATTCACGAGGAGGCCCAAGGCTACGCTGGAAATCATCCCTCTCACTTGCTTCATTGAGTTAGTGTCTCTAAATTAAACCCAGAGCCTACCAGTTTCTCTCACCAACTTCTGGGGCTTGCCTGTCTTCACCTTCCAGGCTAGAATTACAGTTGGGCTACTGTGCCTGCTGGGTATTTGCATGAGTTTTGAGGGTCTAAACAGCAAGCTCTTTAACTGCTGAGCCACCTCCCCAGCTCCTCACTGGTCCACATTTAAATTCTAGTCCTGACATTTACAAGCTGAGTGGCCTTGGGAAAGTCACTTTGGTACTCTGAGCTTGGTTATGTCATTAGTAAAGTGGGTACAGGGATACCAGCTCTCTCCTCCAGGTGGCAAGGAATATGTGATCTGTCTGGGGGCAGGTGCAAGGTCAAATGTTGGGGAAAGTCATTACTGGAGGGTTTTCCTTTTTAACCCAAGGCCTCTGCTCCCTTCTCTAACACCCATTCCAACACCTTGCTACATACAACCCAGAGTGTGCATGCATCCTCACTAAATGTCATCACTTATGATTTCCCTTTCTTTTTCTACCTTAGAGGAATAGAATATCTTGCCCATTCCCATTTCTTTTATGACCCAACACTTGGTTTTAAATATTTATCTATTTTGCTGTAGGTATACCTATTAAGTTAAACCATAAGAAAGGGCTGACATTCAACCATATCTGACCTACAAAAGTAGCAATTTTATATGCTCCCACCTAATAGCATGTGGCTCCTTACTAATTTGGAATATTCTTCAGTGCAGGGCTTGGAAAATCATCTTTGTAAAATGCCACAGGAAATCCCTTAGCCTTCACAGCCCAAGAAGCAAAACTGAGGACATTATATTAGTCCCTCTTTAACAAGAAAGAGAAGCAATTTCTGCAAAAAAAAATCCAATGATTTGGAATATAATAATTGAGCAGTGTCTTCTTCTGCAGGCCTACCAAGGAGAGGGATGGATATGGGGGTGGGTGGACAGGGGAATCATTTTGCCTAACTGAGAGCCTTCCAGCGTCTTCATAACTTACAGATCAATTGCAAACAGACTCTCATCTCTAAAATGCTCCCTTTGACCATAGGCTGTACAATACCCACAAAGGGAGGGCTTAGCCCCCTTGTCACTGTGGAATTGAAGAAGGCCATGAAAGCTACCATTTGCATATCACTAATTTCCAGTAGTTTCAGAATCTCTAGAGCTCCCACAAGCCATGGGGATTCCCCACCCTAGGGATATCATTTGCCAGCTTTTCTAATGGGTTCCCCCAGGTTTGCTCTGCTGGTTTACAGGGGTCCATCATGTATTCCAGCCATGAGTCCCTGTTGGTTTTAATTGCTGTGGACACTGTCTCCCCCATATGTCACTTGCTGTTGACTTTGTTCACACATTCCTACGGGGTTGAGTGCCTTAGATGTCTGGCCATTTTTCTTCTGAGGCCTGTGCTGTTTGGGCGCCAACAAGTCCTTTCCTGCTACAAGGTCATGAAGATATACTCCCCTGCTTTCTTTTATGAGTTTTGTATTTCTCCTTTCACACTGAGGTCTTTAATCCATCCAGAGTCCACCCTGGTACATGGTGTATGCTGGGGATCTGGCTTTATTTTTTTCCAGTTAGGGAGCTAGTTTCCTCAACGCCAGACACTAAACAAGTCACCCTTTCTCTGCTGATTTGTGGTGCCACCTATGTTCTCTATCAAGTCCCTGTGCTTATACCTGAGTCAGCTTCTGCAAGCTCTACTCTGTCTCACAGGCCCAGCCATCTATCTTCAAAGATGCCCTATGTGGACTGAGAATGGTAGTATATGCCTATAATCCTAGCTCTTAGGCAGAAGGACAGATATGTAAGGCTAGTGTGGCTCTATAGAGAAGCTATTCTCCAAGAATTAGTATCACCAACAATGTGTTTGGAGTCCTACTGCCTCTTCTGTGCCAGCTACCCAGGATGACACCATGTCATGCTGCCAGTACCCCACACCTCACAGACATGGTGGTGCTTAACTGGCCTATCATTCCTCTCTCTGGAAAACTAGAATCAGAGGTGGCTGATACCCATGGGACAGATGACACCTTGTGATCATTGTGATGACAATCAGTGAGAGATGATTGGGAAGGGGTGATAAGACAGGATGATTGATAGCCACCAAAGGCAGCCCTGTCTTAACAGTATCTGAGTGTTGCAGGACACTGCAAGAAGTGGGTTAGAGAAGGCCCCCAAGGTAGGAAGCTATTGTGGGTTTTCTGTAGGTTCTAGATATGATCACAAGGGGCCTTCTAAGAGGGAGTAGATGGCTGTGAGTGGGCAGGAGCCATAGCCATAGCCATAGCCAGCAAGGGCATCAGTCACAGGTTGGGAGAGATGGGGATGTCCTGTACCCTAAGAAGGAAGCACTTGACAGCGTCTCAGCCAGTAAGATGTCCTTTCTCCAGAGCCTATGCAAAAGCGCCTCTTTGGCTGTTAACTAAGGATGCAACGTCAAGTGAATGCAGACGCAGACAGAATGCAAGAGTAGAAGGTTGTACACTCCAACAGGAGTTAATATCGAGACCATAGAAAGAATTAAAAGAAAACAAACAAACAAACAAAAAAACTCAACACCCTAAACCCAAGTCACCCAATGGAATCATGGACAGATGACAGGAAAGACAGAGCTAAGGAGGGGTGTGTGCAATAGATAAGTGAAAAAATGATTGGTATCCTTAACCATCAGGAAATGCCCATCAAAAGCCTATCACAACCCAGTCAGGAGACCATAATTAAAAATAACAAATAGTAAGACACGTTGGAGGAGATGGAGAAAGGGAACCCTTATGCACTGCCATTAGGAGTGTAAACTGGTCCAGCTGTTATGGAAACCAGGGTAGAGGCTCTTCAGATGGAAACAGAACTTCCATACGACCCCATCTATCCCTCCAGGATGTATGTCTGATGAACGCCAAGTCAACACCCCACAGAGATAGATACTTGAACATCTGTGTTTATTGCTGCACTACCCCCAGCAGCTAAGAAACAGATCTAGCCAAGATCCCAATTGACTGATATTTTCCCAACAGCTAAGAAATGGATCCAGCCTAGATCCCAGTTGACGGATGGCTGGATGAAGGAAATGTGGTACACACACACACACAGTGGAACTTATGCTGAAAAGAATGAGCTGCCATTTGCAGGAAAATGGATGGGACTGGATATTATGATGTTAAGTGAACTAAGCCAGATGCAGGAAGACAAACATGTAGAAATGATTTTTAAATGTGTATGTATATAGGCATGAGAGAGAAAGGGGACTACAAAGAGAGAAGACGTGCCTGAAAGAAGGGAGGGAGGAAACGAGAGGGTAGTGAAATACATGTAACATAAAAACAGAAAAGGGAGGTGTCTGGGAAGGACAAGGGTGGGGGTGAGGAGGGTGTTGGGAGTGAATAAGAGCTAAGTGAAGATGTCACAAGGAACCTGCTTCTTCATATACCACACAGATGGCTCCATTGGCAAAGGGCATGCTCAAGCGAGGGCTTGAGTTTGGGGCCCTAGACCCACATACAAGCCTGGTGTGCTGGGGCGTCAAGGACAGCCACGTTCCCAGAGCTCACTGGCGAGCCAGTTTAGTTCAGCTGGCGAGTCTCAAAATATGAGGTGGAAGCCAGCCATGGTGGCACACACCTTTAATCTCAGCTCTCAGCAGGCAAAGGCAAGTGGATCTCTGTGAGTTCCAGGCCAGTCTGGGGCTACATAGTGAGACTTCATATGAGGTTGGGATAAGGTAGAAAGAGTGACAGAGGAAGACATTCCAAATCAGCTTTGAGCCTCCACCCACACACATGGCATGGTGTCACCATTCCTAACCCCAGGAGACACAAATATAAAGACAGCATGCCCTGGGTGCCCATGAGACCCTGATACCTCTCAGCAAGTACCCTGCTATCTCTCTGAGTACCCCCAGCTTCTTCTAGTCTCAGCTAGATAAGGGACAATCCCAACTTCTTGTCCTCAAGGTGCTTTACCTCACCTTCTGCTCCCCTAATCTTCAGCCCAGCTGGTCTATCTCTCTCAGTCCCTTCTTCCTGTGTACTTTAGAGCCCTGTGTGCTGTGACCCCATGTAAGCAGCACGCGTATCTTTACCCCGAAGTCCCCTCTCTCCTCTGCTGAGCCAGACAAGGCACCAGGTCCTAATACCACTCTCCATGCTCATCGTCCTATCAAGTCTGTGCCTTAAAGCCATAAGAAAAGAAAGAGGGACAGTGTGAAGAAGACATCTCTCCATCATTTCCAGTGTCACTGCCTACCAGGCACATGCAGGGCAGACCTGGGGAGGCACAGAGCAGGCAGCTCACCACAAGCCTGACATCTTTGCCACCTAAGCTTCTGTCACTCAGTCTTGTCAGGAGTGCCAATACTCCTCATTCCCACATGGCTTTTGGACAATGACCCCATCTGTGTGGGTCTGGCATCCCTGAGCACTTGATTGGCACCAGGCATAGTCCTAAGCACTTTACACGTACAGATGTGACCCTCAAGAGTCCCTATGAGTACATGTAGACCACGAACGGCCTGAAAGACCAAAGCTATGCATGCATGCTGATTTCCCAAGCCCCCCTCTTGAGTGTCTTCTCAGCTTCAGCCCTGTCTGTGTACAACCTGTATTTTTCTTTTTTACCTTCACACAGTGTTTCCCTTTCAACAGTCACTCTGAAGGAGCCTATGTAAGAGATTGCCACAAATAGCCAGCTGCTCAGCCCCACCAGAGGCGACCAGAAGCCAGCCATACAGCCCATGGTGACCTCTGTGGCTAGGAGCACGTGTTATCTCCTGAGGTCCAGCCTGCTCTGCGCTCTTAGCTCTAGAAGGATCTGAAGCAAGGCTAAGAGGTATTACAGACATGAACACCCAAACAGACCTTATCCTGAGTGGAACTGACAGAAATAGAAACTGAAGGGAATCAAGAAGAGAATAAACGGCTCACCACGCGAGTCAGAGCCATTTCACACCCCATGGGCCTGCAAGCGTTGCTACTGGCTATCAGCTCTTGGGAGTATGTATGTCACAGCTGGGCAGTCAGCTTTGGGTGTTCCCAAGGTCCTTGCCAGGACCACGGCCACCCTCAGCCTTCTCTGGTCCCAGGGAGGACTTCCGGTGGCCACACAGTAGATCCAGTATCTGGTGGCTCTCTAAGGCTTCTTAGGCATCACGAGTCACATCCAGGCAATTCTGTCCCTGAAGACTTCAGAGACAGAAAGTCTCAGGACCTCAAACCCTCATTTGCTAGAAAGTCCTGTGATTCTCAACTAAATGGCTCTTGCTGACATTTAAGAACCAAACCATCACCGGGGGACAAGTCACAAGGCCTTTTAAAACAACACTTGACCGGCATCATTTTTACAAAGGGCACTTCTAGCTCAGGCTTCTGTGCTCCAGAGTGTGTCACTGGCCAGGTCCTCTGGAGTTTGACATCTTTATGTCCTCCTAGAAGGAGGGGTGGCAGGACCAGGAAGCTGGACCACAGAGTCGTTGGATCCCACCTGTCTGTTTCCGTGACAGAAACAGCCCCTTTCAGGGGCCCTCCGGTGGTGCACAGCCAGCAGACTGTGAATGTTCAAGGAGAAATTCATTCTGTGCTGGTGTTTGCTTGTTTCAATCAATGTCTGCAAGTATCTGCTTGGGAATCTCTGTCTTCAGATATTGGTCAAATATTTGAGTGGGAGCAGCTAGTTAATTGCCTTAGGCAGAGCACTTGACAGTGAGGGAGATAGGTGAAATGGGGCCTGGCAGGAAGCCTGGGGGTGGAGCACAGATTCCCACAAGGGAATAAGGGATGGGGGAGCAGAGAGGGAAGAGTTGTGCAGGGTAGGAAGCTGGGGACAGTGCCCAGAGCCCACCTGCTGGTTTTAAACTCAGTTCTACTCTTTGTCCTGTGACCTTGTGCAACCTGGACTCAGTGTCTCCATCTGAAAATGGGAATAATAATTACAGCATCTCATGGGATCTGGGAGGACTCAAAGGTCAGGCAGGTGAATTTTAGATTTGTTCTCAAATACCCGTGAGGGGTTAACTATTGTCCCATGTCACTTCCTTTAGTTCACGAGACAAGTTCCCAATGTGGGTCCCAGTATGCAAGAGGGTACTAGGGCTGAGGGAAGAGGAATGTCTCCCTGAAATGTGTGTCCATATTCTTCCCTCCAGCAGGCAGCACTTCCCCCTTCAGTCCCATCTAGGGGATGTTCTGGAAGGACTGCTCTGATGAACTCCAGACATAGTTCTTACAGAAGCCGTCTGCAGGCTTGTGGTGAGCTGCCTGCTCTGTGCCTCCCCAGGTCTGCCCTGCATGTGCCTGGTAGGCAGTGACACTGGAAATGATGGAGAGATGTCTTCTTCACACTGTCCCTCTTTCTTTTCTTATGGCTTTAAGGCACAGACTTGATAGGAAGATGAGCAGGGAGAGTGGTATTAGGACCTGGTGCCTTGTCTGGCTCAGCAGAGGAGAGAGGGGACTTCGGGGCAAAGATACGCGTGCTGCTTACATGGGGTCATAGCACACAGGGCTCTAAAGTACAGAGTATGGGGAGAAGTCACCCCCATTTCTACTCATGATTTGCTATGGCTTCAGGATCACAGGAGGCCAGAAATGTGAGGCCATTTGGGTGGCTACAAGGGTCTGACAGTAGAGGCAATGAGTCACCCTCTTCAAGCAGGAGGCAGTCTGACAGGAGAAGGCAGGAACAAAAAGCCAAAAAACACACATAGGCACCCACAGGCACTTCTAAAACTCTATGTGGAGATTTATAGAGGGGAGGTCAGTTATACAGTAGGGAGGAGGGCATAAGCCCATGAAGTCTGTGTTTTGAGGAAGCTGTAAATGGATTTTCTTTCCTTCCTTCCTTCCTTCCTTCCTTCCTTCCTTCCTTCCTTCCTTCCTTCCTTCCTTCCTTTTAAAACCAGGTTTGCATTGAGCTCACAGAGATCCGCCTGTCTCTGCCTCCTGAGTGCTGGAACTAAAGGCGTGCGCCACCACCACCCAGCTGCCCCTCCTTCAGTTATCCAGGCTGGCCTGGAGCTCACCAAGTAGCTGAGATTGACCATAAACTCTGATCATCCTACCTCTACCTACCAGGGCGGAGCCTTTTGCTAGGATTAGCAGTATGCACCACCATGCCTGGCTTATCTAGTGCCATGCTCCCTGAATCCTAGGCAAGTGCTCTACCATCTGAGCCACATCTCTAGTCCCTTCCCACCAGGCTGAGGGGATTGTTTCTTGTTCATCAACTACACTGCCACTCTCTGATCTCTGATGCTGAGGATAGATAACACCTCGAATGCCTACCATGCTTGTGCTTGAGGCAACACCCATGTTTGGGGGAGTTTTACCCGCATTAACTCTTTCAGCCCTGGCAATCATCTTGCTAACAGTCTCGTTCCACAGATACTGAGATAGCAGCACACCTGCTCAGGGTCATGGGTATTTGAGCCCAGGATGGCTGTGGATAGATTTGTGGCTATGGAATCCTCTCTCTCCCCGGGGTCTGGCCCCACAGTAGACTCATAATAAATAATGATGACAAGCACACTGGCAGCCACATAGGTGCAGATGTCACTCTCTTTGGTTCCCCAGGGAAGTCATGAATCATAGATACACTGGGTAGGAGGTGGCTGACTGCCTGAGTGACTGGAACTCCATCTGGTAGCTTATCCTCCTTAGAAGGCACTCCAGGGGGCCCCCACCTGCAGCCCCATTCCCATCCCCCAAACTTCAGCTAAGCTGAGCTCAGGGACTCAAGAACAGTGATGAGCAGGCTGTGGGTGACTTGGGGCTTAATATCTTTGTAACCATATTGCAAAAGGGCAGGCCTAAGAGAAAGCCTTACGCTTAAATCTTCCTCTTTTATTGCTTTTTCTCTGTATGATTTAACCTTGCACCAGGTATCAAGCTAGATAAATAAAAACTTTTATTTCAGATTAGCCCCAGCTGGGGGCCGCCTTGAAGGCTGAGCAGTCATTCAAGGCATCTGATGAGAAGGCAGCTGGGAGCTGGGCTGTCTAGCGGGGATCATCCCAAGTTCAAAGTCGCCTAGCTATATCAGATCTGGGACCTTTTCTGGGGTGGGTACAGCAAGGCTCTGGTCAGTGCCTATAGCCTGAGGAGGGGGAGGAGATTGCCAGGACACAGCCTTTGGGCATGTCTGTGCTCCTGTTACCTGCTCCTCCCAGTGCAGTTTTATTCTGAGGGTTTCACCTAGCTGGGCCTCACTGCCTTTCCTGATATGTTCTTTACTAAACAGTGAGCTCACAAGGTCAGTGACACCAGCTCTCCATTCCAAGATGGTCTCTGGGGCTGAGCATGGGGCCTGGCATATGGTAGCTACTCAGTTAATATACAGTGGTTAACTGAATGAATGATTCCTAACTTCTAGCTCTGCACACAGTCCATAGGCTGGCATGATTGCTTGGTGTCCAGGGCAAAGTCTTGGAAACAAGAAGCTTTTTGGTTTGAATACTGGGCATGTGCTTAAGTGGGCTTCATATGCTCTGTGCCTTTTAAAGTCTTTTTCTCTAGAAGGGTTATAGCCAGTTACACTGTAGATGGACAAGAGCTGATGCCATGGCCAAGGAAAAGTGTCCCCTATGTTCAGAGAGACAGACAAGATGGCCAAAGTAGTGTGGATTATAATAGCAAGTCCCCAAGTTTGCATGGATGAAATAATATGCTAGTGGAGATGAGCAACTGACATCCTCCCAACAATATGTGAGGATTTGGAATAGAGTGGAAGATGCATGTCTCCAAAATAGAGGACTTTAAAAAAGAAAGTTCAAGGACAACCAAGTCCAAATAGTGTGTGATATACATAGATGTGATATTTTCCCAAAGCAAGGGGGTGAGAAAGTGGTGAATTGGCAGGTGTGGCCCTGCTGACCTGGAGGAGGGGAAGTGGTGGCTGAGGGAGGATCACACAGGCCTGAGTAAGGTTCCAGTAATGGCCTTGCTCTCACAGAGCTGGTGGCTCTCAGGTGTCCACAATATCATTAAAGTCATGAATGAGCTGGGCATAGTGGCCAACTCTTGAATCCCAGTACTCAGGAGGCAGAAGCCGTTGGAATCCTGGGAGTTGAAGCCAGCCTGTCTACAAAGTGAGTTCCAGGACAGCCAGAGCTACATAACAGAAAGACCTTGTCTAAGATAAAAATAAAGCCAGGAATGAAATAAAACAGCCATCTGTGAACCAATATTGACAACGAACAAAGAATTCTGCTTAAATCAATTCTGAGTTACGCCGAGTTAAGGGAGAGAGAGAACCTTAATGACATGGTAGCTAGTTTTATAATCTGCCCAAGACCCAAAAGGCCTTGGAAGTTCATTCAAAGATGAGGACAAAAATACAAGGATCCAGAGGAGAGAAACAAGCTGTTGTGGGGGTGGGTGGAGAAGATGAGGATCTCCCATCATGCCCCGCTGTGGGGGTGGGTGGAGAAGATGAGGGTCTCCCATCATGCCCCGCTGTGGGGGTGGGTGGAGAAGATGAGGGTCTCCCATCATGCCCTGCTGTGGGGGTGGGTGGAGAAGATGAGGGTCTCCCATCATGCCCTGCTGTGGGGATGGGTGGAGAAGATGAGGGTCTCCCATCATGCCCGCTGTGGGGGTGGGTGGAGAAGATGAGGGTCTCCCATCATGCCCGCTGTGGGGGTGGGTGGAGAAGATGAGGGTCTCCCATCATGCCCCACTGTGGGGGTGGGTGGAGAAGATGAGGGTCTCCCATCATGCCCGCTGTGGGGGTGGGTGGAGAAGATGAGGATCTCCCATCATGCCCCACTGTGGGGATGGGTGGAGAAGATGAGGGTCTCCCATCATGCCCGCTGTGGGGGTGGGTGGAGAAGATGAGGATCTCCCATCATGCCCCACAGCTGCAGCCACCTCAGTCAGGACTGAGTCAGAAGAGAAGAAGCTTCCATTCTGAGCTATCAAATTCAAGGGTCCATGACTTTCTTCCTGTCCAGCATGTCCAGTGGGCAAATAGACTCAAGAGCTAGCAGTGAGGGAGGTCGAAGCAGGATGTGTCTGTAGGATAACAGGCACCTGGGAGGCCCCTGTCCCCCAAAGTAAGGGACATTCCTGCCTGAGATGAGAGCCATAAAAAGGACAGGGTGCAGAAAGAAGAATCCCAGACTGTCCTTGCCACGAAGCTTTTGTAAAGTCCCCCTGACTTGTGTGATTCACAAGAAGTCAACAAATGGCAGGCTGCAGTTTCCCGGCCAAGGAACTCCTGGGTCCGTCCTATCTAAAGTCAAGGAGGATGCTGCATATCCAGGTGGCAGTGAAGATTGTTTCCCTCAGAGTTGGTGCACAGAACATCGCCCGAAGGGACTGCTGGCAGAGAGGTGGTCCGGAAGGAATGGGGGACAGTACAACATACTGTCGTTAGTTTGGTACTGGAGGCAGGGCACTGTGAACAATGCTTAGAGTGCTTAGACGACTCAATTCATCATTTCCAACACAGAGGCTATGTCCCTAAATACTGTCAAGAAAGAGAGCCAAAGAATGCTGATAGGCTGTGCCTTAGACAGCACACGACAGCACATTCCCTGCAGCTGTGGCTAGAGAGACAGACAGCTTCTCAATAGATAGCAGCTGGCAGAGGGCAAGGCAAAAAAAATATATCTTCAGAGGCCTATCATTGTGGCTCAGCTGGTGATGTCTGCCTGGGTGAGGAATGGGGTGCTCGGATGCAGGTGCTGATGTGGGTCTAGGGTGCACACTCATGGTTGTAAACAGATCTTACCAGCCTAGGCCTCCAGCTGAGCTCAGTGGTCAGAAGTGTGTGTGTGTGTGTGTGTGTGTGTGTGTGTGTGTGTGTGTGTGTATTTCCCCTCCTTTATTTGTATCCTCTATTGTCACACTATCACTAGGGTCTGCTCAAATCCCTTTAATGTTATTTCGGAGGGTCTGTGAAGAGACCTTGTTGGCCTGTTAATGAGCTAATATTCATGTCTTCCTATTCTGATCCATGACAAATCATTCTGTGAATCCCTAGTCTGACCAGCCAGCCATGCTCAGGAACCCATTCTTCTTCTTTTTTTCTTCATACCCTCAACCAACATCCCTGTTACTGCTCCCTGATCTGCCCTCCATGCCTCCTTGGCCAAGCCCCTATAGGCCAGCTACATGCTAGGCATGCAGTCTGGGGCTTCCAGGTAGCCACTGAGTCAGAGGCTGGGCATGTCAGTCAGACTTCCAAAGTGGCTCCACTGCTGTGCTTTCTCTTCCTAGAGGAAGGAAAATGCACAGCAGCTTAATCATAAGGGCTTTGATGTGTCTTACTGGATGGCCTTCCACATTGGCTGTATGTGCACCAACTTTCCCTCCTAAACAATCTAATTTCAAAAACAATCTCATCTGATAGCAGATTCAAGAAGGAGCCCAGTACCTCACTTCCCTCCTCCATTGTGGCTGGCACCATTGAGCCTGTGTGACCCTGCAAATGAGGTTGATGTGCTGTAGGATGGTGGGGGAGGGGTTAGAACCAGCATATGTCTTTTATTCTTTTATTCTAGACTAGTCCTTCCTAAGCAGTCCTGTTTTCTCATTATTCCCCACCATGAGTCCCTGGAGACTTCTGCTCCTAATTACACACACACACACACACACACACACACACACACACACACACACACCGTGCGCGCGATTCACACATAAAGAGTAAGATACTTTTCGCCCTCCTAAGTAGGAAACTTCACACTCTTGGTTCCTCGGTGCCGCCTGTGGAGAACACATGCAGAGCTTTCACAGTGAGGACCTCAGTCAGGCGATATCAGTGTCACCAAGTGGCAGTCGCTTTACACAAAGTCTCAACAGTTTTGCTCAGCTTTGTAGAGGTTTGATTGACAAGTCAAAGTCATATATGGTCGGGGTGTGCAACAAGGTGCTTTGACAGGTGCATGCACTGTCTGTGAGTCCCTTGGACAGGTGACAGCTACACTAGCTTACCTAGCTCTGATCTAGGGTGTGTGATGATGTTGCCTTAGCTTGCTCCTCGGTAGGTTCAGCACATGGAATGTCAGCATTAGACTGCCTGATGAATGGCCCTCTTAACAGGGTCCTCTCATCCCCCACCTCCCCATCTCTGTTACTTTGAGTTCTTTATCCCGACTCCACATATAAGTCGCACCATGAGGGAGGGGTTGGGAATCTTCCTTATAACACTTAGCTGCAGTGAACATGGGGCCTTACTTTTATCTTCACAGTTTCTCACCTGGCCAGGGGAGAAGATGTCTCTTGGGTACAAGTAGCATTTGACTTTGAATTGTGTCTGTCTGGGGCTCTGTTTCAGGCCAGGGTTAGGGAGCTTAGCGATAGAGCTCTTTCTTGCCTAGCATGTGCACGGTCCTGGGTTTCATCCCCACCATTGAAAAAAAGAAAGGAAAATACACACAATGCAGAGAAGTCCCAGACTCCTTACTGGCCAACACCACCTGGACCATGGCAGCTGGCTAGGGTGGCCTCCGTCTCTTGGCGGGACATTATAGCATCCTTCCTGTTGGTCTGCCTGCTTTAGCCTGCTACTATTCACACCCTTTCCATACTGAGCATTCCCAAACCATGCCCAATGTCTTCCCTCTCCCACTGAGGCCTGAGCAGTCCACCAGTGCTCTCATGACCCAGGCTGGCCCTCTTCAAGCCATGCAGCTGGCCCTGCTACTTCCAGTAGTTTGTCCCCTCACCACCTTAGATGCTCTGCACTCAGCCACAGGCTCACCGTAAGTGGCAGCTGTACCTGGCTCCCTCACTCTGCATACCATGCTAATCCCCATTTATGATCTCCGTTCATGACCTGTGGTGCAAGCCAGCTTTGATGGCCAAACCTTGGCAAGGTTCCCACTCCCAATGGTTGGATGTGCAGTACCTCATGAAATTTACTTATTTCTTCTTACAGAGGAAAGTAGGGGGTCCCCTGGGGAGCCCCAGCCCACGCTGACATCTAGCCCTACCTCTAAAGATGCAGCCCAGCCTCCTCCATCTCCCTCATTACCACTGCCTCCCCCTTAGTTACCCTGGAGTTCTTCACAGCCCCTATACAGCTATAGATCCACCTTCCCAGAAACACTGAAGGTTCCTAAGACTGAGACGGTGCCTGGTCCCCACCCTTTCGGCGCATCATCACCATTCCTGGCCTTCTGTGGTGGGTGAAAGTGCTTCCTGTCTCTGTGGGCACCTGCTGTGGAACCCATGCTCCATTGACTGACTACAGGCTTGCTTGGTTCTTGCAGCATCCTGCCAGGCATGATCACTGTCTGGAGCTAAGTCTGGGGAAGCCTTGCACCAGAGCAGGGTCTTCTATAGCAATGGGAGCATGGATGCAACTTAAAACCCCAACACTGGACTGTGGGTAACCCAGGAGACCTGCAGTGTTACAGTTTTACACACTGTCAGTAGGACACATTGATATTATTTCTTGGCCATGCTAGGATGGCACACATGTGCCCAGGAGCCTCACACATGTTAAGCCCACGCTCTCTTGCTGAGCCACACCCCAGCTCTTTATGTCATGGAAACTATGCTTCTCAATCGAGAATAGCCAGGCGTCAAGTGCTCAGTGGTCTCGGGGCAGCTTGCCTGGAGGCACACCAAGGACAGTGGTCCCAGCCCTTGCTCAATGCTTCTCTGTACCTTGAGGAAATGAACCAGTCCTGAGGGTCCTTCCTTGACAATTACTAATCAATCCTTAGCGTTTCATGGTCCTTCCAGGGCCATCAGGTCTACATAGGGATTTTCTTTTCCTTCTTAAAAAAAAAATTGTATCTCTACCATCCCCCTTTCCTTGCTCCTTCCCTCCCTCTTCCCCCCTCCCTCCCTCCCTCCCTCCCTTCTTCCCTTCCTCCTCCTCCTCCTCCTCCTCTTCTTCCTCTTCTTCCTTCTTCTTCTTCTTCTTCTTCTTCTTCTTCTTCTTCTTCTTCTTCTTCTTCTTCTTCTTCTTCTTCTTCTTCTTCTTCAATCATTTTATTTTTGAGACAGAGTCTCATGGAGCCCAGGCTAGCCTCAAACTCACCTACTTGCTTCACAGAGAAGGATGACCTGGAACCTTTCTGATCCTTCTGCCTCCATCGAGTGTTGGTATTACAGGTGTGCACCATCATAGCTAGTTTTATGTAACACTGGAACGCTAAGCAAGCATTCGACCAACTGAGCTACATTCACAGCCCTAGGATTGTCAGCCTCATCTTATAGGCCATGGAGCCTCCTGAAATACAACCTGGCAGAGAGCAAAGCATGTCCTCAAACCCATAGGTTTGGATGCCTGCTCCAGTGCATGGGGAAGACAGTGTTCCTTGCATTAGGACTGTCTGTGTTAGAGGAGGGATGCCACCAGAAGTGTCCACGCAGACTTCAAGCTGGGACAGGAGTCTTTAATGGCCCTTGTAGCCTGGCATGGAAAGGATGATGCCACTAGTGCCCAGGATGGTAGGCAAAGGAAGACACGGGGCCCACGCCAAGTCCTCTGTGGGAAAGAACCTTATCATTCATCAGGTTCAGTGTGGCCACAAGGGGCTGAGAACAAATTGATGGAGATGGAGCCATAACTTAGCACCAAAGGCCTCTTTGTTCTTGGCAAAACAGAGGGATCATTAGTCACATTAGTGCAAGGGAGAGCACTTGTGGGCTGATATAAATCCCCTTGCTTGTGCCTGATAAACAGCCTCAAGTGAACAGACCTCAGGTCTGGACAGGTTAGCTGCATGCTCTGGATCTTAGCTCGGGTTGGGGCAGGTGGGTCTAACCACATAAATTCAGAGCCCAAACCACCAGGCCAGGCAGCTGAGGTGGCTGGGGCACAGGTGGCCTCCAGGACCCAAGAATGACAATGATTGCATTAGTATACATCAGTGTCTATTTTGGGTTGGATCCTGTTCTGGAACCCAGAATGGGGACATGGTAGGGGGCATCAGAGGGATTCAGGAGTGCAAGCACCAATTCCTACAGATGCTCAACCCAGACTGGCTGCATCTGCTCACTTTGGGGTTCTCTAAACTTACAGCATAAGAGTAAGTAACTGTAGGTTGCTGGAGGCTGGCAACACCCGGGGCCTCCTATGATCCTAGGGACTGGGGGGCTCTCCCTCCCATGCAGCTGCCCCCCTCTCATCAGCTGCTGGTAGTATTATCAAGAGTAAATGCTTACAAAGTGTTCTCCACAATTTAGCTAAGATCATCACATGAGCAAAGTCACGTGACCCATAGACCTGTTCCTGTGCCCAATACATGAGTGACAAGTGAGACAGACCCAACCAACACAGCTGGCTTAGGAGGACTTCCCTTCTCCTTTCTCGAGTCCCATGCCTTTCTCTCTTTGGGGGAAAGGCTCTGATCATACCACTCTCTCTTCTTAGGGTGTGGGGTGGGATGACCTGACTTCTCCCTCCTCATCTGTCTGGCTTGCTGGACATGCCAGGGTGAGCCTTCAGAGACTGCACACTGAACAGGGACACTGTGAGCTGGTGTGCACGGTGCAGGAAGAGAACCAGTGTTTATGAGTGGGGCAACTTATCCCCTGGACAGCGCCTCAGAGCTGTCATGGGTCTGTGTCTGGGTGAGGCATGAGCTGGGCATCTCCTCAGTTGTCAGGAGCCATCAATTCAGTCAGCTGCTATTCTACACAGTCAGGGCAACTATTGGTGGGAAGGGCACCAATGTATCTCCTGTGGTGATACCCCGACACTACCTGAATGCTTGTCAGCTGGAAGTGTGACTAGAACGTGAAATCAGACAGGAGCAGCCCTGTTTGTTCCAAAGTGATGTAAAGACTGCCACCTTATTCGCGAAATAAGGACAGAAATCTCGGAGCACAGAAGGAGGTTAGATAAGGGTCAGCATATTCCAGGCTCAGGGCCCCAAATGTCCCCAGCTGCAGAGCTTAGACAGTAGCAGGAGCACAAATTCCTCTTCCCAGGACCCCTATTCCTTCCTCTTTCCTTTGTCCCCATCCTTAGCAAGGACTGTACCTGGAAGGCAGGGCTCAAACGCCATCCCATGTAGTCCACGACCCTTTGAGCCTGAGACCCCCGCAGTGGCTCTCTTGGGATGTGTGACAAATACTGCTGACTTTGACTTACCTGACACTATAGTGTAGCCAATTCCCCGGGGTCGTCCTTTATCCTGGTCCACAGCAGTGATCACCCGGACAGTTGTGCCCTGGTTGGGAGAGAGGAGGGACTTGAGTTTAGTCACCTAGATCCCAGGCTGCTATCTTTCTTTGTGGCTATCCTAGAGCCCATAGTTTCCGTCCCCAGGTCAACCCCCAGCTACAAAGCTTGTGGTACTCCAGTAGCAATGACCTCAGTTCCCATTCCCTCACAGCACTGATGGCCAAGGGAGCTGAGGGAGACAGAAAAGTGAGTATAGATTTTCTTCTCACAGAGCAAAGGGCCAAAGATAGGCCCAGACAGCTGCTGTGCACATCTGGGGTTCTGAGATGGACAAATGCACATGAAAGAGTAGGTGTCTACCTCGTCCACCTGAAGGAGCCTGAAAGGGGATGTCCAGATGGCAGCATTGAGGGTTGACTGTGAGGAATTGGTAGGCATTCTTCAAGGAAAGAAAAAGAAAGGGGAAGGGCCCCAGGGAGAAAGTACACCACAGGCCAGGGTTTGGTTGTGTGTACTTCTAGGAAGGGATGCTTGTAAGTAACCATTAATTGATGGCAGTTCACCGAATGAATAAACAAATGAATATATAGAAGGAAGAAATTGACAGCATCATCGTGAGCTGTCCTTTGTAAGGAGCAATCTCTAGTCCCTTCTCCAGGCGACATCACACCATTGTATAGGCCAGCTGTCACTGTCCACCCTATACCTGAGGTTCATGTCCTAGAAACTTCCTCTGGGTGATGGACAGCAGACATGTCCCACCTCTATCTTCTGGGGGTAGAAATCTAAAAAGGGCTCCTGTGGCCTTGTGTGTTTCTCATTCAACTTCTGGCATAGTTCTCTGCCTCAGGGGCAAGAACATCCCCCCACATCCTCCCAGGCTGGCTGTGGAGCCACAACCTCCTCCCCCAGGCAGCACGCCTCCTCCCAGCTGGCTTTCTGGCCTCCCTTAGCCTAGAGTGCAGAAGATGGAGTGCCTCCAAGCTCCCTGAGGGGATGTGGGAATATCTTGGGGTACATGCAGAGGCCAGACAATATGGCAGGAAGCCCAGCCCCTTCTTTGTCCTCTCTCCCAGGGAACAAGAGCTCTGCTCTGATCCTCTGGGCTTGTTAAGAAGTTGGGTGAAAAGGCTATGAGAAGAACCAAGTGGCCACACTGAAAAGCACCCCTTCCTCGGCATAGAGAGTTGCTGAAAAAATCTGGCCCAAGGGATTGAGGTACCACAGCTGCAAACTGTCCTAAGACCTAACCTTTTCTGCAGATGAAGAAGCTGAGAGACTCCTGGAGGTCCCAGAGCAGGGAGTGAGTGAACAAGAAGCCAGGCTTATATTTAAATGCTCTGGCCCCAATGTTCCTTGTCCACTAGGTACTGTGACAGCTGCAGGGTTCTGCTACAATAATGCTAATGTCATTTCCGAATGTCTCTGCTCTGTGCCAAGAACTATTCTAAGCACTTGTTCCCGTGGAATTTGGAAATGCCTATGTGACGGCCATCCCTGGTGATGCCATGGGTTCTAGACTGATCAGGGACCAAAGGGGAGCCACATGGTAGACCAGTCACCTTGCCCTCCCAAGCCTCCTCCCAAGCTTCCTCTCATGGAGCATGGAGAGCCCCTGACTCCAAAAACATGGAGGCCACAAGAAAGCCCCACTCCAGACTTGAAGGGCCTACACAGCTTCCCCCACTGGAGGCTCTTTTGGAGGACCTGCCTAACTATGGTCTCACTGTTCACAGGGGGGGCCTGGTTTGTCTCCAGCAGGAGGTTCCAAGGGTATAGAACTATCCTGAAGCTTCAACTTCCAGAACAGGCTCTCTAGGCCTGGGGGCAGCTCTGTTTTGCCTAGGGCCACATGTGTCCTATAAGAGGGTTCCTGGAGCAGGGGTACACCTGCCAGGGTGACTAAGGTCAGAGGTCATTAGAGCTCCGAGATAGAGTTACTCAACAATGCACTTAAGGGAAAGATGTGTGTGTTGCCATGTCCTGGGTATGTTGGGCTGGGCTTGAGGGAACAGGGTAAGGCAGCTATGCTGGCCTGTCCTGAGAAGTCTGTGGCCCAAGAGTCCCTCGGTCCTCAGAGCCCTGAGGGTGCCATCCCTGGGGTGGAGATCAGGGTACCCCTGGGTGGGTGGGGGCACATGGAAGAACTCGCTATGTGGGACATGAGGATAAGGGAAGACTCTCCCAGCCGAAGTTGGACCCAAGCCTCTTCTGAGCAAGCTCTGCCAGGCTCTCAATCAGGTTGGGGGTTCATCTCTTTTTGGGTAAATAAATCCACTTTTAATAAAACTCTGAGCTTTTAATACAAGTGCAGACAGAAAGCCTAGAAATGTTATGAGAAGGAATTAACAAGGAGGCATGGGGGCTCTTGGGAGCCCACGGCTCTTGTTTCAGAGTCTCAGTGATTATATTTTCAATATACTGCAACTTATTTCCAAAGAGTGGAATGGGGAGGAAGTGTAGTCTGCCAGCACAGAGCTGGGCCTCCAAGGATGAGTCCATGCCTACAGCTTGTGGCTCTGTGGAAATGAGACCCTTGAGGGTCTGGCCAGCAGGGCGAGTGGGAGGCCCTGTTCCAGCTAGAGGGCTCAAGACAGGCCTCCGCGCAGGGACTCTTCCTTTTCACAGACACTCATGCTGTGAGTAGGTGACCTGGGAAGCAAGGCTCTATTCAGAGTGACAGGTGACAGGCTTGCTAGGTCCCGACTCCTTGTGACAAGAAGAAAAGCAGAGAGGTGGTTAAAGATTTGAGTCCTGTAGACCTCTCATGTCTTGTTTCCTATCTATAAAATGGGTATAACAGGCTCCACTGTCCAGCAACTGATATGCACACACACACATATGAATACACACACACACACACACACACACACACACACACACACACACACACACACAGAGGAAATATAAGAGACACTACAAATTCAGCCCTAGAGAGCTGCTCTGTACATCTGATGAAACCTTGGGCATCTTGTCTGGGATTATGCATACATTTCTAAACAATTTCAGCTAGTTTGGACCCTCAACATTCCACATGATAAGTTCCATTCTTGAGCTAAGGAGTTTTCCCTAAATTTGAATGGCTGGTACCCCACGAGGAAGAGCCAGTTAAGTGAGCATCTCCTGGGTACCAACCATGTGCCAGGCATAATGGGTATGAAGAGATTCTCCTGATCCCCCTCCTCAAAGGAGGATATATTTTTGGAGCTTTCAGGAATTTGCTTAAGCTCATAAGGCATGGCGGGAAGGCAGCGTGCAGGTAGCTGGGGAGCGGAAGGTGAAGCCTGGCGAGATTGGAGGGCCAGGACTCTGACTGGTAGGTAGGAAGTGGGGCATGAGCTGGGACTTCACTGGAAGGAACCATGTCTCTGCCCTTTTGTGGCCTGTCCCAAGGAAAGTGGCTGCAGCAGGGACCAGACTGGACTGCTCTGGGCCTCAGACACCACACCAATCTCATTCTCTGTAAGCTTAGCTGGGACACCCCAGCCGTTAGCTCTCTGACATGATTAAGGACTTGAAAGGTGGCATGCGGTTTGCTTTGGAAGTGGGGAGGGGGAGAGTTACTGGGGTGGGGGGTTGGCTGGTGGGGACTGCTGGGGACTTCCGACAAGAGCTGCCACAGCAGATTCTGAGGCAGAAAATCCTATTTCTCAGTCCTTAATTCCAGTCAATTCCAGTCAAAGGGCTGATAGGCATCGCTGGCAGTAATTTGTGCAGCCTATCCGCTCTTTTCACCTTCTGTCGGCCCCTCACTGACGGGCAGGCCGACATGCTGCTGTTCGAGTGAGGAAATTAAAATTTGATGCAATAATCCCAAATAAGAAGAATTTTATTAGGTAATATATACACTTTAGATGAAGCTTGCTAGCCTGATACACTGATAGAGGGAGGCATACATGCTGGGAACTACAGATAAAGAGGGGCAGCCAGGAGGGTGGGGCAGGGTCTTGACAGGGCCCCTGGGAGCAGCAGAGATAGGGCTGGGCATGAGGGTTGCCTGGGTCCTCCAGCCTGGGATACTGAACAGGCCATGCTGCGTCTCAGCCCTGGCCCAGCTGAGAAATGAGTGTGTTGAAATCAGTGCATCACACTAAAGGGGCATGGGGATCCAGATCAAGGCCAGGAAACTGATTGGCAGCCTGGAGACACTGGGCCTGGAGCATGTGGGAATGGGAAAGTGGGGAATTCCTTTTCCAATGAGGAACTAAGAGAAGCAGATCCATGCAAAGGCTGTGGGGCTGGTCAATGCCCAGAAGAGGCTGGAACCCAACTCACTGCTTGGTCTGCTTTCTCAACTGGGCTACAACCCTTGCAAAAAGCGCTTACCATAACCCCACAGCATGGGCACAGTAGCTCCCCAGGAACTGGCAGACAATGGGAAACACAAGCACAAAAAGAAATTCTAAGATCTCTGAGATTAAGAAAAAAATCACATGACAAGCAGCCAAGTGCATGGCATGAGCAGAGTGGGTGTGAAGGAAAACACACATCTGGTCTGTTCCATGCAATCTTCCAGAAAAGAAGGGTGTAGCTTACATAGCCCAGGACCCTACATACAGGACAAATAATAAATACCTGGGAGATGGGTTTGAGGCTGAAGGAGGGAATGAGTGCCCGGAGGAACAGAGAAAAACTCTGATATCTGGCATGAGCACCTGTGTAAGTTATGAAGACGTCACCACGGGACTCGGGGGAAGCTTGTGTAAAAGACATGGTCTTGTGACAATCTTATGTCTAAATAGCTCACCCCATAGCTAATGGGTCATGGACTCACCAGCCACAACAGTTTGATGTCTATGAGAAGGGGCTCTTTTAGGAACCCTCTACCCTGCCCCATTTCTCAGAGTGTGTGTAGATAGCAGTGTGGGAGCTCCCTGGGCTCCTCTGGTGACCCAGCCAATGTGATGATGGTGTGCACCATCAAGTTGGTTTTAAGCATCTTCTCCAGACTCTTTCTTGGACACAGTATGCTGGAGACCCAAGAGGACCCTGAACTGATGTTTCAGAGACAGAGCATCTTGATTACTCAGCATATGTTCCTATAGGAACACCACAGAAGAGATGGGATTGACTGATGAGTTATGTAGCTCAGAAGTCAGTTGGATTTCAGTGGAGAGAGGTGTCTAGCTCTGAGACCAGTGAGAGACAAGCCAGGGGAGGGGTTATCTAAGAAGAGAGAGCTGGGAACTGGAGGTCAGGTGGTCTCTGGGTGGGTGATGAAAGCAAGTACAAGGGTGAGCTGAGAGGCATGATGAGAGAGAGGGCTGGTATGACCAGAGCCTGTATTCGTTCATTCACTCATTCATTCATTCCATAGATGCTTCTCAAATCCCACTATCCCATGCTCACAGAAGACTCCGCCGAACCATGATACCAGGCAAGCATGGCAGCAGACACTAGCCACGTCGCTTACAAGCTCTGAACACTCAGAAGGAGAAGCCCAGTCCTGGAGACAGGCTGCATATCTGTAACTGTCTGAAGATGGTAGTCAGGTCTGGCCTCCAGCTGAGATCCAGGACTGGCAAAGCTGGGGTTGGCAGCAGAAAGGAAGGAGAAGTCCCTGGATACGGGTGAACTGAGTGCACACAGCCCAGACTTCAAGAGCTGGGAGCCTGATTTGCCCAGAATGCCAAGAAAGGGGAAACTGTGAGCAGAGAGCCTGAGACGGCTCTGTCTGTTCTCCAGGCAGCTTCAGACACCGTACAGCAAGAGGATAAGTGCCTTGCTGTAAGCCTCTTCATTCCATATCTGACCCCCAAAGCAAGTGCCCAAACCCCGAACAACCATAGCACCCAAACAGGGCCAGTCTACCCTAGCTATGCTGGCTTAAGAACTCTGCCTATACCCACCTCTGCCCATGTTTGAGGCTCTGAGTAGTGCAGGGGGCAGGGTGAGGCTCTGAACATCCAGCCTCCAGGGGTCCCCCACTTTCCCTTTGAGCTAAGCCCTTCCTTTCCTTTCACAAATACTCCCCCAAGGTGCACATTGAAGCATCTGTCTGTTTGGGGATGCATCCCACTTTCCTTCATCATCCCATAGCAGGCATTCCACTCCAGTCTGCAGAAGAGGGGGTGGCTGCCATGCCAGTGGAATCACCCATACTTTAGCCAGGACCCCAGCCAGGCCCCTGTGGAGTGTACCATGACCTATTTTTTGTCCTGAGACCTTGCCCCAATCACAGCGTACTGGATCAGGAACAGCTGTATAGTTCCAGGGGAACCAAAGGATAGACCTAGGACATAAATACAAAATCAGACATCTCTCCTGAAACCTGAACTTGAGAGGCCCTGAAAAAGAAGTCATTAGGGAGGGAAGATGTCTCCATGAGCTCCAAAGAATGGCTTGGGCCTGAGAGGGAAGCCTCATAACAGAAGGAAGCTGTGCCATTGTGTGTGGTGCTCACAGCCGACAGGGGCAGCGGGTCTGTGGAGAAATGCCCGAGCAACATGGATGCCTGGCTGAGGATAGAGTCACATGCATCCCCAGCACAGGCTGGAGTGCCTTCGGGCCTCAGTGCTCATGAATCTTTCTCAGTTCCCCTGTGGCCAAGTACACTTAGCTCTATGACCCACAGTACCTTCCGTGGAGGTAGGAAGATGAGAGAGGTAGAAGATAGTGCAATGTGCAAAGTACCTGGGGTTTTCTCTGTCCCTCCCAGGGACTGCAGGGCGGAAATGGCCACCACTGGGGCTGTGGGCAGGGCTTACCGGAGGAGAATGCTCATAGATGTTGGTGCTGTAGGGCAGGTTGATGAAGATGGGGTCCATGTCCTGCACATCCGTGATGATGATGGCCAGGTTGGCCAATGTCGACAGAGGTCTGGTCTTGTCTTGATCCTTGGAAGACAGAGAGAGAGTATCCGTGTTGGGTTAAAAGGACACCGTGAACTCAAATGCATGCACAAAGGACAGAGGTGTGATCCCTGCATTTACAAAGGCACACGTAAACTCTTACGCTCCCACAGGGAGGCTCAGAAGCCCTGAGGCGCTGTGGTGGTCCCTAAGATGTTCAAGAAAATGGAATCAGGACATCCTGGAGAGCAGGATTCAGGCTGAGGCTGATGTGATGGCCTGAGGGCTGGGGCCAAAACCCCGCTCTCCTGAATGTTGTGGTGTGAGGGCAGGGAGGGGTATGGCATAGTCAGATGGGAATGGTGCTGTTCTTAACCTTTGTCATGTTCACCCAAGGCCACTGCCCCCATATCAGGACAGAGGACACTAAGATGGGGCTCTGGCCTACAGGGGAGGTTACTCTGTGACTCTGCTAGGCATTTGCCAGGCAGTGACTTTTCCAATCCAACCAGCAGGGGGAGCTCCAGGGCCCATACCATCTGGGGGCCTCCGGGAAGCAGTGCTGAGAGGTCAGGAATGCATGCCCCTGAGACAGGTCAGGCAATATTAAGCCAGTATACTCAGAAACACAGCCCTATAAAGCCCACTAAGAAAGGAACACCAAAGCCTGCTTTCCAAGACCCTAAATATTCAGCAGACCGAAATCTGAGTAACAGCCCAGTCCAACCGGATAACAAGACCCAGTGATAACAAGGGCTGCTATGTCCCCGATAGTAGCTACCCCACTCACTCACTCCTACTCCTACCCCACTCACTCCTACCCCACTCACTCCTACCCCACTCACTCCTACCCCACTTACTCCTACCCCACTCACTCCTACCCCACTCACTCCTACCCCACTCACTCCTACCCCATTCACTCCTACCCCACTCACTCCTACCCCAATCACTCCTACCCCACTAACTCATGTGCTGTGCCTTATTTTTATTGCTACATGTTAGGCTTTTAGATGAGTTCACACACACACACACACACACACACACACACACACACACACACGAGAGAGAGACAGAGAGAGAGAGAGACAGAGAGACAGAGAGACAGAGAGACAGAGACAGAGAAATACAGAGAGGCACATGGAGACTCAGAGAAAGAGAAAGACAGACAGACAGACACACACACACACACAAGAGAGAGAGAGAGAGAGAGAGAGAGAGAGAGAGACAGAGACAGAGACAGAGACAGAGACAGAGACAGAGAATACAGAGAGGCACATGGAGACTCAGAGAAAGAGAAAGACAGAAAGACACACATACACACACACACTCACACACACACAAAGAGAGAGAGAGAGATTTGTCAACAGTCACACTACTTTAAAAAAAAAAAAAAAAAAAAAAGGAGCCATAGAAACAGCTGCCTTTAACAGCCCTGATTTGGGGTCTCACAGCTTGTAAACAAGCTCCCATAGCCCTTTTTTGTGAAATGAGTAACTCAGTGAATGGCTTACAAGTTCTGCTGGGACTTGAGGGGTACCTGCCTCCATCCAGTTAACTTGACCTTGGTCTCAATGGGGCATTCCCCATATTACACAAAGCCTTGCACTGGCCTCTGCCCTCCACAGATGGTGCTATGAAGCCTATGGGAGGAATAATGACCCCCTGGCTGTCCCTCAGCAACCCCAGGGACAGTCAAGGATGGCACAGGAGGTACTACTACGGGTGGGTGGGATGAGAGCCATGCGTGTGTATACACAGGAAGGAAGGCTGGCACCAAGAATGGGGAGCACCGTGCTGGTGAGGGGCCTAAAAGACCATGAGGCATGAGGGAAGGCCTGATCTCTTGGGTGGGAGACACTGGTGGGCTTTGCTTGCTACCAGACTTTTACCAGGTACTCAATATCCCTACCCCAGCTTTGTGGCTTCACTCTGTTCTTTCTGTAGTTGTGCCATGTAACCCATGCTGGACTCCATGGCAGGGAAGAGGAAGGGAGGAAGGCATATCTGGCTGGCAGGCCAATGCCTGGCTCCCAGATGTGTCCCTGGGATATGTGGCTCTCTTCTCTTTAGCTGGGATACATGCAGATCCACCATGTTGGGTAAGTGACCAGTAGCCAGTAGATACTCAGCAACCTCTGGTAGCAGCTTGTCCAGGGACTAAGTAGGAGGCTCTCATCCGGGAACTTCTGAACTAGCTCAGGGCCCAGCTGACCAGCAACCTCACTGTATTTATCATCCCAGCACAAGCCTGGCCTCTGAATGGATCTTCTCTCTTGCCCAGCTCTGGTTTATTCCTACATCCCAGAGCCATTTGTGTGCTGGGCAGAGATAGTCCCAGAGGGCAGATTTACAGGGAACGGAAGCAAACTATGCATGCTTCCAGCTTCCAGGCCCAGGTGTGTACATGGGATGTCATGCAGGAGAAGGGAGACGGGACAAAGAAGCTAGTGGGCGTGCCCCAAAAGGAGGTTTTAGACTTAAAGTCCCCTCCACTCCCAAGTCAGTCTCATTTTACTCGTTATTCAGGCCTCTTCCTAAGAAACTAATACAGAATCAGGAGAGAAAAATAGGAATTCTCAGCAAGGACCTCACAGAGAATCGGGCAAGAATTCTTGGTTTTTCCTGGCTCTGGGGGCCTCTCCAGGTCTTGGCCAAGCCTGAGGGAAAAGCTCCATATTTCAAAACTCAACCCAGGCCAGATCCAGGGAACTGGGATGTCAGCTGCCATGTGGGGTCTGGGGTTGGCTGTTTACTCTGCAGTCAAGAGGTGTTAAAGCCAAGGGTCCCCTCTGTAGGTTCACAGAGCCAGAGGCAGGTGCCCTCTCTGCATCAGTAGGGGGCCTGGGATGGTGCCTCTCTATAGCAGTAGGGGGCCACATCTTGGTGCTGTGGGCCAGACCAGTGGATTGTGGAGGAAGAAAGGGTCCCATAAGTTTTTGCTCTTAGCCTGAGCTCTGCAAACAGATCCGAAGGACAATAGAGCAGTGGGGTACTTCTAGCTTTGCAGGCCACTGAAGACGCAGCTGCACTCCCAGGTGGAGGCTGGAATGAGGGCACACAGGGCTAGGACCCTGCTTAAGGCTTAGTCCTCAGCCCCTCACAACAGCTAGCATCAAAGTCTCAGGTGCATGCTAGGGACTCATAGACTCCTGGCTATGGGACAGAGCAGCCAGAGCCCAAGACTGGCTTTGGATTCCCATTTCCCCTGTATTAATCAACTGTGGGAGCCTCAATGTTCTTATATGTAGAATGGGCTAAATTCTCCTCCCCTGACCTGATCTTGCAGTTCCCTGGGTCTGGGCAGGAGGCTTGGCACAGTGGGCACTCTCTGGTGGGGAAGCATTAGCACGCTATGGGGTTTTGATCAGAGGTCTGCACTGCTCTGCCCCTGCTTGTTGGGCAGTGTCAGAGCACATCGTGTTGACAACCCTGATCTGTATCCCAGAAGCACCTGCACTGACTGTCCTACGCAGACTGCCAGTGTGGGCTATGCAGTTGTGCCCACAGGTGACTTGGATAAACCACTGAGTTGCCCCTATGCCTCAGTCTTCTTGTCGGTATCTGTAAGAGGAGCATCTCAACAATACTCACAAGGTAGGGTTGTTTGAAGGTTAATGCAAAGTTTATTTGGGCACTAAGAATAACGCCAGGGACACAGTGATACCACCTGTTTGCTATTATCACCATCAACAGATTCTTCATTGTAAGTCATTGAGGGGCATGAAGCTAGATTAAGTCTCCTTGGAAAATCCTGCTTCCTTCTGGATGAGAAGAAACGGATGGTGGGCGCTGGGAGCCCGGGGCAGTGACTCACCGTAGCATTGACTGTGAGCTGGTACGCCTGCGTGGTCTCATAGTCCAGCTCCCGGATCACAGTGACAATGCCTCGGGCACTGTCGATGGCAAAGAACTGAGATGGGGGCTGGAAGGAGTAGAGGACGCTGCCGCCTGCACCCAGGTCGGGATCGGTGGCGTTGACGATGAAGATGGGTGTCCCCACTGGTGTGTTCTGGGTGAGGGCAAAGTAAACAAGAGGTTGAGTCTCGCTTCACCAGAAGCAGCTGCTTCCATAGCCGCCATTCCTCCGCCCCACAAAGGCCATTAACCTCGCCCCTGCAGCCAACCGAACCAGGCCTGTCATTTCCATTCTAAGTGCATGATTTCTTTTTCCTTTTTTTGATGGCCTCCTGGTGGCTGTAAGAGTACTGGGTCCAAAGACGCCCTGCATATCCCAGAGTCCTGGAAGAGAGGCCTTTTGGTCTCCAAACCCATTTCTTGGTGGATTCGCTTCCTTTGGCCAGTACCCTTGGCTGCCCAAGCTGCAGCACATTGCCCTGCAGGGTGACTAGGAATCTATCTGCCTGTGGGGACCTGTCAAGGGCAAGAGTGGGAGATGTGTGCCTCGGTTTGGGGCGGGGACTTGGAGGCTCTAAGGGGAGGGGCCTCTCCTGCCACCCTTGAGTCTAGTCAGCTTGTCAACAGCGTCTCTGTAGGCTCTGAGGCACCTTCCGGGATGTTGTGATTCTTCTGTTCTATCATTCACATCAGCTCTGACCCTTTCTGACTCTGGTTAAGGCCATTTCCTCATGAAGCTGGCATGGGACTTCCACATTCCTCAGGAAGACTGTATACCGCCACCGTTTACATGCCATGACCTGTAACTCACCACCCTGGTCCTTTTGCCTCAGCCAGTTCTCACCCTCGCTCACAGACTGCAGTTCCATAGGCCTCGGATGGTGTCTGGTATACAGACACACAGACTGGTCAGTGAACAGCCCTGTGAGCACATGGACAGATCTTGGCAGCACTAAATGGTTATATTCTGAGTGTCTGCTATACCACCTGCCCCTGTCTGCCCATGTCTGCCCCTGTCCACCCCCATCCCTGCAAAGCCTGCTAATCACTGGATGCATGGATTTCTCTACACTGTAGGAAGTCTGGACACATTGGATGAGGCTCTTTGCAGAGAGGGAAGGGTGAGACCACCAGTTATATCTACTTGCTGCACCCTAGTTATGGGGTGCAGAGGGCAACTAATCCAAAGCCACACAGTGAGACATATGGTCTCAACCTCTACACTCAAGGCTGCCCTACAACCATGGCATTGGACTTTTCAGGTCAATCAGATCCTCTAGGGAACACAGCTACTGAGTTGCTATGGTTTTACCTGAGCTGGCCAATTCTCCTTCATTGACCACCAAATATAGGGCTGATGGGACATCCCCCGTGTTCCTGATAGGAACAGGAGCCTAGCATTGGGAAACCCCTCTCCTGTTCACCATTTGTGGCTCAGAACCCTTGTCAAAGAGCATCCCACGCAGACTGGCCCTGGATTGCTCTTCACACATTATTTCCCAGTTGCATGGAGCCATTTGTGCTGCTCCAACCAGCAGTTCTGGGCCTCTGAATGAGCTTCCCCTCCACTAGGTACCCCCACACACACCACCACCACACCTTGGCTTCCCGAGAAACATGCTCTTTCTCTCCAAAGAGAAGCTAGTCTACTGGGGGCAGAGTGGACAAGTGCTAGTGTCCAGAACGTCCATTGAAATTCCAGCCTCACTGTATGTCTGGGTTAGTCACCAGTTCTCTCTCCCTAATCCTTTTTCTGTATGCTGAAGTTAATGCTATCCTAGTATCTTGAAGAGGGCAGACTTACAGCTCACTCAAGTAAACTTTCCAGTATCTAAGTATCCAGAAGGTAGACGCTATGATTTTCCCATCAGACCTCCTGCTAGAACTGTACAGACAGGGCCATCTAAGGGCAGGGCGAGGAGGTCTCAAGAAACACAGTAAACATTAAAAGCACCCACCGTGCTGGGCCTCCCCTGCCTCTGTACCACAGGGTAGCCTACTCTGCCTACCCCACCCCCCAGATCTCAACTCCCTTGCTTGTTAGCTTACTGATGGGCTCTACCAACTGAGAGTGGGGATAGAGAACTCCTTTCCCCACGAACCCTTACCACAGGTGCATCCCTTCACCCTGCCTGCTTGCTGAGATCCTCCGTATCACTCAAAGATCTATGTTGAAGGCTTGCTCCCCATCCTGGGAGGCAGCAGAGCCCCTAGGAAGTGTGGCCTAGTGGGAGGAACTTAGGCACTACCCTCTCTCCCTCCTTCTTTCTTTTCCTTCCTCTCTTCCCCTTTACCCCCCCTCCCTGATTATTGATCACCATGAAATGAGCGCCTTGCTCATTCACGTACTTCCCACCATGATATTCTGTGTCACTATTGGCCCATGGCAATACAACCAAGCAGTTATGGACAGAAACCTCTTAGGTTAAATAACCTAATAAGAAAGAACCCCAATAAGCCTTCCCTTCTCTTAAGTCAGTTTCTTTCTTCTCTCTCTTCATGTGCATGTATGTCTGCCTATGTGGTCACTTTCAGATTCATTCACGTGAGTGTGGGTATGTACGATTGTGCATGGAAGGGCAGAGGTTGGTTCTAGAGTCTTCCTCAACCCCTTTCTATGTTTTAAGACCAGATTTTTCACTGAGCCTGGAGCTGACAGTGTCAGCTAGACTGGCTGGCTCATGAACCCTAGGGATCCTCCTGCCTCTGCCCCTCTGGCCACATGCTGCCACATTTGCTTTGTTTGTGTGTTTTAACATTTTTTTTAAAACTGGGAATCAAACTCAGCTCTCATGCATATGCAGGAAGCCATTTCTCCAGTCTTCTTAAAATGATTTCTTTGGGTATTTTGTCACAGCCCTGGAAAGTGACTAATAAAATAATATCCTCTTGAAAGTGGGCATTTCACAGACACACTTTCATCGGAGCTATCTCTTTGCTGTGGCCCCTGACAGTCACAGTCACCTGCAAATCTACAGCTGGAAGATGGAGCTCCCTGGTGCAGGGCCCACCATGATGCTCCCTCAGCCCATGGTTCCACTCCCTACCTACTCCCCTCTAAAGCACACACATGCTCAGACACATTTTAGGGACACCAGCCTCATGTGGCATGCAGCATACAACTCAGCTCAGCAATATGACCCCACCAGATGTCATCCATCAGAGGCCCTATCAGAGAGATGAGGACATTTCACCTGTCCATGCTTCAAGATCTAGGACAAAGGCTCAGACTGTCTGAACATCAGATCTCTGGAGATAGGAGTGAGGTGCAGAGAACACTGGAGAAGAGCAATAGAAGTTCCATTTGTGTTCATCCTTGGGCACAGTGTCTCATACAGTGAAAGCCCATTCAATTTCTGCATAACTTAGAATAGGTTTTAAGCAGCCATTCACAAACTTAGAAGGGACAGGCACTAGAGGGAAAAGAATGCTGACTTCCTGCATTTCGGCCCTGGGCACCACGCTCTACCAAGGATCAGCACACACTGGAGGTTCTCCAGCATTAGCTGCTGCTGCATGGGATGCACAGATGGCTATACCGGACTGCATTCTCAGTACAAGCAGATTCTCAGGGGCCAGGCTCATCTGGTTCTCATGGACGGTGGACCCTGGAGGATCAGAGCATGAGTCAGACCCCCAAATTCAGAGTCCAAGTATTTCTACCAGGAGAACTTACATACCAGCTGTTTAACCCCCTTTGACTTCCATGTCTGTCCTCATGTATAAAATGTAATTGTTAATGGCATAGCCTCTCAGGAATGACATAAGAAAAAACTACATGGGATAAGATGTGAATAATAGGGTATGCTTCTTATTGGACCAAGACTATGGCAACATGCAGCAGCACTTAACAAACGGTCACTGCCCGACACAATTGTAGCAGTGAGATGGCAATACAGGCACAGGGAAACGAGCCTCCTCTTAAAAGGAGGAGAGCCTAAGAATGAATTTCTTTGATGGACAGCTTAGGGATGAGTAGATGGCTCCCTGAGTACAGGCACTTGTTACCATGCCTTATGACTTGAGTTTGATGCCTGGGACTTATATGGTAGAAGGAGAAGGTCAGCTCCCACAAGTGGTTGCGTGTGTGCATGTGTGCGTTCGTGTGTGTACAGGCAAATAAATGTAATATTTCCTTTTAATTAAAGTAGAAAACCTGTCCATGTATGGTTTCTGTTTTCTGAAAACAAAAATGTGACTTGGAAAAAGCCCAAGGAGACTCTTGGGGAAGAGGTGCAGAGGCTAAAAGGGGAGGAGAGAGTTGGACCTAAGATGAGGGGTAGTCTAAGGCCAGGGACATCCCTAAACCAAAAAGCCAGTTCTGACTGTGGACCATTGTGGATATAGGGACTTCAGGACGATCTGGACCAGGACCCTCATTTGGCAGGAGAGAGACGTGAGTGCAGAGAGGTATTATAGTCTTCTCCCAGGTAGCCATGGCTCCTGATGGGTAGCTGAAATCAAGTGCTTTGGCTCTTATATTGGCTTTTCTCAACCTCCCACAAAAGCCGATGTGCATCCTTATCCTTAGCTTTGCTCAAGAGATAAAGCCAGGTCACAAGGTCAGACCCAGGATATATTTGATTGGCGCAGGAGTAATCACCTGACCTGCACAGGCCAATCAGGTGGGGTCTTGGAAAGTCAATCAATTTGCTAAGGGAATCGCTATGGAAAGATCTTTGCCATTCACTTAGGGGTTGGATGGGCATTGGGACAAGCCCATGTGCAGTGAGGGGAACATTCATTTAGGGGAGGGAAGAGGTGAGGCTCCCTGGGTCCCCTCTGTGCTGGCCCTCACACAACCCTTTGGCTGCTGTGTGCAGGACCTGACTTGTGAGGTGTTTCTGGAGGGCACCTTCTTGCTCTATGGATCATAGCGCTTTGCTCCCAGCTGGTGCCCCTAGAATATGCCTCAAACATGTCCTAGGACCCACAGACATGCCCCAGGCTCCTTTACTTCTCCAGTTGGCATTCTTTCCCTTTAGTGCCCACATTTAGCACAGAAATTCAAGTCCCAGGCCTTGGCTCCTGGGCAAAGGCTCAGAGGCAGTCAGGGAAAAGAATGAAAGGCCCAATGAGAGCGGGCTGCAGCTTCTCGTTGACTATCCCCAGACACGCCCTTTAGCGTGCAGACTACACAGATCACTGCAATGATTCACACGGCTGTGGCAGGTGACAGAGTGAGCAAGAAACAGCCTGATCATGCACTTGTCACAGTCCACCCAGAGCAATGCTTCTATAGCCCTCGTCCCTTTCAAACCTCAGGCTGTCCCTTTCAGCAAGTGGCTGCACCACATAGGTCACAGTCAGGCCAGGCCTCTGCCTCCTCCAGACCCCGCTTAAGCTCCACATCACTTGCGATGGGCCTGCTGTAAATGGGCCACCCTGTGCAATTCTGAGACAAATAAATCTTGTTGCTACTCCTTGGGGTGACAAGGGAATAGACTCTGGGAAAGTTCTGCCGTGCTCAGGATCCTGTTCGTTAATAATAATGATGAATGGCTTGCTTCTGCCATGCAGGCTGAGCTACATTCTACTCCAGGCTTCTCTGGAGGTAGCTTAGGGTGCTCACTAGAACGGAGTAGGGTGGGGGCTTACACTGCTAGGGAGAGAGGTGAGGGGGAGGGGGAGGGAGAGACTATGGGCTAAAAAGAGAGTAGAGAATGAATGATGAGAGGGAAGGACAAACAGACAGCAGGTGAAGGGACAGAGTGGGGCCTAAAAGAGAATGGAATCAGGGGGGAAGAAGGAATTGGAGGAGCCAGGACACAGTTGTTGGGGCAGAAATCAAGTGAATAAGGAGACACTCTGGAAGGAAAGTCGTAAACAAAGAAAATAAAGTAAGAAAATATCTGATTAGAGATATAGCTCACTTGGTAAAAGTGCTTGCCTAGCATACAGAGCCCTGGGTTTGATCTCCAGCATTGAAATCATCAGCTATGGTGGTGCGCACCAGTAATCTAGGCACTGAAGAGCTTGAGGCAAGGGATCAGAAATTCAAGACTAGCCTGAGCTTTGTGAGACTCTGTCTCAAAAGAAAAAATACAAAAAAAAATTTTTTTTACAACATCAGAGACACAGGTGGGGAAAAGAAAAGAAGGCTCACACTCACACCCCTCATGATCATGGGAACTCTCCTCAGCTAGATGAATATCCTTGACCAAATCCAGACAAACCCGAAACCATCTCTGCTTAGGTGCCATCTCTAAAGGCATTATTAATATTCATGAAATGCTTGCTAGATGCAGCTACAGTGTTTAATATCTTATTATAGAGCCTGTTAGAAAATGCATTAGTAATAAATTTCTGACAGATGGAGTTCTGACAAGGTGCAGGTGGCTTGGTGGAGCTGAGTTGGGAAAAGACCCTTCTGGAACATGTGTAAGCTACTCAGAGGCTGGGGGCCATCCCTAGAGTAAGGTAGAGGAGGGGAAAGAGGTTAGCTGGGGATGCAGCCTGGGTGAAGGCTGGTCTAGGTTAGAGGAGACAGGACTTACGGATACTTTAACCCTGAAGAAATTTCAGAAGCAAAAGGGTACCTTACTGGAATTCCCAGCACTTCCTAAGATGATGAGAGGGTCCCCAGCACAATAGGAAAGCTGATTGTTGGGTTCTCAGAGCCAGGGAAGCACCTGTGTTTGAGGGTTCCATGGATTGTCTTGGTAGGGTGTCACTTCCAGAGATCTTTGTGACATACCTATTGTCACCTACTAGGATGATGGAGAGGGAGGAAGAGGATCTAGAGGACAAGCATTGTGGTCCTGGCTCATATAGATCAGAAGTGTGGCCATCAGGAAGAGCAGTTGAAGGATCATGAAGGAGTAGGGACAGGTGTGTAGATCTATGGTTCATCTCTATGGGAGCATTTCTTCTCATGACCACTGCTCTCTCTTCTCAGGGAGTGGCATGGATGTGACCTGATGCTGGAATAGGGATGACATCCCAAGTGGTCAGATCTTCCCAGAAGACTCCTACAACTCTGAGCCCTGCTTTGCAGCATGCATTGCCTTTGTGGCAAGCTGTGTAGACATCCACAAACACGCTGACTGCACAACCAGTGGCTCATGATTGTGACCTACTGCTGTGGCTCTTGACTTCCACTCCACAGACCTTTTGCTTGGCCCCTTTTCAGCTCTTAAGCTGACTCTTGTCTGTAGAAGGCATGCAACAAATCAGGGCTATTCCAGCAAACAGGGCACATGGAACACATTCATTTATGTCTATTTTGGTTCCAGCTCCTCACCAAGATGACAATAAGCAAATTAAAAATGCATAAATCCACAAGGGCAAACAGAACAGCAGAGATGCCAATGCAGCTCTGGAAACTGGAAATATATGGGTGTCTTAGGAGGCAAGGAGGCTGTGCCTGGAAAAGTCCAGAATCTGTGGATGCTTCATCACGATGTGTGGGAGGGGATGTATAGGATGGAGGATGGAAGAGAGGTGGAAGGTCTTATGGACCCAAATGAGGCTGGGTCTCCAGTTCTTGCAGCAGACGCAGGTTCCTTTTAGACGGCTTTGTTCGGGGGCCCTGGACTCCAGGCTGGGAGCTGGGTCAAGGGCTTGAGTGTGTTATCTTTCCACTTCTCTCACCACCAGGCCTGCTAGCCAGCCTTCAGAAGCTGGGCAGCCAGGCAGAACACAGAACACCAGCCCAAGAGAATCTCAAAGAGAAGCATGCCAGGGGGCCCTGGAAGCAACAGGGGCAGTCTTGCCCAGCCCCCATCCCACACACCCCAAGCACCCATGATGAGAGGCAGAAAGTGAAATATGTAGTCACTCTTACACATGAGGAGGCAGTGGGAACCTGGTGTCGCAGTACACACCTGGAATTTCAGTGCTTAGGGGCCAAGGTAGGAGAACTTCCTGCCAGTCTGAGACCAGCCTGGGCTACATACTAGGATCCTGTTTCAAAAGACTGAGAGGGAGGAAGAGAGTGAGGAGTGAAGGAGGGAGGAAAAGAGGGAGGGAATTCAACAGAAGAGTCAGAAAAGAAGAAAATTTTCCAAAGTAAAATAACTCAAAGATAAACTTGGGCAAGAAAAGTAAGAACATTATTAGACACAATCAACTGGAAGCCCAACTAACAGGAGTTCACAGAGAGGTAGCAACAGGAAGCTTGTCACACAGGGGTAACAGGAAAACCTTCCGAACTCGAGAGATGTGAATCCAGAGATAGATCTGCACAAAAACATAAAACTCAGACCTTTCAAAATATGAATACACGTGGAGACTTTAGAGAGAAAGCAAATGCCCACACACTGAAGGTCAAGAATCAAGCCACCATCCAGATCCTTAACAGTAAGACATTATAGGCTGAAGACAAGTTCATAGAATGAGGAAAACTAGTTCTATACCCAGCCCAACTACTGATGAGTAAAAATGCAAAATAAACACATTTTTCGGATAAAGTTTTGTAAAATTCCCATGAATCCTTTTTCTGGGAAGTCACTGAAGGGTGTATTCTATCGAAAGAATGATAGAAATCAAGAAAGAAAAAAAATGACATCTATCAAAAGAACAGACCCCATATAGGAGGAAGGTAAGGAATTCCTTTTACCATATTAAGAGGTGATCAATTATGCTAGAATATTTAGGGGCATGTAAGTGATAGGCTCGTGGAACACAAAATAAGCAAATAAGAGAAGGGAATAAATTCTAGGACAAATAAAAGAGGAATTATATAAGTAAGTACAATGTATTACGTGGCTCATCTAAGAGTAACATTTACATAATCACTACACCAGACATACTAAATGCTATTTAGGAAGGCAATGTGTATGTTTTAAGAAATGGTGAAGAATGTTAGTGGTGTGGGTTGGTGTTTGTGTGTACATGTGTAGCTGTATATGTGCTCTGGAGTTTGTGTGTAACAAAGATAGGTAGGAATGGATAAATGTCAAATTCTCTTCCACAGTTGAAAAGTCACTAGTTAATATTTAAAAGAAACAATTTAAAATGAGATGGTAACCTCTAAATTAAAGGAGTGTGTCTTGAAGTAGAAAAAAAAAAATGGGGCAGGCCCCTGCTGTTTGTATTAGAAGCCACACTGTACTAGAAGACATTTAAGCTCATCCATATGTGCTTTTTATTTAAATTAATATAAAAATAAAAAAACCTTAGCACAGCTAGACCCTGAGGGTTTCTCTCCCTTTCAGTTCTGCCCCCTGTGGGAAATTCTGGCAAGCTTGCTGTCCCAAAGTTCTCTCCTATCTCTTCTCACTTCCTCCTCAGACGCCATCCCTGGCTTCTTCTGTTGCCTCCAAGGCCAAAGCTCTAGACCCTGAGTCACCCTAGCACGACCAAGCACTCTGTCTCCAAGCATGTCCTTCACTGCTGTCCCATGACACTCCTGCTTGCTCAGTGGTTCTGGCTCTTAGTTCCACCAGGTTTTCAGCCCTCACAGCCGGGTTGGGCTGGAGACCGCCTCCTCTGTCGCATGTACACATGACCCTGACTACCTCATGGCTAGACCTTACGGCTGGTGGAGCACCAACAGTGGCGCTGCTGCCTAACTCCCATCTCAGAGCTTGGTCCTCAAAGCCAGGTGTCTGAAATGGACCCAACTCCTGCGTTCCCTAGGCAGTTTCCCCACTGCATGCCAGCCAGCGACCTGACTAGAGAATAAACGACAGAGTCCGTCCCACACGTCCCCATGTTCTAGGACTATCTGTATGACCAGAAGGTGCCCACAGGGGCATGTGGCAGTATAACGCCCTATGCAACAGGGGATATGAAGCTGGCAGATTGGCCTAGCAGCTGCCGGAAGCCCATGTGTGAAGAAAGAAAAGGCCTGGAAAGTCCCCAGGAGCCTCAGCCTTACAGTATACGGTTCCAAAACCAGCCAGTGTGGCTGTCTACCTAAGGACTGGCCTTATCTTCTTGAGGGCCAGAGAGAAGGAACAGGGACTGGAGGAAGGCCCCTTGGGATCTGGCTCTACTGTTCTTACCTGTATTCCTAGTCTGACCTATTAGTGTTATTAGATGCTGGAGGCTTCATCCTGTCTCAGCCCAGCTTCTGGTTTTCAAGTAAATGGAAGATCCATCTATGGACCGTAACCTTCAAGCCAATTGGCTTGAATGGAAAACCTAGAGACAACTGTCTGCACATCTTGGTTATGCTCTTGCTGCTCTATGGCTCTCTGCCTGACTTCCTCATTGGCAGCTATAGGACATCAGTGGGCTTATATGAAACCTTGGTTTTCCCAATTAGAAAATGGGTATAATAATCTCTGCCTTCAGCATAGCTGAGGCTGAGATGGAAAAAGTTAAAATGGCCTCAGAGTCCTGCTTTCTGGATATTAGCAGACTGCTCAACATATTCTTGGATTTCAGATTCCTGGATTTCAGATTTGCAACTGGTTAAGTCCATGCAAAAACACTCAAATCTAGAAAATAGAAACACTCCTGGTTCTGAGAAGTTTGCAAGAGGGACACTTGCTAGTATTCAGGCATCTGTCCTTGGGGCTCTGACAGGATAGTCCCTCAGCTGCAGCCACTAAGAACACCACCTGTGCACATTCACAACATTCCCTTTTAAAAGGGCCCTGCCTACCTGCCATCCTTCTCTCTCTCCCTCTCTCTGTCTGTTCTCCCTCCCTCTCTCCCCCTCTTTCCTCTTTCTCTCCCTCTTTCCTCTCTCCCCTCTCCTGCTGCTCCTGTCTCTGGAGGCTGGTCTCCCCCTGCCCCTTTTCCCTTTTTATGATCCCTCTCCCTAATTAAAAACAAAACAAAAACAAAAAACAAAACAAAACAAAAAAAAAACAAACCAAAACAAAAAAACCCTTTGCTTGAACTCTGTCACATGATTTCTTTCTCTTAAATTATGATACTCCTTGTATGGTGAATGATGTGTTCAAGAAACAAAGTTTCCTGGGTGTTTGGGTTGGTGCTGGGGTCCCTGACCATCATGGATGAGGCCTTGGATTCTCTATGCCCAGCACCATAAACAAACACACCAATGCAATCAAAGGCCCTCCCATAGAATCAGAAAACCCAAAGAGAAGAACCCAGAGGGTGCATGTGCCCAATAACAAATGACCTTGAGTCCATGGGCTGGACAGCAGGCTGGTGTCGCAGGTCGTCCTGAGGCCCAGTAGAGCCTGGATACATGTGGTCTCCTAGAAGTTTTTTCTCCCTAGACTTTCCTGGATCTGGAGTAATAGCAGCTTCCATCTGTTGAGGAATTCCTGTATGAGGCTCTATGGATGTCATCTCAGACAGTTCACACAGCAGCTGGAGAGCAAACAGTTGTTACCCCTCCATCCTTTGGATCCCAGAGCCATGTGACAATACTGCTCCAGAGCCTAAGCTTTTAATTATCATGTGGCACCATCTCCAGTGCCCAGGAGCAGGGTGAGATGGAAAAAAGGGACCTTGGGGAACTAGAACCCATGCTGCAATTTTGTCTCAGTACCAGGAAATGACTTAGGTCATTCCAAGGCCCCAGTTCATAAGTGACAGGTATCAGTGCTCTTTGGGGAGGTACCAGGCCTGGATGAATAAGTTACTAGGTTCATTCATCATCTGTCCTGGACATGTTTAGAAAACATGAGACAACTATCTCTCTAACTAAAGAATGGTAAGGCCATTCAAAATATCCTAGTGGGAGAAGAGAGAAAGTGGGGCATGAGAGAGCTTGTTGCAGGAGCCCCAGCTGCACTCTAGGGACACTGGACAGACTCTGTGATCCTCAGGTTCCTAACAGTGAGATGCACACACTAAGGAGCTCTGTTCCTGTGGGAAAGGAAACACCATGGAAAGTGCTCAGTGTGCCAGATTAGGCTCTGACCTCCTGGGTCAGGCATAGGGGTGAAGATGGCCATCTGTGCAGAGAAAGATCTAGAACTATAAAGTGCTTTGCAAACACTTCTAGTTGGAGGGTTGGAACAGGGGATGACACTGAAGCCCGAGGTCCCTGCCCAGTTCTCAGCAGAGATGAGAACTCCCGCTCTATCTCCAACCCAAAGGGGCTCCATCTTCCAGCCCTAAGGCTTATTTCTTCCCTTGATGATGTGTTGTGCTAAACAAATGAATATGTAAATTTCCTTAGGGCAGGCCTTACAGCTCAGGAAGCTATTGCTAATGAATGGATTGGAATAAGGAGACAGCTCAGGCAATAGTTTCAGTCTCCCTCCTCCCTCTCCCTTTTGGCTCCTCCTTCTCCCTTTTGGCTTCTCCCTCTCATGTGCTCCCACATCTTTACCCAGCAGAATACTCAGAGGGAGAGAGGCTGGAAGGTGGCACAGAGTGCTGCGGCTTGTTCCCCTCCCACTCCTGTGGCTATGGCTACCAGACCTTAAGGTGGGGTGAACCTGTCACTTAGTTCCTAGGGAGCACCTGGGGGGACAGAATCAGAGGCAGGAAGGATGTAGAGAACAGCAAGGAGAAGGTTTCACACTGGCTACAGGCTGGCACTAGCCCTGAACCAGAATTCACTGGGCTCTGGGGACTATGGGCAGGTGGTTTAAGTCTTAGTGGGTAGAGAGAAATTGGAAGCCTGGCATACTGGCACACACCTGTAATCCCAGCACTCAGGAAGTGTAGGCAGGAGTTCAAGGGCACCTTTAGATACACAGCAAGTTGAAAGCCAGCCGGAACTACAAGGGAACCTGACTTGGGGTGGAGAAGACGACTCGAGGAGATGCCTACACCCAGTACAGGTTGGCACTAGTTGGGGAGCTCTGAGATGGCACCAGCCTCGGCCTCGTACATTCTTCGAATCCTGTGTGTGGCATCAGGACAGAGAAGCAGATTCTGGCTCAGCAGCCCAGATTATGGCTTAGAAAGCCAAGGCTCAGGGAAGGAAGCGGCCCTGGCTGTCATCTCTCTGGTGGTCACTGGAGAACTCTCTGGCCTTCCCCTACCCTGTCCCAACAAGGATGAAGGTGGCTTGACCAACCACTCATCATTCTTGGGGGTGGGGATGGGGGTGGACTGAGACTGTGCCAGAGGCCTGAGGTTGTGGAGCTGTGTGGCCCCTGTGTAGACCTGGATGAGGTCAAGCCACACCCTTCCCATGTAAAAGGCTGGGACTAAAGTTTTTTCCTGGTGCCTAGTGCGAGGCACCCTTGCTGAAAAGCTAGCTCCATCCTCAGATGCATAAGGGCTGCAGGTTTTGAAGGAGGGAATCACTAGTCATCTCCTTCTCTTTGCTTTTTAAAGAGCCTCACTTTCTACAGGTATTTGTGGCACTGTCAGGGACTCTGTGGTTCCACCCTGCCAGAGGGGTTCACCCCACAGCAGGCCTACATGGTATCATTCCACAGGGGCCATCCATACAGGAAGAACTCAGAGAGCAAAGAGCACCATAGGCCAAGACACAAAGAAGCCCGGAGTCCTGTAATTCAACCTCCTTAACTCTCTGATGGTCACCACAACTCCTAGGGATGGGTCCTACAGACAAAAGAATCGTCTAGTTTAGCCTGGCTGATGTCTAGTGACCAAATTCATCATTGTAAGGATTGGTAGCCTTGGATTCTATGGCTTGTCTGGAGGTGGCTAGAACACTCACTCAACTAAAGAACTTACTTTGGAGGACAAGAACATCCAGCAGTGCTGTCCTGGGGAGTGTCCCAAGATTGGGGCCTGTGAAGGACATAGGACAGGCTAGCTGCTTGTTAACAATGGTCCACTGGACTCCTATACTGGTTTCAGACAGAGGCCTATCATATGTAGACTTACATGATGGTCTCCAGAAAGAACCCCCCCCAGAAAAGATGGAGGCCCAGAAACCTCACTCTAAAGTAGTCCTTGGACATGCACAGCCCCGCGAACAAAGCAGGGAGGTACCTCTTCAATGGATTGAATTGGCCAACAACCTGGGAAGAAAGTTTCAAGGCCTCTCCAACCCCACCTACAGTTAAGGACACAGAGACGTTTCTATGAGAATGTCCTCTCATTCTTCCTCCTTCTTGTTACCACAGCCGGCACTCAGCAGTTCCCAGGCTGGTACTTTGTCCAGTCCCGCAGGAAGTGGGAGAGCCTGGGATAGAAATTGCTGCCTTTCATTAAATGGAGTGCTAACACCATGAATTTCAAATGAAACCCAGATGAAGAGGACCCTGGCAGCCTCACCTCCATTTGATATTAATTGGGCGACACTTTGTTTTAATGGTACATTAATTAATGCAGAATCCGCGCAGAAGTCCGCGTGACACTCACATTAATACAAATGAATTCATTACCATCGGTGTTATTACAAGAAATGACAAATAAATCTGTAACAGTGGGACCCTTCAAATAATAATCACGAATCATTAGGTCCATGCTCTGCTCTGTTCCTTGGTACTGGCTTGCAGATGTGTGTGTGTGTGTGTGTGTGTGTGTGTGTGTGTGTGTGTGTGTGTGTTCTACACTTTTGTGTAGGGTACTGCAGGGTTGGCTCAGGACTGTCATCCCTCCCCCAACCTACAGGGTCTTTCTTTTTTCCAAAGAGTTTACCCCCAGATATGGAGCCCCTCGCATGTCAGGAATGAAGTCAATTTTGTCCAATGTATAATTCTGCCCCGAGGTTGGGAGAGTGTGGAAGGAGTGGCAACAATGATGGCCTTGGGGCTGCAAGGCTTCCCACAGTGAGACTGGTCTTCATGTCGCACCCCAAAACTTCAGATGCCCTGGGGAGGAGAACTTTGGGTCCAGTAAGCAGCACGGATGAAGTATAGTCTTTCTGGTCCTCAGAGCACTTCTCAGTGCCCATGGGAAGAGAGAGCCACACAGGGAGGCCAAGGGCTCTGCAGAGTTGATGCCATGCATGGGATGCAGCTCTGCCTCAGTATACAGCTTCCAAGGCTCCAAGTCATTGCAAGAGAAGCTCCTTGCTGCTCAGGAAGGATTAGCACCCTGGAGACAGCAGGGGTAGCTAGGCTGGACACATGGTAGTCCATCCAACTCTCCACTCCCTTGCTTGTGGAGACCCCATTAGGGACCCCAGAAGCTGCAGCTACAGCTCTCTACCTGGTTGCCTCTCACACCCTCAGATTGCCCTGAAGTCAAAGTCAAAGCCATTTTTATTTCTCTGGGGGTTAAAAAGGAAGGTCCCAAGAAACCACAATAAGCAAGACCCTAAGAGACCAGCTTGGAAGAAAGCACAGGGTGGGCCTGAGTGATGCAGATGGAGTTGACACTCTGAAGGGCTGGCACCCAGGTTGCCTCTCCTCCATCTTGTACTCAAGGAAGACTGTTACCAGTGAGTCCCAGACAAGACTTCAGATCTCCCAGCCAGGCACAGCAAGTTTCTGTCCTCATCAGTGGGTCAGAGTGGCCATGTAATTTCTAAGTTGCTTGGTCCCTCCATAGAGGTCTTTGAAAAGAGATTCAGTCTCTAACAGGAATGCCTGACAGTGCTTCAGCTCAGTGGCCACGGGACGGCCACTAAATGGCCTCCCTCAGAGGCCGGCAAACCCAAAGTCTGGAACTTGGACATAACTGAATCGTTCCTCTCCTGTGAACATCCACTTGGAGACCAAAGCCAGTATTCCTGCTCTCGAGCCTCTGCTGATATACCCTAACCAAGGGCTCTGACTGGCCTGTCGTCAGTCTTCATCCTGGGACGCTGCTGCTCTGCAGATGAGATCCTGGCTCAAGGTTGAGTGTCGGAGTGGGGGTGGGGGGCTCCAGCTCCTTCATTCACACTGGTACCAAATGGACCAATTAATCACCTGACATTGTTAACTTACTAATTGCGCTCATTCTAGAAACTTGTGGAACAATTATTTACTATCTCTGCCTCCTGAGCTATCAATTATGGTGATTGCAGACAGCCTGTCACTCTCAGACAAGACAGCAGTGGCCCCTCTAACCTCAGAGCTGGCTCCTCAAGAACTCCTGGAGGGCTTTGACTGAGCTCAGGGTCCAGCCAGCAGGTGACTTTTTCAAGAAGACAGGCATGGCAATGTAAAATCAGATGCATGCAGCGCCACTCCTGAGTGAAGTCTACTACACTATAGTGCTTCCCCCTAGAAGATGAAGCCCAGGTACCACCCTGGAGACTACCTACTCAATCCTGTGTCTCTGTGGGCGTGTGCAATGCCTTCCCTGGTCTGCTTAGTATAACGTCCCAAAGACCTATGACAAAGCTATCTGCACATGGTACATACGGTGTGGATCCTCAATGGGGGCGGGGAGAGGGCTCTGGCTTCTATCCAGCCTGCTATTTCAGGTCTGAAATTCTGTTCCTCAGAACTTGTTGACCAGAGGATAGTGTGTCTGGTCAGACAGGACTACTGCTATGTGAAGCAGGCAAAGGAGTCATGTGCAGGGAAGGGACCAGATTCCTGCTCACTATGGCACTGGCCTGAGCACTGGCCCACAGGCTGCCTCCACCCAATATGCAAGGCTATCCTGTCTCTGCAAACTGCCTGGTGACAGCACATGATGTGAGATGCAGGGCTGTTGCACTTATTCAGGCACATAGCAGGCTCCTGAGGGCTGTGGCCCCTGTCTCCTGGGCTCCCTCCCAACCCCTGGCCTCCCACTGTCCCCCAGTGCACATTGTCAGGGCCGAAAGCACTTAGAGCCAACTGCTGGGCCTGACTCCATTGCTGTGAACAGAAATGTACTCCATCACGATGCAGTTGACAGGCTCCAGGCAGGCTGGAGGGGCTGCAGAGCCTTCCCTGGACCCCCGGCCCTCGCTTCCTGTGGGAGGAGACAGGCTGAAAGGTTCCTTAGGGAACTCCACCTCCATGGATACCCCTCAATACCTGAACATGGGTTTCCCAAGGACACTTTAGACTCTACTACCTAGGAAGTAGCAACAAGTCTGCCCTGGAAACCGCATCCTTGGCTCTGTGAGAGTCAAGACAATTGCACTCTGTAGAGCTGTAAGGCCAAACACCAGAGCTGATTTCCTTGTTCTCAGCTCTTATCCTACCTCTCCCACCCTCAACTCTCCTCTAAGCCATGGCAAATGACTTCCTTACTAGCACCCCTTCTTCCGGGTTTTAATCTGGTTTCTGTTGCTATAACAAAATACCTGGGTCTGTGTACTTTATAACGAAAGAGAAGTTCATCTAGTTCATAGTTCTGAGGTTAAAATTCCACAATGGGTAGTTCATCTGTTGAGCCTCTGGTGAGGATTCTTTGGCCATATCACAAAGCAGTGGCTTAAGAGGAGACGAAAGCAGCTGAGTGTAGAAAGGTCCACGTGCATGAGGAGCAACCTTTATGATAACCTGCTCTAATAAGATTTCATAGCTTCCACCCAGAACTCACCACTTCCCAGGGTGAAACCCAAGGCATACATCCCTCCCACCAGACCCCCCTTTCTAGAAGGTTTCACCCTTCAATACTACCACACTGGAGCCCAATCTTCCAGGACAATAGACCATGTGCACATCAGAGGGTCCTCTGCCACATGGATGCCACAATCCTGTCCATGCTCTCCAACAGCTCTCCCATGGCTTTCTCTGGCCCCAGGGTCATTGTCACAACACCCTTCAATGTTCTATGGGGCCTGGCCTACGGGCTTCTCCATCACCCTTGCCCCAGACCTGCTTATATCCTTCTCTTTGTTACATTGCTACATTGGGACTCTACTGCCCCAGGGCCATTGCCCTGCAGCCCAACCAAAAATCTCTCTTCTCTTCACCAGCATTGACACTCACTCAACTGTCATGTCCTACTCATCCAGAACCTGGCCCGGTCCCTAGTCTGGGTCAGGCTCTTGCTGGTCTTATCAGAGAACGTGGGCTTTTTCTTGGGGTTAAGATCTCAATCTCGAATTATTAAGTTCAATAACCACCTGTTTACCCCATACTCTGAGCCCCTCAAGTTGGGCCAAGTCGGGTTCTACCCACTGTGTGTACCCAGGACCCAGGATGTTAAGATGCTATTGAACCCTTACCTTTGTATATGGTATGTGCATGCTTGTGCATATGGAGGCAGGAAGTCAGTGGGTCGTTGCCAGCTGTCTTCATCAATTGCTCTCCATCTTGTTTTCCGAGGCACAGTCTTTCACTACTCACTGAACATTTTGGCTAGTCTGGCTGACCAGTGAGCCCCCAGCACCTGCTTTCTCTGTCATCCCCCCTCATTACCTGATTGCACTGCCGTGCATAACTTTTTACTGTGTGGTGGGGATGGAAACCAGTTCTCCATACTGTACGCTAAACAGCATTTTGTCCACTGAGCCATCTCCTCATCTCCCGAAAAAACATCTTTTCTGGACAGCAGGCAACCCAGACCACCTGCCTTTGACTCTCTAAAGTTTCTTCTTTCTATTAATCCCATAAATATTGACCTGGCAGTGGAGGAACACCCATAGGACCTACTCTCACGGGCCAGGCCAAGCAGCAACTCTGAAGGCACAATCCCTCCCCACCACAAGGTCTGGCCTGAAAGAAGCTGAACCTAGATTCTCCCCAACTGGGGTCTGACACCTGCTGATCTTTGCTTATGCTCTATCTGGAACATTCTTCCTAGTGTATTTATTTAGTCATTCAACATATAATTACTGACCACCTCATATATGTCAACTAATGCTCAAGGTCAGGGACACAAGGAAAATGCCCATCACCTTTAACATTCCAGTGGCGATCATTTCCAGAGGGCTGGAGTCCCTTGATTCCCGGAACCAGGCTGGGCTTGCTCCTTCCATGGGCCCGAGAGCCGCTACCCTGCATTGTTGCCACCTGGCAGTCCTCACCCTGCTTTGTTTAAGAATCAAGGCTGAGCGAGGCATGCTAACATTTCACTGCTGCCTTGCTCACCACAGCCCAAATACATTTATTCTTGGCATGAGCCAGCGACTGTCTCATTTCCAATGTGGCTGCACCAGTCAGGGGTGAGAGAGACTCCTGAGACAGCTGGGCCTGTGGCTGACATGAACAGAAAGAAAGTAACTCTATGTGAAAGCCAAGGTCTCCGTAGGGAGGTGTTTGGGATCAGATATGGAGAAGGGTTGCAGCATGGGAGATGGGGTCTACTTGCCCTGAGTAGGAAGAGACTATGGTCACCGGGCCACAAGACCAAGTGTCCTAGAGCATGTGATAGGGATGCCAGTACCTCCATCTGATCATTGCATAGGGTGTGCTGAAATAACATTGTAACCCAAAAATGTGGGTAACTGCTATGTGTCAAGTAAAAAGAGGGTTGTAGAAATGGCTTAGTGGTTAAAAGCATATACTGTTGCTAAGAGAGGAGCTGAGTTTGGTTCCCAGCACCTATGTTAGGTGTCTCACAACCACCTATCACTGCAGCTCCAAGAGATCCGATGCCTTCTTGCCTATGTGGGCAATTGTATACACATGTACATTCCCCACACATGTATATACACATTAAAATATAAATAAATCTCTCTCTCTCTCTCTCTCTACACACACACACACACACACACACACACCATGCACTCAAAAAAGTTGTGTCAAGAGTTGTTTGAGGGCAGAGACACATTGACCAGTCCTTGTGCTGGTTAGGTTTTCATCAACTTGATAGAAGCTAGAGTCATCTGGGAAGAGAAAAGCGCCATTTGGGGAATCGCCTTCACAAGACTGGCCTATAGAAGTCTGGGGGAACATTCTCGGGAGGACCTAGCCCACTGTGGATGATGCCATCCATGGGCAGGTAGTCTGGAGAAGTTTAAAAAACAAGGCTAAGTGGGCCACAGAGAGCAAGCCAGTAAGCAGCATCCCTCTGAGGTCTCTGCTTCAATTCCTGCCTCCGTGTTCCTGCCTTGGCTTCCCTCAGTGATGGACGTCATCTGCAAGATAAAATTAGCCCCTCCCTCCCAAGTTGCTTTTGGTCATGGTGTTTATGACAGTATTTTCACAGTTTATCACAGGTGTTTATCACACAGATATCAAAGAAAACTAGGACAGCTCTGGTCCTTCTCTTGGGTCCATACCACCCTAATATCCTTCTGATATTGCCTATAACTTCATGGAGCTCAAGGTGAGTTTTGTAGTAACTGGATGGTACCTGGACAGCTGCCACTCCATGATACTGTGCCCACGGAAGCCTGTGTGTCCACCATGCTGATGGCTGCTTAGGGCCCCTGGCTGTTCTGTGGGTCCAAACCTCTCCTCCAGCATCCTGTAGAGTGTTGGTGACTTTTCTTTCCCACTGATACTACCCCTAGCTCTGGCCCCAGGCTTAGTCTATTGTGAATGCATGTGAGTACCAAGCCCTGGGTCACCCCTTAGGTCTAACTCTATCCATTAAGCAACCGTTTAACTGTGAAGAGATTGGAATAGCCACTTGGAGGAACCCTATCTAGCTGTAACAGCAAACAGAAGAGTTGGGGCTCCTTTGGAGGTGGAGAGGGTGTGAGACAGGCCTACATCCTCACCCCAGGCCCCTGAAGCCAGTGTTCTTTGCCTCATTGGCTTCCTTAGTACAGAGGCCCCTGCTTCGCACTTGATTGTGGGAGGGGGGCTGGGGACGCAGAACACCCCAAGATGGGTAGTGCGTCCACAGCCTTGGGCTGGGGTGGGCCTGCCAGTCCTCTTCTCCCTCCTTGTCTCTAATGGGTTAACCTCCCCATAGTGTCCTCATTCCCTCAGCTGGAAAGAAGAAAAGTAGGCGTGGGCCGGCTCTACCCAGGCCCTGATTGCTGCCTGCACAGCCCCAGCCTGCTCTTACCTCTCAGCCTCCTCCACTCTACCTGCCCCTGCCAGGCCAGGAGTGATTGGGACCCCTCCTGCTCCAGCTGATTAGGCCCCGTTTCACCGGCCTCTCCCCACCTCTGTCTGGAACCTTCCTCTGTTATTAAGGTTGTTTGCCGTCCACTCTCCTGATCCACTGGATGAGGTGAGCTTATTGGATTTGATTTCTCTCCCACTTCTCTCTTTCCCTCTACTTCTGGCCACCTTGTTCATGTTTCCAGTGAGTCACACAGCCCAGAGTTCAGTAAAAACTAGGGAAATTAACTTCAAAAGCCTCAGAGTAAAAATAACTATAATAAGGGCCAGGTGACTAATACAAGTTTCATCGACTGTAGCTTTGATTAAAAGATGATTCCTCCTCCTGTGTCCCGCCTGGGCCTGAAAAGGCCTGAAAAGGCACACTTGGCCCTTTAAGACAGAGGCTGCCTGAGGGATGGGAACTAAATTGTTCTTCCCCTTCAATGCACTTCTTCCTTAGCCCTTTTTCCCAATCAGGACCCCTATCCCGAGATGCCTAACACCTGACGTTCACTCTCCTTTCAGTACCGAGCTACTCTGCAGGGATCACATGGCCAGGAAGAACCATGAGCCCCTTCCACTCCCCACCCCACCACCCCTTACCCCACCCTCCCCACCCCCCACCCCACCCCCGCTCATGTAGTGGGTATAGCCATCAATGGGACGCTGACGACCAACTGCACCCTGGGCCCTAAACTGTACCTTGGATATAAACTGTAAGTGCTCATGCCAGCTTCTCTTGTCCCATATGTCAAATGGGAGAACCTTTTCCCTTGCCAGTTGTGGCCTGGAGGGTTAAGGACCGACAAGCTGCTTCATTCAGATCTTTGGAAGTTGAGGTCAAGTCACTTGTGGAATTCTGTGGGTCCCTACACAGGGGAGTGAATCTCAGACTTGTTCAACCCCCACCCAGCAGAGAGAGCACTGGCCACATGTAGACGTAGCGCCTGGGCAGCTGGCCAGGGCCCTTGACACTCAGACCAGGGTAGCTAGACTCTGAGTGACATCTGTAACAGCATTTCTTACCGGCTACAGAGGGGGCCAAGCTATGGCTCCCGCTGGGCCAGAGGTGGGAACACTGTTCCAGGAATTGGGGCCAAGGGCTGCTGGACTCTTAGCACACTGAACCAGATGCTTAGCTCCCAGGCCTGGGTGTCCTTCTGAGGACAGGGCCTCAGGAGGAGATTTTCCTGACTCAGGCTGCCACAGACTCACTAACCCTTGTGCTGCAATAAGCCCAAAGCTGCATGGCAACCTTGGCCCTGAGTGGCAGCATCTGCAGACCCATGTGCCTCTCTCTAAGCCCCTCCAAGGCACCAGTGCACCCTGCTCAGAGCCGCCAGCATCCCTAAAGAGGCTGAGCTCGCAAACTGAGCTATGCCTTCACCTCCCCTTGGAGGGGCAAAGGGAACTGAGGTGTGGCAGCCTGGAGTCTGCCCGGCTGCTTGATTTCATTCACCATCCCCAGCTCTGCTCTCACTGGAGGCACTGGGCTGTGGAGGGAGAAGTCGAGTGCTTTTCAATTTCACGCCAGGTATCAGTGGCCAGGGCTTGGCTGGTCTTATCTCCCTGGCCTCCTGCCCAAGTGGGCGTCTGCTGAGCTCAGCTTCACTGTGAAGGCTGCTCTAGGGCAGGACTTGTGTCAAAGGAAATCTGGAACACACTGGCGTTTACTAGGGCAGGTGGGATGCAGGGCCAGAGTCCTGCTGAAGGAGGCTGTAGCCTCGGGACACTGAAGACAGAGGTTCAAGGGCTAATCAGGGTCATGGTGGGTTGTGGCTCTTGGGAGGTGAAGATTCCTAACAGTTACTGTATCCTCAATCTTTCTTTTCTTTGTTTCCCATGGGAGGAAGCAGATGACCTGGAGAAATACGTGGCAGAACTGAATCCAGCCCCAGGTCCCAGGGGCACGATCCCAGGATGTGTCCACTAAAAGAGGAGGTTGACTATATGTCTCTACATGACTACGTAGACACTTCAGAGGGTCTTTGCCTGCTGAGAGATCCTGAGCTATAACACCTCCCCCTGCTGCAGGGAGGCAACATGCTTCCCTCTTAAAGCCTCGGTTTTCTTATCTGGAAAATGGGAAGCAAGCATTAAGTACAATGTCCTTACAGATCAAAATCAGGTGCAGGGAGCTGGCCCAGCATGTAAACATGCTTTCTGCACAAGCCTGATGACCTGAGTTCAATTCCTGGGACCCACCTAGAACCCATGTTATAGAAGCAGAGAACAGACTCCTGGAAGGTATTTTCTGACCCCACCACCACTAAAATGAAAGTATCTGGTAGGGAAAAGTATGGTTGGGGCTGAAGCTGGACACACAGCCTGTGTTTGTTTATGTCATCAATAAGAACAGTTTCTACATGCTGCAGTGTGCCGTGGGAAAACAGGGAAAACTGCGTCGTAGTGCATGGAAATTGCATAAGATGCAAGCTCGGCATCCATGACCCAGCCTTGGAACTCAGCCAGGCCCATACAGCTTTCTGGGATGCTGAGCTATGATGTCATCTCCAAAGTTCACGGGCAAGACCCACACAATCAGGTTACCAAAAGAAAAAGAGAAAAAATCCTCATCATGTTTTAATAAGTTTGTAGCTGTACGTTGGGCCACATTTGTTGTTATCCTTGATCACAGAGGGCTGTATTCAATGTGTGGGTCCCAGGCTGGATGTACCTGTATCATATACTGTTTACAACTACTTAATGTAGCCAGGAAGCTTAATGGTTGCAATAGAGAATCTAGGAGAATTTTAACTACTTATTAGGTGATCCTTTGTAAAGAGGTCCATTAGCTGGGCCAGGTTCCAAGCTCCCAGGAGGGGACAGGATGAAGAAACAGTCACTGGGTGTTCTCTCTTTACATGAATGTAAGAGAATCCCAGGAAAAAAGGTGGGGTCTCACCTACACTCCTGTGGGTACCTTAATATCTGTAGCAAATAGACTTCCTCCCAATGCCTTCAGCTTGATGGACACACCTCCCCGCTGCATCTAGCTTAGAGCCAGGGGTCTAAGCTTGCTTTGCCCGAGTATCTGCTCCTACAGGTCTGTGGGCTCCCTGCCCAGCTGGCTGGGGCTTGAGCGTGTTGTCGATAAGCGGGTGTCTTCGTGACTGGAGGAGAGGAATCAGAGCGGGTAATTGCCGTGTGAAGATGACAGCACAGCGATTTATCCACCCCAAACCAGGCTCCCGCATACCAAGAGGCAACCTGCAGCTGAGAATCGATGCCACCCCAGAGGAGGGATTATTAGGGACAGAAGGGGGCTGGAAGGATCCATACAAGCTTGATGACTGACTATTTCCAAAGAGGCTGCAAGCTGCATGAGAAGTGTGTGCTCATGAGTGGTTGCTCTGTGGCAGGGAAAGGCAGGCTGAGGGAAGCTGTGGAGCCTTCTCTGAACCCATTTCCTGACACCTAAGGGCTAGAGAGGAAACTAAGGTCTCAAGAATCAGGTTCGGGAACAGAAAGAGCAATGGGAACCTTGTAGGGTGTTGGCTTTTTCAGGTGTGGTGTAGGACCATGTCCGAGTCCCAGCATTGTCGTCTGTTCTCTGGCCCAGTGAGGCCATGGAGGATGGAAAGTTATTTGTTAATGTGAGATTAACAGCCCCTGCAGTGCTGGGAGTCCCTGGGTATGGCCATAGCCAACACAGGCTGGAGAAAGTAGTAAAGACTTTCAATTCTTAGAGTCTTTTCTGTCCCATTTGGGACTTTCCTGCCATTGTCCAAAGAGGTTTGGGAAGGGCTGAGATAGGGATATTATGGCTCCATTATCTTCTAGGGAGACAAGCGCAAAACTCTTGGGGTAGCAGGGACCAGATCAGCTCATCAACAAGAGCCTGTAAGGGCACGTGTTGGGGATGCCAGCTGCTGTCACACCCCCAAGGACCAGTAGCTCTGGGCCCTGGATGCTGGCATGGAGTGGACATTCTGTGACCATGGCACAGAAAGCACATGCACATTTTGTGCTATGGGGTGAAGGAAAGAGCTACCTCTGCTCTCTGGGTGGGTGGGTGGGTGTGTGGGTTCCCTCAGTGCAGGTCCATGGATCCAGAAAAATATGGACTCTGGGCTTACACCTTACCCTACCACCTGGAGGCAAATCCCATCTCCTTGTGACTTGAATCTGAGGCTGTGGGTGCATCCCAGTCCTCTGTGAGTAGCCAGCCCAGGATACCCTCTCAAGACATGCCAAGCACATAGTAAAAGAAAGGCCCGGAGTTCCAACAAGGGCCCTGGAAGAAAGTGTTAGGAAGCCGAGGACACTTGTCCTCCTTTGTCCTGCAGAGTTAAGAGGGAAAGTGGGGTGAGCAGAAAGGGAGGAGGAGAAAAGGCTAGCGGAAGACAGGCAAAGAGGAGGGGTCAGAGAGCAGGTGAATGGAATAAGAAAGAGAGACCAAGTAGAGAAAGAAAAGAGTGAGAGAGGAGAGAAACAGGAAGGGAAGAGCAGGGGGAGGCTGGAGGTCCCGAGGATTTGAACCTGCGTTCAAAAGGCTCTGGGTGGGGAGAGAGTGTGGACCGAGGATGGTTTGTGGTCCAGTCCTCAGGAAATGCAGGTGAAGATTTGGTTTGGAGATGGGGATATTACACTCTGGTTTAGCATCATTTAGGTCCTCAGGCTTGCCGTGTGTCTATAGGTCACCTCAAGAGCAGAGGGAGTGGGTGCTGATGCCTGGACCTAGCTTGCTTTGCTAGGCTCCCAGCACCTAAGTGACACTCTGCGGTTGCTTCCCTGCTTGAGGAAGCTTGGGGCGTGAGCTGCAGGCAGACTGGGCATACAAACAGACAGTCCTTCCCTAGGGGCCCCACACAAACTGTTTACTCTGAGCTCCTAACTGGGATGCCAAGGAGAGGACAGGTCCAGAATCTGTCATCTGTAGGCCAAGGTCACTCATTTATCTCACTAGCTGGAAAGACAGTCATAGTGTCAAGCAAGCCAAGAGACGGCATAGAGAGAGCCACCCACCACTCTACTTGGGGCATAGATCTGGACTAGAGGGATCAAGTATTAGGATCTCGAGAGATCACCCAGTGACAAGCATCTTCTCAGAGTCACACAGCCCAGTCACATTGGATCTTGGATTCCAATGTGTTGGCTCAGTTCTCATCCAGCTCTTGATGAATGGGGCTATTCGGTGGGGCATTTCCTCCAGCCTCACTGTCCCCATTGTAGTCCAGCTCCAGGAGCCTGTGCCCTGCCAACCTCTCCATACTACAGTGCAGCTTCGGTACAGCGAGGCAGCACAGTATGTTGGTGCACTTCGGGAACACAACTGCATTTCTTTAAAGAAAAGCAAACACAGACTGAGATGACTGATTGCCAACTCCTGGGGGCTTATCGTACATCGCACATCCCCACCGAGCAGGGAGTTTTTGTGGCTGCCTGTCATTTGCTAGAGAGCGTTCACCTTGTCATCAGACAGCCCCGATGCCCTCACCTGGTATACTGTTTTGCTACAATCAGATTAATCTAAGAATCAGAAAGAAAGAAAGAACTGTGTTGAACATGACAGGAACATGAAAGAAGGAAAACAGTTTGGGGTCAATGCTCCACCAATCACACGTCCTTGAATGTCCAACATCTCCTGTGTGGTCCTCAGTTTCCCTAGATGTTATATGCAGGGTGAGTGAAGGGATTAGTGGTCAGGGTCCTGGGAAATGATCATGATATAATCAGAGGGGTAGCTGGGTGCCAAGTTGGCACTATCCCTGTCAGCTCATCGGGAAGTCTGGGGGCAAGTTATCAGAACCTTCTGGAAGGTGTGACAAGTTTGCAGCTAAGGGTTCACAGTCAGTGCATTTGAAAAAGGGCCCATTCATCGCTTCCTCCCTGCGCAACATGGCCTGTGGTGACTTTGTGGGCTGAGTGGGGAGTGACATTGCTAGGCCTCTCTCCTTCCTGCCGTGCTGTGCAACAGTGAACTTGCCTTTGGGTCCTAGTTGCTCCTGTCTGAAAATGGGCCCAGGGACAAAGCTGTGTACTCCATTACACACGAGAGATCTGGGTGAAATGAATCTACATGCTTCTTGGACACCAACTCCTATGAGACCCCATCACTGCCTATGGGCTTGAATTCTAGCTCTGCTGTAAACCAGGGATGGGAATTCTGATTTCAGTGTGTGTGCATGGAGGTGATAGGTCAGTGCCAGGTGTCTTTCTCAACCACTTTTTCTTTTCTTTCTTTTCTTTTGAGACAGGGTCCTTTACTGAACTGGACTGGCAGGCTAGTATGTCCTAGGGTTCCTCCTGACTCTGCCTCCCCAGGGCTGGGGTTGCAAGCACGCATCACTGCACCTGGATTTCCATGGGTGCTGAAGATTGAACTCAGGCCCTCATGCTTGTCTCATAAGCACTTGGCCAAATAAGCTCTCCTCCCAGCCTTCAGGGAATGCTTAAATGAAATCCTTCTTGGCCTCAGTCTCCTCGTTTGTATGAGCCATAACAAGAACTGCTCCATCTCAAGCATCCAGACATGAGAAGTCAGCACAGAGCTGGTCACAGCACGACCCTCTATAGACATTGTGTGGGATTCTGGGGTGACACCAATGCATGACAAGGTCAGCTTCACCTGGTTCCTTTCAGGAGTCAGCTGGGGAGCCCCCACCCCCACAAAAAAAGGGCTGTGGGATCAAAGCCTGAGCCCAGAAGAAGACCACAAGTCCCACTCATTAGTGGGTTCTACAGAGGCAGTGTGATTGAGGAGAGATGGGAAGGGACAATTACCTTGATGACACTCAGTTTTTAAAGGAAATATAAAGAGCCACTTGGCAGAAGCAAAGCCATTACCAGCTAGCTGTATCCTCCTCAGCCTTGGTGACACCAGGAGGGGACAAATCCCTCAGATTAATGTGCTTTCTTGCACTGTGACTTTTTTTTGGGGGGAGGCTATTGGTGATATTCTGCTAGCTTACAAAAATGCAAATGAAATGACTGTCCCTACCCGCTGTGTCGTCCGTCAGACCCCTGACAGATCATGTCCCTGGCTCTCTGCTGTGTTTATTACTACTAATGACTTTCTCGTTATGATTTGGCTCTGAAACATAACCGATGGTTTTAGGAGAAATCCTATTATTTCCACACATTATTCAGTTAGCGAGCCCAGCAGTTCTTGGGGGGGCTGCGGGTGGGGGGGTTCAGAGCTGTGAGCTCTGAAGTGGGGGAACACTGGCCCCTTGTTCCCACCTCAGGCCCTCAACTGTGGATGCCATGAAAGCTGGAGAGGTGGGATGGGGCTATTTTCAATGAAGAATGTCAAAGGTGACAATAAGGCTTCTAACAGCATTGATACAAGTATACAAACTGACCTGACTCATTCCAAAGGTTCTGGAAACTTCCAGACAAGCAGGGAGCCTCCTAGGACTCAGGGCATGTCCAGGATTCTCACCCTGTATTTTCAATGGTCACCCCAACCCAGACTGTCTCCCACTTAAGCTGTATTCTCAAGAGCCCCTCCCACCACCTCCACCCTGCTAACTGCTCTGCCTCTTATCTCCAAACCCTTTCCAATCATGTATCTGCCTGCCTGCCCCCTGGCTCTTTGGACAGGATAGATTATTGGCAGTGGATCTGTTTCTGTCTTCAATTCCACCCTTCCCCAGTATGAGGCTGTCACCCCATCCTAAACTAGCTGCAAGATGGAGCCCTGCAGTGTCATTCCCTCGTAAGCCCTCTGACACCACACAGTGCAGAGGTGTGGCAGACAGTCCCATGTAGAGATCAAGAACCCTGGCCAAGTGCACATGTTCATTCTCGGTGATTATAAGAACTTACCTAGGCTGACCTCACCTGCCCAGTAACCAGCACATCACAGTCTCCTGACCCAACACCACCCTGAGAGAACTGTCTACTTAACGTGTCTGGGCAATGACCAAGTACACACATGATATCACTAGACTGTCATATAGAATAAGGGCCTGGAACTACCCCATGTGATAGGTCATAGTAGGAATCTGATTTGGCCAGTTCCTGCTCCACACCAGGTACCAAGGAGCCTGGGAAATATTCACCATCAACTCCTGAGTAGACCACAGGCCAGGTCTCCTGCAGAGCTCTGAGCAGTTAGAACCCATTAGCATGGGTGTCTGCAGATGTAGCAGATATCCCATCCCTGGGACAAGCTCCAGTGTGGTGGGTTCCGAGCTCACCTTGCTCTCGGCAGAAGACAGCGATCTGATCAGGAATGCAAAGTGGACATGGAAAGAGAGACGTGGGCCATAATTCGCACAGTGTCTTTGAGCCCTGCAGAGGTTGTAAGTGCCATCCACCCGCCCCTCCAGCCTGCCCTTCCTTCAGTCTCACGCTGTCTTTCTCCCGCTTCATAAATTCTCAGCTTCAAGCCATAAAAAGTGCAATGAGCAGTCTGGATGGAGGAGACTGGCCATGGAGCAGGCAGCCAGCCACACTTCCATGGAGAGCTCCAGTGGACACGGGCCAGCTCAGAGGGAGCCAGGCCCTGAGGGCCCTCTCCTGAGAGCATGCGTGGGCAGAAGGGACACAGGGGTCTTTCCACATCTGGCCAGGCACTGCTAACTTCTCTAGTTAGAAGGGGTTCTCCTCTGCCTGGCCAAGTTGGTCAGGGCCTCTGCACTCCCAGAGTTTGTGGCAAGCAAATGTACAAGGTGCCAGAGCCTGGTCAGTCACTTGGCCCAAGCATCCCTTTGGGACTTGCCCTAGCCTCGGTGTCCAGGTGTCACCATCAGAGCAACAGAATAAGCCTTGAGTAGTCCCTGGGGTCTAATGTTTCCATCAGTTGTTCCTATCCTTCTGGGGGTTCATAGGAATGATGGTGGCAGTGCACTTTATACAGAAATAGAGGTGTATGTGTCTGTCAGACCTTCTTCTGAACCTGAGGAATAATAGGTGACCCAAGGAAGATCCAGCACCTTATGTGTTAGCACACACTTCTCATCCCAGTGCCCAGGACCCTGAGTTAGGAGCATCATAAATTCCAGGCCAACCTGGGCTTACATAGTGAGGCTTTGTCTGCAATGAATGAATGCAAGCATGCGTGCATGAACCAGACTCAGAGGGGTTTAAATGCAAATGGTTTTATCTCTGCACAAACAATAGCCAACTGGATCAGGCCAGGGCAGAAGTGTCAGGGAGTTTTCTTCCATAAAAGATGGCACTTGCATGGTTGCTAGGGGCAGCCTTGATTCTACCTGAGATAGAGGCAGGAAGTAAGGACACCCAGCTGGGCTTCAGGACCTGCTCTGTGGGTGGCTCAGGAGCCAGCATGACCCAGATTCAGTTTGAGATGATGGACACTTGCCCCCCAAATGTGATGGATTTGGGGTGGACTGGAAATGTGACCGCCACTTGAAAGGAGCCAGTGGGAGTCATGCATCTGGGCTGGGGAAGAGATTGGGCCTCTCAGAGTGGAGGGATGCACAGTGCCTCGAGGGACAGCCTGACACACTTAGGAAAGGCGTTGGAAACACAGGGCTGTTTATCATAAAATCGGTAAAGAAAATAGAGTGGTTAAAATTCAGGCCCTGGCTGGGAATGAGGTGGGGAATTGCTTTCCAAAACTTCAGGAAAAAAAATGTGATGCAGGGAGCAGGAAGTTGGACACACAGGGCCTTTTCCAAACCAGGCAGATACAGATTTAGCCCTCTAATGAGGAGCGGGGTCAGGGCAGAGAGAATCAGCAGCAGCTTGCCATCCTCTACTTACGGGATAGGCCCCGGAAACTCCAAGTGGACAAAGGAAGAGATACCTGGAACTACGGAGATGGCTCAACTCTGTGTATTTTTCCATCTACATACTAATGATAGTCAATCCATAAATTAGGCAAAGTAACAGATTAACAGGAAAAAATACAGCAGAGCAACCGATGTAGAGAGTAAACTGAGTGTAACCTGGACACAGCACTGTGGTAGGATGATACTGATCAGATAACTGAGATGGTTAAATGGCTAACGGGTGGGTAGCATATAGAGCATGGATATGCTGGATGAAGCTGATTCATTTCCCAGCTGGACAGTTCATGACTTTATCACATCTCTCAATAGGACATCGTTCAATATTTTAGTACTTTCGTTTTATAATTTTTCATTGAGTATTTTAGTTTGTCGTCAGCTGGACAAAGCTGTAAAAGTTTCCCATAGGTAAGACAAGGTTTGTGTATGTCTTCCCTCCCTCTGTCATTCTTCCCTCTGCCATCCCCCCTCTGCACTCCCCCACACACTTCCCCCCTGCACTCCCTCCCTCTGGACTCCCTCCTTTGCACCCCCACATACCCCCTCTGCATCCCCCACCTCTGCCATCTCTTTCATCTCATCCTGCTCTGCAAACAACTGAAGATGTTTTGAAGCTCAGTTCTCCACTGGCCAAGAAGTCCCACCCCTATAGTGGTTCCTCTTTCTAGGCTCTCCACATCGGTGACCTCCTGCCTCTGTATTGCACAAGGCGGGTCTAGCAGTCCTGACTTTGCAGATATGTAGACTTCTCCACACCTCCATCTTTGGGAAAGACTCCTGGGAAAAGGGGCAGGGCTGTGTTTTGTGTTGTAGTAAGTGTGGCTGTCTAAATGCGAATGGCCTCCATGGGCTCATATGTGTGAAGATGTGATGGAGTTGCTTGAGAAGGATTAGGAGGTGTGGGCCTATTGGAGAAGGGGTGTCATGGGGTAGGGGTAGGCGTTGAGGCTTCATTCCCAGTTCTCTCTCTCTCTCTCTCTCTCTCTCTCTCTCTCTCTCTCTCTCTCTCCCTCCCTCCCTCCCTCCCTCCCTCCCTCCCTCCCTCCCTCCCTCCCTCCCTCCCTCTCTCTCTCTCTCTCTCAGCTGCTGTTCAGTCCCATGCCTGCCTGCCTGCTATGATGGCCGTGGACTCACCCTATGAAACTATAAGCCTCCATTAAGCGCTTTTCTAAGTTTCTTGGTCATTGTATCTTATAGCAACAATGGAAAAGTAACTAAGACAGTTTGTTTCTCCTGGTTTTGCTGCCTGTGAAGTGCGGCTGGCTAGGTGTGGATTGGTAGGATCTGACCCTGCGAGGGGTCAAAGGGCATTCATGTCCTCCCAGGGCATGAAGGGAAGCTAGAGCCAGGTGTTGGAGTGGGGTATGTGTGCCATTTCAGCACCTGGGAAGCTAAGCAGGAGGATAACTGGCAGTTTGAGGCCAGCCTGGGTTCCGCTGTGAGCCCTGTCCCAAGAGAGGAGGAGGGGTGAGTGAAATGGCCCTGTGGGTAAAGCCACTTGTGTAATCCTAACCACCGAGTTCAGTCCCTGGAATCCGCATAGCGGAAGGAGAGAACCAATTCCTACAAATTGCCCTTTGACCTCCACACCCACCCACACACTCCACATTAAATAAATGTAAAAATTTTTGAAAGCAGAGAGCAGGGGATGTGTGAGTCTACACTGAATGAGCTAGTGACACCTGACTGGTGGCAGGGAATGGACCAAGTGCAGAAGGTGCTGTGTTCCAGAGCACACACAGCACACCCTCTATGAGTAGGCAGTGTCAGGCATCTGTGCACCAAGCTGATGTACCCAGAAGAAGGCAGGACATGAGGGAGCAGCATGAGTGACAAGAAGCTCAGGGCTGGGATCTCAAAGCCAGGTCTTCTGAGCCTCCGTCTAGGACCCAGGAGCCACAGGTGACCCTCAGGACTGTGCCAATGCACAGAGCCAGGCTGAGGCTCTACCTTCCAGACTGAGAATCCAGACAGTTAACCTTACCTCACAGGGTGTCACATGCTCCCCACAACCCCCCGTCTGACACCCATTCCCCCCAAAGAAGGGCTTGTCATTGCTGCAGTGGGACTCCTCTCCGCGGTCATATGATACATGAGCTCAGCAACTCTGGTCGCCAACAGCGTCTGTCCTCTGCAGCCACCACAGTGGGAGCTGGCAGGAGAGTTTCCCTGAGAGGCTGATGGACTGTGATGAACTGAGAACGTGTGACAGCTACCGGGGACAAGCTCATCAATTAGAGCCCTCTCTCCTAAGGGCTTCTGGGAAGGCATGTTGCCGTGAAGGAGGGAGCAAGACTGGCTTAGCTCCTCGGGCTCCAGCACACTTCAGTTCCCAACACTCCTTCCTAGTGGCTTCTGTCTTTAGCTGTGAATGTGTCCACTCTCCAAGGGATCCTCTCTCCAGAGCCGCTGGCTTGAAGTCTCCTTAGAACTAGGGATTTTCTCAGTGTAATGGGAATATTTGAGAACCGAGTCGGCACAGATGGGGAAATGAACACCATTCCCCTCTTTGCCTCTGAACCTCACCCTCAGAGGCTGGAACATACAGGAAATCTTGGTCAAAGGGGCTGGCCTTGAAGTATCAAGGACAGGAAATATATGCAGCTGCTTCCTGTCTGCACAGGAAGTGTCAGTGTGAGTGTTGTGGGCAAGGAAGAGAACCAGGGCACTGGGTGGGGTACGAGGTTACTCTATCCTCAGCTCTCTATCTCTACTCATCCTAACTTTGCCCCTCAGGCAGGAAGGAGGGTGATCCCCTGACACTGTCCCCAGGGCCAGGGCTAATGGACACAGATGGATTATTGTATGTTGATCAAGTAGGTCACTACCTATGGCAAAGACAAAAAACAACTCAGATGAATCAAATTTTTTAATATTTTAAAAAATATTTTTGCATTCACAGTGCATGTACGTGCGTGCGTGCGTGCGTGTGTGTTACATGCCATGGCATACACGTGGAGGTGAGAGATAGCTTATAGGAGTTGGATTTCTCCTTCTACAATGTGGGTCCTGGGGTTCAAACTCTAGTCATCAGTCTTGGTGGAACACACTTTATCTGCTAAGCCACTTTGAATTGCATATATTTTATGACAGGGGGTAAATGGGCATTTAGAATTGAAGAAATACAGTAATTCCGGAGACACGCTGGTATTGGTGGAGTGTGAAATGTAGAAGCCCCTAAGAAGATGTTCAGAATCGTGAATGGGAGATGCTGGAGTTAGGGCCTCGGGGAAAAAAAAAGACCAGTGGCTTTCCGAGAAAAGTGTTGGGCTCAGCTCCAGCCCCATATAACATGTTTGGTAAATAGCAAGTATATCTGCTACTCCATTCTCTGGGGGTAGTGGTCAGGAAGCAAGAGATGGCAGACTGTTGGAACAGAAGGAGGAAGTTGCAAGATGGCCTAACCCTGGCCTTGCACACCTCTGTACACTATTGGCATCAATAAGCAGGAACCATCCCCCACTGCCCGGTGTAGTGGCCTAAAGGAAAGAAGAACTCAGGCCAGGTCAGGAGTGTGACATGAACTCAAAGCCCATCTCTGCACTGTGGCGATGACTCTGCCTGCTCAGAGGTCCTGCCAAGCCTATGTTTCCATTGGGGAAGGGGACCCAAACTCAGCTGGGCCACTCAGCACAGTCAGGAGAACTGGGCCTCTCTATCCTCATTGGGCCTGGGCATATGCCAGGAGAAGCTCTGTTCACAGAGATCCTGGTTGGCAGAGATAAGCAGCAAGTCCCAGCCTGGGCTGGCTCCTTGCTTCTGAGGAAGTTCATATTAATGCCCCCCCACTTCAGCCTGGTGGCAGTTAATATCCAGCAGGTAGAAAGTCCGGGCGTGTATGTGGGTGTGCGGCTGAGGGAGATGGCTGGCTGGCTGGCTGGCTGGAGCATCTTGCTCATTAGGATCTTCCCTCTCCTCAACAGGAACTCGCAGTCCTTCCTGTTCTTGTGCCTCCAGCTCGATTCTACAAGCTGGGAGTGGGCAAGGGTCGGGAAAGTGCTGAATAGTTGGACTGCTAGCTGTCTTCAGCATATAGCCCTGGGTGGTTTCAGACTCTCAATGTAGACAATGGTGATGCTGAACTTCTGGCCCTCCTGCCCCCCACCTCTCTCAGGTGTTGAGATTACAGGAGCATGACACCATATCTGGTTTATGTGATGCTGAAGCTATTAAACTCAGGGCTTCGTGCATGCTAGGCAAACACTCTACTGACACAACCACATCCCTCGCTAGTAGAGAAACACAGCACACCTCAGTCTCTCTCTTGGATTTTCACATTCTGGATGGAGATGTGAGACTGAGCAGTAGATGAGGATGCCTTTATGCTCAGCCTCAGTTTACCCAGAGAGCAGTGTTCCAAGCACAATGTCATGGCCATACTTCACTGGTACACAGCTCCTTGCTCAGTGCAGTACCTGCACAACCACACAAGGATATCTTGCTCAGGAAGAGGCTCCTGTCACAGAGGGCAGCTCCCTCATAGCTGATCCCTGGTCACTCTTACTCAGCCTTAGAGTCTTAGTCCTCAAACTGAGACAGGAAGACCAGCAGCATTGGCATCCACGAGAGCAGCAAAGCCACACAGAACCACGGGCCCTGTCCCAGACCTATAGAATCAGATGCTGTATTTTATCAAGGTGCCTGGGTTGACTCACGGTTGCATAACATTTGGCTTAGATAACACTGTGGTGTCTAAGCACTAAAAGAGGTAGGGTACCACTTGAGGGAGATCCAGAAAACAGAGAGAGCCAGCCAAGTAGGGTCAAAGATCTGGCTCCATGGCAGTGTTCTTGCCTAGAATCTGCCAATGAGGGATGAGGGTGTGGCTCAGAGGGAGAATGCTTCCCTGGAAACCAGCAGGGATGTGCTAGGATGTGACTCCCAGTAGAGAACCTGTGTAGAGGAAAGAGGCTGGGGGCTCAGCTCAGTAGTGGAGGGCTCGCCTAGAATTTCCCTACACGAGTCTGGGCATGTAACGCAGCAACGGGGCACTTGTTTAATATGCTGTAAGCTCTGAGTTCAATCTCCAGAACAGAAAAATGAGAGAGGTAAAAGGGGTAGGCTGTACAAGAAAATGAAGTGGTGAGGAGGGTGTGGGGCATAGGACCCAGCCTCCCAAGACCTATCACTTGGGATCTTCTGTTTTCCCAGCCCACTGGAGCCCTAGTTATCTGCACCAGAGGCTCAGCCTTGAAGCCCCAAATCCTAAAGTCAAGGTCCTGCTTGCTTACAGCCCTGTTTCTACACGGAACTTTCATCAGGATCCCCAGACTGGTGGGGAGGCCCGGCACCTCAATCACTCCTATCGTGCTGGTTGCAGGAAGAGAATAGCTTTCAGCTCAATTACCCTCACATTGCAATATCATAACGCTCCAATGAGGCTTTTTAACCAAAAACAAAAAAGCCGTGTCTGCCTCAGGCCGGCTGCGAGGCCAGCCGTGCAGAAGGGATGGACCTGCCCGGCTGACAGCCCCTACCAGGCCCTGTGGATTACAGTACCAGAAAGGACTTGTTCTGAACACCAGGTGAATCCAGAGTACCCCAAACAAAGTCTTGCACTCAGTTTACCATCATGTGCCCTGCTCCTGTTTGTTGGCTGCTAGGATATGACTGACATGACCTTTGTTGGGGCAAGAACACTAAACCCCAAGTCCCAAGAGGCTCCCCAGGGTGACACAGCTCAGAATGTTTGTCTGTGTCTCAGAGCTGACGGCCACCACCTAACAGGTACGGGATTGCCACTACATGCCCTGCCCTGGCATTAGCCAGTCAGGACTGGAGAGCTGAAACCTAAGTATGCTATCATTTTAAACCCACTGGCCCTTCTGTTTCTTATAGCCACAGCCAAAACTATTACCCTGTTCTTTAGACAGTTAAGCAGAGGCCCAACACGATGAAAGGGCCAAAGACACATAGAAAACCCCCGATGCTATCGCAGGGAATCAGCAGTGAGACTGGCTCCTGCTCTCCTTGGCTGTTGCCTTACTTATGTCTTAGACACCATGACCAAGATAACTCTTAAAAAGGAAAGCGTTTAGTCCATTATCATCATGGCAGGGAGGGGGAGCACATGCGCACGCGCACACGCACACACAGACACAGACACACACGCATGCACGCATGCACGTGCGCGCACACAAGATACTGGAGCAGTAGCTGAGAGCTACACCCTGATCCACAAGCCACAGGAAGTGAGAAAACTGGGTCTGAGGGTCTGGAATGGGCTTTTGAAACCTCAAAGCCCAACCCCAGTGAAACACTTCCTCCAATAAGGCCACACCTCCTAATCCTTCTCAAATAGTGCCACTCACTGATGACTAAAGAGTTCAAATATAGAGCCTATGGTGGCCATTCTTATTCAAATCACCACAGTGGTCACACAAGAGTCCCCAAGCCCCTCCCCAGCTTCTACAGCACTCAGCGCTCGCGGTGGCCAGGTGAGCCCTGCTCTCGATTGCTTCATAGACAGGAACCTTTTGCAGTTTGTGACCGCCCCATTCTGAGACAAGAAAGATCAGGGCCGACAAAGCTAAATTGCTGATCTGGTAGTTCAGGCCAGAATTCACAGCAGACCTGTGCCAATTTGAGTGTGCTAGTCTCCTCTGCCTCCTTCACAAGGGACATTTCCAAGAATTGCTGGTAGGGGAGGACAGGGTCCATCTGAACACTGTTCTCTGCAGAAAGACACTGGACAATAGAAAAAACTTCTGAACTACATCAGCTGGTGTACTTCAAGGATGTATTGACCTCAGAATGGAAACCAGGATGTGTTACGTTCGGGTAGGGGTTTTGCATTTGTATCTACAGGAGAAGAAAAGCTATGGATACCATCTAAGTTAATCAAGATCCGAGTTGAACAAGAGAAACATCTTAATGAAGAGAAATGACAAGTCATCCAATAAATAAGGTCCCATGAGATGTGCGGAGACTTCTCAAAGGTAGGGGAAGTGTTCTGTTCTTGTCCTTACAGGAAAACAGAGAACACCTATCTTCAAACAACCAAGAGACACTAAACATGTAGGTACCTACAGAAGAGAAGACAGCTCTCCAGAAAGAATCACTTAATGAAGAGGAATCTGATTTATGGTAAAAATATTTAAGTCTAGTAAACTGTTTCTATACTGAAATCTATTTCTCTTTACTATCTAATATTTCTGTAGTCCCGATTCATGTAAACCAATGCTGGCTTTGGAGTTGGATTTGGCTTTCCTTCTCTAAATTCAAGCATGTTGTTAAGATTAAATTCACAGTTTAATTAAATTCACATTCTGACGGCATGCCCTGCAGGTTCTGTGAATCCTCAGAAAAGCACACAGGCCACGCGTGTTTCAGGCACATCATACCATAGAGGCTTCTGACAAGAGATGCTGTAAAGAGGAGGCTGGCCACTTTCCCAATCAGCCAAGGCTCGTCTGCCTGGCCAGCACACTGCTAATGGCCTTGCTGGTCATGAGCCCTCCCTTCATTCTCCTACCCTCCCGCTGGCTGTGGCCGATTTGTTCATGATTTAATGCTCTGGGGCACTGACCCATGAGGGAGACACTGGGACAGAAGGAGGCAGGGCAGACATGCAGGGAGGTGTGTGCAAGCGTGCATGCTGGCACAGGCAGAGTGGTCTCTCCAGGAACACACAGCCAGAATGGCTCTCTAGAACTGGGGGAGAACATCTAGAACCCCTGTCCTGGAGGAGAGGCTTTCAGGAGGGTTTGGGGATCCTTAGCTCCTATACCATGGCTATCCATGCAGGCTTTCTGGGGACCTCAGGCATGGCTCCCTAATGTGCCATGATCTCCATGTTAAGTTGCTCTACATCCTAGCTCTGCTGTGTGATAAGTGACTAACTTGATCTCTCTTGCTCCCCATCTTACAAATGGAATAAACCTAAGCCTATTGTGTGACCCAGACATCGATTATCTCTAAGAGGTCTTCATAATAAAGATGCAGTTCCCAGGGTGCTGCTACTGGCTGGTGGCAGGTTCATGAGTTGTTGGAGGTGCATCCTCAAAAAGGCTTGGTAGAGCCCAGCCCCTCCTTTTTCCATTCCTTGTTATATATGTAATAGCTTGTCCCCATCATTGGCATCGAGCATGTGCCATGACATCATGAAGACAAAGGGAAGTCCTTGCCAAGCCTGAAGTATGCCATGTGGACACTAAGTCCCAATGCTATTGGCACAACAAGCCTTCCTTTACTTCATAGGAGCATTGCCAAGCACTTTGTTGACAACCCAAAGCTGACTGATACCCTAGGTCATCAGCTGACTGTCACAAGAGCATGAATGAATAAGGGGCATCCTCCATCCTCATTACTGTCATTTCTCTTGTTAGTCCACATTCCCTATACTCAGGACTCCTAGATTTGGTCCTTACAGATTGTAGGATGGACTTACCTTCAATCAACTGGTAAGTCCCAACATCCCGTGTGTGAGTCAGACCATAAGAACAGAGGCTGGGCAGAAAGTGTGGGAGGCAATGGTCAACGGAGCTCCACTCTTCCTTCCTCAAAGACAGGGACCCTGTGGGTGGCAGCCTTTCTTTTCCATCTTTGGGGACTCTACAGACTTTGGTAACAAACTTCATATAAGGAACCCAGCAGGGAGGGGGTTGCTATCCCTGCAGGAGGTGGGCCTGTGCTCAGCAGGAAGGGAGCCTGTGCCTGCTGCTCATCAGCGTCTTTACTGTCCCCAAAGCTGCTACAGATGGTGCCAACCTCCCAAGCTAAGGTACAACTGCTGTGCCCAGCTCTGCCACCCAAGGAAGGTGTGCTTGGGATCAGCCCCCACAGGGGAGCCAGGACAGGGTGGCATGGAGTGGATCCAGCCCTGGACCGCTGACTGCCCACTCTGCCCCTCCCACAACAACCCAATAGTTAAATTCCAGGTGGTAGCTCCTTGGTCCCAAGGTCCTAGGTCTCCTTTCTGTTTTAAAGGATGTCATTGTGGTTAAGGAGTAACCCTACCAGAATCTCATGGAGACTGGGACTGTATCATTCATCTCCTTCCAGCTATTCTGCCTTCAGAGCCCGTTGGTGCCCATGACCTATGGCTGCTGTAACAAATTATTACATGTTTAGTTAACTAGAGTAGCGACATTTAGCTTCTTTGTGTCCAGAGACCCAGAGTGGATCTGGCTGAGCTAAAAATCAGAGTGTGGGCCGGGAGTTCTGACAGTCTCAGGAGGCACTCTGTGTCACCCATCCAGTTTCTGGAATGCTTGCATCCCATGGTTCCTGTCTGCATCCATCTTGGTTTTTTTTTTTTGTTTTTTTTTTTTTAATATGTTTTTAATTAAGGTTCAAGGTTTAGGCATCACTGTGATATTTCAACACTTCCATCTTTAAAACCAACAGCATGACAACTGTTCCCGCTCCCCTTTTCTGACCATTCCCTAAAGCCCTGTGGTCAGGTGAGGTAACAAGATCACTGGGTGGAAGTCATCATTTTGCCTACCACATCTTTAAGTAATGCCAGTTTTTTTTTTTTTTTTTTTTTCCATAAGAGGCACCCTCCCCTGACCACCTTGGCCAGTTCTGAACTCAGATGAAACCAGGCAGAATTTGATAAGCCAGGAGCAAAGATAGGTTCATATTCATGTTTATTCATATTCAAATTCTCTATCTCCTCCCTCCCTCCCTCTTCTCCCTCTCTCTCTCCCCCCCTTCCTTCTCTCTCTCCTCCCTTATCTCTCTCTCAAATGTGTAGGGGATTGATTTGGGGGGCTGAAGGTGTTGGGCATAGAACCCAAGGCCTTGCCTGTCTTCCGTAGTGTCCCATCTCCAGCTAAAAAAGACTGCATCTATCCAAGCCACTCTGACTCAGATGGATTAGAGGGTGGGGAGTGAAGCAGTGAGCCCCACCCCCTCCTCTGCCCTGCACCAGGGATTCACGGGTGCCAGCCTTGTGCCTGGCAATAGTCACTAGCTCTCCAAGCCCCCCCCCCCACACACACACACATCAGGACTTATTTCCTCAGCCACTGGTGCCGCCCTGGTCGCCTGCGGACTGTTGGAAATGTCTGTAATCGCGGCACACTTTAGGCATTACTTCCACACCATTTAGGGTCTTCCGCCCCAGTGATTGCTGACGCATCGCCTCCATCTCCATCTTTGGGGCTGTGGTTGGTACAATTCTTTTAGGGTTTGCTAGCCCATGGGTTTAGAAGCCTTGATGGTTTGGGGGGGGGAGGTGAGGCACAAGACAATGCATTATAAGAATTAATTCCTCTGTCCTCCACCTGCCCCAGCCCTGACCAGCAAAGAAAAAAAAATCCATTCCAACCTCTAAGAAACCTTTAAAGATTTTTGTGTTTCCTCATGCGGGCCAGAGATCGGGCTGCTGATACGAATGGCAACTTGGAAGGAGGCAGAAGATGCTGGAACACAATAAACCCGCCTCGAAGAATCTTTTCCTAACCACATACCCTTCCCTTTCCACCTCTAGACTCAGGGCTGCTCCTTTCCACCTCTAGACAGCAAGGGACAAGATACATATAGATGGGTCTCAGCACAAAAATAGTGAGAGCTGGGATTAGCTGTGTGACCTTGTCACAAGTGGCTTGTCCTCTCTGGGTTTCCCTAACTATATTACTGGGAGTCTACCTTTCACACCAATTTTAAGAACTTCTGTGAGGCTTTTGATTTTCTCTTCCACCTCTCTCTTTATTTCCTCAACCCCATCAGTTTTCTATATAGCTCAAGGTGCCTACAGAGGTGTCCTAAGCTGGGGAAAGAGTATCTAGGCCCTTCTAGGCAGATATCTCTCATGTCACCCACTCAATGCCCACTGGACTCACAGCAAACATTCCAGGGCACAGCTGCTGATGCTGCACTCAGAATTCAAGTTGTATTCCGTTCTGGGGACTCCCAATATAATGCCCCCCTGCTCTGGGGACTCCCAATATAATGCCCCCCGTTCTGGGGACTCCCAATATAATGCCCCCCCGTTCTGGGGACACCCAATATAATGCCCCCCTGCTCTGGGGACTCCCAATATAATGCCCCCCTGCTCTGGGGACTCCCAATATAATGCCCCCCCGTTCTGGAGACTCCCAATATAATGCCCCCCTGTTCTGGAGACTCCCAATATAATGCCCCCCCGTTCTGGGGACTCCCAATATAATGCCCCCCTGTTCTGGGGACTCCCAATATAATGCCCCCCTGCTCTGGGGACTCCCAATATAATGCCCCCCTGTTCTGGGGACTCCCAATATAATGCCCCCCTGCTCTGGGGACTCCCAATATAATGCCCCCCATTCTGGGGACTCCCAATATAATGCCCCCCTGTTCTGGGGACTCCCAATATAATGCCCCCCTGCTCTGGGGACTCCCAATATAATGCCCCCCTGCTCTGGGGACTCCCAATATAATGCCCCCCTGCTCTGGGGACTCCCAATATAATGCCCCCCGTTCTGGAGACTCCCAATATAATGCCCCCCCGTTCTGGAGACTCCCAATATAATGCCCCCCTGTTCTGGGGACTCCCAATATAATGCCCCCCCTGCTCTGGGGACTCCCAATATAATGCCCCCCGTTCTGGAGACTCCCAATATAATGCCCCCCTGTTCTGGAGACTCCCAATATAATGCCCCCCTGCTCTGGAGACTCCCAATATAATGCCCCCCTGTTGGGGGAGCAGCCTCCAGCAGAGGCTTGGCTGCCTGATCCCAGGGGTTTGGGCAGTAATAAAAGCCTAACAGAAGAAGACATTGCCTGTGATTTCAGTCCTTGGAAGGCTGAGGCGGGGGGTCGGGGGTGGGGATTTAGCATTCGAGGTCAGGCTGCGATATACAATAAGACCTTACCTAAAACAAAACAAAACTCTATTGGGTAAACATATACTATCACAACAGCAGGCAACCAATTGTGTGCCTTAGAAACAAGGTCACCTGAAGGGAGAAGAATCGGGAGAGCTGAAGTGTGCCGGGTCTGTTTTCTGACCCAGGGGCAGTTAACACAAAGGCTTGCACTTAGTAAGCACTCCAGCGAGGACACACTGACTCAGAACATGGCAGGAGGTGACCTGCACCACTCACACGACGCTTCACACTCAAAGTCTCCCTGTCATGGATGCCTACTGCATTAGCCCTGCTCTTGTTGCTCTGATCAAACAGCTGATCGTGGGGACCATGATAAAGTAAAAGTGTCTGAGCTCACAGTTCTGGCCCGAGATCAAAAGCCCACTTATGGTGGCAGTCTCTTGGGGGCTGCCCAGGGCTCCTGTGGCGGCACAGAAACACGCACACCTATGTGCATGTGTGAACAGTCCCTCCACTGTCTTGTTTCTGAGAAGCCACAAGGACTCAACTCTAGCTCCACCCTGATGTCCCCACAGAAGCGTACTACCTCCCAAGTCTCCCTTCAAATGCCCTCTAGCTCTCTCAAAGGTCAGCTTTTGGGATGTTAGCTTCTGTGGGGGTACAGACCCAGGGTGAACAGTCCTATTAATGACAAGAGCTCTGGATGAGCGATGTGGCCACGAATGAGATTTTCACCCCGTGTGGTCAGAAGGTGCTTCCCTGACTCTCTGAGGAAGCCCGCCTGAGTTTATGGGCAGGTGGCCATGACCGGAAGGCCTGCCTACCAGCCTGAGCCTGAACCACCCAATGAAAAGGCTGGGCCATGCTCAGGAGGTAAAGTCTAGCCAGGCTGGAAACTGGGGTGGGGGCAGTGCAAAAGAACCCCAAGATCAGTACAAGAGAAGGGTCTGAGGCTGGATTCTGGTGGCTACCGCTGAAGGCAAGAGATGGCTGGGGTCAGCCTCCCTTGCTGCATCATTCTAGGGAGGTTTGAACAAATGGTTGATAGAGGACATGCTGCCCACCTGATGCCACAGATGAACCAGGGCTGGGCATCGGGAAAATGACCATGAAGTGAGGAAGGAGAGGCACGGCACGTTTCCCTACTCCATCCCAGCTTACAGTGGTACTAAAGGGACTTTCTAAGATTTGGTGCCACTGAGAAGGTGGCACTGCTGCTGGCTACGCTCGGGGTGGTAGACAGAAGTGGGCAGCTAGAAGGGGCATCTGTGCCATCTCCCACTCTCTGGGGCAAGCCTCAGACAAGGTACAGCCCCAAGCCTGTGCCCTCTCTAACAAGGACGTGACCCAGCCGGCAGCTCTCTCCCTGATCCCTGTCCTGTGGAGGAAGGCTGGCGATGGATGATGGAGGGAACAGGCAGTATTCTATTGTACCTAGTGATTATGCCAGGGGCGATATCTCCCTGTGGCATTATCTCATCTGGAGAGAAGAGTAGGCTTTTTAATAGCTGGACAGGCAGCTCCCACTTACGGTTATTATAAAGAGAGAAAGCCCAGTCCCTCCCGCTTCTAGCAAGCACCACAAAGTTACAAAGTAATTAAAGGCTGCTGGGGAATCAGAGAAATTATACTAATTCCATCTGCAGAAAGCCTGTGAGAGTGCTGTCCCCTCCTGGTAGGAAACAAGGAGGGTCAGGCAACTGACAAAACCATCAAAACAACCCATTGTGCTGTGGGGCTCAATGTCACAGGGGCTGTGGGCCTGTCCCCCGAGCTGTTCTGACAATACTTGTTAGGATAAGTGGAAGCCAAGGACTGAGATTAAGTCCTCATACCCCAGGGGACAGATAGGGTGTGGCTCACTGGAGTTTCTTGCAGCATACTCTGCCCTGTACCCTGTCCCTGCCTCCTCCTGCCTGGGCACCCAGAGCATGCCTCTGGCACGGAACAGGCTTCTTTGGGACACAGGTTCTCTAAGTTGTTCCCCCCCGAGACTCCTCTTTGACTAACTCTGGTCTTCAGAGGTTTGTCCCTGATCAAGTGGCCTTGAACAAGAATGTGGGGATGGGCTGTCACCCTGAGAGTCAGGAGTCTACAGGATCACAGGGCACGTTCCAGTTACTTCTCCATGGCCATAGCCATTTTCCCCTTCCCATGTCTTTGCGTGTGCCATTTCATTTTAATAAGGCTTTATGTTTATTTTTGAATATGTGTGTCCATGTGAGCATGTGTCATGTGTGTGCAGGTGCCTGAAGAGGTCAGGAGAGGGTTCAAGTCCCCTGGAACTGGAGTTCAGGGCAGTTGTGAGCTGCCTGATGTGGGTGCTGGGGACCAAACTCCGAGCCGTCTAGGAAGCTCTGATATTTTATGAGCTTTAATGTTTTAAAGCTGCATTATTTAAGGGGGATGATGGGAACACACTAGTCATGTCGTGCATGGGGGGTTGCCAGACAACAACTTAGAAGTCCCCTCCTCTCACCTTTATAGGGATGTGGGGCATCGAACTGAGGTCTCTGCAAGTGTGTTTACCCATTGAGCCACCTCACCAGCCTTTCTGTGCCACTCGTGTGTATATGTATTTGTGTGTGTATGAGTAGGAACATGGGGGGGGGTGCACCTGTGTATGTGTGTGTGTGTGGAAGCCTGAGGTTGATGTTAGGAAGCCTTCTCCATCACTCGTTCACCTCATTCACCGAAGCGGGTTCTCTTGAACACAGAGCTCACCAATTGTCTAGCCTCATCAGTCAGCTTGCTCTGGGGACCCAGTCTCTGTCTCCCGAGGCTGGAATCATGGGCTACTGAGTCCTCCTGGTGTTCACATGTATTCTAAGCATTCAAACTCGGCTTCACACTCACATGGCCAGCCCCACCCAGGTCTCTACTGCATCTTTTCTACATTTTCCATCTCCTACTGGACTGTCAGCTCCACTATCAGATCCTTGACATCCACTGACCAGTCCAAGGGCAATGGAGCCTATTCCAGGAAACCCAAGTTCTGAAACTTCCACAGTCAGAGCTACCATCCTAGGGGATCACCCTTGTGCCTCCATTGAACTTTACAGCCCCATGCTCGCCAACCTCATAGATGAAGACACTGAAGCTCAGAGTGGTTACCAGGACACCCAGTTTGGAGTAAGAAATTGCACGTGTGACTCTATCACAGGGCTCCCCAACAGGACCCAGACTGTGTGTCACAGCCAGACACAGGTTCTCCTGATGCAAAAAGACATCAGCTGCTCCTGGTTGTAGCCTCCTGGGACCAAAGATTTCCTAGGCCAGCCCCACCCAGGTCTTCCCCTACAGGAGAAGGCAAGGGGGCCTCATGCTAGAGGGGAGGGGACCATTAAAGAGGCAGGGAGCTACCAGACAACAGCTGGACTCCAGACACAGGGCATTTGGCTGCTGCCATCCTTCCCTTCTGTATCAAGGGTCATTATTGAATGGGTGAGAAGCCATAGAAGGTGGCCTGGCATATACCAGAGCATCCCCAGTGCCCTCAAGCTGGCTCTACAAAGTCCCTGCTCCATGCTCATGGCATGGGGTGTATAGTCACCGCCAGCCCCTTCTGTGAGCCCAGAGACTCCCAGCTGGAATTGACAAAGAAACTGGTCCCATTAAGAACATCATTGTCTTTAAAACCAAACAGTCAATTTAATGGCATCTGGCTCCCTGCATCATGTGGTATCCTCTTCCCTTGTGTGGAGGGGCCAGGAAGAGTGGCTGTGAGCCTACCCATATCCCACATACACGAGGGAGGAACTATTACATGGGTCTTTAGGGGATCAGTATCCTCAATTTCATTTCCCTGGATGGAAGGTAGAGCAAGGGACCTCTGAGTGTGTGGCTGGGTCAAGCTTTCTGGGCTCAGTTCTGGGCCCACTGTTGTTCCTCCGTGTAGTTAAGAAGCAGCAGGAAGAGGCTAGTGACAGGATGGAGGCAAGCCCCGGGGGAAGATGCTCATCTGCTTTTCACCTACACCTCGAAGCACCAACACCAGCAGCCTCTGGGTATCTACGAGCCCAGGGGGCATCACAGGGGCTATTGCTGGGTCACCAGCCCCAAGGGGACACCGGTGGGGCTGAATCTTATTGCACAGAGCTGGCAGTGGGCTCTGGGTGAACTCACCACAAGACCCCATTGCCCTGTGTATAAAGCATGAAGACACAAGGCATAATGTTCCTGGCCCTTTTCCCTATTCTGGCTTAATCAGGGCCCCATCCCTGCAGGCTGCAGTCGGTCCTAAGCAGGCACCAGACAGACACACACACAAGCACAGACACGGATGTCGTGAGTGGGTGGTGTTGAAAGGCCTTGCAGGGTGGAGCAGTGCTGGCAACACTACAGTAGCAGACTGCACACATGCACAGGAGAGGAGCTCCAGTGACTTCACCTTCTACCGTGACACCAGCTCTCTGTTGCTACCTGCCTCATCCACCAGGCCCCCTCACATCTGGGGCTTCTCCAGTCCCTGCCTCCCTGCCACCGTAGGAGTGAGTGTTGCGTTACAGGTGTGCTCTGCTGTGCCCAGATTTACATGGGCTCTGAGGATTCAACCTCAGGCCCTCAAGTTTGCATGGTAAGTGTTGTACTCTGCTGAACCTTCTGTCTCCCATGACCCAGATGACCCAGATGGGAGTATTTAATCTCACACACACACACACACACACACACACACACACACACACACACACACACACACACACACCTCTCCTTGGAACAGGTGGCACTTGAATACACAATGGCCATGTCTGCGGCTAACCCAGTGCTTGCTGTCTTGGCTGCTGCCGGCTGTGGCATGCACTTCTGTTGAGATAGGGGAGTTCCAGGAATCTGTCACTATGCTGACAGTGGGAGGAGACCAAAGCCACAAATGAGAGGGTAGGTGAGAGCTGTGGGGCACAGAGATATCATAGGCCGCCGTCTTGGGGAGCCAGCTGCCCCACTGTGGCCAGCAGAGTCCCAGGCCAATATGATTTATCGCTCTCTCTCTCTCCAGATCAATAGGCCACTGGCTACAGATGCAGAGGGGGCTGCAGGCACTGTGGCCCGGACATATAAATTAATACAGCCTGTCAAGGGGCTACCTTCCCTGGCATGGGGAGACGACACTATCGTGAGTAAAGCAAGGTAATGGCAGCATGTGCTGGGGAGACCCCACCCCCACCGCTCCTGCAACCTGAGGGTACAGTTCATAAATCATTCACTGCTAACTCACACACTGAAGGCACACTGGGGTTCTAAGACATCGGCCTCCTTGGCTCCTCACGTGATCTGAGCTCATCTCATCCCCACCTCATGACTCTCTAAATGCTTCAGTATAAAGACTCTAAGATCCAGGACTGGCAGGCACCAAAGACCGTCCGCTTGGAACACAACTAGTTTGAACACAGGAGGAAATGAGGAGTAGGGGATGAATAGGTCCCCATCCCAGGTCAGGGCCATGTCTGCTACTCTTCACATCTATATGAGCACCATAAAAGAACCTCCATCTTGGAAAGACACTCTGGCTGGCAAAGCCCCTATATAAACTCTCCTGTCTTTGTGAATGCCACCAGACACAGAGAAGATACAGCTCTGCCTACTGTGTGGGTCATCCACGGCAAGATAATCATTGGGCACCACACACATGCCAGGCCCTGGGTTGGTGCTCAGCAAGCCCAGTGATCAAGCCTCATCCTTGCTGTACTGGTGTAGAAAGATATACAAATGGTAATGGTCAGAGCCATGGCCAAGTGCCAGACACATGCTCATCCTGGTCCCCATGCTGCGCACTTTGGGTACATACCACCATTTTCTTGGATTACTACAAGAATGATTGTAAAGATAGGCCATAAGTGTTTCCATTCTGCAGGTGGATAAGTATCAGATGGCCCAAAATATTAAAACCAAATCTGGCTCCTCTTTGAGGCCCCTCTCCTGGGTAAGTCAGTTCTGAGCCTTTCTGTCCTCAGCCCCACATCTAGAATGGGAACAGCAAGAATGACTCTCCTGGAAGTGGCATCATGTTCCCAGTGTGATGGTTTGACTGAGAATGTCCCCATAAGCTCATATGTTTGATGCTTGGTTCCCAATTGGTGGATTGTTTGGGAAGGATTAGGGGTGTGGTCTTCTTGGAGGAGGTGTGTCACCAGGCATCTGCTTTAAGGTTTCAAAAGCCATGCCATTCCCTCTCTGCCTCCTACTTGTGGATTGGGATGTAAGCTCCCCACTACTCCAGCACCATGCCTGTGCTCCCTGCTGTGATGGCCACAGACTCACTTAACTGTCTCAGTTACTGTTCCATTGCTGTGCTAGGATACCATGACCAAGACAACTTATAGAAGAAAGCACAGAAGATGCTCACAGTTTCAGGTGACTCCACAACCAACAAGAGTTGCCTTGGTCATAGTGTCTCAGCACAGCAACAGAAAATCAGCCAAGACAGCTTTCATTGGCTGATGGCCACCCCTCCATCCCATCCATGTACAAGGTCCAGGCAATGAATAATGGTCCTCTGTCCTTACTAAGTGACAGAACAGGTCCCCAGTAGGACCCCAGGCCACTCTCTGGTAATGGCCCTTCTTGAACTCCTGGGCCTCTTTTACATCCTCCTTAGCTTCTTCACTTCACAACTGGTCACCTGAAGCCACAGATGACAAAGACATCTGTAGGATCCAAGTGCCACAGAGACCTGAGCAGGGGCCAGGGGAGCCTACTTTCAGCCTGGCTTTGTCTTCATTTGTCTATTTGAGATAACTTGGGGATTTGCAAGGGACCTATACTCCTAGCCCTCCCAGCTACCATCTTGCCTCAGCAAGATGTCCAATCTGGGTTAGAATTCACTCTCTGGGAAATTCCAGTATATAAAGAAGGATATCAAAAGATTCAGGAAATGCACGATATTGGTTGCCTACTCTGGTGAACTCCTATACATCCTAATAGGACCTAGCGATTCCCACCCCCACCCCCTGCATGCTCCCATTAGGCTGCACACACAACGCTGCCATAACATTTACTAACTGGAGGCACAGTTAGACACCACTCACTGGCACCTCCCCTGAGGATGAAGATCTCAACCTTATACAGTAGTATTTAGGCTAAGAACTTGTCCTACCTACATTAGCATAGGTCTAACTATCCTATTGGTGACAAATACTGTTATTCATATTCTAGAGAAGATGACAGAGCTCCAAACTGGGCCTAGTGGTGTAGGTCTGTGATTATAGCTATTCAGGAGCTTGAGGCAGGAGGATTGTGTGGTGAGAGACCAGCCTGGGTCACTTGGTGAGACTGTTTCAAAATAAAAGGTAATGGGGGTTTGGTCAGTGTTAGAGCGCTTTCTTATGTGCAAAGCCCTTTTAATCAGACAGACAGACAGACAGAAAGCATGAGGGTACATGGAGGGAGGGATGAGAATGAATATGAAGAGAATAAGTCACTCATTTCAAGCAACATAACTAGAAAATGGGGGAATCCACTCCCCTGCCCTGCATCCCCAAGGCATCTAAGGGGCCCCGTCCTGCAGCTGTTCAACAAATGTTTGTTGTATTCATGACGAAAAAAAAAATAAAAGCATACTGAAGATCAGGCTTCGCAGATCCAACCTGGGCTTTGAAGGCTCCATTGAGTTGGAAAGGTAAGTGTGGGAATAGAGAGATGCAGGCAGCCTGAAAGCACTGGACCAGCCCCCTCGTTGTCAGGAGGTTCCGCCGGGTGAGGTGGAAGGTCTGCCGTGACCAGATGGATAAAAGCAGGAGCTGCCCAGCTGAGGAGGCACCACTTGTACGAGCATCAAGGACACAGTGTCCCTGAGACTCCAGGGAACTCTCGAGTGCTTGTCCCGGAAGCCACCAGCCCTTCTGGACTTGTGATCTCACACCTGCCCTCTTGCCCAAATGCCCGGCATCAGGGTCACCTCTGCTGGCACCCTGCAGGACTAAGAACTGGCCTCCAGAGAGGAGCAGACTGGGCGGTGCTGAAGGTCAGCAAGGCAAGCCGGGCCCCCTCGCCAAGGCAGCGGAGCAGCACTGCTGGGCACAGACGCCGCCAAACACGTTCCAGCAAATTGGCAGGCCATAAAAGTCTATTACAGCAAATCAAACAGCAGTCAGCGTGACAGCCATTAGGCTGAAATGAATACACGGGGGCTTAATGAGGTCTGTCGAGGCTGGCTTGGTGAATTAAGTTGCCAATTCTAGCCGGATTTCCCTTTTCTTTACGGACTTGAAAGCATCCGAGCTCCCTCGTTAGAGCTTCGACAAGTGAATTGCAGGGCCTTTCGCCCTGATAAAATGGATAATTACACAGAGAGCCGTTTAGTGAGGGGAGGAGGGTGGGCAGGAGGAGAGACAGCACAAACAAACACAAACACACACCTGTCTGCTTTCTCCTGACAGAGGAGAGGCTGGACCCTCAAGAGCATCAGGCACAGGGCTGGGCAGACTAGGAGATTGAGCCCTGGCTTAAGTGTTTGCCTCCCCATATTCCTGACCTCAGGGACTGGGGTCCCCATGGGCATCATGGACTGCTGAAGGGTTTTATACTAGGCCAATGCTCTCAACACCTTTGAGAAACCCTCATGGACACCCTGTGAGCACATTTCTAGCCTCCCCTATGTGGTGGCACAGGTCTGTAATGTGTTTGAGGCCAGCCTAGGCAACTTCACAAGACCCTATCCAAAAGAAAAATGTTTAAAGAATGGACAGAGCTCAGCAATGAGTCCCTGTCTTGCTTAAGCATGGCTAGCCCCAGGACCCAGACGTAAAATCAGATCCCTAAACCAGCTCTCCTTGATGCACTGAGGCAGAATCACATGGGATGGGAAGATTCCTCTGAGAAGCCAGCCAGGAAATTCTGCTGGGGCACTAGAGGACCTCCTGGCTCCTCAGTCTAATACTCTGTGACAGACGTCTGAAGGTGCATGGCTCTCCTGCGTCTACTTGCATGCTCCATGCACAGGAGCTCAGTACATCCTTGCCAAGGCGGGGGAGTGGAGGTGTGTCAGCATCACAGCCATGCTATTCTGACCACAGGGTCCAGGTTTAGGGATAATGGGGTTAGGAAGGTAAGGGATTTGGGACAGTGGCTTAAATGCTTTTAGAGGAGTTGAGTGGGTAGATGAAGGCAGTCTAAGAATTTTTCCACCATCCCTAAAGGAATAGGAAGTAAATAGCATCCCCTGCTAGGCTCTACCCTTAGATTCTTAATAGGGCAAGTCCTACTCAGGCTGTTGGCATGACAAGGACCAGAGGCTAGGCACTTGTCTGTGCTGCTATTAGGTCTACTGGAACTACCTCCTCCAGGAAGCCTGGGAAGTCCTAGGCTCTGGCAGTTAGTTTCCAGGTACTCCTTCACAGCAGGGTCTGAGATATGCCTGCTCCTCCCTCCACCCCATCACTCTGGTCTTCAGTGTCACCCTGCTCCTGTTCACAGGCCTCTGCCATTGAACCTGCCTCTCCGGTGGACCATGGTATGTCCAGGGTACCTTTAATGCAAGCAGAGAACTATGGTCTCCATTCCAGGCCGGGGGCCAACGCCTGTGCTGGCTCCCCAGCTGGGGCTTCAGCCAAATACCTCAGTTCCAGCTCAGGTGACCACAACAAGCCCAGGCTGGGCCACGCCAAGATGTCTGGGCCTCCATCTAGCTGTTACCATATGCCCTGGACACACTGAGAAGCCCCAAAGCCAGTATCAAGTATCAGACCGCAGAGTGACCATAGGTGTGTACTCACAAGCACAGGCCTCCCTCCGGCACTGTGTGCCCTCTACAGCAGCGTTCCTCATCAGGTATTTATGTCACTTCTTCATTCTTATGTGACAAGGAAGACTAGGCCCAGAAAGGTTAAAAGCAATGTATGGGCAGGGGTGGGTTCTGAGGCTAGTTGCCTTGAGCCCTGACATTCCGTTTCTGCAGATTCTCAGGCCTCTTGAGAATGAGAGCCACACAGTGCCAAGCCAGGGTAGACACTGAACAATCCTCGATAATTAAATGTACAACAGTGGAAGCCAAGAGACTTGGAGGAGCCCAGGGCGGGGGTTTCAGCAGGGGTATATTCTGTAGGCTGCCTTTCTGCAGGGTAAGAGGGGAAAGGGCTGGCCTCCGGCCCAAGGGCTGGGAAGGAGGGGCAGGACTGCTTGTCCTCTTGCCACTGCTGTTGCCTGTCATTCCCTCTCCAGGGAGGGCAGAGGACAGCGAGGCCTGCCAGGATGGCAGCTGAGCAATGGGCACAAGGCTCATTAACTCTGAGCCATGCCCTTGGCTTCTGAGTCCAGGCTCAGAGTGCAGGCTGGCACGTAGAGCCACTTAATTGAATTAGGGGCACTTCCAAGTGAGCGAGAGCCAGAAGCCAAGCTGCTGTCCCCAGACATGTCAGGGTACTGTGCCCCTGTGCTGATGGATGTAGGCTCTCTCTCCTGCCATCCTGTCCCAGGTAACAAAGGGGCCCAGGCACCTTCCCAGCCTTACAGTTGCCCTCCTACCCTCCAATTGGCAAAAATGTTAGGTTCACCATTGAGTGATGAGGGTCAGGACCTCTGGGTTGTGACACAAGACCCCTCATCCTTTAGGGAGTCTTTGCTGCCCCAGAAGTTAGGTCTGTGTGGCCTTGGGCAAGTCCCTCTCCCACTTAAGTAAGCCTAGGGAATATTCTTACCTCTTTTTGTTCCCCCGTGACAGATGGCATAGAGGAGTTAGGACTCGAGTGTCTGGTGCCAGTATGCCTTTCCAGAGGACATGATCTCCCATCATTTTCACCCCAACTGCTACCCCAGCTAGAGCCTGGGGGCAGCCTTGAGGACACCCAGTTAGAAGCTCTTTATCAGTCTCGTTGGGGTCTTCTCATAGCTAACTGCCAGCCATTAAGACTGCCATCAGCCACCGTGGTGAGGGACAGCAAGCGAAGAGAGCCCCGTGCCATCGGGAGCCAGCTTATTAACGAACCGTTTGTAATGCAATAATTTGTACTTCTCAATTACCAGCGATGGCTTGATTTTACACGCATGCACTCATGCAAACATATTCAGAGTACACAGAGCAGAAGCTCTGGGGAACTGCAAGCCAGACCACACAGCTAGGGACCTGCAAATTCCCCAGGCCTGAAGGCACCAGATTCTGGCCAACACAAGTGGGGTCTAGGGTAAGACCTGCCCGTATGCCTTGTCCAAGGCCTCAGCGGGCTGCAGATGGAAGGGAAGAGTGCATTAACACTTGCCTCTCCCAGTTCCTGCTCTGTTACTAACTGCAGATGGGTGTGAGCTCTGCCAGAGCAGGCCTCCTCTCAGGCCGGAGGCTTTGCCCACTGACCCGGCCACTCTTTCAACCAAGAGGAATTTAGGCTAGAGTGTGGGCAGGAGACAGTGCATGCACATGTACTCAGAGATCACCACACATACCACCAGCTTAACCGGAGAACAGCTGTGGTCCCAGTAACCATCATCCCTTCCACACATGACCTAGAATGCTCTTACCTCGGGGATGCGCACGCTGTAGGGCTGGTTGTGGAATGTGGGTGCATTGTCGTTCACATCTCCAACTTGGATATTCACCTTCCGTGTGATCACCTGGGGAAAGATGTACAGGTCTCAACACTGTCACTCCCCTGTGGCCTCTTCCCACCCATGCAGCCCAGAGACCTGCTAAATCCAGGGACAGCCCCCCTAGGGCTACAGGGCTCCCGGGGACACTCACCCCTTGGTGATCACTGACGGAGAACTCCACTGTGAACTCAGACTTCGTCTAAAAGAAGAGGGAGGGACGGACGGAGGGAGGGAGGGAGGGAGAGTGGGAGGGAGGGAGAGAGGGAGGGTGGGAGGGAGAGAGAGAGGGGAGGGTGGGAGGGAGGGAGAGTGGGAGGGAGGGAGAGAGGGAGGGAGAGTGGGAGGGAGGGAGAGTGGGAGGGAGGGAGAGAGGGAGAGAGGGTGAGAGGGAGAGTGGGAGGGAAGGAGGGAGAGTGGGAGGGAGGGAGAGAGGGAAGGAGAGTGGGAGGGAGGGAGGGAGAGTGGGAGGGAGGGTGAGAGGGAGAGTGGGAGGGAGGAGGGAGAGAGGGGGAGGGAGGGAGGGAAGGAGGGAGGGAGAGTGGGAGAGAGAGTGGGAGGGAGGGAGGAGAGGTGGAGGGAGGGAGAGAGGGAGGGAGAGTGGGTGGGAGGGAGGGAGGGAGAGAGGGTGAGAGGGAGAGTGGGAGGGAGGAAGAGGGGGAGGGAGGGAGGGAAGGAGGGAGGGAGAGTGGGAGAGAGAGAGTGGGAGGGAGGGAGAGGTGGAGGGAGAGAGGGAGAGTGGGAGGGAGGAAGAGGGGGAGGGAGGGAGGGAAGGAGGGAGGGAGAGTGGGAGAGAGAGTGGGAGGGAGGGAGAGGTGGAGGGAGGGAGGGAGAGTGGGAGGGAGGGAGGGAGGGAGGGAGGGAGGGAGGGAGGGAGGGAGGGAGGGAGGGAGGGAGATTGGGAAGGAGGGAGGTTAGGAGGAAGGGAGAGAGGGAGAGTGGGAGGGAGGGAGATTGGGAGAAAGAACAGTTAGAGAGGTCCTTGGTCCTGGCCCTGGATGTGGCTGTGTGGGCTCCAGCCCTGCCCAGGACCTTATCTGAGCATGGTGTCCAAAGAGGTCCTGACAAAGCTGGCCCTGCCCTTGGTGCTGGAGAAGAAAGCATGGGAAGTGAATCCTTCCTGAAAACAGCTGAGTGACAAAGTCAAGAACCTGGGTGCCATTCCTGGCTGCGCCTCCACATGGCTGTGTGATGCAAGCCACTACCACTTCTGTGGCCATGTCCTGAGATGCAGCAGAGGACACTGCCTGGGGATGTGTTCAAACCCTTTCCTTTACTTGCTAAGGACTACCATGAGCATTGTTCTAGAAAATCTAGACTTGTCCATCCCACAAGAGATGATTCCACGAGAGATGACCTCATGGTCACTTTCCTCTTGCTTACCAGCTACTCCTGGCTCCAAGAACACTCCAGCCCCAGGATCAATGCAGCCTTAATGGAGAGCTACTGCTAAAACAAATGGTCCCAGCAGAGGTTGGATGAAGCCCCCCCCCCAAAGATGGTGAACCACTCTCTTTCATTGACCACCCCTGCTCCTCCAGAAAAGGACTGAGACTAGGCAGTCACATGCCATACCTCTCTGTCCAGAGGCTGCCGGAGCCACACCACACCAGTGTCAGGCTCCACAGCAAAGAAGCGGGAGGCTTCCTCCCCAGAGACGCCAAACACCAAGGGGTCATTGTCCATGTCTCGGGCCAGCAACTGGGTCACAGAAGAACCTGGAGAACGAGAGAGGGGAGGGCAACACAGAGGTAAGGTTTGTTGCTTTCCACCTCACCCAAATGATGGGGCATCCTTCAAGGCACAGCCACCTCACAAACTTCCAGGTCTTCCAGAGGCCAACGGTCATCCCCCAAATCTCCTCAGCATCCCAGGATCTCCACTTCTGTTCTGGCCCACCTGTCCCAGGATGTACACAGATCCCTCATTCATCATGTTCTGGGTGTAAAGTGGACAGCTGTGACCTTTCCCGTTGTAATATGGAGAGCTTTCCCAGGTGGTTCAGATGAAACCAGACCTCTGATACTTCAATTCTTATGTCCCAAGTTGAGTGCATAAGTCAGCCCTAGCCAATCAACCATCATGGTGACTGGCTCGGAGATGAGTATGCAACTCAAACTAGCCAACCAAAGCCAACTCTGGGGCTCATGCTCTTATTCCATTGGGTTGTTGATGAGGGCCAGTTTAGCACCTACAAGAACAGCACACCTGAGGATGTCAAGGAAGCTAGCAAAACGTATGGGCCTGCAGATGGTATTCCTGCAGGAATGGAGGTCATGGCCATGGGGCCAGGTACTGGCTCAGCTATGGATGGCACTGATGACCACACCCTTTCCCACTCTTTTGTTTTATTCCTACTTCTATTGAGTTAGTTACCATCTTCTGAGAATAGACGCATCTTTTCTAATTTACACGATTTTGTAGAATGTTCTGGTCTTCATCAGGGCATGGAGGCTAAGAAGAGGTGCCACTTCAAAACTCATTCTGACCGGGTCTGGTTCTGACCTCAAAAAGACCAAAAGATAGGGGGCCACCCTTATCAGGATGTGATGCTCTGGACACTGGCCACTCCAGGCATCAGGTGCTGTATAGCCTGGCTTAGAAGGTTGGTCCAGAATATCTTGTCCTGGGGCTCGCTGGTTCCCTAGTGGCTTTCAAAGAGGAGGAGCCCACTGCCTCATTTATCCAGGATGAAGAGGATTCTGTCACAAGTGCCAAGTCCTCAAAGTTCCAGCATGGCTGTGATAGCTTAGTTTCAGGAGGCCCTTAAGTTCCTAGGGGATCCAGTGTGACAGTCTCTGAAGGGAAGATCTAGCTAGCGTCATCATCTCAGAGCCTTGGCTTGAGCAACTCCTTTCTTTTAAGGGTTCAGCTGAACCTGTAAAACGAAGACTATCTCTTCCCCAAATACTGCCGGTCATACTTAACCAATAGCCTCAAAGAACAAAGTGAGGTGAGGAAGGGAGGGCTGCAGGTCTGTGACTCCGGAGCTTCTTCAGGAGGCGGACAACAGAGCAGCTCTGAGCCAACAGGGACCACCAACACTTGCCAGCCTGGAGCAGAGGAGGCAAGGAGCTCCACGTGCCATACTGTCTGTCTGCAGCAGGGACATCATTCTTCCTCATAGCCTGTGCTTAGCAGATGGCAGAGCTGCACTCCATAGCCTGGGCTGCTGGGCTGGAGATTCAGTTCTTCCATAGTAAGCAAGAATTCCACAGGTATGTTTTATCAGGCCCTAACCGGGATCCAAAATGGGAAGGGGTTTTTTGTTTGTTTGTTTGTTTGTTTGTTTGTATTGTTTTGGCTCATTCACTTAAATTTGCTCACTCAGTCTTCCTATGACTTTATCTAGTGGTCATTATTCCGCCCAATTTATAGATAAAGGTACTGAGATTCAGGGAAGGAACACAGCCTCTCCTTCATCAAAAGGCAGAGGCAGAAGGCATTTGTGGTGAAGAAGGAGGTGAGAGATGAGAGGGGCACTGAGAGATGAAAAAGACCATGGATCGAGGTCAAAATAGCTTGGAGCCAACTTTCCCATCTTGCAGAGGAAGAAGCCAGAAGCAGTCTGCAAATGCCCAGATGAACATCGAGCATTGGGAAGCACATGACCCCATCTCTGAATGCCTGCATGCCAAGCCCAAGTCAAAGGGATGGAGTGTGTGAAACTCACTGGTAAGTCACTCTCATCTTCCCAAAGACCTGATAGCCAAATGACAAGGGTCAATTCAGAGCCAAAAGAACCATACAATGTCGAAGGACGGTGGTGGCCCATGCCTTTAATCCCAGCACTCAGGACTTAGAGGCAGAAGGATCTCTGTGAGTTCAAGGCCAGCCTGGTCTACAGAATGAGTTCCAGGACAGCCTCCAAAGCTACATAGAAACTTAGTCTCAAAAATACACACACACACACACACACACACACACACACACACACACACACAGATATATATGCAGGCATTTCCAGCCTCTACTGATTTCACCATATATATGATGTAGGTAGGTGGATGGATGGATGGATACATACATACATACATACATACATACATACATACATACATACATACATACATACATACCCTCTCTGTTATCAGATTTGGGAAACAGTTGCTTTCCAGGCTTTGGGCCAATTCCCCACAGGAGACTAGGGTCCCCCCATGTGCCCTGTTCCTCCAGAGTATATGGATCTACAGCCTGCAGCCCTCAGAAAACAGGCATCACCTGCCATCCCCATCCTGACCCAGGAGGAGGGCTGAGTGAGGATAAGCTCTGGCTGGCCAAGGGGATTGTGGGAAGGCTACATCAGCCCTGCATCCAAGGTCATGTGGCTGAACCTGATATCCCAAATGGCTTTCCCAAACCTGACACTTGGGTCCTCCCAGGGAGGGGGACGCTGGGCAGGATAGGGATGGGGCCATCAGCTGCTGTCACCCACCCTGTAATTTCCTGGACTTTTATCCATTTTTCTCCTCAATTATGTGCTGCTCAAAATGGTCTTTTGTGGCTTCCTCGCAGGCTGTTTCCAGCTCACGCCTTCTTGGTGTCCCAGGTAATTGCTAGTGGCCTTTTCTAAGCGCACTAATTAAAGGTGCTGATTTAATATTATATTTAAGACAAGACACCCCACAGTTTCCAGCTGGGCACCTCCTCCTCTGCCCAGTCCTCTTGGCTGCTCTGCACAAGTGGCCAGAGCTGGTCTCTCTAGAGAGCAGGCATGCTGTCCACCAGCAGTCTCTGGCCATACCATCACTACAGGAAGCAGGTCTGTCTGTGGGACTCGGATGTAGCCCAGCCCCCAGGATCATTCCTTATAGGATTACCATCACTAGCTGTGAGATCCTGTGGTGCACACGTCCCACGGAGTTTGGTTCCTACTTTAAAATGACAGCATCTTAGATGCTGAACACTTGGTGTGATTTAAAGCAAAAATATCTGTTAGCTTTAGGATTCAGATCAGCTGACAGAACATTTGCTTGCCTATATGCATGCACAAGGCCTGGGGTTCCATCCCTAGCACAGCATAAACCAAGTACAGTGGTGCATGCCTGTAACCCTAGCACCTGGGAAGTGGAGAGAGGGAGATTGGGAGTTCAAGGTCATCCTTGGCTACATGGTCAGTCTGCACCACATGAAACCCTGTGTCTTGTACACACAAACAAAATAACCACCTCACAAAATTCAGCATCTTCACAATTCAAAGTGTACAGTCTGGTACCTTCTGAGGCTTTCTCAGTGCTGGACTACCATCTCCCATCATCCATGAATGAAACTGTACCTATCCCAAAGCCACTTCTCAGTCTCTGGCCTCCACACATCCACTTTCATCTCTGGGACTTGCCTGCCCTGGGTGTTCATGTCAACAGAACCACAGACTGTGGCCTTGAGTGTGGCTTTCTGTTAGCATCACCTATAAGACTGGTCCATGCTGGTGCCTGCATAGGAGCTCTGATCCTTTTGACACCCGACTAATCATCTCTGTGTGGATCTAACAACACATTCTGTCAACAGAAGTTTGGGTTATTTCCCACTTAGGGCTGTGAATGCTACAGACATGAACATCTCTGTATAAGGTATTGTTTGGATTCTCATTTTAAATAGTTCTCCATGTGCTTAGTAGTAGATTTGCTGGGTTAAAGAGCCATTCTATGTTTAACCTGTTGAGGAATCATCAAGTGTTTTTGTACAGTGCCTGCACCATTCTATTTTCACACCAGCAGTAGATGAAGCTAGCACTCTCTGTCTCTCACCACATGATCCCCCCACCATGCTCTGATACAGGGGGAAGACCTTCACTGTATGTGGGCACCAAGCTCCTGAACTTCTATCAAGCTAATGCAACCTCCCATCTTTATAAGTTAGCCAGTCTGTGGTAATCTATTACAGCATCAGAAATTCCATCCATCCCTGCCTCATACCCTCACCCCTTTTCTAGGGCTCCTGGAAACCTCACTAGTCAACCACCTGCCTTTAAGTACTCATCACAAGTCTGTTTCAGAAAAACAAGCTCAAAGATTGTGCGTCTGAGCCATGGTGGGTACTTGCTACTACCAGACCCTGCTGGCCCAGCTGGCCGGTGGGGCACTAAGAACACAAACCCCTAGTCAGTGCCCCACCCTCTCTTTAGGAGACTGTGTCAGGTGTAGGAGTCCTGGTGTGCTTTATTGCAGGCCCATATTCAAATATTTAACAGTGGGCGCAGTACAGGAATCTACCAATCAGAGCAGACGCTGGCTGTAAACAATGGAGCTCTGAGTACTGCCAGTAAGTCAGCCTAGTTTATGGCTCCTGCTTTATATGCAGAGGGGGACTGCTCCAGGCCTGGCATGATTTAATGGCTCAGGCTCAGGCCTCCTGGCTCAATCAGTACAGCCAGAGGAGTTTCTGCATTTGGCCTCCCATCCTACTGAGCCAACCATCTTTATCTCCACTCTGCGCTGAGCCAGGCTGGAGCTCTGCCTAACATCAGGGTGGAAGAACTTTAAAGACTGAGTCCTCTGGGCAAACCCACACCCATAGCAGTTTTCATGATGGTGAAGCGGTGGAGCAGCCCAAGGAACCATGGAGGATGGAGGATGGAGGATGGAGGATGGAGGGATGGATGGATGGAGGATGGATGGATGGAGGATGGATGGATGGAGGATGGAGAATGGAGGATGAAGGATGGATGGATGGATGGATGGATGGATGATGGAGAATGGAGGATGGAGGATGGAGGCTGGAAGCTGGAGGACGGATGGATGGAGGATGGATGGATGGATGGATGGATGGATGGATGGATGGATGGAGGATGGAGGATGGATGGATGGATGTATGGATGGATGGATGGATGGAGGATGGATGGAGGGAGGATGGAGGGAGGATGGAGGATGAAGGATGGAGGATGGATGGATGGATGGATAGAGGATGGATGGATGGATGGAGGATGGAGGATGGATGGATGGATGGAGTGGAGGATGGAGAATGGAAGCTGGAGGCTGGAAGCTGGAGGATGGATGGATGGATGGATGGATGGATGATGGAGGATGGATTGATGGATGGAGGGAGGATGGAGGATGGATGGATGGATGGATGGATGGATGGATGGATGGAGGATGGATGGAGGGAGGATGGAGGGAAGATGGAGGATGAAGGATGGAGGATGGATGGATGGATGGAGGATGGAGGATGGAGGATGGATGGATGGATGGATGGATGGATGGATAGAGGATGGATGGATGGATGGAGGATGGATGGATGGATGGATGGATGGATGGATAGAGGATGGATGGATGGATGGAGGATGGAGGATGGAGGATGGATGGATGGATGGAGGATGGAGGATGGATGGATAGAGGATGGATGGAGGATGGAGGATGGATGGATGGGATGGATGGAGGATGGAGGATGGAGGATGGAGGATGGATGGATGGATGGATGGATGAGCAAAACACAGCCTAGGCAGCCAATGGATCATCAGGTTCAGGGAAGGAAGGGGATGCTGATGATTGCTATAGCACCAATAAACATTGAGGTACTGTGCTAAATGAAAAAAGCTAGTCACACAATGACAAAAATGCATAACCCTACTTCTCCCAAGCACCTCGTGAAATAGAATGTAGATGTTCAGAGGCCAGAATGGACAGTGTAGGGTGAGTTACTGTTTTACAGGCACAGAGTTTTAGTTTCAAGACAAGGGATGTTCTGGAGACTGCAGTCTATCAAACTGCAGTCATACCCTGACAAGGGGATAAATTCTATGTTGTGCATATTTTAAATTTTAAAATTTTTCTTCTTCTGTTTTCATGTGTGTTTATGCATGTTTGCACCTGTGAGGGCACATGTAGACATGGGTGTACATGTGTGCTATGTACAGTGGAAGTCTGTGGTGAGGCAGGGTCTGTCAATCAAACCCAGAGCTCTCCGATATGGCTAGTCTCACTTTACTTGGGATCTGGATGCCACCTTCTGAAGCTAGAATTGCAAGAAAGCCTCCGTGCCTATCCGGCTTGGGGTTCTGGGGACCCAAAGTCGGTCCTCATACTTATGCAACAAGCCATCTCCCCAGTTCACAAGATGCTAAAACTAAATAAATAAATCAGACTGTCCTGAGGCTCTAGTGACCTTCCGCAATAAGACACATACCAATGGGTCATGCTCTTTGTCCCCATTGCCTTTGACTGCTCTTGAGCTGGCCAAGTTGATGACAGTGCTTCAGCTGGGGGCACAGGCACCTGAAGTCATCCATGCCCAGGCTCAATGCTCACCTCTCAGCAACAGTTGCCCTCTCGGGCCCTTCCTCAAATATTTTGTCAGTCAATACATCCACCCAAAAGAATGCAAGTTCTCTCTGTCTCCGCAGTTCCCCATCTCTACGTGCTCATATGTCTTGTTGGCCACTGATCTCAAACACATTCCTGCCAGCTCTGAGGGAGCAGCAGCCTGGCTGTCCCATTCCCTGAGCCTGACAACAGGATTCCCAGGTCACTCAGCAGAATCTTGCATCTTGCCACGTTCAGGAGAGGTGAGGAGAATGAGAATTCCCACTGGACTTTCAAGCCATGGTGAGAAGAGAGTGAGGACCCTCAGATGTTAATCACTACACTAACGGGCAAAACAGTGTGAGGCTAACCATACCCAATAAAGCCCAAATCGGCAGAGTTTGACCTGGGATGCTGGAACTGAGGTCTGCACAGTTGGGAGGCTAGCCTCCTACACACAGGCCTTGGATTCTCTCCTAAGGACTGTGCAATCTCTCCTGTTGGCCATGGGTCCTGTTCTGGGATAGTCTATCCTGTCTTAGAGATAGGGATTCCCTTAGCAGGCATCTAAGAGCTATTGGGAAGCACAGAGCTGGGGACATGTCCTCTACTGTGGCCTCAGCCCCTCAGCAGCCAGTAGCATCTGCCTTCCAGGCAAGGGGTGGACAATCACAGTTTCCTGAGTCCCCGCTGGGTCCCTGCTGATGGCCCAGATGACTGCTGTTACTGTTATTGTTGTTATCTGCACGGGAGAAGGTCTGTGGCTCTCTGCCTGCCTGGTGAAAGGAGGGGCAGAAATGCAAGTCAGTGGCAAGCCGCAAGCCTTTAAGTTTTTATCTGAGGAAAAGACTGGAAATCATGCATGTTCCCAAAGTTGGGGCGGAGGCTGTGGAGTGAGCACAGGTGTGGATGCACTCTGTCTTGCAGGAGCAGTAGGCAGGAGCCTATCTGTGACTATCCCCACGGCATCAAACTAAGTTTTCTTTTCCCAAGCCAGGCATAACACCCCCCCCCAGTTTCCCCTAGCAACCACATTTCTGTTGCACTGTGGGTCTGCCTGCCAGGCTACTGCCAGTCTTCTTGAGCACACTATGACCCACAGACCCCACTACATGCATCTGAGATCTCACACAGCCTCCACATACCCCAAACTGCCTCTCTGCCATCAGCTTCTCTGTTCTCCCAGATCCATGGATCTCATCTCCATGAAGCAAGCAACAGGCCATCACCCTTGAATGTAGAGACCAATCATTGCTCCATGACAGGTTGGCAAGGCCCCTTCAATCCCCCAGAACTCTGCTATCTACTGCTATAGCCCTAGAGGACAGTGAGCTAGCCAGACCCAGCCCTTTCCCATGCAGACATTACTAATCAACCACTGTCTACTATAGTAAACTGCAGAACCCTTCACAACACTGGGCTCCATGCTGTCACTACAGTCAACCTTAAAAGATATATGAAAGCCAATCTCTTACAATCTGTGACCTGCAATGACTTTACATCAACTGTTTCCCATCGCCTCTCCCATCCAGGGACCAAGGAACTAGCTATCTGCTCCTACCAGGTTAGGACAGTTAAAAAGGACAGGGTCAGTCTAGGAGTACAAAAAGAGGTCACCTCAGAAACAAGGACCGATTATGGTGAAGGCAGGGGCCACAGACTCCCTCCCCCCATTCACAAAGGGAAGAGCAAGCTGGAAAGCTAATCTGACTGATACTTAGCTGAGAGTCTGCAGCCACAATTCCAGAGCCCTGGGTTATAATGAGGGCCTTCTGAGAATAGGTGTGTACATATGTCACCCCTGTGTCACCAGTGACCCACCCTACACACAGAGAGATAGGATCCCAGCCTGCCCCCTGGCTGGCCTTGGTCTCTGCTAGAGCCACAGCTGTTGCCACAGCTGTTGTGCTCCGCATCTCCTGGGTGGCGACACCCCTCAGAGCCAGCTCCCTGGCTCCTCATTTGTCTCAGACAGCCAGGTAAGTGCCTTCACTTCTTTTGTCTTGGCTTTCCCTCCCCTCCCCGCCACAGGCACCTCTGGAATTCTGAACTTGGTTTGACCTCAGGGCCTGTATTTCATTCTAAGCCCTTTCTCTGCCCACCTGGGAAGCTGAAGAGCCACGGAGGGGTGGGAGACCAGACCTTCCTCCTGCTACGCTGAGGCAGCCCAGCTTCCCTCCGTGGCACACCTTGCAGTCCCTAACAGAAATCCTCACCTTAGGTAGAGGAACCAGCCCTGCCCTCAGGCCACCACCACACATCCCAGAATCAGCTCCCCTGAAACTGCCCACACCAGGAGGGATCGTGTCACCCACTGCTCAAGGGAAGAAGCAAGCACACATCAGGCCTAGTGCTCAAGGGTCACTTGCTTCTAACCATAGCCCTACACAGAAGGTCGTACCTGCTATACAGGTAAGAAATCCAAGGTTCAGGGAGGCAAAGCAACCCATCTTCAGGGGAACGAGGGCTTGGACTCGGGACAAAAGGCCCAGTAGATGCTTTGGGAGCAGGACTCCCAAAGTCAGAGGCAGAAGGGACCGAATTCATCAGGGTGCTGTGGCTCCTACTCAGCCTCCCTGGGAAAGGTGCACACCTCTCTGAGCAGCTCCTCCTTCACCAACACCAGGAGGGACCTGGAGTTAGTGGCCAAATCATATTGGCCTTTGAGGAGGACAGAAGCTGAGCCTTGGAGCTGGGATTCACCTGCCCAGAGCAGCCCCCAGGGTGCCCTGGAGAGGCTTTGAATTGAACACCTGACTCCAGCAGGCTCTTGACACCTGCCAAACATCCCCAGCAAACGTATGAAAGAAAGGGGACTGTGCAGCTCAGCCACAAGCCCACTGACACTCAAATCGGTCCCCAGGCTCCGATTTACTTTTTGCTACACCACGTTATGGTCACAACCAGTTGACATGTCCACCCTATTGCTCTGTTGGTCACATCTCATACTGTCAACTCCTTGTGTGATGTTGGGAAATAAACAGCACAGATGACCCTCCCCTATTTCTAAGGTGCATCACCTGGCTGCCACACCTGGGAACAGGGAAACTGAACTCCCTCTCTCCCTCCCTCTCTCCCTCCCTCCCTCCTCCCTCCCTCCCCCCCCCCTCCCTCCCTTCTCCCTCCCTCCCTCCTCCCTCCCTCCTCCCTCCCTCTCTCTCTTTCCCTCTCTCTTTCTCTCTCCCTTCCTCCTCCCCCTTCCCTCCCTCCCCCCTTCCCTCCCTACTCCCTCCCTCCCTCTCTCCCTCTTTCTTTCTTCCTTTCTTGTCTAGCAGGTAGAGCATGAGGTGACCACGAAGTAAGTAAGGAATGCTAGAATGTTCTATCTGACCTTCTCAAGTCCTTGCAGTTCCAAGGCCCTCGGGAATGTGTGTAGGGAATGGGGTTGGGGGGAGGGGGAGAGGAGTCCTTTCTTAAGGCCAGAGAGCCAAGCAGTAGTTACTAGATTTAATAACAATGATAAGAGTGGACTATTTTTCCCCTTCTGAAACTTTTCAATTCATTGAACTGTTCAATTAACTTTACAAAAGGAAATGTGGAAAAATGACGGCAAATTGAACTTGACATTATCATTAAAATAAACAGAGCACTGCAGGGCCCGTTAAAGGCTGGCAAAGACAGTCTAAACAGGGGTGGCAGCTTCAAGCTGGCTCCTTCCTGCTCAGAGGCCACCCTGCTGAGGCCCTGAGCTAGCAGGAGTTTAGGAAAAAGGCCCCACTCACAGTCCCCACACTGCATCCACGGAACCCTCATTGATACCCTCAAATGTGACCATCGAAGAGGGTGTCTAGGGCTAGGTAGATTCTGGGGCCCCACCCTCCAAGCACTGGGGCAAACACGAGTCTATGCTGAAGGCCAGCCTATCAACCAGCAGTTGGTTCCAGACTCACTGTCATATCAAAACTACCTGGAGTCAAATAATGCCTGCGTCTGTTGTCCCACAGCTGTAAGGGTAGATTCATAGTCTGGGTGCTAGACGGATCAGATTCCCATGAAGCACTTCCACTGGGGCTGTGCTGGGGCCAAAGACTTCAATGGTGTTTTCATTTGTCCCAAAGGGAGGCCAGACACCCTTATACTCTCATCTTGTGAGTGGGTCTCTATGCATAGTGTGACACCAGACCAAATCACAGGCATGGCAAATATATATATGTGTGTATACACACACACACACACACACACACACACACACACTATATATACATATATATGTGTTTATAATATATGTCTGTGCATATGTGTGCATGTGGGTTTGTGTGTGTAATGTGTGACCCTTACTGTGTCCAAACATTTCCAAATTATCTGGCTTTAACAAAGCAAATCATGACCTGATTCCATTTTAGCATCACCTAAGGAGTGTTTGCAAGTGAGGCAACCCGGGCCCCACCTGCCAAAAGAATGCACTGATCTGTGGGACCCCCTCAGGATAACACAAAAGCTTTCAAATTGCATCGAGCCTTGGACTCACTGGGAGTGTCTTTAGAGCAGACTGGTAGTCTTTTCAGAGCTTCTGGATGCATCTCTAACAAACTCCCAGGCAGTACTAAGGCTACTGGTCCTGGACCATGACTCTAAGAACCCCTAGGCTACAGCTGTCATGGGCCGAAGTTGTTTCAAATCCTTGGAGGCAATTTGGTTCTCTTCCGGAACCTTTGCTCTTCAGCCCCAGGTCCTCATCACCTCTCCACAGAGAAGAGACAAGATGTGTGCATCCAGATGCAGGTAGGACACCTCCCCCCAAGCCCTCCCCTTCCAGGGAACCAAAGGAGGGCCCCCCAGAAATCACCTCGTTTCAGAGGAGACTCGTAATTACCCACGATGATCAGAGAACCATTCATTCTGCCCTAAAATTAATACATCACGTTGAGAATGATCTTGCACTAATTTATCACAAGATTTATGAAACTTGCACTTTTTCTAATGAGATTTATGCAAATGCCGCTCTTGCTGCTGTTTGTGTTTTTAAAAGTTTTGACAGGGAAGAGAAGGTCCAGTGCAGTTGGAGGTGGCCCTGCTCTGACTCAGAGGCTCTGGCATGGGGTGGGGACACCTCAGCGGTCCTCGCTCATGAAAGGCACAGGTGAACGACTACCTTGGGCCGTTCTCACTGTCCGCCCCACCCTGGCACTCTCTGTCCACCTGGGCCTGGGCCTCCATCCGGGTTCAGTTCATTTGCTGCTCAGTTAAGGACATTTACAGGTAGGAAACAGATAGGAATCAGGGGCCTTCAAGGTGCTCAGACTGGACAAGCAGCTGAAGGTGTGAGAATCCTCAGGTGACGGTGGGGCTCAGGGAGCAGAGCAGGCACGCAGGACATAGGAGGTAAGGTGGGACTCCCTCCTGGGGCTGTGCCCATGCACACAGGAGTTTGGCGTGTCGTGGAAGTTGATATGCCCTGGGACCTTCACTCACCTTGCCCTAACCCGACTTTGTCACTATTTATTAAGCACCTACTGTATGTCAGGCACTCTGTTAAGTACTATGGACTTAACCCCAAGCATGAGAAGGACACATCCCATACTCAGAGAAAGGAAACAGATTGAACAACTGGCCCAACATCACCCAGAGAGGAAGAGGTGGAATCAGGGCACAAACCCAGGCTGAACTGATCCTGAAGACAATGTTTTTATTCCAGTCCAAGCCCCGGTGACTGTGCAGTTATCCAAAACATAGATTAAAGCAGGACACTACAGCTAAGTGTGGATAGTGGCACATGTCTGAATCCCAGGACCTCAGGATTGTAAGTTCAAGGCTAACCTGGACTATACAGTGAGCCCCTGTCTTGACAAAAACAGGGGGCAAGGGGCATAACTAGCGATAGAGCACTGGCCGAGCACGTGCAAGGCTCTGGATTTGAGTCCTGGCACCACAATCAATAAACAGATAAATAAAAATGCATGTAGGAAACAATCTTCAAAGGCCTCTGAATGAGTACAAGTCCTACAATCAAATAGTTGGTTCTTAGGTGTTTTCTTAGTCACTCTAAGAAGAAACACCAACAACAGAGGAAGAAAATGGATCTGTGCTCTGATCCCCATGAAAGGGAAAGATCAAATGTTTTCTGAAAAGTAACAACTCACCCATTCTGTCCCTTCCCTCGGTCCTGCCAGGGACCGGGCATCACTAGAGGATGCTACTCAGGGTGATGCATTCAATGATATGCCCAGGAAGGGCTGAAGGATGAGTCACCCCAACGTGAGAAGGCAGGTACATATATAATAGATCTTATGAATATTCCATGCAAGTCATTATAATTAAAAAAAGATTTCGTGCTTAAAGGAATTCTTCCTAAAGTGTATTTCACGAATCATTAATTCCTTGGGAGGCTCACGGGTACTCCATGAGGGAAAAAAATGTTCCTTGGTCAAAAAGATGTAGAGAACATCACATTAGAAAAATAACCTGGGGCCAGTGAGATAGCTCAAGCACGCTTGCTGCCAAGCCTGATGACCCAAGTTTGATCCCCAGGATCCACATAGTGGAAGGAGAGAACCAGTTCACAAAGGCTGTCCCCTGACCTCCATGCCAGCACCACAATATTGTGTACTGCCCCCCCACACTGATAAATAAACATTTAAAGGATTTTAATGAGAAAGAATCTAAACAGAATTCTTCACTGCAGGACCTCTCAGAACTAATACTAATGTGATGGAGAAGATGAAGCTTTCCCAAGATTATCTGGACAAGAAATTCTTTCTTCTAGGGTCCTCTCCAAGGACACCAATGGTTTAAGAAAGATGGCCTGAGAAAACATGGGACCAGAAGCTTCCCTGACTATTACGACTTCAGGCGGATGAATGCATGGTGGGAGGGGGAAACGGAATTAAACAAGGGAGTGGTTGGGCAAATGAGTTGAAGGATTGATGGATGAAAAAGAGAATGGGTAGATGGATGGGTGTAAGAGACGTAGGATGTATGAATGGGTAAATTCACGGGTCGGTGGGTGGGGATTGGTGGGTGGATGGATAGGTAGATGAGTAGGTGGATGGATGGGAATGGATTGTGAATGGATAGATAAGTAATAGGTGGATGAGTGGGTACATGGTAGATTGGTGGGTGGATGGGTGGGTGGGTGAATGGGTAGGTGGATGGGTAAAATAATCAAAGATAGGTGTGTTGGGTGAGTTAGTAGATAAGAAAGAACAGATGAGTAAAGGAAGAAATACACCTCTCTTGTCATCTTAGGAGCACATCAGAATCTCTGCCATGGAGGGACTGTGAGTGAAGCCTCAGTGGCCATTCCCATGGTGTTTTCTTACCAGGTGACCACTCCCCGCTTCATGACTTGGGAACCTGGGCCCTCCAGCCTGGGCCCTTGAGCTAGGTGGCTGGTGATGGCAGGTAGGAGTTGCTGTCTTACCCAAGCCAAAACCTAAGTATCTAGGACCAGATCACACTGCCCATCAATCCCAGGTCTCCCCAAGCCTCCAGACCTCTACACCAAGCAGCCTCTCCAGCAGCCATATTATCTCAACAGAGGAAGAGAACACACTTGGGTGTTGTTGGGCCTGGATCCCACTCCTAGCCTGTCTGCACAGCCTGTGCAAGGTGTTCCATACCTCTGGCCTTGCTCCTGCCTCAAAGGCTGCAGCAAAAACTGACAGAGTAAGTGACATAATGCTCCGGTATCTAAGAGGAGCCTTCTCCTGTGTGTGTTTGAATGAATCCAGGTGTGCATGTGTGAAGGGTGTGATCTTCAATCACTTTTCAGCCACTTCCCTGCTTTATGTTTGAGATAGAGTCTCTCACTGAGTCCAAAGTTTGTCATTTCAGCTAGACTGCCTTGACAGGAAGTGTGATCTGCCTGTCTCTGCTCCCCAGTGTGGAGTTACAGACACAAGTTTCCATGCCCAGCTTGGGTGCCTGGAATCCAAATTGAGGTCTTCATACTTGCATAGCAAGGATTTTAGCCCAGAGAGGCTTCTTGGTCACCATGACAGGCTATGGGGACCCTTCTACAGCAAGGTTCTCACTCTGTGTCTCCCACTCTCAGCACCCCAAGGGTTCTCTGCTGCATCCCCAGAGACGTGAGCAGTACTTAGCACAGACTGATCACAGGGTCAGTGTTCCTGCAGCCCATCAAAGAGTGAAGAACACATGGATGCAGTGATAAGTTGTCAAATAATCACAAGGTGACAGGACCCAGGGGACTGCAGGGCTATAGTTCTGTGGTTCTAGAGCCACACAGACTTCCATCTATCCCCAGCATGGGCACTGGCAGAGCTAAGAGGAAAGCAGGGACAAATTTCCTGGCACCTGGGCTGCCTGGTGTCTGGCTCACCAGCCATTCCTAAATGCTATATGCTTTGTTTTTAGGTTGAGGGTACTTTCTTCATCTTTCCAGCTCCATGCTGATCTGGTAACTCCAAGGCCCCACACCATGGAAAATGTGAGTACGGTCAGGCAGGAGACTGAGACAGGGAAATGGAGGTCTGGAGTCTCTTTGCCACAGAACCACCTAGAGGTAGCCCTTCACCTTGCCATGCATACTGGCTGGGTTCAGTGTCCTCATTCTCTCACCATGGTGCCTCACTGTTCTGAGACCACAGATCCACAATGGAGTTCATTCGAACCGTGGGGCTCTGGGCTTGATGCTGCCACATTCTTGGAATGTCTTCCCTCTTAATTCATCTCCTGAAGACTATGGCTGACTCAAGTCCCTCTATCCATCACTGTAGGCAACATAGAGCATTAATGCCCAGTGACATTCCTCCACCATAAGAGTAAGTTCTTGGGAAAGCAATATTCCTCTACTAGTTCAGGAAGCCTTGGCTCATGTGACATCATTGACTACTGACCCCATGTGACACTTTTGGACACTGCTCCTGACATGTGGCATCCTCTTCCATATTATGAATCAGAGAGAAGACCCTGCTAGAGATGGATGCTCCATCTTGAACTATCATCCTGAACTGTGAGAAATAAACTTCTGTGCTTTATACATGACCCAGTCTCAGGCCTTCTGTTGTAGCAACACAAGCCAGACTGAGATGGACAATGACCTTGCACTAGTCACCTTGCTTCTTGGTCCTTCATTTTTCTCTCTGTAAATGGTGGGCACGCTGCCGTGAGGATTGCACATAAAACACTGCAAGAGTGTCTAACACACAGGTCTGCATTCAGCAAGTGTGATTATTAATATCATTCTCAAAGTAAAGCATAAAGATGCCACTGCTGCATCTCTGAATATGGAGTCTTCCTAATGAGCCCACATCGTGTAACCTCGACTCCCTGAGAAGTTGATCAGACAGCTTGGGATGTCACTTGGCCTCTGGGCCTCTGTGATAGGATGAACTTCCATTTACCAGCTCATGCTTCTGCCATTCTCCCCCTACTCGGTCGTTCATTCATTCCTCAGTTAACATGAACGAAGCCTATGTGGCGTCAGTGTGTGTGTCAAACAGAAAAAGAAGACAGGGAGACTCAATGAAAGTACTATAGTAAATAGGAGAGGCTGGAGAGATGATGCAGGGGTTGAGAGCACTTGCTGTTCCTGCAGAGGACCTACGTTCGGTTTCCAGCACCCTCGGGGTGGGGTTCACAATCAAATGTAACTCCAGTTCCAGGGTCCACTGCCCCCTTCTGGCCTCCACAGGTACTGCATGCATGTGGTGCACAGGCAGATACGCAGGCAAACACACATATACATAAGATAAAATAAATGCTCCTTTAAAGTTCAGAATGGAGTGGGGGGGGAGTCCCTGCTCACAAATGGGCCATTCACTTTCATTCATTCATTCATTCACTCACTCAAGGTATTTTCACTGAGCATCCAATAGTGACAGGACAGGCATGACTCTGGTCTTCAGTGAACTCAGGGTTGTTTTGACAAACGATGTACATTCTGAATTATATTCCACAGAATAGTTACATTGACTTTAAAATATTCTTTCTGTCTCATTATCAAATAACTTTTGTCCTCTAGGGATATAAACCAGGCTTAATTGTGGCTTCTTGGGTGCCAGTTTGGTCCAAGAACTTCAGCATCAGACACAAAAACGGCACCCCCTGTTGGCTCAGCCATGGAGACAGGACATCTTGAGAACAGGATGCCAGCTAAGAGCAGCCACAGCCCACTCTGATACTCTGCATTTTATTAGACAGCATCGCAGCCTTTAGGTCAAGGGAGGACTACCTCCCAGCCTCAGGAGATAGATGGGGCTGTGAGCAAGCCTTCCAGCATATCACAGCCCCAATGAGGTGGCAGGAGAGGCTGCTGGGCAGAGGCAAGGTTTACTTGGATCAAAGGTTCTGCTCCCCCCCACATCACCCCTCCCAAAACAAGCCTCATTGTAATGTCATTGCAGCTGCCTGCAAGACATGGCAGCGGAGGTCAGAAGGTCAAAGGTTGATACAGGAAGGGCCTGGGGAAAGAGCAAGCCTAGTTCCCAGTCTTAGGGCTCAGCCATCGTCTTGGGGCTTCTAGTTCTATGATGAAATGAGCAAAAGCAATTGGGGAGGGAAGGGTTCATTTAAGCCCAAGGCTTGTAGTCTATCATCCAGGAGCTCACCTGAAACGGGAACCTGCAGACAAGACCTGAGGCAGAAGCCTCAGAAGAACGCTGATTACTGGCTTGTTCCCCACGACTCACTAAACCTCCTCTCCTGCAAACTCGGGGCCCTTTCTGAGGAGTGGTGTCACCCACAGTGGGCTGGGCCCTCCCACACCTACCATCAATCAAATAAATATCCCACACACTTGTCCTACCGGCCAATCCCATGGGGGCATTTTCTCAGCTGGGGTTCCAAATGACTCTAGCTTGTGTCAAATTGACATAGAATGGGTCATCTCCATCATTTATCCAGTAGACTGACTAACCAATTCCAGCAGTTACCAACCCACAGACCTCTCCTGGTGAAAAAAAAAATCCTGATTTGCACCCAAGTACATATCTGACTCAGCTCTTGGAGGTGTGCAAGGACCTGGGTGTGTGAGGCTCCCATTTTAAAGATGGGGAGTCTTCTGAGCATGAGAAGTCAACTCTACTCTTGATGAACCCAACAGCTAGAGACAGAAGGGACTCTCTTCAGCAGGATAAAATGTACAGATCAGGAACAGTGGTAAGAGCTCATGGAGGGAAAAACTAACTTGTAAGATCAGAATCAAGGCAAGATGGTTACCACAGCCCATGTTGATAGGTGGTGCAAGGAGTGGTCACAAGGTGTCCCCAAAGCCACCAGCAGGAAGTGGCAGAGCGCGCGCTCTCTCTCTCTCCCTCTCTCTCTCTCTCTCTCTGTGTGTGTGTGTGTGTGTGTGTGTGTGTGTGTGTGTGTAAAGCAATTTTACACTCAGTAAATTAAATTAAAACTTGACAATTCCTCCTCCCATGTAGACATATTGGCTGAATGTTCTCCAGAAGGGGTTTCAGACAGAGGGACATACTGTGACCACTTGAGTTGCCCACAGGGCCACAGATTCTGGCCAGCATCCCCACCCTGGCCAGGCCCTCTGCATGCAGAGGAGATCATCTTGTGAGACTGCAATCTCATCTCTCTCCAGCTTCCTGCTCACTGCCCCTTCCTCCCGCTCTCCTGAGAGACGGGAGAGGAGAGGGGAAGATACTTGGCAGGTGTCTTGCAAGCACCCCGGCCCCGTCTGCTTATCTGTGTCCCTGCCACCTCGCCACGGCAAATTGCTTGTTGATAAATGAGGCTATTTAAGAGCGAGTGATGCTGGCATTACAGTTATTAATGAGGACGACGTGGAGAGATGTTTAAGAGCGACCCAACTGTTCCTGCGTCCTCCCACCTGTGAGAAATGGAGCCATGGAGTCTCAGGTCCTTACTCCCCTCCCCGGGAGCATACGATGGGACACTGTGGCCCCAGGTGTAAGGTCAAACACCTTGCCAAAACTACATTCTATAGGCTCCCTCTGGCTGGAGGACACGGGCCAGCACCTTGTGGTGGGAGCTGAGGCACTGGGAAAAGAGAATGTGTGTGCAAGTGCATAAGAGGGAAGGATGCATGTGTCTGTCTGTGTATTACCAGTGGGGAGACCACAAACACAAGCAAGGTGCGTGTATGCACCAACCAAGCACTTTTGCTTCTCATGGTCCCAGATTTAGAACACCATACTTCCCTCACATGCAGGATGAATGTGAAACAGCCTAGAGAAGATGAAGTCAACCAATCCATAGAAAGGACTAGATCCAGGAAGTGGCCAGAGGATGGAGAAGGTTCTGGAATGAGTGGACATCTCTCCTTCTCTCCTTTTCCATCACTGTAGTTATGAAGGTCAATCTCCCTGAGATTGAGGGCTGGGAAGACAGTGCCAAGGGGTGAATAGAAGTGCAACTTGTCTGTTTAAGTGAAGGATGCTGGGAACAGAGCAAGAGAGACTATCAAGGAGACCTGGATGAGAACCTGAGGTCTAGCTGGCACACTCCATAACAGCTACCACAAGTGTCTGCCAGGCAGACCCCTAACTGTGTGCCCCAGCCTGCTCCCTTGGAACAGTGTCTGTGGCAGGTCCTGCTGGACACTGGAGTCAATGTATCACCTGTACTGGCTCTTCTGAGCAACACTGAGAGAACTGAGGCTACCCTTGCATGGAGGGAGGGCTCCTGGGCAACTGGGAACTGTGGAGCCGTTTGGAAGGCCAGACACTGTTCCAGTCAACTTCAGGACAGGTATATAGCTCCTAGGGGTGCAGTTGAAGATACCATCCACTTGATGTCCTGTGTACTGAGCCCACGGGATCAAGTCCTGCTTGAGATGTGCTCCCAGTAGGAAAGCTGTCTCTGTAGATGAATGGCACACTTTCTGTTGCCTGGAAACACTTCCACGTGGCTCTCTTTGGATTTAACTGTCAGAAAACTTGGGACCAAATGCAATGCCCAAAGGTTGTGATCTGCTCAGCTCAGGCGCCTGCTACTACTTACTACTACATAATCCCTCTACTCCTCCCACACACATATGATGGTTTATCTTCCCCTGTCACCAGTCGTGTGCCAGTCCCTTTGGATGAAAGATCTGAAGTAAACAAGAAGGCCAGCACCCTTAACTCCTCCACTGTCAGCCACCCTGCCTCGGTGTGGTCCTGGCATTGGGACGATCAGCGTTGCTCTGGCATTGCTGGTTCTCCTCTGTGGTCCAGCACACAGACAACTGTTTCTTAAAACCAGGTGCTTGCAGCATTATCACAACTTGTGGCAGAGAGAAGAGAGTATTAATAGGCTATCTTAGGGTAGCTGACTGAGCAGATAGGGAGGGGTAGAGCTGCAAGGGATTCTAGGATTGAAGTCCTTTGTGTTAAGGATTCTATGAAGGAGAACTGACACTGGAAGAAACAGAAAATACAAAGAGGGATGGGATGGAGGGGAGGGAAAGAAGGAAAGGAATTCCAGAGGAGGGAGGGAGGAAGGATTGACGAGCTGGAAAGAGGACTCTGCCCGGGGCTCTTGTGCCTGGAAATTTAGCAGCAGCCAGTGAGGGGCCCTTAGAATGGGGATGCCAGGAAGTGGCCTGGTCCCATTTCAAAAGCTCTTGTCCAGCTCTAGCCCCTCTGTGGAGGGAAGGCAGGGAGGGGGCCCCACCCACACAGCCTCTAGCATTGCTCCTGCAGTGCCTCTGGACATCTCCCCACACCGGCTGGGAAGTCCTGCAGGCCACTGCTTGGAATGGTGGGAATGGCCAAGGTGCACAGGCGATGCTGGGATGTGGCTGCCCCAAATGCCCACCACAGCCTGACAGCTCAGCCCAGGCAGTAGGAGAAAGGCCCTGTGTCTGATGCGCAGGGTGAGGCTATGGAGTAGAGACTCACCCGAGCTTCCTTCTCCAGTGGCTTCTTACAGCCTCCAAGGCCAGCCTTCAAGATTCCTCTTGGTCCCGTTGTTTAGACCCAGGTTAGCGGTCACTAGCGGTCACTTTTTGAGGCATGACAGTGCACAGACAGCCCAGGGCCAGGCTTAGGCCATGAGAATTCCAGCTGCCTTGGTTTAATATAACCCAAATCCCAAATAATGCTCTCTTGAGTTTTGACCCCTTCTTTGGAGTCATAGTGGCCCCTGCACCCAGACATACTCCCCTTCTTGTACTTGACTCTGATCCTAAGGCCGTTGGCATGAACACTGGATTGTCACTTCATCGAGTTAGAAACCAGTTAACCTCGTCCTTCTGCTGAAGTTCTGCAACCCCTAGGGAAGTACTGCGCGTTTTCTGAGACATCTGTGCTTACTAGAGTGCTCCTCTGAGAGGTCCTTTAGGCTGGGGGTGGGCCTAGGTTTCTCTGGAGAGGCCACTGCATCCACAAGCATAGCCAAGTTCTGGCCTCCAGCAGAGGAGATGAATGGGGCTGACTCAGGACCACAGCTGGAGAATGAGAGAGATTGGGGTGGACTCCCTTGGGAATCTGAGGTCCCTCTTTGCCAACATTAATCCTGGGCCAAAGTTCCCAAGGACCCCAACTGTGGAGCTCCCACCTGGATGACTCTATAGCAGATCCTGCATCTGTTCATAGAGGGCCCCCAGAAGACATCATTCCCTGACCAGGTCCCCAAGCCAGAGCATGGGAGTCATCCCTGATTCTGCCATCTCACTCACGTTTCACTCTAGCAGCTAGCTATCAACCAGTGCTGTCCAGTGTGGTGAAGGCCTTAAGGCACCCTGGGCCTCACTTTCTTTGCAAGTTATCTGGTTGACATGGTCTTGCTTCAGCATGCCCAGTGTTTTGTTCATCTCTGCACACCCAGAACCCACCCTTATGAGTGATGAGATGACCAGTGTGACAAAGTACCTGTCTGTGTCTTTTTCTTTGTCCTGGGACTTGATCAGGTGGTGAAGTTTAAGGGGCGATAAACTGATTAATTTGGTAGAGGAGCTTTCAAAGCATCAAAGTATCCCATCATTCAGGCTGTGGCATGGGTTTTAGTGCAGTTTATAATGGCAATCATGAGCAGAGCAGACAACAGAAAGCTTTGAGAAACTTACAGTTTACTCAAAAAAAAAAAAAATGAAAAAGAAAAAAAATAGGCCAGGAAAATCAGGGCCAAGGAAAAAGGAAACTTTGTCTTCTAAATAGTCAGGTGGGTGCCATAAAAAAAGAAACCAGGTATTTTTTATCAGGACAATATGAAAAATGCAGGTGGCTATTTACTTCAGAGTTAGCCAGACCCTGGCCATCACAGGCTGACAGGGACAAAGAATTTTACTTTAATGTGTATTTGGAGTGGGGGTGGGGCCGAGTACCTGTTCATGCACTTCTCATGACGTCCAGAAGAGGGCAACAGATCCCCTTGTAGCTAGAGTTGCAAATAATTGTGAGCTGCCCTCTAGGGGTGCTGGGAACCGAACTTGCTCCTCTGCAAAAACAGACTGCTCTCAACTGGAAAACCACTTCTGCAGCCCAGGTCTAAAGAGTCTAACTTATTTCAAAGACATTCCTTGCCGAAGGCTCTCTGAGGCACCCTGCTTGCTCACACAGGGTCACCAAGGGAAACGAAGCTGCAAATACACAGGATGCCAAGCTGGGTGACAGAGGGATAATTCACAGGAAGCCAGAAAGACAGAGCATCAAAGGGCAAGGGGGCAAAGGAAGGCAGAGGCATCCCTGCAGATTTGCAGGAGTGATTGCCCTGAGCTATGAGGCATAAGGACAGGTATGGTGCCTGTCCACAAAACTAAATCTTTAAGAGTGGCAGGAGTGGGAAGGCAAACTATGTGGCCACAAGTAGGGGGACCAAGTGGCTCACAGGCAGGAGCAGGAAGGCCCTGTAGGCAAAATTAAGAAATTTTGCGTGTTTTTTTTAATTTAGTGGGGGGGTGCATAATGGGGGATCACACATGTGGAGTGAAGAGGTCAGAGAAACTCTTCATGGAGACAGTTCTCTCCTTCTACCTTTACATGGGGTCCAGGGACCAAACTCAGGTCACTGCAAGTATGCGGCAAGTAGTCACATCAACTATGGCCCTCATCCGCCCAACTGTCTCACCAGTCTGGAAGTTTTAACTTTATTCTGTTCGCCAGAAACAAATGATAACAATATTTCAAAGTAAAGGAGGAACCTGGCTCACTTATGCTGTAAAAAATGATTCCTCTGGCAGCTCTGTAAGAGAAATCGGGGAGCAAGAGATGGGCCATGGGTAGAAGGTCACTTTTGTCCTGTGAACCCACTCAGGTAGACTGGTAATGTCTTCCTGGGATGCTGTGCCTGGAAGAGAAACAGCATCCCAATCCACTAGTGATGTCTGCCTGGGCACAGAAGAGAAACAGCATCCCAATCCACTAGTGATGTCTGCCTGGGCACAGGATTGTTTTGTTTTTTTTTTCTTTTTTAAGTGACTTGAGTGTTGGGATTTCCTGGTTCTAGGCAAGGTGGTGAGAGTTAAGTAGCAAAGAGAAGGGCTGTTTGGGAGACGTTTTGAAAACAGAAGCAGAATATCCAATGGTTTTGTAAAAAGACTTAAGGACAGGAGTATTGGCCTGTAGAGTTCTGGCTAGGCACCTAGTGGATTTTAGAAGCTGGAAGAATTTAGGGAGGGAGTAGATTTGTCTTTAAAGCTGGGTTTAAAGGCCTGGGAGACAGGTGACAGCCATGTGCAGAACTCTGGGGAACGAAACAGCCATCTCTCAAGTTGGCTCTTGCCTATGGCAGCCAAAGTGAGGCCACAGGAGAGATAAGCCCAGAAAAAGTTTGTGCTGGACGTAGGGAGGGGGGCCAAAGATAGAGGCCTGAGAGCCTAAGGGGCAAGTGAGAGCAGGGTTCACATCTATCTCCCCCTTAGCTCCCAACCTGGCCACCAGCTGTGTGACCTCAGTCACATCCTTCCCTCTTTAAATAGTGAACTCGTCATCAACACAGGGAGAGGGCTGGGGTGGAGAATCCACACATCCTTGTAGACACAAGCTCCATTTCAATGAAGTCCTCCACAAGAGCAAGGATGTAGGTCCCCTGTGTAGGAATGTGCCAACAGAAATACCACCCCTTTGTCAAAGACCCAGCCTCACTTCCAGCATCCTGTATCCTTGATGTGGAGGGATGAAAATGTTGGTTACTCAGTTGATACATCTTCAACAGATTCTCCCACCTGATTGTGGTCCCATCAAGAGACTAGCCTCTGAGGGTCTGTGGGCAGCTGGGGGCCACGGCAACCAGGGGTGTGGCCTCAAACACTCATAACATTGTAGACACTGAGGCCCAGAGAGGGCAGCCAGCCCAAGTGAGCAACACAGCAGGCTGGAGATGAGCAAGAGGCAGAGATGCCAAAGTTTGCCCTGAGCTCTCAACTTGAAGGCTACATTTCTCCCCACCTACCTCTAAGACCCAGGTACAGAAAGGCATTCTGTTCCTCTACCTCTGCCTGCAAACCAGCCTCCATCCCATGTCCTTGCCCCACACTCCTGACAGCCAGCCCACCTCCTGATATCAGCCAGTTTGCCAAACCCTTTTCTTTCACAACCTACCCTGGGCCTGCCACTGCCTCAGACAAAGCCAGTGGGGGTGGGGACCTACAGGTGACTGATGGGTCCTGCACAGTTTGTACTTGTCACGTGGCATACAGAATGACAGACCTTGGGAACTGGGCATTAATGCAGAAGATTTATAGTCAAATCTGTCACGCCTGAAGGCACTTCCCCCAAACTTGGCTCGGCCTGAAGGTCGCTTTTCAGAGGTGATAAGTGCAAAAAAAAAAAAAAAAAAAAAAAAAAGGCGTCCTCGCCTGCCCAGCCCTCCGAAGCCTCCCTCCCCTGAGTCCAGGACTCAAGAACCAAGAGGATAGGGACAAGAGTCCCCCCACGCATAGTTCCCTCCACACAAAGGCCTTCTTCCTTTGATTCCTTGGTGGCATGCAGGCCCAAGAAGGTCAGGAGGAGGGGGGCAGGGGGGACCCTGTTCAGGACAGGGGGCTGGGTGTCTGAGGGCAGAGTGGTCAAGGCTTCTCTATGTCAGCTGGAAGTAGAAGGGAGGGAGGGAGTGATATCAGCAGAACAAAGTGGCTGTGACTGAACTAGATGGCTCAGGCCAGGACCTGATCCCGGCCCAAGATAGAAAGTGGCAGTGACTCCCAAAGGCCTGGGGACACAAGTCACCTGCCTAGTTTTTCTTATAGGTGGGCAGAGGCTCATCTGCTCACCCACTGTTTACCTCCTAGGATCTTGGGAGGGAAGAGCTAGGGGAGAGAGACCTCAGTCCGCAGACAGGGAAAGAGAGTCAAAGAGGAAAGAATCTCTGAGTGTGCATTCCCTTAACTATTCCTGGTACCTCACTGTGAGCTGGGGCTGGCAGCTTGGTTCTCGCCTCTGTGCCAGCTCTAGGCAAAGGCCTATGCAGGGTCACTGGGAGGGGAGCATGCAGGCCAATTTCCTCAAAGGGGTGGGTTCTCAAAGAGCAAGGCTAGCAATGAAGACCACTGGGGGCTTAACCAGCTTTGATTTGCTATCGTGATCCCCCAAAACATAATGCTATTTTCTTCAGGAAACTGAGACATAGACCAACTGGCTTTGAGTGGCCAGAGCCCAGGTCCCATCTCAGCAGTCATTACTAGTCTCTGATAACTCCCAAGTGTCCAGTGAGCCCAGACTGTAGGAGGGAAGCAGAAACAGCTTCCTGACAGAAGCAGGGAAAGCAGTGGGATGCATTCAGCACGACTGCAGGGATATGGTCCTAACGGGAAGGAATTCTCCCATGGAGCTCAGAATCCAAACTCAGGATTGGTGGGACACACACTGATCCTTCCCTGGGTGGTATTCTGGGGGCAGAGGCCACCAGACCCTCTGCAGAACAAGCCAGCCAGGGCAGCTCAAAGGAACAAAAACACTGGCAGCTGGTGGCTCCTGCAGTGTGGCCAGGGAGCAGGGAGTTGGTGGGCACCGGCATCCTGGAGTTGGGAGCCTGGCACAAGAACGGTGCTGGTCCTGGGTTACAGATGAGCTAAATTAGCTGTGACACTCATTAGCTGCATCTCCTAATTAGTGAAAATTAATATTGGCTTTGAGAAAGACTTCAACGCCAGATTTCCAAGGCAGAGGCATTATGGACCTTGACAGCCTGGCTAACGATGGGGTAAGTGGAGGTGCCAGGGGCCCTGGCCGCAGGTGAAGAGTCACAGAGTAGGTGGAGCTCCCTCCTGCAGCTTTCTGACTCCCACTTGAGCAGTTGTTCCTCAGGGCCCCACCCCCACCAGAGCTTCTGAGCAGGTGGCGCTAGACTAATCACCGCTGCTGACACCGTTTTGGCTCTCCTGAGCCAGGGGCAGCAGAGCCACTGTGTTTACAGGGACTTGTGGAAATGCATACTTTACTCTCCCCGTCACAGACAAGGGAAGCCAGGGCTAGGGAAGATGCGTAGTTGGTGCTGAGACATCTGGATTTGGACCCAGATGTTCTGACACTGAACTTGTGCTCGCTCTACAGCCTCAGAACCACCCTGCTCCCCCTGGACCTCCTCAAGCGCAGGCAGACTCCATGCACTCGGCATCTAGCACAATAGTGCATCAGTGAATGCATGCAAATTCACACATGATTAAGTAAGATACTTTTTTTCTCTTTCGGTGTGTTCCTCCTGTCTCTTTCAAATCTATGCCGAGTTCAGGGTAAGATTAAGAATTCAAACACCACGCTGTAAACTGCCCATGCCAAAGCTTCCAGACTGCTCTAGGGCAGTGTCCAGGACAGTCAGAAGTGACTCGTCCTCCCAGGTGGGGAACTCATAGCTCACCAAAGCCTCAGCTGTATGGTTACCAAGTGACAAGCTCCAGGGCCCAGCCCCTTAGGCCACTTGGGAGGTAGCAGGCGGATGTGGCTTCTCTTTACCCGGTTCACATTCCCTAGCCAGAGACCTAGCCTGGAGTAATGAGAAGTAACAAATATATCTATTTTTAATCCAAATAAAGGAAAATATGTTTGCCACCATGGAGTTTATAAAAATAACAATGCATTATTTGGGCATTAATAACAGTAAAGATGTCAAACTGTCAGGTAAGAAGTTAATCTCATTCGGAGAACAATTAAAGATGCTATTATGCCACCACCTGGGGCCATACAGCTTTTACCACTCAGCAGGCTTAATAGATAAAGGGGGCAGGCACAGAGCACAGGGAGTTCCTGGCAGGCCCTTGAGCCCCGCCCGCCATTCACTACCAGCCTGCAGACTGCTCCCAGCCTGCAGACAGACTGCTCCCAGCCTGCAGACTGCTCCCAGCCTGTACACTGCTCCCAGCCTGCAGACTGCTCCCAGCCTGCAGACTGCTCCCTTGATGCCCCCAACTCAAGGACCCAAGTCTTGTGTGAACAAATTACACAGATGTTCATGGTGGCTTTATTTGGAGGAGTCCTGAATTAGGAGACATCCAAGTGTCACTGACTGTGCATGATGGCACACAGTGACAATCCCAGTATTCACCAGGTGGAGGTTAAGAGGGGCAAGACTTTAAAGTCATTCTCAGTCACACAGCAAGTTCGAGGCCAGCCTGGGCTATAGGTAAGGCTACATGAGATCTTGTCTTCAAGAAAAAGAAGAGGAGGAGAGAAAGAGGTAAAGGAAGGGGAGAAGGAGGAGAAAGGGGGGGGGGAAACAGGGCCAGGGAGATGGCATAGTAAAGTATGCCCTACAAGCAAGAGGTCCTGAGTTAGGTCCTGAGTTAGCACCCCAGTGGAGATGAAGTGTTGACATACCCAAGGGTACTAATGAATCTCAAAATGAGTATTCAATTATGCAAACCTGAAATAGCCCTCCATCTACTGAGCTTCTGGAGAGACAAGCCAATCCATAGTATTGAGGTGTGTGTGGGTGGCGTCACCTGGTAGAGGAGGAAGGAGACAACAGAACAGTAGACACCCCAGGGGTGACATAGGCGTTCACTGTCTTAATTGTAGTGGTGGCTTCAATGACATATAAGCAAGTGTCAAAATGTATTCATCATATTCCTTAACTCATGGTTTATCCTGTTTCAATAATGTTACAGTAGGAAAAAAGTTTTAACTTACGTGGAAATAAAGCTGGGTTGTGGCAAGGGGAGAGATAATGTGAGTGGGCTGTGAGTTATACAGGCTAGGATAGGGCTCCTGGGAGACAAGAGGCTGTTGTATCTCCCTCAGACCCACACAAATAAAAGGCCCTCCTGGGCATCAGCACCATGGGCAGCAGGTCTAACTGGGGACCCATGAGTAGCAAGGACAGGGCTGAGATAAGCTGTGTGCTACCTCAGGGCACAGGTCTCATGTGCTCAGACCTAGTACTCCAGGAAAGAAAGAGAATGTTACCACCAACCACCAGAGGAAGTAGGGGACCCTAGCATTTTTAAAAGGGGAAAGGCGCAGGCAGGGCATTGGTGGTGTGCACCTTTAATCCCAGCACTCGGGAAGCAATAGAATCTCTGTGAGTTCAAGGCCAGCCTGGTCTACAAGAGCTAGTTCCAGGACAGCCTCCAAAGCCACAGAGAAAGCCTGCCTCGAAAAACAAAACAAAACAAACAAAAAAAAGAGGGATCGGAGCATCCACATAGGCTGCCCAGCCATACCGCCAAGGGCCATGGCCTGATCACAGCTGGCCTGATCTTGCAACTAAGGAGCTTAGAAAAGATGGGACAGTGGGAGCCACCAAAGCTTTAGACATAGTAAGTACCCAGAGGGCGTCATAGACCCTGCAAATGCTTGATGCTCAGTAGTACCTAGGCTCAAGTCTAGAGGATAAGGATTTGGCCCGAGGGTCTTCACATGGGGCCCCCTACCTTCAGCTGTAATTCTCTTCTCAAACCCTCCCATCCAGCTGGGCCGCTGCCCAGCCACTCTCCCTTGGGTTCACAACCACTCTTTGACTTTTTAGTACACTGTTTCTTGAACTTTTTTATTTTACACAATAAATTTTTACACTACCTCAGTTACACAGGTATATAAAGTACTGTATAAAGACTGATAATAAATCATAAGTTTTTCAAGCAATGTTTTGACAAACTTTTCATTTCACCACTTATTAAAGAGGAAAGCAATTTTTCTACTAACAGAGAATATGCTTGTTTATTTTTACAAAAATAATTAGATCTTGGTTGAATATTTAGTGCTGTGGGCCACGGGGTATCTTCGGTGGTTTTCAGGGTTGACTCATGTTTTGACTTCACCATCATCAGTACAGGGAATGTTGCTTCACATAAACTCATAGCACAAAAATAGCAGAGGTATTTCTGCTATGTTTCGGGCCATTTCAGGATTCATTGGAAATAATTTCTGTCCTAATCCTGACCCAGAATTTGTTTAACAATTTTCTGTGAAACCCAAGTCAGCTACTCCAAGAACAGTTTTTAAAATCATCTAACGCAATCCAATCCACAGGCATACTAATTTGATACTTGTATGTTGAAGAGTAATGGTTGGAAAATAAGAAAAGCCTCTGCTTCCTGTAATTAAACTGTTATGTTTCTGTAAGAGCACAAAGTTTTGTCTGCAAAGGAAAAGCACTGTCATTCAAAATACACCATAGTCTCGAATCAGTGCAGAATGTGTATGTTGTGTGCTCAATCCCAAGGCTTCAGTGACATCACATGATAGGAACACAGAAGCACCCTCTATCCATGATGTGTTCAATTCTGAATTCATCTTTGATCGTTGAATTTCCAGAAAACTTTTTTGTTGCTGGTTTCTTTTTGATTTTTGTTTTCACAACCACCACATTCGGTTGTGGGTGTGGGAGTGTGTTGCAACCTACAGCTTAAGAAGCCGAGCTCAGAGTCACTCCCTACACAGGTGCTGCCATTTCTCCTCTATCTATCAACTCTAACACTCATCCACTTTTTTTCTTTCAATAAATATCCATTAGGAAGTCCCTTGCGTACCCAGCACTCAGCTGGGCACCTGAGTTACAGCGTGGAAAAGAGAAGGTTCCTGCTCTCTAGAGCTGGATAGAGGGGTTTAGGAGTGAAAAACACCCGTAAAGACTCTAGGGAGCCAAGTTCAGGCGGAAGGACCAGAAAGTGCAAAGGCCCTGGGGTGAGAATGTCCTTGCTGCACACCATGGCTGGGTGCTAACACACAGCAAGCAGAAGAGGAAACAGGAGAGGGGGTCAGAACTGGTTGGTGGCTTTGCCAGGAGCCTTACAGCCTGGTTTGGGCTTTGTTATAAGTGGCCTAACTGCCGTGCTCTGCTATTTCTTCTGGTTCCTTGCCCCGAGGGTCACTTTACTTGTGTCTACCTTGCCCTTTTTAGCTTGACATTGTAGTCCATGTCCAGCCTGGGTGGCTCAGTTAGCTGAGAGGTGAGATGCCCAGAACCAAGTGGGGATTCAGGAACAGGTCACAATGCCAACACGTGCTGACAGTGTTCACTCAGACCATGTAGTCCCTAGGGGACTCTCAGGATCACTGGGAGAAACAGTTAAGATCCCATGGTGCACATTACCAATATAGAGAACCTGCCCCAGACTCCTGCCTATAGGATCATCCGGACATGGAAAACAGGAGTCTTGGGGACCAGCCCCTTTGCCTCATCACTGTGTCTATGCTGCCCTCACTGCCAAGGAAGCCTGCCCTTTGCAAAGGAGCCACAGAAAGACAGTAGGCTTCGGGGCACTGAGTGAGTGCAGTGTGTACAGGAACAGATGTACATATGGATATGCCATGTGCTCAGGCCCCTGTATCCCCCGTGAACGTATACAGCCAGCTCCCAGGCTTTTCTCCATCGTAGCCACTTCAGGTAAGCCTCAAGTGTGGCTTCAAAGTACCATAGCTGCAGGAGCAGGTGGTGGTCTGGGCTTCGCGCAGAGCTGGGGGCTGAGAGGGTGGTGGAGGGCAGGGGCTTGGGTGACCTGTGGGACTTCTTTATCCCACTTTTTTACTGAGAGGGAAGAAACAAGGTCTACCCCCAACTCACACACATCATCAGGAAGGGAAGCAGCTCATCACTAAGAAATGACACAGGGCCAAGCAGGACTCAAGCAAAGAGGGACTGATGAGCTTCAGGGCTGGGGACAGGGTGTGAGATGTTGGGGATGTACAGGGTGACCTCCAAAGCACAGTTAATTCATCTGCAAAAGGAGATGATGATAGCACCCCAAATGCTGATGACATCTCTTCTAAGCTTGGTTAAGCATGTCAAATTTCCACTCTGGCCCTGGACATGGATCTCCTTCCTCTCTTCCTCTCCCAATTCACAGAAGAGGAAGGCCAAGCCCAGAGAGCCTAAGTTCCTAGGACACACTGGAGGTAGATGGCAGAGACAGTCTTTGAGCCCTTGCAGTCAGCAACCTTGCTATAACTACTACATGGCACAAGCTCCCTACCTAGCCTTACAGGCGTTGTTCTTTTGTTATAATTTTTGCCTAAGAAGCACAAACATGAGACTCAGCGCCCACATGGAGTTTATTGATAGAGGATGGGAGAAAGGGGGGTAGCTGGTGGCCAACCAAAAGCAGGGGAGAGAGAGAGAGAGAGAGAGAGAGAGAGAGAGAGAGAGAGAGAGAGAGAGAGAGAGAGAGAGAGAGAGAGAGAGAGAGAGAGAAGGAGCAAGAGAGAGAAAGAAGGAGCAAGAGAGAGGTGTGCTTGGCGCTTGCTCTAAAAGGGAAGCCTGTGCATGCATAACTGAGTCCCCTGGCAGCCAGGTAAAGCTTGAGCAGCCAGGTAAGTCATGTTGTAGAGAAGAAATGGCCATGAGCGTCCCACCCATCATCAGGGGGCAGGGTCAGCAGACTGCTGGTTCCCAACAACAGGTACTGGGGGACTCACTGAAATACAGTCCACGTTGTACCATCAGTGGCTCTGAATGTGAGATCTTCAGGTCAATAGCATCCATATCACCCAAGCCACAGTAGAAATGCACACACACACACCCCATGTCCCTTCTCAGACCTGATGAAACTGCACTTCCCAAATCCCAGGGAGGGGACCCAGCAATCTGTTCTAAACAGATTTCTTTAGGGTCTAACAACTACAGAATTCATCAACAGATTGCTGTGGTTCAAGTTCACATTGTTTTGTCTACAAACATAACATGCTGAGCCTAGGCAAGTGCTTACCACAGGCCAGGTCCCACCTGCCCTCTACTCTCAGCTCTGGGAACTCCAAAGGCACTTAGACCTGTCTGTCTTGTGCCTGGCCCCTACTCATGGCCCCTTTGAGACTTGGGAGCCTGTAACTTATAAGTACGGATCCCCCTTCCCCATAGAGCTGGCCTTTTTTCTCCCCCCAACTGCTGCCCCAACATAAATAGCAGCCTCCAATGTGTTGTGTAGCCCTGAGGGTATGTACAGTCACAGGCACACACACACACACACACACACACACACACACACACACACACACACACACACAGGAGCCCATGTGCAGCCTTGTCATGCAAAGGTGCTTTGTGTGGGTCTCTAAAAACATAGAGAAACACAGCCTGAGATAAAGGGATAGTCACATACTTCGATTTGGAGTGTGCTTGGGACACCACCTTGCAAAGACACATTAGCACACACATTGATTGATGAGGACGAGGACACATGTGTGTGCACGTGCATGCACAAGCGTGGGTGCGTCACCTTCAGGGGGACAGCCATGAGAGGTGAGTGGAAGTCAGGCCTGGCTTTCCCAGTCAATTCCACTGGCTTTGCTTCCTTCTGCTAATATGGCCAAACCAGCTGACCGGCAAGGCTAGGTGACGCATCCAAGCTACCACCTCCTGTGCCATCCACTCCGCCAGCTCAGGAGAAAAATGATGACTTTCAGGGAGCCATTTTTTTCCCTTTTTGTGTTTTTTTTCCTCTCCCCTCGTTCAGCACCCGGCACTAATTTATGACTATTTTTCCAACTGCACTGAAGTGCGAGGGTAATGGCTTTCAGCGGCTTGCTTCCTCCGCCTGTCACTCACAGTGGCTACCTGACAGGACTGCAGACAATGTTCCTATCACAGCCCGGCCTCTCCCAGGGCAGTGGAGAATTCATAGTGGCCGTGGCGAGAATTATTTCATTCCTGGACAGAACACCAGGTAAACAGCTGTAAAAATTCACAACCAGCAGGACTGCCTTGGGCCGAGGGTGAGCACCTTGCCCACAGCTACCCTGAGCCACTGGCTGGGGGCAGAGGTTCATGTGGCTGGCTCCAATACCCAGGCCACTCAACCTCTTGGCCATACTAGGTTGTGTCGCCTCTTCCTGTGTCACTAGTAGCAAATGTTCTTTGTCTTCGGGGCCAGAGGGAGGATTGTCAGGCTCAGGGAATGGTAGCCAATGCCTGAGTGTTCCTGCGAAGGTCAACTGTCCCCCAGATGGGTGACTCTGGCATGCTGCCAAGTTTCAGGCTCTTATTTCAAAACCAGACACCCCATGCCCAAGTGTCTGTGGTAATGGAAACACCGTGTGTATACTGTCTGACAGTTGCCACAGGACCCAAGTGGTGTCTGAGAACTTGAAATGTAGCCAATGGAAACAAGAAAGTGAATTTTGTGGGGGTTTTATTTCTCTGTGATCAATTTGCTTATAGATAACCACATGTGGCCAGCAGCTACTTGCTGTAGTTTAGATTAGGAACTTTTCCCAAAGGCTCATGTGTTAGAGACTTCGTCCTCAGCAAGCAGGGCTATTAGGAAGTGTGAAAACTTCAGGAAGTCATTACAAGCATGTGCCCTCATGGGGAATATGGAACCCAAGCTGTTTCCTCTTCTCTGTCACTCTCTGGCCATATGATAAGCATCTTTAGTCCAACATGTGCTTCCCACAATGACATGCTGCCTCACCACAGGCCACAGGGGCAACTGACCATGGAGTGGGGCTGCCCAGGCTATTGTCAAGATAAATCTGTCTTTAGGGTTGGGGAGTTGGCTCAATGATTACGAGCTCTGGCTGCTCTTCCAAAGGACCTGGGTTTGATTCTCAGCACCTACACACCAGCTCACAACCTTTAGTAACTCAAGTTCCAAGGGATGCCCTTTTCTAGCTTCCAAGGATACTGCACAAATGTGGTGCAAGGACATATATGCAGGCAACACACACACACACAGACACACACACACACACAATAAGTAAATAAACAAAAATTTTAAATGAGCCTGTTTTCACACAATGTGACTATCTGAGGCATCCTTGCAGTGGGGAGAGCTGATTGGCACAGTGCAGTGTCACACCATTCCCTTGTGCTCAAAGCATCTCACAAAAACAACATGGAGGCCAGCTCTGGCAGCCATATGCACAGGGGTCATGAATGTTGGGTGAAAAGAGGAACATAAAGGCTTGGTACCTACGCAGTGGTGATGGCTAGTACTGATGTCTACTTGACAGTCTCTAGAATCACCTAGGAGGCAAACCTCTGGGCATGGCTGTATAGAGTTTCTAGACTGGGTTCATTAAATGTGGGTAGTCCCACCCTGAACGTGAGTAGTGCCATCCAATGGGCTGAGACCCTTCACTGAATAGAAAGGATAAAATTAGCTCTGCACTGTCCATCCCCCCCCCCCCCTGTTTCCTGACTTTGGATACAATGTAACCCGCTGCCTTGGGCTCCTGGCATCATGCCTTGCTGCCATGACCGACTGTATCTCTTCAAACTCTGAACCAGAATAAATTCTCACTTCAGTTGCTTTGGTCAGACATTTTGTTGCAAAAATAAGGTAACTAATGCAGTAACCCAGCAGGGATTTGAATTCAGGAGTGTTAGAATACAAGGAGATTTCTAGTGACTCCCTTTTCTGTCATTAACTTTTCTTTTAACTGGCAAGAGGCGCTAGCTGCCACCACTGAGGGACACATGACAACACATGAGTCACTCACCCATGAGAGAGGCTTGTTACCCTGCAATACCAAACTCTCTGCTCTCTGTATCCCCGAGCATTTGGTTCACCCAGAGGAGCCTTGGGGTTTTGTTTTGTTTTTCAAGACATGGTTTCTCTAAATAGCCCTCACCATCCTGGAACTAACTTTGTTGATCACGCTGGCCTAGAACTTGGAGATCCATCTGTCTCTGCTTCCTGAGTTCTGGAATTAAAGGTGTGCATCACTGCCACACAGCCAGGGGAGCCTTTGGAAGGCTCTGGCTCAGCAGGTCTGGGACAGAATTACTTTTTAGATGAGACTAGCACTCCTCACAGACATCTGGGGGGGGGTCTTCAGAGGCTGAACACCCAGATAAAATAGCAGATCTGGGGAACTATGACCATCTGACCACCTAGGTCCCTGTGGCCTGCACAGATAGGCCATCCCAGACTTTAGTGTTGCTTCTATGGCCTCAGCAGGTTGGCTGTTCCTCGCCTGCTCACAGAAACATAAATACCCACCTGATGGGTTACGGTCTGTGGACGACAGATCACAGCTTTGAGTGAAGGGACAGAGTGTGAGGCTAGCAGGCAAAGCAAGCCTGCCACCATTAAGGTACATCTGGCCTTGGGGTTCCTCACTTGCAGACACCCTGGGCTTTCACCCTTCCTGCCACTTGGTCACAGATAGTCAATACCCAAATCTATGGCGGAGGAAAGAGGCAGGAGATGGGGAGGTGAGAGCAGCCTCCTCCATCCTTCACAAACCTTCCTTGCTCTCCACCCTCTCAGCCATACATGAAGATGTTGAGAAGGGCAGGGCAGCAGGGGGTAGCCCTGTCCTCGCTCCCATAATTCCTTTAATGAGCATAGAGCCAGGCAGAGTATTATTTCAGGAAAAAGGTGTCATTTTCTGCAGGAAGTGGGGGGTGGGGGGGAAGCTGAGACTTAGAAGGCTTGACAGTGTGCCAGGATCTGTGCTGGGCATGTGTCGCATGTCATGTGTCACCACCCATATGTCAGCATCGTGAATGAGGGCACCAGGCTGAGGCAGAGATAAGCTGCTTTGGCGGTCCTAGGCAGTCTGTCTTTTCTAAACAGCTACTGATCTAATTTCAGCATACTACTTCTCAAATGCCTTTTAACCCCCAGATATTTACACATGGGGGCTAAAAGGCAATGCCATTCGTTGCCTGATTTCTCCAGCCCACTATGTAGATGAACTAAGCTGAGAGTGTGAGCATAGCTTCCAACAGAACTGTTTTCATCTTCCATGGAGTCAGGGGTACACATCTTCCTTCTCTTAAATTTTAGTGGGGAAAAAGGCTGTTCAGCCAGAGATCCCAGCTCTCTGGGGTCACAGGCCATGTCTAGAAGAGCATGTGCACACACCTCATCTCCTCTTCCGGAGAAAGAGGCTGTGTAAGGCCAGGGAAGACTTGGCACTGTTGTCATCTGCATGGCTTCTGGAGGGGACATCTCTAGCTGGGACAGAGACAACTATCTCAACCACCCAGCACGCCACAACATCATAACATACTTAAACGACACACAATAGCCCCACTGTACCAAGAAGACTAAGGCTCTGAGAGCTCCTCTGGGAAACAACCAAGCTCAAGCACTTGCTCCATAGCCCATGGCTGAACACATCACAGGGTGCTTAGGTAGGAGCTGTGGCCGTGCTGTGGATATAGACTCAGAGGATGGGGTTCCCCAGCTTCAGACACCACCACCCCCTCTGACATCCCATTTCCACACAATCTACAGATTCCTTGGGACTCCCTTGGTGACAAGTGTGTGTGTGGGGGGGGTGAGGCTGGGAGGGGAAGTGGCTCTCTGCACCTTAATTGACTATAAATTGCCCCTGTGAGTTTAATGAAGGCTGTCAGGAGTGATTATGGACTGTGATGTGACCACTCTGTAAACACATGAGGCGGGGCAAGTGGTAGAACCATCTCTCCCGCATCCTTCCTCACTGGCACACCTGGAGGGCTCCCTCTGAGAGGTAAAATGAGCAATCTGTGTCCTAAGCGGGAGGCCTGCAAGACTACAAGACAGACAGACAGGCCCTGGGGATGCCATGCCATGCTCTAAGGCAGTGGTTCTCAACCTTCCTAACGCTGTGACCCTTTAATACAGTTCCTCATGTGGTGGTGAAAAAATTACTCTCACTGCTACGTCATAACTGTAGTTTTGCTATCTTTATGAATCATAATGCAAATATCTATGTTTTCCAATGGTCATAGGTGACCGCTGTGAAAGGTCATCTGACCCCAAAAGGGTTCACAACCCCCACACAGATTAACAACTGCTGCTCCAAGGGACAAAAGCTGCCCAGGTCTAAGAGTCACCCTGGTTGGACAAGACAGGACTCTGCCATTCAGGAAGCAGCATGGTTAACAAAGTAGTCCCAGGTGGGGTCTGCACCCTCCACACAACACCAGCATTAGCTAAGAACGTGCTGGGAACAGAGAGGCTCAGACCCACCCAGATCTTCTAAGTCAAAACAAGGAGTCAGGACGGATATCTCTCCAGCAGAGGAGTGGAGAGAGGAAGCTTTAAGCCTACTCTAGTGTCAGACCTGCTGGGCACAGGTAAGACATGTATTAGCAGAGGCCTGCTGTGCCTAGATTATAACACAGTGACACTAAAATACTAAAATAAAATGGGGAAACTGAGGCAGCCTTCCTAGGGCTGCACAACAGAAAGTAAACTGCTACTTCAGGCCCAAGCACTCACTCTGGGATCAGATTGCCAGGTCCCCCAGAAGCTTGCAGGGAGGCTCTCAAGCCCTCTCTGGACAACTGATTGGGGTCAGCTCTGTTGGCAATGCCACAAGAGTGGCTTTCAGCCCCAGCCCACATTCTGTCCTGTGACGAAGCACGGGAAAGAGTGTGGGTCATGGAAAGAACCTGGACTGCCACAGATGGTGGGAGGCTGGTTCAGTCCCAGCGCCATACTCCTTAAGTCTCTGAACTGTCACTGTCTCAGTGTGTAAAGCCCAGACACCTCTTCCTCGCTCCTGTGTCTGCAGGCCGTTCCCTTGCTCACACGCCTCATCCTCAGAAGAGACACTTCATTCCTGCGCTTGGACAGACTCTGAAGTAATTGCTCACAGCCCCAGCCCCACTATAGACAATACCCATTTCTGTTCACAGGGACCCTGGGCCAGGAAGGAAGCCATGTGTGCTTAGCATTTTCTGCTATAGCCCCTGCCCTCATAGAGGTCACACCTTTCTCTCTTCTCTGTCTATACCTGGACAGTCCCCTAAGATGCAGTGGGCTGTGGGGGTCCCGGAGCTGTGACTGATTGGAGAATGTAGTCAGCTGACCCTGATTGCATTGGCCTTAGTTCCCCTGCCCTCATGCTACTGCATGTCGCCTCCCCAACAGTATCCCAAGTCCCTGCATGTCAGAATCTCTGTCCTTCCAGGGAATCCACCAACCTGCAGAGGTGGCATCCTTAGCAATGAGGTTGGGCTGTCTACCCAGGGTAGACAGTATCAAAAATCATAAATATATCTGCAGGCCCTGGCCTGCTCTCCCCGTGTCGGCCAGAGAACAGAGGCTACCACTGCCTCGCCTTACATTTGGGACAGCACAGGTGAGAAGTGGAGCTGGGATGAGTAGGGTAGGGCAGCCATGACACTATGAGGAGGCTAGAAGCAGCTTTCTGGCCCAGGTCATACAAGCAGGATACACAGACCTCATTGGTTCTGCCTATCAGAGACCATAAGAGACAGATGTTCCCTGGCACAGTTTCTTCCAAGAGCTCACAGAGGCATAGCAGAGTAGTCCCCATGCTGAACAACCCTCCCCACCGCTTCTCCCCACCCCCACCCCCACCCCCCACATCTCATTCAACGGCACCACACATGCGTCTTGAATTACCCATCCAATGGCTAACTCAATTGTCAAAGGAGATCAACTTCATGCACTGCACATGCTCCATGCTGCTCAACAGCCCAGGGAAGGAAACCCAGGCATTGTGACATGAGGCATGCCTCTCCATCTACCAAGGGCAGAAGGTACCAAGACTTGAGGCACTTGTCCCCTCTGTCTACTGTAGCATGAAGGTGAGTAAAGAAGAAATCATAGCTGGTGGCAGGGCGAGCACCCTCCTCCAAGAAAGCAGAGGATCCTTTATGCCCACTCTAGCTGGCCACATAGCGACACTGCCTACTTAGAGTACTTTACTCACTGACTTGTGTAGTGGACAAGTGTTCTATCCCTAGTTTCCTCATCTATAATGCAGGCTTCACAGCTACCGCATCCACAGGGTGTTGTGAGGACAGAATGAGCACAGCACGAATGTGGCCTGGGAGGGAGAAGGGTGTGACATCTGTCCCCAAGAGGGGCAGGCCACAAGAGTTGGGCATTACCAAGATGAGCAGGACAGAGTCCAGGATGGGCCTCTCTCTGCCTGTGGGCCTACACAGCTGTCATATGAAGAGGGCCTCTGGGGGGACTTTGAACTGTGGAGCAGACTGCAAATGGCAGGGGTTGCAGGTGAGGAAGGATGAGCTAGGGGTGAATCTCACTGCTGGGGGAGACACAAAACTGTGGCCCCACGGCAACAGACACAAGTTGACAGAGAGTTGTTTCAAGGGCTTTCCTGCTCTCACCAGGAACCTCAGGCCTCTTCCAACCAGGCAGTGGAAACGGCCCTCGTAAGAATCATGCATGAAGCCAAACCAGAGGGCTTTGGCCTCAGCTATTATTCCTACCCTCAGCTGGGACTTGCCATTTGGAAAAGAGCTGAGCAACAACAGTGGTGGCAGTAATAGTGGGGGTTAGTATTGTTCCGTATGGTTCCCCCTTCTGTGCCAAGGGGGAAGGAGACCCACGTCTTCCAATAAACTGAGCCAGAGAGAGGTTCAGTAGCTGGTGGCACAGTCCAGTTCTTTGTTGAAGATGCACTGTGGAGGGGGTGGGGCTCTGAAAGACAAATTTCTCAGTTAAAACAGCACCCACTCCATGTAGCAATTTCATTTCCAAAGCTCTAGCTTAAGTTCATTGTGAACTTGTCCAGGTGAGTGAGACCCTTCCCATTTCCAGATTGGGAATCGGAAGCTCAAAGGTCAGAGGCTTGTTTGTGGCCACACAGCTAATAAGAAGTAGAGCTGGGATTCGAATCTAGCCCCTGAGCCTCCACCTCTGGGTGGTATACAGTGCTCAGGTCTGGAAGGAGAAGAGGGCAAAGGCAGCAGATAAAGACCTTTGGGGACAGCTTTCCTGGGCACTGGCTGTTCCTGGTCAAGGGCCGACTGTCAGGCACATGTCCCTGAGGGCTCATAAAGCACCTAGGGATGAGAGCAATGATGACAAGTTCAAAGTCGCTCTGCCTGCCTGGGTCTCGGCCGCCAGCTGGAGGGTTTTAGCTCTGTAAATTATACCTCTGCCAGTTCCCTAGAGCCCAAGTGTTCCAGCCCTCTGCAAGCTCAGCGCATTCTCACCAACAGCCAGGCTTGACTCCAGCCCTCACTCCCAAAGACAGACCCACGAGCCTGTAACCTAACAAACCTCCTCTCCGTGGGCCATTATGCAGGAGTGTGACTGACTCTGAGGGCCATTACCAACAAGGATGCACATCTTCCAAGGGTCCGAAGGCTTGATGGCCCAGGAAGCAGAAGTCCCTGAGTTCACACTGTTGCATGAACAGAGCTAGAGTCCTAGATCCTCCAGGGGAGTGGCAGCAGAGAAGTAGAACCCCAACTCCAGCAGTTACCTGAGGGGTTGGCACCTAGCAGGTTCCCACATCAGTTAGAGGAAACAATAGCATGGGTTACTGTCACTCTTGGTGAGGTCATGTAGGCCACCTAGCTATGAGACCCAAGTACTAAACAGTCACTGAAATTGCTTTTCATTTTTAATCATAACAGCCCAACTGGTCCTGCTGGTGACCAGACCTCTCCTGTGGCTTTGGCTGAGCAGGCCTCAGCAAGCCCTCATTGCCACCTCTCCTGATTCACTTTCTCTGACCCTGAGGCCCTGGATAAACCCCTTCCTTCTCTGGGCATTAGCATCACTCTGAAGCTCATGGTTCCCTGGAGTAAGCTGGTCACTTAGCATGGGGTGAGGAACTTGTAGCCTCTAAACCAGGGCTCCTTAAAAGCCAAGACCCATATGCAGAATCTAAGAGCAATGGTTTAAGTGCACAGAGCTGGGGGCTCTGGAAACACCAGGGTCAAGTCCACCTCCATCTTGCACACATCATGTGACTTTGTGTATGTTAACTTTTCTGAGCCTCTGCCTCTGTGTCTATGGAACAGGGATATGAAGTCCAGCACTCTAGGCTTGCTATACAAAGCTGGTGGAGCCATGTATTTCTAGACAAAGCCACATGTAATAAGAGATAGCTACCATTTCTCCAGTCATCTGTGATCTGTGTCTCTTGCCCCCACCCCCAGCACATCCTGGCACAGGTGCTGAGTGTGTGCCATTCACAGCCTGCCCACACGACAGGTGGCCATCATCGTTATCATTGGTGTTATTATGGCTGCATCCTAAACACCTGCCCTCCTCCATGCATTGATGGGAGTGCATGGCCATGGTGGCCAACAGCTCCAGGTGTGCTGGTCTAAGAGCCTGTTAGGAGTAGCTGCACCCTCCAGGTCCCTGTAAGGCCAAGGATCTTCTCCCACACCTCTGTGGGAGCTCTGTGCTGCCTGGGAAAGAGAAAGGTCGTGGGAATGGCAGTCTTCCCTCGGGTTCTACCCCTCACTCTCACCTCCCAGAAGGACGAGAGACATCCTCCAAGTGGCCAAAAGGCCCCAGGACCTAGGCTCTTGGGTTTCAAGATCATGTCACCTGGACAGGACATCACCTTTTTCCTCCCTTACTGCCAACCACAAGAACTTGTGAGTGACCCCAACTGCCTCTACCCAAGTACTCAGCCTCCAGGGCAGGGCAACAATGGCTTTAGAGCCCTTTTTGCCAACTACAAGTCCCAAGCCAAGCTGATTCTGCAGCCCAGGACATTGTCATCCCCCAGGCCTAATTCTCTTACCTTGGCAGGGCAGGTAACAACCACCAGTGACTCCCAGGGACATGGGGCAAGCTCTGTCCTCACTTGCCTATTTCTCCATTGTTGAAATGTGACTGTTTGATCAGACAATGATTTCCAAGATGCCTAAGGAGGGCCTAATATGGGTGGGCCCTATCAACCTATGAATGCAGTCTAACATGAAATTGCAAATGTGCTAAAAAAAATTATAAGATTGACTTTCGTGATTTTGATTTTTTTTTTCTTGTTTGTAACTCGATTGTGTTGTTCTTGAATGTGAACCTTGCAGATGACAGTGAGGCACCTCTACTGGGAGTTCAACATGGCCTCTGAGGTTTGGGTAAAAGTAGACACATAGTACAGGCTGGTAGTGCCACTATCCGACCCTGGCCTGAACTTCCATCAAAGCCCATTATTCTTCCTTAGCACTAACACATGCTATACTAGATATTTTCTCTCTATTCCTGCTTATTCCCCTCCTGACTAGCTCACTCCTTTGGTACAGAGATATGTTTCTGTCTGTTGTGAATCTCAGAGCTTGTAACAGCACCCCAAAAATAGAAGATATTCAAGGAAAAGCCTGCTAAATGACTATACAGTGTGTGTGTGTGTGTGTGTGTGTGTGTGTGTGTGTGTACAAATATCTAAGGCTCCCGGGGAAGAGTCAATTTGCCCAAATATTACCACAGCTAAAACACAAATTTAAGATAAATCATATTGCCTGCAGGAAAAGAGAGTATGTTCCTTTACTGGGCAAGCTGGTAAAATGTAAACACACTGTATCGTTAATAGCATCATAGCAATGTTATGTTCCTGTTTTCCATAATTGTATCATATTTGTGCAAGATGCTAATGACAGGAGAAACTGGATGATGGGAACTCTCTGAACTTTTCTAGCAGCATTTCTCCATGCTTAATATAATGGGAAAATAAAAAGTTAAAAAAAAAAAAGCAGGCACAGTGATATATGCCTTTAATCCCGGCACTTGGGAGACTGTGAGTTCAAGGCCAGCCTGGCCTACATAGTGAGTTGCAGGCCAGCCAGAGCTATATAGTGAGACCTTGTCTCAAAAAAATAAAATTACAGCTGTTGGCCTAAGGTGGTGCTCCCATCACTGGGGTGATGGCCCAGTGATGATAACAATGTGATCTTGGGGTATCCCAAGACCACACACCAATGTGATATACAGTGTTTCTCTGAATCCAGACATGGTGGCTCAAATCTATAAACCCAGCACTCTGGAGGCTGAAGCAGAAGGGTTGCTGTAAGATCAAGACCAGCCTGAGTTTCTTATGCCAATATAAACCCCCAAATAAATAAAGAATAAGATAAAAATAAAATAAAATGTTTCTGTCTAGTAACCCTCTGCTATTTTGACTGTGCCACTACCTCCCCCCCCCCCATAGAATTGGCTTGGCCGATTGTATGGGACTGCCTGGGTCATGAGTGGTGACTGTGATGTTTATGCCCACTTAGACAGTTTGTCCAGCCCTTGTGCAGACTAAGACTGGGGGCTGCTGTCAATCTTGAGATGCCTGAAGCCTTCCAGTGACATGACAGCCATAGCAGCTTCCTGGATGGTGCCCACAAAAATCTACACACATACAACAGTGTTCAGGCCTCACTGTCTCCACGTATAAAGAGGGACTGTGCTAAGTGAAGCAGTGACTAGAGAACTGTCCCTCTAGAGGCTCCTGAGTTCACAGTGGGCCCTCTGAGGAGCATGCCGTAGGGAGAGGATGAACCTCCACCTGTGTATCAGTAAGGAAGCTGACCTCTTGACATTGTCGCGCACAGAGTCACCGCCTCTGTGCTAATTGTCAGAAGGCAGGCTGGAGCCACACAGCACACACCCGCCCATCAGACCGTCAGGACCTGGCAGCCCCTCACATCCATGCCATCTATCCCTGCAGCTGCAGCATTTTGCTCAGCAGCTCTCACTGACAGAGTCCACAACCCCACTAAGGCTCATGTCAGTCCTCAGGAACTGTCTGAGCAGGAAAAAGAGATGGCTGCCCTGCTTCTCTTGAGAGACATTGCCTGCCCCTTTAAAGAGCCACAGGGAGGAGGCCCAGCAAGGAGGGAGTGTGCCCCTTCAGCAAGGAGGGAGTGTGCCCCTTCACTACTGGGGTTGAGCCTAGCCCTAGGGGGCCACACTTATCCCAGAAAACTGTCTCTCTGTACTGGCTCATTCTCCACTGTCCTGTGTCCCAGCTCATATTCTGGTCCCTCCATTCCAGCCAGCCACCCCTGTCACCCCCTCCTCTCCCACCACTCCCTGGGAGATGTCAAGAGTGGCAGGCAGGCGTAAGCTCCCCCATGTGTAAGACCGCTGCAGCAGGGTCTGCCCACTTGAAAATTGCTTTCCCCAGGTCCAGACAAAACAGCTGGGCATTGATGGAGTTTGCAGAAAAATTAATCAGTGCCAACTGGCAGCAGTGCCAGGCGCCGCCTGGGCCTGCTCCATCCTAATGCCTCCCGAGCTCCTACCTTAATGGTTCCTGACAAGACTAATTTCCTCATGCAGGTGATTAGCGTAGGCATTATCACCTTCGCTGTGACTCAAGACACTTTGGGGGTGCTGAGGGTCTGCCTGGGAAAGTCAGCTCCCTGTGACTTCACCCCAGTGACAAATGGAGGGATGGGGAGCCAAGGGAAAAGAGCTGGCCAGATGCTCAACAGTCATTCATTCACTCACGCATCCCCAGGCCCACTCTGAGCTGGGCCTCACACTTGGGGAAAGGTTCATGTTATGCAGCTGCAAAACAGAGATAACGAGCCATGGGGGGGTGGCTGTGGTGAATCCATGGGGGTCACACCTCTAAAGTGCTTAACAAGAGCCTGCAGGAGGCCAGGAGTCAATAAACCACAGCAAATGTCACCACTCCACAATCATACACCATACCTAAATACTAAAGTGGTCATTAATCGCCATGCTGATATTAATAAAATTAATAAGTAAACATTAATAACCCTGTGGGGAGTTAGACACAAAGAGCTGGGACACAGGTTACTAGGTGCTGAACAGAGCCAATAACAAAGCTGACAGCAGTGAGAAAAGAGAGGCTGGAGTCTCTAGGATGGGTGACCTGGATGGTGAGTAGGAATTCTCCCGGCAGGGAAGGGGACCAGCATTGGAGCCAAGGGAAGGGCCTCTAAGAGAGTTCAGCAATAGAACAGATTATGCTGTTCTGGGTTCCAAGCAGTTGGATATGGCCGAAGATCAGGTGTCTGTGGGGAGAGGGGAAGTGGACTGTGACAGATGATTTTACTTCTATAAATGCTGTGGGCATTTGTAAGATGGACACATCACATACACCAGGGCCTGAGGTCTGAAAGTACAGCCAATACACACGGCTCTACTCCCTCTAAACCCCACCAGGAGCTGGGTAGGTTAGGTCTTTGCAAACTTAGCTGGGTCTCTCCCTGGGCCAGCCATGCTCTATGTCCCAAGGGCTTCCAGCAAATATGCTACATGTAGCTCCAGCAAGCAGCTGGGATGATAATAATCACCATCTTTGCATGGTGTGGGTCTGGCCATTCAAACGCACAGGCACGTTTAGCGTCTGTGCCATCTGGGAGAAGGCTCTCCTGGGCCCACTCTCTGAACCACTATCCCCACTGTCACTGTGAACACCTCCCTCCTGACACACACTGTCAGGGAAGCTATGGCTTGAGGCTCTGTGAGGGAGCCAGTCACAGCCTCTTGGAAGATTCTAAAACTGGCTTGAAGATGCCAGGCTTTCCTAAGCTGTTCCAAGTCCCAGACACATGTGAGGCTCAGGGCTAGGGTCTGGGGACATGGAGTCAGTCCTATCCACCTGGAAGCATCCATAATCCAAGACAGGAGAGAAATGAACAACCACGCTTGTCACCAAGAAGGTAACCAGGCACAAGAGAAAGCCTGCCACTCTGCCTGGAAGGACCCAAAGGGGACCAAGACTGCACAATAAGCCATGGGAAAGTAGATGTGAAACGTGACTCAGAAGCTGAGTCCCAGACCCTCCGACGTGGAGAGGCAGAGCTGATGCATAGAGGCCAGCAGAGATGGATGGAAGAAGCCTGTCAAGATGGGAGAGGATCCCTAAAGACAAAGAGGTGGCCACAAACTCAGCAACATAGAGGGTGATGCGGCTCTTTATTTTGTTCTTTGAGCAAGGATCCTGATATAGACCCCAAGTCTATATCAGGCCTTGGATTCCCAATCCTCCTGTATCAAGAGTATCTAAGGAATGCTGGAGTCAGCAGCCATCTCATGCTATAGGTGCCTGATGTCTGTTCATGGCCCACAGTCAGTCCCAGGCATGTGTGATGTTTATCAGCCTGACCAGAAATGGGGCCGTAGATCTGTTCTTGACTGCAGTCCCTATGCCCAGGAGCCATATATTTGCACTTGCCCCCAGTCCCTCTGCCCAGACCTTACTGCCTGAGACTGATGTTCACATTTTCATCAGGACCCACACAGACAGGGGCCCTGCCACAGGAAATGGGGCTGTGTGGACAGGCTAGAGCAAGGCTGAGCGACTTAATGGCTTCATTTGGCTCCTATCTTCTCTGGCTAGGAGATGCTCTTCGAAAAGACAATCAGGCAGAGGGAATGGGAGCCCAGGATGGCAGAGATAGCAACAGCACGTAGCCTCCACATTCTGCCCTCCCATCCCACTGGAAATTGAGGCCAGAGGATGGAATACCGGGCAGGTAGACCAGTCTCTAACCCTAGAGAGAGCATTACCGTGATTTGACACATAGAAACACTAGGGTGCTGCCTCAGGTCTCAGTATGTGTGGCTGTTACAAGAACAAGTTCTATCTACATCATGTATATTTCATTATCATTGTTTTTTTTTTTTTGAAGGCCCAGCAGATAGAAGTGGACCAGTGGGCATGAGTTCTGGGTAGGCAAGTTTCAAACCAATATTAGGAAGGAAATTTGTTCCTGAATCCTTCCATGGAGGAATTGTGTGGGATTGCAAGTCACATCACCAGGGGTCCACACCAAAGCCATATAGCATAGCTCAGAGGCAGGCAGCCCAGTTGCCCCCAGCTCTGGCAGTGGGTGAACAGACACTCAGCCTGGCTTGGGCTCTGGCGTTATCCTGAACACCAGAGCCAGCTTCTCCGTGTGTTTAGCAGTCTCTCACAAAGCCTCTGGCTGGCAGGGAGCTCCAGTCACCATTGCTGGGCCATAGAGCTTTGCCTCCAGGGATGTGACATTCTAGGTATGGAAGCTAATCTGTGGGGTTAATGGTGTTTCAAGTAAATTTATTCCCACCAACCCTATGAGGGGACAACCCATCGCCCATTTTCAGATTGGAGTACAAATTGAGAGAGGAGGTAGTTGGTGGCCATCAGACCTCAAAGTCAAGTCCTTAGGATGTTTCCCTTTCCATGTAGAAAGCAAGGGCCAGGCCCCTGCACACATGCCTGCCATGTCCACAGGAAGCCACACATACCCTGGGAACAGCTCCAGCCATGTGAGTGCCAAAATCCCACAGGAGACTCCAGGCCTGCCTGCCTCATCAGAGACCCTGGAAACAGGCACAGTCAGACCACATCCTACTAGGTCCAATATCTTCTCTCTGACAAGTAACAAGTAGAGAACCAGAGGAGTGTGCTTCTGTATCCCAGGTCACAGAGTTAAGGACCAAAATATTAGCTTCTGGTTTCTAGGTTAAAGCCCTGTTGTCCGGATCCTTAAGAAAAAGGGGAAGCTGAAAAGTCGCTGAATGCCTAGCCAAAAGAGAGGGGTAGAGCTGTCCCTGAGCTCCCCAGAGCCAGGAGAGATCCCACTAGACAGCCATCCCTGCTGTGGCTGCCAAGGGTAGCCTTCAAGGGGCCCTAGTGCTTGGGAGTGGCTCCCAGGAGCCAATCAATGCTGGCATTTGCAGAAAACAAGCCAGGGCTGCAGCCAAAGGTAACAGGGACTGAGCCTGCTGGACGCCCCCTGCTAGACTTTGAGCCTAGGACTTCTCACAACCAAGCTGTGCCCACTCTCTCTGCCCATAGCAGGCCTTTAGACATGCCAAATGAACATGGTACTGCAGAGTGCCAAGCAGGATGCAGCCAGCCCTGCTCCCTCCAGACGTCTCGTTGTCTTTTCCAGCCAGCACCAACACCAGTTGGTAGCTGGTCACCCCTCAGCTTCTGCTGTCAGTTGTGTGGATGCATACCCTCGACCACAGAGGACCACCTGCTTTGAGTGAGGTGACATGAGAAGGTTCAAAAGCCAGCCACAGAAACAGTAAATGAAGGCAAGGGGGAGGACCTCCTTCCCATTTGGGTCCCACCTCCTTTCACCACCCTGGGGAACACACCAAACATTCCCTCAGTCCCAGTCACCCAGTGCTCAGATTTCTTCATCCATTTGCCTGACACCCCTCCACAGCCACAACATTCAGAACTGGCATAGAAGCAACAGTCCAGGTATATATTTGAGGCAAAGAGAATTAACTAGAATGGGAGGGAGCAGAGGTCCTAAGGGTGATCCACACTGCAGGCTACTTGTGTATTTGCTGCCAGGCATGCATGTCCAATATGCAGTGTGTGGACCATGTGGCCACACGCAACCAAGGACAGCTGTGTACGTGGCTCGACACAAAATCATAAACTTCCTTAAAGCATTAACAGATTATTTTTGCCTTTGGTTTTGTTTGCCTGACTCAATCATGTGGTTCTGCAGCATGAACTTTTTAGATGATGAGGTCACTTTGCAATGTCAAAAGCCTGGACATGCCAGGACCATACACAAGTTCTAGCGTCTACACAGTCTTGCTTATACCAGCCTGTGCTGGCTAGTTTTCTGTCAACTTGACACAAGCAAAAGTCATCTAAGAGGAGGGAACCTCAATTGAGGACACGCCTCTATAAGATCAGGTTGCCAGCAAGTCTGTAGAGCATTTTCTTAATGATTGACACCATTGTGGGTGGTGCTGTCCTTGCGCTGGTGATCCTGCGTTCCACAAGAAAACAGGCTGAGCAAGCCAGTAAGCAGCACTCCTCCATGGCCTCTGCATCAGCTCCTGCCTCCAGCTCCTGTCTGAGTTCCTGGCCCGACTTCCTTTGATGATGAACAGTGCTGTGGAAGTGTGAGCCAAATGAACCCTTTCCTCCCCAAGTTGCTTTTTGGTCATGGTGTCTCATCTTAGCAATAGTGACCCAGATTAACACACACCCCATAACAGAACTACATGAGGGGCGTGCCACATGGACAACCCTCCAAATAATACAAATGTGAAACAAACACAAAGACTATACACTTCCCCACCAAGCCTTGAGCAGCTCAGTGAGGCTCTCAAGGGACTTGTAGATGATGTCCCCATCCCATGAAAGGGGCCTCTGGCACAGCTACAGGAGAGTACCCACAATCTAATCTTGTTTTCTGAGAAGCTTCAAGGTCCCTGGAGCTGAGCCGTAAGCACAGACCTCAAGCTAATGTTGTCAGAGCCACACCTGGACGCCAGACACAACAGCCCTGTGATGAGGTAACTGGGTCAGGGGTCTGGGAGGGGCACTAGATAGTCAAAATCACCTACGTCTAACGACAAAACCCAGCAAGCACATTTCAGGAAACTTTGTCATCACAGAAAGTCCACAAAGGGCCAGGAAACAAAGGCACCTGCGGCCTTCTTCATGTACCCACAAAGGCTCAGAACGGAGCAGAAATGAGCCATTCTACAGGATAAAACCAGCCCAAAATGGGAGAGCAGCAGTGGGGACAGCCGTAAACCATGTTGCTTGGAATACCCCTCAGCTTGAACAGGCCGCTATGATGGGCAGCCATGGGCCTGTCCCCACTGGCATCCAAACAAGAGGCCGATGAACATCACAGAAGATTCCAACAGGTGAAGGAAGTCTCAACCTCCAAGATCCCTTCCACTTACTAAAGGCCCATCACCCCACGCTACCCACACGCCCACCAGCCCAGGTTCCAACTCACCCACAGGTGTGTCCTCGCTGATCAGCAGGTAAGTGTCAAAGAAGTGGTTGGTGAAGAACGGTAATCGGTTCACCTGGCCTGCAAGTCAGAGGACAAGTACATGAGCCTGGTGGCTCCTGCCAGCTTTATGTATCCTACACAAAGGTGACACAGAGAGGGCTGAGTGGCACTGACCGTGCGCCATTTCCCAAGACAGTCAGTCAGGCTACAGGTGGCTGCAGAGCACTAGCCCCAGCACGAAGAGCACACCAGACCTTTAAGGCTTTGACCTTCCCCCAAATTTTCAGGTTCCATCTTAATTAACCTTTCATATTGATGACATATTGAAATACCATTTGGGGTTTCTTAGATAAAGTCAAAGACGTAATTAAAATGAATTTCACTGTTTCCTCTTTTCTTCCTAATACGGCTCCTGCAAATCTCAAGCTTACACCCGCGGGCACGTGTCATGGTCACCCCGGCACCCACACAGGGCCTGGCGCTTATAAAGCCCTGAGAGCATGTCTGCTGAGGGAGGAATAATAATGATGACCATAGCGGCAGCCACTACCTCTAGAACTGCGTCTCTGTGTCAGCCACTCATGGAATGAGGCTTGCGGGAGTATCCCAAGCTATATGGCATCCAGACTTCAAAATTAATCCTGTTAACCATGGGGCGCTCTGACAGCACCGTGTGTGCTGGGGGCTGGGATGAGCCAGATGACATGTACTAACACTGGAGGACTTCACCACAGAGCCCCTAGCAAGCTCCCTCGAAGGCTGGCTTCTCCCGTTCTCCATTTCCTCTTGGCAGCTGCAATAGGAAGAAGGGATACTTGCCCCTCAGTCACTGAAAACTGGGGGCAAGTTTCCATGGTCCAGCCCCTGCTACAGGGGCTCTTATAGGAAATTTCAGGGACCCTGGAAGGGGCAGGGACAGCTCTCCCACTCTCTTTTCTACTGACCTGGGTTCCCTTAAACTCATGCCAGGCTCCCAGAGGGTAAGAAACTGGAGTCAGGGAGGAAACTGGGGACATAGGGGAGCATGGCCTCTCTCCCTGCCCCTACTTAGCACACAGATTATGCTTGCTGGTGGCCCTCAGACACTCTGGCCTCACCCTCCTGATCAGCACTGCTGCCTTTTTTACTTCACGTGCTAAATGTCATGCTTCCCCCATTTCCACGACTCTCAGGAAGCCCTCCCTGAACCACCTCAGATGGCATATGCACCTGTACACGTGTGTCCATGCTCACATGGACACCTCAGATGGCATATGCACCTGCACACGTGTGTCCACGCTCACATGGACACGTCAGATGGCATATGCACTTACACACGTGTGCCCATGCTCACATGGACACCTCAGATGGCATATGCACTTACACACGTGTGCCCACGCTCACATGGACACCTCAGATGGCATATGCACCTGCACACGTGTGTCCACGCTCACATGGACACGTCAGATGGCATATGCACTTACACACGTGTGCCCACGCTCACATGGACACCTCAGATGGCATATGCACTTACACACGGGTGCCCACGCCCACATGGACACGTCAGATGGCATATGCACCTGAACACGTGTGTCCACACTCACATGGACACATCAGATGGCATATGCACCTGCACACATGTGTCCATGCTCACATGGACATCTCAGATGGCATATGCACCTGCACACATGTGGCCATGCTCACATGGACATCTCAGATGGCATATTCACTTACACATGGGTGCCCACGCTCACATGGACATCTCAGATGACATATGCACCTGCACACGTGTGCCCATGCTCACATGGACACCTCAGATGGCATATGCACTTACACACGGGTGCCCACGCTCACATGGACATCTCAGATGGCATATGCACGTGCACACGTGTGTCCATGCTCACAGCAGCAGTCTTAGGAAGAGCCAGTAAAATGGCACCTCATCTTATTTGAAATCTTTTTGTCCCCATCTAGGCACAAGGCTTCCCTTCCCACTTGTGTACAGAATGGCAATAACGATGGGCTTACTTCACAGCTAACCTGGGGATTGATGAGATTACATACAAAAGTCACTCAGTGTCATGCCTGTCATACACCATGCTTTAATAAGTGGTAGCTGTTACTAATCCTGGCATGAATAAAAGTGTTGTATGGAGGGGAAGGACTCTGAGACCTGCTGCAGGCCTTGGGTTTTTGACATAAGGAAATAGAGGGACCTGGGCACCCCAAAATGCAATAGTGGATGGAAAATTGGTGATGAGGGAAATTCTTGCCTGCAACAGGTTGGTTTATTTCCAAATTTTCTTTCTTGAGGCCTCCTGACACCCAGGGATGCCATGTCTGAGGTTCCTCAGACCCAGCACCCAGGCACCAGGCTGGATGAGAGTCAGAGAAGGCTTGCTTGGGCCTCTGTCCAAATGGAGAGCAGAGGGTCCCATGGAGTCCATGGGGGAAGGGGTGAGGGAAGGGAGACAGCAGGGAGATGAGAGACTGAGAGGGCATAACATTGTTGAGGGAGGGTCTGTCTCACCTCTGCCTCCGAGGGATAGAGAAGCAATAATTCATTCTGGGGAGCTGGGTCTCCGACAGGGGAGACCCGTGTTACATAGTCCGGTCACCAGAGAAGGGCTAGCATAGGAAGGTGAGTGGCAAGGGATACAGGAAGCCACACATTCTTCAGCCCCTCCCGGCCACCCACACAGACAGGGTCAGCACCAGCCAACCACCACACTACAGGAGCAGCTCTGGCCACTTAGCAAACACAGATGTGGTCAGCGAAGCTAGCCAGCACACAGGCAGATTGTCTACGTTTTGCCAAAGAATTTGCCTGATGGCCTCAGGCCCCTTGATATGCTTCTCTGTTTTCTGTGCCCCATTCTGCTCCCATGAGAGAAAGGTAAGTACTACTAACAACAGGGTGAACATTCATCTGGTACCCGATGTACCAGTCAGAGGACTTGATGTCTATATTGATTCATGGGATCGACCTGTGTTGCTCCTGAACTATAGACAAAGAAACTGCAGTCCAGGGAGGTTCAGAAGGGAGCCCAATGGAGCCCAGGGACTGAGAGTGTAGTGTGCATGCAGAACAGTCACTGAGATCTCAAGGGGGACAGCCAGCTCCCTGAGCAAGCTGGGACCAATGTGCTATATACACGTGTGGCTTTTACTGGACAGACAGCTGGTGCAGCAAAGCCAGGAAGGGCACGAGTGTGTAAGCTCATAGAGGCAAGGACAAGTGTCCTGACTTAGGCCTCCTGCATGAGGCAGGCCAGGGTTAGTCATCTAATTAAAAAAAAAATTAAATTAAATAAATCTCAGGTTAAATGACCTTGGGCCCCAGCCTCTCTGTAAAAAGTTCTGAGACTGAGTCAGCTCTGTCTCTGAGAGTCTGTGAGCCTGGGCTGTAGTCCCAAGCTGCTTGGGTGGGAGTGAGCTCCCCATGGCTGAGGGCATTCCGGTTGGGAAAGGGGACAAGGAAAGGAGAGTGTCTTCAGGAATGACGCTAGCAAAAATCCAACAAGTGTGAAGCAGTAGTGTCTCCCCTGGAGGGAAGCAGCAGAGAGGGGCCCTGTGGGAACATGCTTGGCTATGTCGCCAGGCACGTGGTGCCCACAGCTGTTCTCTGAGGACACCCAGGCCCCAGGAGACACTGTGCATGGCATGCCTGTGGTCCTGCCTTCCTTCAGTGTAGCCTCCCTGTTCCTTACTGTCTCCTGCTCAGAGGCAAGTTCAAGGTGCTTAGGCTTTCTTGGTGGGCAGTAGTGGCACTAGGAAGGGAGATTCCTAAAAGAAGGACAGTTCTGGGCTATCACATACCTATACTCAGGCTGCCCTGGCACGCTGACCACCCACACCTCACCCTTGCTAAGGTTGCCTTCTTCCCTCCACCTCCTCTAAAATGAGTCCTCAAAGGCAAAATAAACAGCTTTCCCTTCTGGCCAGGTGGCACCTCAAAGACTCTTTTTCCTCCGAGGGACTTCTCTAGAGCCAGAGACGTCCCTCTGAGCACATCCTGCACCGCACCCTGTGTATCAACCCTGCATACTCTTCTCCTACTGAACTGGACCCCCAGCATGTGAGTTGATGCCTTTACTCCCTAGAGAAGGCATACTGTATATACAACATCACACAATGTGTGTTCAAAATACAGCTGTGAAACTGAACAGTACTGTGACCACTCTCCACAGCCCAGGAGAAGGACAGTTCACAGATCATGGAACCGAAGAATTTCTCCAGACTCCTCCATGGCCTCACGGGACCCAAGCCCTGGGGATAGCCAGTATTTTAAGCCCTACGTAAACTACAGGAGACAACTGAGGCCTAGGGAGGGAAATGTGCCTTCAGTCACGTGGCAAGACATGGTCTCTGGGGTCCTAGAGCCCAAAGTCAGGCTGCTGGCATGAGCAACCTCCAGCCCAGCCTCCCAAGCACTGGCTGGTATAGCAGGGAGAAGGCGGACTTACCCCAGGATCCAGACACCAGTGTGAGAAGCCAGAGCACAGCACAGGAAGTGTCAGCACGGCACCTCATGGCTCCTGAGGATACAAACAAGGAGAGTGTGTGATATGTGCACCCCTGGAACTCCAAAAGCCCGTTTCTGAGGCCCCGTAGAGCAAAGCCTGGGAAGCTGGGGAGGGGGGAACAGCATCCATGGAAGAGTCTAGGCCAGCCTCATCCAGGTCCGGGTATATTGTGTGGTCCAAGAGTATTTGGGCTTTGTCAGGACTGATGTGACAGGCAAAGCTCCGGGCAGACACAGAGGACTTGCTGGGGACACATTCAGGGTGCAGTGGACAAAACGAAAGGCCGCTGCCTCTGCCCTCTGAACCTGTATCCTGCAGAGCAGCGTAACACAGCCAGCTTGGGAACAGAGTCAAGTGTGGTGTTAACCAGGAAGAGGGGCCCTGGCAAGTTCCACGAACCACCCAGCGCCTGCATCCTTGTTCCAGTTTCTCACATCCATCGTATCCTCACCTCACCCAGGAAGATAAGAGGAAAACGCAGGACATGGTTTGAATGAAAATGGCCCTTGACAGGACTTTGTGGAGAGACTTCCACATCGCTGCCAATATTGGGGGCCAATTCGCCAATTCAGCCCTGCAAGGGACTGTGTCTGAGCCCATACCCTGAGCAGACAGTGAGGTGACTCCCACAGATATTACAACCAACAATGTCCAAGGGTCCACGGAGCTGTTTCCTATTGTATGCACTTGAAACATCCTAATTACACAAGTAAATGGCCACCGGACGGCATGTCACAATGATACGGCCTCTTCTCCATTCCTCGGCATTCCCACCCCTGTGAGTTTCCTCAGCCCAATTCATGGGCTTGTGAGCTGAGAAACTCACCAGATGAGCAGGAGAAAGCTGCTGGACTGGTGGAAGGGGGTTCAGCTCTGTGAAAGCCACATACCCGCCCAATCTGAAAGCAGCAGCTGCTAATGGTTCGAAGGGTCAAGTGTGGCCACAGCTTCTGACAGTAAAAAGTCTGGAAATTCGACTTCTAAATGAATCAGACACTTAAATATTGGTAGATATTTCAGTTCCTAAGAAGCACGTTTTATGCCAAACATGACCCAGACAATGAGGCATTGCCTCTCAAGTCTCTGTGTCCGTATGTCCCCACCCTGGACTTGCTTGGGTCGTGGCTGCTGCTGATCTCTGTAGCAACTTGCAGGGCAGGGGTGTGGTAGAGAGCTTGCCTAGAATCTGCTAGTGGGGGGGGGGGGGCTGGAGTGTGGCTCACAGGTAGAGTGTTTGCATAGAACTGCTAGTAAGGGGTCCAAGTGTGGCTCAAAGGCAGGATCCACCAGTGAGGGACTGCAGTGTGGCTCAGAGGTAGAGTGCCTGCCAAGAGTCCACCAGAGGGGCTCGGGTGTGGCTCAGAGGTAGAGTGCCTGCCAAGAGTCCACCAGTGAGGTGCTGAAGTGTGGCTCAGAGGTAGAATGCTGGCCTAGAATCCACCAGTGAGGTGCTGAGGGTGTGTAGCTCCCTTACCTAGAATCTTCCAGTAAGTGGGTAAGGGTGTGGCTCGGCAGTAAAGAGCCCACCTAGAGTCTGTCACTGAAGAGCTGAATATGGCTCAGTGGTAAAGCACCTACCTAGCATATGAAAGGACCTGGACTTTATCTCCAGCCCTGAAAAAGTTTTTTAATTAAATTTTAAAAGTCATTTGTTTTTCTCCCATCATGACAGTCACAGATGACCCTCTAGGCCTATGTGACTTAGAACTGCCTTCTTGTCTTTAGGAGCTAAAACTAGACTAGCAGGGCTTTCCTACAATAGAGGGAGCTGTCCCCTCTGACATGTATCTGGATTCTTACCCCTATAGGCAAGGCTACCGTGGGTTTTCCTCTCTGTGTGACTATGTCAGGACTCTGCTATTCAATGTGGACCTCCAACCAGGGCCTTGCTGGGTCAATTAAACACCAACCCCAAGCATGTATGTCAGCCTTCATTAGATGTCACCAGATTCCCTTCTGGGAATGGTGACAGAAATTCACAGTCCCTCCTGCAGTGTGCAGTAGGGCCCAGGTGCCTACCTGCAAGTGATCCCTCTTTTTAACGGCTGCCAATCGGACATGTGAAAAACGTCATGCCATCCTCACTTTCATTTGCATTTTCCTAACTACCAGTGAGGTTGAGCACACTGCCTTTTTCCAAACATTTGAACCACTTTCCATCTGTTATCTCAAATTATCCTATTGGGTCCTGAAAACAAGCCAGCCAGCATTGTGCACAATATCCCTGATTTACAATTGGAGAAACCAAGGCACAGACCAATTGAGTAACGATCTGACACCCCGTTGTGAGTGACTGCCTTTAGGAAGAAGAAGAATCTGCAGTCCTCCGCCTTACCAAACCAGATGTTAGGAGAATTAAACATCTGTTTGGAACATCACCCAGAAATAGCTAGGGAATTCACGCCATGCTGCTGGGAGCCACAGGAAGCTTGTGGCGCACGAAAGAAGGAAGGAAGGAAAAAAAGGAACACTCATTAGAAGATTCCATCACCAGCCAAGGATCTTCACGAGTGTTCCCTTTACTCAGTCTTCCCAAATATCTCAACAAGAAGTTATTCCTGTCTCCATTTTACGATGATGAAACTGTGACTAAGGAAGGTCACCCTGGGGTGTGGAGTTGGGCTGGCATGCCATCACACTATCCTCTGGGACTCCCTTTTCTTGCATGTATTGTTTCTTTTGGGGTTGGGTGGGAACTGCGTGCTTACCAGAATTCAACAACTGGTGTCTTTTTTGATCACTCTTCATTTTACTGTTTGAGACAGAGTCTCTCTCTGAATCTGGAGCCCCCGTTGGGCTAGGCTGGCTGACCAGCATCTCCAAAACAGGGGCTGCAGGAACATGCTGCCATGCCCAGCTGCTACATGGATCCCAGAGATGTGAAGGCAGGTCCTCACACGAGGACTATCTTCCCAGCCCTGTTTTGTTAGTTCTTTTGAAGTGTCTTGCTCTATAGCCAAGAATGACCTTGAACCCACAAACCTGCCTCTACCTCCGGAGGGCTGAGTTTACAGCAATGCATTGCACACCCTCCCTGCAGGAGCACCTGTGTTCAGCAAGGAGGAACTTATGCCCAGGGGAAGCACCTGACACAGCTCTCAAGACTGTATGATGCATGTCCCGTCCCACAGGGCCAGCGCAAGGTCACTGAAACATTCTGGACCCCAACCTCCCTCTGCAGAGGTCTGTCCATTTCCCTCTCTTCTCAGACTATTAAGCTGGCTCGGTGCCCCAGCTGTCAGTCAAGGGAGATCAAACACATCCCATACTCTGACGGCTTCCATTCCCAGTCTCTCCATCCCTAGTGGGAGACAATGTTCCAGGCCCTAACCTCACAGCTTCCAAAGGGTGAAAGCAAGCGGCCTGACTGGAACTGGTCCATACTGGTCCTTGGTTGTCCCTGAAGCCCCAGACCTCATTCTTCATCATCCCTACTCCTTTGGCAATTTATATTTTACAGATGAGATAGCCCAAGATCATCGGAGGCCAGGGACCGTGTGCCTGGCTCACAGATGGCCATTTTGATGGACACTGCCTTCGCCTGCTGCAATGAATGGCAGGGACTCCCCTGGGAAAGCCTGACCTTGCAGTGTTCTGGGCAAAAGCAGCTTCCCAGCCTCCTGGCCTGGCTCTCCCTGCTTTTCACACAGCCTGGCCTGGTAGCTTCCTCTCCCACAAGCTCAAAGTTTCCACCCTAGAGATGTGGTCAGGGTACCCCCTCACTTCTCTACACCAGACAAGAAAACAGACACATCCGTCATGCTGGGCTTCCTGCCTAGGCCTGCAGGTTTCCAGAAACATATACATGCAGGGTCACAGCCAGTTACCCCCAAACCTTTCTGGTACCTGGCTTAACAGTCCTTCATATACATGGGAAAGATTCCAGAAACTTCTCAAATATCTCCACCACCAAGGAGACAGAGCCAGGCCCTAAAACATTCCAGCCACCAACCTTGCACCAAGCCCTATGGATGAACAGGGACAGAGCATGGCTGTAGACATATGCTAGGACAAATTAGAGCCACCAACATAGAGGATCCCAAGTTACCCAAGAAAGCTATACAGATGCCCAAGATCCATGATGCGTGTGTGTTTGTGTGTGTGTGTGTGTGTGTGTGTGTGTGTGTGTGTGTGTGAGTGTTGCCAGGCATGCTACACATTGGGGCTCAGAGAAGCTAAATAACTTGAGTAAGGTTACACAGCTACTAAGTAGTCAGGTCTGGAGTTGCACCTCATTCTGAAGGCCAGCATAGTCACTCCTGGCTTCAGACCTCAGATGTCATCAGTTCAGATGTACCCTGGGTGATGTGTTGGCAGGAGGATAGTAGGCAAGATTCTGCATCCACTGCACTGGCCAGTGAATCAGATTTTGATTCTAACATCTGAAAGGCCAGGCCGGCATGGGGACCAGGAAGAGCATCTGAGCTAGGGTTTGACAGAGGGGACACTGTGCATGCCCATCCTGGAGTGACCTACTCTACACTAGGCATTGTGCCAGACTCCAGGATACAGGAAAGAGAAAGGCCCAGACCCTGCCTGGGGAAAGCTGGTGCTCCATGAGAGAGATCAGCACAATCAGAAGGAGGGGCTGTTAGGAGCAGAGAGGAAGAGAAAAGAGAGAAGGGGCAAGCACGCTGAGGATCACTGGGGTGAGGATTCTCTGAGGGCCACTAAGACATGGATGTATGAGGAAGCAGGAGAATATGCTATTTGGACATCTGAGGGGGGAAGGTTCAGCCCTATGCAAGGGTCCTGGGGTAGGAATGTGCCTAGTGTGGTTGAGGAACAGGAAAGGCTAGCAAGACAGACTAATGCACACAGTGGAGGAGTCTGCAGGGGGTCAGGGCAGGGGTAAAGAACCATCATGGACCCCTTGAGCACTGACGCCCCGTGGCCTGGGTTCTGAAGCAGCCCCTCAGGGCTGAGTGGAAGGTGCACACAGGCACGAGGGTGGGATGGAAGCCGACTGAGGGGGAGGAAGCTAGTGATACAGGCCAGAGCTAATGCCGGTGCCCAGCAGGGGACAGGCATGACATCTGTCACATTATGGGCCTTATCCCAGCAAAAGCAGAGTGTCTTCCTTTCGGAGATGGCATACCTCTGCTAGGAAGAAGAAAGCATGACAACTCTGGCTGAAACACCAGGAAGGTAGAGACCCAAGGCAAGAGAGGCTGCAGTGGAGCCACTGAGGGGCAAGGACCAGCACACGGGATGGGCCTCCTCATTGGGCCTGGCTGTTGACCACCAGGTCACACTGCTGATCCTCGAGGCCAGGCTAGAGATGTGTGGAGGAGTCTCCAATGGCAAACTGTGACACGGCCCATGAGATCATCCCTCCACGACTCCTAAGATAGTGGATTATCAGAGAGTGGTAAAGGGGGTAGGGCACTCCCATGAGGCTGTATCTCAACCTGAGCTTGTCCCATATCTCCTTTTCCTCTTTCTCGCCCACTAAGAAGTGCAGGACAGGACATCCCTCTACAAGGATGTTCTGCCAGGCTCAAGGGGCTAAGTAGCCATGGGCCAAGTCCTCTAAGACCCCGCACCAAAATCTTTTAAGTTCTTTCAGTCTAGGGCTTGTTGCAGTGACAAGCAAAACAAAATAATAAAACAAACAAACAAAAAACCCTGTAAACTGTTGAGGGAGTCACAGCCATCCACACCTCTCCACCTATGGTAAGCCCAGCCATACCGCCTTCCTGCTTCAGAGTGAGGGGTACATGCCACACCTCAAAAGTGGGGCATCCAGATGTGCAGAACAGCCAACACCAGGCCGCAGAGACAAAACGAAGGTCTGCAGCCTGGCCACAGCTGAGGACTCACAGTTAGAAGAAGCATGTGTCCAGGTGTTGTGCACACATGCATACATCCATGCACATGCCCACCAACATAAATGCTTATGTGAACACACATGCATCTACACATACAGAAGCTGGGCTCTGTGACTTTCAAGGAGAGTGCCCACAATATGTTTATTGGCCAGGTGGGGCCCCCAGCCTGACCCTAAAGGCCTATCCTGTCTCACTACATTGTCCAGGCAGCAGCAAGACACATTCCTTGCCAATCTGAAGGGATCTTTCCACACATATACAGATCCCTCACAATGCCAGAGGAAGTCCACTGCAGCCTGGCTTCCCGGGCTAGCTGTTCCTTTCTTAGATGACAGTTAGACATGCCCCCATCTTTTAGGAAACAGACCCCATTCCCAGACAGTACGGCCACCACAAGCAGCTCCCATTTCCCCCTAAGCCTGAGAAGGAGTAAAGGACCATTTTCTGGCAAGAGGCAGTGTCCCCTCACCCCAGCAAGCAGGAGAAAAGGCTAGCAGAGCAGAGGGAGGGAAAGGGCCCAGAGGGGCATTTGAGCAGCATTTTGCTTTCTCGGGAGGGAGAGATTTTCTCAGCAGGGTGCCACGATTTAGTGGGAACTGTTATGAATTCCCATAAAATCAGATGCACTCAACTTTGAATGGCAACATGCTGCTGAAATGAAACACAATGCAGGGTTAGCCACGCCACCACACACCAAGAGGCTTGTGCATGCACGGTGCCTGCCGCCGACTCCGTTAGACCACTCATGGACAAGCCACTGCCTGTCACCAACGGCCGCACTTCAAAGCTCACAGTCTAGGCCAATGGTACAGAAAGGAGGGACACAGTCACCCTAGGGCATTCTGACCTTGCATCTTTCCCAAAACTCTCAAAAAGTGACATTGGAGAGGCTGGGAACCAGGAGGTGTGGAGGGCACCCAGGAAAGGGCGCAACATCTAGCATCTTCCAAGGGAGGTTTTGAGTCCAACCCTACCTTTCTTCAAAAATCGTTGGGCAAACATACATTGTATTTTTCTTGCAGGCAATCTACAGGCATAGTGAATAACTATGGAAAAGTGGGCAGAGCAGGAAGTCAGTGCCCCTGCTAGCTAAGGCGTCCCCTTCCTTTCCCAGGACTCCCTAAAGTGTCACCTGAGAATGACATGACATACACATTCCTCCCTCTCTTAAAAAATAAAACAAAATAAGCCACTCAGTGGCAGCCCACACCTTTAATCTCAGCACTCAGAGGCAGAGACAGGCAGTGAGTGTAAGGACAGCCTGGACTACAGAGAGAGTTCCAGGACACTCAAGGCTACACAGATAAGCCCTGCCTTGAAAAAATAAAAATAAAATGAAGAGGAGGCCTGTGATCTCAGAGGGTAAAAAACACGTGACGACCTGAGTTCAATTCTTAGATCTTACGGTGGGAGCAGAGAGCACAGTGCCAAGGGTTGTCCTTTGACCTTGCATGCCATGGCACACATACACAACAACATTTTAAAAAGACATAAGGGCTAGGGAGATGGTTTAGTTAGTAAAGTACCTACCACACTATCATAAGGCCTGAATTCAAGCCCCCAGAACCACATTTCTTTTCAAAAAGCCAGTCCTGGTGGCAGACACTTGAAATGAGTCCTTGGGGCTCACTGCCCGGCTAGCTAACCTAATTGTGAACTCTGAACAATGAGAGATCTGTCTCAAACAAAATAGAACAAACAAAAACCAAAGGAACAAGATCTGAGGAATGACACCCGAAGTTGATCTCTGGTATTACATGTTACACACAAGTAAACACACACTTGATCTAAATAGGTAAGGCCACCTAGTGTCCACATTCTACTCCTGGATAGGTGAATGGGTGGGGGGTAGATAGATGGGTGGATTTAGAGTCAGGGTCTTGCTTTAATGTTCAGGCTAGCCTTGAACTCTACTGGTCCTCTCACCTCAGCCTTCCCAGTAGCTCAGACTGCAGGTGCAGTTACCCTGGAGGGTGGGTACATCACGTTTTTCATCAGTTGAGGGGCATCTCAGTGTTAGGGTTACTATTGCTGTGTTGACACACCATGACCAAAGCAACTTGGGAAAGAGAGGGCTTATTTCAGCTTACACTTCTAGGTAATGGTCCATCCCTGAGGGAAGTCAGGGCAGGAACTCAAACAGGGCAGGAACCTGAAGACAGGAGCTGATGCAGAGGCCATGGAAGGGTGCTGCTTACTGGCTTGCTCCCCATGGTCTGCTCAGCCTGCTTTCCTATAAAATCAAAGACTACCAGCCCAGGGATGGTACCATTCATGCACTATGATCTAAACCCTCTCCCATAAATCATTAATTAAGAAAATGTGTTTCTCAGTTGAGGTTCTCTCCTTTCAAATAACTCTAGCTAATGTCAGTTTGACATAAAACTAGCCAGCACAGGGGACAATGTGACTGAACCAGTGCTCTGATGACAAGCCACATAGATTGTTTCTAACATTTCATTTTGACAAAGAAAGCCGCAGTAGATCCTCACTCCCAAATCCACACACATGATTAGGTGTTGGGACTTAGGAACTGTATTACCATACAGCTGCTGTCAAAAACACTCTAAGGCAGTGCTTCTCAACCTTCCTAGTGATACGACCCTTTAATACAGCTCCTCATGCTGTAGTGGCCCTAACCATAAAAATTATTTGTTGCTACTTCATAACTGTAATCTTGCTGCTATTATTGATCCTAATACAAATGTCTGTGTACATGATCTGCTATGAAAGGATCATTGACCCCAAAGGGGTTGAGACCCATAGGCTGAGAACTACTGCTCTAAGGATTGCACCCTAAGCTACATTCCTCTATTCAGGACACCACAGGGCTACTGCTCTTTCTGTGTATTCTAGAAAGACACCTAAGCTTCATCATCATCAAGGTATAAGAACAAGAGCTGAGTCAAGTTCAGCTTCCTCCTCTCCCCTGCTTCAGCCAAGGTTAGCAAGCTGTACCAAGGCTGGCCGGGCCTGGCTGCTTGCTGATACCTCCAGTGCCAGTCACCTGTGTCCTTGGCTGGGCTGACCCTATCCTTGGAGCACTGCTGACCTTGCCTTGTGTGGCCAGCCCTGCTCTCCAGGCACAGCCCTAATACCACCTGGTGTCGTACTGGATCTCCTGAAGGGGGCTCTCAGCATCCCTCACACTTCCCACCTTATTACAGGCATCTATCCCAGCATGGGGATGAGTGAACAACCCAGAGCCATTGTTCCAGCAGACCCTCAGTGCCCTGCAAGCAGAGCCTAGCTCCTCCCATGAGCCATCTCTCATGGGGGCTCTTATTTGAAGGCCCAGCAATCTCATTTTTTTTCTAAAGCTCCTGTCTTTGCCTTTCTCACCTGAAAAAATCTGTCTCCATCCATGCAGTCAGTAAGAATAGCTTCCACACACCCAGTCAGAGCCACATTCCTCCTTCCCTTTGACCAGCACACTCCTGCCTTCACCAGGCTCAGCTCTCTCCTTAGCCGTCACTGTGGCTTGTTAGAGTCTTGATCCAAAATTTGGATGGACATTTGTATGCCCACTTTTAAAACACCATTACCTCAATGGCCAAAAGGCTGAACCAACCAAATACCCACTGCTCATAACCGAATAGAGAAGCAAATGCAACACATGTGCAGAGTGGGAGAATCTTCATCTTTAAAGGTAGGGAAATTTGGGCCAACCAGATGGCTCAGCAAGTAATGGTGTTTGTTTACTGCTGCACAAGCCTGGCAACTCGAGTTCCATCCCCCAAGTCTATATAAAGGTAGAAGGAAGGAATAAACTCCACAAAGTTGTCCTTTGACTTCCACATATATGCTGTAGCACACTCAAAAAAGACACCTGTATCATACACACATACATGCATAATGCATACACAATTTTTTAATCTAAAGGGTAGGGAAACCTGGCCCACACTAAATCAGGGAAAAATTCAAAACATTAGGCTAAGAGGAATGAGGTAGACACAACAGAACATCTGACCTTACGATGCCTCTCAACTGAGCTTCTTGGGTCTGTCAAGTTTATAGGACATTTAAGGATGGTGCTAGATGCTGGAGAAGGAAGAATGAGGCACAGTTACATTCTCACATGATGGAAAGTTCCAGAAGGTAGATGGTCGTGATACTGCCCAATGGCATTCAGTGCCACAGAACTCGGCATTTTAAATGACCCAAATGGTCAACTTTATGTTATGAGTATTTCATGAATAAAAATGTAACACAAAAGTGGGATACATGTATAACTTAAGTACTTCTCTGCTGATATTTTTTAAAAAGCACCCCAGGAGACAGCTGGGTACATAGAATGGCATGCCCATTTCACAGATGCATAGACCAAGCCCTCCTGGGATGAATTTATGCCTGAGGATCAGCTGATGTAGATAGAGCATGCCAGGAGTTCTGTGAAGACAGTCTTTAAAAGCAACCGTTGATCCATTAATAGGAAAGGCATTCTAATTAGCCTCACCACCCAAAGGATGGAGTGTGCTTCTGAGTAGATAGATGGTGAGCTTTCTGTCCCTAGAGGTATACAAGTTGTGGCTGAAGGTCCATGAGGTGGTCACATAGGCAACACATATCTCCTCACACACACCGTGTTCTGCCTCCTGTCTCTTTATATTTATCACTTTCTCCCTGCCACCCCAAAACCACTTTCTAACCTTTGCTAAGGATGAGGCTATCTTTTTTTTTTTAAATACTCAATTTAAAAAAAAATTTCACATGTGTATGAGCAATACACAAATCATAATTCTTAAAAATAACAAATTGCAGGCCAGAGTAATCATAAGTAAATTGATATTGATAAATAAGCTTTTCTCCAGAGCAGTAGGTGGTTTATTTTAATCTAATGAGTTTTGTATTTTCTCAGCTTTCAGATGCCATGATGAAGGGCTGTCTGCAATAGAATTACGATTCTCTCCAAAATATTGTAATTTAATGCCTCATTTTGTCAAGACTTTCTGGAAAATGAGATTTGTTCCCAGTGAGGAATTTTGCTTGGCTTTTCCCCACGTGCCCCCACCCACCTCCCCAGGCATAAGGGTGCTCCTCAGGCTGAGCTGGGGGGAGAGTGGAGGCTGGGAGAGATGAAGGTGAACAGGAAGCAGGACAGGCGATCAGGCAGGGACACCATAGGCATTCGTGGCTGGACAGACCTGCTGTACAGCTATGTTACGCCCACTGCCCGCTCTGTGCTCAACACCACCCCTGTGAGGAAGCAGGGCAGGCAGGCCTCCTCTTTCCCGTAAGGTGCTAAAGGGGCTCTTGTCTGAGGGTCAGCAGGAATGGGTAAAGACTCCTGCAGAGAATAGAAAAGGTGACCCGCAGGTGGGAAGAAGAAGAGGCCACAGAAAGAAAGAGCTGCCTGTGGGGAGGTTTGGAGATCATCTCTTGGAATGTCTCCAGAACAGAGTGCTCAACGCCACCCCAGCCGGTTCCTTACATGCATTACTAATGTCCTGAGGAAACGTCTGAAGGAGGCAGCTCTAAGAACTACAGAGAACAAAAGATCAAGAGGCTGAGATAAGCAACCAAACTCACAAGGGCGTCCTACTTACCACTGGGTGTGTGAGCATGAGTGGGCAGCTGTTTTGTCTCGTGCCTCAGTTTCCCTTGTCTCTGAAATAAATGAGGGTTGTTGGGAGACTAAATGAGGCAGTGTATGTCCTGTCCTAAGCACAGCCTCACATGAGCAGGCTCACGTCGAACACTAGAAGTAGTACCTTTGTCACCAACATCACATCCATTGTTATTGTCTTTGTCATCATCATTGTCAACATCATTATCACATCATCAGTCTTGTCATCATTACTGTCACCATCATTGCCACGACTGTTTCAATGTTACTATTGTCATTCACAATCATCATTGTTGTCAACATAATCATTGTCGTCATTATCATCTCACCATCATCACTGTGGTTATCATTGCCATAATCACCACTGTGGCCACCATCGTCTATCACATCAACACTATGATCATTAGTTGTCATAATTAAACTTCATTGTCACCATCATCATCGTCACTATCATGTCACCATCATCACCGTGGCCACCATCATCTTTCACATCTTCACTACGATCATTAACTGTCATAATGAAACTTCATTGTCATCATCATCATTGATATCAACATCAATATCACCCTTAATATTACCGTGTGTGTGTGTGTGTGTGTGTGTGTGTGTGTGTGTGTGTGTGTGTGTGTACACGCACGCACACGCAACTCCTGCACATACATATTAGTGGAGAAGACTTAAGAAGCCAGAGTTTGATGTCTCTCTAGATTCTTTTGGAGAACTTTTGAGTTTTACATGTGCCCCACTCACTACTCAAAAGTAAATTTAAGGGTTGAGATTACTCATCCACACAAGGATGAGGAGCCACGTTTAGATCTCAGCATCCATCATAAAAGCTGAATGTATGGCAGCTCTCAGAGTTCATTGGTCAGCTAGCCTAACCAAACTCAGGGAGAGACCCTTTCCCAAAATATAAGGTGGAGAGGCGCTGAGAGGTGTCTTAGTGGGCAGGAGAACTTCTAATGTAGCATGAGGACCTGTGTTTGGATCCCAGCACCCATGTGACAAGAAGCACTAAGCAGGATTTCTGGCACAGGCTGGCTGGTAGCCTACTTGTGGAAGTTCCAGGTTCAGGGAGAGACTCTGCCTCAAAGGAATAAGGTGAAAGCGAGAGATGTGAACATGGATGACCTCCTATGACCTTCAGTGTGCTACACATATGCAGCACACCACACACTTTCACATATTACACATGTACACGTACACATACGCATCACAGTACATACACAGAAAAACATAAAACAGGGAGTAATTGGGGGAGATATCCAACACTGATGCCTAGTGTCCACATGCAAATGCACACAGCCACATAAAGAGGGGCATGCAGCACACACACTAAATAAACTTGAACAATACTATGTCATATGATGTCACAAAAGAGACCTCCCTAAAATGACAAATCTCCTCTCCTAATAGATCCCACTCTGCTTCACTTCTTGTCTCCAGTCACACCGTTAACTCCCACAAGGGGGAAGGAAAGAGAATGGTCTCTGACCTCCACAGCCACAGAGTGGCATGCATGCATAGACACACATGCATACACACACACACACACACACACACACTGAATAAATAAAGTGAAATAAGAGGATCAAGAGGAATCTTTGTTGTCAACTGGCTTGAAAAGTAATGAACAATAAAGCCCTCATAAGACACAATAAACTGACACAAAACATTAAAATACATATAGTGCTATGACACTGAGAATTGGAAACTATAGTTTATATTCCCAAGGAAGGAAGCCTAATCCCATATAACTGCCCCACCCAGCCACTCGACTGGTAAGGAGAACACATCACACACATCCCAGAGTCCCCAGGAAAACAGGAAGAGGCAGGAACAGTCCCGGCGGATCACAAACCAGGAATTTGATACTGTGACCTGATAGGGAAAGTTGGAGCACGAGAAAGGAAAGTCCAGGGACATGTCTGGAATTAAAATCAAACCTAACATGGCAAACTGCAATGTCATGCAGTGCATGGTCAAACAAAACTATTGAAGCTAGTCAGTGGGAGAGAGAGATTTGTGTGTGTGTGTGTGTGTGTGTGTGTGTGTGTGTGTGTGTGTGTGTCCCTCCATTTGTACATGTATGAGTGTGTGTATGTGTGTATGTCTGCATTTATTCCAGGGATGAAAGATAGGCTAACTTCTGAAAACCCAATATTATAATTCTCTACACTGTCAGAAGAAAGAAGAAATATTATAGTAATGTGTCAACAGGCACAATAATTCACTGGAAAGAATCCTACACAACATAGGCATGGTGCTACATGTCTTTAATTACTGCACTGGGGAGGCAGAGGCAGGTGAATCTCTAAATTCAAATCCAGCCTGGTTTACATAGTGAGTTCCAAACTAGTCAGAGTTGCATAGAGAGGCCCTGTCTCAAAAACAACAAACAAAAGTTTTTAGCAAAAGAAACAGGAAGTGTCACACACAGAAACTATCTTCAGCTAATGTTGTATCCAACAGTGAAGGGCTAGCCGGGCCACGGTAGAGCACACCTTTAATCCCAGTACTTGGGAGACAAGCAGGTGGCCCTCTGAGTTTGAGGCCAGCCTGGTTTACAGAGTAAGTTCCAGGACAGCCAGGGCTACACAGAGCTTTTCCTCTGAGAGTGGGAACACGTAAGAGTGCCTGCTAGTGTGGCTCTATTCAACAGAACCAGTAAAGGTCCCTGACAATAAGGTGGGAGAGGGTTCGTTTTCAGGAGGGCTTCCTCTTACAGAAGACTCCAGTTTGGTTTCCAGCACCCTCATCAGGCAGCTCACAGCCACCTGTAATTCCAGCTCCAGAGGACCCAACACATTCTCACTTCTCATGCACACAAATACAAAACAAATCATTTTTCAAAGCTCTAAGTAATGCAACTGGGCAACAAAGAGAAGTACAAGAAATTCATCCAAACTCAAAGTTAAGATGTAAAGTGACAGCAACATCCACATGACAGGAGCCAAGAAGTATCTGCATGATGGGGCTTGTGGGAGTCTGTCAGAGGAATAAACAAATCCAGAGAAGTTGCAGGACATAAAACGACACACAAAAATTAGCTGTATTTCTGAGTCAGACAATGAAAGAAGTCTGAAAGGGAAGCAGGGAAAGCAATTCTGCATACGATAGCAGCGAAAAGGAGTCTAACCTGGACAAATGGACACCGATGACTGTAAAAGCACCGGCTGGAAGAAGCTAAGGTGAGAAGACTAATAAACGTAAAGCTATCCCATGTTCATGGCCAAGAGCTCACTGCTGTTGGGAGACTGCCAACACCACCTAAACAATCCACAGATTTAATGCAGTGTCTCTAAAATCCCAGGGAGACTGAGCATGGTAGTCTACACCCATAATCCACACACAGAGGTGGGAGGATCATAAGACCAGCCTTGCCCACATAGTGAGATCCTGTTGCAAACAAAACCCAGTGGTGTTATTAACAGATATTGGAAAATCCCCCATAACATTTGATACAAAATCTGAAAGCATCTCCTAAATAGTTAAAACCATCCTGAAAAAGAGAACATAGCTTGGAGGACTCATCCTTTCCGAAATGAAACATGACTACAAAGCTACAGTAATCAAAACATGGAATACCGACAGAAGGGAAGGCATGCTGGACAATGGAATAGAATGGAGTCCACAAATAAGCCATCACGCAGAGCCAGTTGGTTTTATGGAAGGGACCAAGACAGTGCAGTGGGGAAAGGACAGACAGAGCTGGGAAAACTGGCCACATGCAAAAGAACCAAGCTGATTCTTACCTTTCCTTGTGTGTGAAAATGAACCCAAAACTGGAGCAAAAAGGAAAAAAATGAATTTATGAACTGTATTAGTCAGAGTTCTCTATAGGAAGAGATAGGTAGATAGACAGACAGACAGACAGACAGACAGACAGACAGACAGACAGGTCCAAGAATCCAGTAGTTGTTCAGTCCACAAGGCTGGGTGTCTCTGCTGGTCTATAGCATACACCAGAATCCCAAAGAAGTTGTGCTAATGCCAGTGAAGGAATGAACTTAAGTTTTAGTTAATTCCAGATGTAGTTGAATGTCAGACAGGAATAGCCATCTCAAGAACCAAATCAATAAACTTCCTGGAAGAACATATGGAAAACCCTCATGACATTGGATATGGCAGTGATTTCTGTGACATCAAAGCCCAGACAATGATACAGCAATAAAGATATTTAGACTTCACTAGAATAAAAATCTCTGTGCATCAAAGGAGACTCTCCACAGAGGAAAAGGGAACCCCCAGAATGGGGGAAGTGTTCATAACTCATTTATCTGGTAACAGATTAAGAGGCAGAATACAGAAAGACTCTGCAACTGAAAAACAACAAATGACAGTTCAAAACTTGACAGAAAGCACAACTGTCCAATTCCCAAGAAGGCGTGTGCCACATGGCCCATACTGGGGGAGGGGTGCCAATCAAATCCATGGGACTGTATCAGCAGGATGTGGCTACTATTGAAAAATAGAGTGTCAGTGAGATGTTGAGGAGCATTGCTGTGGGGATACAAAAGGGCGCAACTACTGTGGAAAACAGACACAGGGGCCTCAAAAATCCTGACAATATTGCTATGCATACTGAGGGTGGGAACCCAGATAATATGTACACACCCATGTTCACAGCAGCATTTTCAGAGGTTGGAGACCTAAACATGCAGCTGTGCATGAACAGTAAACAGAAACGATATATACACACCAGAAAATTATTCAATAAGGAGTTGTGTTCTGAACTTAGAAAACATGATTCTAAGTGAAGAAAGACAAATACATTACACACTCAGAATAAGCCAACCAAAAACAAGGTAGATGTTAGCAGGAATAGAAGAGGAGGAACAGGGAGTTACTCTGTAGTGGGCATAGAGTTTCCGTTTAGGACAATGAGACAGTTTTGAAGACAAAGAACAGTTATGGGTGCACGAGTCTGAGAATGTACTCACCACCACTGAGCTGTAAGCTTAAACATGATTTAAGTGCAATAGTTTTAAGATTTTATTTGCAATTACATGTGTATGTGTGTGTCTGCATGAGGGTATGCACACATAAGTATAGTGCTCAAGGAAGCCAGCAAAGGAAGTCAGATTCCTCTGAAGCTGGAGTTACAGGCAGGTGTGCCCTCCTGACTGTTGCTGGGAACCAAACTCCTGTCCTCTCCAAGAGCAGCAAGTGCTATTAACTAGTGAGTCATCTCTCTGGGAGGTAAGCAGCACATTTCATGTTATATGTATTTTACCATAACTGCAGAGAGGGAATTAGAAGAAAATATTCTTAATTTTGTAAATGATATCAGCAAAGAAGCTACAGCAAACATCACAATTGGAACTAGAAGTGAATTGAAATAAGACAGTCTCACTACTACTGCCATCCAGTCTAATATGGAAAGTCTCTGCCATCGCAATAAGATAAGAAAATATATCTCCAAAATCTTGTTTCTACAGAAATGTGGTCATGTGCCCTAAATTATTTTAAAATTCTGTATATAAACTCCCAGAACTAATAAAGAAATTTAACAACGTTTGTAAGATATGAGCCAATATTTTTTTATATATTTTTGGTTGTGAGCCTAGCCTTTAATGGCTGAGCTAACCCTCCAATCCGGGCCAATATCTTTTTAATCAGTCATACTTCTGCGACAAATAGGTGATTGGATATGAGAAAAATATCACTTACAACAGTGCTTAAAAACATAAAACACATAGAAATAAATCTCATAAAAGAAGTAAGAGATGCTACAGACTCCTAAATGCATTCCTGAGAGAAATGAATTAAGACATGGATAAACGGCGAGGTGCATCTTGTTAATGGATTGGAAAACTCAATATTGCAAAGATGTCGATTTTCCTCAATGCAGTTGCAATCAAAATCTCAGCAGGGCTTTTGTGGAATGCTCAAGAGCTGATTCTAACAGTTATATGAAAATGCACAGAGCCGAAAGTAAACAATAGTCTTAAAGAGAAATAAAACTGAAGGAATCACACTGTCAGGTACCAAGGCAGTGTCCAGAGAGCTGTCAGAGGCAAGTCTCGGGTTGCATTGGCTCGAGAGAAGTGACATATGCCTGTGCCAAAAGACACACATGTGCACAAGTGTGCGCACACATGCACAAACGCATCCACACAGCCCTTTTCTGCCACAGCTTGACTTCAAACCCTTGGCCATTCGCTGTCGCCATCAGGCTGCAGAGAATCAGAAATGAGCGGATGCATACAAGGGGAATCTCACCAACAAGTGCAGCTCACGAGAACATCAAAGCTAGGGCAGTGCGTGATTCCATTTGTCTAAGTGTGAAGGGAGGTTGGACTGTATGTAGCTATGTGGGAGAGCTTGCCATGAATGAGGCTCTGAGTTCAAATCTAGGACCATAGCAGCTTTATCAAAATTAATGTGGTGTGAGAAGTCAGAGTAGGTGTGGCTAGGAGGAACGGGAGGGGGGGGAACATGGCCTTTCATGATCAGGTTCTCGGGTCTGTGTGGTGCTGATGAGGAGTGACTGTTTTGTGGAGCTTGGACTGCACATGTGTGATTCTCACACTTTTCTGTGTGTTGCACATCATTTTTAAAAATGGAAAAGGTCCTGGTTCACAGCACCAACATCAATACTCTAATCACAAACATGTCCTGTCTCCCCCTGGCCCTCCCCCTGGCCCTCCCCCAAAGGAATCATGGTGCTTTCCTCGGCCTGGGCAAAGGAAGGTCCTCCCGCTCCAGGACAAGCCTCTGTCCACCCGATAGAGCCTTTACTTCATTTTATTTTTGAAAACCGGATTTCTCTATGTGACAGCTCTGGCTGTCCAGGAACTTGCTGTGTAGTCCAGGCTGGCCTCGAACTCACAGAGATCCACCTGCCTCTGCCTCTCTCCCAAGTGTTGGCATTAAAAGCTTAGAGCCTTTATAATGAGTGCTTATTCTTTATATGTGTATGTATGTGTGCATTGGTGTTTTGCCGTAGGTGTTGGGTCCCCTGGAACAGGAGTTACAAACAGTTGTGAGCTGCCATGTGGGTCTAGAAAATGAACCTGGGTCCTCTGGAAGACCAGTCAGTGGTTAAGAGCACTTAGAGCTTTTCCTAAGGGTAAAGGTAACTAACTCAACAGTCCCAGGCAGCATGCCTGTGTCATCTCAGAGTCCAGCATCACAATAATAAGAATAGCATGTGTTCAATGCTGTTGGTGTGGCAGGCACTCTTACGGTGTACATAATTTTATCCTCCCAAGAATTCTCTGAATTGGGCCACTGGCATTTCCATTTTTCAAACAAAAAATCAGGACAGATGACTATCGAACTTAGTCAACCTGGTTCACAGTGGGTGAGCAAGGTCTGCACTTGGGAGTCTAGCTTCCAGACTGACACAATCCCTTTGTTTAAATGGGCACACAGATGAAGCAGGTACACGGTGCCTGCTCATACTCACCCAAGCCAGGCATCAGGCTGTCTCTCCCATGCAGGCCATTGGAGCTGTGCCACCCTATAAAGGCCTAGTCCCAGTCAGTGGGGCTAAATCTTAAGCCTAAGGATGCAGGCTGAGATGTTACGGAGTGTGGGAAGCTGTCCCTTGCCAAACCTGGGGGTGAGGGTGTTGGAGCTCCCCAGGTTCAGGTCCCTGCTACTGAAAGGATTGAGAACAGAGACAAAAGTGGATTCTAGAGAACCTGGTCCCACTCCAGGCATGCACTGGTAGTCCTCTATTCCCCACCCAGGCCATTTCAGCCAGAGAAAAGCCTGGGCCAAAAGAGTACAGGAAGGCAGATACATGCTCACAGACAAGCACGGCAGTCCAGGGATCCAGGGACGATGCCACAGAAGAGGGGCCCTGCATGGCCAACGCACTAGGAATGGGGCTGCTTGTCTTGCCATCCCAATGTCCCAGCCTTGCCTCTGACACCCTGGCCCTGCCTGGTGACTCCCCAAGAAGCTGTGAAGCACGCAGGTGCAACCAGGTCACCTAGTTCACAGCCGCTCTCCCGCTGTATTATTCATGGGCTCCCTTCTTCCCGCTAAGTTCCAGTTTCCAATAGCCCTCAGGCGATGCGGACCTAGCTTGGTAGGTCAGCCATGCTGCTCTAGCTTGTAGCACCCCACCTTCACACCTCACACCCTGCCCTGCCCTTCCTGTAACAGATTCCAGGGCACTTCAGGTGAGGTGGGAGCTCTGGGGTCACAGAAGGGCAAAAGAGGGGACTTTTAGCTGAGTCAGCCACAGGATGCGAAAGCTCCAAAAAGAGCTATGCCATACATACATATACAGAGAGGGGAGGAGGAGGAAGGAGGGAGGGAGGGAGGGAGGGAGGGAGGGAGGGAGGGAGGGAGGGGTGGGAGGGAGGTAGAGAGGGAGGGAGGGAGGGAGAGAGGGAGGGAGGGAGGGAGAGAGGGAGGGAGGGAGGGAGGGAGGGACAGGAGAGAGACTAGTGTTCCAAATACAAGATTCCAAAAAGTGCCAAGGTCAGGAGCATAGTGTATCTATTTCTGTAACTTTTGTTGATTTTTGTTTGTTTGTTTGTGTGTTTGCTTTTGAAACAGGTTTGAATTTGCAATCCTAAACTGGAATTATAACCGTAAACCAGCATGTCTAGCCCATTCTTATTTTGAATATGCATATAGTTTCTGGCAAACAAGTGGTGCTTAATAAGTATTTGCTGATGATGGTGGGGAGATGGTCATGCTGAGACAGATGGTTACATACTGTTCACATCACTGAATCGGTGGTAGTCAATAAAGATGACAGATTGACCTCAAGGGGATTACACAAATCACCATCGGCTCTGCACTTTTGTGTATCTCGTGAGAGAGTCTTGGTCCCCAGATCAGGAAGATTAGCTACTTGCAGGTTTTATGGTTTGGATTTGTTTTTTTCCAGTTTAACAGATGAGAAATGAGGGTCCTAAGAATTAAGTTTGGGTCAGCAGCAGGCCTGTCACTGATATCTCTGTGTGTATGCTGGGGGAACTGGTGTGAGGGAGGAGAGGGGGTTTCCTTGATATCCTGTGTCCTCAGTGACTCATAGTCACTACACAAGTGCCCACACTATCAAGCCACCCACTTACTTAGGCCAAGGGCCAAAAACTCAGCCTGAGGACAGCTGCAAACAAACCAATACAGCCATGAGTGCTGAGGTTGCCATGAGCCAGCCTGCCCCAAACAGGGGCCAGGGTGGGGTAAGGGACAATGGCAGTGCCCACTCAAACCCTCAACTCACAGACGGCTCTGAGGGGCCATGAGAAAGTGACCCTGCCTGTTTCTTCTGAGATACTGAGATGGTCACCGGCTCACTCCTAGGGCTATCTCCTTATTGGCTCTCTTAAATTCCCTACAGATACTGGAGACATTTAAATATCCCATCTCATCTTGATTGCAGGAAAGGGGGTGGCGCAGACACCAGCCCCAGCCCTGTTACTGCCTCTCTGTGGCCCCAGGATGTCTGTTTTGATCTGCTTCCATTTACATGGCTTGGGACTTTTGACACTGCCCTCAATAGTGGTAATAACTAAGGGGTTCTAGATACTTGGCAGGATTCTGCCTTTGTACCTGTTAGCTATATGACTTTGGACAAAGTACACAACCTGTCAATGCATCCCATCTCTCATCTGATGGGAAAGATAATGCTATAGATTTTGTGCCCTAGGGTCGCTATAAGGTACCAGTGAGGCTAAGCATTGGACATGGCATACAGTAAATACCTAATAAATATTTCTTCTCATTACCACCAGCTCTGACATCCTATAAGTTCATGCCACAGGTCACACACTGGCCACTCATAGGCCTATGATATATGCTCCCCTAAAACATGGACCACTGAGGCACTAGAGTCTGAAACTGCACATGAGCGAGTTTCACCAAGCCTGCCAAATGAATAAATAGCCTCTTGGTGTTTTAAAATACTTTAACTATTTGCTAACACTTGTAATTGGATGGGCTTCTTTTTATCATTTTTAAGCTTAGTTTTTTGTATTCTTTGGAAGAATGTGGGGGTCCCAACAGCCTAAGAGGTGCCCTACTTGCTACTTGGCAGCTGAGGCAGATGTCCGCAGTAGTGTCCCCTTTCTTCGTGGTGAGCTCATGGAGTATGCTCCACACCTGCCCAGCATCCTGAATCCTGAAGCTGAAGGTGACCCCCTTAGCCCAGTGCTGAATACAAGAGAAGCCACATACAGGGAGTCCATGAATCTACCCACAATGACTTCTCCAGAACCCTAAGACCTGCTCCAGCCCCAGGTTCAAGAAGGAAGGAGGGAGGGCCTTCTGATGTGCTAAGTGGCCCCCAAGACACATCAGCACTCAAGCCATGATATACCAGACCCCTACCCAAGAGGCCATCCCCCTCTCTCCCAATTCTCCAATAAGCATCTCAGCTTCCCAGGCCACCTAATATACTGCTTGGAAACTCATGTCTTAACTTGCTTTCTTCTGCTGTGATGAACACCATGACCAGAAACAACTTGGAGAGGAAAGGGTTTACTCCATGTTTCGGCTTGCAGAACATCCTGAAGAAAGGCAGGTGGGAACCCGGAGGCAGGAATTTAAGCAGAGGCCATGGAGGAGTGCTGCTTTCTGGCTTACTTACAAGCTACAGGGACAGGATGCCACTACAGAGTCAGCACTCAGGGTTCCACATTGAGATGTGCTATCGATGTCATCCACAAACTTCCCATGGAAAGAGAGTTTCACAAATTTGACATGGTGATTATTTGTGGAAATGGTAACATCTGGGGATCAGGTACCTAAAATTCACTACCTTTGCTTCTTCCACTCTTTGTTTTTTGAAACAGGATCTTAAGTATCTTAGACAAAGGATATTCTTGAACTTCAGATCTTCTTGCCTCCACCTCCTAAGTGTTAAGATTACAGTTGCGAACCACCATGCCTAGCTTATGGTATTGACAATAAAACCAAATGCCTTAATCCCAGCAAATAGGGGTCAGAACTCTGTGAGTTCCAGGCCAGCCTGCTCTCCAAAGCTAGTTCCAGAACAGCGAGAGCTATCACACAGAGAAATCCTGTTTTGAAAAACCAACAAAAGCAAAAACAAACAAAAACCCTGCACTCTACCCACTGAGTCATATCCCTAGCTCCTCCTGTTTGTTTGTTTGTTTTTCAAGGCGGGTTTCTCTGTGGCTTTAGAACCTGTCCTGGAACTAACTCTTATAGACCAGGCTGGTCTCGAACTCACAGAGATCCTCCTGCCTCTGCTTCCTGAGTGCTGGGATTAAAGGTGTGAGCCACCATTGCCTGGCTTCCTAGCCCCTCTTTTAAACTGTGTAAAAGAGGTAGTAGACAATAGACAGCAGCTCCAGTGGCCTGTGCTAGGTTTCTGTCAGGCAGAGGTGCTATAGGTATTCAGCTAGAGGCCTCAGAAATTAGATAGAGCTGGTATATGCTCAGAACTAGCTGGTGAGCTGAATGGATGCTTCCCAAGCATGAGTGGGGACCTCCAGAACCCCAGAGGACACTTTAGAAATTCGCACTGGCTTTGTAGATAAAGCCCTTCATTACATCTGTCGCTAAGACACAGCCCAGATCCTGTAATGGGACAAAAGGGTCTGAGAGTCTTGTATCACTGACTCTCTACACCTCAGAACTCTCCTGGTCACAGTACAGAGGGAGGCACCAACTTTCAGAGTCAGTACATCCTTGGGGCCAAGCCTGGGACAAGACAGACACCACCTCTCTCTCTGAGGACAAAGGACAGAAAAAAGGAGATGAGCCAAGACTCCCTCAGGCTTGGACTGTCCCTAGGGAAGGACAGGGCCCCCACACCAAGAGGCAAGACAAAGCCCACATTCCTGAGGATGGGACACAGGTGGACCCAAACTGTGTCCCAGCTGTCCCCTTTGTTTTCTCTCTCCCCTCCCCTGCCTGTGTCTCCCTCTACCTCCTCCTCTCTCTCTAGCTTTCACTAGCTCCCAAATTACAGTGTTCTTACAGAAGCAATCAAGATGGTACACTGGCCCTTGTCACAAATGGCATCTCAGGTCCTCTCCAAATGGAAGATGGCCTTTAAGGAGGAAGGCAACATAGTTAACAGCATGCCCATGGAGCGTGTGTGTGTGTGTGTGTGTGTGTGTGTGTGTGTGTGTGTGTGTGTGTGTGTGCGCGCGCGCACACACACGCCTGAGCATGTGTGTGTGTGTGTGTGCGTGTGCGTGTGTTCGCATGTGCGTGTGTGTGTGCGTGTGCGTGTGTTCGCATGTGCGTGTGTGTGTGTGTGTGTGTGTGTGTGTGTGTATGCTGGGGAGGTACCAGCAGAGGTGAGTACAAGGTTGACACCTCCAGTCTCTGAAAATGGTGAGAAGCTCTGGTGGGCTGTAATACATGGCCCAAGCCCCCTGGGGCCCACTGGAATGAAGGGAAACAGGCCTCAGCCCTCAGTCGGCCACTGGCCAAGCTCAGTTTTATATAAAGGCCTCAGTCTCACCACCTATAAAATTGCAGAACTAGCTGGTGCCCAGAATGCTTCAGCTCTTCAGTCCAGGGCACAAAGTCATGTAACAAAAGTGGCCAGAGGGTAGTTGGCATTATGGGGGGTTGAGAGCTGCAGACTCACTCTCATCAAATAGGGAGCTGCAGACCCAGGATGAAGTTACAGAGTTGGACTTCCAGAAGGGTATAGGATAGGCTAGGAGGGACCTGAAGACATTGGACCTCTATCTAAGTTTGCAAAGGTACACAGATCCACCTGTGAAAGCAGCCATTGCTATTGTGAATAGACTGACCTCCAAGCAAAGATTCTGCCATGAAAGAACAATTCAATGACGCAAGGCATGGACGGGGGCATACCCCTATAACTCCAGCAGTGAAAAGGTGGGGGCAGAGAGATTAGATGCTCAAGGGCTGCCTGGGATACATAGTTTCAGGGCAGTCTGTCTAGGGACCGGGGAGTAGCAACTCTCGGCTCCTACCCATTGTCCTCAGCTACACACACAGATACAATGTTACCTGCAACTCCCAGCTCCTACCCATTGTCCTGAGCTGTACACACATAGATACAATGTTACTGGTTCTATAGATACAATGTTACTGGTTCTAATCATAGTGCCAACCCCGCTACACTATAATGTGAAACTGCAGGATCTAACTTTAGAAGTATAAATCCAAGTGAAAAACTATGATCACACACACACACACACACACACACACACACACACACACACACGCATGCACGCACGCATGCATCTTCAGGCACAACTCAATTCATGAGCTTCTCAGGTCCTTGAACTCTGAAAGTCAAGGGCCAGCTCACCTCTATCTTACCCACAGTCAAAAAGAAACTGCTCTTCTCATGTACATCAGAGGCCAGACTTCTCATAATTTGTATATCATTGATGCTCACAGAAAGTCTACAGGCAGATGGGGATCATTCCCACTGTACAGATGAGAAAGCCAAGGCCTGAGCAATGTTAACCAGGCTCTTCAGAACTAAGGGGAACAGTATTGTTTGAGCTTAGTCCCTAAAACTCATGCAGGATGTGCATTTTTATTATCATCCCAACCCACACTTGAGTGGGGTTCAGAATACCATACAAATATGCATGCCAGACTTGAGCTACACAGCACAACCCAAGGCCACATGCCTTGTGCTAAGCAAGACAGAACCCAGAAGCAAAGAGCTGAGGCCCATCTGTGGGGACCACAGGAGGAGCAGTGGTGTGCCCTCCCCACTCTGCAGGGCTGAGCCAGATCAGATTCCATAGTGAAATCCTAGAAGCCAGCTTCTTGTGGCTACTTCTTAAATATGCCAGCCTCTCACTGACACTGGGAGGGGGGGTAAATGGGAGGGGTGAGGGCAGAAGGGGAGTATGCATTTTCTGCCCTATTGGTACGCCACAAGGCTATGACCATAACAAATCCAAATGAAGATGGTTCATAAATATTCTCGTGCTTTCTGCATTTTTTTTTGTAGCAAGTATATATCACCACCACTGCAGACTTTCAGATCAAGTTCTAGAAATTTCCAGCTCCTTGGGTGCACCTTTCGTGTTCCAGTCATGATTTCCCCAGGGGAGCCCTTATACAGCTGCCTCTTGCCTGGTGGTTCTTCTCCCTTTTTCTTTTGAGACAAAATATCCTGTTTATCTCAAATTCCTATGTAATTGAGGATGGCCTAATTCTCCTGCCTTCACCTCCTGAGTGCTGGAATTACAGGTATGCACCACCATGCCTTCTACGGTGCTGGGGATAAAACCTAGGGCCTCACACACACTAGGCAGACACACTACCAACTGGGCTATATCTTCAGCTAGTGTCTTTTTTAATGGGCCCTGTGCTCTACAGTCTCCACCACTCCCTATTGTATCATAGTTTTCTTTGCTCTACGTGCTTTTTACATGTATTTTTTTAAATGCTTCTACATTTATTTAGTGGGAGAGTGTGTGTGTGTGTGTGTGTGTGTAGTCACACTTGTGCATGCATGCAAGAACTTTCATGTATGGTTCTCTCCTTCTACCTTGTGGGTTCCAATAGGCTTGTCAGCAAGCATCTGAGCTGTCTCACCAGCCTCTTTGTTTTGTGTGTTTGAAATAGGAACTTTCTGTGCATACTGCTCACTCATGGCCTCACACTTGCAATCTCCCTGCCTCAGCCCCCCCCCCACACATACACACATACAAGAACTGAGATTATGGGCATTTGTAATGCCATGCTGTTTCCCACACTGCTCATATATGCATCCTAGACCCTTGAAGTATGTGAGCTGGAGACCTCAGCTTGAAGAGCATGTACCCACATCCAGCAGATAGGCACCATTAACCACCTATCCCAAAAGAAGCTAACAGGAACAGTCAAAAGCAGTTATGGGCCCCGTAAATACAAATATGAGGGAAGGCTGGAGGACAATCAGTTCAGCCAGTGCCCGGCAAATGCATACCACACCACCACCTCACCACCCCCTGAGCAGCAGTCCTGGGGAGGGGGTGGGGGGATAGAGGAAAGACAGAGCCTGGGCTCTCATGAGGAAACCACAGAGCCAGAGACTAGAGTGGCACAGGCCAGTGGGAAGCTCCAAGAAAGGGCAGCAAGAAAGGAGGGACTGAGGAAGGGAGGGAGAAAGAGAGGTGGGGTGGCCTAGAGAGGCAGCCTACTGCCGACTCATAGAGCAACCTTAAGTCAGGAAGGCTTCTGGAGTAGGAAGCACCTGCAAAGCCAGAACCACCCACGAGACCTTCAGAAGCATGGCCTCCGCTGGAAGCAAAATGCTCCTATCCTGAATGGTTCCGTGGAGTCCACCTTGACCTTGCTCACAAATAGGGTTGACCCAGTGCCAAGAGTAGCCAGATTCCAGATTCTTTTTTAAAAAATTGCTTAAAAACATCTATAATTGAACAAGAAACAAACAAGTTCCAAGGCAATTGAGTTCATTTTTAAAACTGCCTTTATACATGAGATCATCGAATCTCTTCAACATGAGAGTTCAAGAACAATGTAAGTGTAAGACTATTAGGCAGGACACTCTGGACTCAGCTGCTTTCGAGATAAATGAGGAATGGCCAGCGCCTTATCAACCTGCTCTATAAGGCCTAGACTGTGCCTATTGGTGACCTCCAAGCTAACCTATGCAATAGCAGAGCTGCACTCCTCTAGGCAGATCGCAGCAAAGACAGGGCTGAGGTGCATACCTTTCTCGTGTGACACCATTAGACCTACCAGCTTTGAGGGCAGGGGCTGGGAAACTCATGCTACCATGCCCACCATCAGCTTTGCAGCTTCGTGCTAGGGACCTTCCCTAGGGCGACAGAAGTGGAATATCAAAACCAGGTGGAGAAAAAGCCTGATCTACATCCTTCCCTCTGTATACTTCTCATGGTGGGCACTTAAGCAGCCCCTTCTCTGGGGCTACTCACTGAGAAGCATTAGTGGGGCGGGCAGTTGAGACTGGAGACAATTGCTCAGTTCCTTCTCTTTAGGACAGCATCCACCCACCCCAGACATCTTGGAGGTGAAGACTGTGTATCTAGTTCCCAAAAATCTGCCCACCTCCTCCTGGCCCCAGCAAACATATAGCAATGTATTGTGCTGCATAGAAAGCCAGACTGCCCTGTGCATCTGTTCAAAGCCCTCCAAACACAGACACCCTTTTGGCGCCTGCAGGTACAATCCAGGGGCTGCCCAACCCAAACATGTGTGTCCAGGGCAGGGCTCCACCCCCATTTCAGTCCTATGCTCTGGAAGGGTCTGTACGCCACAGCACAAACTTAACAGCATGCTAACCGCTAAAGGATCTTAGAGAAGCCAAGGCCCGATGTGGGGAGGTTGGGGTGAGGTCTAGAAGAGCTGCAGTTCTAACAGGCTCTCCTGATACAGATGCTGGCCCAGAGGCTGTGCTTGGGCAGTGTGGTTCTCTTGGGCCTCCACTTCCTAAGTGAAGCATTTTGAATCTACACTTGAGCAAAGTAGCCTTCATAATGCTGAGCTGGAAAAAATGAAGCACACGTGGTAGAATGACAGGTAAGGTGGCTTGTGGGGGAGGGAGGCTGTGACACTGCCCCAACTGTCAGTGGGAGCAGCTGTGAGGGGCCCAGCTGATGGAGCTGGGGAAAACAGAGACACGGGTGGCTATGGGTCCCCAGACAAAGCCAGGATGCCAGCTCTGACCCTTATGCTTGCCTCCAGCACCGGAGTAACGGCTCTGTTCACACCAGTGGCTTGGTAGTGCCTTTGTAAAGCACCAGGTATTCTCTCTGCCAGGTGGGCCTCTGCTATTCCTAGGACCAAGGTGCCCCTTACCCATCCCTCCTTGGTAGAATGACATCTGGTCCTAACACCCCCACAGGTGCTGGCCGCATTGCGCCTACCCCTGCACCAGGAGCCAAGCGCTCCTTCCAGCAGCTCCTGCCACAGTGGGCTGACTCATCACCACCTCGCACCTGGCCCCAACCATGCTCCGCAAGCCCACCCCCACTCACAGCATGATTCCTCTCAGGGCAAGGATCTGGCTCCTGCAGGCCCGCAAATAATCCTCATGCCCATACAGGTTATTTCAAAATCCAGATTGGGGTGGCAGGCACTTGCTAAGGGGCTGGGTGAGGGAATAGGGTCAAGGTCTGTCTGTTATGGATGAGACAGCCAAGTGTGCAGAATGGGCGTGCCCGCTTTCCCGAGTGTGCGGACGTGTTACTACTCCTTCAAGACCAATTCCTACCAAGGTGTGACCACGCCAGGGCTGGGGCCCGGGTCGCAGTGGCCAAGGGCACCAGATCTCCACTTGCCTCTCGGAGGCAATGGCTCTCAGCGCTAGCTCGGAGCAAGACGAAATGAGTGCCTGCTGGGCATCCAACACCCTAGAATGCGCGGGATCTGCCTGATAACCGGCCTGACCTGCGGGGACAGCAGGGACAGTGCTCCCAGGGCCAGCTCTGGGGACAAATAGTACATTGTCCAAGGCCAAGCAGCCCCGGGGTCAGGGAAGCGAAGCAAGCAGCACGCGGCTCCCAGCGCTGCTAGGGACGCTTCTGCCTAGGGCCACCAGTACTTGGGAAGGTGGCAGGAGTTCCCTGGGGTCTCCTGTGGGCCTGAGAAGGTGAGAAGAGAGGAGGTCTACGTGACTTGATTCCTCCAGCGCCGCTGCCCACGCTGAGTTGGAAGTGCCACACCCCACCTCCCCACTCCAAATAGGAACCCTGAGGTCAGAGGGGACAGGATGGTTCCCAGCACGTTCTTTCACTTTATCTAAACCCAGACCCTCTCGGATGCATGAAGAGCGAAGCCTGCAAACGTCGCGGTACCAGGAACAGGGCACCGGGTGGTGCGCGTCTTGCCAAGGCCAACAAGCAGGGAATTGGACTTCCCGGGAATCAAAGTTGCCGCGCGTCCGGCCGCGGGCTGGAACCGAGAGCGGGACAGAGGGAAGACCCAGGCGCCCGCCATGCGACAGCCACCCCGGAAACAAGTGGCTCTGCCTGCTGCGGTCGGGGCCCCACAGCACTAACTTTGGTGGCACCCAGAGGGCTATGGGCTTGGCGGAAGGCAAGGGGATCGGGGAAGGAAGGGCGGCGCAAGTCTCCCGGTACCGTGTGCGCAGGTGGAGCGGCGTTGCGCCGCGCCTCGGGATCTACTCGCCACCGGATCGACCCCCAAGGGTCACCTGCTCCAGTCCTGGCCACCGCCGAGTCTCGCTGTCGGCGCGAAGGCCGCTCCGGAATCCACTCGGGCTGCCCGGCCCCCGTTAGCTGCTCGCTGGCTGCAACTTCAGACACGCAGCGAGCTCGGAAGAAGCTCGCCCCACACTGCCAGGGACTAGGTGCCAAAGCGCTCCATCCCCCGGGCCCGCTCCGTCTTAGGCAGCTCAGTGCCCGGCAGCCGTGGGACGTGTTCCCGGGCTGTGCATCGTGTCTTGCTCAGAGCCGCAGCCGCCGCTCAAGTCCGCGATCAACTTTCCCTCGCTCCTCCGCCCCGCGCGGCCCCGCGCCAGTCCCCGCCTCCTGACGTGCCGCGCTCCCCTCGCCGCGCCCGAGCTCCGCCCGCCCGCGTCCGCGCGCCGCACCTCGCTCCCCCGACCTCTATCCTCGCCGCAAGCTGGACAGCTACCCCGACCCCAGCCGGACGCTAAAATGGGAAGGTGCCTGCTCCCACCCAGCGGTCCTCTGTGGATGCCATGGCAGTGGCTACTATGGCAGCCGGTGGAATCCCTCAAGGGGCAAGAGGGAGCCCGCAGAAGCGGGCCTTGGGGGTGTGTCCGAGCTGGGCCTGGGGGTCCGCAATCTCGCAAAGGGCTGGAACTCAACCATAACCTTCCTGCCAGCTCCCAGCAAAGGCCTAGGGCTGCCAAGCTCGCGGAAAGCAGGAAGGTGTACCGCCTAGGTGAACCCAAGCCATCTGTTGGCTTTAAGCGCCCCCTTTCTGCTCCCGGAGTCGCTGAAAGGTTCCTCTGGTTCTTGATGCTGCTGGCCACCTCTGCGCTCCCATCAAGTGCCCCTCAGGTTCTGCCACTCAGACGGCTTTTGATGTTAGAAACAGGGGCTCTGGGTCAGAGACACCCTGGAGATCCCCAGGCACTGACGCCCATGAAATATCCTCTGTATCAACCCTGATTGAAGGAAGATTCCCCCGCCTTTTTGAAAGCCTAGAATACAGCCCTCAGAAGCTGTTGGACAGCTAGCAGGACTAGCTAGGAACGCTGGAAGGTCTTTATTCCCCCAGCTAAATGGACCCGTTCCTCGTCCCTCGACAGGCCTACTTATCAGCACTGGCTGCCTGGAGCCAGGGTCTAGGCCTGGACCTTCTGGACCTCAGCTCATTTCCCCTTCAACACAGCGTTCAGCTTAGTCCTGAGGTTAGCCCAGGTTTCCTGGCACAGAGGCTGTTTTGGGAAGGTTAGGGATTTGCCAGGAGATGGAGACAGGAATTGCACCAGAGTAACTCTTATGAGTGCCAGTCATTTAGAATTCATTCACTCACTCACTCACTCATGCATTCATTCTGACTACCCATGAGCTGGTTTCCAGAAACAGGGTATGGCCCTATGCCTCAGGGAAAACTCCTAAAGAGGAACCAGTTCAGGGAAGCACACAAACAGTTACAGCCAGAATCGCGACACCTCCTGACTCTCCCAAAGGGTCAAAGAGAAGGAAGCTCCCAGGAAGCAGCCTCAGGTGCTCTCTGGATGAGCCTGCACAGGGGAGCCCATCAACACAAGTGCAAGGTAGAAAGCAGAGTGCAAGGCTCTAGAACAGCCTGTGGCGGGAAAGAGCTGCTGCAGGGAGGAAGGCCAGAGACACGGCTATAGCACAAAATAACAGCAAAGGCAAGTGCACGTCTGTGGCTCCAGAAGCTCGGGTGTGTGAGAACACGCGTATATGCACACAGAAGGCTGGCAGGGGCTGTGACAGGGATGAGTGTCTAGGACTCTGTGTTCCAAGCTCAAGTGTGTCAGGGGAATGAGTGACAACAAGGACTGTTGCTGGCTCCTGAGGAGACTTTCAGGGGGCTGCCCCTCTGGGAAGGAGAGCTGCAGCCCCTCCCCATGAGCTACAGCAGGCGTGAGGGGAGTCAGCACACTGACAGAGTAGAGCCAGGCAAGCCACGGGGTAGCTAAGCTGAGGCGATGCTCTCGGGTGTCCTAGAGTCTCAACTTCAGTTAAGTCAGGGGACCTGGGCTCCAATGTCTGGTCAGCTGGATGCTGTGAGGTGGGATAATGGACCTCGGCGGCCTCATGCCTTCATTCACAAAACGGACTTACCCTCCATGTCTGCACAACTAGACCTTTCTGGCTTGTTGCCATCTCATTTGTGGTACTGAGGAGTAAACCTAGCTAGGCCTTGCATGTGCTAGGTGGGTGCTCCATCACTGAGCTATGCCCGAGCCCTTGGGTATCTTTTACAACTGTGACTTCCCACACCGTCTGCAAATAAAACATGACTGAGCTCCAGGAAACCAGCTTCTCCAGAGCTGGACATCAGGCTTCTGCTCATGAGGCCTCTTTGGCACTTACCTTTATTTCCCAAACAGCTGTCACATGCTCACCCTGTGCCAGAAACAAGGCTGTGAGTCTTGTGGTCTGAGGTATATAACAGACTAAGAGCAAATGTTTGCCCCACACTGGAAGGACTGGGAATTCAAAGGGCTAAGGAGACAGTGTTGAGTTCCATGGTAGTGAGAAGTACTTCAGACGCTGGGCTCGAAGGAAGGGAAAGGGGGAAGCCAGTCAGCTGGCTATGGTGAACCTATAGTCCTAGCCCTCAGGAGGCTGAAGCAGGAGGATTATGAGTTGAGCACAGTCTGGAAAGGTGTTCTGGTGGCAGGAACAGTGTGTGTAAAGGGCTGGAGGTGAGCATGTGGGCTCACCAGGGTGGGGGGTGATTGACAGTTGTTCACCTGGAGTGGGCAACATCTTGCAGTTGTTAGGATGACACAGCCAAAGGTATGACAATGTGTTTGTGGGGGACTCAGAACTGGGGAGGAGTACTCAGCACAAGCACCCTGGCCGGTGTGGCCCAGTGACCTGGCTGCTCTGTCTTTAAAATGCAAGTGCAAAAAGCAAAGGCAAAAGGGCCATGCCGGTTGCTTCACACCTGGATGTCTTGCCCAGGCTTCTCCTGTAGCCGTCTCTTTCATCTGCATCAGCTTCCGGCTAGTCTCTGAGCCAGAGACGGGAGACAGAATGTACACTGCTCCAGGTGGTCCTGGCCGGCTTCCTGGAGAGATGGACATATCCCGTCCAGATGTGTTTTCTTTGTATCAGGGAATCAAAAGCAGGGCATCTACACACTACATACATGTACTACCCCTAAGCTGCAATCCCAGCTTGTTGCAGTGTGTATGCCTCTCATACACACCAAGTGCCCAGTTGGCTGGCTGCCACTTCAGCATGAGGAAAGGAAGAGGGGGAGAAAAGGAGGGGTAGGCAGAGTGGAAAGAGTGGGAATAGGGAGAAGGGGAGAGGCAGGAAGGGGGAAGGAGTGAAGCAGGGGGGGCAGGAGAGAAAAGCCGGAGAGACGGAAGGAAGGAGGGAGGAATGAGGATGGAGAGGGAGAGGTGGGATACGAGAGAGGGCAGGGAGAAAGGGGGATGGAGTGAGGATGAAGAGAGTGGGAAGGAAGGGGAGGGAGGGACAGGGAAACGGGAAAGGAACAAGAGACACTGGATAGAGGAAGGGAGAAAGGGGTAGCTGAAACCTGATGTTCCAGTCCATTGAGTGTCCAGGGTTGGGTGGGATGGGACCTTGTCATACTGGCCTTCAAAGTCCTTTTGTGTCACACAGCTGCTGCTAGAGGACAGAGTAAGGGAAGCAAAGCCCACTAGTCTAGCACACGGTGGATCTGGGCCTTGGCCATCTTACCTGAGCCAACAGTAAATGGGCCCAGGAGCCCCCAGTGCCTTGACCACCATCCTGTCATTCAGGTAAAAAGCGAAAATCTACATGGAAACACTCTGTAACGAAGTGCTAACCACCTCCTTCTGCTTCAGGTGCCTGAGTGCTGAAGCTACCCCTCCTCTGGTACCCTCGATCACAACTACCCTTTCTGCCTCCCCACAGACACTGTCTTCTGTGCCTCCTCTTACTATCACTCCTCAGCTGGTAAGACCCCATTTGCTGCTTCCTGTTGGGTCCCCAGACTGTGTTCCCCTCCCGGGGCTCCTGCCGCCATAAAGCAGACACGCGTGTGCCTGTGCTGGGTTTGTGGGCCCACAGGGCCAGGCGCAGCTGGAGCAACTGAGCTCTCAAGCACGTTTGGGAGGGTGCCACAGAGGGCGGGCACCCAGCTGCAGCACAGCCCCGGGCGGCCCAGGACACTCCCGAGATGTGGGGTTCCCTGGGCCCAGCCCTGGGGGCTCCCCGTCCACTCTTTGGCCTCCGAGTTGGGCCCTTTTCCCCCGATTCTGCCCCACTCCTGTTCCCCGGCCCATCATTTATTTATAAGGTATTCATAGCAAAATGAATGACAAAAAGTTAGAAGCTAATTAAAGCTGGCACGGATTGGCACACGAGGCCATGAATTATTCATGGGCACAGGATGGCGCTTGGTGGCTAGGACTGGCACCAAGTGCCCCGGGCACTCATAACAAGGGAGTGGGTCTGGGCCCCCTCCACCTTGGCTGCTCACACATAATTCTTCTCAGAGGGCCTTGAAGCCCAGACCAGTGCCTCCACCAGGAGTAGCTGGAACCCTTATTCCCATCCCTCCACCCCAGAGGGTACCTTGTCTGTCTGTGCCCAACCCAGCATTCCATGTGGGAGAGACATCAACACCAAGAACACAGGCCAGACTCACCCTGAGGAAGCCCACACATGCCTAGTTCTGCGAGCCCAGGACCACAGCCACCTCCACGCAATGGGGGAAGGCTGTTATGTAAAAGGCCAGGATGGATGGGAAAGGTTTGAACTGTGGCCATCTAATTACTGATGGGCAGCGAACAAAAGACTCATGGCCACGAACTGCATCCCAAACCCCAGGATATACTCACAGGTGGGGAACCTGAGGCCCAGAGAGGGACAGGTTCTATACCAAGCCACACAGCAAGCAATAGATTTTGTGCTGGGCACGGCTCCCAGTGCCATGTGTGGGTTTTCTTATTCAATCCTTACCAGATAAGGACACTGATACACGATGGAACAGAGGCAGCATAGGAATGGAAAGGGAGGTGACTGGAGGCTACGGAGCTCATGAGAGTCACGGGCTGCGTTGCGGCCATCTGACTCCAGGCTCTTCCCCTATGGGGCATGGTCCTCTCATTGGCCTTTAGACATTCCTGAAGGTGGGAAGAGGGATTGCCATAGGAACAGAACTTCAGATCCAGTCATCCTGTGCTGCCTTCTCCACATTCCTGAAAGCTCCCCCCGGAAAGGTGCTGGGACGAAGAAGATGGATTTGAACCCTCAGAGCCATGGATGGGAGTTCTTGTTCTAGCCTAGGGTTCTGACTTTGCATATGCAGACTAACAGAATGGAGCTGATGCCTGTTGCCTGGAATTGGGACGGGCTATTAATGACTTTTTTGTTGTCGTGACAAAATTCCCAACTAGAAGGAGGGTTTATGTAGGCTCACAGGTTGAAGGTACAGTCCATGGTGAGGAAGTCGTGGCAATGGGAAGATGAGGTGGAGGGCTGTGTTGGGGGATACAGGCTGGTGCCCACTCACTGTCTCCTCTTCATGGTCCATTAAGTTTTACAATGGACCTCCCACCTCAGTTAGCCTCACCTAGGAACTCCCTCATCACATGCAGACGTGTTTCCTTGGTGATTTTAGACTCTGTCAGGTTAACAGTTCAAACCACCCACCACAGGCAGTGTGATGGGTTCGTTTTGAATCACAGCTCTGACTCTTTCTTCACTTCCCTCTCTGCCTCAGTCTGCCTGTCTGTAAAATGGTGATATGGCAGCGGAGTGGATATGAGGATGGATGGAACTAGGGGGTACAAAGTGGTATTCAGCATACGTAGCAAGGTCTCATGAAACTATAACCATGACCACCAGCTGTCTTGGGGCTGGGGAATTTTGCACCTTCTGGTTACCAGAGGTATGACACAGAGAAGCCTCTGCACTGTGGACAGGTCAGAAAAGAACAGGTCTATCAGATATTTCTACACTAACCCTTCAGACCACGTACACAAATGGCTGTTCTCAAATGAGTGTGTTCCTTTCCAAAGAATGTTCAATGTGCATATGGAAATATTCAGTGTTTAGCTGGGAGCAGGGACTGGAGAGAGGCATCGATCATGGCAAACTTCTGTCCTTTTGACTTTTGAACCATATGAATAGCTCAGATTTGAAAATAAATATAACGGATATGCTTCAGGCAGAAGGGAAGTGGTCCCAGATGGAAGCATGGACGCTCAAAAAGGAAATGGAGTAACACAGAGATGCTGGTGAACGCAAATGATCTCTGTGTGGAAAACATGAAAGCTAGTCTTTAAAATCGAGTACTTGAGGTCATGTGACTGTAGGATATGAATCAGGAAGAGGGTGCAAGATTTGGGGTGTTTTAAGGCTTCTGCATTGTCTAAGATATTGGTTATAAAAAAAATGGTATGATCACACTAGTAACTCAAGGATTCTCTTGTCTTGTTCTCCCTGAAGGGACAGTAATTCAAAGGATTGCTAAGCAGCCAGCAGAGAGAGAGTAGGATCATGAAGTACTTACAAACACACACACACACACACACACAAGCATGTGCTGAAATTTTCAAGAATGGCTGTTTATAAATAGAGTCATATTGTACACATCATTCTGAAACTTTCTTTTTTTTTTTTTTTTTTTTGCTTTTTTCCTCTCAAGAGATGTACTATGGTCTTGTCCCCAATGCCCCTTTTGTTATGTCTGCATGTATCCCAGAGAAGGGCAGCAATGATAAAACATCAACCTGCCAGGGCCTTCTAGACACAGGTCCTGCGTGACTATGCAGGTCGTGACTATGCAGGGCAGGGGAGGCAGAGCCTACGGGGACTGGGAGACAGTGAACAAGGCCTGCTCTATTGGGCTCAGAGCCCAACCCTAGCCTCATTGCTCACACACAGAAAAACCCAAAGTCATTTGGAAAAAAAGGGTGGGCTGGATGTAGCATCACATACCTGTAATGCCAGCTATTTGGGAAGCTGAGACAGGAGGACCACAAGTCCAAAAGCCAGCCTGGGCTGCTTTTGAGTTCAAGGCTAGCCTCAGCAACTTAGCATGAGAGTGTCTCAAAGTAAAATTTAAAAGAGAGCTGGAGGGTTTAGCTTAGTGATGAATCATTTACCTAGCGTGGAAAGGTCCAGGGTTTAAACACCAGTGCTGCTCAAATAAAACACAAAAACAAAAAGGGCGTCCTCTGGCAGACATCCTCTGGACCATACAGTGATTACAACACCCCAGAGAACAGCCACTTCCACTTTGGTTAGGTTGCAGAGCACAGGAACCAGTTACAGCAGTTACTGCTAACCAGTAACTGTTACAGAGAGCAAGGTGTGCCTGTAGAACACTAGACTGGGCTCAGAAGATGGGGATTGTCTGACTCTGCCACACTCTGCCTGAAGGACCCCAAGTCACATGCTCACCCAAGCCTCCACATTGTCAAGAAGCACAAGTGTAAGGTCCAGGTCTTTCCTGCTCAGAGGGTCTCAAATCATCTCATACTTTTAGTATCTTCTCATAAGAGGTCAAAAAGTTACATCCACAAACTCACTCAATCCCCACAACAGTTCTACAATGCTGGTATACTGCTATTGTTGTCCCCATTTCGCTGATGAGATCACTGAGGGCCAGTGGACTATAACAAGATAAGTGAAATGGAGGCCTCAGTGGCCACAGATGCTTGCTCCTCACTCCCATGGGGTTCAGAGATCGTGGAATGGCTCCCAAGGGTAAGGACCTTGGGATGCAGTCATCTCAGAGCCATATACCTATGGTCACACACTGGCAAACCAAGATGGGGGTGGCAGGAAGGGGCACAGGCTCCCAACTGCCTTGCTTAGAATAACAGATGCACCTACCTCCTCTGCCTCCCATTTACCTGGCCAGAGCTGCTCCAGCACGTCTTCCAAACAGCTTCCGGGAGTTTGAGGACTGCAAGGACACATTGCAGGCACTAGGGGGCATAAGTGAGGCCTAGGGAATGGTAGTGGCAGGAGTTTGAGGCTAGGTAGTGATGCCCAGTATCTTCCCTGGACCACTGTCCTCTTCTCTCTGGGAGCCAACATGAGGTCTGTGCAGGTGAGCAGGAGGGGTCAGGCATGGTGGGTAAGCACCATGGTGGGCCATCATTGTGAGGAGACAAAAGATAGGAAGAGCCGGCAGCTAAGTAGATGTGGCACCTGTCCATGAGGACCATCCTGGAGGTGCCTGCCATGGCTCAGGAGCTCATCATATTCTCTTGATGTTCCGGATACATGAGAGGAAAGGGCTGTGTAGCAAGGACTGGGCGTAATCTCAGCTACTCAGGAGGCTGAGGCAGGAAGAGCAAAGTCCAAAGTGACTTGAGGGTGTAGCATATTGGTAAACCCTGGGCTCAATACCCAACACACACACACACACAAATGTTTTTCTTAATTATATAGGCCAGCCATGGCCAAAAACCAGGAGGTACCTGTGGCCCCCACGACTTCTAGAGACTCTCCCCAGAGCCTGCCAGCTCCAAGTTTATAAAGTGGCTTTGGGAGAGGGGAGAAAGCTGTTGTCAAGAGGCGTCCAGAAAACTTACACAGCACCTGATGCAGGCAGGCTGTCTTGTGTAAGAGAGGAGATTCCTGCAGGCTCCCAGTCCCTAGGGGAGTCCAGATCTGCAGTGCGGGGTGCCACCTGGAGGCTGAGTGTCGCACAGCACCACCACCCCTGGCGACTGGTGAAGAGCTGGCTTTTAAGGGAAGTCCCCTAGGAGCAAAGAAACACCGCAGAAACCCAGACCCGGAGTCCTCAGCACCACCTGCCCTTCGCCCTCTTCCCTAATCACCAGACTCCCTGATTCCTACCTAGCCCTGTCTCCAAATACGTGAGAATCACTTCAGGCACTCGGGGTGGCTCATTTGGGGACTGGCAGTCTGGACTTTGAGGTTCACTCTCTGCCCAGCTGTGTGACTCTGGGCAAGTTGATGCCCTTCTCTGGGCTTCGACTATTCCTCTTGTTACATTGGCTAGCAGCTCTGACTTTAAACTGCAGCCATACCTCAGTTGCGCATCTAGAAAATGGATCAATGACTCGTTTACTGACCTACTTTCTCCCATCAACCAAACGAGAGCTTGGTCACCAGGGATTCCACTAAGAATGCTCCCAACAGTTCCTATGGCTTGTACTCTGGCTGTAGACCCCCTACTAGCCAAGAGTTGTGGTTGGTGGGACAGTGTTCCCCTGAAGCCCAGCCAGGTCTGGGGAATGCCTCCTTCCCCTCCTAGAGTCCCCTCTTACCTCACACTGATGCCTTGTGGACACAGTAAGTGTAATCTCCTAGGATTTGCAATCTACAACCACAGCAGCCACGGGTGACCACACCTGGTTGAAATTCTGGGAATTAGAAAAAAAAATGCCCTGAGCTCCTGTCCATTCTGGACCAAAAGAGAGGAAGAAGCAACCACAGACTCCCTGCAGCATTAGAGGGTCAACGGAGGCAGGGGCCTACCTCTCCACCCCCCAGAGACATGCAAACTGGCATGGGGACAGCCCCAGCTTTGGGTATGTACAGGTGTTGTGTTTCTCTGTCTGAGCCTCGGTTTCCTTATTTGTAAGATGCGAGTACAACTCCTAGCCTCTCTCTCTGGCTGTGAGACAGAGGTCCTGAAAGCCCTCTGTCGGTGTACGGTCCTGAGCTGGGGAAGTAGTGGGTTGGTACAGCGCTTGTCTAGCACATATAGCTTGCCTAGGTTCCATCCTCGGTGCTACATAAACCTGAAATGCTATCACACACCTGTAATCCCTGGGAAGTGATGGCAAGAGGATCATGAGTTCAAAGACAGTCTCGGCTACATAGTGAGTTTGAAGCCAGCCTGGGCTACATAAGATCCTGTCTCAAAAAACAAACCAACAGAAATCAAAGCCAGAGTGAGAGTTGTCTTGTGCCTAACGCCTGTCTTACTGGTACACTGGGCACAGGATGGACAAAGGCTATCTGTTGAGGCTATCACAGGGAGCACAATGGTACCTAACTTTCCCACCTTACCTTCCCATGCTTGTAGGGAACAAAGCGGGAGGAAGGGACTGGTACCGGGGTGAACAATGTCTCAGCCTTGCACCCTCATTTACCTTCTTCTAAGAACAGTCACCGGGCTCCTCTGGAGCCCTGCATGGTTTGTGCTCATCCCACATGCACTGCATATTGCCCAGCCCTTTTAGCAAACTCAGAGGTGGGCACCATCTTCATCTTCATGTTATAAAAAATTGAGGCTCAGAAAATTCAGTGGAGGAATCTGGATTCAAACCCAGCTGTGGGCTCATTGGTTGCTAGAGGGTCATGCCTGGTCTTTTTCAGATTCCATCTGACTTTACCCCACCAGCAGTTAGGCCAGTTAGCTATTGCTCCCCAAGTTTACAGGAGAGGAAACTGAGCTTCTGGAAGGGAAAGGAGGCTCTGGATCCTTTCCTGCCTTCCTGGTGGATGCCTTGGGAGTCAAACAGATTACAGTAATCAGCTAATGCCTGCGTGGGGCTCGGAGATGAAAAGCTCTCATTGAAAGCGCTAAGTATGATGATTAAGTGGGAAGGTGGAATTAGCCTCACAGGGGGAGCTGGCTGCAGCCATGGGAGAGGATTAGCCACTCACTGCGAGTTTGAGAACATGCAGGTGGGCAGAGGAGGGGACCGGTCCTGTTCATCTCCAGAATGAGGGACTCTGGGACCAGCGCTGGAGCCAAGTGTTGACAGGCGCAGCAGTCGTCACAGAGAGCAGGGTGGATCCTCAGCTCTTTGCCCATTCATCTTGCAGACTTAGTGGTTCTCAGCCACTCCACTAGGTGCCCGGAGACAGCCAAGAGCAGCGCAGAAAGCGCTGGAGAGACTCCCAGCCTTGTGCAGGAGACAGACTTCTAATCATACATCATTAAAGTGTTGCTCATTTTTAAATTTTCTGATGGTATAGTGAGCTTCTTGGTTCCTAAGGACAATTTTTAGAGTCATTTCAGGGTTACAGCAATATTGAAAGTACAGAGACTTACCAATCTCTCCTGCTAGCTCCCCTCCACACTCATGCCCACATGGTGTCACCTTTCAATATCCACTGTCAGAGTGACACACTGGCCACAGCTGATGGTGCTGTGATGGCAGATCATGATTGACAGTTCTCCCACTCTGTGTGGTATGTGTATGCTTTGTGGGTTTAGACAAATGTATCTATGGCATGTGTGTAAAGCTTATGAGGCCTTACTATAAAGGTTATACATAGCAAAATATCACATAAACAAAAATAGGAAGCCTCTATAGCAAGGGTTGGAAGTACAATGGCTAGACTCAAGAGAATCAGCTGCTGGTTGAAGCTGGGTCACGGGTACATGGAACTCGCCACACTACCCTATTGCTTCTTTTGTAAATGCTTCGGGTTTAAAAGTTTAAAATGAAAACACTCAAATCTGAGTGTAGTAGCATTTGCCTGTGATCCCAGCACCAGGAGAACTGAGAGAAAACAATTGATTGCCCACGGGTTTGAGGCCAGCCTGGGTTATAATATGAGACTCTGTTCCACATAGTTTTTTAAAAAATTAAAATAAAAAATAGAGGCGGGACTGGGGATGTAGCTCAGTGACAGAATGTTTCCTAACTCACAAGACCCTGGGTTCTATCCTCAATACTGCAACAACAACAACAACAAGCTGCACACAGAGTTGAAGAAATAATTGCAGGCATAGACAGTATCAGCGAGGGAAAGACAGCACCATGACAACTGTTGGGAGGCCTCTATCCACCCAGAGATTCGGCAAACTTTTGTCCTAGTGTCAGCCAAAGTCTTTCCCTGTCTCTTCTCTCCCCACCAAGCCCAGACTGGTGATGGTCTGGTGGGAGGACCTACCTTTTGGGTGCCAGCAGCTGCTCAGGCAGATGGAAATAGACCTGATTTCCCTCTTCCCCCAGGTGATGGAGGGCGTCCTCAGTTGCCAGCCTCTTGCCAGATGCACCTGTGAGGATCTGCATAACCCATCTGCCACAAGCAGCTATAGAGAGGGCTGGAGGGTTTCCCCATTACAGATGAGAAAAATAAGAGTCTTATTTGTCTTGGCTCAAATGGGAAGAGTGAAAACAAGCACAAAATGGCTCCTGGGACCCTAAATTCAAAGAGGGGGCATATCCAGCCTGCTGCTCTAAAGTGTCCAGGGCAGAAAGCAATATGTTCTTCCTGAATACCTGAAACTCAGGCCTGGAGACTCCTGCCTGGGTCTCCTATGTATGGTATCTACCATGTTCAGGAACCATTTACATGAACATGTGTGGTAGTTTGAATGTAATTGGCGCCCATAATCTCATAAATAGTGCACTATTAGGAGGTGGGTACTTGTTGGAGTAGGTGTGGCCTTGTTGGAGGAAGTGTGTCCCTGTGGGAGCAGCCTGTATGCTGAAGATACCATCCAGTGTCACAGTCCACTTCCTGTTGCCTTCTGATGAAGATGTCGTCAGAACCAGGACTTCCTTCCCACAAGCTGCCATGCTGCATGCCATGATGATAATGGACTGAACCTCTGAACTATACGTGAGCCACCACAATTAAATGCTTTCTTCATAAGAGTTGGATGGTCATGGTATCTTCACAGCACTAAGAAAACAGGGGTGTATGAAAAAACTATGTAACAAAATCTACCTTGTATTCTATCTTTAATAAGTAGGAAAGAACCGTTTGCATTTATAAGTGAATATTTCTGCTTCATCGTTTTACTTTCACTTACTTTTTAAAAAAACAAACAAAACAAAACCTACGTATATGGGCTGGAGGGATGGCTCAGTGGGGACTTGCCAGCAAGCATGGACCCAAATTTCATCCCCAGGACCTAAATGGTGGAAGGAGAGAACTGATTCACCTAAGTTGTCCTCTGATTTGCACACACATGCAGCAGAACATGCCTCTCCCCCCGCAAAAGAGTTAAAATATCTATGTATCATTAATAGAGGTTCAATATCACTTGTCATAAACAGAAAGTAAGAAACCTTGGAGAGATACATAACACTATGTTTAGTTCCAGTGGGCAAGATCTTGAACAGGATTTACTCTTACAGAGAAAGAACATAGGCTGGTGAGATAGGTCTGCTGGTAAAATGTGTGTTGCCCAAGCTTGAGGACTCGAGTTCAATCCTCAGAACCCATGGTTTTGTTTGTTGTTTTTTGCTTTTAAGCCAGGTGGTGGCACACATTTTTAATCTCAGTATTCAGGAGGCAGAGGCAGGTAGATCTCTGTGAGTTTGAGGCCAGCCTGATCTACAGAGTGAATTCCAGGACAGCCAAGACTACACAGAGAAACCCTGTCTCAAAAAACAAAACAAAACAAAAAAAACAAAAACAAAAAAAAAAAACAAAACAAAACAAAAGGCTAATATAATGATGTGCATTTATAATCCCAGCTCTGGGGGAGGATGTTGCAAAGACAGACAGATCCCAGGGATTAGCTAGCAGAATCATTGATCCCCAGGCTAACGAGAGACCCACTCTGTCTCAGAGAAGTGGGGGAGAACAGAGTTTTAAGGAGGGGGCTGAAGAGCTAGAGCCGGAAGCTGAACGCTTCTCCTGTGGGTATTTAGGACTCAGACACTGGAAAACCAGTCATCACCTCCATGCTATGATCCTGGGTTTAAGCCTCTACCAGGAGTTACTCGGGCACAACCAGACACTGACTTTCTATGTAGAGATTTACTGGCCAGAATCTCTGTTGGAGAGTTCAGTTCTCATATCCAAGTTCCAGCTTCTCCAGTGGTCCTTTTAGGCCTATGCATCTGGAGGGACCTATGGGATGCACCCTGGTAAATCCATCACAGACATCTCACTTAACCCCATACCATCTGATTCTGCATCAGGGCCACCTCAGGTACAGATGACATGGTCTGCAGAATTTGATGGACACCAGTGGCTTGTGTCTGCCATCCTAGCATGTCTGAGGCTGAAGCAGGTGGATTTCTATGAATTCCAGGCCAGCCTGGACTAGAGCAGGATGTTGTCTCAACAAACAAACAAACAAACTGGTATGTGACAGGCACCCAAATCTGTTCACTTGCCTCTACTGCATCTTCAAGGACCCAGGAAGGAAGTGAGAACCACTGTTCCCATCTGGCTTTCTTGGGCAAGCCACTCAACTTCCAGATCGGCATCTGTGTTTCCAGAGGAGTGTGCAAAGATGTTGGGGAAGGGTTTACACTTGCCGTAAGATGTGGGTGATGGTGCATGGGCTGAGGAAGTGCAGGAGATCTAGGTTCTACTTAGGAGGGTCCACACCCGCTGACCTTTCCCCCTCACTGAGCATCTACCCCTCCCACAGTGGAGGTTTGGGCCAGTGGGGACTAGATAGAACCACTTCTGGCTTCCCTGCTGCACACTCAAGTACCAGGATGACACCAGGGACTTTTCTCAGTGTCATTGAACCTCCTGTATCAACGCAATAGAATTTCATTCTCTTTCTGTGAATTAACACAGACACACTAAAAGGCAACACAGCAGTCAGTCGTCGCCAAGGGAAACCTACAGTCCCTGCCCACCATCGGCCTTGGATGTCCCTAGAGCCGCAGTTCTCTATCTATTGCTCAAGCCCCCTTTGGAGGGCCAACGGCCCTTTCTATGGGTCACATATCAGATATCCTGCATCTCAGATATTTACATAACAATTCATAACAATAGCAAAATTACAGTTAAGAAGTAGCAATGAAAACAATTTTATGGTTGGGTCACCACAACATGAAGAACTGCATTAAAGGGTCACAGCATTAGGAAGGTTGAGAACCACTGCCCTAGAGGGAAAGAAGTACTCAAGAAAGAGAAGAAAGGAGTTGCAAAAGTCTCTGCTAATCTCCAATAATCCTGGCTATGCCATCTAATAAGGTCCAGCTCTGTACAAGCACAAAGACAGCAGAGAGGGAAATGACCAAGACGAAACAAGAGCTATGCCTGCCTCCAAGGGAGAAGAACTTAGATTCCTAGTAATGAAAAGATTTGCAGAATATGGACAAGAGTAGAACTAGAAGCCTTTGGAGCTATGGGCCCCATTGTGTGATGCGCAAGAACCTCCTCCCACCCTTACAACAAGTTAGAAGGTTGAGTTGTTTAACTTTGTCCCTTTGGTCCAGGGGACAAGCTACAAACAGCTCTGAGGGCTTTGTTTAATTTTATTTTCTCATTGCTGTGATTAAATGTCTGACAAAAAGACAAGTTAAGGAAGTGCTGATGTTGGCTTCTGACTTGAGGAAAGATGCATTCCATCCTGGTGAGGAAGGGATGGCCACAGGGGTGGGAGACTGTTTGGGTCCATAAAGAAGGCTCTGCTTCATCTTGGCTAAAGGTCAGAGAGTTCAAATCTATCCTTAGTAAGTCATAAGAGCTAAAGATCTAAGGCATGGCTACAGTAAGATATTTGATCTTGGCCTTGGGTGTCTTATCTAAATAACAATATGATATGAAGTGTGGTTACTCTTGACCCCAAGGCCAGATAACGGGAAATTGAATCGAAGGTGTGGTTATGGAATCCTTGGAGAATTGAGGAAGAAAGTCTGTTCCGTATACATGATGCCATGTTCCTCTTTTTGGTTAAGGTATTTAAGAATAGTAAAGAATAAACTCAGGGCATTTAGTATTAGCCGAATTTCCCTCCAGACTCTATCCTGTGTCTCTTTCTCTTAACATCTTTATCTGCCCTTTCTCAATTCACACACTCCCCTCAGGTACAAACTGGGCAGTTGGCTGGCTCTGACTGTTGCCACACAAACACAACCCCCACACTAGTCACACCACATCTGTAGTCAGGAAATAGAAATGAATGCTGGTGCCAGTCTCCAGCTTAGGGGATGGTGCTGCCCACATTGGGGATGCATGCTCCCTCCTCAGTGGGACCTTTCTCTGAGCATTCCCACAGGCATGTTCAGAGGTGTGTCTCCTAGGCAAATCCAAATGAGCCACCCGAGAGTTCCGAGAGACAACACCAGCTAGTAAAGCCTTACGTACTTTGTGGTTCATAAGAGGTCCTGGCATGATTGGAATTTTGATGTATGTATGCAGGACTGATAATCCAAGGTCCTGGGGCTTCACAGAGATCAGTGGCTCATCCAGTGTCCCCCAGTTCTAAACCATGCCTGATTCTCACATTTCCTGAATCAATGTGGCTGACCTTTGACCAATAGGACAGGGTGTAAGGAGTAGCAAAAACAAGCAAACAAACAAAGAAGCAAACAAGGAATGAGAACATTTCCCACCTCCTCACAACAGCCCAGAGACACTGAGCACTAAACTGGCAACAACTGGCCTGGTATGCTGGGGACGCCTGACATCCCACTCTGTCCTTGGGAGCTTAATAAATAGAAGGCAAGCCCCAGACATCTCTTTTCAGAAAGGGGACTCGAAAGAAGTGAGTCCAGACTTCTGCATTTTTGGTGCACGGGACATTGTTAGAAAATGCAGAAGGCTCGGTTTCTGTTTCAAAGAGTATTTGCTGAGTGGTAATGATGGCTCATTTCCCTCTCTGAGTCTCAGCAAAAACTCAGCAAAACGAGAAACATCAGCTAATGAGCTCCAGAGAGCAGGTAGGAGGTATGACCCTCTCACTGCAGGAGGTGGCCCTGCACCCCAGTTCCACCAAGGCCTCCCAGGAGTGAGATGACAGCTCTGCACCTAGACTTGCCCCTCAGTCCTCACCCTCCCTCATCCCCCTCTTGGGGGAACAGGTGGAAGGGTGTGCCATTGAGAAGAAAAGCCATGGACCATGGCACATGGAGAGACAGAACTCAGCACTTGAAATGCAGAGACCACCCTGAGTCTATATGACTGTGTCTGCAGAAATCTGACTGAACCCTCAATGCATGGGCTCCTTCAAGGACTTTCCAGGCGAGCCCTCAGCCAGAACAAGAGCAGATGAAGTCTTCAGTACCTCCTGGGCCAAGGGCAAACTTCTGACAACCCTCATCCATCTGGTGGTTCCCCTAGAGGTGGCATTAGTGACACCTGGGAACTTATCTTCCCACCTGCACTGTGACATAGGGCCCTGAGGGTGGATTAAGCCCCCTATATTCTAGCAAGTGCTTTCTGAGGTTTCTGATGAGACTGCTGCTGTAGAAGTGGCCACTAATGGGAAGCCAAGAGTCTGGGCTTCAACTGTGGCTGCCTCTGCTGCACGGCTGGGTGCCTGTGCCTCCCTCTGAAGGGTCCGTGCCAATGCCTGCTCTGGGTGTGAGTCAGTGACTGACAGTTGCTTTGTTTCTCAGACTTCAGGGCAGACAGGTGACTTCAAACAGGCCCCGGGAAGATGCCATGGGGGCACATATCAGGCTCTTTCCGCTTCATCACTTCTGCCTGTGCCAGGGCTGCTTCTTGCATGGTGTGGGGCTGGAGCTGCTTCCTGCATTGTGTGGGACATGATTGGCTTTTAGTGTTTGGGCAGAACTGAAACTCTGGGTAGACTTGCTTCACCCTCTGGCTTCCCTACAGAGTATCCTCCTATCTCGGAGAGCAGAGAGCAGACTCACTCTCCCATGATGCCACCTGGCAGCCAAGGTTCTAGACCTGAGTCACCATCTCGTCTCCGTTGTTCCTCCTTACAGAACCAGTGCTGACAAGGACAAGTGACCCTCTAGCCTGGGTGACCAGCTATGTGTGGATCAACTCCATCTTTGTGAGAAGTCATGGAGACAGGCACACGAGGAACCAGAGCTACAGTCCAAAGAGTCAGGCTCAAGGTCATTGTAGAGCAGAAGCCCATCTACACAGGTTACACGGGCTTGGTGCCCAGGGGCACTGGCACCATCGTTGACTCTTTCATGATCTAGTGAAAGTCATGATTCCTATCCCGAGAGAGGCAAATGCACTGCTGCCCACCACCACGGGGGTCCATGGATCCTTCATCCTTCCTTAAGACATGGATATAGGTCTTAGAATGACGACCACCATCACTTCCTCATCACACTCAGGACCCCAGATTAAGACCTGAATATGAGTCTTAGAGTAAGGCAGGAAGAACATGTGACACCCAGGGTACTAGAATGTTCTGCCCCCAATGGCATCCTTTCTCCAGCAAGAATGTGCCTCCTAAACATTCCCAGACAGTGGCACCAAACGGAGACCAAGTACTTAGATATCTGAAACCCATCGGGGACATTGTCCATCAAACCACTACATTCCACCCACTGGGCCTCACAGTGTTCAGAGCCATATCATGCGTCCTCATTGTTCAGCAGGATGCTCTACTGCAGTCATGCGCTTTAACTGAAGGCTTTTCTGATATCTGTCACTACAGCAGAGCAGCATCGCCCAGGGATTCTTTGCTATTCAGGCCTTCTGTAACACAGCCCCCACTTCTTCCCGGAACCATCACCAGAATTACTTTTAAAGGTGTGTTTGCTTTTTCTACCATGTCCCACAAAACTTTTAGCCCATATCCCTAGCCCAGTTCTTATGAATGTGCATGTGCATGTTCTTGTGAGGGGTGGGGTTGTTGTGAGCATGTGTGCATGTGGACCAGGGGGCAACCTCCAGAACTTTTATTCAAATAACAGCCATTTTCATTGTTGAGAAACAGCCCTCACTGGCCTGGAACTTGCCACATATGTTAGACTGATTTGCCTGTGGACCCTAAGGACCTGTCTGTTTCTGCCTCCTCGATGCTATAGGCTTACAAACGTTCTTGGGGATGCCTGGGTTATCAAACTCAGGTCCTTGTGCTTGCAAGGCAAATACTTTAGCCACTGTGCTAACCTGCGGCCCAGAGCCTTCGAAGCACCTCATTTCTGGGCCCAATTTCAGCGTGGACTTAGTGGCTTCTGAACAACAGAAAGATTTGCCCTACAGTTCTGGAGGCCAGGAAGTCTGACACCAAAGTTGTGGGGATTTCGTCCTGGCATCTTCTTCTGTGGTTCTCACTGGACGGCATGGGAGCACTCTTGGACTTCTTTCATACAGCCACTGATCCTATTCATGGGAACTCTACCATCATTATGAGATCACCTTTGAGGTCCCCAGCCTCCTAATACCATTGAATGGGGGTTAGGGTTTCCATCTATGAGTAGGGGCCACATTGAGTCTAGTGCCCTGGGTGCTATTCTGCCGTGTCCTGCGCATGACCATCATCTTGCCTTGCCTGTGCAAGAGGCTGTACCACAGTCATACTGGCAAATTAGGAAACAGGAGGTAGATACTGAACTGGCCCACAATTGCTTGGTCAGCAAGAGGTGAGAGTGCAAATCCATACCACTGGGCTGGACAAGGGCCCAAGCTCTTGTCCTGAGGATAGGTACCTATTTTTTATTTGTTTGCTTGTTTTAAGGATATTTGTGCTCCTGGTGGGGACTGCCATTTCCTAGCTTAGGCTTAGCAATGTAAATGTGGCGGCTTGTCTGTTGGTCAGAATGAGCATCAGCTCAGCTCCCATATCTTCCCTTTCCATCCTCAGTGCTCCTGACTCCAGGCTGGGTGTGTCTGGGAGGCAGAACCACAGTGTTAGCAGAGACAGCTGCCAGCAAGGCCTGGAGCCAGGCAGGGGTGAGTACGGAGCACTGGGCAGGGTATGGCCACCCACAGGGAAGTTGCTGGGCATTGCAACAAGCTGACTAAGCAGCAAAAAGTAGAAGAAAACCAAGTTTGCTGAGGGCTAAGAGCATGTCATTTTTGCCACCATCATTTGGAGTCAAGCTCAGAGCAGCCTAATCTGTGGTCACTGTCTGAAGCAAAGGCTACATTTATATCTATCATGTGACGGAGGCTGGGGTGGGAGCAGGGAACTGTGTACCTGCCAATAGTGCCTATAACATGAGCTGCACTTTCAGTTTGACGGGGTGGGAAGTGGCCATGGCACAATGTTGCTGTCATGGACTGACTTGCTCTCCAGTGTGAGTAAGAGTTTTTGACTCCCACACTGTGTCCCATGTCTTACTGCCATGCTGGCGTGACAGTCCTGGCAGTGGCAGGTATAGGGGAGAAAGGGTACTTGAGAGAACGTGGGTCAGGGCCTTAGCAATCCTAGATCCTTTGCCCAACAAGTAGAGGAGGATATGTTCTGGGCCCGGACAGGACTGAAGTGGACCCTGGCCAGCGGAGGTCTAACCAGCTCACCTCCCAGTCCAACTGAGCCAGCACCAGGCCAGCACCAGGTTCTGAGAAATGTATCCAGATGGCAGAAAATGGAAAAGATCAATGGGCATAAGAACCATTGAAAAAGGCAGGCATAATACCTAACTGCTTAAGGGTTGACAGTTAACGCTTACTGCTTGGAAGCCTGGGGCAGAAGGATCTTGAGTTTGAAGCCAAGCTGGGCTTCATAGCATACCCTCTCTCAATAACACAAAGCCAGAACCATGGAGAAAGTTCAAGCTGAACCAGGAGAGCAAGAAAGGAGGGTGGGTGAGGACTTGTGAAGAAGTAGGTTTGATTTCCACCTATGCTATGTAGTAGCTGGGTGACCCCAGGAAAGCTGTTTAGTCTCTCTGAATTCATCTACAGCTCAAGGCAGGGAGTCAGCATAGAAGAATCCCCTTGTACTGCAAGATGCTTACGCTCCCGAGTGTGTCAAAAGGAGATAACCCTGTCAGCTGAGCCGCCACTTCTCTATACACAGGTGGGCATGGATGCAGCCCCGTGTGGATGCTGTCAAACTACAGTTGCTACCACCTTCCTGTCTACTCAAAGGCTACCCTTGTCCCTGAGAGGCACCCCTTCACCAGAGCATGTGAGAGCAGTCCACCCCTGCCCCCCAACACACACACACACACACACACACACACACACACACACACACACACACACTGCTGTTTCTCTTTAAGCAGACACATGGCCCACTTCTAACACACCCAAGGTGGGGATGAGTCACCAGCTAGACCCACATCCCAGACCATCCACAGTATTGGGGGTTGGGGGGTGTGCATGTGTATGAAAAATAGTTTTCTTTTTCTCTTTGGTTTTTACTAGGTTCAAGTTTAGAAACCCCTCAAGGGTGTCTTCTCCCATCCTTCAGCTACAGCGGGAGTGTGAAGCAGATGACGGCAGGGGGCATAAGCGGATGCCACTGGGGGGGATTACACTGCCTCCCATTTAATCAGCATCTGCAGGGTCCCCCAGCCCAGGCTCCTCCCTCTGCTCCTGGCTCAGAGGGTAGCCATGTCTGTCTTCAGGAACCTTGAGAAAGGACACTTGGTCCCCTGAAGTTACCTGATCCCCAAGCCAGCTCTTCTCCCAGAGAAACAGGCTCTCGGGAGCCATGGAGCCTGTCAACTAGTACTCAGCATCCATGTCGCCTCTTGTGGCATAATGATTATGAGGGGACATGGTCTCCTGGGTGGGGTGACAGAGTCTGGAGTTCCTCTTCTGAAACTGCCCCAACTGCAGCCATCAACCATCGGGGACTAAACCAGAACAAAGCAACCCCAAGTTCTGCTGAGCGCGTGTCGGCACTGCACTGACTCAGTAAAACCACGACAGCAAAGATGACAGCAGGCCCTGCTGAGCAGCACCTTAGGAGGGACATCTTCCTGCCCACTCAGCTCATGTGTCTGCCTTCGCTGGCGGTTGTGTGATCTTTAGGGATGCATGTAGGATGGGTGGGCAGGGGAGGGGTCACAGCTGTCCCTGCTCACCCCAAGCAGAGTCACATGCCGTATTCTAGAAGGGCTTGCTCTAGCCTCTTCAGGCTGAGCATGGAAGGACCTCACTCTTACTGGTTCTTCAACAGTATGATGGTTAGTCTCCATTGCCTATGAGACTGGATTTAGAATCACCATGGAAACACGTGTCTGCTAGGATGATTCCAGAGGAATACAACCAAGGAGGGAAGCCCTCACCCTTAATGTGGCCAGCACAGGTCAACCTCATGGACTGAGGTCGGGCTGTACGCACAATGCGATCAGCCACTTCCAGGCCCACTCTTGTGCCTTCCCCGCCTCACTGGCAGGGCACTGTGTCCCTCTGACACTGTGAGCCAGTACAACTCTTCCTTCCTTCCCGCTTTCGTCGGGAATCCTGCTACGGTAATGGGGAAAGGTAGTGCGGCTTGGGGTTCTTTGACATCCCTCCAAATCGCCCGATCTTAGCGCATTGCTGCCTGCCAAGCCTTCAGCTGATGGAGACACCAACAGAGCTCACGTTGAGCACCCCAAGATTTATTATGCCCTTGAACCAAGTGCTGTAAACACGACTGCTAAAAAGACTCCCCCTGCCCTCAATAGGCTGCAGTGCACTGGGATCAGGCCTGCCAGGTCCAGTCCTGACACACAGAGACCTCAGGAGCCCAGTCCTAGGCAGCAAGGGTTAGAAGCCCTCCTTGAGGGGCTTTCCAGAGGGCTGGTCTACTCTCGACCCAGAGCCAGGGGACCAGCATACGCTTGGGCCCTAAGTCAGGGCACTGGCCATTGCAGACAGGACATCAAACCTGGGGGCCTCTTTCAGAATAGAGAACACTAAAGATTCTCTCCCACCTTGCTGTCAGTTGGAAAGAGTGAGGCTAGGCTCCAGCCTTGTGAGAACACAAGTTAGACACAGGGTGCTTATTAGCCACAAAGGCAACATGCCCCCATCTTTACAACTTTTTTTTGAGACAGTGTCTCATGTAGCCCAGGTTGGCCTCAAACTCCCTATGTAGCTGAGGATGACCCTGAACTTCTGGTCCTCCTGCTTCTACCTCTCAGGTGCTAGGGTTACAGGCTTTCACTAACATATCCAGTTTATGCAGTGTTTGTGATGGGAGTCAGGCTTCGTGAATACTAAACAACACTATACCCTAGCAACAACAACTGTGTCCTTCAAATGACTCTGGAGTGTTCTCTCAAAGTGTTTGGAATGTCTTGGGTTTTTGTTCTGCTTATGTTTTGGGGTAGGGTTCACTATGTAACCAGACTGGCCTTGAACTCACAGCTGTCTTCCAGCTCAGTCTCGTGAATGCTGGGATTACAGGTAGGAGCCACCATGCTGGGCTGTGTCTGGAACGTCATCTGGTGGTGCAAGGATGTGTGGCTCAAAAGCACCCCTAGAGAAAGGCAGCCTGAGTGGGCTCTGCTCTGCACCAAACCGGTCCCTTGCTTAACCCCATCTGAGACCTCTGTTAGCCCTGTGCCTCTTCCAAGGGCCCAAGCCTCACACAGTCAGTACCTACGTCCTTGCAGCCTCTACTAGATAAAGTGTACAAGCAGGGCTGCGCAGGCTGAACCCAGCATCAGGCCCACAGATATGTAGAAAGACATCACTACGCCTGTGGCCTCAGCCAGCTCCCGGGGCACGATCTTGGGCCCATAGATGAGCACCAGTGTGCTCAGGTAGCCATTACTGAGCCCCAACAGGCAGGTGAAGAGCACTGGGTAGATGTCGGACTGGAAGAGCACCACAGTCAGGTGTGATCGAGGCTGGTAGTTACAGAGCAGAAAGAGTGGAACGAGGCAGACACGCAACAGTGCCATTACCGGGAGCACTTTGCTCCTAGGCCCTGGCACCTGGATCCAGGCTGTGACCTGTCGGCCACAGAGGTCAGCAAAGTTGAAAAGGAGGAAGACAGTGAGGGGCACGAAAAACTTGGAGGTCCATGGGGAGCCGGTGCCCTTGTACATGGACTGGATGTTGGTGGAGATGGCCGGGAAGATGAGGGCAGTGATAAAGTAGATGAAAACAGTACAGAACCCAAGGCCAGCTGTCTTCTTCAGGATGGGTCCAAGGGGTGGTGTGTGTACCACTCTGGACCCGGGGGCCACTGAGGTGGTGCAGGGAATGTCCTGAGATGGGTTGTCTTCACCAGCGAACGCGTGGACTGGGGCAACTGGCCTCATGTAGTGCCTGCAGAGGGACAGTGACATGGTCAGCGGGTCACTATGGAACTGAACCGTTCAGTAACTCTAGGGACACTGAAGGGGAGACCTCAGAGTCTGCATAACCACTCTAGGTCCTCAGAGACCCAGCAGGCAAAGACCGAGCCCTGGGAGCCTGTTGGCCAGGATCTCACGTGGCGTGGGAGGGACTAGTTGTTAGAAATGCCCTGTATTATTCCTGAGCAGCCCACCAGACTGGACCCCAGTCTCTGGATCAGAGGCGGTGACCACACCATGACCAGGGACAGGAAACCAGCCAGGATCTCTACACAGTGAGTGGAAGACCTGGCCTGGAAGGCTCAGGCCTGAAACCCTGGCACTTGGGAGGCTGAGGTGGAAAGACTGCAGTGAGTTTGGGACCCTGTCTCAAAACCAAACAATTGAAACAGTGTGGTGAAGGGGCTAAGAGGTTGTAGGGTGTGGCTCAGTTAGTGGGATGCTTGCTTAGCATCTGTCAGGCCCTGGGTCTGATACTCATCTCCATGTAAACCATACATGGAAGCTCATATGTAACCCTGGCACTTAGGCAGAAGAGTCAGAAGTTCAAAGTCATTCTTTGCTACACAGTGGTTGAAGCCAGCCTAGGCTACATGGTGCATTCCAGGGTAGCCTGGGCCACAGAGTAAAACCCTGTCTCAAAAAATTAACAAAACCATAGCCCCCATACACACAAAACTCTGAGAAATTTTATACACACACACACACACACACACACACACACACACACACACACACACACACCGTTACTCCTTATTTTTCCTGCCCAATCTAACCTCTACTATGCAGTCTCCCCAAACCCCAAGCTTGAAGGCCCTACTGGTTCAGAGGTATGATCAGAGCCAGTATTTCCCACCCAAGACCAATTAACCAAGAAACTGGAGACCTGGAATGAAATTCCTATACGCTATGGCCCTTTTAAAACTCAGTCCTGGGGAATAGACAACCAAAAAGGACAGGGACCTAAGATCCAATCAGATGACCAGATGCAGAGGGACCTCACCTGGCATATTCCAGCCGGGACAGCAGTAGGTAGAGCCCCACACAGAGCCCAAGGAACACTGCTGCAGTGAGAAAGAAGGCGAGGGCGCTGTCCCGCACGTCACTGGATGCTGCCAGGTCCACCAGTGAGGCCACAGCGCTGACTGTCCCTCCCATGGCTCCTCCTGTATAAAGCAAGACATCGTACTGGGCTCAGGAAGGCACATGGTCTCAGAAGCCAACCCCCCTCCCCCCCCCACCACTCCCACAAACACACTCTGAAAACACCTGGTGCTTCCAGCATCTGAAGCTGGGAAGAGGGGAGGTTGGAGGTGGAAAAAGCATCCCTGCAGCCTGGGAAGGTGCTTCTGTCTACCTCACTGCCACTCCCACACTGCAGGAAATACACTTGGCTCCAAAGGACAATTCTTACAACTTCCTCCAGATAGGCTCTACCAGCCCAGGAGGGGCTAGAAGCCAGGACGTGAGGCCAGGCAAAACACACAAGCTAGTGATCAAGGAGACTCACACTACCATTAGAACCCAACCCATTTGACCACTCTGGGCCGTGTGCTCCAAGAAGGCTCTTGACATTCCTGTACCTGAGCTTGCTCATCTGTAAGTGGGGGTGTTATGAGTGCCCACCCCTTAGGGCTGGTATAAGGATTAAAAGGATTATTACATATTGAACAGAGTCTGAATCGGACAGGAGCCAAATGCCAAATAAATTTTCAGATTCCCAATGAACTGTTTGGCTATTCCCATCTTTCCCACATCAAAGCAGCGGCAATGGGTAAACCCTTTGCCAGGGGGGCGCCCACTTCTGAGAAGCTGTAATCCCCACCTGGGTGCTCTGGAAGTAGTGGGGCTAGCTCAGAGAGCCGCTTGGTGGCCGCCGGAGGAAGAGATCTTAACAGCCCCACTGACTGATCCCCTCTCCCTTCCAACTTGAATCTACAATATTATCAGCAGCCACAAACCGGGCCTCAGGGAGCTCATCCTTCATGACTCCCACTATCTCATCAGTTATGGAAATACATGCAAATGAGAGCTTTGAAAAAGAAACCAAAAACACCAGCATAAAACAAATGAATTGTTCCTCAGATGCCAGCATGCACAGAATTCACAGATGGACTCCCCTGGACAAAAAGCAAAGGAGCTGGGGTTGCTGGGAGACTGAGGCACCTCAGCGAGTCCAGGGGGCCCACCTGGTGCCAGTGAGGGCCCACACATTACCCTCCTCCAGTACTGACATCTACGTCCTAATTTCACCTACCCTTTTATTATTTAAGACAGAGTCTCACTATGTGGACCAGCTTGATGCATTCCTCATGTTCCAGTCTGTGACACACTGAGGTTATAGGTGCGTGTCACTCACCATACCTGGCATCCCCCACTTTTTCAAAAACAGACTCAAAAAAAAAATTCCCAGGAGAGGCCCCTCTCTGAGCTCTACAGGTGAACAAGAGGAACCACTTGCCCTTGCTGCTATCCAGCAGGCCTGAAGTTGTATTGAAAAGCTCCAACAGGATGGAGGAGATGAGGGGATAAGAGCCTCTTTTTGAGGCCAGTGGTGACAGAGGGATTAGCGTTTGATGGCCGGCCGTTCTGCCCAGACCTGCCTTTCTTGAAGCAATGCCAGGAGCGTGTTGACTGTACTCAGAAAACTCAATGACAAGTTCATTTTTATTTTATTTTAGGCCCAAGGGTTTCCTGGGATAGAAGCGAAGCCTAATCCTGTATCAAAAATGGCAAACAGACGGAGCTCATATCTACACTCTGATCCACAGAGAGTAATTGCCTCAAGTGCTGGCTTGAGAGGGAATTAGAGGCTCAGGAGGAAAGATAGGGATCTATTAGTGATGTCTGGCACTGGTATAGAGTGGGGAGGGGGTATGAGCTTGTCAAGGTACTTGTCATCCCTGCCACATCCTACTTGGCATATTAACTAATAGACACAGTCTTGTGCACTGTGCAATTCTTCTCAGGTAGGCAAGTGTTTAAAGCAGTCTTCTGATCATCAGGGACACATGGGGACAGAGAGAAGAGCAGCCTCCAGGCTTGCTTTAGGGGACAGTGGTCTTCATATAAAGCAGATGCTAACTGACCCAGCTCTGTTTACCTTGTGGGGCCATCTAGGTGAGAGATAAAACAGCGAAAGTCCCAGTGAGTGGCTCAGCACTCAGCATCCACTTGCAGACTTCAGCTAGAGAGATGCCACAAGTCAGGGCCCAAGCAAGCCACCGTCTGGGGTAACATGGAGCTTAGTCACTGAGCTATTGGCTCTGATAGGACACAGTCTGGTTCATCTGTCCGCCCCTGGCAGAGGGCAGAGCCTCCATAAAACTAGAAAGGAAAGACAGAAAACTAAGGAAAGGAAAAGAGACAAGTAGAAAGGAAGGAAGGTGGGAGGGAGGGAAGAAGGGAAGGCTAGTTTCAGGATTGATGCTTTAAAATACAGGGGCTTCCATCATGGCTGCGATCCTATCTCCCATCTACGCGCTCCTCTGCTGGCGAGACTTCTACACCTTCCTGGGAGCCACAGGCGCCCATCTGGGGTCTAGGTGGGCCAAGGGCTGTGGAAGTTGGTCCCCATATGGCTTACATGGCTACATGAAAATGAAGTGCTGTCCCAGTCTTCTCCAGCGCTCACACTGTGTACAGCCTGGATCTGTGCAACAAGATGGCCCAGGCAAACATAGCGAGGGCCACGAGGGATGCTATGCCACCAAGCCCTACACCTTTACTAGAGTGACCCCTGTGGACACTGGGTGGGCAGGGAGAGCCGACTGTCTTCTCAATCCGCTGCCCAAGCCGCAGACTGAGCAGAGTGAACAACTCTCAGCTGTCAAGTCTGGGATGGTCTGCTTTTTTAGTGTATGGACACTAAGAAAACAAAGTAGACCCAGGACACATCTCCTTTCCTGGAAAGACCAACTGTGGCTCCCTTTCATGGTGGGCTCTCACCTGATATCAGTGCCTGCGCGTTCCTCATGGGGAAGGAGCCTGTCAGGCCGTACACGCTGCTGTTGAAGATGGTGGAGGAGCCGCTGACGATGGCCATGCACACGATGGTGACACCGAAGAACCCTCGGGTCCAGGAGGAAGTGTCCACCTTCACCAGTACAATCATAACCACAAAGATGGCCAGGGAGACGGACAGTGAGGCCAGAACACGGACGTGCACCTGGACCCTGGGGAGAGGGCCAGAAGCGATGGGAGGTGGTTGGACTCTCCTCAGGCCTCTACATGGATCAGCTGGCGAGCCACAAGACAGAAGGGGATGAGCTCAACATGGGGACTGTTCACTTCAACACTGTGACGCTTGGCCTTGGACTCTGTCTGTCTGCTCACTAGCCCTGTGACAGCCAAGAAGACTTGGGGGCCTAGCTTCCATTCCCATCTACCCATGGGGGGAGGGGGAGGACCCAGAGAGTTTTACACAGCCCAATGCAAGGTTAGCAGACCCTGCCGCTGGTCACCAACCTGTGACCGTTGTGAGGTCACCAACTTGTGAGGCTCAAGGCCAGGACTCCTCCTTCCTCACTGCCCTCCTGTTAGACCCATCTAGTGTTTAAACTGCACAGCCCACCCCACCTCCTTCTCCAAATTTGGCTAGTGGGCAAGGGAAGAGGATGCCCAATTTTCTTCTCCATGTTCTGCCATGCTCACCCCCCACCCCAGCTCTGTGAGAGTCTAATGCTCTCCAGTGAGAGGCATACCCAAACCCCTCCCTGTTCACAGGTAAGGAAACTGAGCTCAGAAAGGTCACTCAGCTGTGATCCCAGCTCTCATAATGGTTCTCCTAGATGCTCTTAGCTCAGATGGCAGCTGCTGGGACCACACCCTCTTAGTCCAGAGCCAGGACCCCATGCATTCCTGTACCCAAGCCAAGCACTCCAGCTACCTCTGCAGCCAACAGGCCAGGGAGGAGGGGCAGGAATGGGGAGCATCAGAGATGGTTGTGCGCATCTCCACTGTAACAGAGAGAGCACTATCCCAAGGCCATTCAAACCATCAGATTAGAATAAGCTCTAAGTCTGAGTAGACGTTCAGTTCCATTGCCCACTAGCCAGAGAGAAAGTGGGGGCTGAGAGAAAAACCAGATTACACACAGAGATGTTTTCTGGATTAAAACAACAAAGTCCGATTTATAAGGTAGAAAAAGACAGTTCTGTGTACACAGATAGGTGTGAAGTGATTTGCATAGAGGGAAGAAAGTGTTGTTACAAAGAGCTGATGCCACTCCCGGATCCTGAGAGGGGGTTCAGGACTGGAGGGAGAATGGGGCTGCCCCCGCCTCTTTAGAAGGGGAAGGACACAGAGCCCCTGGACACTGGAATGGGATCTTAGCCCCAGCCCAGGCTCTTCTGTCACCCCGTGTCTTACACACAGACCCTGGGAGATGACACACGTGTGCACAACTGAATTAGCAGTATCCAGTGCACCCCAGTACTAGATACTCTCGCCGGAAGGCAGGTGGCATCTCAGGGCACAGCTGAGGCGCCTCAAGGAAGATCACTTATGTCCTTGCCTGGCTGAGATGATCTGGAGACAGGGAGAACCCCGGCCTGCGTCTGAGTGTCCCATCTACCTTATGAGCCAGGCCTTAATCTTCGGAGGGGGCACAGGGTGGGTCTGCAGGCTTATCTGCCAGCACCTCTTCTCTGGGAGAACATGTTTCTTCATGCCAGCATGATGGAGGTGGTGGGCTGTGCCACTCACACCAGTCCAGTTTCAAAGCGCAGCCATTAGCGGTCCCGGCTACTGCACGTCAGAGGGTTGCATGTGGCCCACACAGCTCAGTCAGTCTTCACTGGATGGCACCAGGGACCATGCAGTAAGTAACTGCATGAGTGTGTTGGCTGCTGATGGCCACCTTCCCAGCCATGTAGGGAAGAACCCAGGACCACGGGAAGAGGAAGATTGCCTGAGGGCAAATCTGACTTTAATTTTCAGTCAGAGGATAAATGACCACCTTCCTGCATGCCAATTGTTACTGTGTGAACTCACAAACACACAGATGTCAGGGTTCCAGGCAGGAGACCAACACGCCTGGAAACTCCAGAGCACTTTCGGGACACTATGGCCCACGGTTACGTTGGACATGACAGACTAATGATGTTCTAACAGCAGCCTACAGCCAATGGTGAAACTGGTGGATACCCATCCTAGCTCCCTCCGAGGGGGAGCAAGGGCTCCCTTAGATTCTAGGGGGGGCTCTGGTGGCTCTCTGTGGGACTGATGACAAGGCCTTCTTTTCTGACTTTCTTGCTCTCTCTGCATTCACCCCCAAATTTACTATACGCTCAAACTTTTCCTTGTTTTGGGGGTCTGCTTTTGGGAAACTTCTAACCTTAATAACCATTAGGACCCCACACAAGGGTGTCTCTTCCTAGCCCTGTGGGGCTTCAGACAAGGTAGGACTAGGGGGAGGGCCAGGTGGAGTGGCTGGACCCCTGGGGCCCACAAGAGCTATTATGATAAATGAACCCCAATACCCTGGAGGCTCACAGCCACGCCTCCGGTGGGATGCTCAAGGTGACCCTAGATACTAACCTGCCCCACAGAGCCCTGCCTTCATGCGTAAGGAGTCACTTACGCAACCCTAATAGGACCTGAATTTGTCATGGATTTGCTGTGAGACCTCAGACAAGCATTGACTCTCTGTTCCTTTTCTTCTCGTCTCCAAAATGAGGCTGGCCTAAGTGATATAAAGGTCCTACTAAAGAAATCCACTCGGTGACACCTTGGGACAAATGCCAAACAGATTTACCCTGTTCCCTGGGGCAGCTGGTGAGGACTGCTGAAGACTGACTCCAGAGGGAGGAGGTGAAGTGCAAAGCCTTTCCCAGCAGCGCACCTCCCTCTGCTTCTCCACTTCCCAGGGCTCTCAGTCCTGCCCAAGCACCCTCCCGCAGAGCCCCCAAGTGCTGGGAAGCCTCACGGGGTGGGGGCAATTCTCACTGCCATGAAGCTGGATGCCATCACGTTGGAGGCCAGCCTTACAGACACTGTGGGGCACACTGCCTTGCCTCCTGCTGGGAGGGTGGCCTGGGATGAGGATCCTGAGAGTCTAGGGTCACCTAGGCTTGCCTGGTGCTCTACTCCAGGTACAAGACCGGCTGGGAGGCCATACCGCCCCACCACGCTGAAGGAGGGCAGTGGCCCATCCTCATTCCTACTTCACTTCCTTGTCAGAGAGAGCTCAGGACCCCAGGGGACTGATTTCTTCCAAAATGTAAATCTAGTTCATCTGTATTTATAAAGCTGCAGATTTAACATAATAAAACACTTGGCGATTATGGATGAGCCAGTCAGAGGAGCCAGGGTGCTCCAGGAGGGAGGGAAGGAGACATTTCAATCTCCCATATTAAATAAAAAACAGCTTTGCCCTAAACTGTCCTTGGCAGCTGGTAACAATCCTGGAGAGCTATTTCCCCATGGCCCTCAAATTTTGCCTGCAGCCTAGGCTAGGAAACCTGTAGAACCACTTTCCCAGCCCCCTACCCCCAACTTCCCTCCTGCCTAGCAGCCAGAGGCCTGGCCCAGGGGGCTACAACGCTAGGAACTAAGCACTCACAGTAGCCCAGGATTCAGGTGTAGACAGGGGAAGAGCCTTCTGGAAATAGATCCCTGCTCTAGCCTCAGTGGCCAAGCGTCCTGAGGTGGTGGTCTGAGTGGACTGTTTTTAAAGCAGGGCCACTGACTGACTGTCTGCTATTGGGACTGGAAGCCAGGATCCCAAGAGAACTTTTCACTGCTTCTGCTGACACCACCCCAGAGCTGGGCCAGCATCTGTTCCCATGGTCACCAAGGAGAACATCAGCGATGAGTAGCCACCGCTGCACCGTGGCACCGTGGCACATCTGCTGTGACCAAGTCACTGCACATGGGGGTAAGTGCAGGGGTGATAGTTATGTATGGTGCCACCGTGGCACATCTGCTGTGACCTAAGTCACTGCACTTGGGGGTAAGTGCAGGGGTGATAGTTATGTATATTACCCCTTCTTAGGTAGTGGCTTGTATCTAAAGGGGGTAGGGAGTCTCGCCCACGGGTAAGTGAACTAGCTGTCCCATCTGGATAAATACCCAGGGCCACAGAGCAAGTAAATAGAGAAGTCACAAGACCTGAAGGACAGAGGGTGGGTGGGGTGTGCTGGCTATTGCAAGTGCTCCTTCCTTCCTTCCTTCCTTCCTTCCTTCCTTCCTTCCTTCTTTCCTTCCTTCCTTCCTTCCTTTCTTTTTTTTCTTTCCCCTTCATCCTTCCTTCCTTCCTTTCTTTTTCAAGACAGGTTTTCTCTGTGTAACATCCCTGACTGTTTCTGTAGACCAGGCTGGCCTTGAACTCAGAGATCCACCCTCATTATTAAAGGCGTGCACCACCACCTGGCACTCTTGTCTTTCTTGCCTTCTTCTGACACCCTTCCTCTCCTCTCTCTGGGCACTGTCGAGAACTCTACTCTGTCTTCAGTGGCTGGCAGTGCTGAGGGAACACCCAAGTCAGCTCAGTCAGGAGAGCAGGAGAGACACACTGGCCAGGTAGGGCAGGGAGCCCAGAACAGCTACTCTGAGGATGTCCTTGCTGGAGGCCAGGAATGCCAGGAGAGGTTTGGTTTCCTGGTCACTTGTTATCTCTTAGGCTTTCCTGGAAGCTATACTTGAAGATTTCATTGGAACAAAGGAGAGATACCTGAATACCTCAGGGATGAGCCTACTGGACTGATCACCTCATCCCCATGTTCACTGCAGTCTCTGCCTTAAGTCCTTCACAGGGCCCCACACTAGCAATTTCACAGTACCATATTTCCTGGGACCCCTCCTGTTATACAGGAGCTCTGCACCTCCCGCCCCAATGCTCCTGTCTATTTATCTATACCTTTCTTTCTAAAAACTTTCCTCTGTGGCGTGTGAATTTCACCTGATTAGCCACTCAAAAACCCAAAAGCCACTGGGTTGGGTAGCTATAGGGGAGGCTCTCGAGCTCTCTGCAGCCTCTTCTTGCCCCTCCCCACCTAAGCTCACTGAGCTCTGAAAGGCTATGCTAAACTAAAAGATACCTCCAAATGTTCCCTATCACTTGCACCCCGAAAGAGTGTGTGTCTGAAGTCTAGGGATCTGGGAGACCTCTGCAGAGAGCCCCAGGGGTCAGGAGGTAAGGCTGAATTCTTCCCTCAAACTACACTGGTGGTCTTAGAGCAGTGATTCTCAACCTGTGTGTGGGCCATAGCCCTTTCTTTGGGGGATCCAACAGCCCTTTCATGGGGGGTTGCCTAAGACCATCAAAAAGACACAGATATTTATATTAAGATTCAGAACAGTAGCAAAATTACAGTTATGAAGTAGCAAAAAAAAAAAATAATAATTTTATGGCTGGGAGCCGCACAACACAAGGAACTATATTAAAAAGGCTTGCAGCATCGGGAAGGTTGAGAACCACTGTTTTAGAGGGATACAGTTTCTTTGACACTCCCACCATGGGTAAACGGGTCTCTGTCTCCTTGAAATGGAAGAGGCTTTGTAACAACCTTGACCAGTTGAGTGTGACAAAAGTGACACTATGTGGCCTGTCCCTGGCTTTCATGGAACATTTGCTCTTCAGCCACAATGGGGACAGTCTTTGACCCCATGTGAGCAAGCCAATGAGGAGAGACAGACAGGGAGGTGGGAAAGGATAAGCGTCTCCAGCCCCTGTTCTGTCTGACTGCATCAGCATGTTCCAGTGCAGCCTGGCTGCCTTCAGAACCCCAGACAGTAAAAGAAACTAATTACTATTACTGTTGCAGCAAGCCACTAACTACACTTTGGGACCTACTATGCAAGTGTGCCCTATACCGTGATGTATTTTGGAAGATTGCTCTATACACAGGCTTAGAATGCACATAGGATGCATTCTGCTCTTTTCTCCTGTACCCAGAGCAGACATTACTAATCAATCCCAGCACTCTAGCTGAGGCCAGATCTGTCCTAGAATGCTTTTCAGCAGGAGATCCAAGAACTGAGGGACCAGAGCTGAATAAACTTGTCATCAGGGATCTGAGGTTTCTATGAGACATGCTCAAGGGAAGCCCAGAATTTTGGACTACAGTCCTAGAGGCAGCTTCAGGAAGATGCAAATAAGTAAGGTATTAGCACTGTTGTCATTGTCAAGAAAAACGAGGCTGGACAGGAAGAGGCTATGGGCCATACCAACTTACCTTTCTCTCAAATAATTCCTTCCTCCATAGTGTACCCACAAGATGCACTGTGAGGAAGGGGCATATCAGATGGTAACATCAACATATTACAGAGTGGTGAAGCTACTATTTCCTACAGGCAGAACAGCTCAGTGGTTGCTGTTAGCATCTGGCTGCTCTCAGAGCATGTGGAAGAGCAGCTTCCTCAGGTCATGGCCTACAGCACAGCCACACACTGTGTCCTGGCTGCAAGGGCCTGTGGGTCTCAGAGGGAGATGGACCTTGCCTGGGGGTTACTGTAAGAAGCTGTGAGTGAGCACGACCCATGACTGAGCCCCTACTCCCATCTGTAAACTGCAGGGCAAGGATGACTGCCTGGCTCCGATTTAGGGGACCACCATTTAAGATGAAGGGCCCTGCTGCAGAACAGAGGGGAATGGAGGAGGCAGGGGTGAAGGTTGGGGGAGGGAGAGGGTGACCTACCTGTTGACAAGCAGGAAGTTGGCCACGAGGCATACCAGGGAGGGCACAGTGGAGGCAACTGCCAAGTAGCTCTCAAAGTAGTTCTAGAAACACATAAGGAGAAGGCTGCTTGTCACTGGGGGGACGGCACTGAGGGCATGAGGGAGGCTGCTTTCATTTCCACTGTCCCCAGGGCACCTAGGAGCCAAGGCCAAATCCACCCAGCTCCGTGTGTTTCCACCCCTATCTCCAACCTGACAGTGTTTAAGCAGCAGCCGTCAGTGACAGCTGTGCTACCTTAGCTGTGGTAAGTGCCGAGGTCACAGGGAAGGCTTGGGCACTGTCTTCATCTCCTGGCAGGCCCGTACTGCCAGGTTCCACTTGCTTCATCACAGACTACATGAGTGAGGCTCTATACATAGCTAAAAAGGAAAGCCCCACCCTATTATCTTGTCGGCCCTTTGACAGAATGCAGTAACCAGCCTCTGAGACCATTTAGACAACCCCAGATCCAAGAAATTCAGCTCTCCCAAGGCTATTGCAGAAAGCCAGGAGGGTAAGTACCTCCGGTGTTGCTCTACATATATATATATATATATATATATATATATATATATATATATGTATATGTATATGTATATATATATGTATATGTACATATATATATGTATATGTACATATATATATATATATATATATATATATATATATATATAATAAGCAGCTCACAAGAGAAAGACTCCATGCGACAGAATTCGAGCAGAGGTATCTTTTAATTAGGGAAAGGGACAGTAAAAAGGGGAGCAGGGAGATGGGCCTCCAGGGACAGGAGCAGTGAGAGAGAAGAAAGAGAGAAAAAAACAGAGAGAGGAAGTGAGAGAGAAGGGTGGGAGATGAGCAGGGCCCCTTTAAAAGGGAACATAGTGAATACGCACAGTGGTGCTCTTAGTGACTGCACCCAAGGGAGCCTGGTTAGAACTCCAAGAGATGGCCAGTACAAATAGCTAAATACCAACACCGGGCTTAGCCAGGAGAAAGGACAATCCTCAGGGAGGTGGAGACTGTTCACCGAGAGCAGAATCAGGGACTTACCCAGACACAGCAAGCTGGGACTAGCCTAGTACAAACTGGACGCAGCTCTCAAAGCCCTAAAAGCTGCCCACTCATTAAGAAGGACTTGATTATGTGGGTGTTATCTCTGCGCATGCCCATCTTTTAAAAACAACCACAGAAAGCTGAGGGGAAGGGAGACTCAGTGGCCCTCAATGAGGTGGCCCTGTCTTTCACACCCAGCACTACTGGGGTGGGGGGTGTAAGAGGAAAGAAGAGAAGGAGAGGAAGGGAGAGAGGGAAGAAGGGGGGAAGGAGGGAGAGGGGAAGGAAGTTATGAAGGAGGGGGAAAGGGAGGGAGGGAAGGAGGAAAGCCAGTCAAGGGCTGACTATCTTGCTTTGGTCATGAACTCCAGGTGAGCTTTGAGCTGCAGGAAGGGCTTACGTATATTAAGCATTCTCGGTGTAACAAACAGGAGGGATTTAAATAGATTACACCATTTAACTCTAAGCAAACAGAAAGAAGCATCAAGTATTCTGCTCTGGAGTACTTTAGAAATGCATCGCACAACTGAGGAAACATTGCAGGAGCCAAGTACAAAGAACAGCGTGTGCAAAATCCTCATCCTGTGACAGGAGGATGAGGAATCCAAGGTGTGCTTCTCACCCCTCAGGAACGCCGTGCATCCCACTGGGAGTAACAGGAGGAGTGTGAAGGCTTTTTCACAGCTCCAAACCCAGAGAGCTGTGAGAATTTCCTGCTAAGTTTTAACAGTTGCTGCTGTTTGGCAAACTAGAAGCAAGGTGAGTTTCAAGGAATTCCAGATAGTGGGTGGGCCCTACCTTGGAGAAAGTGGAAACTGCATAGGTGTGAGGAGGGGTCTCAGGAGCTGTGGGGCTGTGGCCAGGCCTTGAAGGAGGGTCTGACCACACAGAACAAAGGTGAAAGGTACAAATGTCCTGGGTACCTCCTGGTCTGCAGCACCGACACTCTGAGGTCCCTTTGATTTGAAGGCTGCAGAGGGCTTTGTGCTCTTTGGAAGAGGCACCCTGACTATAAGGTGACAGCCTTGAAATTAAAATGATAATCGCAGCTCATCAGCCGTGAGCCTTAGAAATAGGCTTCTGCCTCTGAGGTGCCCCTTCATTGTCCCTGCCCTGATGGGCTCAGCAGAGCCTGCCCTGGGCTGGGCAGTCAGTCAATTACCTCCTGACACACTGGCTGAACCCACGTGGGGCCAGGCAGGCAGAAGAGGCAAAGGAGAGAGCAAGGGACAAAGACAAAATGAGGGCTAGCAGGGAAGTGGGGAACCCTACCCTTGGCAGGTCCCCTCCATCGTTTGGCCAGACCCAGAAGTGTGGCCACATGAAATGGAGAACTTGTTTCACTTTCTCCAATCATGCTCAGCATCCTTGGGTATTTTACAGATGGGGATTTTCTGGGTAGCCAAATAGCAGGCAGCCCAGCTAAAGGGAAAGCATCAACATCAGGACAACTGCATTAAGTTTCAAATCTGGAACAAACAGCTGAGGCGTCTATTGACACATCAAAGCAGACCCGACCTCCAGGTTCTCCCTGAACTGTCCAGCCCAGGGGCTGGGTTGCCCTTCCCCCACAGGCTCCTCCTATTAATCCAGACATTTTGGTTACGGTCCTTTTGTATCCTTGCCCTCCTGGCCGCTGCACCTGGTTCCCCTCTCTCTCCTGCCCCCACCCCGTCTCCCCACAAGGCCCAGCTCAGCCTGGTCATGTGCATTCTGGACTCTCCAAGATGTTTCTGGCTCTGTTAGGCAAGCACTCTATGCTGAACTACAGCCCTAGCCCTCTTTATTTTGAGACAGAATCTCACCAAGTTGCTCAGGCTGACTTTGAACAATATAGTCCAAGCAAGCCTTAAACTTTTGACCCTGTCTCAGCCTCCTAAGTAGCTGGAATTACAGGCCCAGCCTGGTGGCAGACACTTAAGATGGCTCCATAACCTCCACCTGGGGCATTCACAGCCTGGTGTGATCCAGTGATCAAGAGAAATAAGTACACAAGACAGGCATGCATGACTGAGTGTTATCAGTACGAGATGATGAGATGATGTCTTTCTAAGCTCTCCATTGCCTCAGCTGACTTTGAGGCGGCAGGTGGCCTTCTGGGGAGCCCCATACACCAAGGGTCTGCAGGTGGCCCCAAGTTGCTGAGGCTGGTCTCCTCCAAGAATAGAAGCTGTCTGGTGTGCAGCCACTAGGTACTAGGTTCTGCCACAAATCCCTTGGAACTGACCCTCCAATGGCTGAGCCTCCTCAGAGAGACCCAGCCACAAAAGATACCCAGCTCATAGCCTCACAAAGACATAGCCTAGACGTTCATGGACCTCTGGTACACTTGCCCTCAAGGGAGCAAAGGTCTGCTTGCTGGGAACACCAGTCCCTCCAACCTCATCTTGTCATCTTTCTGTGGAAATGCAGTTCTCCATAAATGACACTTGATATATGTGTCACTCAGGCTCACCAGGCCCATGAACTGTCTACTGTCCGGTTGGACCCTTTGGCTGTGCAAAGAGCCCAGTAACTCTCCCAGAAGGGTGTTGAGGGTTGGGGGATGAATCAATGCCCCAGTTAGTTCTGACCAATGAGAGGCAGAAAATAAAAAGGGTTATAATTCCCACCCTAAACTGTGGCTCTGAAATGTGATATAGTTCCCATCACTTCTGGGGAAACAGTCCATGGACCTGGGTGGTAGCTATGTTTGCTGCTAAGCTGTGGCCAGCTCCAGGGTTCTGAAGTCTGTGTTTGTTCTCTGTGCCTGTCTGGCTTCCTTGCCCCTAGCAGAATCCCAGCAAAAAGTTGGCTATGTAATGGAGGCTAAGATTTGCCCAAGCCTTGTGGAGCTGTGTGATATTGCTGCCATTTATACTGGTGTCTCCTCAAGACTGCAAGGCCAGGTGAACTTCATGGGAGAGCAGGTAGAAGATAGTGACAAAGCAGAAGGGCAGGGACCTTTATAAGTGGCTTTTCCATCTTAGCAGGCTGGGTCCTAGGCACAAGATCTGAACCTAGCAGGCCACCCTAGACCCTCGATCATGTCTGGGCAGCTACCGTTCACCTAACAGCACCTTCTCGGATAACTCATTCTTTGGCTGGTATCCCACCCACTGTGTGCAGGTCAACAGTGTGCCTGCACAGGAGCAGAAGTGCCTCCTCCGTGCCTGACTGCCTCTGGGGTCTTGAGAAGTACACTGCCATGGCACAAGAGACACAGTATGGTGGACACAGAAGGAGAGAACCTGTGTAGGTGGCCGCTGGAAAGACTGGAGGAATGTGCCCACAGACAGGGCAGGAAGGTGAGGTGGAGAGAGAGGGGACTCATCATGAGGTGATATTTCTCCCTTTGGGAGCCAACCTGAGGCCTTGCTGCCCTCAGTGGGGCACACTGTCAGGATTCCAGACAGCCATGCTCTCCAGGTGCTAACGCCAGAGGGTGCTCAGCCCCACCCTGAGTGCCCAAAGACAGCGTGAAGTGAGAGCAGCTCTGAAGAGGCTAGGAGGCAGAGATCCACCCTGGGACACCCGATCTGACCCATGCCCACCACCCTCTCCCCAGGCTGTCTGCATCCCATACATTTCTGACTTGGGCTCAGAAAGGCTCCCTAGCAGTCTGTGGAGGCAGTGACACCAACCTGTGGTGACCAGGGTGGGCAGAGGAATGCCTCTCAGAACATTTGAACAGCACAGCTCCCACACAGCCCTTTGTTCTTACTACAGTCTGTGAGTGCAAGGCAGGCCTGGAACAGGCCTGTTTTACAACTAAGAAGCCCAAGGCTGGAACAAAGGAGATGCTCAGTGGCTAAATCCCGATCTCTTAGTTACAGTTACTATTACTTAGTTACGGTAACTTGGGGGATGAAAGGGTTTACACCATCTTCCAATGCTCAGGTCATACTCCATCACTGAGGGATGAAAGGGTTTACATCATCTTCCAATGCTCAGGTCATACTCCATCACAGAGGGATGAAAGGGTTTACATCATCTTCCAATGCTCAGGTCACACTCATCACTGAGGGACATCAGGGCAGGAACTGGCAGAGCCATAGAAGGACACTGCTTACTAGTTTACGTCTCATCGTCCAGGACTACTACCCAGGGGTGACACTGACCCCACTGAGCTGGGCCCTCCCACACCAATCACTAAGAAAAATGTCCCCACAGGCTGGCTTACATGCAACCTGATGGAGGCATTTTCTCAATTGAGACTCCCCTTTCTTGGATAAGTCTAGCTTATGTGGAGATGACAAAAAACCAAACCAAACCAAAACAATAACCAGAATGCAGGCAAAGCTGGGTCAGGACATGTCTTGCAATCCTAAGGCTCAGATGGGGAGACGGGAGACAGAGTTCTCATAGGCCAGCTAGCCTGCCATATTCAGAGATGAACAACAAAGAGAGGGACTCAATCAAGGCGGAAGACGAGGAAGCCGACAACCAAAGCTGTCCACTTATCTTCACACTTAAACACGGTGGGTAAATTTTAGAGATGCATACCTGATGCTGGTGGCAGGACCTTCCCACGTAGGACAGGTGGGGACACCTCGGTGGCTGAGACAAGCCTTCCGAGTGGCTTTTGGGGTCTGTGAGTGCAAACCACACTTTTTTTTTTTTTAACTCTTTTAACCAAGACAACAAATGTTGGGGTTTGTTTGATACTCTCCTCTCTGTGAGGTGACCAGGAGTGAGAGGGTGTGACAATTGTCTCTGCTCCCATCCCCCTTTACCCACAGCTTGATAGCTCTAAGCAGTATTAAAAGGAAAAGCCTGTTTCTGTTGGCCACAGGGGATAAATGGGTGGAGATCACTTTGAAGAGGAAAGATGGTATGGGCTGTGGTGTGGTTCAGCAGCAGAGTGATTCCTGGCCTATGTGAGGCCCTGAGCTCCACGCCCAGCACTATAAAACAATGATAATCCAAAGATAGCATGGTGAGCAGCAGTGGGCAGATTTCCAAGCTTCTTCCCAATGGTGTCAGGCCCCCATGCCCCTGGCCAATAGTCCCAGGTAGGTGTGAAAACACAGACACAGACTATGGACAGAGCCTAGCTGAGGATGCCTGGTACCAGCAGCCTCTTGAGTATGTGTGAACTGGCCACTCCTGGCCAGGACAGGGGGTACGTGCTTCACTTGTGGTGCAATAAGGAAAGCCATTTTCATCTGCTGAGCCCTAGGAATCGGAGAACCATTCTTCAGATGAAATTTAAAAGCCTAGCCGAGCCAGTCAGCCAGATGTGAGGCCATTTTCCAGCAGAGAACTTCCTCCAGCCGCCTCGCTGAGAGGCCCCGTGCTAAGCAGCTCTTCTGGAAGAATCTGATTCTGGGCTTGAGGTCCAGGTAAAGAGGTTTCCTTGGCAGGGAGGCCCTGAAATGAGCCTGTTTATCTCTGGCGGGCCTTGGGTAAGCTTTCTCGCCTCAGTATGCCACTTGGACCCTTTGATACAAGCAGAGTACATTCGTCACGAGCCACAGTAGCCTCTGAGTCTGAAGCTGCTGCCACTGAACAGTTCTGCGTGGCCCCCACCTCCAATCTGCAGTGGAGGAGGTGGCTGGTCTCCTGCAGGGTAAGAAAAGTGATTCCAACCCCAGGGGTAGTAGCTCAGGGCATCAGAGCATTACCTGGATCACAGGGCCATGAAATTAGCAGCAGTGAGCAGGCTGCAGCCAAGAACGATTGGCCATGCAGGCTCATGCCTTTGGCTCTATGATTCCATGGCCTGGGATGTGAAGGACATATCTCATCCTGGTATAGTCCACTCCAGTCAGAACAAGCTAAGAGGTAAACTGAGGAAAGGGAGTGGCTTCCTATGCTCCCAATGTCCCATGGTAGGGGACGGGGCCTGGGATATGGTGAAGATTTAGAGGCTGTGCTATCACCCAAAAACCAGTTAGGAACCCAGGTCCCCAGAGGCTGACTAGTGGGGAGAGGGGAGTGGGGGTTCCAAGGGGAGAATAAAGCTGAAGTCGGAATCAGATAGGGGAGCTTCAAAATACCTCTGCCAATCAGCCTGAGCCACCACAGGTCCCTAAGGATGGGGAACATCCATCAGATGATTCCCTCAGCCCGGGGTCCCTCAATCCCTTGGGCCAGCTCTAGGCCAAGGTGCATTGAGAACAAATATTGTTCTCCAAAGATCAAGGTCTCCCCGGCCCTGTCCTTGTTCATACGTTATAATCCCTTCCAAAAGGTCAGCAGAGCTCCTGGGGACTTCTAGAAGGTGTCCCCACTTTTCCTGTGTGCTCAGTCAGGAGCACCCCCTCTTCCTTTCCCATCACAAGGGAGCACTCCTTTCCACCCCGTCTCTCCCCCCACTTAACCCATGCTGGCTGAATCATTGCACCAGACTGCCTGACTCAACTGCACTTTGAGTTGAGTGCTGGCTGGCTGGCTTTTCCTTCTGTGGGTCAAGAACTAAAAAAAATATTAAAAATTGAAAAAATAAAAAAGCACTTTGATCTTACTGCCCTTCCCCTCACCAGGTCATTCCTCCCCTTCTCTCAGGACTCCCAGAAAGCCTTAGTTATCTCCGCCCGCCCAGTCTGCCTTCCCCCTTGGCTGCCGTGGAAGACAGACTGTTCCTGCACAGGGTCCTAGGGTCCCCACAACCTGCAGCCCCAAGCCAGGTCTCCATCTTAATGCTTCTGGTACATCACGTGCTACACCTCCCACGGTGGGTCCAAGAGCCCTCCTCTGACCCCGGGTGAGTCCTGATTTGGAAAGGAAGTCTTGGATCTGGCTAGAGTGAAGGAAGGTGAAACCCACACCCAAGGCATGGCATGCACATGAAAAGAGAGGGTGTGCTCATGAGTGGGGTGGCAGACCCAGGAATGCTGAGGGTCGTAGGCCCCCAGAAACTGCAAGATGTCAGGGAAGCTCTTTCCAGAAGCCTTGGCTCCCGCCTCCCAGTTTGACAGACTGTTGAGTTAGTGAGAAACACCTATCTCACCTGTTGGCATCCACACGTACCTCCCAGCCCTATACCATCTGATCTGTGCCCAGGCCTGTACCACCAACACAGGTGGGCTAGGAGCAGTCCTAGGGCCAAGTGTGGCCCTCACCTTTCTGTAAGCATGAGGATATGGTCCCTCCTGTTGTTCCTGCCTGAGATGGCAGCTTTCCTGGGCATCCTGGGGCTCAGGCAACCCAGGAGGGAGGTGTTTGACCTCCGGCTCTCATAGGACATCTAGTCCTATCTCATTTTATGTTCTATGCATACATGAATGGCATGTGTTCTTAGAGGTTTGTGCACATATGTGTGTGCTTGTGAGCATGGAGGTCAGAGGTCAACGCCAGGTGTCCTGTTCAGTAGCTCGCCATCTTATTCTTTGAGACAGGGTCTCCCACTAAACCAGGAATGCATTGCTTTGGCTAGACTGCTGGCCACCAAGCCCTGGGATTCTCATATCTCTACAACCCACCCCACCCCCTGCCCCAATGCTGGAATTAAACACGCATACTGCTCATGCCAGCTTTTCATGTGGGTGCTGGGGACTTGAACTCAGGTCCTTATGCTTGCATGGTAGGCACTTTATTCTCGGGCCATCTCTCCAGCCCTCTTCTCTTTGCTCTTACAGATGGCCATGAAGCCCCTGGTCACCAAGAAGGGGTGAACACAGAAATTGAGCCCAGCTCTCCCAAACCAGGGTCCCCTTGCCTCAGGCTGAGGGGTAAAATGCCAATCCTGCACCCAACCGTGCCAAGCCTTCCCGAGACCGGGAGGACAAGCCAGCGCCTTTGCCGTTCCTCTTTCTCTTTCTTCTACACCGGAACAGGCAGCCCAACAGTGGCCCTGGGGCCCACAGAAGGAAGGGCCAGAGAAAGGATCCAGTGACAGTCACTGTGAGTGTCCAAGTCTGCTGGTCTCTTTCTCTTAAGCCATGGGGATGCAGAAAGGTGGCCTTCCTAGAAAACTCCCTAGCACCCATCTAGCCATGCCTGCACTGGGCATCTTCTATAGCCCCTAGGTGGGGCCCAAGCATCAGTTAGGGATAAGGGCCACGCCTGGGAGAAGCCTCTCCACTGGCCTTGCCAGGTGTTTCCTCCTCCCACATGCACACCGTTTTCATTGCGGCAACAAACTTCTCTTTTCATTGCCACTTCATGTGGCACCAAAGCCACAAAGGTTGTGACCTTATTCAGGTGTGCATACACACATGTGGCTCTCTCTCTCTCTCTCTCTCTCTCACACACACACATACACACACACACACACACAAGCAGTGACAGTCTAGTGGGAACCCAGGCCTTCCACTGTCCCTACAGAACTTTCTCAGCCACGGCCTTCCCTTAAGAAACTCTGGACTTGTGCGAGGCCTCTAGTCATCTTGGCTCTCAGCCTACTCACAATGATCAACCACATGTAAAAGACACTGGCAGACACCCAGACTATCTTCCAGCATGCTGAAGAGATTATCCCTGGATGCTAAGGATATACATGGAAAGAAATAAAAATCAGACAGAGAGAGGGCCTGGGTGGCAGTACGGGTGGGGAGGAAATAAAGAGGGAATGTGAGCTGCAAGAGATGTGACTGACAGCGCTTTAAGTGCAGAGGAAGAACTGACATGGGGGTGGGGGGCATCGCAGGTGTTAGACCCTGGGAACGGCATGCTGGCTGGACTGTGGTTAGCAACAGCGGGCAGACAAGGAACCTAAAACATGACTCATCTTTGGTTCTTGGTTCTACAAATGGCTTACAGTGGCCATCCACATGGGCCAAATGATGGGTAACTGGGAGAGGCCCCTTATGCCTGACGGCTACCTACCCACACTCTATGGCAGATGGCTAGAGTTCCTTGCAGCCTACTTGACTGCTGGTATCTCTCTCGGGCAGGTGCCTTAGTTCACCTTGGTATGTGTGCAGGGGTTGGGGGGCAGGGTTGGAACTAGACTTTAAAAAGTTCATGACCAGACAGACTATCCATTTGGAAAGAAATTCACGTCACACTAAAATCTGCCTATGTCTAGGACACCAGTGTCCCTACACTGAGGACAGTCTTGCCCCTTGAGAGGCCAGTCTGGAGGGTAGGGCTGGGAGCTGAGTACACACTAGGTACCCCAACACGGATGTGAACTGTGGCCCTATGCATCTAAGCAGCTACCAACACATTTCCTTCAACTTCTACTCACCTCTGTGAGCAGAGGGCACATGTCCTCATGCCTCACAATGGCAGGAGGCATCTTACATTACAACTGCAGCCCATGACAGGCTAGGAAGCAATGGGATGGGTCCAGGCCAGAGGTCTACCTTATTCTGTTTTCCTTTTTGCTACCTGCCTTTTGTACCATAGGTGAGCTGTACCATTGTCCCTATCCTCTGGCTGTCGTCTTCTTCTCATTAAAAAAATTAAAGTGGTGTGTGTGTGTGTGTGTGTGTGTGTGTGTGTGAGAGAGAGAGAGAGAGAGAGAGAGAGAGAGAGAGAGAGAGAGAGAGAGAGAGAGAGAGGAGGGAGAGAACCACATGCATGCCTGGAGGCCAGAAGGTGTTGGATCCCCTGGAACTGGAGTTACAGATGGTTGTGGCCATCATGTAGGTGCTGGGAACTGAATTTGGGTCTCCTGCAAGAGCAGCCAGTGTTCTTAACCTGTGAGCCATCTCTGCATCCAACAACAAGGTCCTGCTCCTGTTAATTTAGTAAACATCCCAGCAGGCTGTCTCAGTACCATCTCCACTCACCAGAGTCTCCAAGGACGTGGGCCCAGGATCAAATCCAAGGGAAGACTATTTCCATCCTGCCCAGCTTACACTGTTGCCTGTTAATACACTACTCCTCACACCTGCATGCAGAGAGGGGCTTTATTTACTCAACTGCTCAATTCACCTTTTACTGGGGCCTGAGTAACTGGGATTGCATACAGGCCTACACCACCCAGCCAGGCTGAAGGAGTTTATGTTTACATGTAGACACCACTTCCTGGAAGTTCAGCTTTGTTTCAGACACTGGCTTTGCCTGGTGCAGCAGATATTATGGTGAAAAATACGTGGAAACACTTAGAAATGCAGACACAGAGGCCAGAAGTTAACAAGGGTGGCACACAGGACAGTCGGCTTAGTCCCAATTGTCACATATGTGTTACTGAGTGAGAAGTCCTTGCCTCTGTTCAGTGGAGGTGATGTCCCCAGCAAGGACCAGGGGATTATGGCTACAAAGCCCTGCCTGGCACAGGATGCCCACTACACATCACGGAACTAATGGTTAACTTAGTAGCCCTAGCCAAAAGCTCAGTCAAAGAGTGCTAGTGGCTGAGCTCCAGCCAGGCCTCCTTCCCTTGTGGTTTCAGAGCACTGTGTATATATGGCTCTCCCGGCTGCCTATGGCCCCGGGACGCAGTACTGGCCTGACCTTCTCCCAGGTACAGAGAATTCTTCCACTTCTTCACAAAGTGGGTGTAGGGGTGAGGTGGGGCGATGAGTGCACATGCCTTTCCTTTTCAAGCTGCCTATCACCTTGCTTTGCATCCCCCTCAGACATCTCCTATCTTGAGACCCCACAGGCCCCAATGTTCCTGTCCTTAGACCCTGGAGACAGGAAGATGACTATGCAGCCCTCTTCCTAGCCATACTCACTAGGCTCCCCAGTCTCATGTCGAAGAGACCCAAGGCCACTCCTGGCCAATGCACATGTGGCTTAGAGACAACACAAACACAGTGAAGAATGAACCGTGCTCAATGCACTTGTATTTGCCAAGCTTGCCGGGCCAGCCTCCAGCCCCTTGCTCTGTAAGGGGGCTATCAGTCTCCACCCCAAACCTGGGTCTGACTTCTGGGTAGGGTTGCTCTAATTCTCCCAACAGGAAACAGGCTTCCCACTGGCAGGTTTGGCAACTTAACTGGCACTGGAGGAAGTCCTTTGAGATGGCTTCCTAGAGTCTCTGAAGCCTTAGCCACAGCCCACTTAATGACAGTCGCCCTTCACCCCAGCGAGTGCCATTTGACTTTGATCTTGGTGTGGGTAAGCCTTGTCTACAAAGCTGGACATGTGTGCCCAAGTGAGTCAGAACTGGGTGGGTGGGTGGGTGGGTGGGTGGTTTATAGCAGCTCCCTGGTGTCTCCACTGTGGTGGGATAGTGACAAGTCGGACACGGTTATTGCAGGGACTGTGCCGGCTTCACGTAAATCTCAGTTCTGACACTTGCTAGCAAATGACCTTGGGTTGGTGTCCTCAAACCTGGGATTCTCAAACCCCACCTGGGAATTGGGGACAAAACACTAATTCACCAGAACAGCATGTGGGTGACGAACGGTAAGTCACAGCCAGGGTGAGTGCAAGCCGCTTGGCAGGGACTTGGTATGGTCAGCAGATCCCCAATAAGCCCTCTGATAACCCATCCTCCAGTTCCTCTTTTAGAAGACAGTTCATCCTGGTTCCTTTTAACCCTTCCCCTCTGGAGTCAGGTGCCTACCTTCATTTACACGGGCAGCTCCCATACCTTGCTACCCTGTGGCTAGGTGATTAGGACGGGCTGTAAATACTGGAATGGGACTCCCTAGGTTCACCCATCTGCTGGGCCAGGTAAACTTGGTCTTCCCTAGGGAGAAATCTCATTTAACATCTGTGCCAGTCCATCTGAAAGGTGGGCCATAGTGACCCCAGATCTGTTTTCCATACAGCACAAAGCCCTCCCTTAGGATGTAACTTTACTCCTAAACCATGGGATAACCAACACACATCATTGTGACACATTACCACCTGCCAGGCATTTGCCTGATGCTTACCACTGCACTTCCTGCGGGTTGATAGTGCAGTGGGAAGGCAACCCTCCTGGTTAAATGGATCCTGCATCCCTTGCTGTATAGAAAAACTGAGCCATGGTCACCAAAGCTTGGCTCAGGCCCTGGGTTTCATGGTAAATGCCCTGATGGGGAAGCATCGGTGTTCTAAGAATGCAAATGTGAACCTGTGGCCTACAGTGAGCCTGGGGTTCCCACTGGACACCCACAGACTTGAGCTCTTGCTCTCCCATCTGGGACCGAGAGGGCTGGTTTTGCTGTTCTTGGAGAGCCCATCCATCTTGCAGAGGGGCTGAGGAGTCCTCCCAGAAAGAAGGACCACCCCGAATACACACACACACACACACACACACACACACACACACACACACACAGAGGACCCTGACAGCCTGGGACTGGGGGTGGGGTGGGGGTGGAACCCAAGGGCAGAGCTCAGGTCCAGGGTTTCATGAGTCAGAAGAGAAGGCAGCCTGGCCACACCCCTGCAACAGCCTCCTACACACCACTCTGAGCGTGTTCAGTTTTGTGATCATCTGTCTTCCCAAGTTCTCCATTGCAGTTCTCTCCATCCCTGCCTTGCCGTCTAACCTTGGACAGGTTGCTTAACGGGTCAGAGCTTCTGGCTTCCTATCTCAAAAGAGGTGACTCAGATCTTTCCAGGGATAGAAGGGACAGTCTGTGTCTCCCCTCATTGCCTGGTGGTCTAGGAAAGTAGAGCCCTCGCAGTACCCATGAACTACCCCTTTCATATCAATTAGTCTATTTTTGCGCTGATGGTTTTGGTCTAGCTACCTCCAACTCCCCCACCCCCACCCCAGTGGCTTTATCTGAGGTTCTTATTCTAGAGAACAAAGAGGAGAGGGCAGAAAGCTTTCTAAACCTGCTGTAGGCAAAAGGAAATGAGCCTTGGGATGGGAGCCTTGGGATGGGAGATGGCTCCGATGGTGACAGTATGGGGAGGGGCTGTCAACACTCCTATTGGGGCAAATTCCTCCATCTTAACAACGAACACACTGGAGGAAAGGCTGAAAGGGAACGAGCTGTCTCCCCTACTCTCAATGGCCCTCAGGACATAGGGCAGACTAAGGCTATCAGCACGGGTGGCATAAATGAGCAGGCAAAGAAAAACAGCCCTGTCGAATGCAGAAAGGCCCCACACACTTGCTCCCCTAGTCTGGCCCATGAATCGAGGGGTGACAGGTCTCTCATCTCTGATGCCAAAAGCCAGGAGCTTCGGGCGCAGGCAGGTATTGTGCCTGCACCTGCCAGCACTTGAGTGCAGCAATAAAGCATCATAGCAGGGCCCGGAACGCTAAGTGCCTGCAGCTGGGCAGGACTGGGCGCACCAGGGCGCTTCTCTGGCAAGCAGGCTGAGGATGGATGGAGGGGGAGGGACAGCTGTACACACAGCCTAGCCCTACCCTGGGGAGACAAACAGATGGACAGACATGCAGAGAGGTTCTGGAGAAAGTCCAGTGGGCTGTTTCAGTCACTGAGGCCTGCAGAAAGTTGGACGGCTTGTGTCACTAGTTCATAAAAGATTGAGGCCAGGCCCAAATGATGCAAGATGCTGTTTACACAAAACTTGGGATTGGTGGTGCCAGACCTTATCCTGTGATGTGCGATAATGGACCTTGTTGCCACGGCTGTCCTAGGACAGTGTGACCAGTATATACATAAGAAACACACACAGTGTGCAGGGTCCAGACCCAAGAGAGGCCACATCCTGGGGAAGCATCCCAAAGTTCACTTTCCCATCAGCCACCTGTGTAGGCCCTGACTCCAGGACCTGGGTGGAATGGACCCTGTCACCAACAAGTTCTCAGGCTGCTCCTGGTCCCACAGTCCCATGTGGGGCAGTAGGACTCTAAGCCACCATTGTCTGTCCCTAGGGGCTCTTTGAGTGCACATATGCAGTGATAGCCCCTGCTCCAGACCCTGGAGCCACCTATGAATCCATAGGCATGCAGAAATGGCCCCCTCCCATGCATCAGGACCATGGGGGTGAGGTGAGGGGCGAGCAGCAGCCAGTGCCATGCATCCCTTCTGAACCTTCAGCTAGGTCAGCCGAAATCTCTACGCTAGGGGTCATGGGTAGTTCTGGAAGTGGCTGCCAGTCATTCATTCAGGCACGTATGAACCAGAGTAATGCTCACAGATAGCTCCTTCATTGTGGGACTTCTGGCACACAAAACTAAGGCATGCTCTGGAGGGCTGGTCAAGGACTCTGGGGTCACTGGAGGGGTCAGCTGTGGTCTGCTAGCACATTCCTGCCTGTCCCTGAGGGACCCAGGGAGGAGGGGCACACGGCTCAGCAGTGTCAGCCTCCTGTGTTGACATGACTAAAAGCTGGCTTTGCAGGTGAAGAGAGAAGAGCCAGGCCTCCCAGGCCCTGAGCCACTGCAGAATCTCTCTTGACCAGGTGATGTCAGGCTCCTCTGAGTCCTCCTCCCTGACTTGGCTTTGACCTTGGACCCTGTGATGGTGCAACTTTCCTTAGGGGATAACATAATCATGGCCATCGTGGAGGGAAGGGTTGCCATGGTGACCTCCAGACGACCTGGATCCTCAGGGCAGAAAAATAAGACAAAGGGCTCTGGAAACCAGTGCTGGGACAGTTCCTGCTCTCCCTCCAAATCCCTCTGCTCTGGCCACAGCGACTTGAGTGTGCCCCAAGACTTTACTCCCCTTAGGGTACAAGTGGCATGTGGTCCTAGTGGCCCCCAAACTTTGCTACACAGAAACACATTCCTCACCAAGAGGCAGTAAGAGGATGGAAACTGAATCTAACTAGGACATTCAGAGGGGACTGTGGGTGCCATGGGGTGGAGCCCCCACGGTTGCGTCCTGGTGGCTTTATGAGAAGGGGAAGGGCCAGGCTCACATACACACATACTCATTTCCCTATCACAAGATGTCTTGTGCCACCTGAAGATGCCCCTGACAAGAAAACTATCACCAGACAAGCCTCTCAATAGAGGGCCATAACCAAGAGCCAAAGTGATCTTCCTTTCTTCAGAAAAGTCATCACTCACCTGGCTTGTGGGACTTTGCTCCCAGCCATGGTTGAATGGACTGGTAAACTCTGCCTCCCCTAGCCACAGGGCCTCTAGTTTACAAGGGTGTTTCAAAACTGTGTTGCAAAACTATGCTTAATGTCTATATTTGACAACACTCTCTTCTCTGTCTCTCTGTCTCTGTCTCTGTGTATGTGTGTGTGTGTGTGTGTGTGTGTGTGTGTGTGTGTATGAGTAGGACATATTGGTGTGAAGCCTTGGCTTTAAGCTCAAGAACACACAAAAGACTACATTTCCCAGCATTCTCTGTAGCTGATAATGTCAGGTGATTTGAGTTTTGACCAATACAATGTAAAGAAAAAGGTACAACTTCTAGGAAATGTTCTTACAAGCAACGGGGTTCCTACATATGCTGTAATGGCTGGAGCTTCAACAGCCATCTTGGAATATGAGATGACCTTGGATGTGAGACCACAGGGGGCAAAGCAACCCACCTTCGCAAAGTTGATTGTGACAGAAAACTGACCTTCCCTTGTTTTAGCAACTGCTGTTTGGAATTTTCTGTAACCTACCACTGACTTAATGCTGTAAGAGTCATACCTTCAATTTCTAGAGGCAAAGATCCTGTATTCTTTCAAATGCCATTACTCACTATATAGACCCATCATGTCCATCTTTCTCCCACTGACAACAATCTGAAGGATGGATTGGGTCTGCCCATCTCCATCCCTTCAGCCTCAGGAGGTAGAGACCAGGCCTGGGTACCACACAATGCAGGGCCTAGGGCCCAGTGGACACTCTCTACTGTGCCCACACAGCATCTGCATCAACACCCATATTCTCAGCATGTAAAGGCCCTCCATCCCATACCCCTAAGAATCAGGCTCCAGATTACCTGCTCCCCTTGTAATGGAAACAGCCCTTACCAGGATGTCTGTGTCCTCAGGGTCCTTCCCTGAGGCCGGGCTGGAGCAGTTTCGGAGTTTAAATGCCCAGTACTCCTTGGCAGTGACAAAAAAGTTCCAGGGCAGTAGGCCCCCAATTCCCAGGCTGAAGAAGATGATGTAGGCACCATTGAAACGGTCCTCGGGCCTCTGCAGGCCAGGGGCTGGGTAGTCAAGGAGTTTCCCCAGCAGAGCCTCTTGGTCAGCTTTGTGAGGGTTGCTCAAAGCTCTGTAGGTAGCATTTGAGCTCTGGTATACATTGTCCTCAGAGTCATCAGCCACTGTGGAAGCAGAGAGAGACACACAGACAGGGCAGGTGAGCAGGCATCAAGGCTGGAGATTGACTTACTCTAGAAAACATCTGACTGGAGAGCTTCAGGGTTTAGGATCAGGAAGAAGGACAGGCTATCGGAATTGTAGTGACCTCAGAGGTCACCTCAGCTATGCAAGGACAACACAGGCAATGCCCAGGTATCGCACAAGTGCAAGGGTGTGAGCATCCTTGCAGATACAGATGAGGCAAGCAGGCCAGAAGGTGGGGCCTGGGTTAAAGGCATTCACACAGGAGTCAGAACCCTTGGTGGGCAAAGACTAACCGCCCAGCTCTTCTACTTCATACAAAACGTGTAAGCAGGAGAAACACACACACACACACACACACACACACACACACACACACACCATCACACTTTTGCACATGTGCTCAGCACAGGGGTCTCCCAACAGTGGGTATCTTTGGAGGAAGACTGTGGCGAGGAGGAAGCTTCACTCTTAATTTTTACTTTTTGTGCCTTTTGAATTTGAGCAATGTGTATTTGCTATTCAATCATCAAACTGGGCCAGGAATAGTGGCACATACCCCCCCCCCCCAATAACTCAGTAGGACTCTGGAGATGGAGGCAGGAAGATCAGGATTGAAGGTTAGCCTCTCCTCCTTAGAGGGTTCAAGAGCTAACCTGGACTAAGTGAGACCCTACCTCACAAAGAAACAACTTCAGTACTTCAGAATGCCACAGTCACCCCCAACACGTGAGCTATGACAGTCAGGTGTTAGGTATTATCCACAGATAAAATGTCTGAGGCTCAAAAAGATTCAGCCACTTGTCCAGGTCACAGCAGCATAAAATAATACAGCCTGAGGCCACCAGAGCACTGGCAAGGAGCCGTTCCCAGAAGTTCCGGCTAGGAGGGTAGGTGCAGGGCCCAGCGCGGGTGCCCCAGGCCCACACAGGGCCAGAGCCCCTTCCCAGGTGCGGTGTGTATTCATCAAGGCCCATTCAGCCTTGACCAAGCATCTCAAGTTGCCAGGGATCCTCTCTAACCGGGTCACGGGCGCGTAGCGACGAGCAAAGCCTTATTACTCTTTATAAAAGGTAGCTGTGGCTTTGAATGGACAGAGAAAGACAAAGGAGGGGAGGACAAGAGCTGCCCCAGGCCAGGCGGCCCCTGCCCAGGCCCTGCCTCGAGTCCTGGGGTAAGAGCCAGTCAGAGCGGGAAAGGCTGGGAGTCTGGGGACAGAGAAGGTGCCTGTCCAGCCTGTGTGCCTCCATGACTCCTGGGGAAACAGGCTGGGGGCGGAGAGCGGGGAAACAGCAGGATGGGACAAGCTCGCTCACAGTGGCACCTGATCTGGTTGCGCAAAGCCTCCTGGACCCTTCAGGAGGACCAAAGAGTGAGGCGCGAAGGCCAGGTTCAGCCTCGGGAGGAGACCCAGACTGTCCCGCACTTACTGTCGCTGCCGCTGCTACCGCCACCAGCTCCCGGCCCGGGCCACTGCAACTGGGGCTCAGCCAGGCCGGGCTCTGCCCTTGCCCTCCCAGCCGCCCTCCCGTCCTCAGCTCGCTCCGCTCCGCCCAGCGCTTCCGGGTGCCCGGACACCTCCCACCCGGCCCCGTCCAACACGCGCGCCCCCGCCTGGTGCACGGCTGCAACTGCAGGCGTCCATTCGCAAAGTGCAGAAAGAGGCTCTGGGCCAGGTCCCGCCCTGCCTCCTGTTAGCATCTCTCCCGCCCTGCGTCTCGCCCCCTCCCCACCTCGTTCCCTGCAGTGCCCCACCACTCTCTGATCCTCACAAACACTTCCAGAGCAGGGTGTAGCCCCAAGGATGAACTTGGCTTCCCAGCCTAGGTGGAAGTGACTGAGAGTTTAAGGTTATTTAGTGGTAGTGAACAAGACCAGCTCGTGCACTCAGCACAGGTGTGTGGAGGGGCAATCCAGATGCCAAACACCCTGAGATCACAGTTCAGGAAAGCGGAAGATGGTTCCAGAGCTATGAAGAGTTGGGTAGAGTAGGCGTTAAGGAGCAGACCTGCTTTGTTTCATCTTTTTGAGAGAGAAAAAAAAAGGGGTGGAGGACCCAAGAGTGACAGAAGTCCGGTCTTTCTACCCATACCCTTACCAGCTGGGTGACCTGGAGCAACATTCTTCCTCCATTGCCCAGTAGGGGGCGTGGAGATGCTCACCTAGCACCCAGCACTTGGGAGGGGCTGGGGCTCAGGCCCACTCAGCTATGTGGTGAGCTTGATGTCAGCCCAGGCTCCTTGAGAGACTCGTGCACACCTACATACATACATGCACACTCACATACACATGTATACTTGTACACAATGGATACATGTATGCACACATATCACACATGCATGCTCATATGTACACATGTATACACATGCACACACACATGCTCACTCACGTATAAACATGCACACACCGGTGAGGCTCAGAAATTAGCATATCTCAAAAACATGGCCTTAAGTTCAGGTTTAATAGCATTCTCAAGTACAACAGGAAGAAGTGGGTACTGGAACATGGCCCCGTGTGAAAGCACAAGTGAGCATGCTCCAGACCACCATAGGCACACCCCTACAGGGCACAGAGTGGGCAAGGACGCCTTAGGATCAGAAAAAGCCAGCAAACAAGCCAGCCTGTGCAGTTTTCATTGTTTCCCTGTGTCGTTTACTATAATTAAAAAACAAACAAAACAAAACCTGAATAAAACCATCTTGGGAAGGAAGGGGTTAATTTCACCTTAGCGTTCCACTGAGGGAAGTCAGAGCAGAAACCGAATGCAGGAAGCTAGAAGCAGGAACCAAAGCAGAACCCAGGAAGGAACTTCAGCTTATAGGACTTTCTCTCAGTGGCTCACACAGACTTTTGTTTCTGTGTAGTCCTGACTACTCTGGGATTCGCTCTGTAGACCAGGATGGCCTCAAACTCACAGACATCTGCCTGTCCCTGCCTCCCAGGTGCTGGGATTAAAGGTATGCATCACTATTGCCAGGTTTCAGTCTTGTTTGTTGTACAATTGAAGACCACCTGCCCTGGGTAAGCACATGCACCCACAGTGGATTGGGCCCTCCACATCAATCATTAATCAAGAAAATGCTCCACGGGCTTGCCCACAGGCCAATCAGATGGTGGCTATTCCTCAGCTGAGGTTCCCTCTTTACAGACAAGCTCGGGATTGGATTGTGGAGTGTTGACAAGAACTAACCAGCAGAGCAGAAATGGGCAAGGCTATGTTGTTGTTTGATGCAGCTGCTGGTGATGAAACATGGGCCACAAAACTCAACAAAACCCATATGGAGTTTATTGGGGAAAGGGAACAAAGGGAGGGGGAGGTGTTGGCCATGTGGGGACAGAGATGGAAGGGGAAGGGCAGGGAAGGGAGAAGGAAGGAGGGAAGAAAGGGAGGTGCTCCTTTAAAGGGAAGCTTGCACATGAGAACAGTCCTTATGCAGCCATGTAATGCATGATGGCCTTTTGGCCATCTAAGTATCTGCCTGAATGCCTGTGTGCATACCCGGGGTTGGCATAGTACCTGGATCCTTATAGGTTATCCTTCCACACAGAGACCAATGGGCAGCTTTTCTTAACATGTGTCTGAGGGTTACTATTGCTGTGAAGAAACACCATGACCAAAGCAACCTGGGTAGGAAACGTTTTATTTGGCTCACACTTCCACAGCACTGTTCAGCCTTGGAGGAAGTCAGGACAGGAACTCAAACAGGGCAAGCACCCTGGAGGCAGGAGCTGCTACTGAGAGCACGGAGGGACACTGCTTGCCGGCTCCTCATGGCTTGCTCAGTCTCCTTTCATATAGAACCCAAGACCACCAACCAGCCCAGTATGGCCCCACCCACAGTGGGCTGCCCCACCCCTCCTTATGTCCCCCATCAATCACTAATTAAGAAAATACCTTACAGCTGGACCTTCTGGAGGCATGTTCTCAATTGAGGCTCCCTCCTTTCAGATAATTCTAGCTTGTGTCAAGTTGCCATAAAGCTAGCCTGCACAGTGGGATGAAGGAATAGAAGGAGGTTGTGTGTCTTTGTTTACTTTCTTCTGCTGTGATAAACACCACAACCAGAAAGCAACTTGGGAAGGAGTGGGTGTAGTGGCTTACCTGCCCCAGTCACGCACAGTCCACAGGAAGGGAAGTCAGGGCATAAACCCAAGAGGCAGGAACGAAAGCAGGAAGCCATGGAGTAAAGCTTCCTTCTGGCTTGCTCAGCCCGCTTTTAATACAGTCCAGGACCACCCGCTGAGGCACCGCACTCTGCCAGTGGACCAATCATCGATCAAGATACCCCAATCTGATGGCGGAATTTCCTTGGTTGAGGTTCCCTTTTCTCAGGTGACTCTAGCTTGTGTCAAGTTAACAAAAAACTCACTGACACGGGCAGCATTGTGAAGATTCAAGTCTATTAAAGTACATGGGTCCTCTTCTTCCAAGACTGGAGGTCTATGAGGTCTCCCTTTTCTGCCTCTACCAGATGTCTTCGTTTACTTTTCTGCTCCAGTGATAAAACACTCCAACTAAGCACCTTGAGAAAGGGTTTCTCTCTCTCTTTTTTTTTCCTTTTTTCTCTTTCTTTCTTTCTTTCTTTTTTTTTTTCTTCTTGGTTTTGGTTTTGGTTTTTTGTTTTTTTTTTTTTTTTCAAAACAGGGTTTCTTTGTGTAACAGCCCTAGCTGTCCTGGAACTAGCTCTGTAGACCAGGCTGGCCTCAAACTCTCAGAGATCCGCCTGCCTCTGCTTGTGCTGGGATTAAAGGCGTGTGCCACCACCGCCCGGCTGGAGAAAGGGTTTCTATTAATTCACAGTCTTCCTGTTCATCTCATCAGGGGAGTCCAAGCAACATGAGCCTGAAACAGCTGACCCAATTACATCCATTGTCAGCAGAGAGCATTGTATGCATGCATGTGCATCCTCAGCTTCCTTGCTCCATCTTTAAACAGTTCAAGAGTCCCCTGGCCAGGGAATGGTAACACTCACTGTGGGCTGGCTTCCCCACCTCAATGTGTATAGTTTAAATAATGCAATCACAGTTGTGGCCAGGGGCCCATTTGCTGGATGGTTCTAACATGTGTCAGGTAGATAGTGAGCATGGATCATTATATCTGGAATCTTTGTCTTCTGTTTTATCATGTGGTCTTTTCCCACAACTGGGAATAAGAGACTGTGGCATGCTCAGTCCTAAATGGAGCGTCTAATACCACACCCTTCCCTCTCAGGGAAGACTGAGTCTTCCCTGAAAAGGGGTGGAAAGATTTTAACAGCGAGGGGTGGTACATGGCTGCAAGGAAACAGTGTTTGGGGCACAGCAGGGAAGTTGCACACATGAACTCACAGGGGTGTAATAGCAGGCACACGACCAGTGCAAACTTTTAGCCAGACAAAATCCTATTGTGGAGGGAGAAAGGTAGGGTAATTCCACTTCCAGAAGAGATGCTAGGAGAGGGAGAGTCGGTGTTCTTTAAGGGTGTGGCCCCTGATCACTCTCCAGGAGGCACCACACTCAAGAGAATTTAGACAACAGAAACTGAACTCCATGAATAGAGAGACAGAGAGAGAGAAAAGGGGGGGGTAGGAGGAGGGGGAGGGGGAGGGAGAGAGAGAGGGAGAGAGCATAGCAAGTTGGGTAGATAGGGAGTTGGGGTGAGTATGATTAAAATACATTCTATGAAACTTTAGACAGTAATAAAATTATTCAAAATTAAATTAATAAAAATTGTTATGCATATTTCCAGCAGTTAGTTGATACTTTTCCTGTCCAAGAAACAAAACAAAAAGTATAGGCCCTTCCTATGTAGTCACACCCCGCCCCCGCCCCCCCCCCATACAGGTAGATGTTAGGAATCTGGCAGGCACAAGCGCGTCCATCGGGATTTACCGGTAGATGTTGCCATCTTGTGGCCATTTTCCTGCCACTGCACAAGCTCCTGATTTAGGTACATCAGTATCACCCCAAATCACCCGCCAGAGTTCCAGGGCTTCCAGACGAAATAATAAATACTTCCAATATTCCTACAATAACTAGTTCTAATCCGTCTCTCCGACGGTGACTCAAGTCACCTCTCCTAGCTGTATGCCGGCTCATCAGCTCCCCCAGAAATTCTGACTTTTAGGGGACTCAGGCCCTTGAATCCTCTGTCCCTGCTCCATCCGTGAGACACCCCTTTACTTTCATCCTGGGCCTGCTTAGAGCCCGAAACCTTAGTAACTGGGATTAACACAATTCCTGGCTAATCTTCATCTCTAGGTGGAGGGTGTCCAGATCATTTTGTAAGGGTATCACAGAGAAACCGTGTCACAGAGGCCCCCAAGACACTCCCTGATGGAGCTTGTGTAGTTTAATTCTACAGTATTTGGGAACTCACTGCGACACCCCTTTTCTTGTCACAGCTGCTAATATTCCTGTCCAGGTGCTCTTCCCACTATCCCTCGCCCAGCTGCTCCCAGGCTTGTCACCACCTAAAATCGTTTCTGTTTCTGTCTAGGACAGCTTCCAGGGTCACCAGATAACCGAATGGGTAAGTGGTGGTTGGAGAGAACCAGCTATGCGGAGTTATTCTCTGACCTCCATACTGAGGCACATGTGCACACTCTCTCATACACACTACAAATAAATACATTCTTTTTAAGAGAACGTTCTCTTCACAGGTCTGGAATTCTAGTTGGTTTTCGTTTTTTTTAAATGGATGTTAATTCACCACCATTTGCTTCCAATGGTGATATTTCTGTGACCCAATGCAGTCTCGCTGCTATTCCAATTTCATACCAGAGGAGGGCGCTCCTAGGTTGCCTGGAGAAACCCAAGCTCCCTGGGTTGAGGACAGAAACATCAGGAACGTTCAGCGCTCTGGGGCACCAGATCCTTCCTGGTTCTAACTGCATCGGTTTTCAGGCGTCACCCAGTGGTCGCTTTCTCATTGTCTCTGTGGCACGTTGACCCCACGGCGCAGAATGTGGGTTAGCCACAGTACCCAGCAGGGCCAGGAGGTTCCGAGAACCTTTCCTTCACGCCGAAGTCCCCACCAAGCCCTGGCGCCCCTATTCTGATGTGGCTCATGACATCTGTGCAGTTTTGCCTTAGTGGACACTCGCTGTTAAGAGGGGGCAACTAAGCTGCCCCCCCCCCCAGTAGTGTTGCTTCTCTCACCCGGCCTTAAACCTCAGTCTGGCTAAAGTCCCGAGGCCCCGGCTCTGTGGGCTATAGTTAATGGCGGCTTGGGGACCTTTGTTCCCTGTAGTTTGTCCTCCCTGCTTTCTCATGACGCCAGCCACTGGGCTTCACAAGTTTGTCCCTTCCCCACCCCCCAGTCCCAGACAATCTCTCTGTCTCTCTCCCCGTGCCTCACCTCCAGGACATGTCCACCTGCCTGCCAGATCAATAAATTCCCCTTGCATTTTCAGACCACAGACCACGCTGGGGTCTAGAAACTCACTGGATGTGGCTGTCTCTGGTCTTGACAGCCCAGGTAGTGAATGCAGAGGTGTATACACACTTGTGCCCTGCCTCCCTACCAGATCAGACACACAAAGGACACACGATTTCCCTTTTCTTGTTAACTTCTCACCTCAGGCCTGCTTCACAAGCTCTCCACACTGAGATGGCCCTAGCGCCAGCCACAGGTGCTGGCAAGACCCATAGGAACCTCCATCTCTGGAGACACCCCGTAAATGTAAGATGAGGGTCTTACCACTAGGTGGCGCCACCCTTAACTGTGTGGTGGGCACCACGATCCTCCAAACTCAAGGGGCTGGAGACAACCAGACCCAACTCACAGGGTGAGGGTTATGGGGACCAGTTTAAATGGAGGTAACTATCAGTCTTGAAAAATAAGCTGTGCACCCCTCTGCCACCTGCTGGGAGAATGCTGCCACCCTCCTGAGATGGAGTATTCTCTGGGTGGTAAAGTGCTCAGCTGTGGCAGTACCCAACCACACAATCCCAGTGTGCTCATGGCATGCATTCTGCCTGTACGGCGTCCTCACACCACAGCTGTGTGACACACTGGTCTGACCCCCTGCCCCACCCTCAGTTGGGCACATCCTCGTGAAAGGCGAGGCAAATGGGTGCTGGCCTTATCTTTATCTCTCCCACTTAGGCTCTGGGCTTTAGGCCCTGAATGGTGAGCAGGCCTTCCTGAGGACTAACTAGCTGTGCGGCTGTGAGGAAGCCCATTTTCCCTTTCTGTAAGGTGAGGCTGTCGAGCTGGATCAAGGGTTGGCGCTCTGAACTGCTGTGGAATTATGGGAAGAACAAAACAGTCACACCCAACTGCCATTCAAAGACACCAAGAACACATCAGACCAGACCTGGGTTTTTTTTTTTATTAGACTAGGAAATATAATTTATTTCATAAAAATTAATCTCGTTACAAGAGGAATGCTAAAGGCTACTTACAGGTTGTTTACAGAGTGAATGGGTGTGGCTGGGACCATCCCCACCATATTGGAGCCCAGGGACATGGAGCCACGTTCACAGCCACTTGTCCTCTGAGGGTGAGTGGAAGGGGCTGACTCAGATGTCTGGGAGCTTCAAGATGGGGTCCAGAGGGGGCCCTGGAAGATCGGGGATGAGGAGGGGCCCCATCCCTCAGGAGGTGTCTGGCCCCATAAGAGAGGGCAGGAGAGGCACATAGGAGATACAGACTGACCCTGTGCCTCTGGGACAGCAAACAGGCACACCCACCTCCAGTGGCACAATCCTGGGCACAGAGGCCATGCCCACATGCGGGAACGGGTATGTGCACCTGGAGGGCTGCCCTGATGTGCCCAAGTTGAAAAGCACAGGCACACACACACACACACACACAACTCACTTACACACACACACACACACACACACACACACACACACACACACACACACTTGTAAACACACACCCCCAAGATGACAAATACCCTGCAGGACCCGGCAACACCAAGCTGGTCAGAAGGGGAAAACGAGGCTCCAGATCACTGAAGGCAGGAGTGAAAAGCCCAACCCAAGAGCTGGCTCAGCCCAGAGGTGGCATTACCTGGGTTGCTGCTACCAAACTGTCCACTTGGAGTCCTATTCCAGGCTCTAGCTAACTGGGACCTATTTGCCAAGTGTCCCCGTCAGGGCCCAGGCATGCAGGTTTCTGAGGATGGGCAAAGGAGGGCATACAGACCACAGCGAGCTTCTCTCTACTTAATTCCCCTTGGAAGCCCAGAAAAGTGAGAGCCCCCCACCCCACCAAGAGGCCTCGAGGAGCTTCCAGGATAAAATGGACATAAGAGCCCAGAGAAGGTGGTTATGTGCCCAAAGTCACACAGCACAACTAGAACTTGGTTCCTGGTCTAATGACTCCCAGAAGGGACAGAGACTCTTTCTGTGCATGTGCTAGCAGTGACCAGCAAGATCATGCCCACAGGGATGGGCATCTTTGGCAGGAAGAGCTGAGAGTCACTGTGTGAGGCTCCGTTCACCTAGGTGCAAGGACATCTTGGTCTCAATCTTGGAGCCCCTCCTCAGGAGCGGCAGTGGAGAAGCCAGGACACATACACGTTCTGCATCTGTGACCATGAAACCTGCTTCCCCTTATAAGCCCCAACTTTCAAAGCCCAGGACATGCCCAGACCTTTTTATCTCCTGACCCCAGCAGGGGAGCAAATGGGTGAAGCAAGGACTAGAGTCGCAGGGTGGTACAAGGCCCACCTAGACACAAAGCCATCCAGCCTGAGAGGGGACCTGGAAGCCCCCTCCCTCGGGGCCACATTACTAGACCAGGAACCACTAGGGTAAGAGAACTGAACAGTCTCCCCGGTCACAGCCAGCCTGGGCCTCTGCAGGGTGGAAGGAACACCAGGGCCCAGCTTCTGCCTGCATTTTTAGAACTCAGCACCATGGCTGAAACCCTGCACAGCTGGGGAAACTGAGGCATTGTCAGAATCTAGTCCACAATGGTTTCAAGAGTAGCAAAGCATTTCCCTGTCCACACCCATGCATGCACACATATGTGCACACATGTGGCCAAATGCACTTGCCTGTGGCCCAAGTCACAAGCATACCTACCCATCCTTAAACACATTGGAGGGTAAAAGTGCCCCCGCCCTCTATTTTTTCCTTTCTTAGCTTTTTTGTTTGATTTTTCTTAAAAAGGACCTATCCAAGGATCTGGATAATAAATCATTTGCGTTTCCTAAGAAACTGGACTCCCCTCCACCCTTTGTGGGTTTTTTGTTCAGAGTTCTGAAGCTTTCTTTCTTTCTTTCTTTCTTTCTTTCTTTCTTTCTTTCTTTCTTTCTTCCTTCCTTCCTTTCTTTCTCCTTTCTTCCTTTCTTTTTCTTTCTTTCCCTTGTTGACCGGAGCCAGCAGTTAGTCTGAACTCAACTCAACCTTTCAAAGAGGACCCAGGATGACACGAACACAAAATTGAAACCTGTGGGCCCCCGAAGTCACAGGGCTGAGGGTGCTGGGTTGTGACAGGTGAAGGCTCTGGGCTTAGGCTGCCCCAGGTCTCAGTCCATCGGGGCAGAGGATCCCGGCCTCTCGCAGTAGAGTAGAGCACAGAGGTTTTTCTAAGGCTGGTGGTGGTCTGAGGGTGTGGCAGGGAGAGGGTGGTGAGGGACCATTCCAGCTGTGAGCCAGGGATGGCAAAGGCTGACACCTCCACGGCGAGGCTGCTAAGCCGCCTTGTACTGACTGGTACTGGTCTCCACCGGCCCATGGTCACAAGCACTCAGCAACCCCCGGCCCATGGTCACCAGCACTCAGCAACCCCCCGGGCCCATGGTCACAAGCACTCATCAATCCTCGTCAGTAGTCATGGCAACCAGCATCTCGCTCTTGCCCATCTCCTCCAAGGCACTGGCCAGGCTGTTGAGGTCCCCATCATCTTGCTGCTGAGCTTCCCAGAGGTCCAAGATCACACCAGTGGGACTAGTTTTGGTGGCAAAGTAATTCAGGTACCTGCAGGAAGGAATGAGTAAAGTTGGCCCCCTGAGGTGAGCAGCCTGTGAGCTGAGAAGATCCAGCTGGGAAGTGTGGGCTCCAGCCAGAGCCTTGGGTCTGATCCCATCTCCTCTGACTGTAGGCTGTGCAGCTCTATGCAAATCAGTGTACCCTCTAAGACTCATCCCCTCTCCAAAACAGGAACAAGATCAGCTATCTCCTGTTAAGAGTCTGGGAATGCAGTAATCCTGAGAAGGGTCACGGCCGGACGGCTGGACTCCTACAAGCAGTGTTTCGAGGTAGACTTTGAGTAAGTGCCTGGGTCAGTTATCTACATTCACCAAAGATAAACCCACGGAGGGCTCAGCATCTGAATAAGGGCTGGCAGGTCAGTTCCACTGGTAAATGTGAACACGGAGTTTAAATCCTGGGACCAACATGAAAGTCATATGCATAGCACAAATGCCTACAATCCCAGTGCTCTTTGGGCATCCCACTTCAGGGAGATGGGAAGCAGAGACAGGGTAGAAGCCTCTGGGCTAGCCTGGCACACACAGCATAAGAAGCGCATGCGTGTGTGTGTGTGTGTGTGTGTGTGTGTGTGTGTGTGTGTGTGTGTGTGTGTGTGTCGCGTGTGTGCGTAGGTCAGAAGACAGTCTCCTGTGTTATCCTCAGGAACACCATCCACCACATTTGAGGCAGGGTCTCATTGAACTGGAGCTCACTGGTCAGTTAGACTGGCTGGAATGCTTATCTCAGGAATCTTCTGCCTCCCTCTCCTCAGTGCTGGGGTTTACATGCGTGTCAGCACGCCTAGCGCCTTTTCATGGGTTTATCAAGTCCTCATGCTTCACTGACTGAGCCAGCTCTCCCACCTGCTCAAGGCCAGTGGGTAAGAATTTCTAGTAAGTGACCATTTAACACCTTTGCCACATATATCTGGCATTCAGAGTTCCCCAAAAGAGCCTGGGCATCGAGGCGCTGGTGACCATGGCTACCTGGTGTCATGGCTGTGTCTACCCTTGTATAGGTAAGAAAGTATTTGCCTATATTGTGGAAGAACAGGGCTTAGAGAGCAGTGGCAGTCAGCTAAAGGGAGGGTGGGCAGAGTGACAGTGACCTCAGACTCAGTGTGCAAACTCAGCTGTGGATCTGTCACTGATTGTGGCACAAGGGGAATTGATCTGGGAACTGACCTTGGTCTGCTGGGATACGCACCCCGCTTCCCTGCCAGACCTCAGGGCAACAGAGGTGACTGTGGCTTGGGACACTCACCGGTCCATCGACAGTTTCTGTGCCAAGAGCCGCCAGTCGTTGCCCCGTGAGCTAGGGGCATCGAGGCTGTTGCAGATCTTCTGGCGGATGGACAGTGGTATCTTGAAGGCATAGGGTCCCAGCTGGGTGGTGACAACATTGCCAGGAGCAGAGCAGAGTGCGTCCAGGGAGCCAGCAGGAGTCTGGAAGGGTAGGGAAGCGAATGAAATAGCCACTGTTGGAAGGAGCTCACCCAGTCTCCCTGCCTGGATAGCGACCTAAGGATCGAGGCTGTAGCTTAATTGGTAGAGTGCTTACCTAGCACCTAAGATGCCCTGGGCTCTAGAGTCACCTTTGTCTCCTCTATGTTCTCTCTAGCCACTCACTTCTGCAGGGCAAGGGTTGCTCTGTGCCCCACGTCAGGTATGATCAGCTTATGGTCAGCCCTGGGCACATGCTGACTTAGCTTTGGGAGGAGGAAGCCCCAGGAGACATGACCGTGGCCTAGACCATGAAGAGCAGCTTTGCTACAGGTGGAGAAGAGAATCTAAAGAGGACCTGGGGCAGAGCTGGCTCGAGACCTGTGTTGAGTGCTTTCTACTATACTGCTTATCCTAGGGGTCCTGGCTTTGTCTAAAGCTCAGTTTGGAGTTAGTGGCTGAGAGCCTCAGGCCAGTCCTTATCTTGACCAGGTTCAAAGCCAGCCTTGCCTGGTGGCCAAGTATAGGACCTTTATTTTATTTTATTTTTGAGACAGGGCCTCATGTAGCCCAAACTCACAATGTAGCTGGGCTGTCACTGACCCTCACCTCGGCCAGCGTGGTGTGCAGCTGGAAGATCTGGCCTTCCCCTTCAACCTGCCGCACGCAGACCTTGCAGGAGAACTCGGTGGAAGCCAGGCTGTGCCTCTCCAGGGTGAAAGTGCAGTGCAGGGCTTTCTGGCTGCCATTCCAGATGTGGTAGAAGGGAATCTCCTGCAGGAGAGGCAGGTGGTCAGGGCTGTAGGTGAGCCAGCCTGGGCGTCTGCAATAAGTGGGAGGGCTGGGCCTCCCGGGGTAATTCGGGCCTCTCTATGAGATGGTTTTACAGTAGAGTGGTTCTGGGAGGGAGCTGAGAAATGGGAGGGAGGGGAAGACACAAGTGTGTGCGTGTGAGCATGTCAGAGTGTATGTGTACACAAGCAGGAGCATGGAGCACCTAGGGCCTCAAGGATGGCATACTGCAAGATGGAACAGAGGACCCTGGGTGCCAGAGATGAACAGAATCAGCCTGCAAGGCTCGTATTTGTTTAGATGGGTTCAGCCCCAGACCAACAACTTGAAGAACAAAGGGCCTGAGGGGGGATGTGGAGGTGATAAGCATGGGTAGGAGGTGCAAGAGGGGCTGAAGATGTGGCTGTCAGTTGGGGTTGGGCCTGACGACGGCTAGAAGCATGGAGGACGACAGAGTGGGGAGACAGGACAGGGATGAGAGATCTGGGAAACAGAGCTTGCTTCACTACAGAGGATAGAGTAGTGGTTCCTCCCTGCCCCTCTACAGGCCCAGTGCTTACCTGGTACTTGGCCAGTAGCTTGCTCCTCCAGTGGGCATGGGGGATGTCATGGAGGGAGAGGCGCAGGTTGTGGTAACTGTCCTTAAAGAGCAAAGGCTTGGGCTCTTCCACCAAGTAGCCTCCCAGAGTCCGCTCCAGGTCCAGCACCTCCTGTTGGTGGGGCAGTGGGAGGGACTTGTTACCCTTGGCCCGAGTCTTTTATACTGCAAATTGCTAGTCTGCGGCCAGGCCCAACTGATCCAGTTAAAAAAGAAGGTGTTTCAGATGAAAGGATGGGCAGATACACGAGTGGATGAATGATATAGACAGACAGACAGACAGACAGGTAGGATACTGACTGAGTGTATGACTAGGTGAACACAGAGGATGGATGAGATGGATGGACAGACTGACAAATGATTGAAAGATCACTGGTTGGATTGTGGGTTAGTTGGGTTAACAGATAAATATTCAAATGAGTAGGGAATATGAATAGAAGAATATTTGGAAGGAAAGATACATGAGTGAAGAGACAGGTAGTGGCTGGATGGCCATGTAGGCTGTTCACCAAGTGCATTGGTAAGATGAATAAAATGCTAGTGAGTGGGAAGGGTGAGCAGATGGGCTTGAACAGGAAAGAATACAATCAGGTCCAGACTGGGACAATTTCCCTGTTGACCTTCACACCACCCTCTGGCCAGGATGAACACTAGCCAGCTCCAATGCCACCAGGACCAGCTGCAGGAGACTGCCAGTAGTGCCCCACCCCTTTTGGAGGCCTCATGGAATGTCAGGGTGGTACAGTCCCCACAGGAGATGTCCCTTCTCCCACAAGGCATTTTCATCTATGTTGCATCAGTCCCCAGCACAGAGCCTGAGAAAGCCACATGAAACTCAGAGACAGCGTGACTAGGAGAGATCCTAACTCAGGGCCGGGGGGAGACATTGGTCTGTCCGGTCTGTCAGAAAGAACCATGAGGCTTCTCAGAGAACCAGAAGGATGAAGAGGAGAGCCAACTCCTATCCTCTAGTATCATGCTAGGATGAGACCTAGGAATGGGGACAAGATTCGGAGAGGAAGGGACAGTGGCTTTGAGACATGCATGACAGACAGTGCCTACATAGGTCTCCATATCTGCCGACATTATCCCCTTCCATCTCTGTGCAACATCTCTTCATCTGCCCTTGCCTCTCCCTCACTTCTGATCTCCATTAGCTTTGCTTTGTGTCTGCTGGAAGCCTGGGCTATTCTCACTGGTCCATCCTACTGACCAACCTCAAGGCCCAACCACATCTCCTGGCCACTGCCACCGCTGCCGTCTGGAACTTGGCAACCTTTCCAACTGGCCTTTGCCTCGTTTACCAACACACACACACACACACATACACACACACACCTTTCATTCTACAGAGCACCTGTGAACCGGGTCTGTTACAGCTGGGCCCCTTGCCACTGGACAGCATCCCAGTAACAAAGCGTAACCCAAGCTTACTAAACAAGAAGCCCGTCTCTCCAGCCCTCTCTCACACTTACATGGTCACACAGACACACACCCAACACTGTCCACACGTGCTGAGCTGCACACCTATCTCGGCAGAAAGTCATTCTGCCTGTTGAACATGTCCTTCCTCTTCTCTACCCAGAGTGACAACTTGCTGTGTAGGGCTTAGGTCTGAGTTCCACTTTCTCAAACTCCTCCGAGATTTCCCTGTGTGCCCCCCACCTCCAGCCCAGTCGGGAGCTGTGGCTTCCCTCCCTGTGTGATGGAAGCAAGTGTGACTATGATGAAAGGCCGGTGCCAGAGAGAAACCTGGCAGGGACCGGGTACCCTCCCGGGCTGTGCTTCTGCCTCTGCAGTGTCCCCACATGCTCCCACCTTCAATGCCACAGGCGTGTCCTCCAGACAGTAGACCCTGAGGCTATACTCCAGGGAGGTGCAGAGGGCTGGGGCAAAGATGGCCAGCTGGAGCCTCTTGACGGCGGAGCGGGAGTAGGACTCGCCCGTGAACACATAGGTGCCTAGCTGATCCAACAGGATGTGACAGGACTTAGCCTCCAGTTGGCAGTAGCAGGGGGTGTTCAGGGTCTCCTCATCCAAGGTCACCACCTCCTGTGGGGGGCGGGGGAGAGGATGTTGCCATGTGGGCTGGGATCAGTCAGGAGAGGGGCAGTTCAGAGAGTCAGCCACTCCAACCAGCGCCTCACCTCCCAGTGGCCCTGATGAGTCTGGGTCTTGAGCTGGAAGATCCAGTCTCCGGCGATGACTTCAGCACAGTGGGGCACAGTGAGGATGACAGGGCGGCACAGGAGGAGGCCCGTGGGACCACAGGTCACTGAGGGGCTCAATACTGTCTGGGTCCCTTCCGAAAGTGGGCTGGGGGAGGGCAGAAGGACGCAGTGAACAAAGGCTGGAGTATTCATGTAGCAGGGTTACACTCCACCCCTGCAGGGCCCCCAGCTACATCCAGAGCCTGTGCAGAGGCAAGTCTGCTGCTCGGGGGACTGGGTGAGAAGTAGGGATATGGTATAAACTGCGAATTGCATTCTAGGTCTTTGCTGTTACATCAAAACAGTCTCAGCCAGGCTTTGTGCAGTCTCAAAGGTCTGGGGGTTTATAGAACATTCTGGTCTCTGGTCTTTCTTTAAAACAAACAAAATACACAAAAACCATTCGAGGTTATTAAAAAAAAAAAAAAAGACATAGTGGCGAACGCCTTTAATGTTTCATCACAGCACTTAGGGAGGCAGAGGCTGATAGTCAGGGCTACACAGTGAGACCCTACCTCAAAATACAGCAAAACCATTTGAGTGTGTGTGTGTGTGTGTGTGTGTGTGTGTGTGTGTGTGTGTGTGTGTGAAGTAAGAGGACTGCTGGCAAGCACTTTTACCCAGAGACATCTCATGAGCCAGCTTTTGAAACATTCTTATTGCAAGTTGTCACACTGCCCTCGGGAGAGCTGGTCCCAACCTACATAATCACCAGTGTGTCAGGAAGGCGGTGTGCCCATCCATGTTCTTGGAGGCGGGCAGTATTAACCTGAGGAAAACATCCTCACAGGATCCTTAAGCAAAACTCTTACTGTCCACCCATGTTGTTTCATGAACTTTCTGTGTCTATAATTCAGATGGAATGACTTGTCACAAACAACACATGGCATGTAAACATACATGGCATGTGTGCATGTGAACCACTTCTTCATGTTCAGGCCCATGTTCAAACTGAAATGTTTAGTTTTCCTTGCTAACTGTGATAGCTAATCTTTTCTGTCACCGAGTAGATGCACCCCTACCATGCCTATCTGTGAGGGTGTCCCTGAGAGGCTTCAGGAGGGGAGAACCCTACTCTGAGGGAGGGCAGCATTTCCTGTGGACTAGGGATCCAGACCAAATAAAAAGGGAAGCAAAAGAGAGGGGAACCTTGGGCTCCGGCGCCCACCCCTCTCTGCTTCCAACCATGGATGCTTCATGCTCCTGTGACCACAGCTAGAGGGGCTGTCACCATGGTGAGCCCAAATTAATGCCCACCTCAAGTTCTCATCAGACATTTGCCACAGCATGGGCCAGGAAGCAATGTCCTCATTTACAAATCCCCTTCACACAGAAAGGACTTGCTAACGGGTTTTACCCAGTTAGTACATACTTTTTCTGGGGGACCCTGGATAATGGGGACCAAGCTCCAAGGGACACATGGGAATATCTGTGCCTGGGGTGGGCAGAGGAAAAGAGGTGTTGCCTGGCCAGGCTGGAGTGTCTACTCACAGGGTGCTTTCAGCTTTGTTGATAAGTAGATACATCTCATAGAACTTGCCGGGGGGAATGGCTCCATTTGGCACCAACAGGCTGACCCCTAGGGAGGAAAAGAAGGTCTCATCAGAAAGGGCCGGAGGAGGCAGAGGTGACAGGAATGGGATAGGACCTGGCTCCAGCTTAGGGAAAAGAAAGACTATAGATTAGGGAGAGAAGTAGTGGCGGACACAGGGAACAGCCGGGCCACAGCTGGTATGCCCAGGAACACACGGGCCTGAAACATTGCTCTGTGTGTGTGTGTGTGTGTGTGTGTGTGTGTGTGTGTGTGTGTGTGTGTGTGTGTGTCTCTCTCTGTGTGTGTCTGTGTGTGTGCGTGTGCATGTGCGTGTCTGTGTGTGTGTGTGACAGAGAGTGCAGGCCCTGTGTTAGCTTCTCGCTGGCTTGGGACAGCAGCACCTTGAAGAGCTGCCAGCTGCTACTTTCACAAGTCAAGATGGGCACCCCTGTCCTGCTGCCGACCAAAATTAGGACCTCTCTGTGGAACTGTACTGATAAGAGCCATTCTCCCAACCTGACTAGGGCAGTGAGGTCCCTCCAAGTGGCTGAGCTAAGACTCCCCTGGCCTAGAGAGGCCCAAGCAGGCCTGATGCCAGGGCTTCTACTAGACTTCTCTAGTATAATCTGCCCTGAGCTTCACTTTCCCATCAGCAATGGGACCAAGGGCTACCTGTGCCAGGAATGCTCAGCCTCCCACCCAGGCAACCAAAGGTGCCACTGAGGCTGCTGCTGGGATCTCGTGGTACGCCCAGGAGCTGCTGGGAACCAAGGCTTCCACTGCGTAGGTGCAGCAGGTGGGTGTCCCGGGAGAGGTCGCCCGGGTATGTGCCAGGTGGCAGGGCACCCAGGGCGCCCAGCAGGTCGGTTCCATCAGGCAGGCCGGATGCAGAGCCGGTTGTTCTGGAGTTATAGACCTTGATCTTGAGGCTGGGCAGGGGATCCAGCAGGGGTGAATTAGTCATAGGGATCTTGTCGGCAGAGTCCTGCAAGGCGTACACGGGCCCACGGTAGATGCCAGCACTGGCTGTCAGGTCTGGAGGGGCAGCCGGGTGCAGGAGCTGTGGGTTGTCTGCAGGGGCGAATGTGAGAGTCAGAATCACCTCCCCACTCCTCACCACACTGGCCCTGCCCACTCTGTCCCCTCCGGCCTTCTGTCTTCTCCACATGCCTAGCCACAGAAGGCTCACTTGCCACCAGTCACAGGGAGCCTTAGACAAATGAGGATACATATCAGGGAGCTGTCAGGACCCCAGCTCAGTGACAGGTACACAGATCTGAGGTCCCCCAGCCATTCCTGTTACCCCAGGCTTCTCCAGGTCCTTACTCGGCCTTGCAGTCTTGAAGTTGACAGGGTGGAAGCCACCAGTGAGGGCAGCAGAGGAGTCGGTGATGTCCGTGTCAAAGTCCCGGCAGTTTCTTCGGTACACCACCACGCCCACTGCCATGAGAACTACCACAACCACGAAGATGGCCACCACAAGGCCTGCATACAGTGCCACATCTCCTGAGGGTTCCAGAACTACAAGAGTGGTGGGGACAAGTGAGGGGCAGGCCCTTTAGGGTCCCAAGGAAAATCTAGATTCTAGGCTTCACCTGCCGAGACACAGCAGTGGTCTCAGGTGAGCCCACATCCTCTAAGTCCATCCCTTCCTCAGAAAATTGTCACAAGGTCCCTACCCCATTGCCTACCCTCCCAGTATCGTGCTGAAGGTAACTCAACAATAGGTCTGACTCACAAGTTCACGCATGGCTCATTGCTGGAGCCAGGGGTGTGGGGCTCAGAAACGTGAGGGTACACAACACAATCCCAGCTAAATGCAAAATGTCGCTCTAAGCCTACAACTCTTCCATATGACCAGAGGCCCTGGCTCCCTGAAATCTTCTCAGTCTCCTCAGCTATGCCAAGGATGGGGGGTGGAGAGGGTGGAAGGTGTGTGGTGTGAGAGGCAAAGCAATGGATGGAGAGGTGGTGAGCAGATGGACGGAGGAAAAGAGATGGGTTTGGGGGAGGCCACCCACAGCTACACCTCCTTCCTTCAGCAGGGGGCGCTGCTGTTGCAAGTAACTACTCATGGCCAGGCAGAGACGTGCAAGGTCAGAGGCAGGGCCCACTGGTCATTCTAAGAGGATGGGGGCTATCCTGTCCACCATCCTTTGTGTACTCAAGTAGACACATGTGGCTACTGGAAACTGAACTGTGACCGGTGACACTGAGGAGCTGTGTATTTTATTTTTTTTTAATGAAATATGAATTTTAAAAGCCACCTGCAGTGAGCAACTATCATCACATCAGCCAGCTCAGGCACAGCCACGATGGGTGCCACCAGACAGCTGCTCTTTGACCATGTTTCCTTTGGGACCTGTGCTTCATGAGAAACAGGGAACTCTGGGAGAGGTAGCCTGAGCTCAATGCCTAGCCGCCCGTGCCTCATAGGATGGAGGCCATGGCTTCCTGCTCTGGGAACCTGCTCATTTTCCACACTGCCTACCAGTCCACACCAGGGATCCCCAGAGCAACCCGGCAACCAGGGAACTTGCTAGAGATTCTTCCTCAGGGCTGGCACCCCTCCCGGGCCTCCTGTCCCAGTGAGCTCCCACACTCTAATGTCCTCAGTCACACTGGGGGCCACTCGCCTGGCGATTTATACTCTCATCAGCCACCAGCCTGGCCTCTTGGGGCGCTGGGCTGAAGCCTTCCCTGCAGGTTTTATGATACCAGAATGATCTGAAATTGTTCTTTAATTACCACAGGCAGGTCTGAGGGAGAGGCTGTGTTGCTCTGATATTGCAGTCACAGCGGCAAGGGTCCCAGAAGCAGGAGGAGTCCCTTGGGAGCTGAATCAGAGCAGTGCCACTGTACAGTGTGGGGCAGAGGTAGACAGGCACGACACTGTCTCCTGGCATGTCTCAGAGAGGAAGGAGAGTGATTATGGCTGTTGCTTTGGCCACAGACATATTTGGGTTCAAGTCCTGGTTCTGCTATTTCCTGGTTTGCTCCTTGGATAAGTTTCTTCTCTCTGAGATTCAGTTTGCTATTCTACAATAGGTGGGCCAGGGGGGAAGCCTGGGGCCGATCTGTCAGCCAAGAGTCTGCCAGCCTCTCTGTGATGGGAGTGTGGCAAAATGCATGAGGTGCAGGGATCCTATGGGTTTGTACTGGGGAGAAATAAAAGTCAAGCTTCCTGCCTTGTACCCCACACCCATGGAAAGCCAGCCAGGGAGAGCCAGAGATCCCCAGAAGAAAGAGGACAGTCATGAAATGGGACTTACGGTGGCTTTTAGGGTCGTTTAGAGTTCTCTTATCTGTCAAGGGAAATAAAGGGAAAGACGATGACACAGGTGACAGAAAAAGGATGGTAAGAAAGGAATGGGGGCATGGTATGGGTGAGATGAAGGATGTGGGCACCAGACAGAGGCCCTACGGGCTGCTCTGCTCAGGTGGGCACAGTGGCCCAAGGCTAGGCAGGGGCAGAGGGGTCTGTCACCTGACTCCAGAGCACTCACTCTGCACGCACAGCCCATCGGTGCAGTTCTTGGAGTCAAGCAGTGTTCCGCTGCAGTCACGGCCTCCGTTCTGGGGTGGGGGCGCCATGCATTCACGGCTGCGCCAGTGAGCGCACTCTGTGCTGCAGGCTGACCACTTGCTCCACTCAGTCCACGCTCCATCCACTGTGGGAGCACAGCACATGCAATTATGCATTCCAACAGCAACACAGAAGCAGTAACAACAATGCATACACGCATGCAACATATATGCCAATCAGTAAACCAATAGCATATTCACACCGTTACAGGCGAGGGATGGTTAGACGCACTCAATAGACAAGAACAAAGCTACTTAAGGTTACTAGCACAGAGAGTCTAAAACCAGGGCGAGGAAACAGCTCACAGTCACATATACACAACCAAAGGACAAGCATAGCTTGGGGGGGGGTGTTGATGAACCTACAGAAGAGAAAAGACAGACAGCCAACAGGCATCTCAACAGATACATTCAGAGAGCTCTCGGGGACCCCCTATCTAGCTTCAGCTCATTGCCTCTGATTCCAGCTCTCCAACAGCTTGGGACAGAATCAGATGCTAGAGGCAACAGAGTATGCTGAGGACCTGGGGTCTGAACACTTTCCTGCTCAGGGGGAAGGTACCACCCCAACTCTATACACATCCCATAGGCAGAGGAGTCTGGATGGGCTTGTGACTCCTACCGGGGCACACTGTGGTGCAGGCTGTCTTCTGGAAGGCTTGTCCCTCACAGAAGGCACCTCCATTGAGTGGGGCCGGGTTGGTACAGGTCCGTGTACGCTTCTGCCAGCCTCGGCCACATCGATTAGAGCAGGGTGACCACTCTGCCCAGCTGGACCAGCCACCATTCACTGCGGGGACGGGTCATCACACAGTTAGCATTGATCTGGGTTCCTCCAGGTATTTCAAACCCATCATCTGCCTTTACTAATCCAGCCACTCTGGTTGGAACCTATCACTCACGGGGCTGGGTACTGAGACTCCACTTTCAGCATCTCAAAGGGCCTAGGAGGTCATTGTCTAACCCTGGCCTATTGTACAGAGATGCAAGAAGGCTGAGGGTTTACACTTAGCCAAGGTCACCCAGTGTGTGATGGGATACCTGGGCTTTGGCCTAGGACTGAATTCCAGGAGATGACTTCTTAGTACTTTCTAGTCACTGCCACTATGACTCTTCCCTTTATCTTTGGACCGAAAGAAATAGCAGAGAGTGGCATGCAGGCCTAGATAGCATCCTTACTGGGACAAAATGTGAAAATCCAGTTATGACGCTGCCTTGGGCCTAACTCAGGAGATGCGGGTCTTTTTTAGAGGTGGCCAAGGGGCCCTGAGAAGTAGGGAGTACTCCTGGCTGGGGACGCAGAGTGCCTGACTTGGCCGCTTATCTCTCCATACTGGCCTCCTGTAGGTCAGGACAGGTGGGATGTGTTGCCTCAGGCCTCCCCCTAGAGCTCCCACCATAGAGGACGCCTAGGATAACCACAGCATGTCCCATCAAGGCCTCCATCCACACCGTAGACAATGACGGTGGCCGTGGTGCTCCGGCGCTTAGCCACGATATTCTTGGCCACACAGGTATAGTTGGCTGTGTCTGACAGGCGAGCCTGGCGGATGATGAGGTTGTGGTCAATGGTGAGAAGGAAGTTGGTATCCTGAGTGGGGTCAATGACATCTTCATTCTTGAGCCACTCCACCTGTGGAGGGAGCAGTGAGGACTCATTGTCTGTTGGCTGGCACTGAGGATGGGCCTCCTGCACAAGAAGGGGGCCCAGCAAGGCTAGAATTCAGGTCTTGCGCATGCCCATGCCTATGGTCACGCCTGGCAGTAACAGGTACCAGCACCACCACGGGGAGGACATCGTTTACCAGCAGAGTATCTTGGGAGACCCCGGGCCTCAACTAACAACTGTAAGATTGACCCTGAACAGCACCCACCCCATGGTGCAGGGGTGAATGTGACACATGGGAGAAGTACTAAACACGCACCCTAAGCTCCCACAACAGGGCCGTAGCTTTAGTCCTCAGTCCTGCTACTCGTGAGCAGTCACAACCTATGAGGTCACACATTCCTCCCATCTGTAAAGGGGTGGCCTTGCCCCTTTTCATCCCAGGGCTGCTGAGGAGGCCAAAGCCCATCAGTTAACAATCACCACTCAGGCGCCGCTGTGCCCACTGCCCAGGAGGGCACAGGAAGGAGCCCAGGAAACCAGTACAAAGTTTGAGGACTTGACAGCTGAGCCCCAAGTAAGGGGCCTGTCCTTTGGTGCAAAGCATGCGGCTCCTTTAGACTTCTCACCAGCGTGGGGCATGTACAGGCAAAGAGGAAGGCGGTGCCTAGCCGCGGGAGCGGGCATCCGAGCATACAGACACCTGTGGTTTCCTGGGTCTGTGCCAAGCGAGGGCGGCAGGGACTCAGCGTGGGGCCTATCCAAGGAGCCCTGGGCTCATCTTCCAGGGAGGCTGCACCTACGGCGGGCTGGACCAGGTCTGGTGAGAGTGCAGTGCAGGAGAAGCAGAAGCACATCCCTCACCTCAGCCACAGGCACTCCCTCCGGCGGGCGGCACTGCAGAAGGACCTCATGGTCCAATGGCACCTCCTTTGCCAGAGGCTCCTGATCAAAGTTCTTGCGCAGGTCTGGAGAAGAGTCAAGTGCAACGGGTGAGTGCCGGACGGGAGCAGAGTGCCCATTGCGGCCACTAGGGGGCAGCGTACGTCTAAAGACCTGTTTACACCGGGTCTGCTCCTTGACTCTGGGACCATGCCTAGCAGCTCTGGCTCCCTTTCACAGGTGGCAAAGACTGCTGGCAACCCCGGGACCTGAGGCCTGGCTTCTGGGTCTAAGAGCCCATGTGAGCTGGCACGCACATGCTGCCCCTTTAGTGGATCTCTCTCTCTGACATCAGTGGGGAGATACAGTGGGGAAGGCAAGGTAGCATACAAGCAATGCGGATGTAGGCTCGGCGACTCTTGGTGGTTCCTGAAGAGCTCCAGGCTACACACTGGCACCAGTAGTCCTCCAGCCCAAAGAGCTCCTCCACCTGCTGCCGAGACACCTCGATTTGCACCTCTCGAATCCGCAAGCCTGGGAGAGAGAAGCCAGGTCCTCAGTGGGGGGCGGGGGGGGGGGATACGCCCCCTCCCTTCCACCCCAGCCAGTGGCTCCCCTGCAGAATCCTACAGGCTTCCATTTGGAGCTATCTACACCCATTCCCCAGGTCTGCGTGAAAACTAATGCCAGCCTTCTGTATCGTCAGACCCATTCACCACCCTGTCCTTGTCAAGCACACACATGTTCCGCAGATCCCTCAGAAGGCAGACCCAGGGCCTCCACAGGGCCTCAGCACACTGCCTCCTGCCTGCAACCCTTCTGTCCCTTCTATGCCCAGGAAGCTGGTCCAGGCAGGAGCCGAAAGTAGGCCTGTCTTCTCTCTTGTCTTAGTCACAGCTGTCTTCCCACGCATGGGCTGTGGCACCACCGCCACTAGGCACAACTAGTGGGCCCACAAGAACCTCAATTTCCAGGGCTGGCAGGCACCATGTGCAGCAAGAGCCATGTGGCCAATACATACTTTTTGTGTAAAGTCTTTCATTAACCTCCTAGCCTGGCTAAAAGGGTCTCTATAATGTTACCTCCTGCTGGCACTGTAATTAGGGACTGTGGGGTTGTTACCACCACCATGGGCCATCATCTGAGGGCCCCAGCAGGTAAACTGCATCTCGCTTGGTTTTCCCTGACTGGGACGAGAAGGGACTCACAGGCCAAAGAAGTAAGGACTAGTTGTAAGAGGCCAGGACAACCCCAGCAGAATGCAGAGGTGTTTGGCAGGGCCCAGAGGGCCCTGATTCTCGGCCTGCCTGGCACTACAGCTGCCTCCCTGCTGGGACCTCCTGCTAACAGAAAGAAGCGCATGGGGCTCAGAGAGGCTGAGTAACTGCCCCACAGTCACACAGCCAGAGTGATATCATCTGGGTGGTGGGTTAAGCTATTCTCTTCTGTTTTTATTGAGACAGGATCTCACTATGTGGACCTGGGCTGACCTTGAAATTTTCATCCTCCTGCCTCAGCTTCTCAAAGGTCAGGACTGACAAGCCTGCTTGTCTGTCTCACTTTGCTTCTAATTCTTTTATTCACCAGATTTTAGACAAGAGTGGAATATGAAGTCTTTATTTTAGAATCCTGGTACCATGCTCACACCTGGGACTGAACCTCAGGAGCAGGGCTCAGTGGTGGGCAAGTCTGGGGTGTAGCTTTACAACTGGGTAGGCCTGAAATCAGGGCTTTTCAAGGCAAAGCAGAAACTGAAGGAGAGAGAAGGTGGCAGGGTCAGGAGGAAAAACGCGGAGGAGACACAGACATAGACTAAGAAGGCAGCACTAGGGAAGACCAGCGGAAGAGAGCCAGGCCAGATGCTGGGCTTGGGTTGCCTGGCTCCCATCTGTCTGTCAGGGAACACCGGTGTGTGCTGTCTTCCTAGGCCTACGTTCTGGGAAAAGCATTCTGTCAGGGCTCCACACCAGCGACAGCGCCTGGACAAAGGCGCCTGCCTGCCCTGAGCCCGGGGCACTGGCAGCAGGGTGGGCCTCACCTGGGCAGGAAGGCCCCTGTGCCTCTTCCCATCCCCGAGGCTCAGTCACTGTCCTTCCCTGGGGTCTGGGCTGCACCCAGTACCACTTGTTTGATCATTTGTGTAATATTTACAGGTTGGAGCACCCCAACCTGCAATCCAAAATACTCCCCCAACTTTGTTTGGTTTTGTTTTTTGAGACAGGGTTTCTCTACATAGCCCTGGGTATCCTCAATCTGAGATTAATCTGCCTCTGCTTCCTGAGCTGGGATTAAAAGCATGTGAAATTTTATTACTTAAAATATCTTTACATTTAGTAGCCGGGTGTTGGTGGCACACACCTTTAATCCCAGCACTCGGGAGGCAGAGGCAGGAGGATCTCTGTGAGTTCCAGACCAGTCTGGTCTACAGAGCAAGTTCCAGGACAGACTCCAAAGCCACAGAGAAACCCTGTCTTGAAAAACAAAACAAAAAAGTAAAGACAAAAACAAAACCCACATATCTTTACATTTAGTTAGTGTGTGTGTGTGTGTCACGCACGAGCATGTACATGCATGTGAGTGTGTGTGTGTGTGTGTGTGTGTGTGTGTGTGTGTGTGTGTGTGTGTGTGTGCGCACGTGCGCGCGCGCCACAGCAGGCATCTGGAATCAGGGGACAGTTTTCTGAGTCAGTTCCTTCTATAATGTGGGTTCAGGGACTGAGCTCAGGTTATAAGACAAGCACCTTTACCCACCAAGCCATCTTCCAATTTCATTTTATTTTATTTTTACCACATAGGAAATTGAACCCAGGGCCTTGTGAATACTGGCGAGCACTCTGCCACTGAGCCCTTCTTTTCACTTTTTGAGACAGTGTCCCAAAATAAACTTGAACCTGTCATCCTCCTGCCTCAACCTCCTGAGTGGCTAAGGCCGCAAGGCTGCACCTGGAAACCTCCTTCCAGAACCCAAACCTTCCAAGGGCTGACAGAAAGTTGCAGAAGTTTCAGGTTTTGGAACATTTTGAATGTTACTTTTTTGGGGGGGGGGGTGGGGATTCACAATCTGCAAGAATCTAGGCAAATTCTAAGTCCAAAAAAAAAAAATCTGAAATCTATAAACACCTCTGGTCCCAAATATATTGGGACAGCACAGGCGAGTCTTCCTGTAACAGCAAGAACAACTTCTGTCATGACCATACCTGGAAAATGGCACCATTTTTCTCCGATGGAAAGTTATGGAAAGGCAATACCAGGGTTGCATATTGCCTGGTGCAGTGCAAGACTCACTGTGCCGGAGGGTGAGGGGCCCCGGCTCCCTGCTGAGGACTTGTAGCCAACAGCTGAGGAACCAGAGGGGACACTGAGGCCTGCAGGAGCCAGGCAGGGTGGCCTCACCTGTGGCCTCATCCTGGCTCTCCTGTGTGACGTGGTCGTTCTGACTGACCCATTCACCATTGCACTTGAAGTAGATCTGTGTGGCGGGGAGGGCGCGGCAGCGAAGTTCCACAGGCTTGTTCTTTACAATGTAGGCGTCCTGTGGCTCCTGCAGGAAATGAGGCAGCTGCTCGGCAGGGGCCGACGGTAAGGAGTCAGGGAGCACTTGGCCACCTAAGTCAAGAAGGCCTGTGGAGAGGGAAGACCATGAAGTACAGGCTGGACACCCTCAGCCTGGGCACCGGCCCTGTCACTCATACGGGATCTCCTGAGCCTACAGCTTCCCTGTCCTGCTTTTCATCTAAGAGGCCAGATTTTTGGGGGTTGGGTGTTAGTGGTCCTTCTTCCTTCTAACTGGGGAAGTCATGGAGACCAGAGCCGAGGACATCAGCACTGGGCCTGCCCACATCTCCTGCCTCAATACACAGGCTGAGGCTGAAGCACAAAGCAGGCCGGCTCGGCCCTAAAGCCACCGCTGCCCTCTGCAGCCCCAGCCAGCAAGGCTGGTGACACAGAAGCTCCGGGGCCTGGGGAGTGGGGGCAGTGTCAAGTCCAGGGCTCTGAGCGTCCTGCAGCCTGCCTCCACCCAGGCTCACACCCTTAGCAGATAGAGGAGCACAGAGCTAGGCTCAGCGGGTGGCCACCCCTCCCCCATGTGGCCTGGTGGAAACAACGGCACCTTGGGAGGTGAGACAAACAGGAAGGGAGGAAAGCAGGCCAGGCCTGTGATTGGTCACAATTCACTTAGGAAAATTGGCTCTGCATCACAAACAGAACAATCAAGCAGCTCGGGACCAGCAGTGGGGGGCTTGTGCTCCACACTCACTACTCCTGGGAAAGTGGAATTAAGCACAGGGTGGCAAGTGTTTTTTTTTTTTTTTAATTTGCGTGCACACACGAGGCCCCTCACACCAGCCATGTGCTTGTCGAGGAAGTGGGGTCCTGGGAGGCACTTGTCCCTCAGGGTCAAATGGCTATGTATGGCCCTAAGGAATCCCCCTGCAGGCAGAAGGCCAGGGGGCACAGTTTTGCAAGACTATAATAAGCAAAACATGCCTGTTCTTTGTGTGCAAAGGGCGCCTCTCCTAACAATGGGGTAGCTTTGGGAGAGAAGACCTGGACAAGATACTGGCTTTAGTGGGGTGGGGGAGAGAATGTGCATGGATATACCCGCAACCTAATAGCAAACAAGAAGCCAGCACCCTCAAAGTGACCCAGACAGGCAGCGTCGTCATGGGTGTCCATTCTTTTGTTGCTGAGGAAGACTGGGAGGGGGTACTTTGGATATCACTTGATGGTCCCGAGAATGTCCTGGCAATTGGTAAGGACACATTGCCCCATTGAAGTCTCCCCAAATGCCTATACAAACAGTGAGCTATTGAGTATTTGGGAGCAGCTGAGATATCAAATTCTTGCAACAACCCTGTGTTCTGTTGTCCTCATTTTATAGAGGAGAAACTGAGGTCCAAAGAGGTAGATAGATCAAGTTGCTTATGATCACACAGCAGAGCTAAGGTTTGAACCCAAGAGACAGAACATTCAGACTGCACCCCACCGCCGTGGTACATGGTACAGCCCAGGAGCCCAGGGGTGGTGGCCTCAACCAGGTCCTGTGGCAACAGCCAAGGATGAAGTACTCGGGGGTTCCCGGGACTATGAAAGGCCCAGAGAGCGTGGACCCTCACACTCCCACTCAGGAAAGGCGCCCCCCCCCAAATCACTCACAAGAAGCGGTCTTGATGCAAAAGCATGAGGTCTTTTATATTCCAAATTCTGGCTTAGGCTAAATTTTTCCATCCTTACACTACACTGCCTGGCCCTGCTTAGAGAATATTCCCTAGCCCCTAAATACATCTCACGATCACCCTCAACACAGCCACCTAAACTTTGTAGTGTAGTAGTAGTAGATCAGTTTTAATGGCACAAAGAACTCACAAGTGAGAAATTTATTATGTAGTGAGAGTCAAGGAACTCGGTATGAATTTATTCCTAACAGCTCATTCCCCATTTGGAAAAATACCCAGTATAATTGCACATACACGGTCATCGCAGCTCTGCTCACAATAGCAAGGAAATGGAATGGGCACAGATGCCCATCAATCTGGATGAACAGATAATGAAAATGTGGTACATACACATGTTATTCATCCACAAAGAAAAATGAGATTTGCAGGGAGATGGGTGGATATGGAACTTTATCTTAAGTGTGGCAACCTGAACTCAGAAAAACAAATACCTCATGTTCTTTCTCACATGTGGATCCTAGCTTCTAACACACGAGTGCGTGCGTGTACACACACACACACACACACACACACACACACACACACACCAACCTCGCTCTCTCTCCCATTTCAACAACTTATTAACTGGAATGGTGTGTGAGCAAAGCCAAGTAGACACTATTTATCACAGAGTCCTTACTCCCAAGTACCCACAGCTTTGCAGTGGCATGGCCAGCTAAAGAATGACCAGGTAACATTAGTGTTGAAATAGTGAGTTTCTACTATTTCTCCAGGATTAAATATGCACACTGAGGTTACATAGCACACAGTGTGGGAATCGCAGCCCTAAATCAGGGGTCTGACCAGGCATCACACACAGGCTAGGCTCACTGCAGGTGAGTGAGGGCGACCTTGAACTCCAGGCTCTCCTGAGAGCCACCTCCTAGGTTCGGGGATCACAGGTGTGCACCATCCAAGTCTATGGAATGAGAGTTCCGTGGGGGTGATTTAAACGCCACTACACCCTGCCCAACACTATCTCACACACACTTCCAGGGACCGGAAAACCCTTCTGCCCTGGGCTGCTTTGACAGAGCAACAGCTACTCACGGATGCCAGATGCCATTGGCTGGCCATTCCAGCCACGACACACTAACCTTGAAGGTCACACAGCCTCCCACCTCTGGAGGCCTCAACCTCTCTTTTATCTTGTCTCTAAGGCCAGGTTTGAGTCCAGCCACCACCCAGCTCTCCTATTGGTGACAAATTCCCTTTTCTCTTCGCCATTGATACCTGAGCAGGTGGGGAGCTGATGGGCCGCACAGGCACTGTCTGTTGGAGCCCCAAGGTTCCTTAAGCCGTTACACTGGCTGCTCTGGAGGGCAGGGGATGACCACATTTCTACAAGGGACCTCCGTGTTCATGCCAGGACATTGAAGAAGAGCAGTGGGGGTGGCAAGATCAGTCAGTTCACAGGCTCCTCCCCTGGGGCTGGGCTATGCCGGCAGTGGGCCTTGAAGACACCTACTCCACAGGTGCGGGGACCTGTGGCACTAGAGTAAGCAAGAGACAGAGGACCAAACAGGAACCAGTTTCCCAGATGTCCCAGCCCAAGCACGCTCTCCTCTCTTCCTTCCTTCCCTTGCCCTCTCTTCCTTCCTTTCAAAGGGTAGACCAGGCTGCCCTCAAATCTGTGACCCTCCTGCCCCAGCCTCCTAAGCGCTTGAATTACAGGCACGTGCCACCAATCCCAGCTGCTCAAGTGTTCTTGTTACCTGCATGAAGGGAGACTAGCTTTGCTTCGCTGCGGTGACCTTGATCCCAGGTTCAGGGTGACCATGAAGGTCGCCCAAAGAACCAGTTGAAAGTGTACCTTAAGAACAGAGGTGCTGCAGTAGGTATAGCAGGAAGGAGGAGCTGGGGACCTGCACTTCAGGCTCCTGGGTCCACTGTCACCTGAACCCCTTAAAGAAAAATGATCTGGAGATCTGCCATGTCACCAGCTCAGGAAGGGGGGGAATCAATACCACACAGCCAATTAACCTAGCCAGATCACAGTTTAGTTTCTGGCTCAGGGTCAATGGTTCAGAAAGATGTCAGCTATGGCAGGATGCAGGTATATGCCCGGTGTCCTGCATTGGGATACGAGCACCCATCATTCTTTTATAGCCCAGACTCTGTTCCCAGGATGGAGGCTCCAGTACAAAGCTGCAGTTTGGTGGGGAGGGTCGACACTTCAACCACTGGCCTGTGTCCCCGGGGCCAAGGAACCCTGGCACAGTTCTAGGCATCTATTTAAAGCAGAACAGGGCCATGTGTCCAGGGCTGGCTGGCACAGGACAGGGAGGGAAGGAGGGGGTAAGGGAGGTACGGGCAGAGCTACCCCACGCTGGGCACATTTATCATCAGTAATCACCGTGGTTCTTCAGCTTCTGGACACCAGCTAATTCTCCCAGCCCCAACTCCCACTGCATGGAAAATCTCTCCCATTCACTGCTGGCCGCTGTGCTCAGTGGGGAGTGGACAGAGCAGGAGGAGACAAGCCAACTTATTATTATGTTTTAAACACAAAATCCACAGGCTAGACCTCTCCCTGGACACAAAGCTCTGCCTCCATCTGCCCTGGCTCCTATGGGGTTCAGTCCGTGGTCTGTCACAGATGACAAATGGGGGCTAGCCAGCTCGGAGGATACCAAGTTGCTCCTAACAAAGAAGGTCTCTCACCCAGCCCTGTTCCCACACCCTCCACAGATCCATCCGTGGCCACGATGTCACTTCCTGTGATAGCCACAGGAAATGGCCTTTAGAAAAAGGGTCAATGGGGCAGGAACTTGCAATCCAAAGGGTACAGATGCTCCTGTGATGTCCCCTCCAAGGCACTGGGCTAGAGTGGAGATGGACACCTAGTCCTTAGACCACTGGGCCACCCAGTTCACCAAGGCACTCGGGGAAGCTATGCTACACACCCTCCCTCCACACCTGAACCCTGGGCCCCCTGGAATGGACACCTCTACTATTAACTTTGGTGTCAGGCTTGGAGGGGTGTCAGAGCTCTGAGGACACATGGCCTCCTTCCTACTCTCCTCTTAGCCACCTATTCTAGAAAATGACTTCTGATTTCACTCAGGGTATTTACAAACCTTTGTGGTGCCACACACACCAGCCATGCAACAAGCCTGCGTCGACACTCCAATTTTACAGAGCCAGAAACCAAGACTTACAAAAACCAAAGGGATACATCCAGGATCGCAGCTACTCAGAAACACAGCATCCTCTCTCTCCATTCAACAACACTGATGATTCTGTGGACCAGTGAGAACAGCTTCATCTGTCTCCTCAGAGGTGAGGACAAGCCTGTCCTTTAAGCCTCCTTCCCAACTCTCCCATGCTCTAGATCTGTTTGTGGACACCTCAGCCAAACATGCTCATAGCATCGGGCTCACACATACCACACCAGAAATCATCCAGGACCCTTTTCCCAGACATCAGAACCCCAGCCTGGCTGGGACAGTGGTTCTATCCTCGAGGCCACTATACTATAACGCTGCCTGATGGTCAACCTCTTCACCCCTTTTTATTTGTTGACTTGCAATTTTAGACCGCACCAAATACTCAGCTGCTCAAGCAGACAGGGTGGGAAGTGTTCTGGTACCACAGATGGGGTGGGATGTGTTCTCCTGGTACCGTGGACGGGGAGGAAAGTGTCTTCCCAGTCACTATTCTTTTTGTTGACCCCACAGCCAGTCCCTGATGCTGGAGAGACTCAGATGCTGTGAATAACCCACCTGATGCTTCAGCCCTCATAGCAAACATCCCTCCTTGCCACCTCCCAGCCTGCAGGCCTTACCAGACCTTCTCCATTGAACTTGCTGCTTTTTCTTGACCCCTGCACCCAGAGCTCCTGGAACACTCTTCCCTAGCCTTTACCTAGGAACCACTTTGAGAAGCAATCCTTCCCCAGGTCCATGGCTCTTGGGGAGCCATCTCAGCCCCAATGCTTTGACCTCAAGGCCTTCTTGAAACAAGGCGCCCATACCCGTACCACCCATTCTCATCTTCACCAAGTGATGATCACACTACTGTGTCCTTGGAGTGCAGACCCTAAAGCTAGTTAGGTCACTATAAAGCAAACCTCTTGAGGGCCAGGAGCCCTGTTTGTCTGTGTAGCTGGGCCCACTGGGGAGGCAGACGGGGTACAGGGAATGCCAGGGCCACAGGAACCAGCACCTTTGGAAACCTGCATCCTCAGAGCTCATCTCATCATTGCTCTCTAAACAGACACCAGACAGGGTATGTTTTGGCACAGAGCAGCAGACACTGGACACCAGACCCCCAGAGGAACATAGAAGGGACTTTTCTTTTAAAATCTTTCCTTGGAGCTAGGGCCAAAGTTCAGCAGCAGAACACTTGCTAGCATGCACAAGGTACCAGGTTCAACCCCTGGCACTATATAAATAAGTGAAATCAAAACCTTCCTCTGGGTGGTGGTGGCGCACGCCTTTAATCCCAGCACTTGGGGGGCAGAGGCAGGTGGATCCCTGTGAGTTTGAGGCCAGCCTGGTCTACAAAGAGAATTCAAGGACAACCTGAGATGCTACACAGGGAAACTCTACCTCAAAAAACCCAAAATCCTTTCATTTGCTTCTAATGAAAACACTTTTCTAGGTCTGTTCTGATTATAAAGGTAATCACTCCCTTAACATTAAGAATGGCTTTTGAAAAATAAGAAAAACCACCACATTCCTACCATTGCTCTTGATGGCTTTAAGAATTTCATACTTGCATAGCCATGACGCTTTCCTTCCTCCTCCACGCAGCAGGCATCAACTACTTATGCCCGCACAATTGTAGGAATTTCTCATCTCCAGGCTCCTACCATCCCATCCCCTTCTTGGTCTGAAAGTCATTGGTGCTTTCTGAATCATGGCTGTCCTTGGAGAGTCCACTTCCCATAGGGCCTTCATTTTCCCACCTGGGAGATGGGATCATTTTAATTTGCTTTGCCAATGTCAAGATGTTGGATTTATCAAATTCAGAAGTCTAAAACCCTTTTCTCAGCTGGGCTGGCCTATCTTGTCGCCTCTAGAAGGAAGAAAGGTGGGGCTCCAAGGGGTGGGTGTTAGGTGCTGGCTAACAGCTTTTGGTTTCTTTGAGACAGGGGTGTTGCTATGTAGCCCAGGCTGGCTTTGAACTTGCAGCAGTCTTTCTGCCTCCCAAGTACTGGGATTTCAGGCATGCAACCATGCCTGACTGAAGCGTTAATTCACAGCCAGCTTCAGGTTTCCAGGGGCCTCCACCTCCGCTTCGCCCTCTGCCCAGCCTGCTCTGTGATGACATGGAGCTGTAAAAGGCTGATGCAAGTTGGAAGAAGGGAATGAAACAGACTCCACGGGGCAGATGGAGCTGTTGCTAGCCCCCATGGGGCATAGGTCCCTGCTCCACCCGCCTGTTTGCGCCTGCTGATGTAATCGCCAGGTCTCCTTGGCTCAGGGCTGGGCCTGCTCACCTCGTTTTCCAAGTGAGCTGCAGGCAGAAGGTGAGAGGGCAGGAGGGCAGGAGGGCAGGGGATGAGAGCAAGAGTCTGAGGAACTGCATGAGCAGGGCCCACTGTCGCTGCAGGGGACACAACAGGGTCTTGGTTAGTTCTCAGGTGGAATACAGAAGGAAAACACTTGAGCCAGCCGCCTTACCTCCTGAGGCCTCAGTTTGTTCATCTGTAGAGTGGATGTGGTGGCACAATACCCACGGAGGCAGTTGGGGACAGAAGTGTGGGTGGAGGAGTGCTTTGAGTCTCAGGGAGCCGGAGCCACGCTGGGCAGAGAGGAAGCCCAGGAGCTTCCCCATGGGGAGGAAGCATGGAAGAGGAGTGCCAACTCCCTGGGGTCTTGGAGGAGCTACCAGAAACATGCTGGGGCAGAGACCTGCTAGGAAGCTCAGAGGCACTGGGAACAAACAGTGAGAGCTGGACCCTCAGGGAGGCCGTGCCTCTGATTACCACCCCGGATGCTGGTCTTCTAGAGCTTTCTCTGTTCTTTCCCTGCGAAAGGGGAGTGGAGCCGCCCTGCTTGGTCCCTGCAAGCCCCCAGGACATAGAAAGTCACTGGACAGTACCAGCAAAGTAGCGACCCCATCTCTGAGTCTTCAGCCCTCTCAGTTGGGGGTGACAGGAGGAGGACTACCATGGCTAACGCTGCCACTGAAGCTGGGATTAATTGCTTCCCAGGTCACAGAGTTTGGGGAGCAGAGCTGTTCCACATCCAACAGCCTTTGCAGGTGGGAAATGGGCACAGGAAGGTTCAGTTACTTGCCCAAGCCCATAGAGGAGGAGAGTCAGCACCCAAACCTGAGACGCCCCCACCCCCTCACACACACACACTGAACGCTGTTTATGCCCTTTGGTGAGGCACCAGATCAACTCAGATCAGCTCCTGTGAGGGTTGGCAGAAGACTTGTTTCATGGAACCAAAGGAATGACATGGTCACAGGATGCCAGCTCTGTTTCCTGTCCTCTTGCACAAATGCTGTCCTCCCTGGAAAAAGAAATTCTCACTTGCTATACAGATGTCACACTGTGAGACAGACATCCAGTGAGGCTGCAACAGGGACATACGGGAGGAGGTACTCAAGAGTGGCACCAGGCAACGTCAGAAGGCTCCAGACTAGAAACCCCACACTCTATCACCATCCTCATTAATGCCTAAGTCATATCTCAATGGCTTCCATAACTGCAATGTGGTCTATCACTGCTGTTTACTCAAAGACACAAAGTCACATGGTTGCTAAATGGCAGAGTTAAGAGTCAAAAAGCCAGGTGTTCAACCCAGGCAGCAGACGCGCCACCAGCAAAGAGCAGTGCCTCTTAGACTGCTCCCCTGAAAGGAACAGAGAGCTATATTTTAAATGTCCTTAACTTCCTCCAGTTCAAACACCTGCCCCTCATTAGCTTGGAGCACAGACAATATTGCTGGGGGGAGGGATAATGCCTCAAATAGGGGGACTTGAGGCATCTGTGGCCCTGGGTAACCCAGCATACTCCCTCTCAGACTGCCCATCATCTAGTTCCTTTACAGGGCACTTAACTTGTAAGGCTCAAGAAGGGCTCGTATCATCTGGGAGAGGAGACAGCATCAGCTTCCAAGTCCCCTGGGACCCAAAGTTCAAAACAATAGAAGGGCCGGGTTGCCCTTGATGCAGAGATTTTGTAGATGGCTAATTTTAGCTGAGAACTCCATCTGGTCACAGTCTCGTCCCTGGCCCTGGACAAAAAGGCCTTGCTTTTCCTCCCCAATTGTTCTCAGCTGGGAGCTGAGGACTGCCTGGAGCTCCGGACAATTCCCTTTGTGCCTGTTTCCGGGTGACTCTTAATAACTCACAGAATGGTCAGCCTTGAGCTCCCAACCCTCACCTCTACCACTTCAGCATCCCATTGCTATTCCCAAGAGGTGGCCTTGGTAGGCACAAAACCAGCAACTTCCTTCCAGGCTTCCAGGTCAGGGCAGAGTAAGAGACTGATGTGATAGTCACAGTTCAGAGAGGGTATGGGTGGCCTGAGGTCACACAACACTGTGGCAGAGCTGGTCCTGGACCATGCATCTACCTATATATCGCTAGGCCAGTGCTGTATGAATGACATGCAGAAATTCTATGGCTTCCACCAGGGATACCTGAGTCTGACACTAACACCATCCAGTGGGGGAATGGCTACCTTCTTGATTTGCTGTCCTTTCCTGGCTATGCCTGAAAAGTTCTGACCACAATATTCCCCACCCCAGCCAGGGTCCTGTTTTTCCTCTGGTTTCTTCACTGCCCACATCACCTCCTCAAGCCTGGGTGCATCAACATTGGCATGCTTTCTTGTTAGTATCCAGGCCCTTCCAGACTCCAGGGTCCCAGCGGACAGCAGCTCTGCAACAGTACATTCAACATATACCACATTTAACCATGTGTGTGGGCACCAAGCAATCTAAAGATACCGGGACAAGGGCCTGGAGACACCACTAGGTCCCAGGAGACGGAATGGGACAACTGAGTTGAGGCTCTTTTCTTGCTGCCTGGGACAGGAATATCTTCAGATATGTTGCTAGCAGCACCGCCACACAATGCTTTCATTCTTGTCAGACAGCATGAAGGCATTTCTTTGTCTATCGCAGTGGCTGGCTCTGGGTTAGCCTGGCATATGGTAGATATTTTTCACTTTTTGAAGCATGGTCTCAAGTAGCCCAGGCTGGCCTTGAATTCACTATGTAGCCAGGAATGGCCTGGAGTTTCTAAACACTCTGCCTTTTCCTCTTGAATGCTAGGATTGTTGTGCTGGGATCGAACCCTGGTCTTCATGCATGTCAGGGGGCAAGCACTATGTCAACTGAGCCACATCTGCAGACGTTTTGTATATCGTAGGTACTTAAGAAGTACCTCTTGCACGAAGTACTGAAGTTCCTGGACTCTCATCTGGAGGCCCCACCTTCCCACACAGACAAGAGGAATAAGGAAGGTGCCCAAGGCCAAAGACAGCTCCCCCCTCTCCCCCAGCTCTGGGTGCCTCCCTGTAGAGGCAGGCCTCTTCTGTGGCCTGCCCCTGCAGCCAGCCACTCCAGCCGGGCCTGCATGCTGTAATTAGAGTGCTCCTTGCAGGCCCTGGTAATGAGGGGGTGTCTGGTGCCAGCCGTAATTACAGCCTGGTTGGAAGGAAGGCGCTGGGGCCACCTCCAAGCCACATTACAAAGTCTCCCACCGCCTGCTCCTTTTTTATGGGGCTGGTTAAAGGGAGGGATGAGGAGTTGATGGAGAAGCCAGCTCAGGCTGGGGGCTGCGGTCTTGGGAGAGCTGAGAAGTGAGAGTCCGGGCCTGTGCTACTTTGAAGTTATGTTCCTGCCTCACCCCTACCCACCCACGCTAACATTCCCACTCAAGGGAGAGGTCAGACAAGCAAGGACACCAACTGAGACATCCATGTGCCTCTCAGCTAGGCCCAGGGTCATAGGCCTTAGGCAACAGACCCAAGATGGCACAGCCCACCTATTTACTTAACTAAGGGTCAGGGCTTTAAACAACTTGGTGTCAATCACATAGCCAGTAAGGACAGATCCTCAGCTCAGGCCTGTAGCCTGTGTCCCTGATGATAGTGATTCAGGGCAAAGAGCAGGAGGGATCAGCCAAGCTGAGAGCCATACAGTTTGTAAGCTGTACTTGGGAGTCCCACTGGAAGCTTCCTCTTTCTTTAACGGGTGACAATCTTCAGCCAAGGTGTTGCTAGGTGGCAGGGCACCTTGGCTGGCATGTACAAGACCAAACACAGGGTTTGAGTAGCAGGACAGGAGTCCAGGATTTAGAATCCCAGACTCGGGTCTCTGCTGGCATCCAGGATCCAGTGAAGTACAGAACCAGCAATACAAGGGCCTTTTCCTGAGCCTTGCCAGACTCAGAGTAGCAGGATGTTAGTGTGGATGGGAGATAGTCATTCCAGGGGCAAACTCATGGCTGTCTGGCACACCTGAGGCATGACAGGCATCACTAATCAATTGTAGTACATCCGGACAGGGCATCAATGCCCTTCTTAATACACAGTAAGTTGAACTACAAGCAATCAACTGTTGAAGAAGATATTCCACTATCCCTGATATAATCGGCCCTCACCCACCCTCCCTCAACCCAGGGATCACTCACTGGAGGTGGGAGTGACTTGACTTCCTTGGTCAGCCTGCCACTCCAACCCCTAAGTAAGCTCCCACTAAACCCCCTTCAAGGGCATGTTAGTTAGGAACTGTACGGGGTGGGACAGTGTGGACACAGCCCTGCCAGCCCCAGCCTCACTTTTACAGTTCAGGTCCTGAGTCATATATATGGAAGACAAGGAGTCCCTAAGACTGGGGGAGGTAACCGCCTTGCCTGGCCTGTTTTGCTGAGCCAGGGCCAGAGGGCATTTCAGAAGGACACTCTAATTAGGAAACAGGGCAGGTCAGCCACTGAGACTATGGGCCACACCCTGTGCAATCAGAGGCCTATATAGTGTAGGCCCAGCCTGCTCTCTGACCTCAAGCAGCTTGCACCTCCTCTGTGGGACCTGGGCAGGGGCCTCCTCAGACAGTTGCCTCTGGCCCAGAGCGCTGGATTCTAAGATAGGTTTCCCATACAGAGCTTTGGACTCAGAGGCAGGAACGGTGCTGTTGAGGCTAGTCGAGCTGAGAAAGGGCAGTGAAATCCCTGTGGTAGGTCACTGAGCCCCGGTTCTACACGTCCCCACCAGCAGCAACAATGAATGACAAAAGGGACTTTTGTCAAAAGGGACAAGTCACTGGCTTGTTCCTCAGAGGTCTCTGCTCAAAGCCAAGCGGTGCTGTCTGAGGTGTTGTCCCACAATGGCTTCCATCCGAGGAACTGCTGTCTGTCCCAAATGAGCAGCCCTGTGCTCCACCCTCCACCCTGCCCCACTGTGTCCTTAGCCCCAGGTCTGTGGGCCCTTATTTCTAACTCTATAAAATGGGAGTCACACGGGACTCCCAGGCCACTGCTAAGGTAAGCAGAGTCACAGTATGACCAGCATGCTGAGCAGGACACTGGAGTTCAAGTCTCCTCCACCGAGTCCTAGTATAAGGCTGTGTGTGATGAGTCTTGCTGCTTCGTTCACGGTCTTGGGTAGGTAAGCACAGCATTCTTATGAATGCAGAAGTACTTTATAAACTGTAAAGAACTGTCCAAGCCTAAGATTAGTCGTCATAGCTTTTCTAGTTATCTATTTTACTTCACTCACTCACCTCCATCCTGCCCGTGATATGATGGCTGCTTCTATCCCAGCTCACCTTGTGGGTGGGACTCTAGTGACATCTGGTTTATAGGACCCCTACAGGCCTCACCTTGAGGCCCAACATCCTCCTTAGATAGGTGACAGTCATCCTTGGGCAGAGTGGAGGAAGAGAGGCTTTGAATGCTCAGGTTTCTGGTTGGAGAATCTTTACCCATCACACGGATGCTCTGTACGGCTGAGAAAGAGCCATGGAGGTGTGAGGATCTTGGTGACTGGAAAGTGGGAGGGGACAAAGTAAGAGCTTGTGGCAATTCAACCCTGGGCTCCTTCTGCCTTTTCCTTGTAGGAATCTGGGAAGGATTACCTGGAGGCCCCATGCTATGTGACTTCTGGAAAGGCCCATCCTCTCTCTGGACCTCCTTCCTCAGAAACAGAAGTGCTAAGTTCATAGCTTGTCCTAGGGTCTAGGTGCTGGGAGCAGAGGCTCTAAGAAAAGTATCAACTGCTGGGAGAATTGCCAGGCTGCCTAGTTGGGGAGGGGCTAAGTCTGGAGTGGCAACTGTAGCTTTGACCCTTAAGGAGAATGGGAGAGCCTGCCAGCCTTTGACTGACGTGCAAGCCCTTGCTCTCACCTTTGGCAGCAGTGGGCAGGGACAAGCCTCCAGCTTCACCAAGAGGTAGGGCCTGGCTCTGCTCTGCCAACGGCTAAGGGTACCTACCTCACCCAGACACTGAAGGGGCCTGGCCCTTAATTAAAAAAAAGGTACCAACACACAGCACAGGGCCTTGGCTTTGATGGCTGTGAGATTTTAGGTGGGTGACTATGCTTCCCTGGGTCTTATTCCTCACCCGTAAAATAAAGTCCTTAGATATCAAATAGAATAAGCCCAATCACATGGGGCATTACTAGCTAGATGGCTGACATGACAAGAATGCTAAAAAAAAAAAAGTGCCCGAGTTTTCTTGGACACGATGTCTACGTCTCTGACCTTTATTTTCCTACCTATGCAGTGGGTGTACATCCACGAGAACATCACAAGGCACCTATGTAGAGCAGGCTCTCAGTGCCTGTGGGAGCCACTGAGACCAGGTGACCTGGCAGAGTTCCCTGCACACCTGGCCAGAGTCACCTCTCGGCCTTGCAACAGGCACCAAGTTGTTGTCAAGTCCCAGGTGGCTACTGGGCCCCGGGCCAGAAGCAACACCTTCCTAACCCACACACACACAGCTCCGAGGAGCACCTGGAAGAGGAGGAAGGAGCTCGCCACCCAGCAGTGGGATGCCAAGGAAGAGGGACGCCAGTGCCTAAGCAGGTGACCCTGGGTGCTGCCCACTTCCCAGTGGAGGACATGGGTCACCTAGGTGACTGACTAGTTTGGAGGCCTTCAGGAGAAGGAGGCTGGGGACATATCTGGGCCTTAGAATCTGAACCAGAGTCAGTATTTATTTACTTGGGCTTAGAAATCTCAGCCTCAGCCCCCACCTTTGCCACGAGGTAACAGAATCATTCCATTAGCCAGTGAGGTGGGCAGAGGCAGGCAGAGAGCTGGGTGGGGCTCAGGCTTCATTTTTCCACCACAGAGGAAAGGCGCATGGTGACATCTGGGGCACGGTCCCTTCCTGTTGCCATAGGATGCTCCAGCTAATAAGGAATCCACTCATTTGTGGGACTCCTGTGTCTTCCTCAACTAGCCTCTGCAGGACACTATACCAGGTGCTGGCCCTTCCCAACCCCCCTCAGCCCTTGTCACCCTTGACCATCCCTGACACTCTCTGCATGGCCACCCAATGTCATTTTGGTTTCTCCAAGCTCATCTCTGCTTCCTCACTCCGTGCTGGCGGGAGTGTGTCAGTGGCTCAGCAGAGGCAGGAGGGCCTGGCTCTGGACTCTAGAGTCCGGACAAGCACTGACTCTTTCAGCCCTGCTTTTCCACCTGCCAACAAAGGGGCAGATGAGACACTTGGATAGTCTCTGATCACCAAAGCTCGATTCCTAGACACAGGCTGGGGTGGCACTGAGCATCTGGGACCTCAAATCTGAGTTCACCTCTTGGCTCCCCACTGGGTGCCTGAGGGATGCCAGGCAAGGCCATCCTCCACACAGGCATCCCCACTGATCTCCATCTGCCATCTCTCAGCGCTCTCTAGACTGGGCTCTGGCCTCTGTCTGAGTCCTCTGTGTCCCCCATCCCACTCTTAACCTGTGGTGGCTGCCCCTGTCACTAGATCCATTCCTGGCAGAGTTATTTCCCTCTGTGTGAGCTTCCATTAGGCAGGAAGTACACAGTTGCAGGCGGGGCACAGGGGGATAAGGTGACCATAAATCACTAGACTCTCCCCGCACCACCAATGCTGCTGGCTCGGCAGCATCTCCCTTCCTGGAGGAGCTGCGGCTGGGTTGCGTGTGGCTCTATGAGGGCCCAGTTGTATGGGTGTGGCAGGCATCCAAGTCACCTATCACTTTTGAGTAGGCCCTTATGACCACCACAGTTTAACTCTCTTCATAGTGACAGCTGGCTCTCCAGAGGGAAGGGGCCAGATCAAATCATTGAGATTTGAAGACAGGGGTGATTACAACAGCAATCTTGCAGAACAGAACTCTAACTGTGCCTCCTGGGGACACAGAAAGAATGTGACCCAGGACATGTGGGCGCTCACAAAGAGTGAGCCTTGCCCTATTGACAGCGACCTCTTCCACTCCACACTTCCCCTTTTGCAGCTGGTAAGGAATAGCGTGTTTACTTGGGGTACAAGCTGCCAGGGTGAAGGAAGCTTTAGCAGGTCTAGAAGTCAAACCTGCCATCGGGAAGGGTGAAAATCCGCCTGCTAGCCAGGCGCAGAGCCTCTGGCTTCCTCTGTGAACAAAGTTTGGTTGAGGAAATTAAATGAGATCACAGGAGTGATATTAAAAGAGCAAATTACTTTAAAGGGCTTCCGCTTGGTCCAGATCTGACTGTAGATGGATGGCGCTAATTAGCAACAAGGAGTAGCTTGCTCAGGAGAGCAGAGCGGCCCTCAAAGACAGGGGCTCTGGAAGTGAGACACCCCAAGTCCCTCCTTTCCCTTCCTCCACCAATCAGTGAGGCACAGTGATGTACGGAATTCGGCCATCTGCCTGTGGCCATCTGCTGGGACCTGTGACAATGAACTTGGGAGGTGACTCTCACCCCAAATCCACAAAGCTATCCAACAAGGTGTATAAAGTAGGGCATGACTTTTCACCTGCAATTCCTACTTCAGGGAAACTATCCCAAGAGACTAGCTGTGAGCAAGGAGATGTTCTCTGCAGCCTCTCTAGCTGAGTAAGAACACCTACAATGTGAACTGTCCAGTGCAAGCTAAGAAGGCTGTGCAATTATTCAAGGCCGGCCAGGGTGGAGTAGGGGAGGGGGATGTTACAAGAGGAGATCAGAGCAATAGTAAGTACATGAGTAAACCATAAAACAAACCCAGGCATGTGCCTGAGAGGAAATGTAGTAACGGCAAGGAGGAGTCAGGGCTGGGTGGGAGTATGGATGATCGCTTTTCAGAACTTTTCCCATCATCTGGGGCAAATTCGGCTGCAGTTATCTGCACAACGTAAACAAACAAGCAAATAAAACCTCTTCCTGGATTTCTAGATACCATGGGGACATCAGAGACTGGTGTTGCTTTAAAGGACCCAGGGATCCTGGGAAATGACCCCTAGGCAACAATCTAAGTGTACTTTACCCAATGAGTGCCATCCTAGGCCATCTGGCGGTGGGAACCTGGGGGCTGCAGCAGGCCACCTATGCACCTGTCCCCACAGGAAGTACCTCTGGGACCCTCATTGTTCTCTGGCTAAGAGGAAAATGGGGGGGGGGCAAGCTCCCTCCAAAGCCAGGAAATAAATCTCTCATTCGGGTCACCTTTATTTGATGGGGACCCAGGGAGTCTGAGGACTCGTGAGAAAAACCTCCCCAGGCCAGGCCCACGCCAGCCACTGAGTAGACTCCAGGGGCCCATCTCAGAGGCTTCCTCTGGCTATTTCCTGGCATTGTTGACCCCTCAATCGCAGCAGCAGCAGCAGGGCATGCCACTTAGCAGTCCTCCTTGGTCAGCAGACTATCGGGGACCCAGGTCTTCACAGACCCGGTGAGATCTGATAATCTGTGAAAGAGGAACCCCTCCCCCACCCTTCTCCATCACTTCCACTAGGACACCCCACTCCCCTGGCGGAAGAAGCCATTCAAATTTGCATAAAATTTACATCAATTTGCATGGCCACCTGCTATAGTGGAGAGAGCATTGAACCAAGACTCACACTTTGGAGCCCAGTCCCAAAGATATGATTAACTAACTGTATGACCTTGAGCAAATCACTGCCCTCTCTCAGCATAAGTTTGCCTATCTACTGGACGAGGGGACTGCATAGCCAGGAAGTGTGGACCAGCTGGACGATGGATGGAGTAACTGAAGAGACAGCAGAAAGACAGACATACAGATGGGAGTGTTTCCTGAAGACTTCCTAGAAGACACCATGAGGGCCAGCTCTAACATCCTGGCAACTGTGCTTCTGCGCACTGGATCCCACCCAGGCGGTAGGGGTACATACTAATGTTCTACCAAGCTAATCATCTCTCCTCCCCTGGGCAGCACCTGGGGAAAAGAGTAACTCTGCCACCCTAGAAATACTTTCAGCCTGGTGCAGGGGAGCTTGAGAGTAGGAGGCGAGGCCTTGTGTTGTCCTGGAACCAAATGGACACAGCACAAGCACACACTCACCCTCACTCACTGCCACCTTAGCTTAGACCAAAACAATGATGGGGAATAGTGACACCAGTCTGTACCAGCCTCTCCTGCAGAGTCCTTGGGCCTGCTGCAAATATTTCCCAGGAAATGGAAGGGAGGAAGTGGAAAGACAGCCTCGTTCCTGGGGCGCCGCTCTTGCGGTTCCTTGCATCACGATCTCTTGGGCATGGTGTTGGGGGAAGGGCAGGGTACCAGGCTCTGGAGGTGGACACTGTTTCCAGCTTCCCTATGGGGTCATCAGCATGGGACAGTCAGTGTGGCTGCAACCAGGTTTTTGTGAAAGAGGCAGGAGGCTGGCCACAGGGGCATGGTAGTTTCTCACTCTCAAGACAAGGTGGGCCAGATGACCCCTCACTGACATTCTCAGAGGCTAACCTCAATCTAAGCGATCCCTGATGCACCTGAAGATCTGCCTCCTTGTGGGGCATTAACAGCTATGGCCACCCATCATAAGAATGTCACTGCCAGCCAGTGGTGGCGTGTGGCTTCAATTCCAGCAGCTTTAATCCCAGCACTCCCGAGGCCAAGGCAGGTGGATGTCTTCGAGTTTGAGGCCAGCCTCATCTACAGAATGCGTTCTAAGACAGCTGGGACTGTCTCACAGAGAAACCCTCGGTGGAGGGTGAGGGGGGTGTCTCCACAGTTGGATGTGCAAGGACATGTGTAAGGATTGTCTTTACGTTGAAAAGGTGGAAGTTCTCTTTTTAAGGAGTCAGTGGATAGCCCCGTGAGAACCATCAGGAATCAGTAATTTGGACCTAGATCTATGACAGCCAATACAGCGTGAGTGTTATTGTGTCCCCACCCCAAAGCAGACATTACTAAGTGATACTGACCTTTGCAAACAGGTCCAGATGGGGCCCTAGAATTCTCAGCAATATTTTCAGGCGTTCTGACATTTTGGCCAGCACTACCCTTGGGAGTCTAGGTAGGCTAGAGTTAGATAGAAGCTTGGGTGGGACTCTAGGTAACACCCAAATGCTCCACTCAGTAATGGGGGAGAGGTCATGGAGGTTTTGAGGGGGCAATTTTTGGGGCCTCCCAAGATGGCTAGAGCATATAGCCAAGGAAGGGGATACTGTTTGGGGCCAGTTGAACAGCTGAAAGCTTAGGGTCAATCCTGAGGGTCAGTGGGAAGGGGAGAGCTCTAATGATTGCCTTGATGGCACTGCCCCTCCAAAGGAGGAGCTTGCTGAAGAGGCCTTCAGCAAGATGTTGGCTGGGGCTCAGCAGAGTCAACTGGGGCTTCCATACTGCTTTAGAGTTGGATGCTGCCTGACACCACAGCAGACTCCCCAGGGGATAGGGAAACGGGCACTGTAGACCCCACACTTTGTACCTGGCTGTGGGAACTTGGGATGCTTCTGTACTTCATCCAGGCACCAGGACCAAAGCCCAACTCCAGTATGCACTGAGATAGATGGCCAAGAACACCACCCTGCAGCCGAGTCCTCCATCTCTATAATGAGGACTGCCCACTAGCTACCTGCCTTCGCCTTCCTTGTTGGCTGTGAGGGAAACAAGAGAAGCCACAGATCCTACCAAAGGCTCTCCTGAGTACAAAATGGCAGCTGGGAAGCAATGACACGGAAGCTCCAGATGCAAGGGCCTTGACCAGATAGAACAGAATCAGGGTGACTGCCTGCAAGGCCAGGCACGCATCCCAGGCCAAGCAAGGCCCATGTGAGGTCATCACCCTCTGTTGCTACTGTCCTCATGCCTGGAAGTCCTGAGCCCTTGCAAGCTGATACAGGGAGAGCTGGGCCAGGGTTCTGGAGGCAGCCAGGAACCAACAATCCCAAACGTGGTCCCTTTGACAGCACTGCTATGTCAGGGCAAGAGCTCAGGCTATGCCAGGCTCCAGTGCCAAGGCCCAAGCTGGCAACAAGCCTGAGAAGCCTAGGTGGAGCTCACGGTGGAGCTATGCCAAATGAACAAGCTGGACCTGTGGCCACTGCCTTATATTCACATTCAGTCCTAGGTGCCCCTCCAGAGCTGTACAAGGAGAGACTGAGTGCCTGACCACAGAATAGCTCACATGAATGAACGCCCCTCAGAGGCCCAGCGGCACCCATCAGAAGTGATGATGTTGGGACCACAGGTGCCAAGGACAAGTGTATGTGCTCGTCAGCTTTGCAAATAGAGGGGTGGTACACACACATGTGTGTGCAGATGGTGTATCTGATGGGGTGAGCACTCATGTCTTTCTTTGAGGATGTATATACACCACGAAGGACACTGAAATGCCTGTCTTAGTGTGTGTGCCTTCACCGGGTGAGGCAACATCCACCAAGAGTACAGACAGCTTCCCAGTACACCTGTGGGAGTGCCCACCAGCTCCCACTCATGTCAATATTCATGCATGGGAGCCGCTTTTAAAACAAAGACCTTGGGCTGCAGAGAAAATCGCTGAGATTCTTGGGACCATGGAGCTCAGCGGATCTCCACAGGTCTACTGGGGGCTGTTACATGAACCGCGTGTCCATTCTGCCTAATGTATAAATTACTAATGTAAATTAAAGAATAATTGGAGCCCTTTAGGCCCCAAATTTAAATTATTTAGCAGGTAGTCAGGAATGGGAGAAAAGGGGAGGGAGAGCTGAGTTTAACACCCAGAGAAAAAAGTGCCAGCTCAGGGGGAACAGGAAAGGTGCCCCTCCCCCATCCCTCTCACCAGCTTCCAAGCCTTCTGCTCTGGGACTTCTCCCTGCTCTGTCTATACAGCCTTCCTCCCAGCCAGGTAGCCTCCCAGGAGAGCATTCCTGCTTGGTAAGCACTGCTGGGCCCGAGGCAAGGCTGCTGACTCCCCAGGGTGCAGTGGGTGGGTGGGTGGGGGTATGCACTGACTCCAGCTTCTGGAGAGGCAGGATCTGGGGTACCTCACAACGACCCCACTCCAGGAGCTGAAGGCAGGAGCCAGAGGCTGGAAGCTTGGATTACTCCAAGGGAGAAGACAGCCAGAGTGAAAGGAGTTCCCCATCCTTGCCCTGAAGGCTTGAGATGGGCTTCTGAGGAGTCAGTCAGCGGGACACAGTAAAACCTCCAAGTCACTGGGCCCAGCATCCCAGGTACACCTAGGTAGGAGGCCTGACTCTTTCCGAATGGTTCCAGTTTGGGGATACAGCCATTGCTTCGTGCCCTAACCAGGGCTTAGCAGCCCAAAGATGGGAAAGCCTAGGCTCAGATTCCTGAGTCAGCCAGCGCGTGGCAGGGAGAAAATGCCAGGTAGACCACAGAGGTCAGTGGAGAGCACAGTGTCGCAGACAGTGGAGCACTCCGTGAGGAAGACACAGGAGCCAGGACTGTTGACGCCTTTTTCTCCCCAGCTCACCCGATGGCTGAGAACTGCTCTCCACGAGCGCCCTTTGCTCCCATGGCACGGTCCCCACTCCACATCACAGTCCCTGGCATCTCGGTGTTCCCTCTTTGGCACTCCTGCCATTCCTGTGACTTCTCTGCTTTGGGACAAGAATATCCATCCCTTAACTACCTTGATTGTCTCTGGGAAAGTCTGCCAAAAGGCTGGGGCTCAATAACTGTCCAGTGACCGGCTTTCCGGACAACCTGCAGGGCCTGAACACGCCACTGGTGGGCCACTGAGGCTCGCATGGGCCATGCTGGAATCCACAAAGGCTCAGCCCAGACTGCGGCCGGTGCTCTTGGAGCAGCAGGGGCAGGACCAGGCAGGTCCCCGGCCAGACGGGGGACGTGCAAGGGGATGGCCCCGACTTGGGTGGAGGGAAGCTATGGAATGCTCGATCCCTTGTGGGCCTAACTCAGTCTCAGGCCACCAAGGATACTGCTGTGGCTCCATGATTCAGAGAGGGCGAGGGTGGGGCCGAAAGGGTGCCGGCTCCTACAGGAGCCACTCATTCACTCCTCCATCCTCCCTCCTGGCTGGTTCCCCATCATTCACCCAGTGCTTCCTAATAGATAGCGTGTGCTTACGTCACTTGGCAGAGGGGTACCCAGCTCCCACAGAGCAGTCTACCTTTCTTTGTTGTTGTTGTTGCTTTGGTTTCAAGACAGGGTTTCTCTGTAGCTTTGGAGCCTGTCCTGGAACTGGCTCTGTAGACCAAGCTGGCCTCGAACTCAGAGATCCCTGCCTCTGCCTCCTGAGTGCTGGAATTAAAGGCATGGGCCACCAATGCCCAGCTCAGTCTACCTTTCTTAAGAAGGCCTTCTTGCCAACCTCAACGGGAGCTTCCAGCATGTGACCGTCATCCCATCTGAACTCACCTGCCCTGGATTAATCAGACACGAAGCTGCCCTGCTCCTTGGGGTGGCTTCATTGACACTCTTCACAGGGCCCCGGCTTGCCGGGACCTCTCCACGCCCCCTCATTCTCCTTTGCAGGGTACAGAGCGCCATTCTATCTCCAGGCCCCTATTCAGAATACCCTATGCTCTGCTTCTATCTTTTCTGTCTCCAAACTCCTTGTCCCCCTGCCTCAGTCTCCCATGTGCTGGGATTATAGGTGCACACCACCACAACAGGCCTAGAGTCTAGTTTCGGTCACAGATGGGAGCCTGGTCCCCCTCAGCTGAGCTACCAGCTAATGGAGGTCAAGCTTAGGTCTGTCCTCTTGAGACACTTGCTATCCCCACCTAAGCCAGCTGCACAACTCCCTAAGGGCCAAGGGGCAAACCCCAAGCATGTGCCGGACATCAGATCATTTACAGAACCGAGGCTACACTATTTGTTCCATTTAATAAGGGACAGGGTCACCATCCAGGTCATATAAGGGACAGAATACAACTCCATGGTAATCCTGCAGAGCCAAAGGTTCTGTGTAAGGGTGTGTAAGACCTATGTCAGAGGTCAGTGAGGGATGGGCAAACAACTAGAAGTGTCCAGGTCTTTACTAGACTGTGTGGCCAGGTTGGTATAGTGTCCAGTCTGGTGTCTTGATCAGGGCTAGGAAAGCATCAACTCTAGATACATATACTCAATATAACCCCCTTGTCTCCCATCATCAAAGGCAGCTAGGCTGCCTCTTCCTCCAGACCACCCTCTATTTTTCCAAACACAAGCCCAAGCTTCCCAGGGAGTGACGGACAACACATACACTGTGTAGTATAAAAAGAATTCTTTTCAAAAGTGGTCCCCAAGGGTGGGGGGAAGGGAGGTGGATGAGAAAGGAGCTGGAGGACAATAGTGAATAGAGTTAGGATTATTTCCTGAACTCTGACTCCTCGTGGGAACAAGGTTATGAAAAGCTTTTCTTAAAATGGCTATTATTTAGTGGGCTGCCCAAAATAAACATGAGCATCCATTGCACAGAGCCAAGCAGGAAGCGAGAAACATCTGGGAGACATCTGGCTGCTGGAGAACAGGGAAGTGGTGGGAAGCCAGTTGGGGAGGGGCTAGTAAAAGCAGGACTTCTGTACACAGTAGTTACCCATAGTGCACCCTGACACGCCAGCATGCCATGCCTGTGACCCAGCTTGCAACACAAACATGCACAGAAGCATGCATACAAGAACACAGGGTGGGGTCAATCCCAGGGACCCAGTAGGACCCCAGTTCATGGCAGGCTGGAGAAGGTGCATTTGGACATCCTTGTGTTCAGCATCCTTCCTTCCCCTCCCTCTTGGAGACTGCTGTATTTATGACTGTTTGCCCTTTACCTGATCCCCCCAGTTATTCTACAGAAGCAGAATGGGAAAGTGCAGTCGGGAGGTGACAGGAAACTGGGACTGCCCTGTTCTGTTCTAAGCAGGGAGAGAGCTGGGATAATTCTTCATGCTCCCCTGGATCTATTTCCTCCCTGGTAATACCAGCTGTGAGTGATGCTCCTGCCTGGCTCCCTGACAGGGAGAACAACCTGAGGAGATTAGTCCCACACCCCAGCACCCAGGCTTAGGATGTGGCTATATGCTTGAGAGGTTCCTGAATGGGAAGCCACCCTCTTGCAGAAGGCCTAGGCTGCAGACAGGAACCCTATGCTGACCTATGGAATCTAGTTTCTACACACGGCACCCTGCACCACTTCACCAATGTCACTTACCAGACACAGGGATCCAGAGAACAAGTGTAGCATGCGGGGCAGCGGATGTTTCTGGTCTGCTAGAACGCCCCAACCCTCTGAGGAGACATGACAGTCTAGCAGAGGACAGCACCATACAAGAGCCTGAACCCCAGAGTCACCATCTTCCAGCCACGAAGAACTGCCATGAGCTGTCACACACCGTCCTGTCTCAAATGATACTGCCCGGAACACTCTCCCAAAGATGAAAGTCCTGCTGAGGAGTTGTGACTCCCTTAGGTGCTGCCCGCCTACTCTTCACCCTCTACCCTCCCTGTATGGGCTTCCCTCTGGGCAGAACCAGCCTGGAGAACTCCAAAGTGCCTCAGCTTCCACACCTGCACAAGTGCAGCAAGCCAAAGTCTATTCAATGCCCTGGAAAGCAAAGCTACTCCGCTGAGAGCTACTAGAGTAGCTAGCTAAGAAGGACCGTGAGCCTCAGCCAAGTAGATTGGCAGGTGGGGCCACTGCAACCTGAGTGTCAGGCTGCATGCAAGTCCATCACCGCCATTTGGGTGATCTCTCCAAGTGGGGTCACATAGTATGTGCTGCCCAGGGTAAAGTGACCTATCTCAGAAGTTTGAAATCACTACAAACCTAGCCTTACCCCATCTAGTAGCCTGGAGGTATCACTACGATCCTGAGCCCTTGGGGGACACTCAACTCAGTGTGGCTCTGGGTCTCCCCCTGGGCAGCGAACAACTCTGCCAGCCTGTGATTTAGAGATCTCCATCCAGATGGGTCAGGCTAAGAACCGCTGCCTCTCTTCCAGGGATTGCTGCTGGTTCAAGTCCAGAGCATCCCTGCATAGGAAGGAAGGGGGGTAAGCCTGAATGGTACATTTCCACCCCTGTGCCCTCTCCCTACCTGATATGGTACCAGGTTCCATGATGTAAAAGCTGGCGGCTCTCAGACCCACAGGGCTGAGGTGCAAATGAGAACACCCAGTATCTGCAGCCTTCAAAGCCTCTGTGGCAGGTGGGGCTTGAGTAGGACACCAACAGAGGGCTCATAGTCCCTCTAGGGACTGCCTTGGCCTAGGTGACCCACTAGGCTTCTTAGACATATCTGGACCACCTGTCCTCCAATAGGAGAGAATCACAGCTGCACAAGACCTCCGAAGGCCTGGGGGCAGGATGCAAGCAAGACCCTAGCTGGTCGCCGGAATCATTGGTAGCTTGAGGCCCTGGTTTCTGCCTCCATACAGGCAGAGTACTCAGAACAGAGCCTGGCAAAAGGAAGCCTTTTGATGAACACCAGTCTAAAATTAAACACAACCACAAAACTCACAGCCTCGGGCTGCTAGCTTCAGAGAGAGTCCTCCAAACCTGCCCTCTAGGCAGAGACCCTCACAAAAGCCACCTTGGGACTTGGTCCCTGGGCCCGAGTACCAGAAAGGAGAGTCAGCCTAAGCCACGGGTATGCTCAAGACAGAAAGACAGACAAAGAGGACTGGGAATAGCAAACACACACATGGCTGCTCTTGCCCTGCCCCCTCCTCCCCCTGGTCTCTAAGACATCAGGCTGAGGAGTAGTGAGGCCATGGAGGGTACAAGAAGGCTTACATGAGGCAGCCACACTCCTGCCTCTGCACAGATGTGAACATTACAAAGTCACTGGAGCCCAAAGGGGTGCAGAAAGAGTGGGAAGAAACTAGACCTAACGGGCCCTGCCACTCACATCTTCCCGACCTCTTGGCTCCATATAGTTTGGGTCTACCCCAGGTACCATAGTACCAACCTCCATGGCTGGGCTACCTGCTACCCTCCCTCTGAGAACTACCTTTCTTCCTGGAGTCTTAAGGACATTCACTGGAGAAATTGGAGATTACACTGGTGAAGAATCCACATGTCCCTGGTCGCAAGTGGCTGGCCCAGAGGTGGGAAAGGGCAGCAGTCAGAGGATGGCAATTCAAGCAGAACACCAATAATAGCCTAAATGACCCCAACCCACAGTGGGCCTCCTGGCAGGAAAGCAAGAGCCTTGTCTGGGCAGGCCACATTCGATTGCCTGTGAGTATGAGCAGAGCTTAAGAGAAACATAGCAGTAGAGGATTGGGGAAGAGAGGTTCAAAAGGAGCAGCACCTGCCACTCACTTGCTTGTTTTCACCAAAGATCCCATGGCCAGCAGTTCCCAGCAGACAGCCCAGACCTATACTTTAAAGAAAGCATAGCTCACAAACTCAGCTTTCATCATCATCATCATCATCATCATCATCATCATCATCATCATCATCATCATCATCACTTTGTGAATGAGTGTTTTGCCTGCATGTACATCTGTATATATGTTCTTGGTTCCCAAGGAGGTGCTGAGCCTCCATGTGGGTACTGGGAATTGAACCAAGGTCTTTCAGCAATTACAAATGCCCTTAACCCCTGAGCCAACTCCCCAGCCCCCAGACCTAAACTTGATCACGTAGAAGCCACAGGACAGAAATGCAGGAAGCTGACCTGAGGAACCTGGGCTTAAAGTCACCCAGAAGCCATCTGGAAACAACTACCACACACCCACTATACACACCGGAATAGGAGTCCTGTTCTTGCACTAGCAGGATGAAGGCCCTCTCGCTGACACCCTAGCTGCTCAGACCTGATGCATCACACCTACCTTGTCCAGCTCATTCATTTCCATGCTAGTTTCTAGGTCTAGAGAAACCTTTCTGGGTAGCTAGGCTCTCCTAAGGGTGCAGATTCTTGAACCTCCAGGAATGTACTGGGGGAAAAGCTTTGGCCCCCAGTCCAAGGAGGACAGTAGGCAGCCTTCCCTAGGTTACTGGTAGCCCGTGAGGAGAGGGAGTGCTTAGGGTGACTGGCAGAGGGCCTTCTCAAACCTGACCTTGCTCTTCTCCCCAAGCTGGTCCAGCTCATGGAGCCACTTAAGAGGAACATGGAGGCTGCTAGCCACCAGTTGCAACTCCGCCCTGGGAGGTCCAGGCTCTCCCCTCCAAAACCTGGGAAGAGGTATGGAAGAGCTTGAACATGCAGAGAGGACAAAGAGGCCTGAGGTCAATGATAAGCTGAAATGATAGCTATTTGTCATGGAGGTGGGCTGGCCAGGAGACAGAGGTCAGCAATGGCAGGTCTGACCAGTGATCCACACAGACCAGCTCTGCCTCTGCTCTTGGGGGTGGGAGGGGGATGCTGGGAGAGCGCAGAAGGTTCTGGTGGATTTTGCCAGGCTCTCCAGGTCCCTTTTCTGAAACAGACTATGTATGAGTTTCACAAATGACCAGTGCCTGGCACTCCATCTCATGGAAAGGCTGAGTTCCCTAACAGGAAGTTAGCAAGTTCTCCATCGGAACTGGGGGCCACCGGCTTTCCTGTTTCCACACTCCTATTTATACAGATGCCCCAGATTCCTATCCGAGGATGGGGGTAAATCAATGGCAGTTGCTGTTTCCAGGGAAGTTAATGAAGCACTGCCTTCCCTCCCAGGCACCTGTGGGAAGACGGGGAAGGACCAAGTCCCCGTTACCTGGGAGCCTCTCCCCACCTCCTCACTTCTCCCAGCTCAGATTACAGACTGCTCCTGCTGCCCCACCCCCACTCCAGACCCTCTCTGGCTGACCACAGATAAAAACCGACTCAAGCTAAGCCCTGGCATCCAGCACACAGCATTCCTCCCCAGTGAAGACTCTTCCAGCCCAACTTCACAGCACACTGCTGAGCACAGGGTGTATAAACTCACTGTGAAGGCAGAGACTCTCCCACCAGTAAGCGCTGGCAATGTACCAGGCTCTGCACTAAGGACCTTTGGTGAAGTCACCGCCATCCACCTCAGGGCTCACCTACCCAGTTTACAGACCAGGGAGCTGTGGCTGGCTACCTGAGGGCAGGGTCAGTAAGAGGGGAGGGCAAGTTTCAGATCTAGGCTCCAATCGAGCTCCAAGCCAGAGGGACCTCTGAACAAACAACCAAACTTGTGGCAATGTTAAATGGCAGAATGCTCTGGATTCCATTGTGTGGTTGGAAATGAGCCAAGAGATGGGAGGAGCAACTTGAAACCAATCAGTTGTCAGCATCTGTTCCTATAATCACACTTCTTAGTGACAATAAAAAGAGGGAACTCTTCGGTCCCAAGGTGACCTCTGCTCACACCCAAAGGAGCCAATTGCTGGCTCTCCAGCTTCTACTTTTCATCTCCTGGCCTTCCTTCACTCTTAGCAGGTCCCTCCATCAGCCTGCACACACCCACTCCCACCTTCCCCTAAGTCTGACAGTCCTGGTGCTCCAAACCATCACCATCCTACTCCACAAGGCTTCAAGTCTGGGCCATAAAGACCCCAACTCCTGAGGCATCCTGCCAAGATGCAAACGCCATCTAGATGTGCTCTATTGCTCACTCTCCCTCCCTCCCTCTCCCCTTGTCTCTCACTGTTTCTTTGTGAGTCCTGGCAGTCCTGAAAGTCACTCTGTAGACCAGGCTGGCTTTGAACTCTGAGTTCCGCCTACCCTGTCCCCGGAGCCCTGAGATTAAAGGCTTAAGCCACCACTGGTCAACAATAGATAGTCACTTTCTCTTACCATAAGTGGAATTCTGGGAGCTCCTTGAATGTAGTTTGGGTAGTCTGAGCACAGAGAAAAATACAATGAAAACAGGGGCCCATTATTGTTAAGAACATGAACAGCCTTGTGGTCTTCTAGAGCTTCAAATTCCAGGGACCCTTGAGCCTGTACCTCCTCATCCATCTCCCCAAAGGAGATAGCAATCTGTGCACAGAAGTCAAAACAAATCTAATGGGATGTTCAAGTAGCAGCATGGGCTGGGAGACCCAGCACACACAAGCAGAGAGGCCATGGCCGGGCAGGTCAGTGGGGTGGGAGACCCGGTTCCCAGAAGCTAGCTCCACGAGGTACTTTACTAAGTGGGTGCTCTGCAGCCGGCTTAAGGACAATTCCTCCTGGCCCAGACTGTATATTTATGAGCTGAAAGGCTTGATGGGGGTGGGGGTGGCGCTCAGCAGGAACCTAGCCCACACCACTAGATTCTCAGCCTCCTGGCTCCAGGTCCAGGAAGCCATAAAAGAAGATCTCGCTGAGCTTCCCCTCCCCCAGAGGGTGCTTTAGGGGCTGACAGGGAGGCTGGGGGCAGGGCAGGTGGGGAGTCTTCAGCAAAGCCTGCACAAGCAAAGAGTGCTAAGTGGAAAAGCCTTTGCCTCCTCATAGGCTCTACCCTGTACTGGGGGTGGTCTTGGCCTAAGCTGTATCATGGACTGGACTCATAATTATGGGAATCTACACTAAGCCAAAGTGAAGTTGGAAGGGTCGGGAAAGCAGTGTCTGTTCCCTCCTGTCCCTACCAGAAGAAGCCCTTCAGCTTATAGCAGAAATATGAGAGATCCAGAGACCTAAATGAACTTGCCCCCAAATCATGGGTCATTTAAGTGACAAAACACAACTTGTGGGCCACAGCAGAGGGCTCACTTCCTAATGAGGCAGTGCCTGTGATGCAGGCTCCAGAAGACAGACAAACCAGATTGCTGGCTCCCTATTGGGCTTGGTATTCCCTTCTGGTCCCTTCTTGGCCGGTGGGGCCAGAAGCTCTGGGTGTAAAGGAGGGGCTCTAAGCCTGGGATTCTAAACCAGAAGCCAGGGCATCTACCTTGGAAGACCACTGCCCAGAGTCTCGGGCTGGGCTCTGGGAGCCCTCTGGCACTAGGCACTCCCTGTCCCGGCTCCCGAGTGTCCTGAGTCCTTCACAGGCCAGCTGCTCCCACAGGATGTGGGCGTCTGGCTGGCAGCAATCTCTACCACATCCGCCCTGGGCACTATGCAGGCCCAAGACTACTGAGGGCTTGACCACAGAAGTGACGCCACCCTCAGTCTCCATCTTGGCCTGCTCTGGCCCAGCCTCCAGAACAGAAAGCTGGTCAGTTTCACCTTTAGGAGACCAGTCCTTGGCTTGGGACTAAAACTCCCGTGGAGCTCAGCAAAGACACAGATGGGTGAGGGCCTGAGGATGGGGGGGTGGGGGGCTGTCAAATGGTCCCACCTCTAACTCGCTCTGAGCTCTCAGCACAGTCCCCAGTGGCCCCCTGGAGAGGGGCTGTCTGCAGATAATCAGGGGACAGATTTGGAAAGAAGGAGGAAAAAAAAAGCACCCAGGCGCCAGACAGGATCCTTATCTGCTGGGCGGAATGTCAGAGGCAGCAGCACAGTGGTGCAGGAGGCCTGTAGGAGGCCGCATCTGCATCTGCAGCCTGGGAGGGCAGAGGGGGACCTGCCTGTGTCCTAGGGGACAGACATGTGGGGAGGGCCTTCTGGTCCAGACAGGCAGGAATGTGGCCTACCCGGAAAGGACTGGATGCCACATCCTGAAACCTCCCCTAGCTCTAAACTCTCACCTCCCCCAAACAAGATGGGAGAGACCCGTAGTCCCTAACTGACAGAGCTGAGTCACAAGACTAGCTGCGTCCTCTGGCTAGCTGTATTCCTGTACCTTAGGAACCCCATGCAGGTCCTGCTCAAATTCTAGGAGACAACACACACACACACACACACACACACACACACACACACACACACACACACACACACACACGGGGGGGGGATGTTGGATACCACACAAAGGCGCGTGCGCGTGCACACGTACGCACGCACACACAGGATGGGGGGTGGATACCACACAAAGGCAGAACCCAGCTGCCCCACAAAGGCCACAGAGGAGGCCATTATGGTCCCGGGAACACTGTCAGTGAAACACCAGCTGCAGTTGACTCCAGAGCGCAGGGCAGGTTTCTGGTGGGCACTGTTTCCCTGTGATACATACATTCCCTGGTCAGCAGTTTCCTGGGTCTTTTCTCTGTATCAGGGTCAAGGACACAGTTCCCAGGATCTGCCACTCACTGTGAACCTGGTAGTCTGAATCTGAAGCACCCGCTGATGGAGGCTTCAGCAACCTTAGCTATAAAATGGGCTTTCCAGAGTTAACATTGCACTGGACCTCACAGCCCCTGAGAACAGAAACTAACTGTAACAAGACAGTCTAGAGACACATAACTCACACACACTGTTCGCATGTGTTCTGGGGCATCCTGGAGCCACCTGTGGGCCCTGGTTCTAACTTTCTGACGACCTTGGCTAGAGCAGTAGCTGAACTAGAGGGCATCTCTTTTGTGCTCCACCCCCAGTCCCAGGAGGTCTGGCTGGCCAGACTGTCAGCTGCAGAGAGGGACTCCATTAGCTGCTCTGGCCTCTGAAGGAGCTCTGAGCCAGGACAGGACAGTGACTGCCCTTGAGGTTAAAGTGGTGGGCAGGGGCTTGGGGAGACGATGGGAGTGGGTGGGAGTCCAGGCGAGCAGGGTTAGCCAGTAAAAGGGACATTGAGAGAGCTAGCAGGACCCTCCTGCATTTTCCGGGCTGTTATTCTAGGCAGCTTTTTATTTATTCAGAGGTTGGGGATGCGGCTTAACAGCTGTCAGCTCAATATTTATTACAGATGCATCAGCCCGAATTGCAGACCCTGTGATGGGGTGGACCACAGGGCCCTCTTCACCATCACCTAGTGTGGTGCACTACTGAAAACCTGCAAGGAAAGGCTTACTTTCCTGAAAGATGACCAAAGCCAGCTCTTGGTTTACTTTGGGGGAAGCTGAGGCATCATCCTAGCTCAAGGTCACAGAGCATACTGGTCACCATAAGCTAATGCTCCAGGAGAGAAGACTCCAGACCACATTCAGAGATGTGGTAGCAGCCTGCCTGTGAGCCCAGGCTAGGTGTAGGTGGAGCTAGCCCAAATCCTAATGCAAGACTGCTGCAGCCTTGCCTCCAAGGTGCTCCAACCCCCAGTCCCTCTCTCTTTCCTCACACACCTCATACCCTGGCTGGAGGACGCAGGAAACTGGCAGCCACCCTGCAGCTAGAATTTGCATACTCATTTCTGTGTGGCCAGGGCTGTGCTAAGAAGGGACTCGGGGTGGGGGCTTTTATGTCTATCCATGGTCACCAAGTGCCTTCCTTATTAGGTGTCTAACAAAGGCTTCTAAAGAAGGCAGAGGCAACCAGTAAATCCTCACCAGCAGTCCTTCCTAACTGAGTGAAGACATGTAAATGACCCAGTGCATCACTGGGACTGCCAACTGGCGGAAGTGGTGGTGACATCATGCGCCCATCCGGCTCCAAGCCTTCCAGCAGCCTGAGGTCAGCTCCAAGAGCCATGGCCCCTCCCCCAGCAGCCCCACGCTGAGCCAAGTGTAGCCTGGCACTGCCAGGGCTGGGGCTGGGCTGCCAGCTCGGATTCCATGGGTCCTTCCTTCCTCACATACCCTCTCTGACAGGTTCTCCTCCCGTCCCCTCCTCCATCGCATCTCTGAACAGCATTCCCCGACAAACGTGAGAGTGCTGCTTCTCATATAACACATGAGCTGTGGTGTGAACTTCTGGTAAATGAAGATCTTATTTAAACTGCATGCTATCAGGGGAGAAGAGACAGGTTCCAACATAGCTCAGCTCTTGCCAGAAAATGGAGGTGCTGGGACCCAGAGCCATCAGTGCTTCTGAGGGGTGCTGGGAGAAGGGCCCTGGGCTGCAGTTTGCGTTTGGGGGAAGGACGGACAGGGTACTAGTTTCCAAGAGGTTACCCCCCCCCCAGGGAATTGTTTGCTTCCTGGAACAAAAGGATAACCTAAGGTCATAAGGCATCCCCAGAAAGACAAAACTTGGATAGGATGTGACAGCCCAGAGCACACCTGATGCCCAGCCCACAGCACACCTGATCCCAGCCCTCTGCCTTCTTTGCACAAAGGAACCAAGAAGCTGCTCTGACAGATCCCAGCACCCAGGTCCAACCCTACAGCCACTGAAGTCAGAACCCCTGGGTGGATCTGGGTGTCCCAGGATCCCACTGGTCAGGTAAGTTGGAGAATTACAGAACTAGAATCACCTGGGGCCTGGCAAAATCCAGTTGTCTATGCCAGGCCTAGTTCCAAAAACCCAGGTGGGGAAAGCCATGTGTGTGAATTCAGAGCAAACTCTAGCTGATGCTTCATATAACACAGTATTCACTAGCAAGCAACCGCTCACTAGGGCTGCTCTGTGTGGGATACGGGTCTGAGCACTGGGGCACATGAGGAACACAACCCTGCCCTTGTGGGGTGAGAAGCCAGGCACTTGATAAAGCAGAGAATTTCTGTACACACACACACACACACACACACACACACACACACACACACACACGACAACTCCAGGTGGTAGCAAGTACTGACGGGTGGTTAAGAAGGAGCTTTCTAGGAGGGGACATCTTAGCTAACACAGGACAAAAATGGAGGCAGTTAGGTCTGGGGTTGGGGTTCCCGAACTCCACACTGGAGCAGATTTCCTTATGTGAAAACAAGGGCTCTTCTCCATGAGCCAAGGGACCTGCACTGCTGTCAGCACTACTCGCATTCACAGGGTGCCCATGGTGCTGTCCTGTCGTGTTCAAATGGCACCTAGCTGGACAGTTAATACCTGAGGTCAATGGACCTGGCAGTTGTTGTCTTAGTCCTCAGGAGATTCTACAGGTATGGAGACATTAGAACGTGATCGACTGAAAAGTGGAAGGGGTTTGAGTCTACTAAGCTAAACCTACATCTAACCGGTAGGGAAAAGGAGGCTCAGAGAGACATGAGCTGCTTGGATGTGGCATCTCTGTTTTGAAAGGGTAAAGGGGACAATGGCCCCGCTGTGCCCTAGCTTACTGCCTTCTCAGTCTTCACCAACAACAAGCCCACACCAAGTTTCTGTCACTCAGCTGCTCTCTTTGTAAACAATCTGTTCTGGCCATGGTACAAGCCTGGCACACATACAGGGCCCCTACATGCTTCCCCAAGTTTGTGAGGGAGGGGTGGGGAGGCCTTCCCTCTCACACTATCAAAAGCACCAAAGCCAGACAGAATGGTGCTAGGTGAGGCTAAGCAGTCAAGTTGGCAGGATCTTGAGTCCCCCTTGTAGGGAACATAGGTCCAGCTGTCCAACCCTCAGCTACATCAAGAGTGGAACCATCAAGGTTCTGTAAGCACTCAGTCAGCCAGCAGGAATCTCGGGCTTATGCACACTCTCCCACTCATTGGCTCTGGGGCCCCTGGATTGCCCTCTCCATGGCCCCACTGAGTTTGTTCAGCCAGGAATCTCTGAATGATGGTGACTACAGACTGGAGAGTGCACTTCAGAGGAAGCTCCAAGTCCTTCAGTTCACTGCACCCATCACCCTACAAGTAAGCACCCAACGTCGTCCTCTGACCTCCGCATGTGCATGAATGATCGCAACTTCAACTGATCACTCATGTACATACACCACACACATAACACCATACAGACATAAAAATAAAGTGTGGACCTATTCAGTAACCATGAGCACAACTATGGGATGTGTCCCCTGACCGCTATGTGCATAATCTAATCCAGCCCTTAGTGGTCTGTTTGAAAGCAGGCTACATTATTCCCACATCTCAGATGAGGAAACTGGACAAATGGAAATCCACCTGGCCAACAGCAGACTACTGGCAACTGAAGGATTCCAGGGATTCCAGGACCCCCAAGAAAAAAAATGCATTCTTTGTCTGAGATTCAGAGTATTTTACAGATGCTTTGCATCTAAACCCCGAGATAGGAAGCGAGATAATCCCAGGAACGAGGAATGGGGAGGGGGCCTGTGTAACCCGCTACAGACTCAGCATTGGGGTGGTAAGGTGCTGCCCAGCCGCCAGTATGCACTTTGTGTATGTCCTGGAGTCCACATGGCAGGACCCTCACTGTGCACTCTTCCAATCTCAGTGCCCTCTGCCTTGACCTCTCTGTCTTATGCTCTGGACAGCCTGTCCTGCCCATGGAGGACCAGAAGGGAACTAAATGCACAGGCCTACCTGACCGTTTTCTAAGAACGGATGGATGGCCAGCAGAGGCTTATGTAACTTCTTTCGGGCACAGCAGATGGTGCCCTGGCTCACGTGCCATCCAAGCCGGAGCTGACACTAACCTGCCCTGACATGGCACCCGGTCTCTCTGCTCATGAGCACAGAGCACATGGCAGGGCATAGGGGCATGGAGGGTGTGGGAAGCAGCCCAAACGTTCATCATTCAGATCAGTAGTCACGGCCCAACCAGGCCCAGCAAGAAGCCAAGGCCCACTCGCTACTAGGCAGGTTCCAGCCATGTAAGAAGCGGACATGGTGGCCCTCTCTCTCACTGTCCCATTTTTAGAGCAGTACCATCCCTAGGTCAAGGCCTCTGGGCGTTCAGGCAACAGTTTCCAAAGCACGGGCGTCTGGGAGACAGAGAGCTCGCTTGGCTTTACCCAACTCAATTCCCTTGTTTCTTTTCCTGGATTTGTGGACTGAGATGGCTGGAGGGTCTGTTATCAAGGCAATGCTTCCAAACTCATGGAAATTCTTCAGATAATACAGTCTCTCTCACTGACAACTCCTGAGATCTCTCCTACACACACAGAGAGAGAGACAGAGAGAGACAGACAGAGAGAAAGAGAGAGAGAGGGAGAGAGAGAGAGAGGGAGAGGGGGAGAGAGAGAGGGAGAGAGAAAGAGAGAGAGAGAGGGGGGGGTGGAAGAAGGACAGGACAGGGAGGGGAAGAGGAAGAGGGGAAGAGACCAGACCAAGTGTGGCTGTCAAGCCAGGAAATGTGAGACCAGACCAGATGAAATTTGCAGCAGGGGTCAATGTGCACAGCAGCCCTGGCTGCTCTAAGCTGCCAGACAGGAGTTCAGATCAACCTATGACTCCTGGCAAGGGCCAGTGGGTACCCAGCTGTGAGGGTGGTAGCTGAGCCAGGCATCTTGCTGCCTCAGCCAAGGGCCTGGGGATATTTATCTCCTAGGAAAGCTCTTGAATATTACTGCTGGATGCACCACGGACAGCCTTGAGCAGCCTGACCCTGCAGCCAAATCTGCTATCCTCACCAGGTTCCACTCATGCCAAGAAGCTAGAGGCAGTTGCTGTGGAGGACTGGGCCTGGACTCAGCCCCTGGCCCTGAGCCTCCCCACATGCTGCTTAGTCTGCACCTGCTGCAGGCAGCAGAGCCAATGTCCACGCAAGGGGCACTCTGTGCAGCTATGAGCAGTGATCAATGGGCTTGGGCATGCACATCGGAGACAAGTTTATTTTTGAGATGAGAATCTCACTATGCCTGGAACTTGCTCTGTAGACCAAACTGGTCTTGAACTTAATAAATATGTCTGTCTGCCTCTGCCTACTGCGCACTGGGGCTACAGGTATATGTCCTGTTCACCTGATCAAATGCAAACATTTTTACAGCCTAGCATGTGGCTCTCTCCCCACACAGCAGGGACCAGGACACCTAGCAGCAAAATATGGTTAATTCCTTGTGGTTTCATTCGATTTACTGAACAGACTCTTTCTTACCCAAGTGTCCTGGCCATTGAATACCTAGCACTTAGGAAACTGCGCTTGATCTTAGTAAGTACTTAGTGAAAGACAGCGAGAACAGAGGAAGGCAGAGAGGAGGTGTGAATAGAGGACCAGGAATTCTCACTCTCCAGTTACTCATCCAGGCAGACAGGCCCCAGTCAGTTCCCCCCGCCCAGTGGCATCTGCACATAGCTGTCTCACTTTGCAGCTACTGAACACCAGACACTGTGCTGGTCCTAGGACTTATCAGGGAGTAAAAACAGGCCCAAGCTCCCCAGCCACTTAGTAATCACTGCTGACATCCCATCTTCTGGTCATTGCATCCCATCACAACTCCCAGTCCCAGACAAGGGAAGGGGAGACTCCGGTGTGGCTACTACTCCCTGAAACAGACCCCACTCCAGATCACTGCCAGCTTTGGCAATGTGACACAAAAATGACTCGAAGGCGCTTGGAGCAACTTTCCTGGCATTTCTGACTCAACTTCTTACAAGCTCTGCATCTCCAGCTAGGTGCTGAAGCCCCAGACTGGGCAGCCAGGCGCCTCTGATAGCATTACCAGCCTCTTTGCTCAGTTATATCGCTTGACGCCAGTAATGCCTCCTCCGGGCGCCACCCGGGGCCTCTGGGGATTGCCGACTAGCGGGTGATCAGAACTGAAGATGCCTCTGAATTACCAGGCAGTAGGGTGGCCACCAGAAACAGAAAAGACATCCTTTTCTCTAACACCAACCCCCAGATTTCCCACCAAGGGAGATGCTGCCACCTGGGGCTCAGTCCCCGATCTCCCACTGAGTCACATGGGAGAGCAAAGCATCCCCCCCCCACCACACACACACACACATACACACACTTGCACTCAGCCCAAAGGAGTAGGGCAAGGAAAGAGGAGAGAAGGCAAGTGATCCAAAGGACCCCAGGGGGTGTCAGGTTCCGTCACATGGCTTACCAGGGAAAGTCCATACTGTCATGTTGGTCTCAGGGAGCCCAGAGCACCAAGAGGCTGAGCCACCTGGCCCAGGAGGCCAGACAATCATGTCCTCTTAGCTCCACTGCCCTGGGCTCTCTTCTCAGTGTTGAGCAGAGACCCCAGGCCTCAGAAGTCTTCTGGACAAGACAGGAATCTACAGGTAAAACCTGTAGTCAGAGTCAAACAACCCCTCCAGGCATCCCCTCCTCTCCACAGCCCAAACTGCTGAACCTTCAACGGGGCAGTCAAGAGCTATCCTTCCCTCCTCCAGGAAGCCCTCCCAGGCCCAACATGCATTCCCTGTTGCTTCTACTTTGGAAGGCAATGATGACAGTGGTAATAAAGGAACAGGCATATGGATCAGGTGTAGGACTGAGCTGGCGTTCCTATGTCCAGTGTGTCCCTGCAATCCTCCCTTCTACCTGGTAAATCAGCTTCTCTTACTCCTGAAAGTGAATGGAATAGGCCCAGAGTCAGGCTGTCTGTCCCATTAGAACCTCTGTAGACCCTGTAAGCCTTGGTGGGGTTCCTTTCCTCCTTCAGTTTCCTGGGTCCCTAGTACCCAGGGCTCTCCATCTCTGAGGCAAGAGATGCCTATGGAGCAGGGAAAGCGAACTTAAGTCCTAGAAGGTAATTTATAGACAGGCAGACACACACACACACACACACACACACACACACACACACACACACACACACAGAGCGAGAGAGACAGAGACAGAGACACAGAGACAGAGACAGACAGACACACACACACACACACACACACACACACACAAAGAGAGACAGAGACAGACACAGACAGAGACACAGACACAGAGCAACCAAGACCCAGGGCTGCATGGGCTTTCCAGTCAATATGTTGACTTTCTGGATGGGCCCAGAGCCCTTAAATATCTACCTTTTCCCTCCTTCTTCCAGACTCCAAACATCCTGATCCAGAGAGGGGAAGGAGGTGACCCAGAGCCAGAAAGCAGAGGATAAGAAGATCCGGTTTTAATAAGTTCAAGGCCAGGCGGTGCTGGGCCCCCAAGTGCCAAGGCTCCACACCCTCCTCTCTGAGCATCTCAACAGTGAGTGGTCACTACATTCTAGGTACCCACAGAAGTCTCTCACTGGACAACAACTCACGCAACCTGCCATCCCTATCTCACGCAGTTAGGTAAGCCAATAAATGGCATCCTGAGGTCGGGTAGGCACTAGTGAGCCTCCTCAAGAATCCTAATTGGCCACACTAGGCCCCACCTGGCAGCTAAGGCCCTACTTAGGGACTAGGCTCTGCAGAGGAGGTGTCAGAGGAGAAACCACAATGAACACTGGGGCTTGAGGGCCACAGCAGCAAGTAGGGAACTCTTCCCTACTACCCCAACGGATTCCCACTGCCACTTGCTAGGCTCCATCCAGTTCCAAGAGCAGATGAATCTTTTCATCTCAAGCCCCCACTCCAGGTTCTACCATGAGCCAAAAGCACCAGGGGCATCCTCAACGGCCCCCTGAAACCTGGATGGGGGAGTGATCATTACCACTTTTAGGAAACCTCCAGCCTTTGAGAATTTTCCTGCTATGCCCTCCTGTTTCTGACTCTTAGGAGCACTTAGCATTTCTGCAATGGACATCAAGGTTCCCCTATACACAGTGACCTCTTTGGGAACCAGGGTTTAGGGTCTCTGTGAGTGATCTGGGCCCAGTCCTGCCTCTTCAGCCTCCCAAGAGCGCACCCACCTCCCAAATGGGGTGCTCATAGGCAAACCCAGAAAGGGGTTTTGTAAATTATAAAGTGCCACTCACACAGGTTGAGGTACGAGTTTCCTGTCACCAAGTATCGCATCTCATCTGAGAGTTAGAATGGTGGCAGTCCTCAGCACGGAGCCCTCCACAGCCCTCCTATGGCCAAGGTAGTAGGAGCAATGGGGAGAGCACACTGTGCCTGCCTATCTATGTCCAAGCCCGGCCACACCTGCCCAAATGCTGAGAGCCCCCCATGCAAGCTCCACAGGCTCCTTCCCAAAAAACTTCCCAGGCTTTCCACAGGTAACTGTCTTGTTTGCTTTAGGCAGACCATGCACACAGCAGGGTGCAAGCCCTAGGTCTTCTAGGGCTGCAGGGAAAAATGGCAGGTCCAATCCTGAAGAGGAATCCCCAACAACACATAATGGATGGAGCTTCCCAGACCTTTCATGACTCATGATCCCTATACTACACACACCTATTTATACCCAAACAAAACGCAACCACGCCCATGTGACATTGCACCCCCCACATGCTCAAACATCCACACACAGATGCACACACACCACACCCTCCTATACAAAAGGTGGAAACCACAGCACACTTCACCTACACACACACACACACACACACACACACACACACACACACATACACACACTGACACTCACCTTCCCCTCCCCACTCCTAAACACAGTTCCACCTGCCACCTTCCCACTACACATTCTCACAAACATTCCTCAGCGCACAATCTCACACCCACAGGCCCGCCATGCTGGAGCTAGGGAACTTGTGATGCGCTAGGGGCAGTTTAGAGGAGCTGAGAAAGAGGGGCGTCACAAAGGAGGGGAACACGGTGCTCGATGGTTAAGTTGCACCTTTGAGCTCCCAGGGCTGGGCAGACCCAGGCCAATTTCGATTGGCTGCGGAGAAAGGAACTAAATGGACGCGCGGAACAGGAGGGCTTTTGATGCAGTGTGGTTGGTACTTAGCAACAACAGGTGACTGTACAGAATCCAACCCCCCAAGCCACGGAGAGACTAATCAGGCGGCTTTGTAGAAAAGGGGACAAATAGGAGCTCTCCCAGCAGCCAGGAGCTTTGGGAGGGAAAAGGAAACAAAAGGAGGGAGGGGGTAGGCAGCTGATTTATGCACTTCAGCAAATGTTTTCTCTGCCATTAGCCTCGGGAAGACCAGGAGCCAGAGGAAGGGCGCGCGTGGGGGGTGGGGACCTGTGGCTTAAGGAGCTCAGCCTGGGCTTGTCTGCCCGCGGGCTGCAGCGGGAGTTCCGATCTCAGTCTCCAGATCCCAAGATCCAGATTTGGCCTGCCAACTAACTCTGCGAACAGCCGGCAGACGGCTTCTGAGTGCCGGTCCTCTCCCAAAAGACCGGGTGGCGCGGGGGGGGGGGGGGGTGGAGGGGGAGTGTCCGAGGGGGGACAGGGAGGGCGCTCACTTGTCCTAGTTCAACAAAATTGCCCAGGTAGAGGGGGAAATCCCCCAGGCTCCGTGCCATTACAGGCTCCAAAAGGGCAGGAGATGGCGCTCCAGCCCAGACTTCAGGATTCAGCCAATGCGGAGGGGAGCAGGGTTCCCTGTGTCTTCGGACACATGCTTCTCTCTCCCTGAATGATTCTCATTATGGCCCTTTAAATTCCCTTTATAAGAGAGGGAAAAAGCACAGCCCGCACTTGTTTGGGTTCATTCCGCCTTCACAGCTTTAATGACTCCATTTGTGGAAGCTGTTTAGGAAGCTGGTGGAGAGGCGTTGGAGGATGCCAGTAGGGAGCGCCAGCTCAGGCCGGGCAGCAGTCTCTCCCCTCCCTGCCCCCCTGGAGGCCATCTGCCTAGGCAGCAGCCCCTTGCCCTCCCCTGCAGACCTCAGAGCTCCAATGTGTCTCCCTTCTACCCCAGGGCACTACTGTGGGCAGCCCATAGCCACCCTATGTTGGGGGCCCAAACCTCATCCTAGCCCCGATGGACAGGAATGGCATCATAGTACCTTTCACCTAAGGATTCCATGGCCGGCTGAAGAAACAGGATTCCTGGAAGTGTCCCCAACTCTACAAAGGAATGTGGCCTTCTACAAGGCTGCCATTTGACCATGTAGACTAAGGAGCTCAGCTGATGACTATCTGCCTTTGGTGTCACTTGTGGACAGCTACCTAGTTTTGAGGCCTCATTCTTGACCCTTGTCGGGCTGTGTTCTGTTGAGTAGGGTTCATGCTCCCCAGTCAACTCTCTTCCCCATTCCTGCTCCAAGTCCAACCTAATTCAACTGTCAAAGTGATCCAACTTAGGTGGGGCCTCAGTTCCGCTCGGAGACCAGGGAAACTGTCCTGCCTGTGTGAGTATGAAGGTGTGGGGGAGCTGAGGCAGGCCCTAGAGCTCTGAGTTCAAACCCTGACCTTGGGCAACTCCAGGCACCTTTCTCAAAACTCCAGCACTTAAAAAACAAAACAAAACAAAAATCAGGGCAACTGTTAGGTCCTCTGGAATTCCCCATTGTGTCGGGGGAGGGGTGGACCAGAGCAGGGAGACTGCAGGAGAAATTCCTCCCCATCTATAATGAGAAAGCCCATTAAGACACTTGATTTTCCATTTGTTTAAGCAAGATGGGAGCTTGCTGTGGTGGGAAGGGAGCAAGCAGAGCTGCAAAAGCAGCAGCAGCAGCAGCAGCAGCACAGACACTAAGAAAACTCCCACTGTAATTGCTCCTTTAAAAGACTGATCAGTGCTCCTCTCTGCTCCTTCTCAACCACCCCAGCCAGAAGCCTGGGAAGGGCGAGGTGGGGCGGGGTGGGGTAAAGGGAGACTGCTAGGGCCAGCCAGTTCTTTTGAAGTCACCTCTCCCAGCCAGGCACTTGCTGGTTGGCTTCTTCCCAAGGGCCTGAGGTTCTAGGGGTCTGGTTTTGATTCTTTTATCATCAAACTTAATGCTTAAAAAAATTCTCTGTGCCTTCAAGGAGTTGACTGTCATACTCTCAGGAGGGAAGTGGAGTTGGGGGAAAGTTCCTGCTGCTTTGGAGCCATCTCTGTCATCTCTCTTGCTCAGCAATAGACATCTCATCACAGCCAGGTGTGTGGAAGGACAGTCCCCTGTAGCTGAAGTTGATCTAGCTAACATAAAAGAGGCCAGCATAGTAGTCCAAAATTAGTATGAAGTGAAGACAAGGTGTGCGGAAAGTCTACGTTCTGGTCTTGCTTTTCCTCACCAGTGAAATGGGTTCAGGAGGAAGACACTGGAAAAACCCAAAGAGCGTTCTGGCAGAAAGATGCTAGATGTGGCATTGGGGAAACTGGGCTGTGTGAGAGGAGGAGGCTTGTGCTCCCTCCCTCCAGAATGTAGGTTCCTATGGGCAGCACATTCAGGGCAAAGGAAGGCTGCAAGCGGACCCCAGCCGCTGGCTGTTCTCCAGGCTGGTGGGCAGGAGGCCCCCGCCTTGCTATGTAATGAGCACAATTCCAACACTGCTTCTGCTGGCTCGTGAGAAATCAAAGCTGGGTATTAGAGGCCATTTCTGACTGGGCACCATTCGTGCCCAAATCCATCAAAGCCCTGGGCCTGGGGTTTCTTCCGGGGAAGCCGGGGGCTGAATGCTTTGTTAAGCAAGAAAAGCAGGCCATCTCCAGCATTCCTGGCCCAGCCCACCTACCAGAGAACTCCATGCCCACCAGTCCCATTTTTCTCCAGATGGAACACCCAACCCCACTAACCTCGGTATCTATTCCCGATCCCACTACCCTATTGATAAATATACATTCAGTCTGACCCATGACCATTTCCAAAGACTTCATTCTACCCTTCAATCACCCCAGAGCGCCTTAAACAGAAACTAAAATCCAATCCAGCGCCTCCCACCTCTAACTGCACCCTTAAAACAAGGCTGGTCATTTAGCTGCCTCCCCCCTTCCCCATCATTACCTTCCAACATCAAAACACTGCTTTAAATATCCGAGTCTGCCCAAATCATAATTAACTTGGATCAAATGATTGAGTGTTGTAACTTTACAGCGCAAGGCTTGGGGAAAAATAAGAAGTGGGGGATGTGCTGAAAGCAAGCGTTGGCCGTGGGAATCATTAATTCCAGAGGAGGGACCTTTAGCTCTTTAAGAAAGAGAGGTGGGGAGGAGGTGAGAGTGGATGTCGGAATTACTGAGGAAGGTGGGACGGGGAGAGCTGAACGTGTTACTTTTCTTGCCCTATTCTAAGCCTTTGCTTAGGGAGGCCTTTGTACAGGATGCCCCTCCATGCCCCCCACTCAGCTTCGGGAATCAAGGCATCCTGCCAGCAGTTCACCTGCCTGGGTATCAGAGAAGCTGGCGCTAGTGTGTACTTTTCCTTCCCAGGAAGACGCAGGCAGCCCGCTTTGCAACGCCCAGCAGAGCTACAACAGGGCCAGCAAGATACTTCCACGTTCGCGGCGGGAGAGTAGGATTAGGGACTTTAAAAACTTAGGAGTCCACCAAACCCTCTTAGGGCATCTTGCTGCGTCCAGGTGCGGTGCAGAGGCGAGCTCACCTGGTTTATACCCCGAACAGCGAGACTGCCAATAACCCACTTAAAATTGGGAAAGTCGTCCCTCCACTCTCCACCAACGCTCACCCAGAAACAATCCAACAAGCACGAAACCCTACCAAACCCGCCGGCGCCGCAACTCCGGAGAGCAGGGTGTGCAGGACTCGGCCCCTCCCCCTTCAATAACTAAAGCCTCCGGGCCTCGCTCCCCAAAAGCGGAGGGGAACTAGCGCTTCCAGGGCTCCGCAGTCTCCGCTCTCTCCTGACCCGCAGAATGCTGCGCGTGCTGCCCGTGAGAGCCAGCGGGAGCCGGGACTCAGACTTAAGTTGCAGGCGAATGGCACAGAACACCCATTTGGCCCAGGTAGCGACAGTTTTCCAGTGGCAATCGGGGGTCACTTGGAAGTGAATCAGACCCCATTCCATGGGCAAGCAACTATCCCTTACAGACAGGAGCAGGGAGCTTCGGGATTATGTGGCACCGCAGGTAGCAACGCATCGCCCCCTCTCCAGAGCACCAAAGCTGCCTTTTAACTTGGGCGCGCCCACCGCATTCCCGGAACGAAGCGACTCCCCAAGAACCACCCAAACTTGCAATTGGATGCTGGGACCCGCCAGGTCCGAATCCTCGCATCCCATACCCTGTCGCTCTTACCTGCTAGGCTCAGTGTCGGGTCCCAGCAGAAAAGCAGCGCCAGCAGCAGCGCGCCCCGCGTCCCGCTCCGGGCCCTCATGCTCCTGTCGCCCGGCCCGGGCGCCTCTCCCTCGGGGCTCTTTCCCGGGCCCCAGCCTCGCCGCCTTCGCCTTCGCCGCCGCCTCGCCGTCCTCGCAGGCGCCCGGCAGCGCCAGCCCGTGCCCTCCGTGGGCGCAGCGGCAGCCACGCTGCGCCGGGAAGCCGCCCGGCTGTTCGGAGCGCTCCGGGAGTCGGACGCCGCTGGGGACCCCGGCGCCGGTGCGCCCTTTCCGCGATCCCCCGCTGCGAGTGAGACGCGCCCTGCTCCGAAGTTGCGCTTTCCCAGCAGAGTGAGCTCAGCGGCGCTCGCAGCGGCCGCGCCGCAGAGTCTGTCCGAGTGGCGTGCGTGTTCCTCTCCGCGCCCCGACGCTCCCCGCGGCTCGGCTCCCTCGGCCTCCCAGCCGCCCGCCACAATGCCCAGCGCCGCCGCGCGCTCGCCCTAGAGTCAGCGGGCCGGGGCGGGGCCTCACGCGCCTTGGGGCGGGGCATAGAGAACGGGGCGGGGCCACGGGGCCCTACGAGGGGGTACCCCTCCGCCGTGAAGGCGTGGCCGAGTTGGGGCCCATCAGAGGGGACCCTCGAAGAACGTAGGTTCCAGAGCACCGAGAAACCAGTCTGCTGAGAAGCAGAGTCCACCGAATCTTCTTCCCAACAAAAAAGAAAATAAACTTTCATACCCTTCTTAGCTTGGGTATAAGTCAGCTTTCACTTTTGATTCTATCTCAAAAGGGGGTAGGGGATTCTAAGAAAAATCTCAAACACCCGAATCCTGGTGGGGAGTTAAGGTTGTGGGCATGAGTTAGGATCATGATTGGTTCTATTTGTCTGCGTGACCTAGGACAGAACAATTACATGGATCCGGAAGGATGGCTCACCCAGGGATACGGTGAACCAGCCAAGTGATAAAGGGGAGTGTGTGGATAGGGGCTTGCTGCTGCCTTTGGCTCAGTGTAAACTTGGCTCTGGTCCTTATGCACGTGACCTTGAAGGAGCTGCTTAGTTGGTTCCATCACTGTCATCTGTGAAATGGAGAATAATTTTAACTGTCTCATAACGGAAGGAGGAACATAATGCAGGAAATAAAAGTGGGGGTATAAATGATGACCTCTGTTTCCAAAATTATTTTTTTGATTTGTTTGTTTGTGGGTGTCCCCCCCCCCCCCACGGAGTTTCTCTTACCTTTGAAGGCTGTCCTGGAACTAGCTCTTGTAGACCAGGCTGGTCTTGAATTCACAGAGACCATCCTGCCTCTGCCTCCCTCTGCTGGGATTAAAAGCATATGCCACCAACGCTAGGTGTTCCCAAAATGTTTGTGTGAAGTCTTGATCACCCAAAGGTAGCCAGATGAGGCTTGGAGCATGTCTGTACATCAGTGTGGCAGTCCATGAATGCGTATCTTTTCAGTTAATTCCACAGCTCTCTAGAGTAAGCACCATAGATACCCGTTTTATAGAGGAGAGAACTGAGACACAGAGAGGTAAAGCCATTTGTCCAAAATGACACAGCTTTGCGTGAAGAAGTGAAGGGGATAGGGGAGATGAGATTGAAAAGGCTCATGGCTGAGCATGGTGGAGAGCACCTTTAATCCCAGCATTTGAGAGGCAGAAGCAGGAGGATCTCTGTGAGTTTCCAGGTCAGGGCTGCATAGTGAGACCTTGTCTCAAAGAACAAGGATGGGGAGGGAGAGAAGAAGGGAAGATCAGCTGACCACCCAAGCTTTTCCTCTTTGCAGGTCTGGAACAGTCCTCAATTATGAAGGCAGTGTACTCTTTCATGCAGACAACAGCCTGGGCAGGCTCTGAAGTTGGTAGGGGGGTAGGAGGTGTGTGGGGTGCTTGTGGTAAGGATATCCAAAGAGCCAAGTATTCCCAAGTTTTTCCTAGAGTGGAGAAAAATGAGTTTGGGAGGCATAGTTACTGGCTAGAAGATGGACAGTATAAGAGCAGAGAAGCAAAAAGATCCATCCAAGCTGTGCCCCCCCCCAGGGGGGGAGATGAAAGCAGGACTTCTGAACACCTGTTCTCTCCCACCTCCACATACTGAAAGCCAGAGCTCTATAGAACACAGTGGATGTAGGCAACAGCCCACAGCATGGCTGGCCACCCAGTGTCAGGAGGGTGGATATGGGTGGAGTGAACTCTCGAGGTAGGACTTTGCTTTCTGTGGGCAAAGGTAAAACGGGTTATTTTTAGCCTGGCCTGAAACAGCATGAGCACACCCAGCCATCTCCACCCATTCCAGACCACAAACACACAACCCTACACACCCCTGGACTATTAGACATACCTGCAAAAGAATATACAAGTCAATATACAGCACAGACACACAGGTGCAAGAAGACCTTTCCTGACACACCCTGTGTGTAAATAGACGTCTACCTAGAAAAACACCCACAGACCAAAGCCCATGAGACTTAAAAACCCAAACACACCTCCAGGCACACACATAGACATCTGACTGGAAAGACAAACAGGTATTTGGGTATTTAAAAACTGCCAGGAAATACCATGGGTGTAAGGGTACCAAGACTTGTATCTCAAGCTCAGAATCTAGACACCAGCATAAGGTCGAGGGCAGTGTATCTGAGAGCTCAGTAGACACTGTAGGTCATTCTACCTCCACGGGATGTTAGAGACTTTAAAAGTTTCTAATCCGTCCTAGGCAGAGAGGGGGCAAGGGATAATAAGCGTTTTCTTACCTTCTTCCCAGCCCTGTTCTATCCTTCAGTCTGGAATATCTCTCTACTTTAAAAAGGCAAAATCACTTTATTCTAATTCACAAATAAAAGCATCACACAGCTGGTGGAGAGAGAGAGAGAGAGAGAGAGAGAGAGAGAGAGAGAGAGAGAGAGAGGGAAGAAAACCATTCAGAGTTAAAACCAGATAAATATTGGATGTATAATCTCTTTCGTGGCTCCTGTGTACTTTTGGCTGCCTTCTGCCTGCCTTTCCTCATCATCCAGGTTCATCCAATCTTAACATCTGCTTACAGAGGTTTGTCTTTCCGGAATTAGGGTCAGCCCTTTCAGGGAATCTCCCATAACTCCCCTGGGCCCTTCCTGTGTTAAACCTCAGCCACCTTGAGTTAGGGGACCCCACCTCCCCCACACCCGCATCTAGCTTAGGCAACCTCATCTTTGGCATCCTCCCATGCGTACGGTAACACAGTAGAGAAGTTGCACAAAACTTTCCAGAAGTGTCCCCAAACCCTGTGCCATGACACTCAGTGTGTGTGTGTGTGTGTGTGTGTGTGTGTGTGTGTGTGTGTGTGTGTGGGAGGGGGGGAGGGGCTGCTGCTTCTGGTTGAGCAGGAACAAGGACACCAGATTGCCAACGTTGGCCTCTTTTGGTGGGGAGAGGTTTGGAGACAGGGTTTCTCTGTATAGTTTTAGAGCCTGTCCTGGAACTAGCTCTGTAGACCAGGCTGGTCTGGAACTCACAGAGATCCTCCTGCCTCTGCCTCCCAAGTGCTGGGATTAAAGGCGTGGGCCACCACTGCCTCACAGCCTCTGTTTCCATTTATCAAGACATCATCAATGATGTTTCCTGCACACAGTAAGATACACTCTGATGCAAGAGAGAAAGAGGTTATTGATCCAGGCCCACAATGGCTATAAGAAACAGGCCCAAGGCTCTACCTCCGTGTCTTGGAGGCCTGGGCAAGGGGCCTAGGGTCGGGGGGGGGGGGGGAAGGGAGCAGGACAGCCTTTGTGAGGGCTGCAGACGCTTCCAGGGCCCCTCTCCTCTTGCAAACAGGACAGCACGCAGCACTGGGAGGTGGAGTCCAGCTGATGGATGTAGCCCAGACCACCCGCTCTTCTTCTCACCTGCTGGGAGATGTCAGGGCCACTTAGTTGTCCTTTCCGGGCACCGGTGCCTTCCGCTGTAAAAGGCAAATAATCACCACTTCGCAGGACTAAAAGGAATGTACATACATCCTGTAATCTAGCTGAATAACAGCTACCTATTTCATTACAATTATGATTTGAAAGCCGCCTTCGGGCTCCCTGCTAGAGTGGCTGGCAGCTTGTGCTTGGCGTCTCTAGCCCTGGCTATGCTCGCAGGCGCCACCAGGCGGCGCACTGCAGCCTCAGCCTCCTCAGCACCGCGGCAGGGGCAGGCTCTGGAAGAAAGGCAGAGCTGTGGAACTGTCCCCTGTCCACCCTTCTGGGACCCTCCCAGGAGGGATTTCTGTTCCCTGGGGGATGGAAGTTGGAGGTAGGCTTTCACAAGTATCGGTATGCGGGTTCTTGAGTGGAAAGATTTGAAAGTTAAGTTCACACAGCCTCTCCTGATTAGTCCGGGACAGATGGTCCCCTAGACATTTGTAAGCCGCAGAAGGGACGCATCTGTGATAAGAAATCCTTCAGTTTTTAATAATATTAGCATAGCCAGTGCTGATCCACACACGTGATAGGTGCTGCTGGGGCCCCATTCACAGATAAGACAATGAGACCCAGGTAGTAAGTTGACTAAGATCAAGGTGGGGGCTGTGGAAAGTCTCACTCTAACACAGTGGATCTCAAGCAGGAACTCCCCTTTTTAAAAATTGAGGTAAGGCCAGGCAGTGGTGGGATCACAACTTTAATCCCAGCACTCTGGGGAGGTAAAGGCCTGTGGATCTCTGAGTTCAAGGGTAGCCTGGTTTACAGAGCAAGTTCCAGGACAACCGAGGCTACACAGAGAAACCCTGTCTTGAAGAAAGAAAACAACAACAAAACCGAGATGAGGGTGCCAAAGAGATTATTAAGCCAGTAAAGTGCTTACTACAAAACCAGGAAGGCCTGAGATCAGATCCAGAACACCCAGTAAAAAGCAGGGTTCAGTGGTTCCTGTAATCCCTGTACGAGAGGGTTCCTGGGACTCACTGTCCAGACAGTCTACACAATAGATGATCTCCAGGTTCAGGGAGCGGTCCTTCTCTCAAAACATAAGGTGGGGAGTCATTAAGGAAGACACTGTTGACCTTTGGCCTCTACATGCACACACACACATGCATGTACACACAGGAACACATATCTCACACCCCCCCCACACACACACACGGCTATTGAAATGACTCCAGATAAATTCACTTACAGCTATACCCAATGACCTGAATTCACTCCCAGGATCCCACAGGGTGGGAACAGAAAACAGACTCCCAAAATTTGTCCTTAGCTACTGTACTGTCTCTAATTTTCTTTTATGCTGAGATTGGGCCTCTTGTAGCCCAGGCTGGCCGTGAACTCTTGATCTTCCTGCCTTTACTGCCTAATTGCTGGGATTAGAGGCCAGTACCACCATGCTGGGCTTCAAATTCTCTTATTGTCAATTTATTAAAGTAAATTTAATTTTAGTGAAGGTTTTGATTTGCAGAAAAATGTCAGTACAATGCAGAATGTTCCCCACACCCCTTAGGCATCCTCGTTGTCATGTATAGCACACATATGGAATATTAGTGTCAAGTGATGAGCCCATGAGGGTGCACCTCCTTTTATGTTGGGTCCCAGGCCAGGACCATCCCATCGTGACTCCTTAGGGCCCTGTTGGCTGTGGCAGTTTCTCAGCACCCCACCTTATTTCCAATGACCCTGACAGCTAGGATTTGCCCACCTTGACATTCACAATCATCTCTAACAGTGGGTTCTGACTTTCCCCCTATCTACAGCACTTCGGCTCATATAGTGGCCACTGGCTATGAGAAAGCATGCCTTGACATGTCCTGGGTGGGTTCGTTGTCCTGAAGTTGGGATGCTGGGAGGTCCCACCCAGGGGTAAAAACGAAAGCTGTAACCCTGGGAAAGGGATAAGGAGGGATTGCAGGCGTTAAGTCACAGGGACAAAGGCCCTGAGGCAGAGAGGTGAAAGGTGAGGCGTATCAGGAAGTTTCATGAGCAGACACTGGGAAGGAAGAGACCAGAAGAGGCAGTCCCAGCCAGGGCTAACCTGTGTGCTAGAGCTGAGGTCCAGCCACGGAGATAGCGGGAGTCACAGTTGCTGCTGACTGCAGAAGGCCTCATGAGTGTTGTACCTGGGGGCATCTTCGGGTTGTGTCACAGCAATGTAAGGAGGGGTGGATGGGGACAGGGGTGCTCACAGAGTGGTCTTAGAACAAGAGTATCCGTCCCAAGGCTACAGAGAGTACACAGCACAGGGAGTACAGAGAGGGAAAAGGAAGTCTCTGGACTTTTACCACAGGAGGAGAGATGTCAAAGCGATGAGGAGGAATGGCCTGGGGAGAAGTGAACTGGAGTTCAGATGCTGTGAGTTCAAAGTTTCTGTGGACTCCCCGGCACACAACTGTGGGCATAGCACTGACCGTGCACTCAGAAGTGGCCATTACTTAAAAAAATAAGGACACTAGCTGATGCACACGTTGATCATTTCAGCCCTTACAGCCGGGAACACCATGAATTAGCTGTCGATAACTGTGAAAAGCAAGAGGAAGCAGCCATGATCATTCTCACTTTGAAAACAGAGAAATGAGACTTGGATGACTCCAGTTAGCTGGGATGACTCTGCTTAGCCTGAGGACAGAGACAGGCTCTGTCAGGAGGCTGGGCCCAGAGGCCATGAAGCCAAGGGACATGGCACACAGGACTCCCTGATCCCTGACACAATCTGAAGGGCTGTGGGAAATCCTATGTTCTTCTGTTGAGGCCATGCTTTCCTACTGGCCATCTAGGTTGTTTTTGGAGGGAGATGGTAACTGTGAGCACAGTAAAATGGAAACTGAGGAGCCGGAAGACAGCTCAGTGTCTAGGTGGAGTTTTCCTGTGCCAGCTACCCACTCCCAATTAACTGGCAGCCGATTCCCAAACAACTGACTTAATATAAATTATACATGCTTGGCCAATAGCTCAGGCTTGCTACTAACTAGCTCTTACAACTTACCCATTTCTGATAATGGATGTGCTGTCCCGAGGCTCATGGCTTTTACCTCTACCCCATCATTCCCAGTCTGGCTTTTCTGCCTAACTTTAACCTGCTCAGCTATTGGCCTGGCGTCTTGTTTATTAAACCAATCATAGCGACATGTGTCACACAGTGTACAGAAGGATTATTCCGCAGCATCAATGGGTAAAGTGCTTGAGGCAAGAACGTGAGGAGCAGAACACATGTGCAGCCTGATGTGGTAGTCTACACCTGTAATCTTTGCTCTCCTGTAGAAATGCAGGCAGAGACAGGAGAATTCATGGGAGCTCAAGGGCCAGCTAGCCCACGGTGTATATGTAACAGTGGACAACATGCGACCCTGCCTCAACCAAGCTGGGGGCGGGCTCCTCTAACTACACACACACACACACACACACACACACACACACACACACACACACACACACACACACCACAGGGCCTCTACCTCCCAAGTGCTGGGGTTAAAGACATGAGCTAAGCCACTCACTATATCTGGTGAGAGAGAAACATTCTTATGTTAAGAATTCAGCAGTTAAGAGCACCCAACAGAAAGGACCCATTTTCAGCAACATCAGGCAGCTCATGACCTGGTAACTCCAGTTCCAGGTGACCAGACGCCCTCTTCTGTCCGCTGTGGGTATTGCATCCATGTGGAGCACACACAAATGAGCAGGCATATATACACTCACATTAATAAAAGTAAATCTTTTTTTATACATTAATAAAATAACTTTTTAAAAGGAACTTAAAATTCCCAAAGGAAAAGGACTTATCTGAGGTCTCTGCTGGGCACAGACTGTGTTCTCATAACTAGCTTATTCCACCAAAGTCCTAAATAGGAGTTATGGATCCACAAGTTAGATAAAAGGAGGAAACACATGCTACCACCCTGCAAAGAAAAAAAAAAAAGACAACAGCCTTTTTCTGCTTCCTCATAGTTGACTGTTGAGACATTACAATTTCAATGCATTCAGGTGAACAGTGAGACTCCTTATTTAATAAAAACATCTAGAATCATCTTAGTCTATATTTATCTTAAAACTAGAAGAATACAGCTCTTGGCAATACAACATCCTTTTGCTGTGCCAAATATGTCCAATTTCAGTATTGTTTATATATGACGCCTCCAATATTGTTCATGAAATAATAGACGGTTTATCAAATTAAATACAGCATCCATCCTTTTCAGAGAGGGCATGACAACATAAATAATTCACTCCATGAGGCTCATATTTAAATCCACTTCCTTACAAAACACAGCTTTCTTGGAGAGTCCTGATTCTGTATGGTTTGCATTGAAGCAAAAGGGCCGCCACCGAAGTTATAGCTGTCACCTAAATGGACGGCAAGAATTTAGAAGACAGATAGCCTTCCCTGCCATGTTTCTTGCAGTCCTGAGTTTTTGGTAGTGCTGTCGGTTCTCATGAAGACTGAGCCAGCACTGAAGATGAGGGGCTGTCATTTTCGGGACAGATGCCAGACTCGTCCTTTGGTGGGAACCCTTCTGAGCTGATTCACATGCCCTTTCTGGAAGGGCAGGAGAAAGGAGGTCCTCCTGTGAGATGTGCTGTTGGCAACCAGGACATTTTCCTTTCCACTTTGCTAAAACATACACTGAAAAGCCTCACTGCCAGAAGTAAACAGTTATTAAATGTAAGTGCATTTTAGAGAAGATGAATTATGTCAGAGAGAGACAGGGAGAGGGGGTGAGAGTGGGGTGAGATACAGTGAAAACCCCTCCTTTCTGGACTCCAGCCCTAGGGAACTTCCCCATCTATCATCAGCACTGGGATCTGTTCTCATTGGAAGTGAACACTCAACACATCTGCTCAGTTTTGCTCATTTGCCACAAAATCTCTTCCACCCTGGACTGTAAACTTGGCCCTGTATAGCTTTCGTCGGTGGCGGCTGTGGATGGGCTGTTCTGAAACCGTTCTGCTGGTTGGCATGTTTAAGCGGGATCACACTGTCGTCCTATGTGTCTGTTCAGAGATTTGTGTTCTCTCTGAGCATGGCTAAGATTTCCAGATTTTACTCATTTCTTTGAGCTGACAAATTGTGTGACTATGATATTTTCAACGAGGGAAAACTTGAGGGGCAAATGAAGGGAGCTATAAGTTTCCAGGGGCTGCTGCCCAGAGAGAGCCCCATCACTCAAGGACATGTGTGGAAATTAAGACCTGGAAAGACAGGGCTGGAGAGGTGACTCAGTGGTTAGGAGCACTGGCTGCTCTTTCTAAGGACCCAGGTTCAATTGCCAGCACCTACATAGCAGCTCCAGTTTCTGGGAATCCAGCGCCCTCTTCTGGTCTCCACAGGTACACACGGTGCACACAAACACATGCAGACAAAACACCTGTACAAATAAAATAAAACAATCAGAAACAAACAAGAGACCTAGAGAGATACTGTTGGGTGTGGATGCTGACTGAGTCAGGGACCGCTGAGGGTGGAGAAAGCCAAGCTCAAACAAGGGTCAATAAAACATTACAACCAAGTTCTGCTCTCTCTGGCCAGGGCTGCCTCTCCCCCCCCCCATGCTACTGAGGGGTAACTTACACGCGGGGAAATGCAGACCTTAAATTTGAAGTTCTCTGGGACCTGGACACGCACCTAGGAGTAGGAATCTAGTTAGAACAGGACCCCCACCCTGTCAGAGACCCCTCCCTTCCCAACCACACTCAAGGGCTCTAGAAGACTACAGGTGAGCCTTGTCTGTCCCCAGATGTCACTAAACAGAGTCAGTGTGTCGTTCGTTCCCCGTGACAGCTTCCTTCTCAAAGCCTTGCAACATGTTCAATTGGCTGGGTGCCCGTGCTGAAAGTTTGTGTTTTATTACATCTTCGTTGTATTAATTACTTGGGTGCACTACATTTTTGTTTCCCTGTTCTTTTAGCTGTAGATGCTTAGACTGTTTCCCACTTTAGTCTAGCACAGACAAAGCCTCTGTGAGTACTCTTGAGCAAATATGATTTTTTTTGGTGGACATATGTTCTCATTTCTCCACAGTGAATACCTGTGGGGGAACTGCTGGGTCATCTGGTGAGTATATATTTAGCTTTCTAGAAAACTGCCAGGGGGCTGGAGAGGTGGCTCAGCAAGTATGAGCATTTACTGATATTGCAGAGGATCTGGCTTCAGTCCCCAGCACCCACATGGGGCAGTCACAACCACTCTGGCACCAGGGGATCCAGCACCCTCTTCTGACATTCCTGGGCACCTGCACACACGTGACACACATTCACATGACTTCATTCATTTTTAAACTTTAGTTTTATAAGTAAGAGTTGTGTCTGCATGCATATCTGTATACCATGTGCGAGCATGGTGCCTGTGGAGTCAGAAGAGGCAGTCAGAGCCCTGGAACTGGAGTTACAGATGGTTGTGCGCTGCCATGTGGGTGGTGGGAACTGAACCCAGGTCCTATGGAAGAGCAGTCAGTGGTGTTTTTTGTTGTTGGTGTTTGGAGACAGGGTTTCTATGTGGCTTTGGAGCCTGTCCTGGAACTCGATCTGTAGACTAGGCTGGTCTTGGACTCACAGAGATCCTCCTGCCTCTGCTTCTCGAGGGCTGCCATTAAAGGCGTGTGCCACCAAGGCCTGGCCCAGTCAGTGTTCTTAACCCCTGAGCCATCCTTCCAGACCCTACATAAAAATTTAAAGATAAAATAAAATTGGCCAAACATTTTTTTTTTTAAAGTCACCGCCATTTTATATGCCTATTATCAGTGTGTGAGAGGCCAGTTGCTCTACACCCTTGCCAACATTTGATATGGTCAGCCATCCTTCCGTGTTAGGCAGGAGAAGAAAGGGATGTCAGTTTTAGTTTCTACTTCCCCATTGGTTGCTGAGCTCTGTGTGCTTACCAGCCATTTGACAACATTTTTCTAATGAAGGGTCTGTTGAAATCTCGCCTCATTTTTATTGGGTTTTATCTTGCTCATTTTCAGGAGTTCCATAAATAGCCTGTGTCAGCTAGAGGTGATTTGAGTCTTCTCCTGAGTCTTCAGTCTCTCTTCCCCTCCCTCCCTCCCTCCTCTCCCTCCCTCCCTCTCTCCCTCCCTCCTTCCCTCCCTCTTTCCCTCCCTGCCTGTCTGCATGCCTTCCTTCCTTCCTTCCTTCCTTCCTTCCTTCCTTCCTTCCTTCCTTCCTTTCTTTTTTTAGACAGGGTTTCTCTGTGAAATAGTTTTGGCTGTCCCAGAAATTACTCTGTAAACCAGGCTGGCCTCGAACCTGCCAGCCGCCTGCCTTTCGCCTGCCTTTGCCGCCTGGGTGCTGGAATTAAAGGTGTGCACCACCACTGCAGATACTATCTCCCCATTTTCTTAACATTGTCTTTCAAAGAGCTAATGCTTTAATTTTCTCTTTCTTTCTTTTTTTAGAGAGGGTACCCCTGATCCTCCTGACTCCACCCTTCTCTACTTCTGATTTTTAAAGTTTGGTACAGATCAGATCTTTATGCTTCTTGTGTAATCAATCATGGTAATTTGTGTCTCTTGTGTTTCCCTCCTGAAGTTTTCAGATAGTTAGCCTTCCGCTTAAGTGTGTGACGCAGTCCTAATTGTCCTTCATGGACAGGGGAAGGTGTCTGTTCTAGTTAGGGTTTCTATTACTGCTCAAAAAACACTACGATGAGAAAGCAAGTTGGAGAGGAAAGGGCCATTTGGCTTTTGCTTCCAGGTCAGTCTTTCATTGGAGGAAGGCAGGACAGGAACTCAAACAGGGCAGGAACCTAGAGGCAGGAGCTGATGCAGAGGCCATGGAGACTGCTGCTTCCTGGCTTGCTCCCCAGGCTTACTCTGTCTCATTGTTATAGAACCAGGACCAGCAGCCCAGGGATGGCACCACGGACTGCACCCTCCCCCAAGGATCACTAATTGAGAAAATGCCTTTCAGCTGGATCTCAGGGAGGCGTTTCCTCAGCTGAGACTCCTTCCTCTCTGATGACCCTAGCTCCAGTCGAGTTGACACACACCCAGCCAGCACAGTGGCTTTTTCTCCACATGATTAACCGGGAGCTCCAGCACCATCTTTTGAAGAGGCTTTCCTTCCGCACTGAGTTTCTGTGGATGCTTTGAACCAGTGGGCAGTGCTCTGTTCTGGACTCAAAGGGGACGCCTATCCTTACCCTACCACGCTGTGTGTTATGGTAGACCATACTTTTTAATTAAATTCCCCCATTTGTCTGCTTGTTCAGTGTGGGAGGCACATGTGCTGCATGTGTGGACGGGAGTTAGCGCTCTCCTTCCTCATAGGCCCTGGAGATCAAACTCAGGTTTAGTGACAAGAGCCGGTTTAGAGTTCATCTTCAGGTCTCTTACCCTTTTTGTAGCTTTCAATATTATTTTAACATTCTAAATTTCTACTTATCTTGCAATCAACTTGTTAAGTTTTTACAATGAAAATGAATCTTAATATGAATGGAGTGTGTACTCGTCTAAATAAAAAATGTCAAAAACATAGCCTAGTATATACATTACATGGCCAATGACAAGAAGATAATCCTCCGACTTAATTATTTTTTCCAATGCTAAAAAGTTAAGTCAATTGATACGATGTTTGTATACAATCCAAAATGTGTAAAAAAAACTTCCACAGCACATAAAAGAAGCAACAGTGTCTGAGGCTTTGATATCATGTAACAAAATAGGAATGATTTGTGATCATGTAACACTAATTTGTCTGTTTGGCGCCTGCCTTCCAGCCTATGTCTGTAGGACAGAGGACAACTGTCAGGATCTATGGTTTTCTTTGTCCACCATGTGGCTCCCAGGAATGGAACACAAGGCTTCAAGCCTGGTAGCAAATGCCTCTCAAACTGCTTAGCCATCTTTCCAGCCCTCAAACATGTAACTCTTGCATCCTAATATATTTCTAATCTAAGAAATATGTGACTTCCATAAGCCATTCAATCACAATACATGTGTATTTTACACACCATATTTTAATTATTGCCATTATGGGGGGACATGTGTGGAGGTCAGAGGGCAACTTTCAGAGTGGGCTCTCCCTGTCCATCTTTTATGTGGGGTCTGAATATGGAATTCAGCATGCCTGGCTTGCACAGTAAGCATCTTTATTGGCTTAGCGATCTTACCAACTCACGTGTGCTACTTTAATCTACATCTCAGCAAAACAGAATTCATGATGCAGTTTGTGTACCTCAAGGTCCTTTCCCGTGACCATCAGGCTTTATGATTTATTAACATAGAACATCTAAAGTCACATGGGGAGGCCCCTGTAAGTCTTGGAGATGTCATCAGCCTTTCTGCCCAGTAGGGTCATGGGGCTGGTCTCAAGACTCTCATTCACTGACAAGTCAGTGATCCCATGACCAGAGAGGAAGGGTGGGCCTGTCTCCCTCAGTGAAGAACTCTGAGACTTGGCTTCGTTCCAGGTTGGGACCAACGGGGCAGACGGAGGAGCTGGAACAAGTCAACTCCCGAGAGGCAAGACAGGGCCCACCAGCATAGCTGTGGTGAAGAAGGTCTGCCCTGGGGTGAGCAGATGCCACCAGAGCCAGGTGAGCTCAGAGCTGCTCCAATAGGCCTGGCTTGTATCTCAGCTATGTCTTGATAAATTGCCTTATACACGGAAAGACACCAGGCTTTTACAAAACGGGTTGTGCCCTGAGACACTAGGATTCTGGCTGCTTGCTCCTGCTACAGCCAGGTCTTTGGCTGGCATCGGGTCTTTGCTTAATCCCCCGTCCAGCATCAGAGGATCCTTGCTTCTTTCTCAAATGGGAACTTTGATCATGTCCCAGTTCTACTAAACTGGGGTCCTTGGATCCGTTTCTCTTCACGGGTCTCTAGCACCTGAGCTGAACTTTAATTCTGAGGGTCCATTGAGGTTTCAATGAATGACTGGCACCCCCAAATGCCATTCCATGCAATCACACAGGGAGCTGAGGTAAAAACAAGTGGGATGCCAGCTGTTCCTTAGAGCCCAGAAACATTAATATTAATATTATTAACAAAAGAACATTGGGGACTTCGATAGGGTAGCATCGAATGTAGACATTAATTTATTAACATCACATATTAACATCCAGTCTCCCAAACACAAACAGTATCTTCGTTTTCCTAATATTTCTCAGGGTTGCTTTATAACTTGGGACAGATTTTTATTACATTTATTAATGTGTTTTTAATTTATATGCTAGTAAAACGTTTTAAACCTCATGTCCTAATTGTACATGGACTATAATTAATTTTATCTACCAATCTCATATACCTCTCAAATGACTGTGGCAGCTAATTAGGGCTGGTCAGTTTGTTCTCCAGGGCTTTGGACTTCAGACTGCCACATCCAGCCCTGCACAATCACAGAGACATGGCAATGCAGGGATGTCGTGCTTGGGCTCACCTGATGGACAGGTGAACGGGAGCTGCGTTACTCCAGACAACTGAATTAGGTGGGGTTATTACAGATAAGCAAGGAGGCAGGTTTAGTCAGACTCAGCAGGAGCTGTGTTGGTTCGGTTACTACCTCATCTAGGAAAGGCTTTCATTCCTGTGGGGTTGAGGCATGGGGGGGGGGTCTACATTAACAACACACATTCTCCACGACTTCACTTGCTCTCTGCGCCAGACACACACCACTAATTGCCTTCAAATTAAATAAAGCATCTTTCTGTTCCTTTCCAGTAGTCTTGCAAGGTATTCATTTTTCTTACCTTATTGCACTGTCTAAAACTACTAGTACAATATTGGACAGAAGAGCCAAGAATGGACATTTTCACATGCTCTAGGCCCAAGTGGGAGGTATTTATAATGTCTACATCCCTCTAATGTTCATATACTGAAGTCTAGTTTCCAAGGTGACGGCATTAGAAGGCCACACAGATGAATAGAAGGCAACAAGCCTTATGACACTAGGTCATCAGGACTCTGCCCTCAGTGAGCTGCCATGGTCCTCTTGGCCCTTTCATCTCTTCCACCAAGTGAGGGCAGTGCTATTGTTTCCACCAGATGAGGCTGGTGTGAAATGCCAGCTATGAAACTGACCCTGCCCAGACACTGCATGTGGCCTTGAACTCTCCAGAACTATAAGACATGTATTTCTATTATTTGTAACCTAGCCAGACCTCAGGTATTTTGTGATACAACAGCTCTATATAGGTTAAAAAAAATTCTATAAAGATGTGTTTTCTTCTAGAAAATGTACACTTATGGGTTTAACATTTGGGTCAGTGATCCATTCTTAGTTACTGTTTTCTTAATTTTTTTGTAGACCAGGCTGGCCGTAAACTCATGGAGATCTGCCTGCCTCTGCCTCTCAAGTAATTGTTTTTAATTTTTATTTATGAGTGTTTTGCCTGTATGTATGTACATCATGTGTGTGCCTGGTTCCCGAGGAAGCCAGAAGAGGGTGTCAGTTGTCCTAGAACTGGAATTAAAGACAATTTTGAGCCATCATGTGGGTGCTGGGAATGGAACCCTGGTCCACTGGAAGCGCGGCCACTGTTCTTGTCCTCTGAGCCACCTCTCCAGCCCCTGAGTTACTCTTCTTAACTTCACATACCGCTCCAACGTTTGGATCTCTTTGCCTCCGCTCCTCCCTGTTTTTCATTTTTTTTCTTTCTTTTGTTCTTTCTTCCTTCCTTCCTTCCTTTCTTCCTTCCCTCCTTTCTTTCTTTTTTATTTTTTTCTGTTTTGTTTTGTTTGTGGAAACAGTTTCTCTGTGTAACAGCCCTGGCTGTTCCAGAACTCACTCTGTAGACCAGGCTGGTCTCAAACTCACAGAGATCTACCTGCTTCTGCCTCCTGAGGCCAGCACTGTCAGGTGCCCCTCCTCCTTCTCATCCTCCCCCCCCACCCCCCGCCTCTTTCTTTTCCTCTCCCTCAGCATCTTCCTCCTTTTCTTTTCTATCTTTCTTTCTTTCTTTCTTTCTTTCTTTCTTTCTTTCTTTCTTTTTTTTTTTTTTTTTTTTTTGTTGTTGTTTTGGAATATCCAATCACCCTGGCACAATTTGTTGTAAAGAATATTTTATACCCCTGACTTGTCCTTTTGTCCAGATTAAAGCTCTGTTGTGCGGCCCATGTGTGGGCTGATCTCTTCCCTCTTCACGCCTCTGACTTTACGCCAATTCGCTCTGTTTTGTTTGTGCTGCCTCTAAACACATCTTGAAACCAGGTTCTTCTCTTGTAAGGGGGTCCCGACTACTCCAAACCCTGTGCTATTTCCATGTAAATTTCAAGACAGCCTGTGGATGTCAGCTAAGAAGCCTGCTGGGACTGTGATTGCCTTCTATCTCCACACCAAGTTTGAGATCTGATATCTTAACAATATTAGGTGTTTAATTTGTATCAGCAATGTTATCTACGATGTGTTCAGAAATGTCACCTCTCTAGTCAGATTTATCTCTAAGTACCTCATAATTCAATGCTATTGCACCTGCTGCTTAAAATTTTAAAAATTTCAGCTGTTCTTTGTCAGTATGCAGAAACACAATTGACTTTTTAGCATCGATTTCTTCTGCAACATGGTGAAACTTACTTATTAATTCCTCTAGCTTTTCTGTAGATTCATCAGATTTCTTTTTCATGTAGAGCTGTGTGTCATTTTTAGTAAAGAGAGCTTTATTTACTTCTTGTCAATTTGGTTGCCTTTTAGTCTTTTACTTGCCAGAAGGGCCTGGCTAGAACATAAAAGGTGTTGTGTTGAGTAGCTGAGCATGGGTCTGATGAGAGAGGTAAAAGTGTATGCTGGCCGGCAAGCCTGAGGTCCTGGGTTTGAGCCCTGGAGTCCACATGGCGGAAGGAAAGAACTGATTCCTATAGGTTGTTTTCTGACCTCCAAATGAGTTCTGTGGCATGTGTGCACCCTTCCCCATGCAATAAGCTAAAGAAATAATATATATAATATTATAATATATATAATATATATTATAATATATTATATATATATATATATAGTGCCAACAGCACTCGGGAGGCAGAAGCAGGCAGATCTCTGTGGGTTCGAGGCCAGCCCGGTCTAGAGCTACACAGAGAAACCGTGTCTGAAAAAAAAAGTGTCAAGCGTGGACACTCTTGGGCATTCCTAGTCTACCGCTCAACCTTCCCCACTCAGTGTAAAACAGGTGTCTGAAGGGTCCTCATCCAGGATCCCTGCTCGCCTGGTCCTTGTTTGCTGAGGATTTTTTTTTCTTTTTAATCTATCTAGGTTATGTATGTATGTATGTACATATGTATGTATGTATGTATGTATGTATGTATGTATCTATCTATCTATCTATTTTGAGTTTTTTGGGGACAGGGTTTATCTGTGTAACAGTTCTGGCTGTCTTGGAACTCATTCTGGAGACCAAGCTGGCCTTGAACTCACAGAGATCCACCTGCCTCTGCCTCCCGACTGCTGGGATTAGAGGTGGGCATCACTACTGCACACCTGGCTTATATTTTATTATAAGACAAGGTCTCTCTACTTTCCCAGGCTGACCGTGAATTTGTGGTCCTCCTGCCTCAGTCTCCTGAGTAGCTGGAATGACAGAGCTCCACAGACACAGCACAGGCTCCTCAGCTTGCCAGCTGTGCAGCTTTGGTGGAGACTTGGACCATCTCAGGCTCAGTTAGCAAATGGAGACAGGTGGCACTGCCTCTCATGACTGTTGGAAAGGAAAGGAGGGTGAGCAGTGTGACCAGCAGAGTGCCGGCTAGGACAGTACCTTGCCCTAATGACATTTCTTGAAACCCCCTTTCCTGGAAGGCCTCCTTGACCCCATCTCTTGGAACCACAAGGACCTTGAAGGGGCCAGAGTTTTGCCTGCCTGCATCAATGTCATCATTCAAAGCTATATGTGCCAGTGTAACAGCTGACAATTTTCTCAAGCCTGTGCTCTGCTCCTCCTTCCTAAGAGAGGCGCGCACACACACACACACACACACACACACACACCGCACACACACACACGCACACACGCATGCACACACACACACACACTGTACCTTGGAGTGTCACCTTATCTAGAGAGATGTCTTTACAGATTCATCCATGTTTAGATGAGGTCATAGAATGTCTCTGTCAGTGTGACTGAGTCCCTGCAAACAGGCAAACTTGGACACAGCAGCACACAGGGAAAGACTGTGAAGGCATATGTGTTAAAATGGACAGTCAGGATACTCTAGCAAAGGCCAAGAAACTGCCCTCACCAATGATGCTGGCTACTAGAAGAGGCTGGGAAAGGGGCCAGCGTGGTTTGGAGACTTACAGGGAGAACAGCCTGCTCTTGAATTTGGACTTCTAGCCTCCCAAGCTATGAGGCGCTGTGGCTGTTTAAGCTACTGAGTGTGGGTGCCTTGTGAGGGCAGGCCTGGGACCTCATCAACACTGGTGGGTTTCTAAGTGTACATACTCAGGTCTATTATGTGAGTTCTGGATGAGTAAAGTTAGGTCCCCATGCTTGCATAGAAAGCACTGTATTGACTGAATGAACCATCTGTCCCATCCCTGGAAGTGTCACTTCTTTCTTTATTAAATTTGATTTTATTGATGGATTTATTTTTATAGATATTATATTGATTGTGGGAGCACATGTGGTCACCGGTGCCACTATGTGTGAGTAGAGGTCAGAGGACAATTTCTAAGAGTTGGTTCTCTCATATCTTGTAGGTCCTGGGGATTGAATTCAGGTCATCAGACTTGGCAGCCTTTACCTGCTTAGCCATCTCACCAGTCCTGGAGAAATTATTCACATTGGCCCAAAAATGCTGCCACATACTAGTCCCTACTGCCTTCTCTGGGCCTCCTTATCTGAGTAACTCCACCCTGGGTTTCCCCAGCCTCTTTCAGAAAATCAGCTCCAAGATTCCTCTCTGGCCCTGTCCTCCAATCCTGTCCTACTCTTGCTGTCTGGGCAATCGTCTCTGACCCTCCCACAGGAGCCTCTGTACCCACAGGGAAGTATTCATCCCTGTATCCTCTCTGAGAGCTGGTGGGCCTGGCTCCATATTTGCCTGGAAGATGCTGTAAATCCAAGGTCCACCTAAACAGACACCAAGGCTACTCCTGATGGTCAGATTACTTGCTACCAGTCAGAAAGCTCCCCTGGGTTATGTGATATATCAAGTATATCTGAGACCCAAAGCCTATCTGCCCTGAGACACAATGTCTCCTGGCTACACCCTGGGCCTCTGTCTTCTGTCCTGCAGCCTCTTCATGCCATCAGACACTGTGTTCTGGCAGCACAAACAAGGCCTCTTCTTGGAGATGATAGAGTTCTGGGGCTGGGATGGTCTTTTCCTGTTAACAGTCACTGTGTCTCCTACAGAGCCAATGTAGAGAAAGCAAGTGGGAAACAATGGCTCAGCTGTGAAGACAGCACATCCTTTGGCACCTGCTAGTGACTGTGTAACACCCCATTACCCCATTCATCCCCCTCTTCCAGCACTGTTTTGGAAACAAACTGCAAATGCTTGGCCACAGGGCCAGGGTCAGGGAAGCCTGGACCCAGTGTGAATCAGGCCCGTCACCCCTGTTGCTCATGGTGGTGTTGTCCTGAGCTCCTGCTGCATGCTGGGCCCTTTGCTTGTGTCATCCCATCTCCTGCCAGGTCCTCCCAGGTACTGGCCCCTCCAGAGAAGGGCAGCTTGGTGCTACTTGTCAGGGTCTCCACCAAAACCAACATGGACAGCAATGAGGGTCTCAGCGGAGGTGGGCTGCCAGGTCCCTATCAGGCTGCTGCTGCTGCTGCTTTCTTCTGGGTCTGTTTCTCCAACTGTGAAATAAGGGACTAGATGGCTCTTGGGCTTTTCCCCCTGTCTCTGGCACTCCACGATAAGGTGTCACTTAGTCAGGCATGGTGAGCATTGTGTGACACTAGTTTGGGGTGATATGAACAAATGTCTACTCGTCCCAGATAGAGAACCGATGACAGACCGAAGAAACAATACCACCAAAGTCCAACTTGGTGAACCAATGAGTTTATTGGGGTTACCTATAGCAGCATGGGTGAAGAGTTACTGCAGACACTTGAATGGCTCAAAGGTAGCTACATCACCGAAAGCCTACCCTAGCATGTGTGAATACTCATGAAAGCTGCAACCCTGGAGAGTCTCCTCTCCCCCAAAACCCTTAATGCTAAGTAACCTTGGGGAGGGAAGAAGGTCTTGTAAATCTGACAAGTTTTAGGGATTTTCCTGAGCCTTGTGAGTTGTCTATATATTGAGTCTTTATATTGAGTCTATATATTGAGCTTTTCTTTAGAACTTTCTATATCTTAAGGAACTTCCTTTCAGGATGGAATATTTCAACCAGGAGAAGACTGCTATACAACAGAGGCACACACCTAACACACACACAGTAGAGGCTGAAGAATCAGGGGTTCCAGCTACAAAGTGAGTTTGAGGTCAGCTTGGGCGATGTAAGGTCCTGTGTAAAAAAATCACCTATCACCTACCTATCACCTACGATATGCCAGTCTACAAGGCCTTTGCTTGTTGGCTTGTTGAACTGCACAGAGAATAGGGCTTGGTATGGGCGGTGGGAAGAGGCTGAGGAAGGGTTGCTTCTTACAGCCTGGTACAGTGGCTGGTACGCGTGGCAGAGCACAGAGGCAGGCTTGTGGAGAGGCTTGGCAGCCCTAGGCTGCACCTGCTGAAGGATCAGCCTTTGCTTCTCACAGGCCCACACTGGTGCTCATGTGTGCAGTCCTGACCTTGCAGAGACACACACCTGCATCTCACAAGATCTGAGCAGAACAGAGAGTCCAGAGGAGGCAAAGGCATGCAGAACCACGGCACGACTTACACCTCTTACACCTTGGAAGTAGGGACAGTTAATGTCTCAGTGGGACCTGAAGTCTTTCCCGTGTGTTGTGACTCACTTCCTGGAAGATAGCCACCTGAAGGGATGTGGAGTCTCCTGAGCCACCTGTTTTGGGAATGGTGGAGTTGCTGTCTTGTTTCTGTGCACAGTAACTGTCCTGTCTGGAAGGGTTGTGATTGTCTCCAGATTCATCCACCCTAACCTCATTTGATCAACAGAAACACAAAGCTCTTGTTACACAGGAAGATGATGGCCTGGGTTCTGGTCTCACGGGCTCATGGACTTGTCTGCACTACATTGCTTTGCAAACTGTACTCTAGGGAGCCCTGGGCTTCACCCAGTAGCAGCTCAGAAGTGGCTACAAAGGGGGAGCTAGGGAAGGGGCTCCCAGGTTCCTTCCCATTCACTTCCTTCAGACAAGCTGGTTTATATAGCAGGGCCTCTTGAACGTCTCAACATGGACGGGTAAAAGGTTGGGGACCACAGTGTGCCCGGACCAAGAATACGCGTAGCTGTAGGAGGAGGCAGGGGTGCTCCTCTGCGAAGCTGTGTAAGCAGCACTTGCAGTGCCCCTGAGATGACTCAGGCAGAGAGGGACAGGCTGGTCTGCAATCTCCTCTAGAGAGGGCAGGCTGGTCTGCAATCTCCTCTAGAGAGGGCAGGCTGGTCTGTAATCTCCTCTAGAGAGGGCAGGCTGGTCTGCAATCTCCTCTAGAGAGGGCAGGCTGGTCTGCAATCTCCTCTAGAGAGGGCAGGCTGGTCTGTAATCTCCTCTAGAGAGGGCAGGCTGGTCTGTAATCTCCTCTAGGTACAACTTGGTATATAGGGACTGAGCATGCTCAGTCTTTATTACAGAAGTTAAAGGAGAAATGTTAGTATGCCTCAAGATAGACATTTGTTGACTGAGTGCTGTGCATGGTATCTTCTGCTCACTACTGACAGTGTGTAGCAGCACACAGCCTCGCTCAGAGTAACTCCTATCATGGCTGCTGGCTCCCTCTTGTCCCACAATGTCCAGGAGAGGCAGGAACAGGGAAGCACCTTGAGGATGAGCTTAGAGCATCCTTGCTGAGCCCTGGACAATCTGGCAGCAGGAGACTGAGGTACTGGATGCTGGAAACAGCCCACAAGAAGAGTTCCCTCCACAGAACTAGCCTGGCCCTGGCCCAGCTGCCAGTCCAGCTGCTGTGTGCAGATAGGGTAGGGTAGGATGCCCAGTCCCTGAGGAGGTAAAGGAGAAGCAGCCAGGCCTAGCAGAGATGGGAGGGGGCTGCCCCTCTGATGCCTTGGTCACAGCTCTCATCTTGGATCAGGTGAAGGGAGAAGGTAGCACCATGGTGACATCCTCTACACTGCAGGGAGGATACACCCCTCCCCCTCCTGCTGGGGACAGAGCTGGTCTGCCAAAGGAGGGGGAGTGGTGGGAGAGGTTAGAGGCATCCAGGGACCCTGGAGGAGAAGAGATGCTATTAAAAATATAATTTGCTATGTGTGTTTTTTCTGATTACAAAAAGCAATGCATATTCATTGTAGAAAATTTGGAAAATAGAGATAAGCAGAAAAAAAAGAAAGAAAAAAAGCAAATAAAACCTGCTCCTAATCTCCCACTGGGGGACAACTACTTACACAGCCAGTATGGTGGTCAAGAGCACAGAGCACAGGCAGGGACTACAGACACAGTGCGCACAGTCTGTATAGTACAGACTGCATCACATCCTGGCTTCTACCAGAGTAACAGCAGATGTGGTGGCACTCAGGTGGCAGGAGGAGCAGAAGTTCAAGGTCATCCTTGGCTACAAAGAGGTCTGAGGCCAGCTGGGCTATATGAAGCCCTGCCTGAACATAAACGTGTACACACACACACACACACACACACACACACACACACACACACACACCTGGTGTCTAACTCTCTGGATCTGTGTGATCCTTAACAAATACCCGACCCATCGGTGTCTCTGAGAACAATGGCTCTTCTCTGGTCTTGCTGGAAGAACTGATTGAAAATGCCAACATTCTTGGCACATATTAACTGACCAACGAGACTGGGTATGGTAGCGAACACTTGTGATCACAGCACCTGAGAAGTGGAGGAAGGAGTTCAAGGTCATGCTAAGCTATGTCAGGAATTGGGGCTAGCCTGTGCTACATGAGACCCTGTCTAAAAAACCAAGTAACAACAACAACATCAAAAACAAAAAACCTAAAGAAGAAAAAGAAAGTGAATCGTGAGTATCAGCCATGCCTATGATTGCAGGGACTCTGGTCACCTCCCCTGACTGACTGACAGATGTCTCAACAACCAAGCTAAACCAGGCTTCTCAGTTTATCTTCTAGCTTTCTCCTAACCTGAGAAACAGGATTCCTGTACCTGGGTATCTGGGCACTTAAAGTTGCGCCAAGCCTCAGTTGGATGTCTACCAGGCCACGGAAGTAGTCCTCAGTGGTCATCTTCTATGTCTATGAATGAGGAGCAGGAGAAAGGAGGGAAGAGACGACTGGGCAAGATGGGGGTGGGTAAGAGGCAGAGAGAAACACTCATGTTTATCTTCTTCTGGCCCTTCAACCCCTGGCTAAACCACAAAGGACAAGGCTCTGCTATCCCACCCCATCCCAAGTCACCAGCCATGGCCTGGCCTGGCCTGTCAATAATTCATTGCTGGCAGGCTACGATCTCTATCAATAATGCACGCACAATAATGTTCTACAGCTCTGAGCACAATAGTGTCACTCCTAATGTATGGGGAGCTAGGCCCAGCTCCCAGTAGCTCCCTTAAAAGGATGCCCAGGAGAAGAGTGGAACAGGTCAGACCATAGCAACAAGGGCCTCTTCTGTGGGACTGGGCAGGATCCCAAAAGGGCCCACCAGCTCCTGCCTCTCCTTTTTAACACCCCACCTGCAGGCAGGGAGCACCCCTAAGCCCAGCCCCATTACAGGCGCCCACATGCAGAGTTCAACCCCACAACCCCACCTGTGAGCCAGTGGCCTTCCTCCTCAACTCCCTAGAGGCCAGAGGACCAAAACTCTACATTGCAGAGGAATCTGGGGAACATTTGGCACATTAACTGGGCCGGACAGAGGGCTGAGATCTATTCAGGCAATACAAGTGTGTCATGCACTGTTGTTCAGAAGGCAGCTTGCTGTAGAAGAAAGGTGGGCAGGGATCATGCTGTGCATGGGTCTGGCTGTGTAAGACTATAGGAGAGAGGGGTCTCACACCCTCTGTAAACTGAAGATAGCATGACATGGGTACTCGGGTCAAGAGTGCTACACTCACTTCTGGATATAGCTTTTTCCAATGCAAAAGCTTTATTTTAAAAATTGGCATTAAACCCTAAAGGGCAGACTCAATATCTAGCAATAGATGGCCAAAACAGGTGGTACATGTGGTACTTTTGTATATTTATTTTTGTCTTATATTGCTTTGTGCATTTCTATCTTACTGTTCCTTTGCTTGTATATTGTGGTTTCTGATATTGTGGGGTTTTGTTTTTTGCTTGTTTTATGCATATCAATATTTTGCCTGCATATATGTCTGTGTACCATGTGCATGCCCGGGAGGGCATTGGGTCCCCTGGAACTGGAGTTATGGATGGTTGTGAGCTACCAACTGGGTGCTGGGAGGAGAACCCAGGTCCTCTGCAAGAGCAAGTGCTCTCAACCACCGAGCCACCTCTCCAGCCCCTCTGACTTTGTGTTTTTATGGTCTGTGTGTGTGTATGTGTGTGTGTGTGTGTGTGTGTGTGTGTGTGCACGTGTGGTGTGTGTGTGCACACATGTAGTGTGTGTGTGTGTGTGTGTGTGTGTGTGTGTGTGTGAGAGAGAGAGAGAGAGAGAGAGAGAGAGAGAGAGAGAGAGAGAGAGAGAGAGCTTCTTATTTTGTGCTTTTTCTTCTCTTTTTAAAAAAGTGATTCTGGTTTGTTTTAATCGTCTGGTTATGAAGAGAAAGAAATGGAAGGTGTGGAGTTAGATGCCTGGGGAGATGGAGAAGATCTGGGAGGAGATGTGAGAGGGGAAACTATGATGAGAATATCTTGTACGAAAAAAATGATTTTCAGTATAAACAAAAACTAAAACTCGGGGTTGAAGGTATAGCTGCAACGGTATCTCTGAGGGTGCCCTAAGCAAACCCACCCTTAGGCTACCTGCCCAGCTGTCACTTTCACTCCCAAGCAGGTGTCTGTCTGCCTTCCCAAGAAAAGGGATGTCTCAGTGACTATGAGTGGCCTGGATTTGGGGAACTTGGTGATTGGGTCTCTGCCCTTTGGGGCCAAGGAGGCTACCACCCAAGGGAGTCACATTGGCAAAACTTCCCAAGAGTCTATTGACCCTAGTGAGGCCCCAGGCTTCAGATCTGGGGTACCCCTAACCCTGTCCCTCCCTATGCTGACCAACCGAGCCTGTGATGCCAACTGAAAGCTGAAAGTCTAGCCTCTGGACCCAAGAACTGCCACATGCTAGCTTGGGACAGGCCATCACTCCTGCTTCTCAGGAGAGAACGGAGCTCCCATGATGAAGCTGCCACCCAGCAGCCTCTGGGGGAGACCTCTAGGACTGAGTGTGGGAACGCCAGCTTTCTCGGCTTCCTTCTGTGAAAATCATTGGAGTCTCGCCCTGCCAATAGCCCCATTTCCTTATTTGTCATTCTTGGGCTGGTTTGCAGCATCCCCCTGATTATGCGTGAATGACCCAAATCAGGGTCTAGCTGTAGCGTGAATCCTGGTCACACAGAAGCCTGGTACACAGGCCTCTTAGTTCTCTGGCAACTTCCCACTGGAACACACGCGCAGTGGCTTCGGTCCGGATTCGCCGTTGTCTTGGAGGGGCACATCTCCCCTGCACACCTGTAGCCCAGCTCCTCCTGAAATATTAACCTGGCTCTGTATCAATGTTTTATCCGTTCTCTGCTCCACATCACCCTCGTGACCCGTTGTTCACACTCGAGCCCTGAGCATGAAAAATGAATGCGCTTGCCCCACCTGCCCTGGTGCTTTGGCCCGGGTTTGGGACTTAAGAGGAAGTGATTTTGTTCACATGTTCTTCCAATTCCAACTTCCCCGCCCCTCCGCCCCTCCTGCCCCACTGGGCTCAGTATCACGTTGCTTCTGTTTCCCGTGTACCCCACCCCCACGCCCGTCCCCACGCCCTTCCCCACGCCCGTGCTCACCTCTGTGCTGTCTGCACTCCTGGCAGGCAGAAGGATCGGTATTTGACTCTTGCGGATGGTCGATTGTCTCAAAGGGGCAAGTCAGCCCTGAGGGTTGTTCCTCTAATTTCTTAGCGCAGGGCACCCCGACTCTCTCCCCTCCTCCACCAGTATCCCCCTAACCCTGGGTTCTCTAAAGAATGGAACTGATGGCCCCAGCCCTGGTCTTTTCGTCGTTGAAGTTGGTCCTCAGCTTTATTCACCACGTTCCCCCTCAAAGACCTTCCATGGCTCCCTATTGACTGAAAACTCTTCGGCCCCACTTGCCTCAGTTTTGTAAGGAAGTCCCTTCAAAACGTGACTCACCTTGCCTGTGCTCCCTTGCCTCTCATTACTTCCTCTCCATGGGCAATCCACCTCCCAGGCCCTTGCTAGGTACTCTTTAGAAATGCTTCCTCCTGAGCCAGGCAACTCATTCTGTAGCCACTAAGGGTTTCCAACACTTGGGGCCAGTAGGCCCAGGATGGAGCCTGGGCTTTGGCATCATATCCCTTAGGACTCTTGTCAACTGCCATCTATAGAAACAGCAAGACCAGATTGGGCTCTCAGGCTCACAACTAGCTTTGGGATGAGCCTCTCAGAGCCCAGGCATGGAAGCTCCAAAGCTTCGTTTTGCATTCTATCTGATCATTGCTCCTGCTCCTGGAAGCCGTGGTGTTGGTTTCCCAGCACAGGGGAACCTGCTTCCCCACAATGGCTGAGGCAACTTTCCCTGCTCATCACTTATTTTCTCATTATTCTGGGCTAGGAGGAACCATAGAGAGCCACCACCCTTGACTCTTGGTGGCCATCGTCCCTTTGTGGATCTCCCAAGTGGCTACCCTGCCACCCCGCCAGGCTGCATGCCTTTGCAGGTCAGGCGACCCTGGCTTTGACCTCAACCTCTCAGCACAGACTGGCTGAACTCGAGACTGTGGCCTCTACAGCACCGAGGCAAGTCTAGGTTCCGGGAAGATGCTGACTTCTGCAAGGAGCTGCAACAAGCCTGGGCCTAGGAGCCACCTCCTTGAGTTTGCAGTGAGGATGGCTGCCCTGGTTTAATAAGGATCAGGAGAAACAAATATGCCTACTAGATGTTTATTCAGGGAGAAATAACTCACAACATAGACAGATGGACACTGGCAGGTTCCTGGTCCCAAGGATGCCTCCGGATGCTCTTCTGTCCCCATGCTGCAAGCAAGAGCGCTCAGACATCAAGTATACCCTGCAGATATTAATCGACACAGGCATGGTATCAATTAAAAACAAAATAATGGGCTGGGGATAGTGTTCAGCTGGTAGAATGCTTGCTTAGCATGCACAGGCCCTGAGCTTTATCCCCAGTTCTACATAAACCCCGTGTGGTAGTGCATGTATTCAGGGATGTAGAGGCATGAGAATCAGAAGTTCAAGATCATCCTCAGCTACATAGTGATTTGAAGTTAACCTGGAACACATAAGACCCTGTCTCGGAAAAAAATAAAATAGGGCTGTCAAGATGGCTCTGAAGCTAAAGGTGCTTGCAGTCAAGGCTGACCACCTGCCTTTGGTCTCCAGAGCCATAAGATAGACTTTGGGCACAGATGCGAGACCCCTGGACCAGCGTTCCAGTTCCCAGAAGGGCTGACAGCTACAGTAGGTATCAGGACAAGGATCCAGAAATGGACCCAGACCAGGTTCACACACTTAGGCTTTAACATTGGAACCAAAGGCTATCTTGAAGGACAACATCCAGGGAGCCAGCAATGGGGAGGATGTTGGGTAGACTGCTCAGATGCTGGGAAACAGACTAACCACTGTAGTCATATGACTCCTGAGACAATGATGCAGAGGATTCCACTTGATATCAAAGTCCCTAGTCTAGCAAGGCACAGAGCTCCTTTGAAGGGACCAGACACCAATTAGATGCTGGAGGCCACAGGTGCATGTGGCCTTGACTCAGAGCAGGGAAGAGGCAAGGATGGGATGTGGCAAAGGGGTGAGTCAGTTGCTGGGATGCATCCTGCCTCTGGTGCTGTTTGTGAATGCCCTGGAGGCAGCCTCTGTTCTCTGGAAATAGGCCTTCAGTGAATAGCCAGGCTCCTCCCCCTGCTTTAGGGATGCTGAACTCTTCTACCACATTCCAGCTTCTGACACTCATTCACAGAGATGTGTAGACTCTCCAAGACAGCTTCTCAGGGCCTAAGGTTTTCCTAACTCTTTTTTTTTTTTTTTTTTTTTTGACGTGGCTTCTATCCTTAGACACAACTGTCCTCTGGATGGTTGTGGCAACAGTTTATGTTAAATCGTCAATGTAATAGATAAGAGAAAAGACAAGCCCTTGGGCGTGTTGATGAGGGATTGCCTGGATCAAACATTGAGATGGTAAGACGCAGTGTGGGCCTCAGCTCTGGACTGTGAAAAGGCAAGCAAAGTGTTCATCTCAGCTTCCTACTGTAAATGCAAGGTCACCTGTAGCTCCATGCTTCTGCTGCTGTCTGCCTCCCCCAACACAGTGAACTGCACCCTCAGACTAAACTCTCCCTTAAATTCCTTTGGTCATGCATTTTGTCTCAGCGATGCAGAAAGCATATGCACCCACTCTCTCCATCTTAGCAGCCCCCTTACCTTAACACCTGCTTTGTCCTTCCTCTGGGAATTTCATCAGTCCCAACTTCAGCAAGCCACTGTGTTTAGTTGAGTTACTTCTGTGTGCTGCTCAGCCATCTTCTTCCCTCACTGGGTTCCACTGCTACCCTTACCCCTTGGCCAGACCGTTGTGTGCTTCTACCTTTGTGATCTAGTGAGCCAGCCACACAAGACGTAGCTGTGTTCCTCTTTACTCACTTCCCATGGGTGCTGGCTACTGTCCAGTGAAGCCTGACCATCCACGTCTGGGTGGCAGGGTGGAGGCCCCAGGAAGTGGGTATGTGGAAATAGGTTCCTTCTTCTTCCCCTGGCTGCCAGGCAGAGGAGTAGAGAAGGCCAGCATCGGGATGCGGCTGGCCAGCTCTGGAGAGTACAGTTGATAAAATGATGGTTTCTTTGTCAGGAAATAACTCCTGAGTTCCCCACCTGACTGGCTGCCTGGATGTCTTCATGAAGGCCTGCAGACCTTCATTACTGCAGGTTGGAAGGCAGGCCCCTCCCTCATGGTGTATTTAGGGAGGAGCAGAAGTCAAGACCTTGCATCTTTTCATGTTGTGCCAAGCCCATTGGTCCAGCCAGCTCCAAGCAATAGGCTTCCTAGTGTCTTCTCTCCAGTTCATCATCTCCATCCCTAGGCATGGTCCTGATGTGGGGAGATAGCAACTGTGTGCAGCATCTTCAGTGTGAGGACCAGATATAACCTTGCCCCTCATGTACTTACTAGAGAGCAAGACTGTGTTTGCATAGTGTGGCTCTGTGCTGGCTTTGGCCAGGAGGAATAGATGCATGTCACGAAACAGCAATAAGGCCTCTGAAGGGGGACAGAGCTTGCTCAATACTGTGACTTACCGACTCTCTCACCATCTTCCTGGGAGGGCCTTGTACCTTCTGTTTGTGGGCAAGACTGTCTGATCAGTTTGGAAGGCTCTTAATCATCCTATAGGCAAATGTGGGTACCATTCTCCTCCTTTTAAGTTTCTGGCTCTGTCAAGCTTTCTGGGACCCCAGAAGCCTGTGTTCTGTTAGGAGGCTATCTGAGTCAGGAAAGAATAACTGCTGTCTGAGTCCAGCAGACCCCATCACCCAGAGGGTGACAATAAGTTGGGTAGCATGGTCCTGAGCTCAGTGCAGTGGAGGCTGACATAAGAGACTTCTCAGGAAGTCAGGCTCACCTTCGGCTTGGGAGCAACTTTGGCACTAGTCTGGGAGAGACAGCCAGCAGGTGCCTCCCAGTTGGGATTATGGGAATAAAAGACACAGGGCCTGGGTGTGCATACACACAAAAGAAATTGGAAGGTTGGGGAGAGGATGGGAAACTCCTCTGATCTCTGGGGTGACCTGTAGTTTGCTGAGGTCTTTGGGATTCGCCATCTTAAAGCTTTCTTGGTGGCTTCAGCTAGTCCTGTGAGCTAGCTTTGTGGGCTTAGTAAAGAATGGGCCAGTGACAGGGTTCTGTGGCTGTAGCCAGCAGGTGATCATATGGGATTGGAGTGAGGGGTTAGGGATGATGGGAGCATCTTCACTTGCCATCATCATTAAGGAGACTATCTCAAACTTCCAGGCCTCTGTGCCCTGGTGTTAATAGCCTAGGATCTGAGGACAAAATAGGGGCTGTGTCCAGCCTGGAGAAGTCCCATTGGGAGATACAGTCTAGACGGTTTCTAAAGGGCCAGGTAAAATGTTTTGGGACAGAAATCCTAAAGCTGTCTGAGAACAGGGCCTCTGTTGGCAGAGTGGGTGCTCTGGCTCCATTCCTCTCAGCTGGGTGGGGCTGGTTTTGAAGCCTTTCTTCTTTTTTAGTCTTCTACTTGTTACTCAACATCACAGGTTAGGAATAAGCAACGCTGTGAAGTACAAATGTTTTTCTCTGATGCCAGCTACTCCTGAGTGAGATAACCAGGGAATGAAATCAAACAAAACAAGCTTCTAGTTCTGCTTTCTGACGGCCACTCTAAGACAGAGCTCTTGCTTTTCATTTCTTATGGTTTAGACTTTCTTCTGGGATATTTCCTCTCTGGCTGAGATGGCTGCTGAGTGAGGGTCCCCACACTGCCCTTCACTATCATTTTTGAAGAATGCCTTTGCTAAATATATAGAATTATTTTCACTTTATAGACCATAGAAAATATTTTAATAAGATGGAGGAATTGATTCCAATATTTCTGGGGAAAACATAATTGGGTTCTGTCAACTCAGAGCACTTGATGCTGTCACCTGCTGGCAGCCCAGGATGAGACCATGCCTGCAGGGACATTCTAGGCTCTGGAGCTAGTTAGCTTACATGAAGGAAACTGTAGGAGTGGTCCTCATGTTCTGGGTCATGACAAAAATGTCAGCTTCCTGGGAGGGCTAGAAGATAGCCCCAAGTCCGTTCTTTAGGCCTTTGTGAGCTTCTAGAATGGCATCTCAACTCTTGTTTGATGCCTGTATTGGTTTTTCTCGTGCATTAACTCCAGAGAGCTAAAGGTCACGTTGGGCATGTGCAGCCACTGAAGCAAGCAGGTGTGTCAAGCTGTAATGATCTTTCTGGCAGGATAGACGAGGCCCTGGGGATTGAGTTTGGGCTAAGTATAAGTGAGGAAGCCAGTTAGTGTGAGAGTGACATTCGGTGGAGACAGGGAAAGCACATGGAATGTCAGAAGTCATAGGACTGGTAAACAGGTCACAAGGAGAAGCCCAAGTATCCAGCATCACAACCAAGAGGAGCACAGCCGTGTGGGTTAGGGAGTGTTTGAGAGACTCTCTCTGGTTTCAGACTCATGGGAAACAGTACCATTTCAGTCCTGGGCAAGCATAGCCCATGATGCCCCTGGGCCACTGGGATATGGACAGCAGGGTCTGGACAAGTGAAGTCACTCCAGAGCCACTGTCAAGAAGGAGCGCTGGCTCAGAAGAGTGGTTACAGCTAACTACAGATATGGCAGAGGTGCCAGAATAGGGTGTTCAAGAGCCCAAACCGCATGACTAGGAAAAAGCACAGGTGAAGGTGGAGAGAGTCAGGGTAGGTGGCCAGGTGGTCAAGGAGGAGCTTCAAGATAGGTCATATATGGAACGGCTAATGAGTCTAGAATGGGGACACCCATGTGGCTTACTAAACAGGGTGACGTGGCACCGTTTAGACACCGTCAAATCAGTGTAATAGAGGCTGAAGTAAAGACCGCAATAGGAATGGAGGGTGGGTAACAAAATGGTGTTCTGGTGACTTGCTCATGCTAGGGCCCTCCTCTTGACAGGAAGTGGAGAGATAGCCTGGTAGAATCAACCCAAGGCCCAAGTGGTTTTCTGTCTGAAGTTTCCCTGCCCCGGCCTGTGCTCAACACTTCACTTTTGCCTTAACTCACTGCACCTTTTCCTGTGTCCCTCCTCAGTGTCCCTCTCACATTTCTCATGACTCATACCTGGCTTTAGGCCAGATCCCAGCTCAACTCTTGATGAGACCACTTTGTAGAGGACTGTAGGGCTTTGAGGAGTGTGTGTCATCAACATGACTCATAAACACAGTTACCAGCCTCTACTGCTTCATAAGGGATTTCAACGCAGCAGCATTCTTCAACTGTCTGAAAGTTCATCCCATTTGTCTTATCTTTATATTAATTAATTAAAAAATTTCTAAATTAAAATATAATTCCATTGCCTCTTTTTCTTTGTCACACACACACACACACACACACACACACACACACACACACACACACACCTAAATATATATAACTATAACCTGCTCAGTCTATGGTATAGACTGCTCAAAGCCCATCACCCTCACAGTGACACACTCCCTCCTACAAAGTCACACCTACTCCAACAAGGCCATACCTTCCAATAATGCCACTCCCTTTGGGGGATATTTTCTTTCAAACCACCTCACCTGGTGGAATGCTCTCCTCACGGCCATAGATATGTTTACAGAAAATGTCATGGAGACCACTATTCAGCATTAACTAGATGTGGCATTGCAGATGCTTAAACTGGATCCAATTAACATGGATTGAGTACATCTGTATGAATTCACAAAGTGGGTAGATGGGCACTAAATTGTGTAGCCCATCAGAGCTGCCTGTAGTGTGATTATTAGCCTTTAATAAGATAATGAACAGGAAACAAATCTCTGAATAATACTAGCAGACTTAAGGCAACTTCTGTCAATTTCTGCAATATCAGTGTTTAAAATTAGAATACTGAGGAGGAGCCAGGTCTGGAAGTATGAGCCTGTAATGCCAACACTCAAGAGACTGAGGCAGAACACGGGAGTTTGAGGCCAGCCTAGACCATATAGCAACATCCTGGCTTAAAAACCAAACAGACTTAAAGTAAATCAGAGAGATGGTTCTCCTAAACCAGGGACATAGGCCAGACTGTATTGTGGCTTACCTTATATTCAGATCTGGACTTGTGCTAAGTTCTAGTCAACAGACTATGACCAAAAAGGCCTCCTACTTGAAAGTTCCCTCCAAGTCTTGTTTTCTTCCTCATCTATAGTGAAAACTGAGGATGAAATGGAGAACTGAGCCATAATGTGGAAGGAGGCTGGGATCCCAAACAGGTGCTGAGGATTCTAGCTAGGAAAATCTACATTATTCTGAGAGGGGGAAATTACAACTTCTTAGACACACAGATGGATTAGTAAGTTAGGTAGAGCTAATTACAACAAGTTACGTAAGTCAGTGCTCCTGAACAGGCAACACTTAGTTACCTTAAGCTTGACTGACTAATTCTTCTGAGCTGACTCATTTTCCAATGCTGTATGTTAAAAGTAACCTAGATGTCATGAAACCTCAGAGCAGCTGAACGACTTTAAAGAAAGTTGAATTGGTGTGTGTACTCTGGAAGAAGGCAGGGGGGAGAGGGAAGCAAGTGAACTTTGGGAGATGCTATAGGATGTGAGTTTAGCGGTTAAGAACAGGATTTGGGAATATGCATGCCCATTCTAATGTGTTTATAACAATACCACACTAAAACATTTCTTAGGCATATGTATGCCAGTTGGACAGGTCTGGAGAGCATTTTTGAAGGGTGGACATTTTTGCCAAGTTATGGTGGAGCATTCTGAGAATTCCCTGGACTGCCCCCTGCTCCAGAGGGTCAGTCCCAATGGGGCTGAAGGGCTGAGTTCAATTTGAGAGACATTCTCCTACTTTACGGCCCTCTTGACCAACTTGCTAATCAGTGGCCACTTATTGGAGCCCAGAGCCTAGGGGGAACAACACCTGTATACACACGTGCCCATGAGAGAAGACAGTGGTAAGGGTGAGAATCCAGGGGCCAGTGTGTCTGAATGTTCCCGAGTGTCCATTCTTCTCTCTCGAAGATCTTGCTTGCCTCGGGCTACTTCTTACATGGTGTCTCAGGGCATTTTTGAAAATGAGCAATTTCTTGGAACCCAGTCATGTTCAAGGAGCAATGCACTATTACTTCCCTTTTAGACTTCCTGGGTCCTTCCGGTGTGTGGTCACAAATGACAGTGACATTATGTCTACAGGGTAGGGATAGGTTGCCAGGTAAGGCATGGAAACTGTGTATAGGATGTGTTTCAGAGATTGTGTCTCTGAAACTCAGACGCACTAGGTGGCCCTGTGTCTTTGTTCCCTCTCCAAAGGCCGGCACCCTCGTAGGGAGATGTCACAGCATTACCACTTATCTCCTCATAGGTAGGCTTCTTATGGATATCCTCCTGCTTCAACTCAAATTAATCCCCACTTGTGAAGGCCACACAGTGTTCTGGGTTGAAGTAGCCATCAAAACCCCATTGGCTCTTTGAGAGTAGTTCTTTTAGCTTATTGAATATTCCAGAAATGTATCCTTGATGCTTTCCTTCTTCCCAGGAGGTATCTAAGCCTTGGTAAGTGTACTTTATCCATCAGGGAAGTCATAAGATAGTTGTTTGGTCTTCTGTTTACATTGAGCATCCAGCAAAGGCCAGGAGAACACCCCAGTATCCAAGCCTTGCAGAAGGTGAAGAAGGAGCCTGCAGGTCCAGGCAGACTCTGAACTGTTTCCTCTCCAGAGAATGCAGATCTGGTCTCAGAATGCCTGTAGAGGAAAATATAAGCAGTCACTTACACGTTGCTGTGTTTTCAGACTTGGCTTTTGCATAGACAATTGCATGCCTGCTCTTTAATTGGACCCGACTGACTGTTCAATGTCCTATACGTCCATGGGTCAACTCTCTTTTAATTCCAGTTCATACTCCCCTAGTCCCACTGGACCTTAGTGGTGGTGGACTTGAAAGAATTATTTCGTGTTATCTCTGATCATTATTCATAAGTAAGAGGGTGACCTTGGAAGTTACCTAGAAGGATATACGGTGTTAATTGATGCTGGTGTTTGGTTCTGGGAGGGTGTAGCTTGGCCTAGCAGTCATCTGGGAGACTGTGCTGGGGAATATGCAGTTCCAGCCTGGGCTATATGCTGGGGCTCTGATCGGGATGCTCTGGTCTCAGGGTGTAGATGGAAGCAGGCTTCTTTTGTGAAATAGAGATCTAAAGCCTTTGGGTGATGTCTCCTCTGCCTCTAGTCAGGCGCTTTTGACCTCTGAATGGGAGGTTTCAGTAGTCAGCTGTGTTTGCGCACACAGACAGAATGGGGGCAGGTGGTGGATCTGGGGTTTGAGAACCAGTCATAGGAATGCCTGTGACTCAGAGGGAGGGCTGGATGCCTGTTACTATGGTATTGGTTTTTGAAATAAGAAAAAGCTTTATTGCAGGTCAGCTGACAAGGAGACAGGAGGCGTAGACAAATTCATCTCTGGTTGGCTGGTAGTGGAGGTATTGTAGCAGTCCAGGAAACGGGGGAGCTAGCATGTGACTGGGACCAGAGAGTTTGCAGTTTCTTATTGTGGTCCCTCCTGTGACTGTCAATGACACCCTTACCTCATAGATAGGTCCACAAGGCCCCATTCCTGTGCCTCAGGTTGTGCTGGTGAGACTTTTGTCCAGGCAGGCTCTCAGTTTGCTTGTATGGCCCAGTAAGACAGTATTCTTAGAATATTTAGATTCGTGGCCAGGCTCTCGGCCAAGAATGGGTTCATGTGGAGGCTAGAAATGCAGTGAGAACATGCATGGTGGCCAATGTTGCCACAGCCTGGTGGCACCCTACAGAATCGCTTGGGCTAGATGGGGGCTAAAGGGAGCTTGCCACGGAGTGTCTCCAGAGTCAGCTACTATTAGGTACCTCAGTGAGCTCTCATCTGCCTACACCAATATTATTGGATATTTCTTTTATATCTAATCCCAACCCCTCCTGAGTCCAGGACTTCAGGTGACCACATGACTCAAGTAGAAAATAGTACACTTGACCTTTTCTCACACGGCCCTAATGGTCTCAGAGTCTTGGAAGCCATTCCAGGGTGGCTCTGAGAAGAGACCTCTGGCCCTCTCACAGGTGTCCCTGAATTGGTCTGAAAAGACTGAGGGTCTCATCCTCACTGTGGATGCCACCCAGATGACCACAGCAGGAACACTCAGAGGAGGTGAGACACTTGGGTCTGAAGGTCATGCTGGAAGCCTCGTGTTCTCATACCATCACTCTTATGGATATCGTACATAAGAATGAGTCCTGCGGGGACCTTCCTCTCATCTGTCCTTGAGTCTAAGGCTTTTTGTGAAGCGTGGCCCCTTGTATTTCCAGGCCCATACAGGTTAGTCTTCACCCTTGCTCTGTGCTGACACCATCTTAGAGACAACAGAAGCCACAAGGATATCCTCGTGGCTCATTTCCTGACTTCTTATTTTGCTTTGTGTCGACTGAAGGCTATATGTAAGAATCTGCTGTCTGGTTTCCTAAGACTTGGTCTTTCTGCTTTTGCCCAAAACTGTATCCTGAGGTACTTAGAGGAAGGGGCACGACAACTGAGGCCAATCAAGGCAAAGTTAGAGCCTAGGCTTTATTTTTTCCTTAGCTGAATCCAGGATCTGTCGACTCCAGGGAAGTCTCTTGGCTCCTCACAAGCCATTGAGCATGGACCCTAATCTAGGCCCCACTTCAATTATCAAATGACTCAGAGTTGAGTCTGTTTTTTCTAGCATTCTAGCTCCAGGGGTCTCCTCTGGGACTGGATAAGGCGATAGGCTGAAAGAGGCAGGTATAAATAAGAGAATAAGCAGGTATAAATAGAGCTTGCCTTTGCTGTCAAAATCCAACTCCATGTGCCATATTAAATTGCTGGCATGACATCAAGCACCATAATCCAAAGTTGCATAAAGTGGCCTTAGAAGATTGGCCTCTCTGTTTTAGAGGACACAGACTGAGCTGAAGGTCCTGGAAGTTTCCTGGAGGGCTATGAAGAGGCTCTACCCCAGGTTTCCAGCCTAACTTCAGGTTGATTCTAGACAAGGCTTTGTTTTCTTATAGAAACATCACCCCAACTGCCACTGGCTCATACATCTGTAGTCTGATTTCCATCATGAGGACAGCAGTTACATTATATTCCAGCTCATTCTAATGACTTCATGCCAAATTGATTTCCTCTGTAAAGGTTTCGTGTGCAGTTGGTTAGAACCTCACAGGTTTGCTAAATCTAAATCTAACCCAGATCTGTGTCCCAGAGAGAGTAAGGCCTGTTAGACTTCTGCTGGAGCCACTGTTACACTGAGGCTCAGTAGACTGCACAGCCTCAGCTTAACTCTGGTATGATGGTGATTATTCTACAACTTGTCTGGTCTGATATCTTTGGGTTTAGTGATACAACCCTAGAAAATTTCATGGGGTCAAGTTGGTCACTTGTGTAGATAATATTAGAAAGTTTCATATGCTTCAGAAACCCTCTTTCCTCCTAGGCCACCACTTTCCCTTCTCTATGTCATTAAGATGTCCCACGAACTTGCCTTGGTGTGGCACAGTGATGCCTCCTCTTCTAGAAACTCATTCCTGACCAGCTTTGTCCTCTTTAGGCTCTGGAAGTCCATCTGTGGTGTTATTGGACAGCATATGCTGCTTTTCTCCTAGCTCTCATGTAGAAGTGGCCCCAGAGAGGCTGATGAGCCTAGTGTCTACGCTTGGACCTGACCTGGGCCATAACTCTCCAGCCCCATATACCTCCTCCAGACATTTGCAAAGCCTTGACGTTGGTTCCACAGCTCAAGTCAGCTATGTAACTCTTCTCCTTGGCTTCAAAGTCTCAGTTGGAGGGCTTTGGGACCTAGCCCAGGTACAAGGCTGAGACCTGTTGGCATAACAGATCATCATGAACTTACAGTGGGACATGCTACAGGTAATTAGAAAAGTGCCAGTCACTTGCTGAGCTCATATCACCTGCCAGTGTTCTCCAGTTTTATAGGCTTGAGATCCAGGTGTCTCTGGGGCACCTGATTTAGGAAAGTCTTCTAGCACATTCACAAAGGCAACCACTGGAATTCCCGGGAAAGGGTGCCTTGCTTTTGCAACAAAAAGGAGCTTGAGGCTTGAGACACCTGGCTGAGACATGGGTTACTCACTGGAGCCTAGGTAGATCAGATAATCCTGTGACATAAAGATCGTGGATCACAGTGTCTCCTAAAGTTCACAGTTGACCACCTGGCTTTTATCAGCTAGGAATCTGCCCATTCTTTCTCCATTTTCTGTCTTTGTCTGGCCTTGTGGCTTCCTGGGATTCATGCCCAGAGCCAAGGTATTTCAGATACTGAATGGCCAGAGCATTTCCCTATTGCCCAGCATGCATAAGAAGAAGAAAGACATAAGATTGTCCTTCAGGTGTCCTGCCTGCCATTTCCTGGAGGTAGAGACATCCTATTACTCACTTGTGGAATCTTAGCCATTTAACATCTCCCTAAAGTTGTCCTGTTCTGAGAATTATTTCTCTCTTACTGGCTTACCTTTCTATTCCCAATACAGGAAAATGTTGGTTCTATTTCTGGACTCCATTTTGTTTTGTAGAATTATAGTTTAATTGTCCTTCCAGACTAGACCTGAGGAGATAAGGCATGTGCTCCTTCCTCTCCAGAGCCCCCATGTTCACCCCTATCTCAAGCATGGTTGGAAGCAGCGTCATCCATGTTGTATCTATTAATTGGGTTGGGACTCCTTGTTAACTGCTCCTGTGTGTTACCAGCTGTGAGGCTTCCCTGGTTTCTATCTTAGTGATAGATGAAATTTTTTCCCACATCACAATCTCTTCCTAGTTCACTTCAACTCTAGTTGCCTTAAGGGGGGGTCTAATGGGAATTCTAGCTGAAAGGATTGTCACTTGTTCCTGGAGGGACAAAATCATCCCAAGAACAAAGAGATTATAAATCTGAATGTCTCCAATAGCTGACAGTCACAGTGGTATCTTCAGGTCAATCCAGGCCACCCTGGATTGTGAGGACTTTCTGGGGTTGTAGATCCAGAGACTCAGCTGGGTTTGAGGCTGGCACTTTCTGGTCCTCTGTGGCAGATTCTGAGGACAAGTCTATAACTAGAGGCTAGGTCCAGGACTCACACAGGAGCCAATAGGAGGGGTTGAGTCATGCGAAGACCTTACTAGCTCAGGTAGAAGCCTCACACAGGATGTGTCTCTAGAAGATGGTCCAAGATACAAGACTGTTTCCTCTTAGAGTATTGGATCATTCCTTGGTCTTAGATACCACCTCTCTCCCTGGGGCTGTAGCAGAGGAAATTGAGGCTCATTGCTTGGGTAAACCAGGAGTTTCGCTACAGTGTTCCATGTGGTATAAACCCATTCCCTCCCCTGACTGGGTTGCCAGTCTATGACTCAGGACAGCTAGATGGCATATAACTTGGTTTCGACATTCTTAGCAAGTCTTTAGTCCTTCAGAACACACAGAATACCCTAGGAACTCATGGCTCATGATGGCTAGTGCTGTGGCCATCTCTAGAGAAGTTGTAGGATGACAGACCCAGTCCTTCCTTCTGACCCTACTGATGGATTCTCTTAAACAATTAGGACTCTGCAGGTTTCAGCTTTTGGTGGAGCTTTGCCTTTTGCCCATATCCCCACTAAGGGCCCCTCCTGCCACATCCACCTCCCCACATAGAGTCCCTATTTTAGCTACTCTTTGCTTTGCTTTCCTGAGCTCTAGGGCTGGTCTAAAATGGCTCCATTTCCATGCTTCCCTTACTTAATAGCTTACAGCATCAAGGCTTGGTAAGTTTATTGGGAGCATCTTTGGTTCAACCTGGGCAGAAGGGTTCCAGTAATGTCTAACTGGGGGCTCCTATGTTCTCCTAGATCAGTTCCTGAGGCTGGCAGCTCTTACCCAGGGTCTGTTCTGAAGCTTGTGGTTGCTGTATCATCTTCTGTTGCTCTTTCTTCATGAATACTGGGAGATGTCCATCTGTCTTTCTGCTCATGTGGAGATTTCCATGTGTGATGGCTGAAGGAGCCTCCCCGATCTTTCTCTACAGGTGGTGGCTGTTCTCCCAGGAGCAGCCGAGTACTCTTCCTATGGGAAAAATGCTTCTAGAACAGGATGGACGCACATGAATATTTCAGGGACTCATGGGCTTTTCAATGATGCATGTGCACTGTTGTTATGAAAGAGAAGGATGTAGTTATCTTCACATGGAACACAACACCCCAGCTCTTCTTTATTCTTGTAAAGCCATAAACACCAATCTTTCCTAAAAGTGCTGGAACTCTCTCAAGACACCTATACCAGAAACGTTTCTCTCATGCAATGGATTCTTGAAATACTATTCACAATCTTTCACTACAGACACCGTTTGCTCTGCCAATGCACATGTTCTATTACAAATAAAGAAATAGATGTGCCATGTTTACATTGGACCACATTATCCCAAATCTAGTTCAGATATGCAATGCCTCAAACCACTGTCAATAGTATGTGCCATGGAACTTGCTGACAAATGTTAACACTGAGTTTCTCCAGAGTTGCTGGGTACAGATTGACCTGGCTCATTGATGTTGGCCTCCACAATGAACTGAGCTTGTTTGTAAGTACTGTTTTGTCTCTATACCAACTCATTCGCTTTGCTGTCTCTGAATGAATGATCATGAAGCTGGCCATGGGCCTCTCTTGGAAATGATGATTCCTGGGGTTCAGTGGAACACTGATCCTTCCCAGATTCACTCAAGAGACCTACAGCACCTTCCTTCCACTGTGCGTGCCTTCCCTGTTCTATTCCTCCTTTCAAGCATGGTTATTTTCAGAGTATGGGCATGCTGGCTGCTTATCCTTCCTTGCTCCTCCTGTATCCAAGTGTCTGTCCTGTAGCTCTGACTTCCCTTTCTTTTTAAAGAGCTATTAGTTTTTATTTTACATGTATGTAGGGGCCAGAAGAGGTTGCCAGGTTCCCTGGAACTAGAATTATAGACAGTTGTAAAGCTGTCATATGGTGCTGGGAATCCAACCCAACCCAGCAGCCAGTGCTGTTAACCATGTGGCCATCTCTCTAGAATCCTGGCTTCTCTTTTCTCAATTTCTACATGACACTTCTAAGACCAGCAGCCCAGGAGAGATATTGTAGTCACTCTGTTCACATGAAGACTGCTGTTAGTTTGATTCCTCCTGTTCAGTTGAGCATAGAGCCAGGGCTTTTTCAAGAAAGTCTTTGGTTCTGATAAGATTCTTGTCTTCTTTAGAACTTTGAACATGGATCTGTGCCCTCCCACTTGAGGTCTGAGATCCTGTGCAATAAAATCCATAGACAAAGAATGGATGTTGGTCTGTGTTGGGGTGGATGTGGCATGTGGTCCCAAAGTGTCTGCTTTGGGCTGGTGGGAGTGAGGTAACACATTGAGTCTCCTGCTGGGACCACCGTTTGCTCTTGCTGACTCAGTTTGGTCTGCTCCTTCCTCTGTCCCATGAGCCTCTGACCAGGGCTTAGGTCCCACGAGTCAGACTCAGATCTGATGCTCAGATGCTATCTTACTGACTTTGTTTCTTTATGCTGACATGTTTGTTATTTACTTGGGTAGAGACCATAGTCTGGGTCCTCGCTATTTAGCCATAGTTATTCCTGAGAGCTATGTCCTGATTGGTAGGTAGGTAGAGAGAGGGGGAGGGAGGGTGGAAAAAAAGGAGAGAGAGAGAGAGAGAGAGACTCTGAGCTTGGCATGACTTTTGAAACTTCAAAGCCCACCCCCCCCTCAGTGACATATTTCTTCCAACAAGGCCACACCCCCTAATCCTTTTAATTCTCTCTAATGACTAAGCAATCAAATATCTGAGCCTATAGGAGCTGTTCTTATTCAAACCACCACCTGTGCCTTCTCACCTGAATGCCTTCCCCAAATCCTCTCCCAGGAATAACCACTCAGATGCCTCCATCTCTCAGTATAAACTGTGCTGAGAACAACTTTGCCTTGTCTGCCTGCAGGACCAATATTTTGGTTGCTATCCTTTAGGAGAGTCGGATTGCTTAATTTAACAAAGTGATAACCAGATTGTTCTCTGGGATAGCTGCCCAGGGCATATTCACAGGGAAGGCATCCATATTCCTGTCTCACTGAATCCCTATTAAGAACCCACACAATCCAGCTATCTAGCACTCGGCAGTCTAATTGGTATGAAGGGATTCCTTTGTGTCATTGGCATTTCTGAGTTTGAGCATTTTCTTAGGAAGCACTTTGTATGGTCTTGACCTTGTCATTCCTCCTGGGATTTCTCCCTTGGTCTCATTTCAAAGAACATCCTCTTAGTCAAGATGCTGGCCCCTCACGGAATTTAGACAGGGCTCACCGTTCTGGCTTCTGTAACCTGATTCTGAGCTCAGTGGAAACAGCATGGTTGTCCTGATCAACTTCACATCTCTGTTCTATGGTTTATGCCATTAGTCTTACAAAGTTCTTTGGGGCCCACAGCCACATAATACATAACTTACATTCCCTCCTATTAGGTTTGTAGTAATAAAAACGGCTATGTCTAAGACACCTCTCTAGATGACTGTATGCATAGAGTGGTATGGCTCTTAACTTGCTGGGTAATAGAGGATGGTTTTGAACTTCTGCTTCCCCTTTCCAAGCACTGAGATTACAGATGTGCTGCCATGCCTGATTTACATCCAACGGTGTGGGATCCAGTCTTTCTTTTTCCCTCTGGGATTAGCTTGTTTCCCTGCCCTACTTAGACTTGGATGGAGATTTGTGGCCACCGTTTTCACACTTGTGCATCTGGGTCTTCCTACCTTGTTTTGTGTGTCCTTGTGCACAGACCTTTGTGCACAGGGTTTTGTCTCTGGCTCCTACTGACAGGACAAGTCCCCTTCATGCTGTTTTGTGGTTGACTTAGCTATTTTTAGATTCTTTTCTCCATAGAATTTTAGAGTAAATTCATATTTAAAGAAAAGGATTTGAGATTATATTGACTTTATGAACTAACCTGGAAATAACTAAGATTTCAAGTAATTTATGGTCTTAAACTAATTTTCTTATTAGACCTTAAGGGAATACCTTGAAAACCTTACAACTTGCCTTTGTCTGGTTCGCTAAATCTGCTAATTCCTAAATAGGAGGCTCATTAGAAGACCTCTTGATAGACTTTTTATTTACATATGTAAATGAGGCCATACGGTGGTAGACTTTACTGAAATCAGCTCTCATTTCTACATTAAAAGCTACTGGATCACAGTATAATCCTAGGTAGCAACCTCTTTAGTGTGTTGTGTTTTTGTTCACAGGTGACATGATCTGAACTTCCCTGTCTGGGATTTCAGTGACCTTCCATAGCAGTAAGAAAGTCATTCTTGCAGAAAGTTGAAGGGATGCTGAAGAAAGTAGGAACCATACAGGAATATGCCACCAAAAAGGGTTAGTATGTGAGTTCTGGAGAGTTCATGGGTTAAGGTGACCCCAGACATGAGTGGGAAAACTGAGTCTTGGTTCACCCATCTCTGCTATAGTGTTTACTTTCTGGAAACCCCAGACCATAACCAAATTAAGAAAGGATATATTTTCCAGTCCCATGCAGGCCTGTCAAAGTGGACCTCTTACCAGCTCACCTGGTGGTGTGTTAGAAGTCTGACTATGACTACAGTGCACTCCCTCTCTGTCCCTGTGGGATTGTTCTACCAGTAAACATACTACATGTTCTACATGTAGACGTCTTGCCTAGCTGTTCTAGTCTCATCGATGTTGATGTGATAAAACTTTCTGACCAAAAGCAACTTTGGGAAGAAAAGGATTTGTTTGGCTTATAATTCCTGGCCATAGTTCATCACTGAGGGAAGTCAAGGCAAAAACTTGAGCAGGAATTTGAGGCAGAAACAATGGAGAAATGTTGATGGCTGACACACTCTGGCTCATGCTTATCTAGCTTTCTTGTACAGACTGGACCCATCTGCTTAGGGCTAGCACCACTCACAGTAGGATGGGCCCTTCTCCATCAATTGACATGCCCATAGGCCAATCTGACAGAGGTAATTGTTCAATTGAGGTTCTCTCTAACCAAATGTGTTAACTAGACAACTGAACTAAGCAGGACACAGAGCCTGATCCTGGGGTCTCCACTGACACCTGTAGGCTCTCTTAAAGAGCTCGTCAGCAGTTCTGGCATTTACATTCTCCTTTGCTGGTTCCCACAGGACTCCCTGGGGGAGAGACAAGCACTTTGCAGCAGCTGTGTTCAGAGCAGACCACTGGCTCTCACCCTCTAGCTATGTGGGAAGTCCACATGGTAGCACGGATTCATCAGTTAATACAGGCAACAAGGTCCACATGCCAGATGCAAGCTGAAGGACAGCAGTGGGTCACCTCAGCTTGGGAGGCCACATTTCACAGGAGGTGTTGCAGGGTTCTGTCAGGCTGGGTTCTGCCTGTGGGATCTCTAAGGCTGGCTCTTGACACTAACAAAGTGCTGATGCTTTGGGACAGGTGACCTCCATGTTGGAGGCCACTGAGGTGGACGTCCCTCATAGACTAGTTAGGTTTGTCACACACACTGATAGGGCTCACCCTCGTGTCCAAAGAGGAAATATTGGAGTCTGTTCGTGAAAGCTCCAGAAGACTCTGCTGTTCTGGTGTCACGAGACAACTGATGCTGCTGTGAACATGACCTTTGCTTGCCATCCGTGGCAGGCCCCTGAGAGTCGACTTTGCACAGGACTGGTCTGTGTGGAAGTGATGTTGTTTCTTATCTAACACACGGTGAGTGTGACAAGTGTTCGGGTGCCTGATGTTACTGAAACTCAGCGACTACTTCTGTGCCTTCTGTTTCCCAGCACCACTGTCTCACCAACAACCCTCGACTTGACGTGGGTGGAAGGAAGACATGTTGCTTCTGACTCTAGGCAGTGGATGGTGCTGTGTCTCTCATGCTCTCTCCATGCAGACAGAGGTGGTGCTGAGGCTTGTGTGTTCACAGACAACCTACATTTGTTCTTTGCTTGTGTAGAGACCATAGCCTGGACCCCTGCTATTTAGCCGTAGTTATTTCTGGGAGCTGTCCCGACCCCTCACTCACTCTACTTGCACTCAACTGTCAAGGCCATGTAGGAAGCCCTGTGCACTGCCCATATACCATGGAATATGTCACTTATAGGTCTGCTCACCCCCCAACCTGAACAAGTCTTCCTGGATTCCATCTGCTGTAGTAGCTCTATCCGCTATAGCCTGGAGGTATAAAGAGAGCTTAAAGCTTGTCTTTAGGAAGCTGGAGGTAATGAGTGACGACAGATCACAGGCAGTGTGTGACAGCCCTGGGCTATAACAGAGGCACAAGCCAGAGAAATATTGAACTGGCTTGGGAAGTGTCCTCTGCCTGAGAGCCAGGGATCAGGCAGAGGTGCTTAGATATTGGTAGAGGCAGGGTGGGGTGCTGTGTGTGGGGTGCACTTGGTGGCACAATGGGACTTCCAGCTCCACACAGCTACCCTTGGGTCCACTGTGTTGGGGCCAGTGATATAACTGGTCATGCTATTTAGTGAACTTTGCTCTAGCGCAGTGGTTTTCAACCTTCCTAATACTGTGACCCTTTAATATAGTTCCCCATGTCATGGTGACCCCCAACCATGAAATTATGTTCATTGCCACGTCATAACTGCTACTGTTATGAACAATAATATAAATATCTGATTTGCAGAAGATTTTAGGCAACCCCTGTGAAAGGGTGTTTCAACCCCGAAGGGGTCATGACCCACAAGTTTTTGACTCAGTGCTGGATGGCCCAGTTAAAGTTCTGGCTAGAAATGTCAATGCTGAGGGAGTCTGTGGCTGCACCCATGGCCTACTACCATATGTGGCACAGGTGCTCTCTGGGACAGGGATTCAATGTCCTCTGCTGTTTCTCCTTCCCTTTCCCCCTCCACTACAGTTTTCCAGCTGTGGTGCCTATTTCTGATAGCTGCACTGGGCCTTGGTTCCCATTTTGTGTTCTAGTACTTTCAATACCGACCTTCTGTCACCCTGAGACATGACGCCAGAGACATCCATCAGCCCCTACATGGCAGTTGAGCCAGCAACTGGAGTTCTTGCCTCCACAGTGTCCCCACAGACAGTCTTTCTGCTCAGACATAACGCGTCACTTTAAGCGTAGCTCCTTGAAGCCCTTTCTTACTCCTTTAGTCCCCAGAGCTCTTGAGGGAGAGTTGGACAACAGACTCAGCCAAAGTCAATATGAAGGACCTTAATGCTTACAAACACATACCTGCGAGAAGCATATTTGGGCCTGGGTCAAATGTGCCTCACCTCCTACAGTCTATGAAGCCATGGCTAGAAACCACTGCTTGGTGTCAGCCCTCTTGGTTTGTCTGTGATGGAAGGGGCAGGGTAATCTATAAGTACTATGTCTGGAAGTAGTGGATGATGAGACAGGTATGGAGAACAAAATGTGAAAGACACCTGCTTTTGAACTAGTTGGGAGGTGTGTGATAGATAGATTACCAAGCTGCATTCCAAGAGGCAAGAAGATGAGGGCTGGTCATTACCGTGACTCCCAGTGTGCCATGAGCAAAGTGCAAAGGCTGAACTGATGGCTGCAGGGATTCACTTGGCAGCAACCCAGCCAGCCCCTGGGTCCCAGGATAAAGCACATCGAATCTGGGAGGTGACACAGTGGTGACTTAGACTCCTATTTTGTAACTGGAGGGGGCCTGACAGGTTTGTTTAAAAAATATCCATCTATGAGTTTCAGTGATATTTAGCCTCATTGTTTCCCATACAGCACTGAATCTGACATAGGTCCACTCTCCCAGAAGCAACTGGCTTTGTGGAATGATGGGAAGTTTCCTGGAGCCTCCATCCTCGGGCTGCCTGAGATCTGCTGCTGTGGGAGGCTGGTGCAGCAGGCACTCCCAGCCAGCCTGCTCAGATGTGGATGTTGCTGAATTTGGCATCTCCTGCTGATGGCAGAAACCTGTTGTCTTCCCTACCCTAGATTTACCAAACTGGATTCCCGTTCCTTGGGTTCTGGTTCTGCTAGCCAAGAGGCCTTTGTTACCAAAGAGAAAACACTTCTATGTTGGGGTATAACTTTGTCACTGAAATAAAGACATTTGGTCCTCTACAGCTATTTTTGAACAGGCAAAGGGGTGACTTGCAATGCTGGCAGGGATGACACCAGTATGAGGTCACTCCATGCAGTAGGGTCCTGCTGAGTGTGACATAGAGACCCAACCCAGGGAATCCACATTCAACCCTACCAAACTTAGTCGGATTAGCAGATCACTGAAGGCCTGTTGAAAGTGAACTCAGTAACAGACTTGGACCATTCTACTATTATGGAGCCCAACCAGCTGAGAAAGGAAATACAACGGCGGTTTTGTCATAATTAAGAGTCCTTCTTTAGGTCAACATGTAGGCACTTGAGAGAAGAGGTGCATACTCTCTCTCCTACTAACATGGTTTGATCAAGCAAGACCCCCTGAAGCAGTGTCCTAGGTGATCCAACATTCAAAACAGCTGGGACAAGGCAGCCTTGCAGACCACTACAGCCAGGATTTCTGTGTCTTCTTAGGATCCTCAAGACAGCGCCCCCTACCAATAGGAAGCAGTTTGAAAAGAACAACACCCAAATTCCCAAATATTGTCTATAAATGTTTGTTTTCATTTAAATGGGGTTGGTTATAAGTGGTTAATGATCACAACCAATCTCTTTTTAAAGATAAAAAGGGGATTATGGTATAGAAATGAATACTTTGTTTTGGAATAGATTTTCATTTATCATTACAAATTTAAGGTCAATTTTGTGATATGTATATTTCTCCTCTTGTTTAGGTATTGTATTTATATAGCTCATTTAAAAAATGTAATATGTAATTTACTACAGATTATAAATAGTTATTATAATAGTCAAAACTTATGTTAGGATTTCTAGATATACAGAGATATATTTGAGATAAATAAATATTCTTCAAACCTTTCAAAGACCTACAGAATAAGGCATTTAATGTGGTTTAGGGTTTTTCTTAACAATGAGGCACAACTGCTCCTGGCAACACCACCTGTGTCAGAAAGGAAGATGAACATCAAAGAAACTCGTTACAGAGTTTTCTCTCAATATGGCAAGACTGGCCATTTGGACAAGATACTTCTCTTGTCTGTACTATTTGACTTTATGCTGTATAAACTGGACATGCAGGACCCACAGGAAAGTGACCGTTAAAACAAGATGGACAAGATAGGTTTCCTGCTTCATGGAAGAGTCTGCCAGACATTCTACAGGCAGGACACAGAGAAAAGTGACTGACAAACTGCCAATACAGGTTCAAAGTTTCCTGCTTTGCTGAGGAGTCTGTCAGATACACTATGGCCTATAGGCTAAAGATGGAACATTACAGAAGAACTTTGGGTGATTGATCAGGTAGTGAGATATCCCTTTCCTTTCTAGAGTTTATATATTATTCTTCTGTGGTCTTTGATGGAGTTGGAGATAGATAGTTATGGTTACAGTTTTCCTTAGTTAGGATTAAAGATAAGTTACATATAAGACATTAGACTTACAAAGATAGGATAGATGATGAACTACTTTTCTTAAATCTTGCTAAATGTTAATGAACTAAATATTGTTTATAATAGTTCTTATTTGATAACTATTTTGTTATATATTTTACTATGTTAAAGTTAAAACCATTCTTTTTATTTTAGACAGAAAAGAGGAGATTATGGGAGATGTTCTTCTGTAAATATGTTTCTCTTACTGGTTAATGAATAAAGCATTGTTGGCAAATAATAAGTCAAGATAGACAGGACTAGGAGACAAGGAGGATTCTGAGAGAGGGAGGAGAGTCAAGATGTAGGGACTTGAGAAAAGAGGTCCAGACCCTCTCTCTAGTAAGATAAGACCACATGGAAACTCTTAGATCAATAGAAATGGATTAATATTTAAGACAGAGCTAGCCAATAAGAAATACTAGCAACTGGCCAACAGATTCATAATTTAATAAAATCTTTCTTTAATCTTGTGATTAGTGTTTACCTCAGTCCTCTAAAGAGGTGATCAGCATATTCTAGCCTGTGGCTCCTGACAGGATTGGGACAGAGTTAAAAAACAGACAGGAAGTCACACCAAAGCTATCAGGGAGTGAAGGGGAGTGGACCCAGGGGCTCTCCTGATTGGGAACAGGGAATAGCTAAAGCTGGGTAAGTGTCCCAGGAAAAGATGGGTAAGGAGGCTTGGTAGAAGAGTGGGTCACAGTAAGAGTCTGGAGTGTTTTATTTGATAGTATTTGGTCATGCATAGTATTTCTGTTCCACATGAGCTTGTGGATCTGTAGGAAGGTAGGAAGGAATACATGGTTTTTTTCTTTGATTGTTTGTTTTGTTGTTGTTGTTTGCTTGTCTGGGTGTTTTTTTTTTTTTCCTTGTTTGTTTCTGGTTTTCAAGGCAAGGTTTCTCTGTGTAACCCTGGGTGTCCTGGAACTTACTCTAAAACCAGACTAGCCTCAAACTCAAAGACCCTCCTACCTCTGCCTCTCCAGTGATGGATTAAAGGTGTGCCCCACCACAGCCTGGTGTAGAAGTCTATGTCTTTGAAACGATCCTTCTTGGCTAGTCTCACAACTCATACTATTGGGGGAATAGAGAGAGCTTCAAGAAATTTTGGGTGAGGACTTTCTGTATGTTTCTGGATGAGCTTTATTTTCTCATCCTGAGGGCCAGGCTCCAGGACCCTTGAATACACTTCTTACAGTCTCTGGCTAGATATTCCTCGGCTTTGATGGAGCCACTTCCCCTCCTAGGTATGCCATCTCCACTGGCCTGTGTGTCATGACTATGCCTTCCACAACTAGGAAGTCCTAGGTTAAGCCACCAAGTCTGAAGAGATTTGTTGTGACAGAAATCATCACCTGGCTTCCCTGGGTATGTAACACTGATGTCCTCATGGGCAGCTTTTGGAGGGTCCCGAACACACATGCTCCTGAATGGTTCTCTGTGGGTGTGTGGCCTTGTTCTTTATGTCAACAGCAGGTACTGCCTGCAGGAGCCACCACCAGACCCAGCACCCTGACCACTTTCTGCTTTTGACCTAGAGAATGCCTATCAGAAGTTCCAGGGAGCTGCTGGGCTTCTTGGGACTTTAGACTCTTATCTTGTACATGATTTAGAAGTCCTGAGTTCTCCTTCAAGCCTAGGGGAAGTAGTGATCAGTCTGGTCTGTTCTGCTTTGGGGCTGGGGTGGTGTGAGCACCAGGAAGCCAGGATTGGAGCCAAGAATGGGGCTTAGCTGGTTGATGGCTTGCCTAGAACGCATGAAGCATTGGGTTCTCCCTCTGGTACCATGTAAACCATGTGTGGTGGCACATGTCTGTAATACTAGTAATTAGAAGGAGGAAGCAAGATCAAGAATTCAAGGTTATCCTCATCCTTGGTTATATGGTGAATTCAAGGCCAGCCCAGGTACAGGAAAACACATCTCACCAAAAGGGCCCAGGATGCTCTGCTTTGGCCATGTAAACACCTGGTGTTCATCCCACTCGCCCTAGAGATGTTTTATTTTAGGACTCACTGAACACTCACTTAGATCCATGGCAGGGATGGCTTGAGCAGATTCTTCTCCTTGACCTTGAAGACCCTAATTAAACTTAATAGCCACAGCATGTACCCCATGTGCCAGATCTGGCTGCAGAGAAGGCTGGAGTGATCACAGAATAGCCCTCCTGGTCCCAGGGACGGAGAATCAGACATAAATCCCCTACCATGGCCTTTTGTACTCACTAAATCCCCAAAGAGCTCCCTCCTTAGCCTTGGTGTTCCATCCCTACTCCATCATCCTCGGGATTTCAAGTGTAGTTGTTCTGGCATGTAGCAGTGTGGCCTTTCTCTGACAGCCTTTGACTCATGGTGACAATTGGCTGTTGCCCATCGGTGGAACCCTGATCATCCACCTAACTTGTGCCCCCAAGAAATGGATGTGCCTGTTATGGCTGTCCTCTGTGCCTCAAACTCAAACGTAAGGACAAGGAGGCAGAGGCAGCAGCACTGGGCACAGGGTTTAGGAGCTCAGTCCTGGTTCAGACTGAGGTCGCAGGCTGTTTTCATGAGAGGGAGCTGGCGAAGGTGCTGGATGGTCCTTAGAAAGTTGGCATCCAGGAATGGTGTCTCAAGTGGCAGACACAGTCCACAGCAGAACAGGAGGTAAGAAAGGGGTGGGCGAACACAGAATGAGCTGGTGTGGCCTAACTGTTAGGACTCAGGCATTATAACCCTGCTGCTGTCACCTGGCAGAATGCACTCAGGCTGTACTCTGGTCAGCCCAGGGTTCCAAGAGTACCAGTCTGCAGTCAGGTGTAAAGGACCCCTTTAAAAGACAGACCCCACCCACTTAACGATCCTTTTTGCTCTTGCTTTTCTCACCTCTCTCTCTCTCTCTCTCTCTCTCTCTCTCTCTCTCTCTCTCTCTCTCTCTCTCTCTCTCTCTCTCTCTCTCTCTCTCTCTCTCTCCCCTCTCTTTCTCTTCTGTTCCTGGTGTCTCTACGTCTCTTTCCCCTTCCCCCTCATTCCCCTTCTAAATAAACTTCTCACTTCAGCTCTGTTTGCCTGGCATGTTATTCCCTCCTCCTTGGTCACCCTCGCCTGCTATGGAACCTGCTATGCTCTCCCACTTGGTCCCTTACCTTGGGATCCCACTCAGGACCACCCCCTTCTCCAGCTTTATCCTATAACTGTAACAAAAGAACAACACTAACTCCAGTGTATCTCTACAGACTTATGGCTTCCTAGTGCAGAGGGCAGAGTCTGATGTTTGTCTCCTTGGGCCAAAACCAAAGTGTCATACATCTCAGTCCCTCCCAGAGCCCCAAAGGAAAGTCTGTTTCCTCGCCTTCCCCACTGGCTTTGTAAATGTCAGGGCTTATAGTCCCCTCTGGAATATCACATCTCATGCTACATGTATGGCTCTGACTACCTCCATCACATCTATGACTCTCTTCTCCCGGGATCGTGTGACCCCATGGGGCTCATCTGGGTAATCTAGAACAATCTGTCTATTCGAGATCTTTAACCACATTCTGCAAAGTCCCTTTGTCCAGGTGAAGTTACATAATTCCAGAACCCGAGGCTTAGCCTAAGAGTGTTCGGCAGACTATTTTTTATACACTGGGCTCTGTGTAGCAGGGACTGTCCAGAATACGCTGAGGCTTAGAGAAGAGGTGGCCTTGGCTAGGTTTGGTTTAGTGGAGAAAAGACTTGTTTAGAGCATAGGGGAATAGCCCAAGTCCTGCCAAATATTTCTGAGCCCATCAGACTGGGTGCTGAACAAACACCCAAGGAAAACTTGCAAAAAGAACAAAGGCGAGTGAGCCTGGCTTTTGACTTGTGGGTGAGGGGTGGGGAGTAGCCTGGCAAACATAGCTGAAGCTCTCCCTGGGGAAGGCACGGGAACTCAGCAGGAAGGTGGGCTCTCTCCACACACTGTGAGAGTTAAGACAAGTCTATTACTGTTTCCTTGTCACTCTGTCACCCATCTAATGGCCATCGATAGTACTTGAATGAGAATTGATGGGGAGATAGATTTAATTAACCCCAGTGTCAGCAGCTGCTGGGCTACTGGTTTGTGTGTTAATAGAGCGGCCACCCTGGCTCTCCAGGGCTTTGCTGGGAGTCTGAGGCCAATGGCACAATTGTGCTTGTCAGCGTAGGTGGCTGTATGAAGAGAGGCAGAGCAGTATCCAGCCTGGACTGGCCTCTCTCTCCCTGTAAGGCCCACCAGTCACCTTGGTGGTCATGGTGGGGCCATCTGGCTCAGTTCCCTCATTGGGAGGTGTGAGCTGGACAAGGATGAGGGCTGAGACAAATACTCTGCTGGCCTCATCAGCACTGAGGTCCCGATGCTCCCGATTCTTGGTGGACCCCTCTGTCCATGCTTGGCGTGAAGCCTCTTGGCACAGAATATGCTCTTTGTATTCAGCTCTCCCTGCTTCCTTGTCTTTGCTGTGGGTGACATCTGGGCTCATAGTTGTCCCTTGGGCACCAGACCTTCCAGGATGGCATCAGTCTCTTCCCCGCTAGGCTGTATCCTAGCTGCCCTGCGTGCTGGCCTTCCCTTCAGCCATGCATGGAGCACTGCACAGCCAGACCCAAAGCTTGTCCTTGGCTAGTGTTAGAATACTGTTCCCTGGGACTAGTGCTTCCCCCACAGCAGCTGAGCCAGGGAAAGGGCTTTGAAACCTGTTCCTTGGGTCTGGTGCCCTAGAATACCCCCAGAATGAGCACTGACCCCAACATAGATGCTTACGAGTTGAAAAACGAACACATCTTGTGCCCGAGGCATCTCTTCATCATTAGAGCCCTGAGCTGCCCTGTTCTTTAGGAGGAGAGAGGCAGACCTATGATCCTCACTAGCTACCTGCTTCACAGAGTACCTGAAGGCCATGGCCAGGCCCACGCAGACCAGGAGGCAGCTGGGCAGCAGCCAGGGCTTGTCTGGCAGGCCTCCTTCCTCTCTTCGCACCTCCGCTGCCTTTCATTTTCGGCTCTGATTGGTTTTCTTGTTTTAACACATACCCCAGGCCCCATGTTTGACCCCCGTGATGGATTCATTGCTCCCTAGGACTCCAGCTGCCAAGCTTGCTCAGAGATGTTGGGAGTGGGGGAGGGAGAGATGGTGGCAGGAATTACCCTGCATGTCCCGGGCTCCATTAGTGTCCTTCCTGGAACAAGAGAGAGCAGGGTTTGGGTATAAAAGGACAGGGCTGGGGACTGTCAGGGGGCTTTCGCAGCAAACGGCTGTTCCCCTCTTTGGGCATTTGATTCCTCTTCTGTGTAAGAGAATGGAGACTGTGGATGGCTCATCTCTCAGTGACTTGACGTCTGCGATCTTGGATAGAGGGAACATTGATTTCCCTTCATGTCCCTGGAAGTGGTCACTGCAGAAATCTGCCTGTTGCTCGCTGTGCCCTGAGAGAGCGGACAGACCTGGCATGAATTGACTTGCTCTGCCAAGCCTGGGCAGAGAAGAAAGGAGGGAGGGAGGGAGGGAGGCAGGTAGATCAGAGTCCTCCTCCTCCTCGAGTGGTAGTCAGGACCACCATGTGTAAATAAGAGCCATGTAGAGCTTGAAGCAGGGAGGAGTCCTTTCTAATCCTGATTCTAGGCACAATAAGCTGACAGGCAACAGTCTGGGATGACAACACTTCAGATATGGGAGGCAGGGTCAATCAGCACAACTAGACATTTGTGTGTGCAGTTTGTGTCTATGTGGGAACATCTTAAGTTTGTCTGCCTAGTCACATGTCCAACGATGCCTTTGACGGACATGGTCAGGAATGGCAGACAGGGCTGTTAAGGGATCATTGGTTTTTTGTTTTATTAATAAACACTTACAAACTGGGTTGGTGAGATGGTTCAGCAGGTTAACTCTTTCCACCAAGCAGGATGACCCGAGTTCAATCTCAGGACGGTATGGCAGACAGTGAGAACTGACTCCTGAACATACATGCTAAATAAGTGTTTTTTAAAAAGAGTTTAAAAACTTATAATAAATATTGTAACAGATAAACCAACCCAAGAATAATGGAGTAGTTAACAAAATACTTCATCCTTTCTCCCTCCCTCCCTCCCTCCCTCCCTCCCTCCCTCCCTCCCTCCCTCCCTCCCTCCCTCCCTCCCTCCCTCCCTCTCTCTCTCTCTCTCTCTCTCTCTCTCTCTCTCTCTCTCTCTCTCTCTCTCTCTCTCTCACACACACACACACACACACAAATTTGAAAAGAAGTCAGCTTCCTTCCCGGCCCCACTGCCACAGGCCTCCCTGCCCCAGACTCTGCTGGGCTTGTCCCCTGTTTTCTCAGAGCTTGAGGATGGATCCCAGCTCCAGAACCAGACTAGTAACAGGTCTTGGGATGCCTTTGGAGTCAGGAGGTCAAAGGTGCTTGGGGAGAATGGGTGACAGGATCTATATGTAGAAGGGGCAACAAACCATCCAAGACAGTGTCGGGGATGGTCAATCTTTTGATATCAAGGTGTGATGTTAGGACTGGGTGTTTGTGGTGCACACCTTTAACTCCAGCACTCAGGAGGCAGAGGCAGGTGGACCTCTGTGAGTTCCAGGCCAGCCTGGTCTACACAGGGAGTTCCAGGACAGGCTCCACAGCTACAGAGAAACCCTGTCTGGAAACAGAAAAACAACAAAAGAAAAGAAAAGATGTGATGCTGGAGGCTGTGGAGATGGCTCAGCAGATAAAGCACTGGCTGCCCTTGTAGAGGACCTGGGTTCAATTCCCAGAACCTACATGACAGCTCACACCTGTCTGTAACTCCAGCTCCAGGTGGTCAGGCACCCTCACACAGATACACAACAGTATACCAAAAATATAGATAAATCATTAAAAAATAAAGATATGATGTTTTGTCTACAAGGTAATTCATACTTGAGAACTGTGTACTCTAGTTACAATTTATTTTCATAATCCCTAAGTGTGTGACCTTATGTTGGGATGCATTCACAGCTACCATTGGCTGCTTGTGACCTTCCAGCTACAGTTGGACACATGATAAGACTGGTCTTGAAGTTTTATTTGGTTACTCAGGGGCACTGGGGACCAGACAGAGGTTAGGGCTCCACCGGAGGGGAGGGGACTCCAGGTGTCACCGTGCTCGAGTCAGAGACAGCTTCCAGTGGGTTTGGCAAAGTCCTCATATGTCTCTCTGCTCAGGGTGAGAAGGAGTCTGATTGGTGGGACTAGGAGTTTTTGAAAAGGATGCCCTTCCCGTGTGGGCTGACCTCATATGGGGAAGGGAGAGGGTGTGTGGATGTGGGAAGCAACAGCCCCCCTCCCCCCGCTGAGTGTCAGACATTTTCTAGTATTTGCTGTGTCACCTTGTTGCTGCCCCTACCTCTCTATCCACCCTGGACTGTGCTATGAAGGCAGTTGCAGCTGGTGGCCTCTGGGAACTTTTTCAGTCTTACCCGGTCAAGGGACATTAGAAGGAACGGGATATTGCGAGTTGGGCTAGGGCCCTCTGTGAGCTCAGTGAGCATCATCTCTTCCAGGAGACTCTGGAAGATCTACATAACCTTGAACATGAATCTCAGAACCATAGGTTCCAAAGCTGTAGTAGCGAGACCTAGGATGGAGGTGGCCAGATGATATCTAGCCTCACTGGACCCTTCCACCCATGGGAAGCCCCCGTAATTAGAAGATTCTTTTTCATGAGTCTCATAACTATGCTAGCTAGGTCTCACCTAGTGAGCTGCAGCCAAAGTCACTTGTCTGCTTTCTGTTCCTAGGCCCTGACCCTGCCATAAATAGGGTCCAGCATTCTACATCTCACACACACACACACACACACACACACACACACACACACACACACACACACCCGGGGCTTCTCTGAGAACACATCTTCCTTTTGGAACCATTCCTTCTGACAGGCACAGTGCAGAACTGGTCTCTCTAGGGACCTAAGACTTTTCTTGGCAGCCAGGCATATCTTGAGTTGGCATGTCTTTTTCTGTATAAACCACCTCTTTTAGCTTGCATCTCCCCCAAGCTCCCCTGACTCACACTCTTTCTCTCAGCAAAGCACCAGATCTCACATCTCCCCTCCGTACCCTGTCTCAAGCTGTCTGTGTTTTCTCCTATCTCAGTTCCGACCTGCCATGGTATCGGCATTCCCACCAGCCTCGTGTCCTCCACAGAGCTGTTAAGTGGCCATCTGTGCACTGATAAAAAGAATTGAACAAGATGTGGTCAAGTTCAGGGAAAGCTAGAGTGCCTCCAGAGACCATCCAGATTGGCACTGACTTATTATTAGTTCTCTTTTGATATAGTCATTCAGCCAGCCAGGGACTGTGCATAGCAAGGTCTCCAGGGTATATGTTGCAATTCTAGACATCCAGCCTCACGGACTGAACAGTTACCAGATTCCTAGTCTTTCCATAGTGATACAGCCATATATTGGACTTGGACCATAGCCTGTAAGCCTAATAAATTTCACACGTATATTACATATATACACATAATATATGTGCATGCATAATATCAGTTATGTTTCTTTAGAAAACTCTAATACAGATTGTAGTGCCAGGAGTGGTTCTAGGGAAACAGAATTATAAGGATGAATTTTTAAAGAATTGGAACAAGCTCTCCAATTTGCTGACACCTATAGTTGCCAAAGACTCCCCTGAACAGCAAGAGCCCATGACTGGAAATGTGTGAAGGCCTTGTTACTGTGAGGAACAAGAAGTTTAGTGACTCTGTACATAAAACTTTTGACAGCGTGTGGAAAAATAAGAAAAATGGCGATGCTGGCTAGTTGCTTCTAGAATCTCTGACTAAGGGAAAGCACGGGCTCAATGAACAGCTTAGCTGGCTCCGGGTGTACGTGAATGCTCTACAGGTTTCTAAGTGTTCCCTGAAAGACAGTCTTCCCTCTAGTAGCCATAGGGCCAAAGGCCTGTTCAACCCCAGGCCTTCATGAGAAGACAGTCTGGAGACCCATGAGCCCAGCAAAATGGGAGCAGGACAGCATAGGCTTGTCATGCCTTTGCCTCAGTTCTGGTGTGATGTGTAGCCACTTCTACAATTCTACTTGGCATTAGCATAAATTCAGTGTGGCAATGCTGAAATCCATCTTTGTCTTACGAAAACAGAAGCCTGTATTGACGTCCTCTTCCCTTCCCCTCCTGTGAGTGCCACAGCTCTTCACAAATGGCATCTAAGGCTCTGCAAACACATCTGCGCATGTTCCCAGAGGCTTCTAAGATAACTCATTCCTGTTAGAAGTCATTTGAACTAGCTAGCTGTCCAGAAAACATTTTTAAAAACATGGTGTCTATTAGGAAATTTTTACTCCAAAGTGAATCAGCCAATTACAAAAGTGTCTGCCACAAATATGCCAGGAGATCCATTTTTGTCTATTTATACAAATAGATTTTTCAAGCCAGTTAGAAAAAGACATATGAACCAAGAGAAATGAGTAAAGGAAATGAATGGGTGGGTGGTTTTTAGAGACAGGAAATACAAAAGGCCAATGAACACAGGAAATATGCTCTATTCCTCATGATTAATGCAAAACAATAATGAGATTAAATCGGTAGATCATACAATTAGCAAAAACTAAAGTGATGAAACCTAATGCTGACAAAGATACAGGAAAAGCTTGCCTACGTGGCTGTTGATTGTGTAAATTGCTACAATATATTTGAGGGATATTTAATAACATACATTAAAAGTTGAAATGCATGTGCGTTTGCCTTTAGGGATTTGATCGCGTAACTAAAAAACATATGTCCTGGGATATCCTTTGCATGATTTCAGAGACACAGATTAAGTTCAGCCATTAGATACAACAAAGTAGGAGCTTGTAGGGGATAACTCAGTCAGTAAAGTGCTTGTCTTGCAAGCAGGAGGCCTAAGTTCAATTCCCCAGAAATCATGGTGGCCCATGCCTCTAACCCCACTCCCTGGGACTCACTGGCCAGACAGCCTAGCCTACTTGATGAGTTCTAAGTCAGTCAGAGATCCTATTTCAGAAGGAGGTGGATAGCCTGAAGACTGGCAACTGAGGATGTCCCCTGGCCTTCAGTCGTACCTGTGCGTGTACACCTCCCCCCCCATACAATCCCTTCCCTCCCTGACACAAAAGAACGAAGTAGCCTTCTGAGGGCTGAAGGGCTGACAGGAGAAGCACACAGTGACTGGAGATAGGCGGGACACAGGTGAACCCGAGGGCAGAGTACTGCGGCACTCATCTACAGCCTTGATTTTGTTTCATAATTTTGAAAAGAGCTGTTTATCGTACCATTCAGGGAGGCCCTTCAGACTATTCTCTGATGGACAAGGACCCTAGACAGCGCCCAAGGGTTCTCCCTTTCTCTTTCCCTTCTGATCTGGGCTACTGCAAGTCTTTCGGGGGCTCCAGGCTGAGGACGGCCAGAGAGAAGCCCTTTCATTGCCTTTATTCCCTTGACTGTTTTGGTGAAATGTTTTCCCTGAGTTTCTTGGCATGGCCTCAAACTGCAGATCCACTCCGACGTCTGCTTCCTGGCATTGGCCGTGTCACCTCCCATCCTGTGCTTGGGCCCTCCTAGCCCTCACTGACACTTACCCTTTCCTTTTCCTCAGCCTTGCCAGCTGTTTCAGGGGGCAGAACTGGAGTAAAGCTGTGGAGCGCTTGCCATCTCTACTCTGAGAGTGCTTGTCCCTGCCTTCTTGAGACCCAGGGCTTCATATTCAGCACCAACCCACTGGACTCCAGGGTGTGAGGGAGTGGAGCGTGAATCAGACAGGCGGTAGCCTCTCCCAGGGATTCAAGTTCAGGCATAGTATGAGACACAGCACTGAGTATTTAAACCACCGTCCTGTCCAACGTCACGCTTCAGCACACCCTTGATTTTCCCTGCACACATCAACGTCTCTTAAAAGGAAGAGAGCAAAGAAAATGGATTGCCTGGCCAGCTTCCTCCTTCCCACTCCTAATCTGATTGTAATGTAGCCTTTGAAAAGCGAGGGTGTTTTGGTGCTGGTAGTTGGGAAACCTCGGGCACTGAGAGGAGGTAATTGGTAGGGATGTGATTGTTCCTTTTCAGTTGAGGGCTAGAAAACAGAGTCATTAGCAGCTGTCTGAGCTCCGGAGAAAGGTGTTTGTGTGTGTGTGTGTGTGTGTGTGTGTGTGTGTGTGTGTGTGTGTGTGTGTGTGTGTGTGCTCATGTGTGCTCGCATATGCACGTGTGCACACACTTGGAAAAGCTGAGTGTGAAAATGAGGAGGGAAATACTGCTGCTGAGTGTGGCGGGTGGTGTACAGATGCGGAGGGTATCTGGGGTCTCTCCCCCTACTAGCATCAAAATTGCAGTAACTACAGATTAAGTGATTCTGACCCCAGGAGACAAGGAGCACTGTTTCCAAGGGAACCACACGCCTCGCCTATCACAGTCCCTGGAAGGGAGGGTAAGCCGGGATAGAGCAGCCTTCCCCTGTCCTGAGCAGCAGCCCTGCCTGAGGATCAGCTCTGCTGTAACGTGCTGAGGGCCTGTGTCAGGACCTTGACAGTCACCTCCTGGCTGTGCAGGGGGCTGGAGATAGGCTGGGCCCCAGGAGAGGTGGGCTGCTGGAAGGCTTGACTATCTGTCTACCACCCAGATCTTTCAATATCCTTGGGATAGTTCTGAGGCTTTTGTGGGTATCCACCCAGAAATCTGTACAAATAAAACATTAGAGGCCTGGGGAGATCGTTAAGCTGGTAAAGTGCCTGCTGCACAAATATGGGGACCCGGGGACCTCCATACACCTTAAAAACGAAACAAAACACAACCAAAAAGCCTTCTGTATGGCAGTCAATGCTTGTAATCCCAGTGCTGTGGACATGGAGATGGGGGCTATCTGAGGTTCACTGGCCAGCCATCCTAGCCCAATAATGGTGATTCCTGGGTCCCCACGAGAGACCTCTGGCTAGTGCCTTGTGCACACACATACATACACCTGTGCATACGTGCGCAAATGAAGACACGCTAAAAACACACTGGGAAAGCATGTCTATGAACCTGCCAATTCCAGGCTTCCCCTGAGACCACCCTCTCTGTGCAAGTCTGTCTTTCTGTCCTTCTACGTGACGTCTCAGTAAGGCTGGAGGCCCTGGGGAGCTATCTCTCTTGAGACTCTGCTGCTGCACCAGGTAGCTCTAGCAGCACCTGCCCAGCGTGGAGACGAGCCACCCGCTCCCCTGTTGGGATGAGGGAAGGAGCCCCACAGGCCAGCAGGGCACTCAGCAGCTTCTACAAGGAGCAAGAAGGGGAAGAAAATGAGGGCTCCGAGCCTGCCAGTGGGGACTGAGCCCAACTGCTGTCCACTGTCTCTTACCCGTGAAGCAATCAGGCCAAGACAACCCAGGCTTCACAATCAAGGGGACACAGGAATGTGGCAGTGCATGAAGGAAACCCTGTGGGCTATTCTTATGGCAAGTGGCGAATCCCCGGCCTCATGCTCTTCACAGCTGATATAGAATGCCTGGCACATGTATGTGCCTAGCAAATAGTAGGTTCCCTCTAAGAATAAGCATTCTGTGTGTGAGAGAACACGTTTGTATGTGTGCACTTGTGTGAGGAGGCCATGTGTCATGTTTACTTTCCATATTGTTTTTTAGTGTCTCTCAATAAATCCAAAGTTTATCAGTGAACCCGGGGGGTCTTCTTATGTCTAGTATGCCCCACACATTCCTGGCATGCGCCATGTCTGACTCTGTACATAGGTGCTGGAGGCCTAGGCCACACCCACTGTGTAAGCACTTTATGACAAGCCCATCTCCCCATCCTCACGTGAGCAGTTCTTATAGATTTCCAGGGTAATAGTTCTCATTCCTCATTGAACATGAGTGTCACCGAGTGAGCATTTTCAATAGTCAGGGTCTGGGTCACACCCTGAAATAGCCTGCCTTTGGAGCTTCATTTTAATATTTAAAATGCTGCATGGGTCCCCCTCTCTGAGCTGAGGACACAGATCACAGTGCAGAGGAGGCTGGAATACGTGGGCAGTGAATGAGAGTGCCTGTGTCCTGAGAAAGGTCCTCTTGGAACTTTCCCTAATAACTGAGCTGAGCCAGTATAAAAGAAAGCCTTACCAATCAGAAAAAGAATGGATAGCAAGCACCGGATCTCCACAGAGCTGCAGATTCCCCCTGCCGACCTCTGTCAGAACAGAAAACCTTGTCATACAGTCTCTAGAAGACTGTCACCTCGGTGGTGGAGCTGGCTTAGGGTGCTCTGGAACCATGCTTGGACACATCTGGGAGGGACCCCCATAACAAAAGGATCAAACTGAGCATAGATTACACACACAAATGCCCAGCATCCAAAAAGGAACGGCTTACAATGACTGGCATCCAAACGGAAACCACCAGGCACATCCATTTTTGATACCGACGTAATAAATTACCATGAAGCCGGAAGCTTCAGGAAACATTGACTTCTGGCCTTATAGAAAGATCCCTGGGCACAGCCTTGGTCTGTTGGACTCTCGGCTTCCAGTTTTAAGAGGCTGGAGTTGGGGCATCCGTTTGCTGATCATCTTCTAAGCTCAACGTCAGTTCTTAATGCTGTAGCACTGAGGTGCTTATTTCCTTGCTTTGCTACCAGCCAGGGCTATCCATAGCTCCTTGGGTTGCCTTCATTTCTCGTCATAGTCTCTCCTCCAACTTCAAAGCAGAAATGCTGCATAGTTCATCACATACTGAAAAATCTGCTGACTTCCCATCACATTTCTACTTTAAAATGATGTATTTATATTATTCATGTATGTGTGTGCACCTCTGTGAGTTTCTGTGTACTATCTGCATCCAGGTGCCCGTGGAGTCCAGAAGAGGGCATTGCATTTCCTAGAACTGGAGTTGCAGGTGGTTGTGAGCTGCTATGCGGATGCTGGGAATTTAACCCAGGTTCTGTGCAACAGCAGCAAGAGCCATCAACTGCTGAGCCATCTCTCTGGCCTCAGACAGTTTCACTTTTAGAGACTGGTGTAATTACACTAGACACTTCCTTGGCCCATATAATCACTTGGTATAATCACTCTCTTTTAAGGTCTAATGATTAGTGAACTTAATTACTTTGAAAAGTACCTCTTTCAAGTGGGACAAGGTGATACACACTTTTAAATCCTACACTAGAGAGTTTAGAAAGGCAGGCAGATCTCTGAGTCTGAGGCCAGCCTGGACTATGTAGTGAATTTTAGGACAGTCAGGGCTATACAGAGAAACCCTGCTTTAAAAAACAGATAAAGAAAAATAAAAGAAAGAAAGAAGGAAAGAAAGAGAAAAAAGTACCTCTTAATGTAAACTAGCACATAAAATATGCTCATATTAGCACACAGAACTTCCAGGGGCTGTACACTGCAAAGACACAGGAAAATTAAGGCCCATGCCAGCTGAAAGGTGGATGGATAGAAATAGACCAAGAGAGATGATGGAATTTGCAGACAGGGATGCTAAAATACTTCATGTATGTTTAAGAAGAAAGAATAAAAGATGATCACCCCAAACAAACAAACAAACAAACAAAAAACTGAAGCTATAAAAAGTATAGATTAAAAAATCTAGTATCTGAAATTAAAAATAGTTCAGATAATACTAAACAAGATTATATTCTATGATGAGAGGAGGGGTGGGGAAAAGGCAGTGACTATAAAGAAATATCAGAAAAAAACCCTACAAAATGAAACACACATGTCAGGATGAGGATGCTGGAAAACACACAACAGTGCGGTATTTACAAGCCGTAAGAGCCATGAGAAGAGGGGAAATTTAAAACCTTTGCAACCTAGATGAAATTGTACACAAGATATGAGAATCCCCATGGTGCAAAATCAGAAGAAACAGAAACGAAAACAGAATAGAGAAAGCAAAAGAAACAAAGAAAACCAGACCCAAGAAAAACAATGGGAAAGCTAACTCAATGTGACATGTGCCCTCTTCTTTCTTCTGGGAGGGTTTTGGTTGAGCTGGGCTTATTTTGCCCATAATGGCTTGGTAAAATTTAATAGCAGAGCAATGTAGCCTAGTACTTTCTCCACTGGAAGGACCTCACTTTCTTTCAGGAACATAGGCTGCCCTGGAGAGCTCTCTCTCCTCAGGTGATATTTTTAAAACAACTTTAAAATATTTTTATTTTCTATTTTAAAAATTATGTGTTTGTGTAGGTGTGTGTGTGTGTGTGTGTGTGTGTGTGTGTGTGTGTGTGTGTCCCTGTGTGCAGTTTCACAGGCACCAGAAGAGGGCAGCAGATACCCCAGAGCTGGATTTACAGCTGGTCATGAGCCACCTGCTTTGGGCATTGGGAACACAACTCAGGTCTTCTGCAAGAGCAGCACACATTTCCATCCCCCTTGCCACCTCTCTAGCCCCTCAAGTCACAGAGGGCATTTGTCCATTTCACCTCTGTTGCAGAAGTTATTAGCACAAAACTTCTTCATAATGTCCCATACTATCCTTTCCGTGTCTTTATGATTTGTGATGATCTGCTCTGATGACTGATCTCACCCATTTGCGTTGCCTCCCCTAATCTTTCTGGAGTTCAGCAGTTGCATTGATCTTCTAAAAGAACCAGCTCCTGGCTTCATCGACTTTTCCTATTGTTTTCTGTTGTTGGTTTCGTAGATTTCTACTTTAATACCTTTCCCCGCCTCTGCCTACTTTTATTTGCTCTTCTTTTTCTGGTTTCTCAAAGTGGTAGCTTGCAGGTATTGATTTGAGAACGCTCTCTTCCTCCCCTGTAAGTGTTTATTGCTGTATGCGTCCCCAAGCTGAGTAGCAGCTGCCCATGAATTCTGATATGCTATCAAATACTGTCAAACTCTCTTCTTATCCCCAATAGCCTATATTTTGGGAACAGTTTTAGATTTAAAGAAAAATTGAGTAGCAGAGTTCCCATCAACTGCCACTATTTGCCTTGCTATCAACACCTTACATGACACAGGTTACTCCAATTAGTTCTCTGATAATATTGATGCGTTATGGTTGACTGAAACCCACCTTTATTTAAACTGTCTTGCTTTGTTCTAGTGTCCTTTTGCTGGTGTGAGACCACACTCAGGATGACATTCTTCACTCAGAGGCCATCTTTTTGCAGAGTACTTTTGGCAGGGGCAGGTTCACAGATGGCCCTCGATTGGTGGTTTTTCTCAAGGTTGCTATTGCTGTGAAGAGACACCATAACCACAGGAACTCATAAAAGAAAGCATTTAATTGGAATGGCTTAACAGTTTCAGAGGTATAGTCCGTTATCATCATGGAGCAATGGTTCTCAACCTGTGGGTTGCAACCCCTTTGAGGGTGAAATGACCCCTTCATGGGGTTGCCTATGCATGTCAGATACTTAAAACAGTAGCAAATTTACAGGTATGAAGTAGCAACAAAAATAACTTTGTAGTTGGTGGTCACCACAACATGAGGAACTGTATTACAGGGACAACATTAGGAAGGTGAGACCCTCTGTCCTAGAGGGAAGCATGGCAGCACACAGGCAGATATGGTGCTGGAGAGGAAGTGAAGAGTTCTACATTCAGATCTGCAGGAAGAAAGAGACACTGGGCCTGGCTTGGTCTTTTGAAACCTCAAAGCCCACTCCCAGGGACACACTTTCTATAACAGGGTTACACCTCTTTCTCAAGTAGTGCCAATCCCTGATGACTAAGCATTCAAATATATGAGCCTATGGTTTTGTTTGTTTTTCTTGCATTTGGCTAAATATTTCAGAGCATGCCCTGTGTTCTGTCAGAACTTGCCTGCTGTTTTGGTGTCTGGATTATTAAGGGTTTGTCCCGCCTACCCATAATTGCAGATTTCCCTGTTTCTCTTTTTAATCTATCTATCTATCTATCTATCTATCTATCTATCTATCTATCTATCTATCTAAATCTATCTATCTATCTATCTATCTATCTATCTATCTATCTATCTATTTTTGAGACAGAGTTTCTTTGTGTAGCTCTGGCTGTCCTGGAATTCACTTTATAGACCAGGCTGGCCTTGAACTCACAGAGATCTACCCACCTCTGCCTCCTGAGTGCTAAGATTAAAAGTGTGCACCACCACCTCCCAGTTTCTCAAGATGTTCTTAAGGTTATAATGTTTAAAGTGTTATTCTCCTCTTTCTTCATTCCTTTCTCTCTCTCTCTCTCTCTCTCTCTCTCTCTCTCATATATATATATATATATATATATATATATATATATATATATCTTTCATCCGTTCTAGAAAGTCTCATGTATCCCAGACTGGCTTTGAACTTACATAGCCAAGAAACTTCCGATTCCTCTGCCTCCTGCTCCCCAGTGCTGGGATTATAGGCATTCACCACATGCCCCCCATGCGTTGATGGGCATGGGCCCCAGGCATGCGACTCCCTAGTTTCCCCTTTTTCATTTTAAATTATTTTATCCCAGGCAAAATATTTAGCTCTGAACTCTGATTCCATTGTTAAAATGGTCACTTTAGTGTTCTTTTTTAAAAAAGCATTACAGTATAACATTTTTGTATTCTTTTACTTTTTTACATTTTTATTAACATGGCGTGCATATGGAGGCCAAAGGAAAACTTGCAGGAGTTGGTTTTCTCTTTCTATTATGTCAGTCCTGGGGATTGAACCTCTATGGTAACACTTGGTGGCAAGCCCCTTTACCCACTGAGCCATGTCATTGGCCCCAAACACGGAGATTTTTTTCAAGTCTAGATACTCAAGATGGTTTCTTAAAAATGTGTGTCTTTGGCTGGGTGTGGTGGTGCATGCCATTATTTCCAGCACTCAGGATGGAAGAGGCAGGTGGATCTCTGTGAGTTTGAGGCAAACCTAGTCTACATAATGAGTTCCAGGCTAGCAATGAATTCCAGGCTAGTGAGAGCCCCTCTCCAACACCAAAGCAAGCAAGCAAGCAAACAAACAAAATTTCCCACCTTAATTTTCTTAACCTCTAGGGATATAGGTGTGATAGAGGTTTTGATGTCCCTTCTGGCTCTGCTGGCTGACTGCTCTCCACAATATAAATTCTGGTTAAATGGTAGACATTGTGGACTCTACCTTATTGAGCCCTGGGTTTCTCTATATTCCTATAAATAGTCACCTCTCCCCACCCCAGATGCTGCTGCAACTCGGTTACATGGGAAGATTTGATTCCCTTGGACCTCAGTTTTTGAAAATACTGGAGCAACTAAGAAAACTCAAACAAAAACCAAAAAAACCAAAAAGGCCAAGCTAATAAGGGAAACAATGGCCAAACCCCACCCATTGGAAACATTAAAAAGTCACAATACAGTAAATTCACATCAGAGGTATCAGTGCGGGGGAGATGTCTCAGGATGAGGACATGAATTCAGAGTCCCAGATCCCATACAAAGCTAGATGATAGTGTATTCACTGTGATTCCTGTTGTGAGGGGGAAGACAGAGACAGGAAAAGCCCAGGAAACTCCTGAGCCAGTAAGCCTGGCATGCTCAACCGTGATGAGACCCCCTCAAACAAGATGGAGGTCAAAGTCCAGCATCCAAGGTTGTCCTCTGATCTCCACACATGTACCTCGGCATGCATACTCCTGTCCTCTCTCTCTCTCTCTCTCTCTCTCTCTCTCTCTCTCTCTCTCTCTCTCTGCCTGTCTCTCTCTCTGCCTGTCTCTCTCTCTGTCTCTCTCAGTTTCTCTCTCTCTTCTCCCTCTCTCTCCCTCACTCTCCTCTCTCTTTCTACACACACAAAATCTACCAATGATATAAATAATTGCATGAAGTTGGAACAGATATAAATATTCCAATTGCAAGGCAGAAACATTAGGAAGCAAAGGCAGATTGCAGCTCCATGCTGTCCACAAGAACCTGAAGATGCAGCGAGGCTGACAGAAAAGAGGCCATGTTTGGGGAGAAGGCTCAGCCCTCAAAGGCTGGGCGCACAACCTAAACAGCAAGAGATGGACAAGTACTTACAGAACAAACCTTAACCCAAAGAATGGCAGTGCAGCCATGCCACACAGTGTCAACTTCAGAGCCGAGACTGTGACCAGGGCTGGAGAGAGATACTTCACACTGATAAATAGGCCACTTAATCAAGAAGCCGTCACAGTCCTAAATATGTATGCACAGAACATTAGCGCTTTCGAGTCGAACGGCACAGCTAAAGATAGAGACAAGAAAGCAAGGAGACAAATCTACAGTGATTGTTGGAAATCACAGCACTTCTCTCGGCAATCGACAGGACACAGAGAATCAGTGAGAACAGACACAAATCCAACAATAGCACCCATCCTCTTGACCTAATTGACATTTATGGAGCTTGACACCCAACACCAGCAAAGCGCATGCTCTCTTTAAGGCTGAACTATCCGCCTGGACAGCACATTCCAGACCATGAAACAGAACCAGGGAGACCAAAGTCACAGAAAGTATATTCTGTGAACATGACAAAATGAAGTCAAAAACAGGAATCAATAACAGAAAGATAGCTACAACATCCCCCAAGTGATTGGTAATTAAAAGCTCCACTCCTAAATAAATGATGGGCAAAAGGGAAAAGCCTTGGGGGGAAGCAGATCTCTGTATGGAGAGAGCGTGCAGACAGACTGTGTCAAGGTGACAGCAGATGGGACTGGAAAGATGGCTCAGCACTTCAGAGCACTCGCGCCCTTCCATAGGATCTGGGTTCAATTTCCAGCACCAGCACCTACACGGCGGCTCACACACATGGTGCACAGAAGTACCTGCAGGCAAAGCACTCATGGCACACAAAAAGAAAGATGTGAGAGGACTCTGCAGCCGGGCTGAGGAGGAAGCGGGTAATGAGATAACTACTTTAGAGAGAAGCCTCAGGTCAGTTGTGTAAATTTTATCTCAAGAAACTGGAGATGCTAAATCAACAGTAAGCAGGAAGAAAAATAAGGGCTAAAAGGATAACCTTTTAATATGGAAAGAGGGGACGGAGGGAGGAGGGAAGGAGAGGAGAGTGGAGAAAAAGGAGAGGAGGGGAGGGGAAAGCCAAAATCTGATTCTTTGAAAGTATCAACAAAATTAAAACCTACTAGACATACTAACAAGGACAAGATCAAGGGAGAGGAATGGCAGAAATGATTTAGTTGGGGCTGGAAGGGAGGCTCCAAAGTATGTTCAACAGAAGCTTTGGCAAGCAAATTTGATGACTCAGATGAAAGTGGGTAAAACAATTGCAAGGAATGCACAAAACCAATTTGCTTCTCCTTTGCTTCGGAAGAAATAAAATTCAGAATAGTTCTTTGTCTATTTCCTGTTGAGATGAAATTAATAAACTTCCATCTAGCATAAAATTCACCACCTTAAAAATGTACATTTCAGTGTTGTTAGGCATACTCACGATCATGCACCCCATGAATTCCACTCAACCTCAGCATTTCTGTTAGCATAAAGAGAAATCCAGATTTGCTAGTTGTCATTTCCAGTTTTCCCTCCTTCCTTCAGCACCCTACACCACTAGTCTACTCTGTGGCCCATGGACATGCTTAACATCCTATAGGACAGACGTGTGAGCCAGTCAGTGCTTGTACATGTCTTTAATCCATAGGTGGATCTCTATGAGTGCAAGGATAGCCTGGTATACGCAGTGAGTTCCAGAACAGCCAGGGCTACACAAAGGAACCCTGCCTTGGAAAACAAAACAAAACAAAAGGGATTGTGTGATAAATGGCATTTTTTGGTCTGTCTTCTTTCATTTAGTATATTTTTTTCCAGATTCACCTATATGACCATGTTCTATTCTTATTGTTATTCAAACAATATCCTGTTGCACGGACCTACACACTTGCTCACTCATTACTTAAGAAACATTTGTCTTTTTCTACCTTTTGATCATTGTGAACAATGTTGCTGCCAACACTCCTTAACAGTATAAGCCCATGTTTTATTCATCTTGTTTTTGTACCTAGGAATAGAATTTCTGTGTCATGTGGTACCTATATTTAACTTTTTCAGAGCCTGTCAAGTTGTGTTCCAAAGCAACACAATTTTGCATTCTTAGCAACAAAGAAGAATTCCAATTCCTGCCTGGTGTGTTGGCATATGCCTTTAATCCCAGTATTCAAGAAGCAGAGGCAAGCAAATCTCCATGAGTTCAAGGCCACCCTGGTCTACATAGTGAATTCTAGGTCATTTGCCATCCAGGACTACACAGTGAGACCTATCTAAAAACAAAACAAGACAATCCAGTCCCTTTATGCCCTCCATTACATCTGTATTTTGTAGCTATCTTAGGTGTGAAGTGGCATCTCATTTGACTTTCATTTCCCAGTGACCAACAATGTTGCGTATTCTATGTGCTTTCCAGCTATTTGTGACTTTGGAGAAATATCTGTTGAAACCTCTGCATATTTAAAGATTGAGGAGTTGGAGAGATGATGGCTCAGCAGTTAAAGGGTGCTTGCTGCTCTTGCAGAGGACTTGAGTTCAGATCTCAGCAACTATGTCAGGCAGCCCATTGCCACCTGTAACTCTGGCTCCATGGGATCTGACACCCTCACCTGGTCTCTGGTCTACGTGTGTGTGTGTGTGTGTGTGTGTGTGCGTGTGCGTGTGTGTGTGTGTGTGTGTGTGTGTACATAATTAAAAATGAAAATAAATCTTCAAAATGAATAATACAAAAATTATTTGCCTCTTTGTTTTTGAGTTGTAATAGTTCTTTATTACTGAATCTGTGATTTGCAAAATCCTTCCTCTTATCCCAGGAGTTTCTTTTCCCTTTCTTTATAGCATCTTTTGATGCACAACTTTGTCACTTTGATGAAATCTAAGTCACCTGTTGTTTTATCTGGTTATTTGTGCTTTCACATAACAGCTAAGGAATCATTGTCTAATCCAAGGTCAGAAGAGTTACACCCATGTTTCTTCCCAGGAGTTTTACTTTGGCCCATGCATTAGGGTCTTACATGGGTTCTGTGAATCTACACCTGTGGCTTGAAGGATGAACCCTTCTTCTTTGGCATATGACTGTATAGGTGTCCTGGTACCCCTGACTGAAGTAGCTGTTCTTTCTGCCATTGAATGGTGCCTGTGTCTTTGTTGAAAACTGATTGGCTGCAACCATCTGGATTTATCTCTGGATTCTCAGTTATTTTCCATGGACCTGCATGTGGACCTCTGTGTCAGTCCCATGCTGTATTAATTACAGTATGCTTATCAATGTGTTATTGTAACTTTTGAAATCAGAATGTGTGGTTCTCTCATCTTTGTCCATCTGTATATGCTTTGTTTTGCCTATTTTGAGTCGTCTATATTTCTAAGTGACTTTTAGAAGCAGAGTGTCCATTCTGGGGGGGGGGGTCCCTGCCCTTTCCACAATATTGAGCATCCCAATCCATGAACATGGGGTACCTTTCCATTTATTCATCCCTTTAGTATTTTTAGACACAGTGCTCTAACATCTTTGTGTGTGTACAGATATTCCACTTCTTTGATTAAAGTTATTTCTAAGATCTATATTTTTGATATTATTATATACATAATTGTTTATTTCATTTTTTGGTAACTTTTTGCTAACACAAAGAAGCACTGTCAATTTGTTATGTGACTCTTAGATTGCACATCTTTCCTAACACTGTTTATTAGCTTTAATTCTGAGTGTGCATGTTCTTTGTTTTCTTAATATATTGTTCTATGTGAAAACAGAAATGGCTTCATGCCTTACTTTCTGATATGGCTGCCTCTCATTGTTTTTTCCTGCTTCATCCCTCTGGCATGAAGCCAGTACAATATGGAAAAGTAGTAGTAAAGGCTAACACATTTTGCTTTGTTTCTGACTTTAGAGTCCACATTTAGGTTTTCTTTTTAATTATATTAAAAATATATATGTGTGTGTGTGAGGCATACATGCCACAGGGCAGGTGTGGAGGCTGGAGAATGACTTCTGGGAGTCAGATCTCTCCTTCCACTGTGTGAGTCCCAGAGATCAAACTCAGGAGGTGGCAAACATCATTAACTGCTAAGATACCTCATCATCCCCACAGCTCTGCTTTATAAAATTGATTCCATATTTTAAGACATTTCCAGAAAGAAGATATCCAGCTTTAGATAAATTTCAGTGGTTAATTGTATGAAACATTTATGGCTAGAACCAAACCTATGGAAATGCCTCACTCAGTCACAGATGAGGAGGAACAAATGTCTTAATTCTTTTCGTGGGACAAACAGTAACCCTGATGCCCAAACCACGGTCATGATAGGAAGGGAAAACTCCAGTCAGTGTCCATGAGCACAGTAGCTCAGCAAGATATAATAAACCAAACCTGGGAATATATGAGAAGATTAATTCATAATGAAATGATGCTTCTTTAGAATGCATGGTTGTTTGACATTCAAAATTCAATATACCTTACTATTTTAGTAAGCAAAATCAGGGAGAGGACACATTGAAAAGGCATTAGAGGGACTGAAGAGAATTTAGTAGCTAAGAGGGCTTGGTGCATAATCACAAGGACTTGAATTCAGATCTCAGCACTCATTTAACACATTGAGTGTTGTCTTGTATATGCCTGTGACCTTAGCACAATGGCAGAGGATGGATAGCAGGTTGGCCTGATGGTTGCCAACCTAGCTGAAATAAACCCCATGAATTCCTGGGTCAGGAGAGACCCTGCCTCCAAGAATGAGACAGGGAGTCAATAGAGTAGAATGCCTTCTCTGGCCTCCACAGCAGCTCTCTCCTGCGTGCACACACACACACACACACACACACACACACACACACACACACACACACACACACACACAGAGGCATCAGAGACAAATGCCCACTCATTCACGATTTAAGGCAAAACCAAAATCCAACCACTTCATAAGCTGAGAATAGAAGGATGCTTTCAGAACATCTTTGAAATCAGAGAATTAATATCACAACTCGATGGCAGAAAACTCTGTTTGCACTTGAGATTAAAAATAAGGTGGAAAATTCTTCTACTAAACAATGTGAGAGAGGCCTGGGTTGGTGCAAACAGACATGAAAAAGAAATAAAAGCATCACAGGTTGAAAAGAAAAGATATCAAAAGTGCTCCGTCCCTCTTTCTCTCTCTCTCTTTCTCCCTCCCTCTTGTAAATTTATCATCTGCCTATAAAGAAAATCCAAATGGATCAACAGAAAAAGCCACTAGGATTGATTAGTGAGGTTGGCATGGTAACAAGATTCAAGGCTAATATGGAAAAAAAATCAATTGTATTTCTATGCCCTGGAAATGAATAATTTGAAATGCAAATTAAGGAATAGCATTTATAATGGGAGGAAATTCGGGAAATAGTTTGGAATAGAGGTAATAAAATGTGTGTATTTCCTGTATACTTAAACTATAAATTATTTCTCACAGCAATTAAAAACTTATCTAAGTAAACAGAGAGTCATGCTGAATCCATAAATCACAAAATTTAACTGTGCAGACTCAGAGCCTTTGCCACCAAAGCCTAGCACGTATAAACGAACACACTTGCTAAAAAATAAACAAGGAAGCACAAAGGATTTCAAATAGACCAATTCTGAGAAAAGAAAAATATCTCGGAGCTTATTAAGCCAAATTTCAAGATTTACTAATAAGATATATGAATGACAGGGTGATATTGTCACGATTTTAGATATTTATCCCAATAGAACCAAATAGGAAATTCATAGCAACTGACTAGCTTAAAAGGAGTCAATGGTGCCTGGAGAACTAAGGCAATACATGAAAAATAATCTTCATAAAAGACACCGAGAAAGTGATGTTCAAGGGGAAAAGCAAACAGACCCTAAGCCTTACCTCACACCACACATACAAGTTAGTGTGTCACAGACCACTCCTGAGCCTTAACACACACACACACACACACACACACACACACACACACACACACACGTGTGTGTACAAAGTTCAGATGCACCATAGACCAAAACTTAAGTAATAAAGCTCTGAACTCCCATGATAAAACAGGATCATTATTGTAACTTGAAAGTTCAACGAAGACTTCATCTTTGATTTTTAAAGAAACACAAGTCATAAAAGAAACAGCTAATAAGATGATCTTCACACAAAGCTAAAAACTATTGGCCAGTACAGCTTGGCTTGGCTACCTCTTAGCTTCCTTCCCAGGCTCAGGTACTCAGGCTGCATGAGTGAGGATGGATGGATGGATGGGTGGGTGGATGGGTGGATGGGTAGACAGATGGATAGATGGATGGAAGGATGGATGGGTGAGTGGGTAGATGAACAGATGGATGGGTGGATGGATGGATATATGGATGGACAGATGAATGGATGGATGGATGGACAGATGAATAGATGGATGGGTGGTGAGTGTGTGTGTGTGTGTGTGTGTGTGTGTGTGTGAGAGAGAGAGAGAGAGAGAGAGAGAGAGAGAGAGAGAGAGAAGAATGAATGGATGGATAGACGGCATCCTCTTGAGGGTTTTCATTGCTGTGCTGAAACACCATGACTGCAAACAACTTGGGAAGGAAAGAGTTTATTTGGCTTACAATTACACATCACTGTTGTCACTGAACGTAGTGAGGACAGGAACTCAAACAGGGTAGGAACAAGGTAGGAGGGGAAGCTGATACAGGGGCCATGAGGCAGGGCTGTTTACTGGCTTGCTCACCTTGCTTTCTTATAGAACCCAGGACCATCTGCCCAAGGATGGTACCACTCACAATGAACTGGCTCCTCCCCAATCAACCATGAATTAAGAAAATGCCCTACAGACTTGCCTGCAGTTCTACCTTCTGGCGTTTTCTCAATCAAGGGCCCCTCCTCTCAGATGACTGTAGTTTGTGTCAAGTTGACATATTTCTAGCCAGCACAGGAGAAATCCTGTGGAAGATCTGGAGGAAGGATTTTTGGATTTAGAGAGGTCAAGGACATCTCAAGAAAATGACCCACAGAATCAACCCATAGGAGTTCACAGAGACTGAAATGGCAGCCAGGGAGCCTGCATGGGACTGACCTAGACCCTCTGCATATATGTTACAGTTATGTAGCTGGGCCTCCTCATGGGACTCCTAACAGTGGGAGCAGGGAACATCTCTGACTCTTTTGCCTGCTATTGGGACCCTTTCCTTATACTGGGTGCCTCACCCAGCCTTAATACAAGGGGAGGTGCCTAGTCTTACTGCAGCTTGATATGCCATGTTTGGTTAATATCCATGGCCTTCCCTTTTCTGAAGAGAAACAGAGTTGGAGTAGTTGGAGAGGGGGACAGAGGGGAGATGGGGGAACTGGGAAGAGAAGAGAGAGGAGAAATTGTTGTCAGGATTTAAAAAATAATAAATTAAGAACAAAAACTAGCCAGCGCATATGGGAAGTGGGGAGGAAGGAAAGGGGGTAAGAGGAAGAAGAGGGGAGGGGATGGTTTCTCCTGAGCAGCAGGATATACAGGGAAGAATGCTGGACCAGAGAGGAAAAAGTCCTCTTCATTGGGTGACTCCCTTTCCTGTGATTTAATGCTCTCAGCTAATCAGGAGCAAGAGAACAGGCTGGCTACCTCTGCGCAGAGGACAGGAGGGCAGTATGTTTCCCGGGTCTATCTGCTCTGCTCTTGGCACACACTGGCCTCCTCGGCTCTGGCTCACAGCCAGACCTCCAGTGGTCCCATAGTAGTCTTCTTCCCTTCCAGTCCCCCTTTCGCACTCTCTCCTTCATAGTTCCAGAAAGCAGATGGGAGCAAGGGGGAAGCCTCATCCAGATGTGTCAGATGGAGGGGACAGTAGAAACCAGAAATGAATACCCAAGAGCCTGCTCCAGTATGCACATCCCTGGGGCTTTGCAGTCTCTGTATCAGAGACCCCCGGACCTCCTAGAACCCCCAAAGATGGTTCCAAGAGCATCCAGTCCTGTTGTTCAAATCAAGTACATGGGGACAACAGAGGCAGGGAGGGCCTTGACATTCCAGTTTCCTCTGAGAGGAAGGACATAGGCTAAGCAGAGCTCCAGCCTGGTTCTGGGCTCTAGAGCTGACAGGCCTTCAATGGGCACAGACAGTGGCTGTCACTCCTGCCATTGAGAGTGCTCGTTATCAGCAGACAGCCCTCTGGCTCCCCGCCATGCTGTATGACTCCTCGGCGTGTGTAGCCACCCACTCCCCATCCACTTCTCTCCTGATGTCGCCTGTCACTTGTCTGTTAATCTCCTGGGCAGATACAGTCTCTCTTCTGGCACACACTTCTACATTCCCAGCACCAAGTTAACTGGCCTGGCAGTCACTGCAAAACCCTGGCACTGGCTGCTATTTTTGGACTGCCTGGGGACACCCCTGGCAGGATCCATGCTAGTGTTGGCTCAAGAAAGGATCTCTGAACACGTGTGTGCTTGCTCAGCAGGCCTCGGGCTCAGAACACTTGGATAGGGGCTGAGGCATCCTATTCAGTTACTATTCCATGCTTAACCAGGAGGCCTCATCCCTGTGGCTTTCACAAGGTCCTGCAGGGGCACTTGGCACTGAATTCTGGTTGAACTGTTCTTGGCAGCAGCAATGCTGAATGTTCCTCTCCTGCCTAAGGTGGCCAGCATGGGGCTTTGAATTCTTCTCCATGAAGCCCATTTTCCATGTTAGTAAGAGAAGTTGTCATCCACTCCCTTCAATCAGAAAACCTCAGCCTGCCCCAAGTCCTTCCTCATTCTTCAAATCAAATCCTGCAGGCTCTCAATGACTTCCGTGTTCCCAAACCAGCCATCATTTCCCCATGCGCATGCCTGTGCTGGCTTGCTCCTATGGCTATGAGCAAACACCGCTAAGGTAACAGAGCTGTATCCTCTCACAGTTCCACAATTGGTACCACCGGGATGAGACCCCAGGGCCAGCAGGACCACACTCCCTCAGACACCACAGGGGTAGATATTTTCCTTGCCATTCACAGATTTTGGTGACAAGTTTGTGGTTTCGTCACTCTAGTCCCTGCCCCGTAGTGGCCTTCTCCTTTCCCACCCATGTCAAATCTCTCTTTCCCTCCATATTTTGAAGATACACGTGACTGCGTTTATGGCCCACCCAGATGGCCAGGACAACTATTTCATCTCAATCACATCACAAAGCCTCCTTTGTCATATGAAGTCATATCAAGGTCCCTTGGCTGACGCTGCATGCTGCTGTCCGTTGTCCTGACATGTCTCCGAGGAGAGGTGGTTTCTCCTAAACGTTTTTGCTTGTTTTGATATAGGGTCTCGTGTAACTCGGACTGGCCACCACTCCCTATGCAGATGACTTGAGCTCCTCCTCCTCCTGCACCCACCTCCCCAGCACTGGGTTTGCAGGCCTTCTCCGCACACCCAGCTTTGCTGCTGAGTTTTTAATGGAGGTTTTTTTCGTTTGTTTGTTTTAATCTATGATAGAACAAGAAAAATTCCTGCCTATAATTGTGACTCTTCTTGGCCTTTCAGCAATTACATAAAGCTTATTTTCTTTCTTTTTTCCACCCCCCCAAAAGCCCCTGCCAGACAGGGTTCATCTGTGTATCCCTGGCTGTCCTGGAACTCAGTATGTAAACCTGGCCCGCTTTGAACTCACAGAGATCCACTTGCCTCACCCTCCCTACTTCTGGGAGAAAAGTGTGCACCACCACGCCTGGCTACCCGTTAAGTCCCTAAAGTGCTGGATCTTCCTGCTGGGTGTTGTGGGAGGGCTGAGGGCCCACCCATTCTGTTTTCTGCCCAAGCAATGTTGTGTGAGTGCAAAGACTCTGTGGGAAGCTGTACATGCATGACCAGTGTGGAGCATGGCCGTTTCCATTCCTGCCTTTTAACAAAATGCTGAATTTGTTCTTTCACTCAGTCTCCTGTGCTGAAAGCTCCCATCTTCAGTTCTTCAGTCATCCTCTCCCCACAGCCAAGGCTGGCATTTCTGGCTCTGTTGACCTATCATCTCCCAGGCCACTTCTGCTCTCCAGTGCACATTCCCTACTTCCCCCGCCTGCCAGCTTCCTACAGAGCATGTCCCTTGGGGTGTGACCTTCCTACCACTGCCTCCCAGAGTCCCCCAATCTGCTTTCATTCGCTCTGGTGAGGTGGGCACAGGAGGGGTACATGCAACCCTGCACTATTGTCTGTGTTCTTTGAAATGTTTAAAGGGATTAGAGGCTGGGGGTTGGGCGAGACAGCCCCTGGGGTGGGGGATGCATGTTCAATAGGCCAGAAGATGCACTAAAGGTTCATCTTCCCTGTCCAGGGTGCTGGCGAGGGCAAGATAGAGTGTATGGATAAGCGATCATGCAATTAATTTTGATTTAGACCCAGTTTGGTAGTCTCCATCATTAGAGCTGCAGACATTGTCTCCATAGCAGATTATCTGTCCCCAGAGTTGGGGGTCCTGCTCTCCAGCTAGCAAGGCGACAGAGCTGAACAGGTAGTGTACCGAGTGTGGAAAGTGCTGGGCATAGGTAGGTTTACACAGGACACAGGCCTCACCCAGGAAAGCCTAGTCCCTTGCCCCACTTTCCCTGTCCATAATAGAGGGTAAGTGTGTCAATGAGTATTATTTACTCAGTTCTTAGTGAAGAGACATCTCATGCTTGTCAAAGGAAGACATGACAAGCTTGTGGGGTGAGGCTAAAGGCTCGGAGACATGGGCAGGGCTGTGTGGGCCTGAGCATGGCCCTGACCTTCTACTCTGTTTTCTCACCTATCGGCAGCACTGGTGGGAACAGCCATCAAAAGAGCAGCTCTCAGGCTCAGAATGCAGCTCAGCTGGCAGAGTACTTGCCTAGCATGAATGAAGTCCCTGGGTCCCATCCCCAGGAGTGTATGACCCTGGCATGGCAGCACACACCTGTAATTCCAACACTTATGTGACAGAGGCAGGAGGTCAGAGAGTTCAAGGTCATCCTAGGCTGTAATGTAAGTTCCAGGCCAGTATGAGCTGCATGAGACCCTGTCAGAAAGAAGAGGAGATTCTAGTAAAAGTGGTAATGATGGTGACATGGACTAAGGGTTTTATAGCAGGATGATGTCACTAAACCCTTACACAGAGGCCAGCTCTTCTGCAATCTCTGCTCCCTTCTCAATAGAGGCCCTCTGGGGATCCACTCACCCAAATCAGTTAGTAAACAGGGACGGGGTGGCACACCTTGACAGTGCAGGGGCTGGGTGATGGCCAGAGGACCTTGGACACCATCCCAAAGGCACCAAAATCTCTTTTGGGAAAACAAAGTTCTTGCAACAGTGAGACTCACAGGCTGAGCTTGAGCCTGCACTCTGGTGGTCTTCTGGGCTGGCCACCACCCACCTGCTCTGGCTATAGGAACCCTTTGCTGTGTCTTCTGAGTTTAGTTCCCAACCCCGAGGCATTTCACTGCCAGATGAAGAAACTGAGGCTTGGAAGAGAGCACTGCTAAGGTTGTATTCTTGTTTTTGTTTGTCTACTTTTGAGACAGTCTCAACTATGAACCTCTGGCTGTCGTGGAACCCACTCTGTAGACCAGGCTGGTCTTGAACTCACAGAGATCTGCCTGCCTCTGTCTTCTGAGTGCTGGGATTAAAAGTGTGTGCCATTAGGCCTGACTTGGGCCTTTTATTTTTTAGGAGTAGGAACAAAAGTCCTAGGTCCAGCACTGACAGGAGTCCATCTCCTATTCAGTAGACCATCCCTGCCTCAGATCCCTGTTGCCAGCCTTGGAGACTAGCTCTGATCTGGTGCTGGGCCACAACTGCATGTGTCAGGGTCTATTTGTTGCAGCACAGTGAACTCCTTTAGCCCACAGACCTTACCCCAACTCCTCAGCCACCACTGGTAACTCCCCTGTCCACCCCTCTCCAGGGCCCTCTAAGCAATTAGGAGAACATTCATCTATTCCTGACACTTCTTGGTTTCCAGAAAGGACAGAAATTATGCATTCTCACCACTCACATAGATGTCAGCTTGTGCCAGGTACTACTGGTGGACCCAGGCAGGACCCAGCATCTCTTCCCAGGCCCTGAGACTTCTGCTCTAGACCACTAGGGTCTCTGTCCCATAGGCACTGTCCCGCCTTCTCCAAGGCCAGGCCTCTTGCATAACATACCCCATAGAAAACCCCATACTCACAGGCCTTTCTGTTGGGTGTTACCTCTCTCTTACTCAGGACAATGGATTTTTCAGAGAGGTCAGACCATTTCCCATGTCTAGACCAAATAATTTTGGGATCTGATTTTATAGCAAAATACACAAGGAACACTACAAATATCAAATGCAGGAGCCAACGGGCCTTCAGAAAAAAGGATCTGGAAATTGCCATTGATGCATGATCAGCTCAGCGTCAGGTCTCTGCTCCTCCCCCAGACAGCTAGCTTTCTTTACTGCCTTACTTGGACTTGCTTCAGGGACACCTCTGAGGAGCCTTGTTTAAGTTTGAGACACCCTGGAGGCCTCCTCCTAGTGATCACCTTCATGAGTTCTGAGGTGTCATGCACCAGGAGGTGGAATGGTTGTTTCTATCCACAGAGAACTTCCGGGCTAAGCCCAGGTAAGTTCTGAGAAGAGGGAAGCTGGCAAGGACGGAGACTCACCTGCTAAAAGCAACATTGGGCTAGAGAAATGAGGTTCTTGATGACAATGTTTTTTCTTGTTGTTGTTTTTTTTTTTTTTATCCCAAGGAAGTAGCATTAATGGCAGGGTGGTGTATTTATAAATACATTTATATGTATATATATGTGTGTGTATTAGTATATATATATATATATATATATATTATAAATACACCATATATGTTTATTTGGAGAGAGCAAGGGAGACTTTAAGATATTTGTCTGAACTTAACACCCAGCATGAGACCTTAAAACCAACAAGTGAAATTTGGATAGCAGGGTGCCCCTTATTCCCAATTTATTGCTTTACCAGGGACTGTTGTGAGCGGCAGGGAGGAGAACAGAAAACAGTGAGCCAGCCTGCTACCCAGGCACTAGCTGAATCAGGAAGCATGATTCACAAGCCACTGCAGGCTGTGGATTCTGATGAGACTTACTGTGATCTGACCCGAGGAATGTTGGAGAAAGTTTTTGAGTCAGGCTTCACCTGAGACTGCCCCAAAGGGGATCAAAACAAGACATGAATGATTTCCCCACTCATGGCCCCCTCCTGTATCCACGTTCCCAGCACCCCAAGGCTGCCACCCAAGAAGCTTAATCCAAAATGGATCAGAGGAGGCAGGGGTAAGGCTTCCACCACTTTCAAGTGTAAAACAACCCCACCAAAGGGCAAAAGCAATCTCTCATTTATTAATGTCCTATGGTGCTCTGGGCAGGATCTTTCTGCAGAATAAACTGAGAAAGAAGCAGCCTTATTGGTTCATTGACAGGAGAAGTTAGGACCCAGTGAGACAAACTGATATGTCCTATGGCTGTGTGTGCTGTGAAGCTGGGTGTGATGGTTTACACCTGTAATCCCAGGAAGGCACCCAGGAGGCAAAGTCCAGTCGCTGTCTCAAAATCCCAAAGCAAGAAATAACAATGGAGGCCCTGGAGCCAGGATAACTGAGTCTTCAAAGCCTAGAACACTGGGTTAGTGATCAGAGCAGAAAACACACATTTTTGTGAGCCTCAGTTTCCTTGGCTATAAAAGCAGGAATTACGGAGACTGGATCAGTGGTTAAGAGCACCAGCTGTTCTTCCAAAGGACCTGGGCTCTGGTCCCAGAATCCACATGGCAGCTCACAACCACCTGTAACTCCAGTTCCAGGAATCTAGCACAGTCTTTGGCCTACACAGGCACCAGATATGCACATGGTGCACAGGCATACATGCAGGCACAAACACGATTTTAAAATAGGAAATTTTCCAGACAGTGTGGAGGGGTAGACAGTCAGCAAGCCTCATGCACTAGAATATAAGGTCCTACGGTTGGTAAAGTACACAGTGTATGAAATTTCAGGATTCGGGACTCTCAAGCTTTTGTTTTGTTTTGTCTTTTCCAGTCGGTGGAAGGGGACTTTATTTGGTCCCAGGGTCGCAGGCCAGGTATGGCCTCAGCTTTATTTGACCTTCTTGGGGTGCAGGTGTGAGTGGCACTTGCGGCAGATCACCTTGTCACAGTTTTACTGACAAAGGGATGGCTCGATGATGCCGCCACGAAGGCGGGGCACCAGGTGCATGGTGAACTCTTTCTGGATGTTGTAGTCCGATAGGGTGAGACTATCCTCCAGCTGCTTGCCAGCAAACATCAGCCTCTGCTGGTCAGGTGGGATGCCTTCCTTATCTTGGATCTTGGCCTTGTCACTGGGCTCGACCTCAAGAGTGATTGATGGTCTTGCCTGTCAGGGTCTTCACGAAGATCTGCATGTTGGCGTCTGCTGCTCAGCCGCCTCGTTGGAGAGAAAGGTTGGTGGAACCAGAAGACACCAGTCCACTCTAGAGCTTTCTACCCACTATCTGGTTTATCAAGTTCCAAAGCCAGGGAGACCATCTCCCTTTGGAGTCATAATCCAGCTACCCCTTTTTATAAGGAATGACATGAAGAGTCTCAGCTCAACTGGCCACAAATTCTATAGAGTCCAATGGGACCCAGGGTCTACAGAACTCAGTCCTGACAGTTTCACCATCAAATGACTTGGGGCACCCTAGCCAGTTATGGTGGCATGGGTTTCTCCCCTGCAGACTTTCTCGGATCCTTCTCAGGCAACTGCAGTTCTCCACAAAGAGCACCCAATGGGTGGCTGTGGTGTGGTTCCTGATCCTGTTTATCATGAACAGAACTAGGAGACTGGACTGATGGGCTGAGATAGTTTGAGGCACCAGGATACAACCTCTGCTTTGTAGCTTGTGACTTTGGGACACTCACTTGACCTCTGCTGGCTCATAGCACATTTGTGTGTATCTCTGGGACATTTAAAGTAGGAAAAAGACAGTTAAGAGCCGTGTGACCAATTGAAGACCATATGTCCTGGGAATAGCTAGACAGGACTTCAAGCACTGTCCCCTCCCTGAGTCTCTGCCAGTCCAGTGGTTAAAGGGTGTGCTGGTTCAGGCTTCATGCAGTTGGGTTGTCTGCAGGGTGGGACTCTGCTACAGCGACTATGGTCCTAGCTGCGGGCCAATCCCAGGGAGAATAACAAAGAGCCAAAGGGATGGGAAAGCTTAATGTAGCTGGGCAAATTAATAATTAATACAAGAGGAGACAGGATCTGTCTCAAAGGAACATGCAGAAGTGAAGGGTAGCCAAAGGGACCAGCCAAGGTTCAGAGAGGAGCATTATGCTCAAGTCCAGCTGGGAATAGGGACTCTGTGGCCTCATGGGTTTGCTTAGGTTGATCCTTTGTCTCTGTCTACTAAGACCTAAAGATGTGGTTCAGAGTTCTGGCTGGATTCTCAGTGAGAAGGGCATGGACATGATTCTGCTTTAGACCAGAGAACCTGAGGATCCAGTCAATAAAATCTTTGGGTTGCGTAATTTTTGTTCCAGAATGTAGACATTGGGTAGTATATGGGTAGAGGATGCTTGGAAAATTTGGCCTATGGAATTCATGATACCCATGGTGGCTGCCCATCTCCCTTCACCAGGGAAAAGGGACTTGGATGACATCTTGTTTCAGTTGCACCAGCCTGCCCTGGTAGGATGGATCAGGACTCTCAGTTTCTCTGGACCAGCCAAAGGGACCAGCCAAGATGTGTGATGGATGGACATGAGGCTTAAGGCCTTCAGTCTTGCTCAGAGCCCAGCCCAGAGCCTCAGGGATGAGTGGATGGTGAGAAGTGGCACCAGAACCTCCCATCCCAGAGGGTCCTGGCCCAGTGAATGGTCATGCTACCTTCTCCTTGAGGGATCTCTGGGAGGTCACAAACCCCACAATCTTGACCCCCCAACCTGTGAACATTGTAGAAAGGAAAAGAACATCAGTACACAGTTACTGTCACCCACAACCAACATTCTCAGGCCCGTAGCACAACTAAGGAAGGACCGATGTGCTCACTCGTGACCTTAGGGCTACTCATCTGGTGGGTAACCTTCCCCAGCTGCCTGCTACTTTTATGGGGAGCCAACCATGCTGCTGGTCCAAGAGTCTGCCAAGCTGAGGAGGACGCAAGAGAGCTTCCTCATCACAATTGCCACCAGCTGGGGCCTTGCTTATTCCAACTTGGTGACAGAGGCCCCAAGTCACATTATTTAATCTTCATGAGTACCCCGAAGAGGAACACTGGTTTCCCATCAGACCTGGGGCAAGAGGTCACAGAGGTCACATGTCCAAGTCTTCACAGCTGGGATGGGCACTGCTGGAACCCTGTCTGTCTGTCTGTCTGTCTGTCTGTCTGTCTGTCTCCTCTTTTGCATTCTTATCCAACATGCACAGTTCATTGAACAGACAAGTCACTGTCAGTTCCGACTTGTTCCTTGTCCTGTGCGTCAGAATCTCAGCTGAGCCCCAACGCCCAAGCATTGAAAGGAAAGGAAACAGCACAGTCAAAGGCCCCCTGGGGGTGGTGAGAGAAAAGAGGCCTGCAAAGAGATGTGCTGTGGGGCGGGAGCCTGGAGTCAGAAGCAGAAAGGGGAGAGGAGGAGGCTGTGCTGCTTTCAAAGCTCGGACAGGGATCTGAGCGTCATCCTCAGCGGGCCATCTGTAGGTGAAGGTGCTCAAGTAAGCAAACTACGCAGCCAGCGGGGCTGACGCTCGGGAGGGCTTTCCGCAGCTCTGTCCCAGGTGTGGACTGAGAGGGAATGGGAGCTGGGGAGACATGGGAAGATGGGGAGGACCGGGGCTGGGGGCGTGCTGTGTCTGTCTGCATGTCTTAGTTGCCTGTTTGGGACTGTGGTGGTACCGTGCACCACTGCAGCGGTGTGTAGCTAAAAAAAATTGTGTTTTCATGATAACCAGGAGAGAGAAAGAGGAAAAGAGAGATACTGGGGTCCCAACACCCCCTTCAAGGGCACTCTCCTGAGGACCTGACTTAGGGGAAGCATTCTGCCCTGAGTGATCAGAGCCTGGATATGACGTTGCAAACTCTGGACAAAGAGAGGAAGTGGTAATTTGGAATGCATGACTTTGAGGTTCCTAAGTGACATTCAGGTAAATACATCTACTTACCGTCTAATCATGGCAGCTGAGACTGTGGGTCCTTGTCTGCCCTTCCTAACTCAATCGCTCTGACTGGGTGTCACTCAGTCTTCTCACTGTCCTTGAGGAATGGCACGGTAGGAATAAATAATGACACAGTAGCTATGAATTCACAGTCTCCACACTGCCTAGAGCCTGGCCCTCTGGTTCTCTGAAACCAGGGCTGATGTCCCACCAGAGAGTCCATTTATCCTAAACTTTTAGGCTCAGGGGCCTCTGTTCAAAGAGACTAGATTGCCCACTCTTAAAGAGGCCCCATTATTCTGGTCTATAGCAACAGGCCTGGGGCATGGCAGATAGACCCACCCAAGCTGCAGAGGCACTCACAGGCACTGATTGCAGTTGGAGCTGCAGGAGTGTCAGCAATTAGCTGCCAAGGTGACAGTCCAGACTGAGCCACTAAATAGGCCTATTAGAGCACATTAGTGGATGGACAAGGCAAGCTGGACACTTGGCAGGGGGGCTGGTTTGGTGGGACCATGGTTGGGAAGGTTGACCTGAGACATGTCAGAGAGGGCAGGCCCTAAGGTGAGAGCTGTTGGGGGGGGGGGGGGGCTGTTCTTTTCCTGTAACCACAGGTCTCGGTGGGGTGCCCATCTGTGGTCACTCCGAGTCCACTTGCAAAGTGACTTCTGCCCAGCCCACAGATAATGGCTTTAATGGGGCCTCTTGCACATAGAACACTTTACAAGCCCCCCCCATCAGCCCATTAGCTCAGCCTCTGTGGCCAGGCTTGGGGGGGGGGAACAGGGGAGGACCCATGGAGGGACAAGTTAAAGGTTAACCAGTGAGCTAATTGGAGCTGAGCAGAGTCTCAGGCTTCCTTCTCTAACTCCCAACCTACAGGGTCTTGTCCCCAGGACTCTAATGCCTCCAAGACTCTGCGACCTAGAGCTTGAGTCACCACTGTAAACCTGACCTGGTGGCAAAGCTGGAATCAGGCAGGTTTTTCCAAATAGTGTGTACTGAAGAAGAAAATGCAGGCCCCAGTCCAGGCACCCGGAGACCTGACAGCATGTGACAGTGATCACAGGACCCAGCAGATGTGCCTTAGAGCCCAGAAGAATTGCTTACTGACTGTGGTTGCACTGGGGCTTGGGGCTAATAACAGAGTGGGTTCCAGGGACATTAAATGAGACACTGTATGCAAAGAGCTTGCTAAGTGCACTGGGGTGGGGTGAGGTGGCCACTGTTGCTGCCACTATTACTTATTGACTCAGTGTTTCTCTCTGGGAACTCATCTAAACAACAGCCTCTGTGGGTCCTGGGCCCAAGCGTCTCCCCTAAAACGTGAAGGGAGCCTCATGGCTCTACTGAGGACAAGCTGGCACTGCTGGGGAAAAAGGGGACAGCCCAGAACAGCAGCTCTGTGCCAGCACGAACTGATAAATGTCAGTGGCTCTAAGAACATGCCTTCCTTGACAGTCCCTAGCAGCAAGGGCTTAGGCATGGGAGCAAAAGCTCGGTGAGAAAGCCCTGATCTTTGCCTGGCTGTACCGGCTGGGTGGGACCAGCAGTTAGAGAAGAACGGCTGGGGAAGTGAAGTCTGGGGGTGAGAAAGGCCTGTGATCTTCCTGGGCCAGATCCACAGCAAGAGCTACGAGAAGCTCATAGGGGACCCAGTCCAAGTTCTGCCGCCTGGCATAACTTCGGGGGTGGGGACTCACACTGTGACAGCAGTGCGGGCGGCCTCCTCTGGCTTCTCCTCCCTCCCTCGCTGAATCCATCCAGAGCATTCTCTTATACACAGAATGGGAAGAGCCTGGTGACTTGCATTCAATGGGGTTCGGGCAGGGAGGGATACACTTAATGACACAAACAACCCCCTTTGCTTTTCTGCCATCTCACTTAGTCCTATGGCACTCGAGGGCTAGCCTTGCTGGTTGTTTCCCAATGTGTCTGCATCAGGAGCTGGATCTAAGTTCATTTTAACAGCACAGGGCTCTTCGACTTATGTCCTGATAATCACACCTTGGACTGGAAGCATCATGGTGAAAATATGTTTGCTGTGCACAACATCTCAGCACTGCATCTCAGCTGTCCAGGGCACCATGAGTGTCAGTTGTCACCCCTTGTGATGGACTGGGAGCCATGCCTCACTGCCACTGCTCAGGAAAAGATCCCAATCGAAGACCTGAAGTCTGGCTTCTGCAAAATGAGAGTCACCGCTCTTCCCAACACGGAGAAAGCATAAGAACATAAAGATAGCCGGAACCTACCTAGTGTCTTTACCTGCTATGTGACCATAGAGGTGCTGAAATCACCACAGTCAAGGCAGATCCCTCCACACACCCACAATTTCACAAGAAACTATCCTTGCCCTCAGAGACAGCACACCACCCCATGACTCAGTCTGGACACCCAAGGTTTACCCCCAGTACTGTATGTCTCTCTTCCCTGTCACGACATCACCCCTATCCAGGCCAGTCTTCTCCTGGCTGTCAGAATATTCTCCTTTCTAGTCGCACAATGGCCAGAGACACCACTGTAAAGGTACAGTTGGGCTGTGTGACCCACATTCTTTCCTTTGGTCCTCATTTATTTATTAGTTTGTTTATTTATTACTTTATTTACTTATCTCAGACTGGCCTCAAACTCACTAATAGGCAGAGGATGGACTTGAATTTCTGATCCTTCTGCCTCCATCTCCTGAGTTCTGCATTTATAAACATGTACTGCCAAACCCCGTTTGTGCAGACGTGGGGATTGAATCCTGAGCCTCATGCATGTTAGACAGGTACCCTACCAACCCAATTACACCCAAGTCTCATATGAACCCCCTTCTTAGTCCCTCCAGTGATTTCCATCGTTTTTTTAGTCAAATTCAGACTCTTAACAAGATTTATAAGCCCCTGTTGGCTCCAGCCCCAGAGCCCTATGCAGACTGCCCTGTTTGCCTCCAGGGCCCTAGACACAGAGGCTTTCCTTCCTGCTATCTGGAGCACGCTCACCTCCTTCCTGAGCATGGCCTTGCCCGCCAGGTCTGGCCCCCACCCCCACTCGCAGAACTTCCTCCAGTCACATGAGCTGTATCATTCTTCTCCCCTGCCCCTCTCCATCTGTCCCCACCTCTTCTTCTTGCATGTGCCTTCCAGAGACAGAGGACTTGTCCCTCCTGCTTCTGGCAGGGCTACTGGCATACAGGAGGCATCCGTACCTATTTGTTGTGGAAATGGGTAGTGTCATCACACACATAAGAAAACTGAGTTACAAGGGAAAGCTAGGTTTCTTTTGGATGGTTACAGCTAGAAAAGCTGAATGAACCCTGGTTCCCCACATGACTTTTCTGTCTCTACTCAAAAGGACCAGAAACCATGGCAGGTCCTGCTTTCTCAGTGAGCTGGGGGCAGGGGGGGGGTTGGGGACAGGAGGCCCCTGTGATGTGCCAGCCCCCCTCCTTCCTGGCATCTGTCTGCCTGTGACTGATGCTCAGCTTTGGGATTTTTCCTTCTCATTCTTTCTCCACGCTAGGTCTTTTTAGGTGGTAATTACAGCCGATGAGGACAATCTGTCTTTTTATTTTTAGGTTCTGACACTCAGACCCTAGGCCCTGGACAGCAAGCCCAGAAATAGATGTGACACCCAGGCAGGACTCTGCAGGGTTGCCAGAGAGCAGAGCCTCTGCCACCCTTGAATTGGGCAGGGCTTGGGGAGACCCTTTCTCAGGGTGCCGGGACACCTGGGGACTGGCCACTTCTGTTCTGTGACCTTGGGCAAGTCCCTGTCTCTCTGCATGCCTCCTCTTCCGGCCCAGGCACAATGAGGGGCAAGGGTGAGTGAGTGCTGGCAGCCTGTGTTTCCAGGCAGAGGCCTCAGGCTGGGATGGAGGGTTTTTCCTGACACTGCCATGCTGAGAGATGACAGGAAAGATGAGCTGGCCCTGGAACGACACCTTGATGGACCCATCCTGCTGATGAGTGATGGTCCCTCATGTCTTTCCCGTCCCTCTCTGCTTCTTCCTGCCACATTCATTTTTCCATTGTTCCACAGCCATATCTGACCCACCCTTCCTCCTCAGACTGACCTCACCTGGCTCCCCTATTGGCTTAGGACTCAGTGGATCACTGGGCTGACACACAGGAGGCACCTGCCCCTGCATTCTGGCCCTAACAAGCCCAGCTGTTTCCCAGGGTGCTCTGGCTGTCAGCCCACTGGCCAGCCTTCATTGCAGGATCCATGGTGGCTATCTTTTCAGGGACCCATCCATATAGCTCCTCCTTTGGAACCTCTGCAGGGTACCAGGCATTGGGCTATAGCAAGGAACTGATAAGCAGTGTCTGTTCCAGCTGGAGAAAGTAGATGCCACCACCAGACCCACGCAGAGATGCCCCAGACACACAGGGGCATGATAGGGACAATGGAAAGCCTTGGGATGTAGACAGGGAAGCCACCCTAACCAGGGTGTCAGGAACCTACACAGTGGGATGTGGGGTGCTGGGCACCATGGGGTCCCTGTGATTGGGGGAAGGGCACATGCCTCCCTCTACCGTGGGAGACTGACTGGAAAGGGGCATCACTGTTAAAGGACAGATCGGCTGCTCTCCCTCGAGCCACATCACTCTCTCCTGTCTAGGGCCATGGAACTTCAGAGGAAATCTGAGCTCATGTCCAAGACACCTCTCAGGCAACTCCACCCCAATTAGCTCCTCTGAGCTGTCAGAACCCAGGCCCATGATTTTAGTTTCCAGTCTTTGTTCCTCGGGCTTCTGCCTAGAGCCCCTCAGGGTTGAGCCTCTCATAGGAGAGGTGAACCCTCAGAGGAGGGCGGGACCTGATCCAGTCATATAGTCAGGAGGCAGCAGAGTAGGGACCCAGGTCTTAGCCTCAGCTTGGGGTGCTTCCCACTGCACACAGGGGCCTAAGAAATGGAGCCCAGGTTATCAGATTGCCTTCACCTCCAAGGCCATAGGACACAGAAGGCGGAATGACGGGTGAGTGTCCAGAGGCAGAATGGGTGCAATCAATTGGCCCAGCCTGTTCTGTCCAGAGAGACACGGGGATCAGTTGGTCTGATTTCTCACTGGGCCTGGCCTCAGGCAAGAATGGACAGCCTAGAGGCTATGGGCAGCAGCAGCAGCAGAGGTAGGCATGCTGGACACCACGAGTACTGTATCCAGATCCTCAACTGGAAACGATGAGACAGAGTTCTGATGTAGCAGCCTCTAGGCTGGGGCTGCCCAGTGTCTGGAGTATTCAGGGAGGGAGGCAGGGTCCCTCTGCACACACAGCTCTATGAGGACCACCATTCCCACATGTCATTTACAGCAGCAAGGTGTCTGCCCCATATTGTTATCGTAGTGTTGTGAGGGGGATATCATGGGGGCTGTGTATGTAGTATGCATGTATGGTGTGGTGTGGGAGTGACATGTTGTGTGTATGTCACATGTTTGCTGTGTATGTAAGTGTGTGTGTGTGGTATGTGTGTATGGTGGGGGTATGTGTGTGTGTGGTGTGTGCATTGTGTGTATTGTAAGTATGTATGTTGTGTTATATGTGTTGTATTGTGTGTACTGTGCTATGTGGGGATGTGATATATCATGTATATATTACACGTGTGTTGTGTGTGCTGTGTATGTATATGTGAATGTGGTATGTGTATATGATGTGTGGGGAGATAGTATGTGGTGTGTGTGTATGTGTGTATGTGTGTGTGTTTGTATACATGTGTATGCATTATGTACACCCACAAGTGGCACTAAGTAGGGAAATTTCTAAAACAAGGAGGGACTCGATATCACATCACATCTTGGCTTCCTGCTGCCTCACTCCAGGAACCCTCCACACGGCCTCTGATCTTTGTTCCTACGCTGCTTATCTGGCCCCTATGACAAGATTACTGCTCCTTCCAAAGACTGCTGGTGGCCTGGCAATAGGAGGTGACTGAGGGGACGGAGTGGGAGGGACTGCGTGTTTGAATTGGTTAGAGGAGCTAAAGGCTACTGGGGACCCGTCTTCAGAAAGTTGCCCTGGACCCCTGTCTGTCTGCATCCCCCACTGGTAACAACAGTCTCCTCCCATATATACCTGCCACCAGGTCCCTTGCCACATGTGCCCCCAGCTAGCCAGGCATTTCACTGGAACAGTGGCCTCTTTTTGACAGGGTAAGAGGATAAAGAGCAGGTGCCAAGCAGGAGGTTTGGGTGTGGTGATGAAATGCCAGCAACTGAAATAAGCGAGCTCTTATTTCTGCATCACTTTCCACCATTACTTCAGCCTCAGCATGGTGATAGCTCCTCTGGCCATCACTTCCTGCTGCTACAAGAAGTATTAAGGAGGGGTCACTGGGTCTCACCATGCCTATTTAGACATGGGAGCCTGGGAGATCATCACTCTTGGATGCTCAGCTGGACAGAGTGAGGCATGGCACAGTGGAGCAGGAGTAGGGCCTACGCTCCCACCTGCTCCTCTCCAACCCCTCAAGTGCTTAGAGAAGTGGCTTTGACCTTGGGGACCCATGTAAGCAAGGCATGGTCGCCCAGTCTCCTGCCTGAGTCTTGGAATCCAGAGGCAGCTTTTGAACAAGGCTGCTTTGTCACTTGTCCTTGCCACCCTAAGGAAGAGGGGGGCCTTGATCAGTAGGGTACTCATTGGCATGGCTTCTAGAAGAAGAGACTATGGCTTTCTGAGAGAGTAGAAGAGCTCAGCTCTGAAGCCATGTCCCCACCACAGAGTGACAGTGCTCCCCAGAACACGCTCTCCCGCACACGTGCGCACGATATTAAAGTCATATTTTTAGTTGCTGGGAAGGCACAGTTATCACTTCCTCTGCCCTAGGCAACCCGCTGGTCCAGCTCCCCTTTTACTTCCCCGCCCGATTGCAGAGCACCATTCACCATCCGTTTGCATTTATATAGATAAATCGGCTAGGCTAATTAAAGTGCTCTTGCTACAGTGAGGGAATTAATAAAAGGGCTTGGACTGGAGCCTACCTAAAGCTGGGGTGCTGGGAGCCAGAGCTGAACCCTCAGCAGCAAAGGAGGCCAGAGGGGCCAGCAGGCACATGAGCCACCGCCTTCCCCGGAGGGGGAGGCTAGGGGACCAGGCAGCAAGGCTCTGGCAGGATATGCCCACTGGGATTGCTGCTGGAGGCCACAGCATCTCTGTACCCTCAGCTGGGAAGTGGGAGGGGAGCTGGCTGACAGCTTGGAGAAGACGGTCATCTTGTGTGAGTGGGGTGTATTAGGGACAGCTAAGAATGCAGGCTCTATTTACAGATTGCCCCTTACAGCTGTGCAACTCTCCGTGAGTTCTTTACCAATCTGTACCCCCTCACGTTACATGTGTAATGAATGGCCAAAGGCTGAGGCTTGGGTAAAACAAAGAAAGGTCATGGGAGGTCTGAGGAGGTGGAGGAAGATGGAGAGGGGAGGGATTTGTATCAGCTCTCTAAGAGGACCAGGCCCTATGTCAAACTTTGGGTCTCCCAGCTAAGCAGCCTTGGAGCCCAAGGCCTGCAGTGGTTTGAGGTGCAAAGCTGGTGTCCAAAGAGTCACTCTTTGATTGTCACAGAGGGGCCATAGGTTGTCTATGGAAAGAGTCCAAGGCACAGCCTTGTCCAGAGTGGCATCCCTTCTCCAGCTCTGCCTGAACCTCAGAAACAGGTTTTAAGTTCTCAGCCCCCTGAAGAGGTAGACACACAAGCCCCAGCAGAGCCAGAAGCAGCCAGACTGTTCTTAACCTATGTCCTACCATCACATGAGAGCAAGGGAGCTGGTAGACTTAACCCTGTGTGGGCAAGGGTACCTCTTAGAATTAGAGAAGACCCTACTGAGCCTGAGGAATGGGTGGGGCTATTTGTGGAGATCAAAACTTTGGTCAAGCAGGCCACCTTTCAAGGGGGCTCAAAGCAGGTGCCCATTAGACAGATGTCATCACCAAGGCCCGAGACAGACTTGTCAGGCAGATAGGAGGCCCTCTCATGGAGGTTGGGGGAGGGCTGAGCATCCTGCCAGCCTTCAAGCTAAGATATACAAGGGCCCTTGACAAGAATTAGGAGCCCCTGTCAATTCAGCACAAGTACACAGCCTCCTCTGGCCCTTGTTTATAAGCCTACAAGCTGTGAGTCCTGGCCTTTAGGGGGTATAGATACCATCACTGGTACCCAAGCTCAGAATTGAGAGCAGCCTGGCTGACTTGCAAACCATTGACACTTCGGTGTTCACAAATTGCCTCTGACAAGGGGTCTTCTCTAGCACCACATGTCCCCTTTAATATGACCAATGGGCATATCTTTGTGGGAAGGGACAAGTCACAGGTTGGGGGAGAGAAAGGTTGGGCTAACTTGATTGTGCTTGGTGGGACAGTGCCAGGTAAGAAGAGAAAGTCACAGACCTTAGGGACTGCGGGGCGGTCTCCCTCCTGCCCTTTGTGCTAGATAGCACATGACTGCAGGGTCATGTGAGGGGGAACTCATGGCTGGTATCTGCTTGGGAGGAGCAGGTGCCTATCCCCTGGTCCCCTGTGGGCCCTCCTGCCTGCTCCCCTTAACCTCCACCATCTGAGTGTCTGCTCTCACCATTCAGTATCCTTCCTGCATGGAAGCTTCTACTCAGTGGGACATGTCCCTCCTCCTCAGCCTCAGTCCACCACATGGCCTAGTACCCCTCCAGCACACAACACAGCTAGGCGTGCTCGGGCTCGGTTGTTTTGCTTCCCCCAGCCCTGGCCACTCATTTCCTTGGTCATTAATCATGCTGGTCTCCAGCGGTGACTTATTTTTCCCTCCCCAGCTCATTTGCCTACAGAAATGCTTTGCTTTGTGAGGAAAAGCAAATGCTTCCTGGAGCTAGCTCTTTTCTTGCCTCTCTCCCCTCCCTGACCTCAGAGATGGGGCCAGGATCCCCTCTCTGCACTGCAAGGAGACTAGCCTCAGCCCCCCAACCCCCATGATAATAAAAAGTCATTCCCCTGGGCTCCGGAAAGATCTAAGAATTTTGGGAGCTCTGGCAGGAGGTGGCCAGAGCAAACGCCCAGGCCTTCTACACACGAGCTTCTGGGTCTGCCCCGCCCACCTCTGCCCTGCCAGCTAGAATGTTGTGTAAGCTAATGCGTTCTGGATCCTCCAATAGGATAGAATTTGTCATTTGGCCTCTCCTGGGCACAGACATCAAAGTCCCACAGTGCAGGAAGTGACTCATTGCCCAGCCACCAGGGAAGGAGCAATATGGGAGGGGCTCCCCAAGGGACACACTCTGGGAAGGAGGGGCCTTCAGTAACACTGGCCAGACTGCAGCTATCCATTTTCACAGTCAAGCCCCAATGGACCTCCTCCTGCAGCACAGGCTAGCCCCAGGGATGCCAGAAATAATTCCGAGAGGCTGACTAAACTTCACACAGTAGCCAAGAGGAAGGACTCCTCCAGATCTGTGTGCAAGACAGCCAAGGAGAGGGGATGGCTCTGAGAATCAACTGGGGCTTCCATCTGAAGAGTGGGGCAACAGTGGTCCTGGCTTCCAGCGGGGTGCTGCAAACAGAGCACTCAGCCAAGTCTGGCACCTAGGATGCACCCCATAAATACTACTATTTATTATTGCTATTATCAGGGGCCCCTGCATTCGCACTGGAGGCAAGCAATTGAGAGAGACAGCATGGTAGGGGTGGCCTTGAATCGACTGTTTTTCAGAAATAAATTATGTGCTAAATCTGCTCTTCTGTCACCGCCAATGAATGTGACACAGAAACCCCTCACGGCCACAGGAACCGGCACAGAGCCCAGAACCAGAACTAAAAGTTGGGTAATCTGTCCTAGGCCACTGGGGCCCCAGGCATTGGGTGTCACAGCTGTAAAGAGAAAACTCTACCCTGCAGTCATAGAGTCTACAACCCAGTGGATCCCACGGTCTCTGCCTTGTACTGGACACCTGAGCTGGAGCTGGCCTGTGATGGGACAGGACACTCAACAGAAGCCCCAATAGCCAGCTCAAGCTCAGCTGCAAATCCTGGGATTCTGCTAGTACCCTGACTGTTCTGACCCTGAGCTGCCCCTCCTGCCCCATGCCGAAGCCCAGGATTGAGATCCCTGGACTGGAACGTCTTGGGCTGGGCCTGGGTAAGAGGCTCTGTCTGGAGTTGAACTACTGCGGCAGCTGTGCAGAATCTGAGGCACAGATCTGATGCCCAAAGGGTCTTTGATTGTCACAGTGAGGCCACAAAGCATTGATGAAAAAAGAGTCCAAGGCACAGCCTTATCCAGAGTGCTCTCTCTTCTTGGGCTCTGTCTGAACTCAGATATCAAAATCCCACCGTGACTTCAGCAAACAGGATCTGTAGCTGCCCAGAGCACAAAGGCCTTTGTGGGCCAGCAGTTCCACAAGAGGACTGTCCTTCACGGCCCTTCCTGGTGGGGGTTCCTGGAGCAGAGGAGACAGTCTGAATGCTCACTTGAGCCCTGAGCTGGGATCAGTCCTACTGCTTCCACTCACTGCTCCATGACTGTGACTCCAGAGGGGACACAGAATCAAAGCTGCCCTGTAATTTAAGGTCCCTTCTACCAGAAGCGACTGAGAGAGAAGTTGAAACTGCAGAGGCAGGAGGGGGAGAGGTGTTCTTGAGAGGGGACACCTGCGGGGGTGGGTAGACATGCCCTCACCCACTCAGCACTGCCTTTACTGCTAGTAGACAGAGCTGTCCCTTTCTTCAGCGTGGCTGAGTCGCGCCCATGATTGTGGCTTCGCTGTTTTACCACAGGGCAAGACCGTTCTAAGTAGCCAGATGCAACAATGGGGCTGTGGCATTCAGTTTGTCTCCTGAACAGGTGTGCTTGACTGAGGGGCAATTAGGAAATTAATCCAGCCCCACTAGACTGGCAACCTCAGGCTTTCGAGGTGGGACTGAATCCTCCCACAATGTAATGACGGGTATGGACCAGTGGTGGTTTAAGAAGGCCTTCCTATAGGGTTCTGCCAGCCACAGTTTTTTGAGTTGAACCATAATAATAATCCTCCCTACTCCAATGTAACCCTCAAGGGACATGGGACCAGAGAGTGCCTGAGAAAAATCAATAGACTACAAGCGCGTTGAGTGCCTTGAAGATAAGCTTTGAGACCAGGGGAGTGGAGCATTTTCTATGTAATACCAGTGGGGATGGTGAGGGCCCAGGGTGCCTGGTTGGGAGGTATGTGTATGTGACAGATAGCCACATGTGGACCTTGGCATTTGAATCTGTCCCTCCTGCTGGCCTGACTTCTCAGGTCATCCAGTGTCTGCCCTGGTGATGGATCCTCACTTTTCAATGGATCCACCACACTCTGTCCTGGTGATGGATCCTCGCTGTTTACAATGGATCCACCACACTCTGTCCTTGTGATGGATTCTCGCTGTTTTCAATGGATCCACCACACTGTTCTTCCGCACAGCTCACTCTACCCACAGACACTGAAATGCAGGGCTGAGAGTGTGCAGCCCAGGTTAAAGCCTTGCTTTGTCCGCACGCTTGGCAACCTCTGCCCACCATCTCTCCCAGACCTCAATTTCCAAGCATGGCCTTTTGGGGCTGCAGGGCCCCTCTATGCAGTGCATCCTGGAGTAGTGCATGCTCGCCTGCACAGAGCCCCCACCCCCACTTCATCTCTGAAGGAGTCCAGATAAAACTGGAGCTAATCCACGCCGGGAGACAGGCTCTGTGCCTGCGGGGCCCAGGCACAAATTGGGATGTCCTGCTGCATTACTTCCACCAAGTTGGACCTCAACATCTCACCTCCATACCCAGGCAAGTGGGGGACAGCCAAGGGGTGGGAGAGTGGTGGGGGAGGGGGCCAAGCATCCACCAGGCCTCCATCAAAGGCAATGGAGAGAGAACAACCCAGCCAGAGAGGATTTTTAATGACCCCAAATCCTGGCACCTCATTACGACTCTGATAAGGCGAAGGGGCTGTCACTCCCAGATGCAGCCAAGGGCTCCCCAGAGAAATTTCCCTGCCTTCCTGCTAATCTTCTTATAAACATTGTTATTTATTTTCCCTTATTTTATCCGACATGTGTCAAGCAGCCCCTGCTAAGCCTGTGACATCTCCAGGGAGACTGGAGGAGGTTGGCCTGTCACTCCCCCAGCCCTGCCCCCTTTCTAGGTCCTGGATATGAAGCCCCAGGCCTGTTCTCCAGCCCACCAAGTCTGGGCCCCGATGGATGATTTTCAAGCTCTGTAAGAGTTTGAGCTGGACCAGGAAGTCTGAACAACTGAGACCCAGGTGTTGAGTTAGTAGGTCACAGGCCATGCCAGCTGAGGCTGATTCCAAAGGAACTGTGTATGTGCCACAGACAGTGTAGTGTGTCAGCCAGCTGCTATTGAAGCCTCAGGCTTGGTCTGGGTGTCTGCGGATGATATCCAGAATGGCCATGGATGTGTATGGCTCTGATTGAAGCCACTTTGTCTCAGGCACTATAATAAACACTCCAGTCTCCCTCAGCCTGAAAAGCAAAGGCCAGGGAGGCAAGGCTGCATACCCAGGCAGGGCAACCCAGGCTGCGAAGGAACTGTCTCCAGCTTTTACTCTGGTGCCCCATTCAGGACCAATGTCACGTTTCCTTCAAGCTTCCCGAGGATCACCTCCCTCCAACCCTCCAGGAATCTGGAAAAGGAGTAGATCCAGGCTCTTCTCCCCACCTGATAGCAAAGACACAGGCCAAGAGGCCAAGAGGAGGTACTTGGCTATTATCGCAGCATCACACGGCCAAGTGGAGAATCCAGATTGTCTCTAACAGGTCCAAGGTCTTTCTGGAAGGCTTAGCGACAGTTCTAGAAGGTACCACTGGTAATTTGCCCACTGTTATGTGGACTCTGGTAGTGTGGCTACCCTTCTCTGCCACTGTTACAGTGCCTGAGGTGATGCTAGACGGCCTTAGACCATCTATGAGAGATGGAAGGTTCTAGAAGGTCTACAATCCTCCCCCACACCCTACTTAATGGCCATTATACATACATATATCCCCTTTGGAAGCAGCCCCAATTGGCACAGGAACTCCACATGACCCCAGCATGACCCCAACAGCATTCTGGCTGGCTCACAGTGAGACTCTAGTTTTACTGTTATGTGACTGCTGTCAGTAATTACAACAGTTCCTGGTCTTATTGCTCTGTCAAAATTCCTGACACAAGCCACTCAAGGAAGGGCCGCATTGCCATGGCCCACAGTCACAGAGTATACCCACCATCCATGTGGTGGATCCATTGTAAACAGTGAGGATCCATCACCAGGGGGGGTGCCGTGGTTGGTCACAATCAGAAAGTGAAGAGAGGTGAGTGCTGCTGTCCAGGTCTCTTCCCCTTTCCATTCAGTCTGCCGCCCCATCCACAGAGTAATGCTACTCACATCTGGGGTGAACCTTCCAACCTTAACCAACCCCATTGGAACCCGCTCAAACACACAGCCATAGGTTTGTCCCTTAGGTGGTTCTGAAAGAATTAGCAACTCCAGTGACTAACACTCGAGGAGTATCAGTGAGCCTCCCCCAAAAGGAGCTGGCACCCCGTCCTACAGATGATAAAACCGAGACAGGCATTGGTGACAGCGCCAGCATTTGCAACAGAGCACTTTAGACCCTGTGTCCACAGTCCCCACACAGACAGAGCCCTCGTGTCTCCCTAGCCCTCACTTATGTCCATCCTTTCCAGTTCAAAAGTAGGGAACCCTCCAAGGAGGAGGCACTGTGCCTGCCTGTGCGCCTTTGTGACAACACCCATGTTTCTGGGACTCCTCCCCAGCCTCAAGCACCTCAAACACTCCTTAGAAGTAAAGGAAAATGTCAGGAATATTATATTAAATTCTTAATTGAGGAAGACCTGGGGAAAACCCATTAAACCAGTTCGTATTTCCCAAGTGTTTCATCGACATTTTGAAGACACGTCAAATTCTTTAACCTAAACTTCTCTGTGTGCAGATGAAGAGGGAGATGTTTAGCTGGGCATGGTAGTGCATGTCCCCGATTCCAGCACTTAGGAAGCTGAGATAGGAGGATTGCTCAGAGTTCAAGGTCAACCTGGGCTACAGAGTGAAAGAAACGTTGTCTCAAGGGACATGTGGTACGAAAGAAACATTGTCTCAAGGGACATGCGGTACACTGTACCAAAGCCAGCTGGTAGTTAACTCTGTAGTGCCAGCCATAGAGATGCCACCCTGCACGGCTATGATGCTCACACCCAGGTGAGCTTTCATGGGCGTGTGTAATTGCAGGTGTCAAGGAATCCAGTCACTTGAGTGTGGCCGATGGCAGTTCACTTCCCGATAAAGAAGTCCAGGTGCCTTTTTTTTTTTTTTTTTTTTTTTTTTTTTTTTAGCATTAAATTGACATCTGTGGCTGACCATGTACTCAGGCTCCTCTTGCCACAGCTTCCTGGGTGCTGGGATTCCTGGGTGCTGCAGACCCCACAATAAGAATGGCTTTGAGCAGAGTCCATGGAGGACACTTAACACGATGGGTGAGACTTAAAAAGAAGCCAAGCACTTGCTCAGCCTCCAAAGGGCTCCCCAGGAGTTCATCACCACCATGGAGACTCAAACACAAGTCCACAACTTCAGCGGGTAAAATGTGAGCCTGTGCTGCAGGTGAACTAGACTTAGCAACTAGCTGAAAGAGGACAGTGGGAGGGAAATTCTAGCCCTACAGTGGAGAAATCTGGAGGATGCCACCAGACACAGGTGTGGGTCTGGAAATATATAGCTGTCATCATGGCACATTGCTTTTCTGATTTTTTTCCCTTAGCAATATTCATTTAAGTTTCTTCTTTGACTGTCCATGGGTTGATAACTTATTAGTTTTAAGGCTGAATAATATTTGTCTTAGTTAGGATTTCTATTGCCATGAAGAGACACCATGACCACAGCAACTCCTACAAAGGAAAGCGTTTCATTGGGACTGGCTTACAGTTTCAGAGGTTTAGTTCGTTATCATCATAATGAAACATGGAGTCATGTAGGCAGATTATGGTGCTGGAAAGGTAGCTGAGAGTTCTATATATTGACTGGCAGGCAGCAGCAGGAGACTGCATGCCACATTGAGTGTAGCTTGAGCATGTAAGACCTCAAAACCCACCTCCACAGTGACACACTTCCTCCAACAAGGCCACACCTCCTAATAGTGCCACTCCCTACTGGCCAAGCATCCAAACACATGAGTATATAGTGCTATACCTATCCAAACTACCACAATGTCTTCCTGTCTTTATGTACCAAAGTTTATCAGTCCCCTTACTAAAGGGCATCATGATTGCTTAAGAGTTTGGGCAGTTATGAACAAAGCTGTGATGCGTATCTCTCTATATCTTTTTATGTGGACAGAAAAGTGTTTGTTTCACAGAGTTCAATATGAAGAAGCATAGTTGTTGGGGTGTGGAGTAGGAGAATGTAATGTGTACACACACACACACACACACACACACACACACACACACTAAACCATCTTCTGCAGCTGAGGCCCCGTTTTGCATTCATGCCATTCTTTTTTCTGTATATCCTACTGTCAGTCCACTATCCATCTTCTGCAGATCAGGACTTCTACCTGTTTCTCACTGAGTGAGTTGCTTTCTTTGGAGTTCTCAGAATTCTTCCTGTATTTAGGGTAACAGTCTCCCAGACACTCCCATGTCCCCCCACAGACCTGTGGCTTGCCTGTTCTCTTCACGCTTACTTCACAGAGGTAAGGAATAAATCCTTACAGTCCATTCTCGCTGTGAGGTGTGTTCAGAGCTCATCAGAGAATCACAAGGAAGCAGGAGGCAGTAGCCTCTGACTTCCCTACAGAGGATGGAGCCTGCTTGTTCAGGCTCTCTCAGTTCCTGCCAGGGTTACAGGCAGTCTGCCGCGTGACGGAGCCCATGTGTCAGGAACGGAGGGACTTTCAAGCCCCAGGATATATATTAGGTAAGTCTCTGTGTCCTGAACCAAAATGAGGGCACTATAGCAGACATCAGGAAGACTGGACTTCCTGAGAACTCAGCCAATGAAGTGTTCGGAGAGTAGGAAATAGGATTCAGGCTACACAAACCAGCATTTTGTGCCAGATCAGTGCCCCAGCCTTTCTCCCTTTTCCCTAGGTTCATTTCTGATTCTTTTCCAGGTTGGAAAACAAACTGCTTTGCTTTGGCTACAGCAAGAGTCTCTAGTACTCTTATTATGAAGTGAGGATCATTGTTTCACACAACAGAGTGGAAGCTTTTCATTTGAAGTCCAGTTTATCACTTTTTTCTGCCATGGATCCTGCCTTGGGTGACAAGTCTAAAATGTCTTTGGCGCTTGAAAGGTCATATGAGTTTTCTTCCTTGGACACCAGGCTGCCTTCAAACTTGCTTGTGAAGCCAGGGATGACCTTGAACTTCTGACTCCCATACTCCCCATCCTCCAACCCTCCCCCACCCCTCCCCCCACCTCCCACCTCCTGGGTGCTCGTATTACAGGCACACACCACTATGCTTTCACTTATGTGGTGCTGGTGACTGAAGTCCGGGCTCTTTCTCATTAGGCAGGCACACCCCTGGTCCTATGCTGTTTTTTGAGGCAGGCTTTTATGTAGCCCTGGTTGGCTTTAACTCGCTGTGTAGCTGAGAATGACTACACCCTCCTGTCTCTGCCTCCCAAGTGTTGTGAGAATGGGGCTCGTGTCACGATGGGGATCAATGTGAGGACCTCATAATCCAGGCAGCACTACCAGCAGAGCTGAATCCCCAGTCCGTCGCTCACTCTGTGGGTCGTGTAAAGCCCGCCTGTGGACTCAGCTTTTGGATGCGCTGTCTATGCCATTCATTTCAGCACCTTTTGCTCTCTTCTCACACATTTTCATTCTGGGCCCCTCAAGGACATCCTTCACAGAACCCCCACTTTCCCAAATGCCACCTCACATTCTGGCAGGGAAGGGCCCTGTGGCCAGAATCTTGTGGACAAATGATGAGGAATCATCAGCCAGGCAAATCCTCAAGATAAAGGGCAGGACTGTGTGATTAATTGGGGGTGGGGAGCAAGTGTCTCTGTGTGCAGGGATACCAAGAGATGACCAGTCTCCAGATCAGTAGGATGAGGCATGAATCAGAGTCCCTATGGCTACTGAGGTGACAGGTTTCCAGAGATGAGTTCAAAGCAGGGGTGGGCAGCCTGCAATCAGATGTCAGCTATTCACTCACTCACACCCACCTTCTCTGGGATGTGGGCAAGCTTATCAGACCACACCAGGCCTAGCCAATTAGACTCTCCGGTTGTTGCTGTCCCTTACAAGGTTTAATTTGGGGCATCCAGTGGCCTGGGGGAAGGGAGCAGAGGGATTAGGCTCTGGGCAAACAGTGCCTTTGCAGGGGTGCTTAGTCCCATGCCCAGCCAGCACCATGGACAGGGCTGAGTTCCCAGGCTGATAAAGGGAGGGGCACTTGGACTCAGCCAAGGTTCAGAGGGCAGACAGGCAGAGAGGCACACATCATGTGATCAGTTCTGGGAGGTTCGTTAGCATCTACCCACTCAGAGTAGGCCACAGATGTGTCTGTACTTCATTTCTCCCTGTAAAATGGGACGGGATACACTTTCCCACTGGCCACTGTGATGTGATGTAAGAACTAAGCAAACTGACAGTTGCAGGTCATGCAGTCTGGATAGATGGGGCTCCCAGCACCACAACTGGGTGTGACGAGAAATCCTCTGTTTCCACTCATGCACCGCTCTACCCACAGCATGTGTGGACAGATGAGGGTGGGCTGGGAATGGCAGAAGGCCCACTCTTGTGGGTCTGCTTCTACCAGCCATATTTCTCGGCATCATTCTTTTGCAAGAAAGGGCACCATGCCCAGAGAGGGTTGTCAACAAAGCCAAAGTCACACAGCAATTCACTGACTCCCAGCATGGAGCTCTAGAGGAGCCAGCCCTCTTTATGGCCAAAGTCCTTCCTCACCTCTGCTGCTCACCTCTGCTTCTCACCTCTGCTGCTCTGTGACCACAGAATACAACATGCTTTCGTGCAAGTGGGCTGGACACGGTGTCCCCAAGGCATGATATTCATTTTCTTTCTATCTGGGGCACAGGGAACCTATTTAAGCACCAGTATGAGACAAATGAATTTCATCAGGGGCCAAGGGTATGGCTTACCGGTAGAATACTTGCCCCGCATGTACGGAGCCCTGGGTTTGATCCCCAGCACCATATAAACCAGGTTAGGTGTGGTTAGGTATGCCTGTAATCCCAGCACTTAGAAAATGGGAGCAGGAGGTCAAGGTTATCTTTGGCTGCATAGGGAGTTTGGGGCCGGCCTGGGCTACATGAGATCCTGGTTTAGCTTTGCTTCGTTTAAAAGGAAGGGGGAAGTCTCTTCTACTGACAAAACCTCTGCTGTGTAATCCCTCCCAGTGCTTTCTTTTCATTTCCCACCTCCTTCCGAACATCCACCTCCCTCCCGAATCCTTCCCCACTCAGTCAGTTCTAGGGAGGAGTGACCTTGGAGAAGGAAGCCATGGCTTGATGAGCAATTGGGCACTTCTGTTCCTCCCCGTCTTCCTGCCAGGTTCATTGAGTGGCGGATGTATGCAGGGCCTGAAGCTGCTGGCGGGGTCCAAACAGATGTGTCCTCATGCTCTGCACATCTGGGAGAACAGATACAGGACCTAGAATTGGGTGGGTCGCAAGGGAGGCCTCCAAGTGAGAGGAGCATTTACATTGAGTCTTGGGGGGACTGGAAAGATGACTCAGCTGGAGGAGCTCTCCAGGCAAGCAGCAGCAGGCACGAAGGCCAGATCCTCAGATCCCACATCAATGTAGGATGAGCCAAGTGGCCTAACTGCCATCCTGATGCTCAGATGCAGAGACAGGGAACCCCCAGAGAAAGCTGCAGGCTAGACTAAGCCAATCAACAAGCCTTGGGTTCAAGTGAGAGGCCCCACTTTAGTAAGAGGGGAGTTTAATCTCCTTTAATAACAAGGAGATTCCCAGTATCAGCATAGGCCTCTGTGTCAAGTGCTGAAGGCATGGAGGGGCTTCTACAGCCTGGCCATCTCCACAGGACACCCGCAGTGGCCAGCTTGGGAAGGAACCTACGTCGTGGGCCTCTGAAGCCGGCAGCATCCTCCTGTCTCAGGAAGAAGGACATCTTTGAGGCAGCGCAAGCCTTGATGAGCCAGCTCTGCGCCAGTGCCTCATCATGTCCGCCCGGCATCCTGCATGCTGCCTTCTGAGCCCATTCTCTCTTGCATTGGACAGTGGGTCAGCATGTTCCCCCCCAAACTCCTTGGGGTCTTCTATCCATCTGTGGCACCCTATGTACCAGTGTGACTGTGGCAGCAGGTGGCCATGCCCTCATTCCAACATATCAAGAGAACCTTCCATTCCAACATGTTGACAGTGAAGCCCGTGGGAGCTGAAATACAAGCCCAAGAGGCTGCAGGAAAGGAACACCCTGGTCTAGATGACGAGGAGAGCAGGTAAGTGGGCGGGACAATTGACCGGCAGCCCAAGCCCCTGACTCCCCTCTCTAGCTATGGACTGCCAGGAAGTTTTCCCCTTTCCTCTGTCTGCTCTTTTAATTGAAAAAATATAAAGAGAGGACCTATTGATTCTGTGTAACTGATAATCTCCCCATTCCTGGGCCTTTTCAATCATGAGCAAGAATGGAGGCCCTGGGGAAGAATGGAGATGGAAAAGAGAGAGCAGGGATGAAGGAGGGGAGGGAGAGTAGAAGGACAGTGGGTGGGAAGAGGGGAAAAGGGGGGAGGGAAGGGGAGAGAGGAGAAGAGGGAGGAGGACCACAGACAGTCTCAGTCAGGGTAGGGAGCGAGTGGAGAAGAGGGAGGAGGACCACAGACAGTCTTAGTCAGGGTAGGGTGCTCACCTCCCCAGAACCAGGCGTTTACTGACAAGGACTGGCTCAGGCTCCCCCCACACTGGGCAGGTCTGAGCACAAATCACTTGTCTGCTTTACAGAGCTGGATTCTGAGGTTCAGAGACATCATAATTTGCCCAAGGTCACACAGCAAATGGATAGGCAACAGTTGGTCATAATGAGGCTTCTGAGCACAGCCTCGTGTGTTCCATTCATTCTCCAGATGAGGTGCCAGAGTTGGTTGGTTCTCAAGATATGGGTTTTGCTGCCAGGCATGGTAGCTCACAGTTATAAGTCTAACACATTTCAGATCAGCGTGGGTTACACATCAAGACCTTCACTCAAAATAAAGGAGGCAATGAAAAGATATTCTCTCACCTATGAGAATCCTGCTCAGATTGTAGTCAGACTCAGAGAAGAAGCTTCCTAAGAAAAGGGGCAATTGTGCAGAGTGATGAGATAACCTTCCAGGGAGAATGTTCATGCTCAGCCCAGCCTCAGGGGGACCGACCAGCTGCCCTGTCTGGGTCCCTTCCAGCACAAGCCTACGATTCCCAGAGTGCCAGAAGAATGGATGCCCGTCAGCCCCGTGGCCCTCGCCCACTCCACTCATCTTCCCTTGGCTCACACCGTGACGTGAGTTGGGGAAGGTACAGGGCGATTTATTGCTTTATCAATATTTAATATCTCCAGGGAGGTGACATCAGCAAAATTGCCTGGCCTAGCAGACCCATCTAGATAGACAGTGGGACAGGCCATCATCTCTCTGGAGGCCCAGTCCTCTCCATGGGGGACAGATAAGATTTATAGGTGCCTGTAAGAGGCGCAGTGCTGTAGAGGGTGGCCTCCTGAGCTGGTCTGGGGACTTGCCGCCCAGGACGTCCATTGCTGCTTGGGTCACCTGGTCTAGTAGCATGCAGATGAGGGGACTGAGGTCTAGGGTCTTTGACTGCTCTGAGACACCAGAAGGGCAGGATATCAGTAGTGAGGTGTGCTGACAAGACACTTAGGTGGAGGACCAAAGATAGTGCTCCTGACCTCCCAAACCCCCACTCTTACCTGGTCCCTCTCCATCCCTCCTGGGCCTCAGCTTCTCTCTCTGGAGAACATGTTGTGGTCTCTGCCTCACAAGTTCATGGTGAGGCATAAATGGTGCTTGCCACCTGAGGTTGCCAGCCCTCTGCACTTCCCAGGGAAACAAGGGAGTCCCAGAGGCATGAACGAGAACAAGGGAGTCTTTAGAATTTGGGATGAGGGGGAGGACATGCAGAGGGGGAGCCTTGCTTTGTTTGTGTCTCTGGGGTCTCTTGGCCCCCATTGCTATCATCTGGGGACATCAAGGCGCAGGAAGACTGAATAGGTATCTAAGTTGGTACATTGTGAGTTCTTATCAGAATCTGTGGCTGTTTGATTCTGCCACCCCCTATCTTGGTGAAATGGGGAAACTGAGTCAATGATAGAGACATTCTTGAAGCTGTATAAGCTGATGTCTAAGAGCATCCTTGAGCCACGCAGCCCCAGAGAGATTCCCCATGAGCTTCTGGTTCTGCCTAGGGTGTGGTCTGCTGCCCGGCCTGCCATGGCCCCACCATCAGGAGCAAGGTCTCCCTTGCTGCCCTCAGGACTCAATCCCATGAAGGGCATGTGGTCTGGAGGTCAGGAGGTCCCAAACTGCCCAGGATGTGGCTTCTTCATGTGGACACAAAGGCCACTGCTTGGTGCTGCTTCAACAGCAGCCAAAGAAGCCCAGCTTTGTATTGGCTGGCTGAGCAAGTCTCTGGCCTCAGTTTTACAGCTCTATGGAAAAGAGTGGTCTGGGTCAAGCAGCTCCGTGACAAGCTTTCCTGGCAGGTGCAGGGTAAAGTCTGCCCCAGAGAAGGTGCATGCAATGACACATTCCCAAATAAGCCAGCAGGGACAATGCAGCATGCGGCACACTGCTGGGGTCGTCTAGACGAGGGGTGGTTCCCCATGCAGCCGGAAAGAGCCGGGAAAACTAGCCGGCCTGGTGCTGCTGGCGAGGATGAAGAGGGGCCTGGAGTGTCTTCTTGATTCAGTTACACCAGGAGGGGCGGGGAGGAGAAACTGGCCTGGGGTGTCGGTTCCTAATGATCAGGGTCCCAGGGTGAGAGGAGCAGACAGCGAGGCTGTGAGTGGGCAGAAATGGAGCTCCAGGCAGAAGAAGTAGACAAAGGATTTGAGGTCAGCTTCTAGGGGAGAGGGTTGGTGTGGTGGTCCAAAGCGGCCAGGTGACACCTGTGAGGAGAGAGGAGGCTTTCATTTCCTGTGCCATTATACAAGTTACTACACAGTGCTGGCACCCTCTCGAAGCTTCAGCGGCCAGGCACCTAAAATCCAGGCAGCAGCTGGGCCAGCCTCTCCTCAGGGCTCTTCAGGGAAACCCTCCTTGCTTCTTCCAGCCTCTTGTGGGGTTGGTGGAACCAGTGGGTTCCTGCCTCTTGGCCACTCCACGCAGACCTGACTCCAGCATCCTTGGCCTTCTCCCATGTGTCCCCTCCAGTCCAAACTCCCCCTTCTTACCAAAGCATCTTTTATAAGAGGGACTTTCTCAACCTGCCACGACCCTATCTTGGCTCGCTAACACCTGAAAATACCCTGTTTTCAAATGAAGTAGGGCTGGTATATGGATTTCAAGGGACACTCTTGGTCTCTTGGCAGCAGGATGGGAGGCAGGCAGCCTTGCCTAAGTGTCTTTGGAAAACATGCTCGGCACCTGCTGCGACTGTCCTGTGGGGCTCAGCATGCTGGGCAGGTAAGTAGGGTGGAGCTTCCTTCCATTTATCAATCTTTGGTCCAGAAGAAATGAAGCAAAGTACCAGAAGTTGGTAGATCTGTCTATAGAATAGGGAGGACAAGCCAACTAGATCTAGGGGCCCTATTTCAAATCCTGGACCTTTTGCCTTTCCATGGCACACCCTGAAAAAGTGGCTTCCGCCCTCTGAGCTTTGCCTTCCCCAAGGCACGAGCGTTGGGCCTGGCTAACCTCCATAGGCCCCAGTAAGAGTGCAAAGTTATTCTCAGAGGCAGAGGACTCAACCCAAGGGAAACTAGGGTCTCCCCCAACCTGGACCCTAGAAATGACTGCTCCTGGTAGAAAGCTGGGCTTTTACCCTTCTCCTGGGCAGAGTCCTGCATTCAGCCCCACTAACACACAGCCAAGTTCATCATTCCATTATTAAAAAGAAGAGTGAGACTTTGTGTGCAGTTTGGGTGGCATAGGCATTTGCTTCTCCTGGAAACCTTGGCTCTGCAGATCCTGGGTCTGGGGACATGAGGGACACTGTCCCCAATCAACTTGATGTTAAATGCCCCCCAGACACAGTATATTGAGACTTTCTTGAGGCAGAGCAGGGAGTCACAGTTCAATATGCAACACTTCACGACATCCACACCGTTATCCACAAGGTAGACTCCATCTCAGGTGGCTGCATGAGTTCTGCCCCCATAAACACAGGTACCTCAGCTCCAGCATCCACTAGAGGCAGCTCTGTCTATGTAAGCAGGGCCAGCTGGCCAAATTCTCAAAGAGAGAGGCTAGAAACACACACATGCATATACACTGCCTTACACTCCTCCCACACCTCACACAAACCCCTCACATATATCCCCCCCAATTCTTCCTCATCTCACTAGATCTTCTCAACTTCCAAACCCCTAGGCCCTCTCCAGCTCAAGGAACCAGGAGACATGCTCTCTACTCCCCCAGAAGGGCTCCCACTGGCGGAGGGAGATGAAGGGGAATCTGGCTCACAGTACTAGGGCTCTCTGTCCCCAAAGGTCCTCCTCACTCTCCCCTGGCTCTCAGGTTCCAGGGCTGGCCCCTACCCAGTCTATCAGCTGCAATCTTGGGCTTTGAAGTTGGAGACTTCCCAGACAGACAATGGGGAGCTGGGAGGTGGGGGAGCCCTGTGGGCGCCAGCCCAGGTGTGCAGCGATTATCTTGAGGGCCTAATCAAAGTGCCTTGTCCTTAGCTATAGTAGTGAATGACTGTTGAGGGTCCCTCCCACCGCTTCCCCACACCATGCTGGCTGCCAGCACGGTGACAGACACCTGCTAAGCCGTGGGCCTCATCCGTCCTCTGCCTGTTCTCTTTTTGTACTGTCACAAAAAGGGACAAAGCATGGCCCACCTGGTGGAGGAGGGCTCAGAGCTCCGTGAAGATGCTCTTCCCTGGTGAAAGGTAAAGAACCTACCTGTGAAGGCCAGAATCTAGTGATGAGCAGACAGACAGATGGAGGTCCAGAGTAAGCAGGGGGTGAGGGAAGACCCAACCTGATAGATGCCAGCAGGAGTCAGGGCTACAGGCATCCAAGACCAGGGCCATGGGGTCAATGAGGGCAAATCCATGCTCTCCAGTGACCTAAGATCGCCTTTGTCCTGGGTTAGCCTTACTGAGTGCGTGCATGCATGTGCGCGTGCGTGCGTGCGTGCGTGTGACCCAGCCTCAACTATACCGGAGCACTTAGGACATAGTGGTGCCAAGAGGGAGCCGGGTGTTTCCCGTCACAGTGGTGCTAAAGAAGACTAGCTGGGTGCCCAGCCAGACACCTCCCTCAGACAGGGTCTTGGTGACCCTGCAAGGTGGCCACATGGATGTGACAGAGGATAGAGTTGAGCAGTAGCTGGGATGGACTAGCAAAACCTAGGCCAATCACAGCCAAGCCACACTTTCTTCTTTGCCCTTCCAAACTGTCCCTAAGATGAATGTATGACTCATGCCTGTAATCCTACCATGTGAGAGATGGAGGCAGTCCATCTTTGGCTAAAATTGTGGCCTCTATAGGACCCTGCTCCCCCAAACAAACAACAACTGTCCCAAGCCTGCCTCACAGCAGGACAGATGATGGCAAACAGGATGAGAGTTGTGGACAAGTAGTTTGTGGACTTAGTGGCCCTCGACTTTGCTCTAGAAGCTGAGAGAGAAGGGGACTGTGGGAAGATTAACTGGGCCTCAGACCCGTCTGGAGAAGTTAGAAACACAGCAGACAGTGGGTAGTTCCCTGGGTGGGAAGTGAAGAGTCCTAGTGACTGGCCTGCCAGGCTCCTCAGCAGCAGCACCATTAAGATGAGCCATGGGCATCCCAGGACCATCTTTAGAACCAGGGATGCTGGCAAGGGGAGGACCCATTATTCACAGGTAAGGGAAAGCTCATTCTATTCTCCAAACCTTGACTGGTATTGAACACCCCATCACCCTTCTCTTAATAAATGGCTTCTGCAGAGTTTAATTAACTTCTTAGAACCCTCAGGCAAGTAACCCAGCCCCCATCTCTGGGATAAGCCTGAGTCAGCCACACAGAGGGCCTTCATGAGAGGTTCCTGCTGTCCCTGTGGAATGGAAGTGTCTTTCTACCAGCTGTCTATATCATGTTCAGGAAGACTAGGAATTGGCAACATAGGTGGCTTGTTCAACGATGCATGGCAAATGGAGACTCAGATAGGCTTGAGATCCAAGCCTTGCCGAGCAGGATCACTCTGGAGGCTTAGCCGCTAGGCCTCTCCCGGGCCATGACTATACTGCATATTGCAATGTAGAGCGGTTCAACTTCAGGTTCACTCCCTAGGAGTCGGGCAAAGTTGGCCTGAGAACCAGCCATTTAGCCTCCTTTTCCTCCGTGATCATTATTGCCACCACCACCACCATCACCACCACCATCACCGCAGACACTTACCCACCCTTGGAGTTAGGTATTGTGCTAGGTCCTGGGTCATGTTACCTCACCGTGGCCCCACACGGCTCCATAAAGCTAGCATGACTAGACTACTATATTTCCCAAGTTGCAAGCTGCAGCTCAGAGAGATGAACTTCCCAAAGGCTATCTTGCCTGCACCTCTGAGCCTTTCCATCTCTTTAGAGAATTTGTGCCATTAAAGACCCGATCATTGAACAAAAAGGAGAAACTGAGGACTATGCCTACAGTCACTCAGACAGAAGACTCAAACTTTCATCTTCTGATACCATGGTGAGATGAGGCCCTCACAGGGATGTGTGAGTGTGTGTGTGCATGTGTGTATGTGTGTGTCTGTGAGTGTGTGTGTGTATGTGTGTGAGTGTATGTGGATGGTGTGTGTATGTGTATGTGTGAGTGTGTGTGTATGGTGTGTGTATGTTTGTGTGCATGCGTGCATGTGTGTGTGAGTGTGAGTATGTGTGTGAGTGTGTGAGTGTGTGTGAGTGTGTGAGTGTGTGTGAGTGTGAGTGTGTGTGAGTGTGTGTGTGCGCGCATGCGTGCGTGTGTATGTGTGAGTGTGTGTATGGTGTGTGTATGTGTGTGTGTGCGTGCATGTGTGTGTGAGTGTGTGAGTGTGTGTGTGAGTGTGTGAGTGTGTGTGAGTGTGTGAGTGTGTGAGTGAGTGTGAGTGTGTGACTGTGTGTGTGCGCGAGTGTGTGTGTGCGTGCGTGTGTGTAAGTGTGTTGTGTGTGTAAGTGTGCGTGCGTGCATGTGTGTGTATGTACGTGTGTTGTGTGTGTGTGAGTGTGTGTATGTGTGTGTGTGTTGTGTGTGTGAGTGTGTGTGTGCGCGTGCATGTGTGTGTGTCTGCGTGTGTGTCTGTGTGTGTGCGTGTGTGAGTGTTTGTGTGTCTGTGTGTGTGGTGTGTGTGTAAGTGTGTGAGTGTGTGTGTGAGTGTGTGTGAGTGTGTGTGTGTGAGTGTGTGAGTGTGTGAGTGTTTGTGTGTGTGTGTGTGTGAGTGTGTGAGTGTGTGTGTGTGTGTGTGTGTGTGTGTGTGTGTGTGTGTGTGTGTGTGTGTGTGTGTTCCATCCCCTCCGCTTCACTCCATGGTGTACCCACAGCTTTCTCAGGCCAGCCCCCACCTTCATGAGAAAACCTGAGTAGCATTTTAAGAAGCTAAAACTCAGCAATTGGGACTGGACAGACCCAGGTGGACAACTGCCAACTGTGTGCCCCTTGAACAAACCACCCATCCCCCTCCCAAAGCCTGTGCTTCTTTATGACGTAAATTAAGATGGTGTCCCCTGGAACCCTTGTGAGACACGTGTGCTCAAAGCACTTAGCTCAGTGCCTGATGTATCCTAAGATTTACTCAGAAGAGTCATTAGGACAAGGGTTCCCCCTGGCCAGGAGGTGCTCCTCTTGCCTTATACCACATCCCCGTCTTACACCAGATTGTAGGCACCCTCACCCCAGAGGTGTCTTACACCCCTGCCAGTTAAAATTGGGACAGAGAGGACTGAAGGACACTAGATGCCAGAGCAGAGCCCTTGGGCCCAAGGGGAACACAGGCTGTGGGCTAATTAATTGTGCGGGGCTGACAGCAGACAGGGCCTGTGCCTCTTGCCAGCAAGCCCAGAGCAACGATGGAATAATGGGCTCTAATGCGCTGGTCATCTCCAGGGACCTGTCTTTCATCCCCAACAAAACTAATTAATGACAGCAGTAAATAAACCAAGCCAGTCTGCCCTGCCCAGAACAGCTACGATTCTTAGAGAAAAGCCTCTTCCTGAATGGGGTAGGAGGGATGTGGCCCAGGGGATGAGGGAAAGACCAATGATGTCATGTGGGACCAGGTAAAAGGGATGAGGTCACTAGGTCTGGTGATGCATGACAGCACCGGGCTCATCTACATTCCTGAGCTTAGAGATAGTTAAGACTGCAAGCCAGAGATGCCCCATTTCCTCTTAAGGTGTCAGAAGTAGGTAGGGATCTGTGGAGATGGTTTAGTAGGTAAAGTTTTACCATGCAAGTATATCCACCTAAGTTCAACTCCCCAGCAACCATGTAAAAGCAAGGCTTTGGGAGAATTCTGGGGAGTGGGTGTGGGGACAGGCAGATCTCTGGAGCTGATTGGCTGGCTGGCCACCCTAGCCAGTTGAGTGTTAAGTGCACTGAGAGACTCTGTCTAAAAAAAAAAAAAAAAAAAAAAAAAGGTGCCCAGGCATGGTGGTACATTCCTTTAATCCTCGCACTTGTGAGGCAGAAGCAGGTAGATCTCTGAGTCCAGGCCAGCCAAAGCTCCAGAATCCCTATCTCAAGGGAGAAAAGAGTGGAAAACGATCAAGGAGGACACGTGACTTCCACCCCTGGTCTCTGCACATGCGTGCACACACCCATATAAAAGGTGCACAACACACACAGTGGACAAACCAGACACATCCATGGCTTTAAGTCAGTCAATATCCTAGCACAAAAAGTACTAATGTCAGCATAGCTCTCAACTACTAACACCCGCGAGAATCCCAGACTATGGGCCCTGGGCCAGGGTTTCAGAGTCAAGGGGAGAGCTTAATCTTCCTGCAAGTTTCCATGGAGGAAGAAGCTGACCATGGGCCCCACCCCCAACTTGCTCTGAACACTGATGTAGATAGAGGGTCAGAGCCTTCGGTCCTCATCCAGTCTATGCAATATCCATATTGTGCCAGAGTCAGCATGGAATGGGAGAGAGACCCTGCCATGATCTGTACAAAGCCAGTAGAAGCTCCACCTCCCCTGGACTAAGAATTAGGTCCATAGAGGTCTGTTCACTCTACTCAAAACCCCAGATCTGTCTGTCTGTCTGTCTGTCTGTCTGTCTGTCTGTCTATACACACACACACACACACACACACACAAATTCACTGATTCTAATTAGTGCTGCCTGTTGGAATATTGACTGATAGTGTTGCCCTAGTCTTGTGCAAGTGACCACAGCTTCAGTGAGCTCGTGAGTGCAGCACCATCTCAATGTGTGGAAGAGGGCATTCACAAGACTCCTTCCTTCCCATCTACCAGCTCTTACTTCACTCTGTCCTCTTCCATGACATTCCTTAAGTTTTGAGGAGCGGAGTTGATGTCCATGTCTCATTTAGGGCCAAACATTCAGCAGCCCCTTATTCTCTGCACTTTGGCCATTTCATAGTCTCTGTATTGACTTTGGCACACAATTTGGTAGAAGAAGCTTCGCCAGCCAAGATTGCCTGGTTCTGCATGCCTCTCCATAAAGCATCAGGTCCCATCAAGGTGCTGCCCCCTCCGTATAGACCATCAGGTCCCAAAGAGAGTCCATCCTTTCTGTACCACGCAGGCTCAGGGGTAACGGTAGCAGAGGCCAACACCAATTGGGCAGAAATAGGATCCATTGAGGGGACACTAGGGACTCTGAGAATCACTGGAAAGAACTGCAAATCCTAGTTACCAGACCACAGGCCAAACCAGTGTGTGTGTGGGGGACATGGCCTCTGAACAAAGAGGCCACCACTCTCCTGCCTTCAAGGTTTGGACCACGTTGCTGCCCACTATGGGTTCACCTGGACAGTCACCACTAGACTGAGTGAGCCGCCTGAAAGGCCACCTAGAGCCCAGATGGCATGCAGCATGGCCCACATAACCAGCAGAGCTTGCACTGAGGTGCAAGGGAGCCTGAGAAAGTGTGGCGCGTTCTACCTCTGTAGCAGAAGGGGAACTTCTCCGGATCCAGAAAGACAAATGGTTCAGATCTGGGGCAGGAAACTCACCAGTGGCCACTCTTGTTCAACACAGCCCACCTTTGGCAATCATCTATGGGCAGACAGGCCACAGGAGGGACGAGGATAAAAATAGGAGCTCAGCTCGGCATCTGCCATGTGCCAGGCATTCTTGTGAAGCACATCAAAAATCAACTCTTCCCAGCCTCAGCTCCCCGTGAGGGAGGCGCTGTCATGCACTCTGTCTCACCACTGGAAGACTGAGGACCATAAAAGAAAAAGAAAAAAGAAAAAAGCTTCATTGGACTCACAGTTTGGAGGGTGCTTTGGACCTGTGGATAAGCAGCACGTGCTGGTAGGGGTCCAGAGTGGGGCCAGGCTACTCATCATCTCATGACCTGAAAACTGAGACTAGAATGAGGAGTAGACAAGGTCTCACAATTTCCACTTGACGACAGGCCCACCCTGAAGATTTCCCACCAGGCCAGTGCCATTGCAAGTGCTCAGATACTCTGCACCCCTCCCCCTCCCTCCTTCCCCCTCCCTCCCCCTCCTCCTTTCTCCCTCCTTCCCTCCTCGTCCCTCTCCATCCCCCTTTCCCTCCCTTCCCTCCCCCTCCCTCTCCCTCCCCCTTTCCCTCCCTTCCCTTCCCCCTCCCTCTCCCTCCCTCTCCCTCCCTCCTTCCCTCCCCCTTCCCCTCCATCCCTCTCTCCCTCCCTCACTCCCCTCCCCCTCCCCCTCCCTCCTTTCCTCCCTCTCTCCCTCCCTCTCTCCTTCTCTCCCCCCCCCCCCCCGTGTGTGTAGAGTGCGTAGTATGCTTGTTCCTGCAGGCACATGTAGAAGCTGGATGTTGATGTGGCCACAGTGACATAAGAGCAACACAAAATTGCTGAAGGTGACAAGAGCTGGCAACCTCTGTCCTACAGGGCCCTACCTACTGGAAGGCTGGGCAGGTGCCCGTGAGATTGTGATCATGTGATACCCAGGTGTGGGAGTGATGGTGCCTGAGGTAGGATTCCAGGCGTTTCCAATTCTGGCTATATGGTGGAATCACCCAGACACTAAGTGTTGATGTGTCCATGCTTGAGCCGGGCTCACCTGCTTCAGAGTTCCATTCAGTGGTCCGGGATCCACCCTGTGATTCTAGCATGTACCAAGGATGGAGAATTCCTGGTCCTGAGGATCTACACTTCTCTTGTACCTCATGAGGTTTGGAAGAAGTCCTTGCTCTGCTCTGTTCACTAATGGAGGTATCTCAAGAAGAGGCAGGCCCCATCGTGATAATTAGATGTCACTATGTGACCTCAGAACTGAGGGCTCCCCATAGAAGTAAAGCTAAGATAGTGCTGGAGAGGCCAAGGACCCTTGACAGAGCCAGAGCTGTGGAGAGAAGCCACACCCAGGAGAGAAAATTTTGAATCCCACCACCTCCCTTTAGGAGGCCCTGGGGTCCCAGTGTAGAAAGGTCTTGCTCCTCTGGGTACCCTCAGCCCTGACTGGAAGTCTGGTGACAAACAGGAGGTAACTCTGTTTAGACAGTTCCCTGCTTATGACCTGAAGATCCTCATGACATCATGGGTCTAAGCCAGGTATTCAAAGCTCCCTCAAGAGCTGGCCACCACCACCAGTCACCTAACATTCCCCTTTAAATATGGGGAAAGACCCAGTTGCCTACAGGGTTGCTGTCAGAGTCAACAACATGGAGGGATAAAGTGGCTAGCACAGGGCATGGGGACAGAGAGACCTTTGGAAAGTGACAACTGCCATCATAATTGTCATCACCATTACCATCGTCTTCATCAACACTGTACTCACCATGATCACCACCACTACCACCATTGTGACCATCATCACTGTCTCCATCACCATTATATCACCAACTCACCCCACAACACCCCCATCGTTTACTCCTCCTTGATTGCCTGCCACTCCTTTCTCTTGTATAAAGTGAGATAAATAAGATTGAGCTATATCCTCTATGCCCTACTAACACACAGCAATGGCACACAGTGTGTGCCATATGACACACACTCAATGAATACAGGAAGCCTACCAGGGCCACCGACTGTTCTGTGTGTGTGTGTGTGTGTGTGACGTGTGTGTGTGTGTGTGTGTGTGTGTGTGTGTGAGAGAGAGAGAGAGAGAGAGAGAGAGAGAGAGAGAGAGAGAGACAGAGAGAGACAGAGTCACACAGACACACAGAGGCAGAGACAGAGAGAGACAGAGAGACAGAGACAGAGAGACACACACAGAGACACACAGAGACACAAAGACAGAGACAGACAGAGACAGAGACAGAGAGAGACAGAGAGAGACACAGAGAGACAGAGAGACAGAGAGACACACAGAGACACACACAGAGACACACAGACACACAGAGACAGAGACAGACAGAGGCCTACCAGTCCCTTCTCTCTCCCATCCAACATCCCCACACTTCATCAAACCCAGATTCTCCAAGCACTTGTCTTTTCCCGTGTTCATTGCTATGCCCCACCCATGTCTCCGCCCCTATTAACTGCCTCATGATACATGTTCCAGAATAGTGTCACTGTCCCCTAAGCTACTTCTCCCCCATTTACTGCAGTTCCTCTCCCATGGTAGACAATGGCTCTGACCCAGTGCCACACTTCTGGGCCCAAGTCGCTTTCTGGCAAATGTCTTTGGATGTGTCTCCCCACCCTGGGTACAGGGCGGGGCAGGGTGGGTCTTGGTTTTCTCTCCGTCCATGGGAAGGGTAGGATGTGGAGAGAGTCTTAGGCCCCTCTCTGCCTCAGGCATTCTAGTCTTGGCTAGGCTGGAGAGGGACAGGGCCTGCTCACTCATCTCCCTGTCTATAAATATCTTGTGGTAGGCTGCGGCCTCTTTTGATGTGCAGATCTGCCATCTTTCTAATCTTCGAGGCCACAGCAGTGCCCCCCCACTCTGGGGAGCTGGTGTATGGGTGAGCTGAGACTGGCAGACCCGTGTGGGTGCTCCTGTCAGCTGAGAGGCCAGAGCACAGGCTTTCCAGTACCACTGCTCTCCACTGAGAGCTCAGACTCTTGCCCGAGAGCCTAAGGGGGGGACATTTACCGTTTAATAACTGGCCTATTGATTCTCATTTCTACGCTGCCAATGGGGCTTACCCGGGGAAGCTAAGGTAAGAGGGATGTTTGTAAATACGTTTCTGGCCTGCCCATCACTCAGCCTGCCAGCCTCACTTCTGAGCAGGAGGTGAGCTGGGTTAATGGACTGCATGCCCTCTGCTTAGCCAAGCCCGGGGACAACAGCCACACATGCCAATCCTGCACCCTCCAGAGCCCCAGTGCCTCCTGGTTCTCTTTGCTATTGACCATGTACTTCCCCAGCCGCCACCGTGACTGATGGAGAACAATAGCAGGTAGTAGCCCTTTTAATGGGTAAGATCACAAAACCAGACTCCTGCATTCTAGGTGAGCGCCTCAGCACACCCCCTCACCCCCGAGGTCATTTGAAGTCCTGTGGCCACAACTGATGGGCAGACAGGTTGGAGCAGGACTCTTAGCCACTGTTAGGGGACCATAAAGCTATAACCATGATTCCTTGTGAGGATTCAGGCCAGTAGGCTGATGGGACTAGACTGGAGCCGTTGTCCTCACAGCCAAGCATGCTGGAGACCTTTCTGGCATCGGCTGCTAGGGGATGACCTTGCAGGTTCCATTCCTTGTGTCTGTGTGTCTTGCATCGTTCCATCAGGTTGGGCAGGGCTTGCTTTTACGGATGGTGAGTTCAAGAGAGGAAATAGAAACCGCTTAGCACACGTATAAGTCTCTGCTTCCCTCTGGTTTGCCATCGGGCCACTGATGAGGAGCCCAACTTAAAGCCACGGGAGAAACGTGAGGCTTGATCCAGGTGGGTCCAGCACCTATGACTGAGACCCAAAGATGGAGCTCTGTGGGGGACTTTCCAAGAGCGGAGGCTGTCCCACAGTGGAGGTGGCTCCTTTGAGAGACAGTGAGCTCCCCATCACCGGGGGTGTGTGAGCACAGACAGACGGCCAACTGCAAGGGTGTAGGAGGGCTCCGCCTCTGAGGAGAGTGAACACAGAGCATAAGCGCCCCGGCTCCTTTCCTGCTCTGTGAGTGGGCCTGTCGCTGCAGGCTGAGGTCTAGTGAACAAACTTTGTCTTCCTCAGTGGCCCTGGGCATAGCGAACCCAAGAATCAGTTCAGTGGGAAGCTGCATCCCAGCAGAGGCCACAGAGCAGGAGAGGCCTCACGAGTGTCCCTTCTGTGTCCCCATGGGAAGGAGGAAGAGGCCTGGAACAGAAAGCTCCCCGGCAGGAGCCAGGAGGCAGCGGGCACTGTGAAGTATGAGGATGCAGGGGAGAGACGTATTGGGCTCCCGATTCCTTTTGCTAAACACAAAGAGCTGACAAAAATCCATGGAGACTTTAGTCACATCCTCTCCAATCAGAGGGGCAGCTCAGACTCCTGGGTCTCCCCAAGGGAGAGTCAAAAGCCAGACAGGAAAGAGGGACTCCTAGGATCCATTCTGAATCTGGGAGTTGGCCAGAACAGGTCACCAGTATCTTATGTCATTCCATTGTGGCCCCTAGGGAACTCCACCTTGAGTGTGTAACCTCACTCAGGAGGACACAGTGCTAGAATGCAAAGGAGCAAGGGAAGGGAGAGGGAGAATTTCTAGCGGCCCCTTCCACTCTTGGAACTGTGGGGGGTTATAGGTAGCAACAGCAGCAGCCATGATGGAGAAGTGGGCCCTGAGTCTCCCCTACAGGTAGGCCCAGTTATTAATGAGGTAGCTTGGCTCTGGGGTCCAGTTGGTCCTGTGTTTGCCTGTCTGGCAGGCTGTCTGATGATTGGGCTCTCTGCCTGACATCTGACAAACTGCTGCAGGGATGGACTGACAGCCATGTCTGGTTGGTTGACTCGGGGCGGACTGTCTAGAGACACATCGAGGGTATGGACAAAGAACCTGTGGAGTTGCCAGCCACAGATGTGGGGACTGACTGGCCAATTAATTGTATGGCAGATTGACACCCCACATCCTACTAGACAGACTTAGTGAGCTGTCTCACTCCAGGATGGCCTGGCTGATTCCTGTCCACCTTTCACCACAGAGCATGGTGACAGTCTGACTAACTCTCTCACTGATGAACTTTAAGGCTGACCAACTCAACAGCCACCTGACAGACTTGCCAGCTGATAGGCCCAAGGCTGACCACTCAGCACTGCAGCCTCTCACACTTGTTTTCTCCGTAAGTGTCAGCAGGCTGCCGTGAGGATGACTGATGGACTGCCTGGCGGCAGCGACTAAACTGGGCCAGGGACCACCATGTTAATGAGCCGACTTGCTGGCTGTTTGCAGGCAGACCAAGTCTGCCCGGTGACTGGAGGCTGACAGGCTGACCACTGTTTAGCTGCCTGGGCTGCTGCCTGCCTGACCCAGCTGCTGACAGATGGCTGACAGACTGACCAACAGCGTCCACCGCCTGCTGTGCTGGCTGACAGACCCAGCAGCAGCCTGGCTTCCTGGCTGGCAGGCGGAAGTATTTTTAGGAATCTTTTCTGCTCTCTCTCCCTTCTCCAACCCCGTCTCTCTCTCAGCTCGGCTTTTCTGCCTCACAACCTCTTTCTTGAGTGTGGGCTCCTCCTATGTACAGAGAGACTAGAAGTGGGGACCATGAACATCCGTCTTATCTAGAGCTGGAGCAGAGAATCTACCTTCTGTATAGCCCAACTTCCTGGAGAATCCCCGCCCTGCCCCGTCTGACTCCACCACGTGGTTGCTCATCTTGAGAAGCTTGGGTACCTTTGATGAGATCCGTGGTAACTGTGATATACAGTGAGGGTCAGGTATCTCTACGTACCCCATCGCTGTGTCTTGTTTCAGCCTGCCACTTGTAACATGGTCTGTCCTCGTGGTTTCTAGCCCACCTGGGAGCTGGTGGAAAGCATAGTGCCTGCGGAAGATCCACCGTATGTATTAACCAGGCCTCTGGGGAATGGCTTGCATGACAATGCTGGACAGGCCCAGCACCAGATGGTTCTGCATTGTCCTCCCTAATGTCTTCCTCTCTCTTGCAGAGGTGGCAACTGCCCATCTCATTATCTGTTTCCTTTCTATATGATTGCAGCACAATCACACATACCCCCAAACTACCTACCGTCACCAACTCTACACCAATGTCTTTGCTCTGCACACATCTCACATAGTAATTTTTGGCTCCACATTGATTATTCTGGATATAAACGTGTTATATACACCCAGCTCCTTCATAGTTCACTGCTGAGTAGTTTTCCAGTATTGTTCAATGACTTGTTGCTTGCTGATACACAGATTTATATACATTTCTCTTGATGTCCTTGTGGGAAAGTCCTCTATGAGGTGGGGAGGGGGATGTCAAAAGACACACCTGTCTATGATGTAGGGACACACATGTCTATCTATAAGATAGGGAAACAAACATGTTGTGATAGCTAATCTTGGTCATCAACCTGACTACACCTGGAACCCGTGCAGCTGGGCACGCCTATGTGATATTCTTGGTTGGATCATTTGAAGCAGGAAGACCCAGCCTAAATCTGGGCCACACCTTCCTGTGGCAGCCCACAGAAAATGACAGTGAAGGAAGCTTTTGCTCTTGCCTGCTTGCCCTGAGGCTCACTGCCAAGCTCGTCATCCTATTTTTTCAGGATTCTAGCATGTACTGAAGAACAGCTGAGACATCCAGCCTTAGGGACCAAACACCTGCCGGTTCCTTGGCTTTTAGAATGAGAGACAGCCACTGTTGGACTAGCAAGCCTGTAGCCTGTACACCACTCCAATAAGTGTCCTTTGGATTTCAGAGATTCATTCTATCAGTTCTTTTCATGTAGAGAGCCCTGAGTAACACATGTGTCACGCTCAGTAACATCAGGCCATCCCACACACATACAGAGAGTGGGGTGACAGCCTGTTTCTGATGCTGTGATCTTCAACGTCCACTCTGATGCCTCCCAGAGGGACAGGTGGGACCTCAGAGGAAGAAGGTATCTGCCCAGCAGCGCTATGATGGTGTCACACAGAAAGTAAGCCTGAGTGTACTGGTTTCTTGTGGAAGCTGTGACAAGAACAATAGAATTTGATTCTCTTGTCTGTGGAGGAAGATGGAAGGGTCCAGATGGGCCCCAGTTTTCTCACTTGAGGACAGGAAGGATGGGATGCACTGGGAAGTGGCATTAGTCTACTACTAACTTTCAATTTGCTAAGACCTAAACCCAGCAAGAATTTAGACCACAGGGCATGCATGTCCAAGAGGGAATTTCCAGATTAGATACATTGAACAGGAAGCCCATGGGCTCTAGTGGACCACAGATAGAAGCAGATACAATGTGACCTTCTGCCTTTCTGGGGTGGACTATATATAGCCTTTCTGAAAGTGTGAGCCTAACTGGACCCTTCCTCCCCTGAGCCATTTCTTGTCCAGTTTTGGCTACAACAGTGAGAAAAGTAACTAAGTCAGCTAAGAGAGAGCCGGGGTTGGTTTGGGAGCGCTTAAATCTCTAAGCTCTCCTGCATGTGGGGGGTCTGTAGTTTAAGAGAAAATCCTGAACCAGAGTTCAAAGGCATCATCTGCATGATCGCAGACAACTCCTTGGAAACAAAGGGGAAGCTATGAAGGAAGGCACACTCTGGAGCCTGGAAATGGGGAAGGCAAAGTGCAATCCTGCCCAGGGCTGTTGGATGTTCCCAGTGTTCAGGTCACTATGCTGGATTCTAGTCCTGGCCCTGACATGGACATACAGTGTTGGCCATGGAACTTTCTGAGCCTTTCTGTGTGGTGACAAAGCCTGGATTTTATCACCTCACAATGCACGTGTGCCCTGAGCTACCCACTGCCCACTGTAGGTCGAGACTGTGGTGGGGGACCTAAACTCCTGGGTAACCATAGTCCCGACAAGGGCTCCCATAAAAGAAAAGGGAAGAAGGAAGAAAGGAAGAGTGGGTGGTGGAGGGGAGGAGCAAATGGTTTGGGGAGATGGCTCAGTTGGTGAAGTTTTTGTCACCTAAGCATAAGGGCCTGATTTTGAGCCTCAGAACACAGGTTTAAATGTCAGGATCCCAGCATCAAATGGAGGGTTTGGAGGGATTCTTGCTTGTACTGTGGCCTAACCTTGTTGGTGAGTTTCAAGGCCAGTGAGAGACCCTGGCCCTAGACCCATACTAGGAAACAAGGAGAGGGTGTGGCTGAAAGGTGACATCTCAGGTTGAATTCTGGCATCTACTTGCACATGAGTGTACACACACAGAGACACGAGAGAGAGAGAGAGAGAGAGAGAGAGAGAGAGAGAGAGAGAGAGAGAGAGGTCCATATGAACACAAAAAGAAAAAGAGAATGAAGGAGAAGAGAAAGGAGGGAAAACAAGGGGTGGCCAGTCCTGGAATAGCTATGGAGCCACTGTGGAGCCTAAGTCCTACCTTCAAATAACTTCTGCTCTGATTTGGAAGTACCTGGGATGATGGGCAGAAAGGCCTATGCCTTGTTGCTAAGCAACAGGTGAGCAAGTTAGCATAGTCACAGCTTCCTGGAGAACACTGGCTCCAGGACCCCAAAGGCAAAACCAAAATCCCCAGCTGCTCAAGTCCCTTCCACAAAACGTAGTACTTGTGTACACTCCATCTCCTATATACTTTAAACTACCTCTGGATTACTTGTAATTAATACCCAATGCATTTTAAATGCCACACAAATAGGTGTTGTTGGGGAAATGACTAGAAGCAAAACAACTCCGTCTCCAGTACAGTACAGATGCAATCTATGGTTCCAAATATCTCCCATGACAGTTAATTAACTTCGAGGCTGGATAAAAATGAAAATGAACCCATGGATAAAGAGGATGGAGTGCATCTGTAAAGGCAGCCACCAAACCATAGTGTCAATACCACCCTGGTGGGGGCATGCTTTTTAGTATTGACTTACCTTTAAATTATCAGGCAGTAAAAATGATATGCAGTTCTGTGAATTTCTCCTCCTTTGTTGAAGCAGAATTGGCAATTTGAAATGCATGTACTTAAGTTGTGCAGCTTGATAATTTGATATGCATGTACATTGTAAAATAGCATTCTGTGAATTTCAGCACACACACATACACACGTATGTATGTATGTATGTATGTATGTATGTATGTATGTATGTATGTGTGTGTGTTGGCACCATCAGATTAAAGACCGTTCCAAAAGACTCCAAACCTCACACTGACCTTTTCTGGTGGCATCACCATGGCAACCACTGATTTGTTCTCAAACACTATCATCTATGTTTTTGAGAATGTCACACACATGGAGACTGGCTGCTTTCACTCAGCACAAGGCCTTTTGTTCCCTGCTTGACCTTGAATCCTTTTCTTAGCTGAGTAGCATTCCACTGTATGGACCTACCACAGCTTGTGGTACTCACTTACTCAGGGCTACTACTTCAGGGAGACAGTTTCCATTGACATTTACATGTAGGGTCTTCTGTGAAAAGCAATTTTCATTTCTCCAGGGAAAACGCTAAGAGTTAAATTGCTGGATCAAATGGCAGTTGCATATCTAACTTTATAAGAAAAATATGAAACTTTTTTCCAGAGTGCCCAAGCTGTTCTGCATTCTTATCAGAAATGTCTGAGAAGAATTCCAGTAGTTCCACACCTTCCTCACAAACTGGTGTACTTGTTTTGCTTAATTATTGTTATTATGTCAGTCATTTTGACAGGTGTGCCATTTTAATTTGCATTTTTCAAATCATTGAAGGATACAAAGGCTATTAAGTCTATTTTCATGCCTTTTATTTGCCACCTTTATTCCTCTTGAGGGATGTGTCTTTTCATTCATTCACCTCATTCATTCATATTTTATGTTCTTACGATTGGTTTTTGTTCTCTCTCTCTCTCTCTCTCTCTCTCTCTCTCAACAGGGTCTTCCTATGTAGCCCTGACAAACTTATGCTTTCCTCCCTCAGCCTTCCTAAGCATTGAGATTACAGATTTATGTTGTTATTGAATCTTGGGAGCTTTTCATATATTGAGGACCCAGGTCCTTTGGCAAGTATGTGAGATTACTGTGTGTGCTATTGTTCTTTTGAAAGTTCCTTTATATTTTGACACAGTCTGTGCTGTTTTCTTCCCTAAAATAAATTATTGGTTTTGTATCTAAGAGTTCTTTGGATGTTTCTCAAAGGCATTATGTTGAATGAATGCAAGATTACAAGCATTTTATCCCATAATTTTCTTCCCCTAATGCTGTTGGAGGATTGTATCTTACATTAAGATCAACCACACATGGAGTTCATATGTGTATAAGCTATGAGGTTCAGGCTCATCTTTTCCATGTAGATGTCGCATTGTCCCAGCCTATTCCTTGAAGTGTCATGCTTTTCTGCAGAATCACTTTTGTGAAAATGCTACTGGTCATATTTGTGTGGGCCTCTCACCTCTCTTTTTTCTTTTCTGTAGTACCAAGGATTAAACCCAGAGGCTGGGCCACTGTTCTGCTCTGTGCCACACCCCATTTCCATTCAGATCTGTTTCTTTTTTGTTGTTTTATTTTGTTTTTCAAGACAGGGTTTCCCTATGCAGGCCTGGCTGTCCTGGAACTTGCTCTGTAGACCAGGCTGGCTTTGAACTCACAGAGATCCTCCTGCCTCTGCCTCTCTAGTGCTGGGACTAAAGGCATGTGCCACCACTGCCCTGCTGTGGATCTGTTTCTAACCCTCTCTTCTGTGTCACAACTGTGCCTTCTGTCCTGTCACACTATTTGGATTGTTGTGTTGTTAGAGCAAGACTCAGAATCAAGCAGAGCCCCTCCTAGAGCCCCCTTCCTTCTTTATTTTCAAAATTGTTTTGGTGATTGTACTTTTGATGTTGTCCCGTGTACATTTCAGCTTCTTGGGTGGTTGAGATGGCTGATCAGGTAACAGCACTGGTCATTCAACCCTGGAGACCTGAGTTCACGATCCAGAGCCCACATCAAGGTGGAAGGAAAGAACTATCTCCACAAAGTTGTCTTCTGACCTAAATGCACACTACACACAAGCATGCCCAAGCTCACTATACACATAGTCATAAATAAGTGAAATAAATTCAAGATCAGTCTGTGCAATGGTTAGCTTTCAGTGTACATTTGGCACAGCTTAGGATCACCTAGGAGCAACATCTCAGTGAGGGATTGTGTTGTGGCATGTCCATGTGGTGGGGGAGCCTCGATTGTGCTGACTGAAGAAGAGACCCAGCCCACTATGGCAGCATCACTCCCTGAGTTCATGCAGGTCCTGGTTATATACAAGTAAAGAACACTGAGGATGGTGTGCACACATCTGTGCCTTTTGATTGTAGATAGGATGTGCCTGGTTATGTCAAGTTCCTGCTTTGACTCCCCAACAATGATGGACTAGCATCTGAAATTGTGCTTGTGTCGGGCATTTTATCACAGCAATAGAAACAAAACCAAAACCTCGTGTCTCTGCATAAAAGTTGTGCTGATATTTTGATGAAAGCAGCAGTAATGTGTTGATTAATTTGGTAAGGACTGATATATATTCTTTGAGTCATAGCTAATAAACACACTTAGGTTTACACTTAATAAATAATTACTCATTAGCTTCTTTTTGTTAAGTTCATCTAATTTTGTGGTGTCAAGAGTATAGCTCTTACATATGTTTTGTTATAGTCCATCCAATAATTTGATTTTTTTAAGCTATAATAAATGATAACTTCTTTATTAGGCTGGATTCTCTAGAGAAACAACAAAGAAAATGTAAATATACTATGAAGGAGGTTTGTTATATTGTCTTATACCATAACAGCTGGATAGTTCCACAACAGCCATATTGTGCTAGAGAGGCTGAGACGCCACCAGCTGTTTAGTCTGTGAGGTGGACTCCTCATCAGTCCTGACCCACACCAATGGCCCCTGGAGGCTCCCTGGAGAGTTTGCTGGTGTTGAGTCGGGAAGAGGTTGGGATCTGGTGATGTAGTGACGGATCAGAATGAACAAGATGGGGCAGATAGCAACATGGATGCTCTCCCAGGGACCTCTGTATCTGGGCCGCCAGAAGGATCATCCACTCGCCCTGAGTCTGGGGCTCCTCCTTCCCCCACCCAAGTTAATCCTGTACTGAAATAGCCTCACAGAGGTGTATCTCCTAGACACCCAATCTCACCAAATTCACTTTTGCTTTTGAGAAATTCTCTAGCCTTTCCTGGAGTCTTCCACCCAGGCAATGCTGTAATGTGAGTGTAGAAACTTAATTTTTCACCAAGCTACTTCCTTCTTTGCCCTCTTCTTTCTGTGAGATAGGCTCTCCCTCTACATCCCAAGCTGGAATGAAACTCATGGTGATCCTCCTGCCTCAGTCTCCAAGTGCTTGGATTCCAAGCATAATTCACCATACCCATCTCTCTCTCTCTCTCTCTCTCTCTCTCTCTCTCTCTCTCTCTCTCTCTCTCTCTCTCTTTGTGTGTGTGTGCGCGTGCGTGCGTGCGTGTGTGTGTGTGTGTGTGTGTGTGTGTGTGTGTGTGTGTTAAGGAGGTGTGTGTGCCACAGATCATGTATGAAAGTCAGAAAATTACTTTTGAGGGTCTCATCTTTCACCTTGCTGAGACAGGAACCCTCCTAGGTAACTCTCCTGTCTCTGCATCCTCATCTCTCTAGGATGACAGATGTGCACCACTGTATCTAGCTCTTCTTAATGTGGGGTCTGGGGATTGAACTCAGACCCTGGGCTGGTTTGGTGAGAGCCTTTACCCACTGTGCCATTTCCCTGGCTGGAGAGTTTTTAAAAAATCACGAACAGACGTTGAGCCCTGACAAATGCTTTTTCTGCGTCCACTGATGCCATCTTGAGTTTCATCTTCATCTGTTAATATAATGGGATCCATTAACCTATGTAGTTTAACCATCCTTGCATTCCCAAGATGAGTCTACTTGATTAGTTTCTTTATATTGTGTTTCTAGATTTCTGTCAAAGGCTTCTGTGTCTATGTTCATGGGAGGTCTGAAGGATTCTTTTCTCACATTGGTTGTCTGATTTGGGCATCAAAGTAACACTGGCCTTCCATAGAAACAGGAAGCTGGATGTGGTGGGGCATACCTATAATCCCAGCCCTTGGGGGTGGAAATTGGAGGATCTGGAGTTCAAGGCCAGCCTAAGCTACTTAGATCTTATCTCAAAATAATAAGGAAGTGAGAAGTATTTCCCCTCCTCTTCTATTTTCTGGGAAAATAATAGAAACTTGGTATTATTTCTTCTTATTTATGTCTTAAAACTCCCTCATGAAATTCCTGGGCCTAGAGGTTTCTGTTTCAGGATGTCTGAAGGCTCCCATTCCAGTTTAACAGCAGTCAGCGGCCATTCAGCTAAATCCAGTACGTCTAGGCTCATGTCTGCAGTTTTCTGGCTCTGACCCTTTGTCTAGTCCACAGGACATGTGTTAGCAGGGCTCCATCCACCCCCTTTGTCCCTGGCTTCCAGTTCACAAAGTCTTTTCTCTACCTCCTAATTTGGCCATTTGTTTCTCTTTAGTCTTTTCAGACTAGCTAGAGGTCATGACCTTACTGTTTTTCTCAGAGAAGCAGCCTCTATGGTTACTAACTCCCCACATCTTCCTCTTTTCATGTTATTGACTTCTGTTGCCTTCATTCTTTATTTCCTGTTGTTTAGCTTTACTCCATGCTTTCTCTAGTTTGTTTTCTTTATTTAATGAGGGTTAGCTTTTGTCTGCATTTCTGTGTACCACATGCATGCAGTGGATCCCTTGTGACTGCAGTTATAGGGGGTTGTGAGCCACCATGTGGGAGTTGGAATTGAACCCCCGTCCTCTGCAAGAGTAGCCAGTGCTCTTAGCCAACGAGTCATCTCTCCATCCCTTTTCTAGTTTCTTAAGCCAGGTTATTGATTCAAACACCTCATTAGTCTAGGGAAGCATTTAATGCTATGCCTTTCCCTGTTTAAGGCTGCTTTAGCTGTGCATCTCAGATCTGACTTTTTGCAACCTTGGCATCTGCTCACACCTTTCTATGGAGTTGTTACTTTTGGGGTTCACTCTGTATTTTGGATGTGTATGTTAATGTCTTTCACCAAGTCCTGAATTTCTTAGGCATCCTTTTCTCAAACCTTTCCACACAGCAGCCCCTCTCTCCTCCTCCGAGACTCTAACAACACAAATATGAAAAACTCTAGTGATTCCATAGACCTTGGGAAACCTACTCATTTTTTCAATCTGTTTTCCCCCTCTATTGCTCAATCTGGATCATTTCTATCACTCAATCTTCAAGATTTCTGACATTTTCCCCTCAGTTCCAGTCTCTTACTGGACACATTCAGGAAGTTTTTATTTTATCTACTGTGTTTTCATTTATGAAACTAACATTGGGTTTTTCTTTTTGTACATTCAACTCATCTGCAGGTAATTTTGTCCCCTGGGAAGCAGTAAACACTGTTGGGAGTGATCTCACAACGGGTTGGGTGTGTCGTTGGCACTTAGTGAGTAAAGACAAAGGCTGCTGGGAACATCTTATAATCCATGTGAACCCCTGCCCTACACACACCAAATAATCACCCCAGGATTATTAACACCTCGGCCTGGAGACATCCCCAGCAAACCACCCCTAAGTAGCTTGCTCTTTCACTGAGACACATTCTTCTATGAGTGTCAAGGGTGTCTGAGCATGGGCAGCAAGATGGTCCAGTTGGTGAAGGTGCCTGCTGAGCAAGCCTGGAGACCTGAATTTGACTCCTAAAGCCCACGTAAAGGTGAACAGAGAAAACCAGCTCCGCAGAGTGGCATTCACACTCTCACAATAATAAATAAAAATGTAAAAAAGCGTTTTAAGGACTCTCTAGATATACGCACGAAGCTGCTTTAAAACTCTTCATTATATGGCTCCAACACCTGTATTTCCTCGTGACTGACACCCACTAAATAGTCTTTTCCCACCAGTTCCCAGTCCCCCTGCTCTTCATCTGTGAACTAAGTGTGGGGTGTATTTTCAGCATTGTGATTGTTACATTGAGATGCTGGGTCTTGAGTCTTCTGTGTTTACGGTATTTGGGGGGTCGGCCTTTTCTTCCAGCCCATCTGCTTCTCCTGCTTTTCATGGCCCTCAGCTAGCGGCTCCACACTGCCTGTGTTTTACATGATATGCTTGGTGGGAGAGACAAAATGAGGGATGGGGCTCTATTGTATCCCAAACAAGAGCTCTACTGGAAATCTTACTTTGTTTTGCTTCTTTAACGTGCTCATTTCTGGCCATGCTCCAGTCAAACTGAATCTGTATTCTATTTTTCTTTCTGTTGCTGTGATAAAACACCAACCCAAAACAACCGAAGGCAGGAAAGGGTTGGTTTGGCTTATACTTCAGGTCACAGACCATCGCTGAGGGAAGTCAGGGCAGGAGCTAGAAGAAGGTCCACTGTGGATAGAATGTGACCAGCTGCCTGAGCTCCTGTCATTGACCAGCCATGCTGGACCATACCCTTGAGCTGTGAACTCAAATTATCCCTTTGTCCCTTAAGTTGCTTTTGTCAGCTATTTTTTTTTTTATCACAGCAACAACACAAGTAACAAATATACCAAGTGACCCTCTCCTCTGCCAGGATGGCTGATGTGCTTCAGATCACCTCCTCAGAGATCAACTGCAACAGGAACTGTCTGGGATGCTGGCATTATCTCACTCTGTCTCCATCTCCACCTCCTCTCCTCCGTTCTCTCTCGCCTCCCTCTCACTGCGTTCTTGTGTCTGTAACCTGAGGCTCATGGAATAGTAGCCACCAGCCACTGTTGCAGTGGGAGCCTCTCTGAGCCTCTATCAGCCTAAGGTCTCCTCTTGTCCTCCTCACAAAACCCACGCGCACGCGCGCACACACACACACACACACACACACACTCACACACACACACACTCACACACACTCACACACACTCACACACACTCACACACACTCACACACACTCACACACACTCACACACTCTCACACATACTCACACACTCACACTCACTCACACACACTCACACTCACACACACTCACACACACTCACACACATTCACACACTCACACTCACACACACTCACACACATTCACACACTCACACACTCACACACACTCACACATACTCACACACACTCACTCACACACACTCACACTCACACACACATTCACACACTCACACACACACTCACACTCACACACACTCATACACACTCACACACACTCACACACACTCACACACTCTCACACACTCTCACACATACACACACTCACTCACACACACACTCACACTCACACACACTCACACACATTCACACACACTCACACACACTCACACTCACACACACTCACACACTCTCACACATACACACACTCACTCACACACATTCACACACACACTCACACACACTCACACACACTCACACTCACACACACTCACACACTCTCACACATACACACACTCACTCACACACATTCACACACACACTCACACACACTCACACACACTCACACTCACACACACTCACACACATTCACACACTCACACACACTCACACACACTCACACACTCTCACACATATTCACACACACTCACTCACACACACTCACACTCACACACTCACACACATTCACACACTCACACACACTCACACACACTCACACACTCACACACACTCTCACACATATTCACACACACTCACTCACACACACTCACACTCACACACTCACACACATTCACACACTCACACACACACTCACACACTCACACACATTCACACACTCACACACTCACACTCACACACTCACACACACTCACACAATCACACACTCACACACACTCACACACACTCACACACTCACACACACTCACACACACACTCACACACACATACGCACACACACCTCTTCTAGAGTGCCATCATTCCTCATTTTAGGTCAGATGCCAGTCAAATGATGAAAGCAACCATTAAATGAGCATTTACTGTGCAACTGAGAGAATGTCCTTCTGTCTCCATGACAACCCCAGAGTGCACTAAGCCATATTCCATGTATACACAGGAGTGTATGAAGGCATGTTTCTACACAAAAAGCAGCCTGTGCGGTTCTCTAACTTGATGCTTTTTTTCCCACAATACACCTTGTAAATTATTCCATTTCATTACACCTAGAGCATTGCAGTGTATTATTGTCTCATAATTTATAAAACATCCCTCCCTTGATGGACATTCAGGCTCCCTGCCCTCCCCCACCCTAACATTCACTGTATGTGGTTCATTATTAGGAAAAGTCCTAGAAACTGAGCACTTGGAGGCCCTGGAGGCTAAGGTGGGTTCAGGTGTGTAGGGAATTCAGATGTGGAAGATGAGATGGAGGGGTGAGAGAGTGAGGGAGTGCAGGGACCCCATTTCTGGGGGCAGTCAGGTGGAATCGGGCTGGGCAGAGCTGAGGCTGCATGCCAGGGACTTGTTGGAATGTTCAGATGGGGGGAGAAAGCCCAAAGACTGGTCCAAACTGCCACGTTCTGCCTTCCTCCCCGCTCCCTCCCCAACATGGGAAAATCAACTTAGAATTAATCAAAGCAGTAGGTTGCTTAGAGATGGAGGGTGAGGGATGGAGAGAGTTTGGGGCCCCGATATTTCCCTCATGCACAATAATCTGGTGGCAAGATCTGGAATTAAAACCTCGTTCACGGAGCTTTTATTAATATTAGTTTCTAATACATAATTACCTGGCAAGCCCAGGGGGTTGATGCTGGGGCTGCCGAGGCTAGGATACCTGCTCTGTGGGTGCAGGAGGGCAAAGCACAGAAGGAGGGGTACGGGCTGGCACACGGAGAGCTACACTGGTGGCCCAGGCCCTTTGTGACTATGAGCACTCTAGTCTTTTATAACCAAAAGGCCAGGGCTGGGGAGACCTAAGGTTAGGTCTAAGCCCAGGCTAAGGACTGAGTAAAGGAGAGTGTCTCAGATACTTTCCTATCCCTGGAGTCCTCTTGACTTTTCAAAGCATCATTAAGATGGTGACAGAGCTGTGACCAGCACATTTTGGGGGTAGGGGGCTGTGAGTTCCAGCATGTTTCAGGGCAATAACTGTCACATGGCCCTAAGTTTGACATACATATATATGACATATATATCTATACATACGTATGTACGTACGTACATACATACATACATACATACATACATACATACATCGGGCCTGAGAAGGAACTAGGGATAGCTGTAACTATGTCTCTTCCTCTCATGGCAGAATGTTTGTCCTTACAGATCAAGAACTCTGCACCAGCTCTGCACGGTTCCTTGCCATGGACACTGGATGGCCTTGGTGATACACTTGCCATTTCCAACCTCAGTTTCCCAGCAGAACAATAAGGTGATGTCTGGCTTCCTCCCTGTTATTTGAACTGGGTCTTCAGGAGTCTAGAGTGCCAGAAATGGTAAGCAGAGTCCCAGTATGAAGAGACAAAGCTGGGGATTGTGGAGTACCCTACTTCCCTGTGTCTCTGTGCCAGCTGCAGTCCTGACTCCAGCCAGACACTGGCTCTCTTTGCTCACTGAGTAGACACCCCTCACTGTCCGCCTGACACTCCCTCCTGCACAGGGCCTTTGCCATCTCAGGACCCTGGGCAAATGGGAACCAAGATGCAAAGTTTCAAGCCAGTCCCTCCAGCTCCAATCCCAAGCTGTCCTTTTAGATTCTTAGTCCAGCAACAAGTATACCACCTACCATCAGCAACCAGGCTGAAGGGTGGCATTCTCTGCCCCCAGCTGGGCTGATCCTGATCCACAAACAAACTGCAGCTTATATCACCTTTGTTCCCTTCCCTCTCCCCTTGGAACAACCACCAAGCCCAGACTCTAACTCTGCATAAGTTGTAAGGAAAGCAAGAAGGGACATGGCTTGGAAAAGGAGCCACCCTTCCAGGACTTTCTGTGCCTGTCAAACCATCTTTTAATCTCACTTTCCCTCCGAGGAACCAGGAGGTTGGCCCAATGACCCCCATTTTGCTAGGAAAGAGCTTAAGATTCAGAGATGTGAAGATAACTTGCCCAAACTTACACAGCAAGCCAATTGCTAAGGGCAAGGCTGATCAGACTAACCCCAGAAGGGATGCTGGGTTCATAGTCACACCTGGAGGCCTGCCTGCCCACTACAACATTCAGGGGCACCTGCAGTCTTACTTATGTGTCCTGCCACTGCCCTGTCTTCAGCTAGCCTTGCTAGGGTGGTGCTCTGGAGGTCCATCTGCTGTTGGATCTGGTGAAGGCCACCTAACAGGCCCCAGGCTGGGTTCCAGTGAGTGATGTCAGAAGGTGGCTCTTGAGTATCTGCCTGTTTGCCTTCTCTGGTGAGGAGTTCCTTCTCCTTCCTGACAGCTCAGACAGGAAAGTCCCTTGGTTGGTGCTAGGATCCACCCCCTGACATTGCCATCCTGTATTCTTAGCATAGCCCCTGGAGCCACCAGCTGATCACTGTTACTCCATCCCACCCACCTCAGCTCTTACTTCTATAGAGTTAAAGAGCTTGGGCTCTGGTCCCAAATACCTGATGTGACCCCTGTCTCAAGACACATCCTAGTAGTGTGGCATTGGTGGCTTATCCATCCTCTCTGAGTCTCCATTTCACCTCTTGTTAAAAAATTAAAGATCTCCCATAGAGTCATCTAAGCCCATACAATGCCTCTGTTCTACATGAGAAAAGGTGTTGCTTCAACCTGCCAAGGTCCCACTAATCCTTTTATAGAGAGCAATGGGGAGTCATGGAAAGATTTAGAGGAGTGTAGTCTCATTGGAATTAATCATGATAGGACAAGGTTCCAGTGAGCATGCTGGTCTGTCTATCTGTCCATCTATTTATTCATCCATATATATAGTCTATCTATCTATGGTATTAGTCATCTATTAGCTGTTCATATACCCATCAGTCTATCCACCCACTCATCTATCTATCCATATATCTATTGATTCATCCATTATCTATCTATCCATACATCTATTCATCTGATCTTTTTGAAAAGATTTTATTTTTAAAAGTATGTGTACATTGGGGTGGGCACATGTGCAGCTGAGTGCAGGTACCCTCCAAGGCCATAAGAGGGCATCAGATTTCCTGGAGTTGGAGCCAAGGGAGGTTGTGAGCTGCCTGATATGAGTGCAAGAAACTGAATTTGAGTTCTTAGCCACTGAGTCAACTCTCCAGTCCCTGAATTTGATAAGTACTTAGCTACTATCTATGCAACTATTCATCTATCTGACATCGACCTAGCTACACCTATGTACCCATCCATCCATCTGTCATTGACCTAGCTACCTAACCACCATCTATGCATCCATCCATGTGATGTCTACCTAGCTACACATATGCATTGATCCTTTCATTTGATTCTAAACTCCTGTGGTTTTAAAAGGCCATTGTGAAGGGCTGTGCTTGTGATGGTATTGCTCTCACTGTTCATATTGTTGTGGATGGAACCCCACGAAGCTGTGGGCCTTGAGAAGACCCTCCCTCTCTAGGCCTCAGTTTCCTAACCTGCACAGATGCCCTCTACGCCCATCAGGCTCTGAAGACCAGGCAGCTGATGGGCCCACCCTGTCAGAAACTTGATCCTCTCTCCTGAGGGACGCAGCTCGCTGTGTGACGGGTGATTAATACACTCTGAGTGGGGCCCCGACCCCTGTCAGGGATATCAAGGTAAGTGCCTGTGAGCAGGCCAAAGCTCGGTGGATGAATAAATAATAACATCAGAGGCGTAATGGGATCCAGGGAGGCTGCTCAGGATAATGGAGTGACAGACATGGCATCAGAGCCCCAGGGACCTGGAAGCCCAGAGGAGCTGCTGGAGCAGCAGGGAGTGGTTTGTGCCCTTCCCAGCTCACATCTGAGTGAAGGCCGTGGCAACTGTCAACACCTGTTCTGGCCCCAGGGAACACTGTTGTATGGCTCACAGGGAAGTGACTGGCTCCAACTGTAGGGTCGCTTGGACCTGCTGCTGCGTGTTCTGGCTGGGCCACAGTCTCACCATGCACGCTAACAACCTGCTGGCTCTGTTGCTGATGGTCCCTAAGGGGTCTCTCCTCTCCCATCATTTATCCCTTAACTCAGAACTGTTCCAGAGACCACCAGGGCACATGGGTGATGCTCAATGGCCAGAAGACAAAGCAGAAGCTTTTGATCAGCAACCAGTAAGACCTGAGTTCGATCCCTAGAACCCACGTTAAAAAGTCACACATGGTATCCCACAGTTGTAAGGCCAGAATTGGGGAAGTAGAGACAGGCAGATACCTGGGCCTTGATTACCAGTCAGCCTAATCAATTGGTAAGCCCCAGGGCAGATGAAAGATTGTCTCAGGACAGCATCTGAGGAACATCTGAGATTGACCTCGGGCCCACACACACACACACACACACACACACACACACACACACACTCACACACACACACACACTCACACACACACTCTCACACACACTCACACACACTCACTCACACACACTCACACTCACTCACACACACATACACTCACACACACACACTCACACACACACTCACACACACTCACACACTCACACTCACACACACTCACACACTCATACACACACTAACACAACACTCACACACACACACTCACAACACACTCACACACTCACACACACTCACACACTCACACACACTCACACACACTCACACACTCACACACACTCACACACACTCACACACACTCACACATACACACTCACACACACTCACACGCTCACACACACTCACACACACACTCACACACACACAAACTCACACACACACACATACCAAGAAGGGCAGACAGAATGACACGTGAGTCCCCAAACAGAGCCCCAAATTAAAGCACAATGAGACTGCACCAGAATGACCCCATGAGAAAGTGAGCTGATAATACTACTTGCTGGCCTAGATGTGGGCCACCATGGTGCGCACATGAGAACAGAAGGAGGCATCAGATCCCTTGGGGCTGCCATTACAGGCAGGTGTGAGTCTCCTGAAGTGGGTTCTGGGGGCTGAATTCAAATCCCCTGCAAAAACAGTAAGTGTTCTTAACCACTGAGTCATCTCCCAGCCCCCAACCATCTTTGACCAAGTCCCTTGCTTCTCTCTGTGCCTCAGTTTCTTTCTTGTCAAGTAGGACAATCCACAATTGTAAAGACCAAGGGATATAATGAAAGGAACTTGCTTTGGAAAGTGTGACGGATGGGCTTGGGGTACCTAACACTCCTTGCCTGGCCTGGCAGATGGAAGGCAGATGAACAGTTGGGTTGTGTGAGGGTTAATCTTCCTCATCTCCTTCACTGGGTTTGGAACCTCCCTGGAGACTGGTGAGGCACACCTCTAGTGTGTATGTGAAGGAGTTTCCAGAGAGTATTAACTGAGGGAAGGAGACCCACACTGAATGTGGCTTGTACCATCCCAAAGCCCAGGATCCTGACCTGAACAAAAGCTGAGTGTGGCCACCATCTTTCTCTGCTTCCTGGCCACTATGAGGTCTTGGCTCTGCCATACACCATTCCCCACACCACAGACTGAAATCTTCAAAAGTGTTGGCCAAGGTGAATCTTTCCTCCCTTGTTCCTATCAGGCAGAACTAGCTAACACACATGGAGTAAATGCATGATTGGCAGATGGAAATGTGAATGGTCAGTTGAGTGCATGAATAGGATGGAGAGTGGGTACTTGGATGGATGATCGATAGACAGGAAATGGATGGATGGATGGATAGATGGATGGATGGATCTCAAGATGATCTCTCAATTCTAACTCTGAGTTGTGTTCTTGATGTAACAATGGGAGGCAAGAAATGTGGAAGCCATAATCAGTGTCTTCTGACCTCTCTTTTGTCCTCTAGATATCCCCAACTCAATGGATCTCAAACTCCTTACCATTTGGATCACAAATGCCTCTGGAAAACTTCAGACTGTTGGGAAGGTGCATGGCAGGAGGGTGGAGGGAGTCTAAGCCCCACCTCCATGAGGCGCCGCCCATGATGGGAGAGAGGGGCGGAGTCCCAGAGTCCCAGCCCCGCCTCCCCCACCCCTCTGGGCCCTTGATCGCTAACGAGTTAACTGATTGTTCTTGCCTCCCAGTCTCCTTCTCGATAAAGGGCTAGACAGAGATGAGGCGATTAAAAGGCGGTTCCCAGCCGCCCAGAGAGATTCAATGAATATTAACCGGCTTCCAGCTGCCGTCTGGCAAAGGCCTCGAAGCAGACAGCTCCATAAAGACTTCGGGCCCCAGTGGGATGACTCAATTTTCAAGAGAACAATAGGAGAGCTTGCTCTGCCTGGTGACCTTTGAGCGCCTCCTGCAGGAAGGGACATGGTCCTACAGCTGCCCAGCCTCTGGCTGATGTGATGGGGCTGGGAAAGACAGGGCTTGCATGTACAAATGGAAACTCTGAAGTCAGGCCTGTGACCTCTGTCACTTACACAAGCCTCTGTTTGTGTATGTGAGACAGAGGTGACAAGGAGGCAGACTTCACAGGCCCACCCCACCTGAACACATTTGTGGGAAACAGAGAAAGGCTGGGACCAATATGCTCAGGGTCCCCAGCCTTGGTGGGCTTTCTTTAGAGAACTGAGTAAAGGTGAGGAGAGACGTATGTGTCCACACACACACACACACACACACACACACACACACACACACCTCCCTTACTTAACCTTACTTAATATGTCCTCAGGGCCACAGAGATGCAGGATATTAACACGGGGAGTTGGCACCTGATTTGAACCTCATCCTGCCTCTGGCTCTCAGCACAGCAGTGCAGAGAAGAACAGAGACGAGCCCAAAGGCCTTCAGCTATGCAGTACATAAGTGTCAGCCCTGTGGCCCGCATCTATCTGTATGACAATCCTCTCTGGAGCTCAGCACTCCAAGGGTCCTCTCAGCCCAAAACTAGATGACAGCCCCTGGTCTACCCTTCAAGGACACTGGTGGCCCACTATCTGTGAACTCAGGAGTCCTGACATTTCACCTTTAGCTCTCTCAATGTTCCAGGAGCCAGGGTGACCCCACAGGCATTTTGGAGTCCTCAGTGGCTCACACGGTACCCATGTATCACAAATGGGCTGTAGCATTCAGACAACCAACTACGTCTGCACTCGAGCCTCTCAACTCTTGAAGCTGAGGTGGGGGTCAAAGTGTCAGCAGACAAGTGGTGGGTGTTTGCTCTGCAATAAACAAGAAAGCCCTAACCAGAGCCAGAGCCTGCCTACTGCACTGGGCTTCTGGAATTCTCAGGCAGGCAGTCAGGCCCCTGGCTTCTGAGTAAAGGAAGGAGGCTCCTGCTGAAGGCTGAGCAGGCAGTGTGAACAACCAACAGTGGGGCCTCTTCAATGAGTGACAAGCTGAGGCTTCAGCCTGTCCCTCTGTCCCACACTCTGGCTTCAGAACTCCATAGCCACCTCTGGCCTCATCACCCATCGTCATTTCCCACAAGCCCTTTTCCATAATCAAAGAGTGGTGGGTGGCACACACCTTTAATCCTAGCACTAGGAAGGCAGAGGTAGCCAGATCTCTGTGAGCTCCAGATCAGCCTGGTTTCAGAGTGAGTTCCAGGCAAGGCTCCAAAGCTACATAGAGAAACCCTGTCTCAAAAAAAAAAAAACCAAAACCGAACCCAGAACCCCACAAAACGACAAGAAAAACCCTTTCATTTCACACAACCCCTTCTCATGTCTCTTGAGCCTCGCAGGCCCCCTTCTTTGCCTCACCTGCCAGACTGAGGCTCTGAGATTGAGTCAGGTTTCCAGCACCAAGAAAGTACAGAGCCCCCATTCTCAGACCTCCTGCTGACTCCTTCAGTGTACAGGAATTGTGTCATGTCAGACACCAGGACCCACTGTCAGCCATGCGTGAAGCTACACTCCCTGCCACATGGCAAGACAAACAGGCCTTACAGACCCCCAGGTCAGAACACCTTTCTCACGAGGTCACCTGCCCTTGGTGGCAGAAGCGCCTTGCAGTGCAGGCCACATGGGGCAGTCACCTGGAATTGCTCCTCCCACTTTGCTGGGCAGCCTCCCCGTCCTTCAGCAGCACCTGGACCTGGGTCCTCTTCTCCAGGGAGCCTTCCCTGACCTCTGAGAGTATGTGAATCCTACCCGGTGCCGGCCCTCAGACAATCAAGGCATTTCCTATCACTAGCCAAGACGTAAACAAGTATATACTCACAGGATCCTGTCTTCCCTCCCCAAAGCTAAAATCTCAGTAAGGATAGAAACGGATCCTTACTTAATTGCAGCCTGCCAAGAGCCTACACACCGGCACTCTCTCTTCATAGAGACTTAGTAAATACCTGGTGTCTGCTTGAAAGGGGGGATGACACATAGTCACGGTCCCAGAAGGGCTTTGGACCTTGGGAGGACATGGGGTCTGGGCTAGTTAGAGTAGGGCAAACGGTGTGCAGAAAAGAGTCTCCCTACAGCAAGGGTCAGAGTGTCCCCGGAAGGCACACGGGTAGACCATGTGGGCGCTGCACGGTGCCATTTCCATGGGGACACACAGCATGCAACTTCAGAGACCCCGGCTTTGAAGGGTGCTGCTGTGGCTTGAATGTGCATATCAAAACTCATACTGACATGGAATCCCCAGTGTGGGCTGTTCAGAGGTGGGACCAGAGGCTGGCAACATTATTCAGTTGGCAGAGCGCTTAGGTGGATTTAGCTGAAAACCCTGGTACAATCCCTAGAAGCTGATAAGCTGGGTATGGTGGCCCATGCTTCTAACTACAGCACTTTGCAACCGAGGCAGGAGGATCAGAAATCCAAAGTCAACACAAGCTCCACAGAGTGTGTGAGGGCAGTGTAGGATGCATGGTACATCCTCCCCTTCCCCAAAAAACATAGTTTGGGGGAGACTAGAAGCAAACACCACCCCAAATTCAAATGTTGAACTTCCCATTTTTATTACCACCTGTTTATCTTGCATTAGATGCCTCAGTTCCCTCAACCACCTTTCTCCAAGGAGAGCCTGAGCGGAAGTCCCCCTAAAGAACAGATTGTGTCTGTCTGTCTGTCTCACCAGTACAAATGGAGACCCAATGACACGTATACACCAGCCATAAAGCCAGGAGATGCCCAGGAAGGGTGTCCCGCGTTCCCACTGGGTGGTATTTCACCTGGCCCTGGTGGAAGGGTGCCAGCAGGGAGTCAGTCCTGTAGGTGGTGCTTGGCCTGGCTTCCCTGCTCCCACTGGTGCACGCCATCATCTGCCTACTAGTGAGTGCTCCCTTTCTGGCCTGGGTCCAACTGGATGTTCCTGGGCTTTGAAGGGGCAGCAGCGAGTGATCCCAGAGCAGTGGGTGCTCCCAGAAGACCCACGGTTATATGCTTCCTCGAATCTGGGGAAGCCATTCTTTTCATACCAGGCATCCCTGATAGAGAAGGCAGAGCCCTGAGCTTCAGGTGGGGCTTGGAAGTGAACATGCTCAACATCCTCTCCTGATCTTTCCAGGAAGTGAGAGGCACTGGGGCAGAGAACGCTCCCTGCTAAAGACAGCCTTTGCTTGGCATAGAGAAGGAGCCATCTGCCAGCACTGAGGCTTCATGGAGGGTGGGTCATGGAGGTGGACAGACTTGGGCACTAAACCCTGAACATGTTATTGACTTCCCTGAGACTCTATGTGAGGAACAGAAACCCAGGGGTGACACCAGGTATGAATAGTGTACACAATAACTATATTAGTCAAAGTTCTCTATGGGACCAGAACTGACAGAGTTAATATATATTTTACACACACATTTGAAAAGCGCATTTATCAGAGAGTGGCTTACAGGTTGAGGTCCAGCTAGTTAAACAATGACTGTCACCCAGCCTAAAGGTCAAGAATCTGGTCGTTGTTCAGTCTACAAGGCTGCATGTCTCAACTGCTGATCTTCAGAATACGTTGGAATATAGAAGAAGTAGATTCTAATACCAATGAAGAAATGTCTCAGCAGCAGAACAGATGAACTTGCCAGCAAGAGTGAGAGCAAGCAGGCAAAACAAACAAAAAACAAAAAAGGCACTTCCTTCTGTCTCAAGGAAAGCCCACCAAAGACCACCACGTGGACACTCTTAAAGAAAGTATTTATTGCCAGCTGGCAAGTGCATGGGGAAGGAGCCCAAATCATGCAGCCCTGGTCCTCATAGTTAATTGTCTTTCACACACAGAACTCACATGCTGGCTCTCATACTTTGGTTAGCAAGAAGCAGAACCCAGTGGCTGGGTTTTAGTTAATCCCAGGTATAGTCAAGTTGACAACCAAAATTAACCATCATAGCAGGCATCAGTAAGCTATGCCAGGATGGAGGTGGCTAACAGGGTGTACCACTGTTGGAGTGATGTCACCACCAAGAAAGGCAGCAGAGACCCTCTTCCTAAACCCAGAGTGTCACCCATGGGCTCCACGACAGTCTCCCCCTGCCCACTCCTCCCCTACCCAAGCCATATCAAAAGAGTCTCAAATCTACATAGAAGGCATGGTTTCAACACCTGAAGGCCAACGGTGGAGAATACAGGATTAACTGGGAGCCTGGTGCTTTTACGTGATGAAGTTGGAGACCAGAATGAGACCGTCTTCTAAGGAATGAAGACAAGAGTCAGGAGGTGCAGCTCCCCCTGGGTAGGGTACTCAAGGGGCACCGAAAGTCTGAACTTCCTGTGTCCATGAGCTCAGGCTCCTCCCTGAGTGCCATCAGCAATGTTTTTATGAACCTATTGATCCACAGACTTGCTGATCATCTGTCTACTTCTCTCTTTACCAGAGGCCCCTTGATGTCCCGGGGCCTTAGTAGTATGCCTCCCAGCTTGTCATCAAGTTGTGGGATAGGAAACTCCTGTTTTGTGCCTCAGATGAGTAGATCAAAAAGGCCACTTGTGTTCAAATATCTTAAGAGGAAAGGAAGGACAAGGACCCCGAAAAGAATGGCTTCTTACGGTATTAAAGGCCAGAAGCCCACTTGGCAGAAGAGGGCCAGACGCACAGGCCTTGTCCACTATGGCAGTAGAAGGTGGCATGGGTAGGGTGTACTGGGCTGAAATGGTCCTCAGGGGGCATGTCAGATGACCCTGAGACATGGCATGTCCTTTCTCCAGGCCATGTCTGAGTCCTGTCTTTCTCCCTCTGAGGTCCTAGAAACAGACAACCAGTGGGCAAATACCTTCCAAATTCTGTCTCCTTTCAACCTCTGCCTCAAAGCCCCTCCCAAATAGGATTGTCCCCTCATCTCTGCTCTGCTGCCATCACCACCTGTCTTGGTCTTGTGGTTTACATGCATTCGCCCTCATATGAAAATCCGGTGCCTTCAAGGTATCCTTGATCTTCAAGGACCTCAATTCTAACTCAGTCTTTACTTTGGCTCGGGTCTGTGACCTTTAGTTCCTTAACATGTCTCAAGCCTTGGTTTCCCTAATGGCCCATAGTGAAACTCAACTCAACAGCTACTCAAGTCCTTCCCAACACCACATGACCCAGTTCCTTCCCGCCACAGGGAAAGTCACAGTTCCCCCTCTTCCACGTGGTCATCTGTACCCCAGGGCAGGGGCATATGCCTGTTCACAGCAGGGTCCTCAGGATAGTATGTGACACCACACAGACACACAGACACACACACACACACACACACACACACACACACACACACACACACACAGGTATCTAGTGAGCAGGTGAGCTGACAAGTCTCCGTGTGCAGAGTGCATGTCACCTGTGAATGGCCAGGGCTGCCCTTTACAGGCTTCACAGCCTGACTACTGAAGCCTCTCTAAGTCAGTAATTAAGCCAGGCCCTTTAAGCCTTGGTTCCCTTTAATTTCAGTTTGATTCTCAAACAAGGAGATAGAACCACTTGTGACCAGGCATCCATGTACCCAGAAATCTCATAGCTTCCCACACTGAGTCATGTTCGATTGCAGATGACCAGCTAGGCAAGGCATTTGTAGCACATGGTTAGGCTAGGAACTCCAGATTCACACAGCTGTGAACAGGAAGGAAAGGTTATTTAATTTATTTATATTACTATTGTGGGCGGGATGCACATGTGGCACAGTACACCTGTGGCAGTCAGAGAACAACTCTGTAGATCTGCTCTCTCTTTCTGCGTTTGCATGGTTCTGGGAGTCAAGCACAGCCCAACAGGCTTACACAGCACAACCTCTTCCCACTGAACTACCTCGCCAGTCTAGGGAACAATTTTATTTTTTTAAATTTATTTGTTTGTTTCAAGACAGAGTTTCTCTGTCCTAGAATTTATTCTGTAGACCAGCTTGACCTTGAACTCAGAGATCTGCCTCTGCCTCCCTAGTGCTGGGGAGACTACAGGCGTGCGCCACAACCACCCAGCTAGGAAACATTTTTAAAATCATCAAAATCATGAATAATCTAAGACTTGTAAATTCAAATGAGAGTAAGTATAATGTATTGAGTTGTACTGTGTCCTTATGACACATTGAGGGTGTAAAACAAGACAGTGAGATCTAGCTGTTGTACATTTCTTTTATTAAGAGGCTCTTGGTATGTAGCCAAGGCTGGCCTCCAACCTGTGACAATCCTCCAGACCCAGCTCCTAAATGCTTGAATTGCAGACAGGTCCCACCACACCCTGCTTGAGGTAAAATAAATAAATAAGTAAACAAACAAACAAACAAACAAAAAACCTTAGAAATGTGTGCATCAACAACCCAGGGAACCCACCACTGAGTGCTGGAGGAAAGTCCTGGAGTATGATGGCTAAATACTATTGATGAACACCGTTAGCACAGGGTGGGTCAGATGTCTCTGGTACTTCCCCACTCCCTGACCCTTTACGCCATGCAGCAGGGGGACGGGCACCTTCCCCATCTCCAGAAAGACTATGGAAAGGAACAACGTGAGCCCTCAGAAGAACATGATGGGTAGTGGCAGAGATGGGGGCAAGAGTAAGGGTGGGAGGCAAATTCATTTTTTGTTCTGTTCTCTTTAGTATTCTGTGAATTATTCATTATGTATAGGTATTAATTTATTAGTTGAAAATTAAAAAAAACAACAACAACATGACATGGAAGTATACTTTTGTCAGAGAAATAATTAAAATAGAGTTGGGATGCATCCATCAAATGGGGTGGCTTTCTCACCACCATTTGGTTGGATGGTTGTTTGGCTTGTGCATGTTTATTTAGTACTGGGAGATTAAATCTATGGCCATGTGAACACCAGGCAAGCACTCGCCCACTGAGCCACACACCCTTAGCCCGTTCTTTACTTTTTATAGTGAGACAGGTCAGAGTCGCCCAAACTGGACCTGAACTTTCAATCCTCCTACCTCAGGCTTCCAGCTAACAGAGATTTCAAGCCTGTACCACTAGGCATGGCATAGCCAATGTTTTGTTAGGATGGAAAAATTAAGCCTAACTGAAGGTCACCTTCTAGACAGCCTGTGAGTGAATAAACACAGGAAGTGAGCCTTGTCGCCCCACCCAGAAGCCTGTGAGAAAACAGACTTCCTGGGCTAAGCGCGGGCTTGGATAGTTTAAATTGATTGGTCCGCACTGGATGCTACGAGGTGATTGGTTCACGATGTGTGGGCTTTGTTGTAACCCTATAAAAGCTGCCTCAATTCTGTACCAGGGATCCTCAGCCCTCTACCCTGCCGGGCATATGGCTGTTGGGCCCCAGTGAACTGGAATATAAAGGACCTCATGCGTTTGCATCAAGACCGCTTCTTGTGAGTGATTTGGGGGGGGGGGCGCCTTACCTGAGTGGGAGCGTGAGGGACCACGCTCTCGTGGGTCTTACAGTTTCACATGTATTACTTCCTTATCCCTGCTTGGGGCCAGGTAATGGGGTCTAGGACTTTCTAGAGTCTAGCTCTACATAGTAAGTCCAAAAAATGTCACTTCAGCTCAAAACAGTTCTCTCTGGGTATCTGGATATTAAAAGACATTTTAATTTTCAAGTTCCTGTCTGTCTACATTTTCAAGTCTATTCATTATTTAGTAATTTTGAATTGTGTTTCTAAGAATAAGGGAAGAAACTGGTCCCCTCTGGGACGGACTGACTGGAGATGGGGCTTTGGCTGGTGTGTTTTGAAAGATGGACACCTGGCCCTTCAACTTCTTTTTTAATCAGGTCATTGAATTCTCCAAAGAAGTCTTTTGTGGACATCAAATCGCCTCTGCACTTGGAAGGGATTATAAAATGCCAGTTCTCATCCATGGGGATCGGTCTTCTTAGAAGAAATGCATCCTCTAAAGACCAGAGGGGCTGTGAGAGAGGGCCTTGGAGTCAACGCGCATTAATGCCTGACATTTGTAAAACACCCTGTGATTTACAGAGAGCATCCGTGTCTGTTATCCGTTTGATCTTCCCAGAAACCCAGGGAGAGGCACGCCTTCCTCCTGGGAAAGGGAGTGGAATTGGCAGTCTCACTTGACTCCTGGGGAAACTGAGGCAGAAAATGGCAGTAACTACCCAGGTAACAGAGCCAGGCCCTAACTACAAATTGTCCAATAAGTCTACACCTCACATCATGACGTGATATGTGAGGTTAGGCAACAAAATAATGAACGTTCTTGGGCCTCCGTTTCCCCAGCTGAGAAATGGGGGGAATAATAATACCCACTGAAGTTAGGAATCAGTTGAGTTCACATCTGTGATGTCCTAAGACTATGCCTTGAATATAGTTAAGTGTCTGCACATGACCTGTTGGCCAAAGCTCTGTCCCCAGGTATATGCCACACAATCTGGGCATACTCATCTAACCAGACTGTTTTCTATGTCAGCTGAGAGACCCCTCTGACAGGTATCTGTGGGAAGAATCCAAAGCTAAGAATCTATCTAAACAGTTTTGCCCCCAAGTGGCCAGGGTGCCTCTAACCAAATATGACCAAAGCTTGGCAACTGCTGAGTGGGGGATTAGATTCTTTCACTGGGAGAGGGGCATTGGTGAGGCTTACCTGGAGGGGGAGATGATGGTGAATTCCCCATAATGATGTCTGGGTTCCCAAGCCAGTTACGTACAGAGTAGCATAATAAGTCACTTCCCTTTCTGCCCAGCCTCAAACAGGAGGCAAATAATGGCTTGGAAGAGGTTGCTTCCTGGACCTGCTTTCCATCCTGCAAATCAGGTGGCAGGGCCAGCCAGGGGTGCCAGGGCCAGCCAGGGGTGCCAGGGCCGTGCCAGGGCAGCCTCAATGGGGTCTGAGAGGGGGAGCAGGCCTCCTCCACCCACTCCCACCTCCTTCTCAGCCTAGCCCTGGAACATTCCAAAGGCTGGCTATTGTGTCTGAGCCCCATGTCTGCAGGATCAGGCCAATTTAGAGAGAATACTTGATAGGGAGCTGGTGGGGTCTGCCACACCCATCATGTCTATTACTCATGACCCTTAGAGCCTCCATTCTGCAGGCCTGTCTCTCAGGAAAGGTCCCACAATGCTAGGAGCCACTCAGGGCAAAGGACATTATGAGTGACATCAGAGAGGTCTTAATCCAAGCCACATACAATCTACTGGAAATCACCCTGAGGCGCTGCTTGTCCTGCCTGCAGGTGTGTGGCCTGGGGCAAGTTCGTTAACTACCTAGTGTGAGTGCCTGGAAAGGCGGGGTGTTTTAGTCAGGCCTCTCTAGAGTCACAGAACCTATGGAATGAGTCTCTCTCCCCCTCCCCTCCCTTCCCTTTCCCTCCCTCTCCTCCTCTCTCTTCTCTCTCTCTCTCTCTCTCTCTCTCTCCCTCCCTCTCCCTTCCTTCCCCTCCCCCACCCCCTCTCCCTCCTCTCTCTCTCTCTCTCTCTCTCTCTCTCTCTCCCTCCACATTATATATGTATATATTGGAATATATTTATGGGAATCATTTACAGGCTGCAGTCCAACAGTGGCTATTGGGAAAGGAAAGCCCAAGAATCTGGCAGTTGCTCAGTCCCACGGGCTGGGTGTCTCAGCTGGAATGGATGTGCTGACAAGGCAAGGACCCTTCCTTCTCCCATTGTCATTACATAGGCTTCCAGCGGAAGGCGCCGGATCAAAGGTGTGTCTTCCTGCCTCAAGACCCGGATCACAAGGCTGCCTGCCCTCCACTCCTGGATACAGTTAAACCGACAACCAAGAACAGCCGTCACTGCCAGTTCACTGCACACCCTGGAGGAAGAAACACCCTGTCAGTCTGGAAGGTCTTTCAACTCCTGTGGAAAAGGGTATGGGCTCCCAGTCAGCCATGAGGAGGACAGGGCAGAACTGGGGTCGGCTGACAGTACACAGAAAAGTTCTTCCTGCTTTGCCTACGGGGTGCTGTCCCCTGAAGGACTACTTCCAGGGCATTTGCTAAGAGTCACTAGCTTCATTTTATGGGAGGCAGACTGAGGCCCAGGGAAGCGAGGGCGCTGGGCACAGGTGGCTAGGATTCCACCGGAGACAACTTCAGCCGCCTCTGTGGGCCACACGTGGAGGTCAGGTGAGCAATGTGCAGGGGCCTCTTCTCCCCTCCTCTCCCCTCTCTTCCTCTCCCCTCTTCTCTCCTCTCCTCCTCTCTCCTCTTCTCCCCTCTTTTCTTCTCCTCTCTTCTCTTCTCTCCACTCCTCTCCTCTCATCCCCTCCCCTCTCTGGGAGAGTTTCTCTGTGTAACAGGCCTGGCTGTGGGAGAACTCGCTAGTAGACCTGGCTGGCCTTGAACTCACAGAGATCCACCTGCCTGCCTCTGCTGGGATTAAAGGTGGGCGCCACCACGGCCCAGCTAGCTGCTGATCTGTTTTGCACACCATGTTTCACTTGCCAGGCAGGAAACCCAGCCTCCTTGTTTGTTTGAGGAGCTGGTCTGCAGACACACATTGTATAGTGCAGGTAAGGTCTCATTCAAAGATCTGGTGGCAAGACACCCAACCGAACAAGGACACTTCTAATGCTGGGCTATTTCCCAGGCATTTGAGCCCTAGATAGTTCCCAGCCTACAGGCAATCATGTGGTGTGAACTTGATGCTTCTCCCCCTGATTCTAGAGCAGAGGAACTCTTGGCTAGGGCTGGGGAGATAACAAGAGAACAAATTAAACCAGATTGCACACATACTAGCCCGAGAACAAGGAACTCTGTGGGCTGCAGAGATGGCTCAGCCGTTAAGAGCAGGACTGTACTTGTCAAGGACCCAGGTAAGCAGCTCACAATCTCCTGTGACTTCAGTTCTGGGGGATGTGACACCCTCTTCAGACACCCGCATGCACATGGTGCACACACACACACACACACACACACACACACACACACACACACACACACACACTAATTCTTACAAAGGGCCCCTCCTGTTGGTTTTCATCAAAGATCACAGAATCTGTGGGCCTCTAGCAGTGGCACATGCCTCTCTGGGAACCAAAAGGGGATTCTTGCTTTGTGGTGTGTACTGATTCCCACAGCGTAGACGTTCCTGGCTTAATGTCAACTGGCTCTGTCACCAAGCACTGAGCAGGCTGTCTCGCAGGGGTGAGCTAGCTCCAGCAGATCCAAGTGACGGGAACCAGACACCTCACAAGCAAGAGCAACACAAACACACAGAGTTAGAGCCAATGTTCTCATAAGCCATGAGGCTCAGGGCTTCTCCACTGGTGCTTTGCTTAAGTTTGCCTGCAGTGTGGAGGAGTCTGGGCCAAGAAGGATTGAAGGACAGGGTGTCGTTGCTCAGAAAGAATGGAATGGAATGAGTCAGCCCCTCCACAGGAGTATGCCAAGTCAACTCCTCCCCCAGAATTTTATTTTGGGGAGAGGGCTATTACTTTTATTTTTTGAGATTATAATATAATTACATTCTTTAACTTTTCTCCCTCCAAACCCTCTCATACACTCCTTATTCTCTTTCAAATTCATGGCCTTTTTTTCATTAACTGTCATTATATGCACACACATGTGTATATACATGCATACATATTTCTAAATATAACATGCTCAATATGTATAATGTTACTCATATATGTTTTCAGGGCTGGCCATTTGGTATTGAATCACCAGTTGGTGGGATCTTCCCACGGGAAGACTGTTTCTCCCACTCTCATTGTTCCTAAATTACACACACATACACACAAATGATGCACACCAGATTTCAAAGCTTTTACTAAAAATAATGTAATATGGGCTCTCTTTATTTTAATGTACATTTGTCTATATAGGTATGATGTGTGTGTGCCTATGTTAACACATATCTGTATATGTATGATATGTGTCTAGCCCCAGAACAAGGAACTCTGTGGGCTGCAGAGTTTGTCTATGTGTGTCTTTGCATGTGTACATCTGTGTATGTATGATGTGTGTGTCTGCCTGTGTATGTGTATGTCTGTGTCTATGCATGTTTCTGTGTGTCTGTATATGTATGATGTGCATGTATCTCTGTGTGTGTATGTGTAGGTTTGTATGATGTGTGTATGTATGATGCATGTATGTCTGTGCATGTTGTCTGTACCTGTGTGTGTATCTCTTCATGCATCTGTGTGTCTACATGTGTGTCTGTGTATGTATGACTTGTATGTGTCTCTGTATGTGTGGAGTATGTATGTGTGTGTGTATATATGTATGTCTGTGAATGATATCTGTGTGTGTCTGTGTATGTATGATGTGTATATGTCTTTGTATGTGTGGAGTGTGTATATGTGTAAAGGTCAGTGGTTGATGCAGACTGTCATTATTTAGAGGTTGTCTGTCTTGGTGTTTGAGTTAGGGTCTCTTCCCAGCCTAGAGCTCATCAATTAGTTTGGACTGTCTGGCAAACGAGCCCAGGATCCTCCAGTCTCTTCCTCCCCAGTGCTGAGATTACAGGCGATGCCACCATGCCTGGCTTTTTCTTGGGCTCTGGAGGAGTCAAACTCATGCTTATATTGCAGGCATTTTGCTGAGCCAATCATCCAGTCCCTCTATAATGTTTATTACATTGATTCATTTAGAATTAGTATTCTTTGATGCACAAGATTAAATAAGATTAAACAAAATACATTATTTAAAGGGATTTTACCATTTCCTTGGTACCTTTTGAGAGGAGTCGCTAGGAAATCAGTGACTGTCTGTCCCTGACTCCTAAGGTCCATTGCCCTTCACTCCCCCAACATAGGGTGAGTGACTATCTTATCTTTCCCCAGTGCCAAGGCCAAGACTCTCCTGCTGTTAGGATGAAAAAATTTAGCCTAATTCTCCAGTGACCCCAGGAACCTGGGAGTCTTAAATCCCAACTGACAGTCACCTACTTTAATGTTTACCACAGCCTGTGAGTGAATGAACACAGGAAGTGAGCCTTGTCGCCCCACCCAGAAGCCTGTGTGGAAGCAAACTTCCTGGGCTAAGCAAGGGCTTGGATAGTTTAAATTAATTGGTCCGCACTGGATGCTCCGAGGTGATTGGTTCACAATGTGCGGACTTTGTTGTAACCCTATAAAAGCTGTCTCAATTCTGTACCGGGGTTCCCCAGCCCTCTACCCTGCATGGCGTATGGCTGACGGCCCCAGTGCACTGGAATATAAAGGACCTCATGCGTTTGCATCAAGACCGCTTCTCGTGAGTGATTTGGGGGGCTGCCCTTCCTGGGACCACACTGTCGCGGGTCTTATACTGCCATCAAAGGGGCTTCTTATAATCGTGATTCTTGACCCTTGTCCTTGACTGGCAGGACAGCCAACCTGAAGATAATAACCACCCTGGGGGGTCAGCAGAGTAGCTAGAGACCACTGTCACCCCAATCCATCCCTCTCAGGCCCCCTGCTTCCAGATCTACAAATGGCTTCTCAGGCCCACCCTCTGGCTCCACCCACCCTATCTCCTGATCGTCCTCAGGGTGATGATATATGGGGCTCTCAAAGGTAATTAATGCTGCACTTACAAAGCCATCCCAATGTAATTATGGTGTAATTGGATCATAACTAGGTAATTCCCCCCAAAGTGCCCATTGCCTATTGGAGAAATCCAGGGATTGTTAACAAGTGATGGATGGTGGGTGCTGGGACCACAGAGAGAGTCTGTGACATTGTGAAGATGCTCCAGTGGGGGTTCAGAGCTCGCGGTCCTGGGTGAAACAAAGAGATAAGGGAGATAGGGGCCCTTCATCCTGCCGGAAACTCAGGTCTGCCCTGTAGCCAGACTGACTGGAAGCCCCTTTGTCTCTGGATCCCCATACCTTACAAGCTTCTACCCCCAGCCCCCAGCCCCCAGCTCCTGTCCCTCTCAATATCCTGTGACCTCTCTGTGTCTTCAGTAAGCCTGCCCAAGTCACTGCCCCACCAAACCCTGCCTAGACCTGTTTTCTGAATAAGAAGGGATTCTCTCTTCCATTCCACATCTGCACCCCATTGCTGACCACTGTAATAGGACAGCTAACAGTAATAGTCAACAGGCAGAAACAAGCTCATGGCCAGCGCCATCTAGTGTAGCATGCAGAGTCCCAGAAGCTGAGAGTCCACCCCTGGCCTGGTCCTGCCAGCCCACTGACGATAGACCACTTTTGTGCACTGTTGATGCCCTGACTGGCCTCCATGGGCTACTCCCACCTGTATGACCTGAACTGAGGGGGCCCAGCCTTCCTGGAGCCTCGGTTTCCTCACTCGTTACGGGATGACCCCTTTGGAGTTCACGATTCTAAGCAACAGCCACCAACACTAACAGAAAGGGATAGCACTGGGTTTGTAGGTCATGTGCCTGGCAAGTGCAACCTCCAACACCACTTAAAAATTATTTTTACTTTTTAAAATTAAGTGAGCAGAATCTTCCAGAAGGCCGTAGGACCCACAGGAGATTGGAAGTCAGACTTGGGAATTGATTTCTGAAGAAATAACAGAAACAAAAGCCAGCGTGCTGGTGTTGGGGAGTGTTCTCTCCCTTCCCCCTGGAAAGACAGATGGGAGCAGAGTGACCAAGGCCATCGGGCATGTGTTCCTTCCCTGGGACATTCCCCTCCACAGGTGTGTACCTCCTCCACCCTCTGCCCTTCATGCTGGAGTGGAGAAAGCCCCCTGGGGCTGGCTCAGGTGACTGCATCACACTCCGTGTCCTTAACTCTTCTTTCACTGATATTTAGTCCTCACTAAATGAATGTGCCAAACTTCCCACAGGAACTCTGGTCAGGACCGAAATCACATCACTTCCACCCACCCATCCACCCTGATTACACGCTGTGCCACAGGGATGCCTCATTGGTCAGCTTAGGTCTTAGCTCAGGCCTGTCTCCAGGGTGGGCAGAGGGAGGCTCTTCCCTACTTTCCGTGTGACAGCAAGTACCCGAATTTGCCCCTCCCCAGGGGCCAGGATGGATGGATGCCCAAAGGGGCTTTTGGAAAGGGATAGGTGGTAAGATATTCTTCCTTGAATCCTTTTGGACCAGTGTTCTCAACCTTCGTAGTGCTGCAACCCATTAACCTCAACTATAAAATTATTTTTGTTGCTACCTCATAACTGTAATTTTGCTACTGTTATGAATTGTAATGCAAATATCTGACATTCTGGCTATTTGATATTCAACCCCCATGAAAGGGTCACGGCCCACAGGTTGAGAACAGCCGTTTTGAACTACTTCAAGGCAGTTCCCTGTTCTCTGAATGACGGACAGTGATGGCAGCTCCGCCCCCTGGACTTGTCAGCCAGAGCCCGGTGACTTCATAGCCACAGATATCCCCTCCCTACCTCGTTCTTGGAGCAGCAGAAGTAGGGTCCCTCCCCTTGCCCCTGGGGTGCCGGAGTACTCCAGCCCTTCCCTGGATGATGCTGGACCAGCATGAGCAAGGAGCCTGTCTGTGTGCAGCGCCCCCTTCTGGCGTCATTGTGCCACTTCCCCAGGTTCTCTCATTCTACGGTGTCTATTGAGCAGCCTATTGAGCAGCGTCTACATGCCCGGCCCTGCCCTGGGCACTGGGTTAAGCAGAAAACAGCAACGGATGTCAGGTTGCTCAAGTTCCCCCACCCTGAAGGAGTATACTTCTTCATCATCTGCACCCACACGATCCCCAAAGCACTCTAATCCCTGAGGACCTGTCCTGGCTGCTCATCATGAAGCCACCACGTGGGTGGCCATTGGTGGTGGTGGTGGGGGGGTTAGCTCAGAGGCTGAGGTAATGTAGATATCTCATGGTAAAGAGATTCCTACATGATACCACCTAGACCTATGAGCACACAGCTTTCTTGGGCTCTTGGGGAAGCTTCCAGGTATGACCCCGTGGAGCTGTCTAGGAAAAGCGTACCCCAGGCTGGCTTCAGACGTGGCCAGTCTCCTTGCGCCTCTGCCAGGGTCTGCCTGGAGCACACCACGCCTGAGTCTGGGAGGAGCTATCTTTGTGCACAGTGCACACCGTCAGACCTAGTCTTTGCCAGGAAACAAACACTTTGCCTGTACAAGAGCATGTCTCTAGACCCCACTTTCAATCCTGTCTGTAGTACGCTTCCTGGTGCTTGCTATCTATTTTCTCCCTCTAAAAATAATGTGCTTGAAAGCTGTTCTATTTAAGCACAGAGACTGCACGTGTAGCGTTCTCGATCTATCTTTAGAAAAGGCACACCAGGGTTCCCGCCTGTCTCATGTCCCGGTCCGTGGAAGCAGAGCCCGAGGCAAGGATGTAGGGCACAAGCCGCGCTGAGGAGACAGGTCTGCAGGGACACGTCACGGGAGGGAGGGGAGCCCGAGATGGAGGAGGCCGATGGGGAAAGTGCCCAGCGCAGGTGGGACCTGCACTGCTGAGTCACAGGTGAGCTACGTCTGTCCATCTGCCTACAGAAGAAAGGGGGAGAGGAGAGGAGGGGGGGAGGGAAGGATGAACAGAGAACACGCAGCCTCTAAAATACAGTCCAAGCAGAAGGGAGCGGATAAACTGGGTGCCCAGAGAGAATGAACACCGAGAGGTCCCAGTGCCCGCTCGCAGCTCCTCCGCCCTTGCCCTGAGCCACTTGTCTGCTGGGGAGGAGGGGCTGCGGGGAAGCCAGGCTAGGGTCCGCCCACTGCTAGTTTCCCAGCAGAGCTTCCTCCCTAGTCAGGCCACTTCACTCCCTCGGGGAGTGCTGACAGCACGGGCTCCAAAACAACCAAGACCAGAGGGAGAGGGGGCCTCTCAGAGGAGAGCTCCTTTCTCTCTCTCTCTCTCTCTCTCTCTCTCTCTCTCTCTCTCTCTCTCTCTCTCTCTCTCTCTCTCTCTCTCTCTCTCTCTCTCTCTCTCTCTCTCTCTCTCTGATTTAATATCCACCAACACCATGCCAACAGGACTGTTGAGCCCATTTTACAGATGAGGAAAAGTGAGGCCCAGAGTCCCAAGGCCACCAAACTCATAAGTGGCACAGACTGCACTCCAAATGGCCTTCACACATTAAATTCTTGTGCTTCCTACTAAGCCAAATGGGAACAGAAATTAATGAGGCTGATGTCTCAGAGGCAGTGAACCAACAATCGTAAATAACCTCAGAGGCCTTGGGCTTCCCATTTTAAATCACTGCTGTAGCAAAGTCATGGGCATACAAAACATGCTATTCCAGCCCCTTTTTTTAAATATCTTATGAACATTTCCCTGTGTCATTAAAATATTCTTTTACTGGGCCATCATTTTTAATGGCTGTATGGTATTCCATCACACAGAGGTCCCATAATTTATTTAATCAATCTCTGTGTCGGCCCTCTGAGCTGTCTCCAGGCTTCCAGCCTCATAAACAAGGCTATGATGAGCACCTTCGGGCATAAATCTTTGCATCCTCCTCAGATTGCATCCCTGAGGCAGGAAGGGTGCATTCTTTTACCACATTTCCCAAGGTTGGTCATTTTCTTTCCCTTGTTCTCAAAGATGATTAAAAATTTTAACTCAAAATTGTTCTCACAGTCTGCAGGTAATCAATCACATGATGTTCGAAAGCCACCTCTTTTCTCTCATTTTCTGCATGTCCATGTATCAAGCAAGAGTCAGGAGGGCTGGTCCTGGTGAAATCTGGTCCTGGAGGCTTCCTGGGTTTGCTTTGGACCACCCTTAAGAGCCTGTGTGCTCTGAGCATGGCGGTACACGCCTGTAACCGCAGCATTCAGGAGATCGAGGCAAGAGGATCAGCAATACAAGGTCATCCTCCTACACAGCAAATTTGAAGTTTGCCTGGGCTACTCAAGACAGTCTCAAAACACTAAAACTTTAAAAATAATAAGTAAAGCCAAGTGGTGGTGGCGCACGCCTTTAGTCCCAGCACTCGGGAGGCAGAGGCAGGTGGATCTCTGCAGTTCGAGGATAGCCTGGTCTATAGTGTGAGTTCTAGGACAGGCTCCGAAGCAATACAGAGAAATCTGTCTCGAAAAACAAAGCAACAACAACAAGAATAATAAATAATAATAGATAAAATTAAAAGATGCTCAAGAAATCAGAAGAGGCATGGGTGGATACCCTCAGTTGGGCTGTTGGAGACAGATACAGAGAAGCCAAGAACAGGGAAAGGAGAACATGAGGGAGGAACAGGATGGTCCAGCCTGGGGTAAAGGGAAACCTTCCCATGAACAGGACCATTTGTATGAGTTCGGGGAAGGGTGGCTTCTGAAGCGGCATCACTGGAGTCCGCAGGTGACCCTTCCAATGCAGCCTAGGCGAGAAAATAAGTTCCTGTCCCCACGTACTGGGTTCTGACCTGAGGGGGACACTGGGACACTGGGACTCAGGAGCCAGGATGACATACCAGGCTCCGAGCTGGCCCTTCCACTGAAGGCCTCCACCCAGCATGGCAAGGCACTCCGTGTGAAGATGAACAAATGAAGCACAGGCTCCTCCCCCAGGGCCTGTTGCCCGCCAGTAAGGCTTCTTGGGTTCATCCTGATGCCCATGGGAACCCATGCAAAAACTAGACCCAGAAAATGTCTCAGTCAGAGAATGCCTGCTGCACAGTGTGACCACTTGGCTCCAACTACAGAGCCCGTGTCAAAGCTAAGGATAGGGGCACACTTCATTTCCTATGCTGGAGAGGTGGAAACAGCCTTAGGACCCACTGGCCATCCAACCTGACTACTCATTGATCTCTGGGCCAATGAGAAACCCTGTCTCAAAAAGCAAGATGGATGGTGCCAGGGCTGATCTCTGACCTCCACAAGCACACATTTTAAAAAGGAGAAAGACGGACAGAGAGACAGACAGAGGCAGAGACAGACAGAGACACAGAGACAAACAGACAGACACACACACATACACGGGGGGAGGAGAGAGAGAGAGGGGGAGGGAGAGAAAGAAAGGAAGAGAGAGAGAGAGAAGAGAGAGAGAGGGAGAGAGAGGGAGAGAGAGAGAAGAGAGAGAGGAAGAGAGAGAGGGAGGGAGAGAGAGGGTGAGAGGGAGAGAGGAGAGAGAGGGAGAGAGGGAGAGGGAGAGAGAGGAGACAGAGAGAGAGGAGAGAGAGAGGAGAGAGAGAGGGGGAGAGAAGGAGAGAGAGAGAGAGAGGAGAGAGAAAGAGAGAGGGAGAGAAGGAGAGAGAGAGAGAAAGAGAGGACTCGCAGCCCTACACTTGCACTGGCAGATCTGAGTGTCCCCTCCCAACCCTAAATAAAACACACACCTGTTCACTGACCACAGCTAATCAAACACAGCAGCTCCTTGCCTCAGTTTACCCATCTGAACATCAGGGTGTAAGATGCTGAGCTCACAAAGAGAAGTAAGATTCATGGTGGGCCTACCATAGTCACGTAATGTCACAGCCCAAGCTTGTGCACGGCTGGCAGCTCAAGACAGCAGGTCCTTCTCTCTCATTTGTAGGAGCCCTGGGACCTAGGTTAGGGCTGGAGAATGCCCTTTTAAAGATAGGGAGGCCAAGTTACAAAGCAAGCCTGTGCCCCGAGTTCCCCCGGGAAAATGTGTCCCCTTTGCTGACAGTCTGTGTGAGATGCCCCTCCCCCGCGCCCCTGCACCCCTGCACCCCTGCACCCCTGCACCCTGCACCCCCGCACCCCGCACCCCCCGAACCACCATACCCCACACCCCCGCACACCCGAACCCCCGTACCACGCACCACGCACCCCCGCATCCCCGCACCCCCGCACCCCTGCATCTCCGCACCCTGCACCCCCCGCACCCCTGCACTGCCACTGTTGCCATCTGGACTTTCGACACAGGGGTCACTCCCCTTGACCCAGTACCGACAGAAGTGAGCACAAGACTCAAATTCAGTGTCTCCTTCCAGTGAAGTGGCTGTGGAGGGCTAGACCAGGGCAGCCTTGGGGCATGGAGAAGACAGCGCCCCTCAGACCTACAGGTCCTGCTGTGCCTCTCTGAGTCATGGCCATTCTGTGAACTTGGGTTTTCTCAGGTGTGAACACGTCTACCAGTGTCTAAGAGAACACATTTTGTTTTTGCTTTTGTTTTTCGAGGCAGGGTTTCTCTGTAGCTTTGGAGCCTATCCGGGAACTCACTCTGCAGGCCAGGTTGGCCGAGAACTCACAGAGATCCGCCTGCCTCTGCCTCCCAAGTGCTGGGAGTAAAGATGTGCACCACCAAAGCCCGGCTCACAAGAGGACGCGTTTGAGAGTAACCCGGCACAGATTCTGTCGCCTGATAGATACAGGCTTAGCCAAGGCTGCCCCCTCTCCTTGTTTTATCTATCTAGGGAAGCTATGCTGAGACCCAGTCTATGCAGCCCAGGTTGGCCTTGAACTCACCAGCTTCTGACTTTTGCTCCCCAGTGCTGCAATTATAGGTTTGGCATGATGCCAGGCTGGGAGTGGGCATGTCAGACTGTACAAGGTGTTGTGGACACATTTAAAGTGTGTCACTGTTTTCTGAGGGATTTGTCCCATCTTCTCGCCTGTTCCAGCCCCACCCTGACACCTGCTGTGTTTGTCATTTTACTGTTTGTTTGCTGTTTTAATAAGTGTCTGCTCATATCTTGTAGCTTAATTTGCCTGCCACCGGTAATGTCTTTGCGGTTCTTTTTTGTTTTGAGAGCATCTCACTCACTGTGTAGCCCCAGCTGGCCTAGAACTCACTACATGGCTCAGGCTGGCCTTGGCCTTTGCAGCCATCCCCCTGCTTCTGGCCCCCAAGTGCCGGGATTTTAGGCATGTTCTTTAGTGAATGTCCAAATACTTTGCCCATTTGTAAATTTGGATTGCTTGTCCACAGCGTTCTGTTGTAAATTCCCTTACATGGCCTATGTCCATGTCCTTTCAAGCATTCTTTCCAAATCTATGGTCTTTTCACATTCTTACTTTTTCCATGCTCAGAACTCAACTCTCTCACACGTTAAAATTTATTGATTTCTTTCTATTCCTAGATTGCTTGCTACATTTTTTTTAAAAAAAAAAACAAAACATTTTTTTTCCTGAATCTGTTGAGATGACCACACAATTTTATTTTTTCAGTTTAGTTCCCATGTGGCATACCATTGACTGATTTCGAAGTTGTTTGCTAATCTTGTGTTTCTGGAATATGCCTCATTCACTCATGATGTATTAGTGTTTAAAAGTACTTCATGTAAACTTTCTTTAAAGATTTTTATATCTGTGTTTGTGATATTAATCCGAATTTTTGTTAGATTTTGAAGCATTTATCTTCTGGTAACAGGGTTATCCTGTGGTTGAAAACTGAGAGGACTAGTTCCATATCTAAGCCAACCTATTTTAAAAAATCATTGCAGTGTGTTTCTGTATATGGTGTGTATGTGTAGGCAGGCATGTGTGTATGTGTTCATGTGTATGAGTGTTTGGAAGGGAGTGCAGACAGGCCAGGGAAGGTCAGAGGACCTGTGTGTCTGTTCGAGGCAGGGCTTGTTCCAGCTGGGCACTCGGGCACTGGGCCTCCGGGGGTGAGTCTTTCTGCCTCCCCCCAGGTCACTGTGGGAGTGCCAGGGTTACAGCTGGGCACTCGGGCCACCATGCCTGGCTTCATGTGTGTCCTCACGCCTGTGTGTGCACTTCATGCACCGTGCCATCTCCCTAGCCATCATCTCCCTAGCCATCCACGCCATTCTCATTGACTTCTGTCACTGTGACAACATGCTTCGTCTCTGAACGCACACCTCGGGGAGACAGAGCACAGGTCACAGACACTGCTCACCACCTACACTTCTCCTACCCTGGGCCCCAGCAGAGGGGACCACCAAGGCTCACCACTGAAAACTGAAAAAAAACCACATACATACATAATACATACATACATACATACATACATACATACATACATACATACATATCCTTCAGGGAAATTCCCAGGACCCCACCCATGGCCACTGCCTGGGTATGACCAAGCCTTCGTGCACCTGTTTGCCTGGGTCCCCCAGGAAGAGGATTCTTGAGGTGGGGGGAGAGGCACAAAACCCAGGGCCATCCAAGGGACCTACCTGTCCCTGTCCCGGTCCCATTACATTAACTTCAGCTCCTTGTTCCTCAGTCAGAGGCCAAGCTGTCCCTTCAAAGCCAAGGTCAGGTGTGAGGCCCACGAGCTCTGAGCTTTGAAACCAGGGCACCAAACTCACATGAGCCTCCCTATGTGGTTCTTGCATGGAAAGTATCCCTCGCTGAGTGATGGGTTTTCCCATTCATTTGTTCATTCTGTGTGTGGATGTGCAAGTGCCGCAGTGCGTGTGTAGAGGTCAGAGGACAACATTAGGGAACCCGGTCTCTCCCTGTCCTACTCTGGGAATAGAGCCATCTCAACATTGGTGGGTACCATTTTAACTTGTCATTGTGGAGAATAACATCTGTAGTCACCATATGCGAGAGAGATGTGTCACACAGCCAACTGTAATTCTCATGGCACATGTCATAGACATTGTAGTGAGAAATCCACCCAGCCCATTCTGGCGTGGTCACAGGTGCAGGTGCGATGGGGTAGGCTAGGTCTGGGTTCTGGGACCCAGGCTCACTCTCTTGGTTCTGGTCAGGTCACTGAGAGCAGCCTGGGCATGGACCCTTGGAGCGGAAACTTGAGGGGTCATTGGTTTCTCGTGTAAGTGACTTCATCCACAATAAAATATATAACCCATATTTTATCCTCATCCCATGTGTCATAATCTGTGCACCATCCAGACATCATAATGACACTTGCAAAAATAGGAAACTGAGGCACAGAGACATGGGCTAATTCGGTGGAGTGCCATCCAGAACCAGGAGACAGCAAGGCTGCACAGCTTCCAGCTCAAGGAGAACCAAGTCACCATGTCCAAAGTCCCAGAGCAGAACCACTGGAGCTTGCTGAATCCCTGGAGTGGCCCCTCTGGCAAAGCACCAATGAATGGGAGAAGCTATGTTGTTCCCATGGAAACCTAACTGCAATGAAAAAGAAACCTGCACAGACAGCATCAGCGGTGGCTGCAGGAGTCACTCAAGCAGGGTCCACCTCTCAAGGTGCATGGGACTCGAGTTCACACACTCGTTCTTGTGTACCGAGTTTGCTCCAGCAGCAGATGAACAGGTGCTACTCTACCCGGTCTATAGATGAGGAACCCAAGGTCCCAAATAGTGACATGTCTGATTATTAAGCACTTCATGGATGCCCTAAACAGGGCCATAAGATGGCTAGCTGCAGAGGCCAGTGGCCTTTTTCTGTCCTTTGCCCCTTTGACATGAGCGCAGAGCAAGGCCTAAGTGGGACCTTCCCTGGGAAACCTGGAGTCCGGGCTCACAAGACAATTGCCAAGACCAACTCAGGCCATGGCAGCAGCAGCAGCAGCAGAATAGACAGACTTGCTCTGAGGCCTCTTGGGGGCTTCTCAAGCATCAAATGCATGTCTGCCAATTGCAATAACCAGGTGGGCCAGGATGACAAGTGGGAGCAGCGCCAGGGCCAGCTGAGAGGTGTGGCTGTCCACCATCTCCTGTACAGTTCACAGTAGCATCCCCATCTGGTAGACAGACCAAGGATCTGAGATGCTGCGGCCAGGCCAGGCACACAGCTGGCCAGAGGCAGGCCGCCAATCCAGAGCAGAATGGACTCACTTCTGTCCCTCTACCCCCTGTTTGGTATCTCTCAATAATGAAACACTTGTCCTGGGCCAGACCTCTCTGCTGAGCCATTTTCATTCATAATCCTCAGATTCCCGCAATCAGCCTTGAAGACTGGTCTGCAGTAGAAAGCTAGACATGAGGAGATAGTGCAGAAAGGCTAAGTGGCTTGTGAGACTCACATAAATAGCAATGTTGGATAGCACGGGAGGCAGAGGCCTAAAGTTTGATATGGGAAGCTGAGTCAAGTCAGCCGGAGAATGTACCAGCCCTGAGAGACAAGGCGCTGAGGGCAGCAGAGAGCTGATCCTGGAGGGCTTTCTAGAGGAAGCAGACACCACATAACACAGGCGCCACCACACAGTCTCTGTTCTTGGCTCCCTCTACTCTATTACTCCCAGGCCTCTGGAGGCTTAAAGGAGAATGTGTGTTCCTGGTTGAGCATCCAAACCTGGCAGGTCAAGATCCTGTGTTTCCGTGGCAACCGTATCCTAACAGCATCCAATAAGGACATTATTTGGCTGCTAGTAAGCACACAGGATCTTCTGATTTTTGCTGAAGGTACTGAGAGCCACTCTCCCTCCCCCTCTTGAAGAGCTTCTCTTTCTCCTTGGAAAAATAGATGCTGCCCCACCAAAAAGTGGGGCAATATAAAGGAGGGAAATCTTCATACAAAAGAGGAATAAATGGGGGTATCCACACTGGCACGAACAGAGGTGCCTGGTCAGCGCTTAGATAACAGGAGTATCTTCATCTTCCAGAGCAAAAAAAAAGTAATTGCTCACTAATGGTGTAATTCAGAAATTAATTTATGCTACCTCTCCAATATGTCATCATTAATCAGTGGGCCGTGGATGGTGGGAGGAGGTGTTCACTAGGGTCTGCTATGCTCAGGGTTTGACCGGTATTTGATGGATAGTCCCATGCTGTGGCGGGAGCACTCAGATGGGAGTTGGATGGCTCCATGTCACGGCTTGTCTGAGTGCCGACCAGGGCTTACCTTAAGCAGGCATGCTGTCCCTGCACTCCGATGTCACAGCTTGTCTGAGTGCCGACCAGGGCTTACCTTAAGCAGGCATGCTGTCCCTGCACTCCGTGTCCATCCGTGCACAGTGCTTACATATGAAAGACCTTGGCTGCAGCAGGCATGACAGCTCCAAGCCCAAGGCATGGTCCCTGTGGGCTTGGTGGATCACTTGGTTTTCCAAAGCATGGGCCTCCAGGAAGATCTCCATGGTCCTAGCCCTGCTAAACACCACCCCGCACATTGTTCAGCTCCAACATGGACCCCGCTGGGCTGGATGCGGGGTAGGGGGGACAGGACAGAAAGTTCATAAGAGAAGAGGCCCCACCCTCTGCACTCCCAAAGCCTAGAATACAGCCTGGTATTCAGTGGGTGCTGTATTCTAATAATTGCCTGCGGTGTGAACAATGGTTTGGGGTTAGGTTACTAGAATGTGTAGGGTCAGCCAAGTAGGAGGCTTCCCATGATAACAGGCCAGGAACCTGGGTGGGTTTGACCTGAAGGGGGTGGGGGGCAGAGGGGAAAGGACCAAAGGGCCACGGGGGCCAAAGGACAGATAGAAAAGATTTGCCCTGGTAGGCTACCAGGTGCTAGAGCACAAAAGCGCAGGGAGCTCTCTTAGGGCCTGTGGTGCCACTCACTCATCATGGCTCACATACTGACCATCTCAGGGCCTCCACCCCATAACCCATAAAGTCAGCTACAGTTTTTGTTAATCACTTTTCTCCTAGATCTGAATAAATATCTGACAGAAACAATTTAATGAGAGGACGAGAGGTTTTCTAAGATTTATTTTAGTGAGTGTGTGTGTGTGTGTGTGTGTGTGTGTGTGTGTGCGCGCACGCGCGCGCATACACTCACACAAATGTGCCTACAAAAGCCAGAAGGGGGCATTAGATCCCCTGGTACTGGAGTTACAGGCATCTGTAAGCTCTGTAAACCAACCAGGTTCTCTACAAGATCTATGAGTGCCCGTAACCACTGAGCCATCACTCCAGCCCCAGGAATTCTTTAGCTCAGTTTCAGGGAGGGATGAGAAGGGATGGGAGCAACACGGAGACCCCAAGGAAACACCCCAGTAATGCACATTTCCTCTGCAGGGCCCCATGCCCTCCCTTTCACTGCTCCCAGTATCCCACGGTGCTAACTCTTTGAAGGGATTGCTCTAGTCATAGGGAGCTAATTGTCTGGGGAATGTCCTCACTGATACTTCCAAACATGGGCTTCGTGATCCAGTAAGTTGTTGACGATAAAAAGAACCAACATCATGCTATTGCTCCCTGTTTCACGGGCGAGAGGTAGCCAAGGGCACCCTGCTACAAGAGCCAGCTGCGAACCCAAACATCATCACTCCAAGCACCTGTATATCCACCCTGCTCACCACCCACAGTGAGCACTGAGCAGCTAGGCGGGAGGTGTGAGTGGCACTTCTGAGCAGGGAGAGAGGACGTAGGAGACAAATCCAGCCAGGGGAGCATGAGATGCCATCAAGACTCAAAAAGAGTCAGACACACAAAGTGGGAGAGAAGTAAAAGCCATGTGGTAGAACATAGATTAATTTCTTTAAATGGGTTAATTTAAGTTATAAGAGCTAGTGAGTGGTGTTATGATCTTGCCCAAGAGGGACCTTGGTGGGTTGGGTCCAAACCATGGAGGATGAGAGACAGACATGCCATGCAGGCAGAGCTCACATGGGGAGTTTTACTGGGGAGAAGGGAAGGGAGTGGGGGAAGCAAAGGGAGGGGAGGACTAAAAGGGAGCACGGAGCAGCCTGGGGGGGGTGGAGACAGAGAGAGAGAGACAGAGAGAGACAGAGAGTCAGAGAGACAGAGAGACACAGAGAGACAGAGAGGCAGAGAGACAGAGAGACAGAGAGCTAGAAAGAGACAGAGAGAGACAGAGAGACAGAGAGACAGAGAGACAGAGAGACAGAGAGACAGAGAGACAGAGAGGCAGAGAGACAGAGAGAGAGAGACAGAGAGACAGACAGAGAGTCAGAGAGACAGAGAGACACAGAGAGAGACAGAGAGACACGAGAGACAGAGAGACAGAGAGACAGAGAGGCAGAGAGGCAGAGAGGCAGAGAGACAGAGAGACAGAGACAGAGAGGCAGAGAGACAGAGAGACAGAGACAGAGAGACAGAGAGAGACAGAGAGACAGAGAGACAGAGAGACAGAGAGGCAGAGAGACAGAGAGACAGAGAGCTAGAGAGAGACAGAGAGAGACAGAGAGACAGAGAGACAGAGAGACAGAGAGACAGAGAGGCAGAGAGGCAGAGAGGCAGAGAGACAGAGACAGAGAGACAGAGAGCTAGAGAGAGACAGAGAGCTAGAGAGAGACAGAAAGGCAGAGACAGAGAGACAGAGACAGAGAGCTAGAGAGAGACAGAGAGACAGAGAGAGACAGAGAGACAGAGAGGCAGAGAGACAGAGAGAGACAGAGAGATAGAGACAGAGATGGGCGGGGGGGGGGAGAGGAAGAGGAAGAGAAAAAGGAGGAGGGAGTAGGCAGAGCTCTGCCTTCTAAAGGAACAGGGTGTAGCGCATGTGCACAGAGACCACACAGCAGGCCAGGGCACTGCCTGCCATGTGCATAGGAGTGAAGCTCTGTGCCAGGTCCCATTTCTGTAGATTTCTCCCAGGTGGGCCTAGATGCTTACACACAGGATATGCCTAAGCTAAGGCCAAGCTTTCATAATTAATAAAAGTCTCCGTGTCGATGTTGGTGATAGAAACTCCGCCTACACCCACCTAGATCTCTCCTGCTGTTGCAGAGGAACTACAGAAGCCTGGAGGAGTGACGCAGCATCTGGTATGGTTTCCCTGACTACCCCAACTGCCCACAGCCATTCTTACCCATGACAAATTATTGATCTAACCCTTGATGCCAATGGACACTCACAGCGGTTCTCTATACCCAGGGCAGGGGGAGGCAGAAGGCAGGCTGAGTCACACAGGCTTCAAAGCCAGCTCTACCCCACCCCTGTCCCCTCATTAGTAAAACAGTGTTAAATGTGTCAGGCTTCATGGTCAGACTCCAGGTAGAGGAAGCAGGTAACCCTGCATCCATCATTTTGGGCCAGGGAATCTCGTGGCTTACAGCCCCCACCCTCCCACCACACTGACCTCCAGTGAGTAATAAGGCATATCACCAAGGTGTGGCACAGATTCACCGCCTGCCCTGGCCATAGATGCTGCCATCTCAGAACGGCCACCTCAGGCTACAGCTGCCCTGGGACACACATGAAAGATGGCCTGTTAGAGCAGCTTCTAATGAAGCTCAACCCTGAGGAAGGGGAGTTGGTGAAAGTAAGTGGGAATCTCACCTGGGCAGACCCAAGCATCAACTGCCTAGGCACCCTTTCACACTATACACCTTCCTCCATCCTTCCATCCTCCCCAGGGGTGCTCCTTCAACAATCAGACTTAATTGTGGGGGAGCAGAAGCGAGATTTTCTCAGAGGACAGTGTGCTAGGCACCACAGGAACCCACAGCAGGCTAGGGTCAGGGCAGACTAGCATTGAGGGGCGTTGGTGAGTGTGTTAGGGTAGAGCTTACACTACTACAGTGTGTGAGGTGGTCAGGCTTCACTCCCTGGGACTTGATCTCCAATCCAGTGTGCTGGTCCTACTGATGCTCCCACAACGGTCTTCCTCATGAGGAGGCTCTCACCTCAGGGCTCAAGTTCTCTGCAGTGTGGCCTGGGAAGGGAAGTGACTTTGAGAAACTACAGAGCTTTTGGTCTCCATCAAGCACAAAGCAAAGGAGACAGCTCACTTCTGTGGGTCACTGCAAACTCCAAGTTGGGGGGAATGTATCACCAACTCACGTGACAATTGCAAGCAGTTGTTCCGGAGATACTGTCCTCATCTGTGCCGTGGAGGAGGAAGGAAGGACGGCAGGTGATCTTTGTGAGCCCAGCCACACACTCGGTGGCCTCAGAACAAGGGCAGGAGTGCTGCACACATTATCCTGTTTTGAGCTCTGTGGCTGTAATCTCACAGCAAGGCAGCTGATTGTTCTCCAACCATTCACATTCAGCAGTGCAATCTCGAGCACAGCCCGACCCTGTCCCCAGAGGGAGACAGAAACACAAGACTGATGGGCTGGGTGTAGTTGGGTTGGGTTTGACTTACTACTCGATTTGCATAAACCAATCTGCTGCTTCCTGGGAGCAGCTGGGGGTTTCTGGGCCCACAGAGAAAGAAGGCTGGTGGGGGGGTGTAATAAATGGAAGCAGAGAGAGAAAGGACTGTGGGTAAAGCAGTGCTAGGCAGGTCCCAAACAAGTGTCTCTTCTCTGGCTACCCTGTTAGGGACATGTTGGGCTATGACCGCCAGAAACAACCAAGGACCCCCAAAAGCTCCTCCTGGAACACCAGGCCTCTGGGAACCTAATATCTGGGGCGTCAGTGATGAGAACAGAGAAACTCTTGAAACCTGAGTGACAAGAACACCCACCCCCCTTCTCTCTGACCCCTCTGTCTCGCTTGCCCTAATCCCAGAGAGCTCAGAAGCAAAAGGGGAAAAAAGGACAAGGGTAGCAAAGCAGACTCAGCCTCCACTCTTGGGTCAGACACACAATGGAAATTTGGGCTGACCCTGAAAGTGAGGCCCAATACTAATGACAACAAATAAATCAGAAACTATGTAGCCAATCCAGGAGGCTGAGAGGCAAGGAGATCTGAGAAAACAGAACTGAACAGTGAAGATGGAACCCTGTCCCATGTGCATCCCACCAAGCCCAACCCTTCTCTGTCTTAGAGGGTCCCCCTGGGTGTTCCAACAAACGGCACCGAGGAACTCAGTAGCTTTGCACAGCTAAGGTTTTCTTCTCAAGCCAGCCAATGTAGTGCACACTTGAAATCAACACTGGGAAGGGCTGGGCAGAAGGATTGTGAACTCAAGTCTGGTTTGGATCATACAGCAAGACCCTGTCTTTTGGTTTTTGTTTTGTTTTGTGACAGGGTTTCTCTGTATAGCAGCTCTGGCTGTCCTGGAACTTGTTCTGTAGACCAGGCTGGCCTCAAACTCACAGAGATCTTGCCTCCTGAGTGCTGGGATTAAAGGCATACAACAAACTGCCCCGAAGACTCTGTCTTAACAAAACCAAACTAAAATACATTTCTCCTTCATGTAAAATCTGACCATGACAGGCAGCTTTCTTGGCTGCCTCTCTTCTAGGCAGTGACTCTGGGATCCAGATTCCTTCCATCATCTTGAAGCCTCAAGACAACTTGGGTAACAGTCAGGTGTCAGTCTGGGAAAACCTCCCAGAGGCTTATTCATCTGATACCAGGAATAACATACATACACAGGGCCAACTTAAGACATAAGTTCCGTTGGGAATTGTACAGAATGAATACTAACAGTCTCTGTCATGGTATGTCAGGACCATATATGGAATCCATTCCACCTTGTCACAAGTTCAGAGAGCTCAAATCACTCCTATTGTCCTTAAGACATTAGCTTACCAGCTACAGGATGCCTGGGCCTCCATGGTGAATGGCTCCTATCTAAATAACAATAGATTTGGGCCCAGATACGTTTGCACTCTGAAAGCAGAGAGTACATGAGTGCGTGCGTGTGTGCGTGCATGCATGCATGCATGTGGTTATGGAGTGCCTTTAGGATTAGGGGAAGTAATTGCTATTTGCTTTTTAACAAAGTAATAGAAGTCCTCTGCCATTGACCCCACCTCTGGTTGACTACTTAAGTTTGGTGTATGAATGAAATTGTTCACTCAGTATGGACTGAATCTGCCTTCCTGACATTATATTATGTTTCTGTCTTCCCTTCATCGTCGACAGCTAGCCTTTCCCTCATCCACACTCCCTGACTCAGAAACAGACCCAGGGGTGATTGGCTGGTTCCGATTGCTACCCCACAAACTCTAGTCCAAGACAATGGCACTGTACACTGCCAAGCTTACCAGAGGTGGCCTGTGAGCCAAGGGGCTGTAGAGACCCTGGGAAGACCACGGGAAAGGGAAGACCCAGGGCTTGCACCCAGCAGAGTTATGTCTGCAGTATATTAGGCAAACAAGCCAGAATGACATGACATCAGCCTACATGGGAAGTGGACAGAAATACATATGAGGAACTCCAGAGCTCAGGTGAGGTGGGAGGAGAAGTTTCCTCCTAGGCATGCTGAACAAAAGAAGCGCCCAGGAGCCCTTGGCTTCCCTGGGTGCTTAGAGCCCTTTCCCCCAGCTAGTCCAGATAGGCCCTGCCTGTGGAAAGTCCCCTTCAAGATCTACAGGTTAGAAAAGATGACCCATGTACTCTATGACTTTGGACAAATCAGTAAAACTCAGTTCACTAACTTTTTCCCCCACTCCCCAAACCTTGACTTCCTACTGCATGAATAAAGCAATAAGAAAGTTCTAGAAAGCCCTGTAACTCAAGTCTATGACTTTGATCAACCAGACAGCCCTCCTGAGGGAAAGCCTCTCCTTTCTTATATCTCACCTGCTCAGTGAAGCAGGGCAGGCTGGACTGAGGAAGGGGAGGGAAGGCTGGGCTGGGACCAGGTGCTCTAGGGAGGATAGGGGTAGCAGGAGAGGCAATCTGTCCCCTACCTTTCAATCCAAGCTTGTCACTAATGAAGCCTGTCTGTGGAGTAATTAGCCCCAATCATAGTTCACATTAGACAGCCACAGCCTCAGTATAATGGTAGCAAATCCAGGGACGCAGAGCTCAGGGCTTTGAACACTACATTATGGCAGAGGATATATCCTAATGCCATTTAATTACCCCCAGACAGCCTCAGATGTAATTGAGCCTAAATGCACTGGCAGGAGAAGAGCCTGATGGGTAATGATGGCACTTTGCAAGACAAAGCTGGTCTCAGTGGGCAGAGGCAGAGTAGAAAGCAGAAAGCTGAGGTAGCATCCAAGCCAGAGCCCCTTCATTCCCCAAACCTAGAAGATCCTGACCCTAGGTTGACCAGATGGCTTCATGGATCTACTGGAATCAGCAGGAAATTGAGGGGAAAGCCTTTGCCTTGGCCCTCTCATCTAAAGATCAGGGTTTCTCTCTTTGCACTTTCATTTTGTTCCCCCAAAAGGGGAACAAACATGAAATGGGGGTCAGAGGGTAGAAAGCCCTGCATGGATGTCCCTTCCTATAATTCTAGCACTTGGGATGTGAAGAGAAGAGAATCAGGAGTTCAAGACCAGTATCAGCCACATACAGAATTCAAGGCCAGCCTGGTCCACATGAGAGCAGCAAGATGGGAAGCATGTGCAGGCAGAAGTTGGAGAAGGGCAATTCAAAGGGAATAGAGGTGAGCAGTCCTCAGGGATGCTGTTCCAGATAAGGAAGAAATACTATGAATCCTAGCCCTGAGCCCCAAGGGTAGACTCTACAGATGGCTATTGACATGCAGTGCCCTCTGGTGGCCTGAGAGCAACCTGGGGCCCATGGAAAGCTCTCCCTGGAAAGAGCACATTGGCCTCACTTGAGTGATCCAAGCTCTTAGCATAGAGCCTAAGGGGATATTCTGTGGCACAAGTACATGACTAAATGCCATTCACTCACCCATCACCTCAACATGTCCCCCTCTGGACTTCAGTGTCTTCCTAGGGACATGGAGCCTGTGAGGCACATCTCATCTTCCAGGGAAGGAATGGCAGTAGCAGGTAAGCTTGACAAACAAGAGGGGGTGGGGGCAGCTCCACATGGGACATTCTGCCTTGCCTCTTGAGTGAAGTCTCACAGACTACCTCAACCCAGGCTGACCACCTGAGCCACAAGAAGCAAGGGTTCTCTTTCAATCCCTGTGTCTTTCTTAGACCGGTCATGGCCCTGTGTAGGCACTGACATCTCTAGCTACAGTGGATCTCTAGCCATCAGGGATGGCTACTGTGGAAGGGCCACAGTAGTTGGAGGTGTGCCTGAATAATCACAGGATGGGGGCACGATTTCACGTGGCGACAGAGCAGAACTTAGGTGGGGAGCTGGCACGCGATGAATTCATAAGGCAAGAGGCACACACTACTACAAAAGACCTTCATGCACTTGAAACCTACAGGTTAGCAGACAAGAGAGGGAGGCTGGGAGCACAAGCCACCTTCTCAAGGCATGCTCTCATGGGTAAGAGAGGAAGGCAGAGACCTCAGGCTGCCAGGCAAAGAACAGACAGGGCAGATGGGGTGAACCTTCAATGGTAATCCTGAAGTGGGAACTCTACCATTCCTTCCCCCACCCAGACCACAGCAATGTACTGAAGGCACATTATTCCTCCCTCCCTCTGGACTTCATAGGATCTTTTTGGGAATCTCTGTCCATGATTTGCTATGGAACTTTGGTTACTTAACTAACTTCCTCTTGGCCTGTGTACAGCCAACAAGTCAATTGAACCAGGAAGTTGTTATACACTTTATAACTTTAACATCCTGTCTGATTGTCACACAAATGGGGCAGTGGAAGGTGCTTGCTCTCCTGGGGGTCCCGGTCCCTCTGCCCCAGAGTCCACGTGTTTCCCCCCTAAGGTCTCAGCAGTGACTGGGATCCTCAGTGACATTGAGGAACTTGCAGCTTTCTATCCTGCCCAATGGGCCATGTGCCAACACCTGCCTTCTTCCCCAGAGCCATCTGTCACTGTCTTGACATGTTGGTAGGGAGATGGCTTCATTAGCTCCCTCTGAGCCGTCCATCCTTGGGCTCAGAGAAAAATGAAGTCCTCTATCCCCCACCCCCATCAGCCCAGAGAGCTCAGGATTCTCAGGGCTCAGTGGCATCTCTGCTCTCTGCACAATTTCTCCACCCGAGGTCACAGGCAGGAGAGATCCCTCAACTTTGTCACCATCCCAAAGCTCCCATTAATAGAGGAGTCACTGAGTTATTTCAGCCTCCATGTGTCTATTAATATGCACACAGCCCTGGCAGGAGGAAGAACTGTATAGGCTTGGGACCAGAAGACAAAGTGATCCTATATCTGCTGTGGGAGTTGGGCAACTACCTTCCCTTCATAGAATAGCCTCAGTCTTTACATTTTTAAGTGAAAACTTTATCTAGAATCATAAAAAAGAAACAACAAATAAAGTCTGATCATGACTTGCATCACGTTTTTGTTTTGTTTGTTTGTTTGCTTGCTTTTTGTCTTGAGACAAGGTCTCCCCCCTGTAGCCCTGATTGGCCTGGAATTTATTATGTAGACAAGGCTGACTTTGAACTTTCAGAGATCTGCCTCCTCAGTTCTGAGACTGAAAGTATGCATGGCCTGGCCTGGCCACCTGGAGAGCTATAGAAGACACAGGCCTGGTCTCAAGGCCTTAGCATAAGGAGCTAGAAACACTTAAGGTGTGTCCATTGAAGAGCCCAGATGGTCCATTCAATTGGGCATCAGAAGTGGAGAATTATAGGAGAAAATAGGGCAGTGGGGATGATAAGGGCAAAGGAGCATGTCTGAGACCAGGGTGAAGGCTCTTGGCTGGAAGGAGACCTACACAAGGAGCTGGGAGTGGCCAGAGAGAGAGAGAGCTCAGAGCCTGGCTGCAGAATCCATACCTTGCACTTCTAAGCAGAGAAAAACTGTTAAGAGCTTTGTGGAGCAGAGTAGGCTTGGGCCTGAGGGCCCCGAGAGAGCACCTAATCCAGCCCTTCACATCACAGGTGGAGACCCAAGACCCCACAGGAAGATGGAACAGGCCGAAAGCCAGCCATAAGAACCACTGCTAGACACAGTAAGCTTAAGCCACTGTCTCTTCCATTTCAGAAGTAATTATGTTTCCAGCCACTCCAGCCTGGGGACAGTAGATCCTTTCCACAGTACACAGGCTGTGAACAGCTGAGGCGGGGGGGAGCAAGTGGTTGATGTCAGCACCAAAGCTCGCAGACAGCTCCAGGCCTACATCATCTCTCCAAGTGAGATATTTAGATCTTTGTGGATGTATGCAAACTACAGGCACCAGTTTCTTAGTCTGAGCCTTAGAAAGGAGACAGGGAGCAGCCTGGAGGGGTGGTGTGTTGACCTCTGTTATCAGTGGACCCAGATGTAAAATAAACGCCTGTGATATTTATCCACCGCTAATAATAAGTGGCCTGATTTGTCAAACGGGGACAAAAATCAAAGATGTCAATTAAGAAGAAGAAAAAAACAAACGACAGAAAGAAACCCAGCTGTATTTCTGATGTGCAGATGCATGCTGGAGAAACAGGCTGCTCACTCTTTCTCCCCCCTTCCCCCACCTCTTTTCTCTCCATCTCTCATCTAGTCCCCACATTTCACTATGCTTTGCCTCTTTCTCTCTCCTTTGTCCTCTCCCCTCTCTTCACCCTCTCTCCTACTCCACTGAATTGCCTATCTGTCTCATTCTGGTTTACCAGTCCCCTCACCCGCACACGAATCCCCTCTTCTCTCCTCCCCAGATTGTCCTTTCTCAGCTGCCGGCTGCTCCACCCAGCAGCGTTCCAGACAGGTCTCTTCCCACAGTCTCAGATCATAAAGCATATCCAGGTTTCAGAGTGTTAAACAGATATAAACCATGGAAGGAAAACTGAGAAAGTCACAACTCTGGAGTTTAAGCCACTTAAAGTCACAAACCAAGCCAGTCTCTGAAGGATTTCACTTTGGAAAAGAAAATAAAATTCAATCCTAGAAAATTCACTGGACCAAACCCCTGCCGCCTATGTTTTGTTGCCTGCACTTAAATCTAGGCAAGAACTTTTCAGCTAGGTCCTTCTTTTCCTGGCTCCACACTAATCCCATGCCTGGGTCTGGAGCCTCCAGGGCAAGTCTCACCCTCTCAGCTAAGGGTTCTCAACAGCACCAAGGATCCTCACTCTTGAAAAAATCAGAGAGAAAGGCGCCTAGCACAGAGACTAGCGCCAGAAGCTATTGCACTCTAAGTGTGGTTCCAGGAGTGGTGAATGGATGATGGGGGGGGGGCGGCTCCATCTCTCCATCTCTCCATCCCTGGGACACCCCTTGCTCGTGTCTCTAAGTGGAACTTTAGACTTCTCCTCCAATGATCCCACTTTCCAATGTACCTTTCCTTATGATGCTTAACCTGAGCTGTCCTTCACAAGACACAGTGCCACACGGCGTCTCCAACAGACAAGCCACCTGGATCATTTGGAAGAGCCTCGGGGTATAGCAGTCATCACCTGACTCTAGACTCCAGTCTGTCACTTGGGAAACTTCAGTGAGCTCCAGTTTTCAAAACAATCCTACATCCATAATCTTCTTGATCCCTCACAATAGCCCTGGGAAGAGATGGACATGAGAATTTTATCTCAAATTCCAAACAAGAAACATCATTCCCTTTAGAATGTGAAATTGTGTCTAGACTCCTTATCCTGAAATCCTTTCTCTGTTCCTTGTCTTGAGGGCCTGCTTTGAGGATAACCTGGGGGATCACACAGGAGATGCTTGAAGTTCAAGTGTATATACCATGTCTGTGTTATCTGGGGGTGGGGCCCAAGGGACAGCAGCAGTGACTTCAAGGTGAGAAGTCAGGCCCTGGGCAATGTGTTTGCTCTGATGCCCCCACCACGCTACAGTACCTCATGTTACCAAATGCTCGTGAATTTCCCAGCTTCCAGAACATGCCTGAACAAACTTCTAGTCTTTATAACTAATCCAGTTGGTAGTGTTTTGTTATAGCACCAGAAAACAGACTAAGAGGCAGGTACCATAAACAGGGAAGTGATTGTCACAGCCACTGCCAATGCCCACAGGTCTGTAAAGATCTCAGAGTCCAACAGTTCATGGGTTAACTCTAACAGACAACATGAGCCGTGGAAAATGGCTCAGAGATGGTAATCCAGCGGCACTCTCTACAAACACGCACCTATAAAATTAATGTATGTGCGCACATAAGCATGTGTGTGCCAGAGGTGTGCCTGTGAGGTCAGAGGACAACCGGGAGCTGTCAATTCTCTCCCTCTACAATGTGGGTTCTGGGGATTGAACTCAGGTCCCCAAGCCTGGCAGGAAGTCCCTCTGCCTGGAACATCTCTCACCTTTTGTGTCTGAGCTCAACCTCCCACAAGGAAGGTCACTCCCAACCACTCCACGAAAAAGTTACTCTCTGCTCCCTCGAAGAGCTCCCAGATGACCTGGCCAGCCTATGCCAGTCTGTGTGACCCTCTGTAGGACCTTCTGCGTCCTCTTCCACAGAAGTGTAAGCTCCTTGGGGTGAGATTCAGTCTGTCTCACCTTTGAGTGTCAGAGGGTGGGAGAATTGCAGGATGCAGGTCACACGTGTGTATGTGGAGACCTCAGTCTTGAGGCATTGCTTGGGAGCATCCACCTTGGTTTTTGAGACAAGGCCCCTCACTGGGATGTGAACGTTGCCAGTGGAGCTATGTTCTCTGGCCGTGGAACTCTCCTGACCCACTTGTCCCGCTTCCCCAGTGCCGGGTTACATGTATGTGCTACACCTGACTTTTTTACATCAAACTCAGGCTTTTTTACTTTGCCAACTGAGCCATCTTCTCAGCCTGGGCTCTGTCTTTGAGTGGTCAGGACACTCCCTACCTAAGGGCTGTATTTTGTCATTGCTAGGTGAGAGGAGGCAGTACGGACTTAGGGACCTCTCACACGGGTGTGCTGGGTACTGTTCTGGTCTCTGGGTCTTTCTCCCATGCACCAACAGTTGAGCTCGTTGAGTTCAGTGGCTGTGGTGATGGTTTGAATGAAAATGGCCCCCAAAGGGATGGCACTATTAGGAGGTGTGGCCTTGTTGGAGGAAGTGTGTCACTGTAGGGGCGGGCTTTAAGGTCTTTTTCTCAAGCTTCACTTAGTGTGACAGTCAGTCGTCTTCCTGTTACCAGCAAGATGTAGGACACTCGGCTATTTCTCCATGACCTGCCATGATGGACTGAATCTCTGAACTGTAAGTGAGCCACCACAATAAAATGCTTTCCTTTATAAGAGTTGTCCTGGTCACTGTGTCGCTTCACATCAACAGAACCCTAAGACACTGTACTTTCCTCCCTTCCATCTAACCCAGAGTTCCCTGTGTGCCCATGTGGCTACTGGGGACAGAAACTGGGTTTAAGCACAACTAGATGTGGACCCTTGAGCAAATACAGGGGCTTTGGTAGATGGCCAGGGCCAGGGATTGTCAGGCAAGACTTCCTCCAGGTCCCACAGTTAAAGTACCAAAACACTGAGTACCACAGACCTGGCAGTGAACTCAGATCATCCCCACTCCATCTTACCCCTCCCTGAAGTGTCTCCCACCCCTCCCCACCCCCCAGAAGGGTTCTAATAATAACTTGTGATACCATTAGCTTTTGCTGTCACCAGCACTGACAACTCAGAGCTGTCTGCAAAGATACAATGAATGAGAACTCTTAATTAACACCTCCCTTAATGAAATAAATTAATTTTATGCAGTCATGATGTCAGCGATGTGACTTGCAGAGATGGCTGAGGCAACTTGGACCCACCTGGCAGGGCCACAGGGGTGCCCCGGGCTGGCTGGCATGAGTGTGACTGCTCAGGCCAGCCTGGGGACTTAGCAGCAGCAGGGCAATGACAGAGAAGAGGACCAGAGCAGAGGCTGGGAGCCAAGGGCGCTTGCTTCTTCCAGCTCTGCCTATGACTCCTGAACCACCTTGGGCCGTTCTTCTCAATGCCTCTGTTTCCCCTCTGTAAAATGGGCTCCATCGCTTGCCACACTATTTCTCAAGATCGTAAAGATTTTTTTAAAGGTGAGAGAGGAAAGAGTTTAATGTAGAGTGCTGAGCGCAAGTGAGTTACGGTAGCAGCTACGTTCTCTTGCTGCTGGAGTCAAGGAAGAAGAGTCCTGTGTTTTCCTTGTCACACACTGACGAGATGAGATGGTCCCTGGAAGTCCTGATGCCCCACACACAAGGGGACATCTCTGTGACCTTGACCCTGAGAAGTCACTCTTCTGAGAGGTGCTTACCACAAATGAGTTCCTCATGGTGGCAACTTCCATCCCTCCCTTCGAAGGGAAAACCTTGTCTTAGGCTGAGTCTGCCATGAGCTGAAAGAACCTCTGTCCAGTGCAGTCCTTCCCAAGTTTAGGACCCAGTATCACCCCACCTCCCCTAACCCTTTAGCCATGGACTACCTCCATCCCTCAGTGTCAAGGTCACTTCATGGGCAGGACTCACCCTGGCAGAGGAAGAGGCCCTGCTTCCCAAGGGTTCGTGCTGTACTTCTACAAAAGGGAGTGTCCTCCCTCAGCGTCTCCTCAACACTTCTCAACAATAGCTGTGGCCAAGAAATGTCTGAGATAGCCAAGCAGGGACCCTCTAGTGTCCCTTGGGACATGCTATCCTCGTGTCCCCATCCTCATTTTCCTGGCTAGGGGTACAGCAGTGCCTAGCTCACCTCATCCAGTCACTCCAGCATTGCCTGCAAACCCACAGGCTGCCAAGCCCACCAGGGCAGTGACTGACAAGACAGACATGGCACCTGCTGTCCTGTGAACGTAGAGGCTGGGGAGAGAAAAGCTGTTCCCTGGTAACAGCAATAAACATTTCACAGTAGCTGCCTCCCTCCCTGACACACACACACACAAGCTCCGGGCTGGCAAAGTGAGGGCATGGCCTGGAAGGAGCTGTAATGGGCCCAGTGGGAAGAGATGGGTTCATTCTGTCCATCTGTACTGCTACCGGAAAAGAGGCATTGTTAGTGGCTGTGGGAACACCACGTGCTGCATTAGTGACTCAGTCCATGTGGGCAGGGGAAAGCAATGATGTCACCCCATCCCCAAGCCCACAGCTGACCCATGGTGACCTTACCTAGCACTCCACAATGAGATGGCAGAGACAAAAGCCAGATCCGAGCAGCTGCCCCTAACCTTTCCCACATGTGAGCTGGAGTCCACAGCCCAGAGTCCCTGGTTTTTGCCATCAGCAGATCGCAGAGCCTTCCAGCTTGGCTCCTTGAAATAACAGAGGCTTTGTCTCATGTACCCTTTGCAAAGTACCTGCCCTATTCAGCTCACTGATTCCCCAGAAGCCTCCTCATTCCCTCAACTGAAGTGACCCTGAGAATTTCAGAGATGGGAGGCAATAGACCCTTGTTGCTCCCCATGTCACATGAACAGCTGTGTGGCCTTGGCCAAGATCCTGGCCTCAGAGCCTCCGGCATCTCCTCTAAGAACTAGGACAGCCTACAGCACCATCTCACAAGGCTGTGCCGCCCTTAGCCGTTCTCGGCACGGGGACAGCATGACTCCTGCAATGGAGATCCAAGGTACAGAGTGACTTCTAAAGTTTCTCTGCCCAAACCCCGCACACAGCTCTGCTCTTGGCTGGCTTCAAGCTTCTGCTGCCACTCCCTGGAGAATGGATCACTTCTCTACTCAGGGAAGGCTGCGCAGGCCAGTTCTTGCCTCCCTAGACCAGCTTTATGTCCCAAGGAACCTGCACTCTACCCGGTCCTGGTGACTCCCACACCTGTGGCTATCACCCAAGCTGAGCGTCACATTCTCTGGGCTTTTCAATGTGGATGCCTTGGTAAAAGCAAACCTGAGGACCAGGCAAACACACTTCCCCACATTCTGCTATCTTCTCAAACTTGCCTTCTACATGAGCTCTCCTGATGTCTAGGGCCTCCAAGCTCCACTCACAAGGAACTAAAAGACATCACATCCCCAAACAGCATTCCGTCTCCTGGGGCCTCTGTAGTCTGAAAACTACAACTATTGACCTGAATTTTTCCAAAGACTGACTTCCAACCAGTAGAATTGTATACATCAAGGTGTTTTAGAGATACCTTCCAGGCACATACACCCCAGGCTGCCCAACTCCTATTGCAGTGAGACTTTTCTTACTGAGACAAAAGTTGGATGCTCTGGGGTCTCAGCTCCCTCTTAGACAGGACCCTGTGGCTTTAAGAAGCTCTGGGTTGGAGTATGAGTGGAAAGCATTTATTTTTGTGGGCCCTCTGGAGATTGGAATTTGGATCAATGTGGCAATTACCTGGCAAGGTGGGAATGACCACAGGGCTACCAGCTCCTCCGCACCCTAGGCTTCTCCTGCCTTTGGGGAAGAGGGTTCTGCTGTGTCAGCGTACCCATCCTCTTGTGAACGGCTCTTGAGTAGTCAGGGGCCTTGTCACTAAGGCAGGGCCACAGACAAGGCTTGGTTTAGTTGCAAGAAGCCAACTGTCTGGGCCACTGGGCTTTCAGGAACCCAGAGGGAGCCCTGGAGACTGTGGATAACCTGGGGACTGGCAAAGTGATGGCCAAGAGCAGTCCATCATGGTCTGAATCTACCCACTGACCATACTGCTGGACCAGCAATAGACCACTTATCTCAGCACCCTATAGGGGACCCTCAACTCCACCTTCTCACTCACACATACCGAAGGAGGACAATGGCTCTAGGACCATTCCTTAACCTGTGGTCCGTGGCCCCTTCAGGGGGAGCTAAAGGATCCTTTCACAGGGTTGCATACCAGCATCCTACACACCAGGTGTTTACATTACAATTCATTACAGTAGCAGAATCACAGTTTGAAATAGCAATGGAAATAATTTTATGGGCTGGGTGTTTGTGGCACATGCCTTTAATCCCAGCACTCAGGAGGCAGAGGCATGAAGACCTCTTTGATTTTGAGGCCAGCCTGGTCTACAGAGCTAGTTCCAGGACAGGCTCCAAAGCCACAGAGAAACCCTGTCTCAAAAAGCCAATAATAATAATAATAATAATAATAATAATAATAATAATAATAATAATAATAATAATTTACGATTGGGGGTCACCACAACATGAGGGACTGTATTAAAGGGTCACAGCATTAGGAAGGATGAGAAGCAGTGGTCTAGAAGAACCTGGGGATATGGGGTATCTCTACAGAGTTCTGGAACTACCTTGAAGAGGCCCCAGAGACTGGGACTCTGGCTTGTCTTTCTTGCCCTTCCCTTGTGTTGTGTGACACTGGATGAGTCCTCTCCCTCTCTGAGTCTTATCTATAAGAGGCGAGTCTATATTCCTGTCTATAGAGGACAGGAATCGTTAAGTAAGGTCAGGTAGGATGACTCTCGGGTCCTAGGCTCTGATACCAGTTAGGCTTTTCCAAATGCAGCAGCCTATGTTCCAGGAGATGTAGGCCTATGGCTGAGACAGGGTCATCTGCAGCCAGGTCCCCAGCAGAAGAGTCCTTTGAAGATTGACCCCAAGCTCATTGAGCTCTCTCCCCTCGCTCCTGGGTGTGGCTACAGGACAGAATATTGGAAGGAGCTCAGTTCTGCCCTGATGGTCTTAATGCCTCTGAGTCTAGATCATGGTAGTTGAGTTGAACTTCCTAAGACTTTCACCGGCTGCTTCTGAAACATATCAGAAGGACCCAACCCTCCCTGAGGACACAGAGTTAGAGGTTAGCATTGTTAGATGCTTACAAGAATGTTAACTTAATAAGACAGGCATGGTACCGACATCACCAATAGCAGCATTTGGACAGCAGGAGTGGGGTGGGAATTTGAAGTTATGCTTGGCTACACAGAGATTTTGAGGCCAGCCTGGCCTCAAAACACTGTCCAAAACAAAACAAGACGAACAACAACAACAAAAAAAACCTAATGTTAATTTAGTAAGTCTTTGTTGTATGCACTTTTTCTCCTTTGGGTTGTTTGTTTTGTTTCGTTGTTTGAGATAAGGTCTCTCTGCATAGCCTTGGCTCACCTAGCGCTCATTAAATAGACCAGGTTGGCCTGTGACTTCCAAGGGCTTGAATTATAGATGTGTGTGATCATGCTCAGCTGAGATAACACTTTTTGCTTCTCAGGCTGACCTTGAACTCACTGTGTAGCTTAAGATGACCTTGATATTGGTTCTCCGGCCTCTATCTCTCAAGTGCTAGATTACAGGCATGCACCCCATCCTGCTTTGTGTAGCACTGCCAATCAAACCACCATTTGGGACTTTTCCAACCAAGCTACATCTCTGGGCTCTGCTGTTCTTTTTCTGAGATGGGTCTCAAGTAGACCAGGCTGGCCTCAAACGTGCCATGTAACCAAGGATGACACTGAATTCCTAGGTCCTCCAGCTTCTACCTCAGTTAGGATTATAAATGTATGCCACCATGCCTGGTTTTTGTGTCTGTCTGTTTGTTTGCTAGGGATCCTGCTCAGGCTTCATGCATTCTAGGCAAGCACTCTACCAACTGTTCCAGAGTTCCAGAGTCCTTTAGTGTTTTAAATATGCAAAAGCTACCAGAAGTGAGGTAGTTGTTGGCTCACTAGAGCCACTGACTCACCCTTTTTCCCCAGGTACCTTGATCAGAAAGCTGTGGACCAGACAGCCTCTTCTTTATCAGTCAGCCCACCATGGCAGCAATTCAGCTTCAGTGAACACTCTATAGTCAATCAGAGGAAGTTCTGCTCCCCAACCAGAACAGCCTCTGAAGTCCCTACTTGCGTTTCATAAAACCATGCCTTTGTCATGACTGTTGCAAACAGCTTGTGCAGCTACAAGCTCTGATGGAGTCTAGGTGACCCTGCCCATCCTGCAGCTACTCCCATTGCGGGGAGGGTGCTTTTTAGTGAATGGTGTATATGTGAGGCTTGGGTTGGCAGCACTAGAAACCATGTGAGCATACACAAACAAGGCTATGATTGGTGGAATTACAATCCATGAATAAGCATACCTCCTTTCCGGATAGATATATAGGCTGTTTCCCATAGTTATGGTGTTAGCTCGGGAGGCTTCTGTCCTATATATTACTCCACTTACAGTGGTGGGGAAAGGTTCTCTTGGCTGGTCTTTTGTTGAATCAGCTTGGAATGGTTCAGAAAGAGGAGACAAGACCCTAGAGTGTTCTACCTCCGCAGCATCAGCAGAAGGAAGACGGCTGTGAGTACAAGAGTGGCTGGGGCAGAAACTACAGATGGCGGAGATGGAGGAAGGTGAGAAACGGCCATGTGCTAAGACAATGAGATCCAGTCCAAAGGGCTGCTAAGAGCCACACACCAAGGGACCCCATAGCCTAAGAGCTCAGGGGCTGCAGTACTTGTCCCTTGGCCTCTGGCCTGAACACGTAAGTCTCTGGGTAAATCCAGAGCTGTAAGCACCAGTCATGGTGACTTAGAGCAACAGATTTTGGGGTTTGCACACACAGTCCAGGAGCTGCTGGCAGTCGGGCACTCTGGCTGTTGAGGGACTGTTCTCTGTTGACAATCTCTTCCTGATTAAAGCAGCTATGTGTGATGTTCTCTCTGGGACAAATGTTGGTAAACAAGCACTTTTCAGTCACAATCAGCTAAGCAGGACCACAAAGTTCAAGGGCAGGCCCTCTCCCACCTCCTTGATCCAAGGACTTTGAATTTCCTTTCAAACACAAGATCTGGCTGAGGGCCAAGTGGCCTCTTCTTGAGTATCAGGAAGAGGCAGGAATGAGGCCTTCTGTTGCAGGGAACTGGTGGCTCCATCTGAGCCAGGAATGTGCAAGTGTCCCTCTACCCTCCACATTTTCTTCCTGCCCCTCCACTCTCCCCACCCAGTGAAGGACAGAGTCATACCAAGACAGCAATGGATGTCACAACACCAGCCATAATGCAAGCAGATTACAGGCAAGCATGCATCCATCCACCTTGCATACCCTCTAGCTACAGTATCAGGCCAGGGTCTGGGGCAGACCAGAAAAGATTGCAGCAGAACACCTGTCCCCAGAAAGCCCCAAACCAATAGAACACGAACAAGGCCATCTGCCCGGAGACAGAGAAGGGTAGGTAGGACTCAAGGGACTTAAGGCCCCTCCTTCTCAAAGAGGCAAGAGTGAATCTACTAGTCACCCAGGAAGTGGCCCAGGCTGCCCCTCTCTCCACAGTTTAACGTCGAGTGACCAGGCGAAAAGAAACGTAAGATGGGCTCCTAAGAACATGTGCCTACTCTAGACACCCGGTGGGTGGCATGAGCTCTAATCACTCAGGACAGGAACGGCAGGGTGGACTCTGAGACTGCCAGGGAAGACATCCAGAAAGAAGGACACTCCCCTGAGTCTTTGGTATGGGACCCGAAAGGAAGGAGTGAAGAAAGCAGGGAGTGTGGAGGTGAGGACGGTACCCCGTGGGCTGGAGCAGAGGAAGCCTGCCAGATGCCGGCAGGAGTTCTCCCTGGTTGCTGCCCCCAGCATTGTATCAGTCGAGGTCTGTCTGCTTTCCTGGCAAGCGGGGGTCACCCTAGACCAGTCACAGGGCTACCTACCCAGCCTCCATTATTTTCCCAATGTCCAAATTTCTTTCCCTCGTTCTTCTTGCTAAGAGACAGCTTTTAAAAATGAGTCCCTGAGCTCAGCCCTTTCTAGCCTCGTTAATTTCGTGCCCCACCTCATTTGTTCCAAGGACCTACTTTCTCCTCCCAGCTGCCGCCTTCCTCCCGCCGGCTATATTGGGGTTTCTGCTCCGTCCTTGGTAACCTTGTGTGCCACTTAGAGAACTGCATGTGTTTCTCTTTGCCAAGGAACTCTGGATTCAAAGGAACCGCAGAGGTCAGGCGTCTGCTCGCATTCAAACCCTTCCTCACACCTGAAATCAAGATCCCTTTTCCTGAGCGCCAATCCCAAGGTGATCAATGCTGGTCCCGACTGTATTCCTGCAAGGGCAGGACGCTTGCTGGCCACATGGCCTGCCTCAGCACATAGTGGCTTTCACTAACCCTGGCTTCTTCCAGAAAGACAGAGGATGCTGGAGTTTCACTGCGCCCCATGACATGACTCCCTCTGAGTGCTCTATCTGAGCCTTAGCTGCTGAGCGGGAAGGGGGCTCACATCTTCCTCGGTAATACTTTACACCTGATGTTCTTGAGGTGATCAGGGCAGAGGACCAAGCACCATCCTTGGCTTGCATTACAACTGGTACCAACTTACTCATTCTTGCCCCTTCTGCAGCCACTGCACCAGGGAATAGTAAGAATCTGGAAACATCGTTCCTTTTTGAGCTGGAAATAGCTTCTGGGTTCTCCCTGCTCTGGAGTCGGCATTGCCTTTAGGAAGCACTGAGAGGAAGTGAGACTCCTTTTACTGAGACAGCCCTCCCCAGCCTGATGGCTTTCACTGCCCCGTGCCCCACCTGCTTCTCCACTCCCTCTCCAGAAGGAAGTTGTTCCCATCTAAGGGGGTGGAAGGCTACAGAACAATAGGACAGCTGCCGCATGCCAAAGATGCATAAGCACCTCGCACAAGCACTTGCTCTAGCTGGACGTCGCCAGCAGCCCAATCCCCAAGCGCGTTTTCTATAAACGTCCCTTGCTAGTGTTTGAGTGGCTGACTCTTGGGCCCTGATGGTGAGTTTCACATTTGCTGAATGTTGAATCCGGTGTTATCTCACCCTGGTAAGTCTTTAGGAACCTATGGGGGCTTCTCTTCGGAGGGTTGTCCCTTATAGGTTAGTAATGCTAAACTCCCTTCCTTAGGGGCAGAAACACAAACAGTGTCTACCCCTCTCTCCTAATGTCCCAACGACAAAACAATGTAAGATTTCACTCTGGGGAACCAATGAGTATATTTGGCTCATTTTCAGGCAGCTGGTGGGGGATTTCAGGCAGGAGCCTGGGTGGCCTTAAAGAATCTGTTCCCCTAGTGCTAGTGCTTATATGCACTCCCATGCTGCAATGTGCGGAGGGTAGAATTGTATATGGCTGGTCGGGAGGAATGACTGGACACATAGATCCCTGACCTAAAGGCCCCTGACCCACCTAACCCTACTTCTATAAAGGAATGTCAGCATTCAACAAGCCCAGCCGTGGTGGTCTTTTGCAAGAGTCTCGGCTGACCTGAAGATGGTGGTGGTTTGGTTCAGAAGACGGTTGCATCCTTTTGTCCTCCGGCTCTTACATTCTTTCCACCCCTCTCTTCTGAAAGGGTACACAGTCCCTGGAGGGAGTGAAGAAGATGCCTGTTCTCCAGCTAAGGACGGAGCCCCCATGCCCTCTCGACACTGGCAAGCCTGGGGATATTCCTCCCACTACAAAACACAAGTGAGAAAAAGGATGAAAACGGGGAACTCTCCAAACAGGCTGGCTGCGGCAATCACCTACGATTGCAGACACCGCCATGGGGAAGCACCTTGGGGGCTACATCACTGAACAAGGCAGTAACTGGGCTTCTCTGCTGGAGCCTACCGCTTTCCCTAGCTACAGGGTTTTGTTCAAGATCCCAGTACCTGATGTGAATCTTCCTGAGGAGGCCCTGAGTCCAATCAGAAAGTTGGTTCTATCTATAAATACAGAGACAGAGCGACAAAGAATGTGCCCCATAGTACAAGCTGGTGTATCTTGCCTGGCACCTGTCATGAAGCATGCTGGACCTAACAACCTTGGTAGCAATTTTGGCAGGCACCACAGGAGACACTTGAAGGGAGGAGACACTTTAATTCACCCTGAGCCTTATTTCCCCACTTCTGCAAACGGCACATGTGTTTCATCAGCAACAGGGCCTTGGCGTGTGGGACATAACTGACTGCAGTGGTCTTTACTGACCCTCCCCAGCCCTGGAATTCTCCACAAATTTATGAACTCTGGGAGCCCCTACTTCCATTCACACAAGATACCCTTGCTTATGTGTGGAATTCTTCCACCTGGCACCCGTGCTTATCCATTCACAAAATTCTCATGAATGCTACAGCTACACCTGGTAAACTAATTTCCCATGCTTGTTCCTTCACACGCACTCCCATTGTCTTTCAGATGGGCTCCCAAACCTTCCAGACACTCAGAGGTTGGCATTGTGCTGTCTGGATAACAAACCCCTCTTCCTGAGGATGGGCAGGACAGCCCAGCATCCTGAACTGCCGTTCCTATAACAAATAGTGAGGCTTCAAAGACAGCCTTGGGGAAGCACGCTGAAAGCCTGTTGTCACCTGTTCCAAGCACATGCCAGGTGATTATTGAAGTTCAAAACTAAGATCCCACACTAAAGTCAAAGCAAAGGTCTAACACAGCACAGAAAGATTCCATTCATTTTTACCAACTGCTTCCTCAACAGATCAATCCTGGGGACAGTAGCATGGGTAGGAGGCACTAACTTAGCACCCCACAATTCTGTCATTCTCTCTGAGCCTGCTCACTTCAGTGCTCTTCCAGGGAGCCCCTGTTTCTTCACCAGATGAACCTAGTAGGGTTTACCCAGAAGCTCTACCCTAAGAGGACCACGAGAGAATGAGGGCCTGCTCTTCTCTCCTGCCCCTGCAGGTTACCTGGGTCCCAAGAGGCCCTGGGGTGGCGCTGTGACTGTGGCCGTGGCTGTGGCCGTGGCTGTGGCTGTGGCTATGGCTGAGGCTGTGGTTATTGCCTTTCTATCCTTTGCACCTGGCTGCTGGGGGAGGCCCTGCCATTCCTACACTTGGTATAACCTTTGGCAGGAGGGATAGGCAGCCTATTTAGCCTGGGTTGGAGGTGACAATTGCCCATCCCCAGAATAGGCTTAATCATCTTCAGCTGTGTCATTTTATCATGGGTGTCGTCTGTAAACTGTTCCTCGGGTTTTAAAGCCTTCTAAAATCTCCTTAGAAGCATTTGGCTTTCTTCCCCCTACCCCTTAGGATCCTGGGCTCAACACACATCTTTTGCCATTTGCCCTGGAATAGCCAAGACAGAAGGCTTCCTCCTCTGCCTCCCTCTTCCCTCTAGGCTGCTCTCACTTCACAGACACTTTTTACATGATGGTTTAAGTCACTTTGAGCCCCCAAAGTCTTTCCTACTTAATAAAAATCTTGTCCCATGAAGGGACTCTACAAAGCTGCTAACACTACATACGAGCCTGGCTGTCCTCTGCAAACGTAGTTCCCCACGTTTCTGATTAACACAGTCCTTCCCTGTGACCGGGACTTCAGACACTGTTTCCCCCATACCTAGATCTGCAGGCCAGCCATCTAAGCTGTTCTGAAGCACCCAAGGACAGAAAGTGCCTGACAGGCCTGGCCTGTAACCCTGGAGGAGCAGGAGGGATCTATGCTCCAGTCACACACCCAAACGTCTATTTTTCTGTTATGTTTTGCATTGTTGAGACTTGCTTATTTGTATTTTATGTGTGTCATCTAGCCTGCACGTGTGTCTGTGGACCATATGCCTGCCTAGAGGAGGCCAGAAGAGTGTGCTGAATCCCCCAGAACTGAAATTACAGATTATTGTAAGCCACCCTGTAGGTACCAGGAACTGAACCCAGGTCCTCCAAAAGAGCAGCCAGTGCTCTTAACAGCGGAGCCATCTCTCCAGACCCTGTTGTTTTAAGACAGGGTCTCAGAGGGCCCAAATGGCCTCAAACTTCCTACATAGCCAAGAACAACCTTGAGCTGAATGTCCTGCCTCGGCCTCCCAAGTGCTGGGTTCTAGCTTATGCAGGGTGCTAATCAAAACCAGGGCCTTATACACACTCGGAAAGCACCACAGCAACTGAGCCACATCTCCAGACTCCAGTTTTTAAAAACTGTTTTTCTTTTTGGAGATAGGCTAACATCAAACTTACTATGTAGCCAGGGATGACCTTCCCCCCCCACACACACACACTGTTTCCCTCTCTCCAACCTCTCCTCTGCCCCTCCAACCCAGTCCACTCTTCTGTTTCTGTTCAGAAAGGGCCAGGCCTCCCATAGGCATCAACAAAGTATGGCATATCAAGTTGAGGTAGGATTAAGCTTCTCCCTTTATATTAGAGCTCGGCAAGGCAACCCTGTATGAGGAATAGGTTCCCCAAAGTCAACCAAAGTGTAAGGACAGTCCCTGTTCCCACTACTAGGAGTCCCACAAGTAGACCAAGCTACAGAACTGTCACATATATGTAGTGGGCCTAGGTTGGCTCCAGGCGGACTGCCAGGGATGACTTTTAACCCCTGATACTTCTGTATCCACCTCTAGAGAGCTGAGATTACAAGCATGAGCCACCATGCTCAGCTATGCACTCCTATTTTACAGAAAGGAAAAGAAAGTCCCAGAGAAGGAATGAAGGTGCTATTGTCACTGAGGATTACAGGTCTATAAGCTGTACACATTCCTCTGTCATCAGCAGGCCATATTCCTGGTCATGATATGAGGGCCAGTGTGCTTTTTCCAGCCTCTAAGTGGCAAAGTCAGAGTGCAATGACTTGGGAGGAGTAGACTCCCACAGGGTACTGTGACGTAAGGTGGCCAACCCATCCTGGTTTGCCTGGAACTTTCCAGACATCAGAACCCATGATCCCATGCTGCTGACAACACTTTAGTCTCAGGAAAAGCACAATAGTTATTCATATGCTACCCTCTGATAGATGTTCTCCTTGGCTTCTGAGAATGTTGGGTGGCAACAGAACCTAGGCATGGGGACAGGCCTTAAAGACCACACTGCAAGCCTGGGATGTAATTCAGTTGGTAGAGTGCTCGCTTGGAGCACATAAAGCCTGGGTTCCATCCCAGTACTGCAGAAGCCAGGTGTGATGGCATAAATCTATAATCCCAGTACTCAGGAGGGAGAGGCAGGGGTGGAAGGTGGGGTCAGGAGTTCTAGATCATACTCATTTACGTGGTGAGTTTGGGGCCAGCTTGGTTTGGGTTGCATGAGACCGTGTCTCAGAGAAAGAAAACCATCAACTCCCTGCCCTTGGCCCCCCAACTGCTGCCCAAACACCTTGCTGCTGACTTGACTTGTCCTACCTCCTCCCATGATCCCACTCAAGAGCATCTGGAAGCACTGGAAGGATCTTGATAGCTGGCCAATAGCACTTTCCTTGGCTACTGACCCCTCCCCCATCTCCACATCCAGGCTCACTGCACTCTTTTTTTTAATCAAGACTTCTATTAACCCTTGATTAACTGCTCACAGCCCTGGGACACTTGGGCCAGTTCTTTGCAGCAAGTGACATATGCCCTACATAAGCCAGTGAGAAGTACCTACCTAATGGCCACTATCCCTCATCTGCTGTCACCCCCATCCCTATGTTATGAGCAGATTTTCCCAACCGCCTGGTCCCACAGTCGTGCCAGCCCCAAATAACACACAGAGACGCTGTATTAGATATAAAGCTGTTGGCCAGTTACTAGTTTCTTATTGGCTAGCTCTGTCTTAAATATTAAGCCATTTTTATTAATCTAAGTATTTCCACATGGTCTCATCTTACCAGAGAGAGGGCCTGGACCTCTGTTCTCTCAAGTCTCTACATGTTGACTCCTCCCTACTACTTCCTCGAATCCTCCTTCTCTCCTAGTCCCACCTATCTTGCTTTCCTATTGGCCAACAGTGCTTTATTCATTAACCAATACAAGAGACATATTTACAGAATGACATCTACCATCACCCCTGCTTGACTCCCTAGGAAACCCTCTCCAAATCACTAGGGCCTCAACTTACTGAGAGGAGGCAGAGCTGGGAGTCTGGGAGGTATGATACGCGCACACATACAGCTACTGTGGCTTGATGCTGGCCTACCATAGGGGTGAGGAGACTGGACGTATGTCCCTGTATTTTACTATGCCTGGGCCTAGGTGACTCTGCTCTAAGCAGACTCGGGCAGAGGGATGGAACAGCATGATCTCCTGAGCTCACTAGCTAACTGGCAATTGGAGGTGCCCTCTCCCCACAGAAGTGGTTCTCTGCCATGCTGCCCACCTGAGCAAGAGTGGGACCTACAGAGGAACTAGAGCAGAGCTACTCAGGCTCCCTGCTCATTGGCCTAGAAATGGAGAAACTAAGCCCCAGATAAAGAAAACAGAACCCTGGGCCATACAGTCAGAGGGAGAGCCAGCCCCTGGACCTCAGTTCCTCAGAGGTCCTAGGTGCCCTGGGGCAGGCAGAAGGCCCCAAGGAAGGGGCGGGCAGTGTGGGCAGAAGCGAGGCAGAGAGAGGGGCGGGGACTGGAAGGGGCGGGGCTTGCCTCCTCTGTGCTGCTGTCTTCCATTGCCTGAGTCCCAGATAGAGGCAGCCTTCCCCATCCCTGTGTCCCCAGGCTCCTCCAGGCAGTAAACCTGTCTTATAAAAAACCATGAAAGGCCTGGCTGTCAGCCACAAAAGCCTTCTTGGTCCTGTGCTCTGGCCGCATGTGGCTCTTAGCAAAAGCGGGAGTCGGTGAGATGCAGCATTCAGAGGCCCTGTAAATCTATCCGAGATATTGTTTATCACTTCCCGACATGCCTCTGTAAAAGCCACTCCGCTGAGTTCACAAATTATGGAATTCATTCGATGTTGGGGACCTGGCTTCTAGCCTGGGTGAATCTAGCAGAGGAAGACAGGGGCCTGGTCTCTGCTCCTGTCTAGCTGGGTAACCAAGGATAAATGTTTCATCCTCTCCTCTCTGTCTGTAAAATGAGGGTGCAGGCAGCTGGACTAACGAAGCCCCAGATGTGCAGAGCCTGCTCAAGGCTTGGCACAGATGAGGTGTTCAGAAAGGAAGGTGGACGACAGGTATTAGGTCCTGCCTAGACTAAGAGCTGGCTACGGGAGTGCCGTGAGTAACCAATGGACAGCTAGGGGCCTGGGGCTCCTTGCTTCCTCTTGCACAATCCCGTGGCAGACCCTCCCTCTGAAAGAAGGCCAATCCCACAGAGATATCCCCAGCATCTCCTTCCTCCCCCTCTTTCCGCACAGCAAGCACTAGATAACCTGTCCATGAGGCACGGCTAGACCTTGCCTCATCCAAACTATTTTAGTGCTTAGAAATTCAAGCCATCCATGAACCAATCGGTTAAGGTTGCCTGGCTCTTGCATTGACAAGGATTCCTAGGCTGCTCCCAGTTGATTAGTGATGTCTGATGTCTGGTTTTAGAGGGTGAGGGGCAGCCTCAAGCGCGATCTCACACTCCGCCATCTCTCAGTCCTACTCTTCTTACTCATAGGTTAGGAAGTGGACACTGGTGAAGGACACACACCAGACTAGGGAGTAGGAAAGGCAGCTGCTCTCCTGTGCTTCCCGTGTGGACCACACAGGACAGTGGCCACGACACAGCAAACGTGTGTCCTCCATTGGTTCCAGTTGTCTGAAGGGAGTTCTGAGGGCCAGAGGCCATTGGACTAGATCTGGAGCAAGGAACACGCCAAGGACAAGTCTCTGAGGCCGTGACAATGAAGGCCCGAGAAGCAGTTGGAGTGTTAGGCTGGAGGCGGAGGCCCCTCACCAGATCCGTCAGTACTGGAACTTAAGAATCCTTGCATGCAGAGCGTTATGGCTATGCCACGGCACAGGGCCTCTTGTGGGAAGGGCTAGAGCCCCAGTGTTCTCCCACTGAGCAGTGAACTTCCCAGTACTTGCTGACCTGCAGCCTCCAGCAGTGCCCCAATCTATAAAGGGAGAAATAAAAGAGGGAGATGTCCTGGCTGGAGGCCATTCACTCCCCTCCCCCAGCTTGGGTGTAGGCATGTGGTGACACCAGTGTCTCTTCTGGGGTGGATGAGGCAGAACCACACAATGCCCTTTCCAGTTTGCATCTAGAAAGAGGAGTGGCTATCCTCTCCTGTATGTTCCCTCAGCATCCTCCTCCTCAGCATCCTCTAGCCCATTTACTATGGGCCCAAATTGAGGGGGGAGGGTTACTCCCACATCCCACCAACCCCCACCACAGTCTCACAAAGGTGGGAACCCTTCTTCACAGACCTCATGAGGCTCAGAGCAGTCATGGGTTCAACACCAAGAGTGTGATTTAAAACCTGCTTTGCTTCTGCAGGCTCCCCAGCCTCCTGCACTGGAGCAAGGACTCACAGGCTGTGCCTACGCATCGATGTGGTAACAAAGAAAGCATCTCCCTCCAGGGAGGCTGAGGACAGTGGGGCGGTGACCCAAGTGTCTGGAGTCACACTGCGTGATCATCCTGTGCCCTGTTCTAGCTCTGCCAGTTTGATATGAGATGCTACAGTCTTCAGGGCTACACCATGCTATATCCAAGGCAGAGGTGGAGGAGGCTGGGTTGCCCTCGTGAGGACTTGGGGATCCGGGGTCCAAGACTTGCAGAGAGAGGAAGGATGGCTAAGGCTTTTGTTTCCTAGCAGAGTTTTGTACAAGTGGAACTTGCCAGGTGTTAGCTTAGGGATGGAGCTGAACTAAGACCAGATCCCAAAGGTCCAGCCTGGCCACCCAGGAGCCCTTTCCTTTCCTTGAACAGGTATCTCCATGGATTTGTTTGTTTGTTTTGATTTAAGATAGGGTACTGCTGTGTAGCTCAGGCTGGCCTTGATCTCACAATCCCCCTGCCTCAGCCTCCTTTAGTGCTATGATCACAGGTGCATGCTGTCATATCTGGTTTCCTTGGGATCTTAATATTGTAATCTTGGGACTTCTGTCAAGTCTAAATTGCTGCAACCAAGCAACAGTCCTGCAGGGAGAGGTCAACCTACCACAGAGCAGGAGAGCCTCAGCCAAACTCCCCGGAGAGTGGCTGAGAAGACACTGAGGATGACAGGGTCGGCTGAGTGACAGCATGAATGCCCCAGCATCTCCGTCCCCTCGGCTGTGGACTAGGGTGGTGGCCATTAGGCTGGTGTGCACAGCACAGCCAGCACCAAGCATGCTATGCACAGCGAGCACTAGAGAAGTTGTCCTTATATAGGCAAAGGCCTTTGTCCTTCGGAGATCTAGAGCTAATTGCTTCCCTGTCACCTGTCACCTCCCAACTCATGCAGGAACCACAGGTCAACCTCTAACCCCGAGGCACAATCACTGTCTAATAATAGCCCAGGGCTCTGCAAGCGTGTGCCCGGCACAGAGTGCACGCACACAGGTGTCGAGAGTGGATGGTACCAAAAGTCAAGCTGTCCTGGGTTTGAAAGTTTCTGCAGAGACTTCTGAGTTTTGTTTTAGAAAACAAAGTACTCATGGGTTACACCTATCAATGTGAGTGTTCACCCACCTGGGTGGCAGAAGTGGGGGATCACAGCCTGCACCTGCTCCACAGCAGCCTCTGTCCTACCCAGGGAGATGGGAGCTCTCCTTCGAGCTCATGACACATGAACACAGGTGCTGTCAAAAGGTCTGGGGTGAGGGAGCCAGTTCCTTCCCAGAAACCTGGTCTGTTCCCATTAGTCCTGGGAGTCACGAGCCCTCAGCTCCCAGGCCAAAGCAAGCCAGGATGAGTCTTGTTTCTAGACTGGGCAATGCAGGATCACCGGGGACTTGAGCATCCCTCGTAGGACCTCCATGTCTCCAAAGTCCCTCCCTCTCTCAGCCTAATTCCTTCAATCAATCAATTCACTGAAAGTCCGTTCTGTGTTGGGTGGAAAGAGGCCCAATAGTCACCACCCTGTCTCAGAGGAGACTGGCCCCAGCCAGTCACCATGAAATAAACCCCGAAGAGGGGGACCCAGGATGAGGGCACCAGCTAGGAGCTTGTGACATGAGATCCAACTCTGCTGAGCCAGAGTGGGATATGCCTACCAAGATGGGTGACTCTGGGTGATGTGGGGTCCAGGAAGGTGCAGGAACAGAGTGTGCAAGGACCTGGGGGTCAGAGAACAAGGAGTAGACAGGCTAGGTACAGAGGTTCAGGCATGCCTCCTGTGCTGAAGCAAGGGGTTCACACTCTTCCAGGACCCCAGACAGATCCCAAGCCCCTATCCCATCTCTGTATACTCATGCCCAGGGTACCCAGGCTGCCTGTGACTCACCTGGGACCTTCCTATGAGATGCTCCCAAGCTCCACTCTATGCCCTATCCGCCTACACAGCAGCCACTGTCAAAGGGACATCACAGCCACTGTCACCACCTGCCATTATCCAAGACAGAGGGCACTTGCCATGTGACTAACAACTATAAAGTTGGCAGGGATCATAGGCCTCCTTTGGGACGAAAGAGTCTGTTAAGGATAGAGCCAGTCTCCCATCCTCATATGTCTCCCTGAAAGAGAGAAAGCAGAACTTGAGACTTAGGATCCACTCCATCCCCTTCTGGAACCAGACAGAAGCTTCCCTAGCCCTGACCCAAGTTCCCATCATCACCTCTCCACAAGACCTGCCCTTTCTCTCCATACCCGAGATTTCCTTGTCCCCATTAGAGATCAAACTCAAGGCTTCATTCATTGCCAAGGATCTGGGGGTCTGGATGAGACCTCTGTGCTGGTTCAGGGGACAGTCACAATTTAAGGTGGGCTCAAAGGATGCTGCCACCAAAAGGAGCCTTGCTTCTACAACTTCAGACAAAGAAGCAAGGAAAGGAAGGGAAGCAATGTTGCTGGTCACCTGACTCCCCTCCTGGTCTTGCTTTGATCATCTGAGAAGAGAGAAAGACCCAAAGATGACGCCGGAGTGTTTCAGAAAGGAGACATTCATAAAACAGGGAATTTCTCTCTCACCTCCCACCTATACCAGCCAGCCCAGCACCCACAGCCCTACCTAATTCCCCACTCAGCTGGAAGCCCCACCCCAGGACAGCACTGGAGCCCAGGCCTTTGGGGTGGCTCCATGCCCACCCATGGGAGTAGGTGTCCGCGTGGACGTGTGAGACTTACAGCTTTAATCTCCCTGATAGAAGGCCTTTAAAGATTATTTCAGGGATGAAAAAAATAATCCTGGGTAATGAATCAGGGTCTTAAGAAGCCGATAAGCAAGCGGGAAGCTGGCGGGGGCCGAGTTCCTGATTTAATTAAAGTCTAGCAGATACTCCCTGAGACAAAATCCATGGAGGCCATCAAGGTGATGAAAAGACTTGAGGACCCTTTAAACCAACTCACCTGCCTCATGAATCTTCTCTCAGGTAGAGAGGGTGGACAAGGCTGCATCTTTAGGGACCCAAGGAAGGATCACTGCAGATGGTCTGGCTTGGGGCTTGCTAAAAGGACCTCTGTGGGACAGAAGGCACTACGCACAGAGCTCAGAGGCAGGAAGCAAGTCAGAACCCAGAGGATGCAGGGAAGCAGGTGGGATTCGGAGCAGGGGGCTGTGTGTCTGTGGATTGTTCACTATCCCTCTCTGGGACTAGGTTTGCACACCTGGTATCTGCAGTGGGGGAAGAGAATGAGTATTGAGGGAGCATCCCAGAGCTGCCCTTCCAGGTCCACAATCACATGTCCCTTAGTTAGGAAGGAGGAGGACAATGTCTCTCTGTAGGTGAGATCCTCTCTTCCAAGTTTGGCTGGGGACATAAACTACAGCCAGCTCTGCCACTGGGTTCTGCAAAGGCTTCAGAGAAAAGCTAGAAAGGCTGGGCCTGGAAGGATGGAGGGGAGAGCAGTTGTCAGGGCCTCTGTGTCCTCAGCTCTAGCCCATCCTCCCAGAGGATGGACAGAGAGACAGACAGAGGAGCATGAATTGACATTGGCAGCCGTCAGCCTTGGCAATAGGTTAGGACTCTGGACTGGGTATAGGTGTGTGAGTGGCTCATGCCACTGCTGTGGGTGGCTGGATGAATTCAGATTGTGTTTATGTCCCAAACGCTGCATTCATTCATCACCTCTGGCAACCCTATTCTTATATTTCCTGCGCCCCATGCCTGGCCCAGAGCTGCCATGTAGCCAATGTGACCAGCCACCCTTGAGGACATGGTCCTGGAGACTTTAAGGAACTGGGGGGAGGGGGGGTAAAGAGAGGGGATTCCATACCAAAACTGTAGGCTGGGATGGGCCAACCCTAAGCAGGTTTCCTGCTCTGAAAGTCCTGGGCAGCCAAGCAGTGGCTGCCACCTAGTGGTCACAGTGTGAATGACAGGTTATGGCACTCAAAGTTGGGTGGGTGGGTGCTCGATAATATTTTCACACAAGTGACAGAAGAAGAAACAAAACAAAACAAAACCTAAAGCCTATGGTTACAAACTCACCTGTCCCACTGTCCCCTTGGAACTTAACAGGCATCTCAAACTTGAAATGGACTCCTATCCCTAGCAACCCTCTCCCCAGCTGGTCAATCCAAAGAACTTGGGCTTATAACCCCTACCTCCAACACAAGACCCAACTCACCACTGCCACTAGCCCCCAGGTCCAGGGGACACCCATCACATGCGGCTTCTGGCCAAGGACAGACAGGCTCCCATGCTTCCCCCTCTCACAGCTGGACCTATCTCCAGGCCTCCTGATGGCCTCCCTACATCTGTCCTTGATCCTTCAGTCTTCCATCTACACCTTACTCCAGGGCAGGCAAAATGCCTCCCTACTGCCATCGAGTCTCCACAGGTCGAGGCCCTGACAACTGCTCTCCCCTCCATCCTTCCAGGCCCAGCCTTTCTAGCTTTTCTCTGAAGCCTTTGCAGAACCCAGTGGCAGAGCTGGCTGTAGTTTATGTCCCCAGCCAAACTTGGAAGAGAGGATCTCACCTACAGAGAGACATTGTCCTCCTCCTTCCTAACTAAGGGACATGTGATTGTGGACCTGGAAGGGCAGCTCTGGGATGCTCCCTCAATACTCATTCTCTTCCCCCACTGCAGATACCAGGTGTGCAAACCTAGTCCCAGAGAGGGATAGTGAACAATCCACAGACACACAGCCCCCTGCTCCGAATCCCACCTGCTTCCCTGCATCCTCTGGGTTCTGACTTGCTTCCTGCCTCTGTGTACGTGCATGCCTGCTGTGTGTGTGTGTGTGTGTGTGTGTGTGTGTGTGTGTGTGTGTGTGTGTGTGTGCATGAGAGAGACAGACAGACAGAGACAGAGACAGAGAGAGACAGAGACAGAGAGACAGAGAGGGGGGAAGGAGGGCGAGAGGGAGGGTAGGCGATACTGTGGAGCACAGAGGTCAGTCAGGAACTGTATACCTTGTTTTGGGAGAAGGGTCTCTCAATACCCTGGGCCTTGCCAAGCAGGCTAGGCTAGCCAGCCAGGGATTGAAATGTCTGCCTCCCCAGAGCTGGGCTTACAAGCTTGTGTCACCATGCCTGGGTTACTTGCCTGGTTCTGGGAACTGAACTGGAGCCCCCATGCTTGTGCAGGCAGCAGGTTACCCCCTGAGCTATTTCCCCCGCCCGTAGGAAGCAGACACTAAAAGGAGGTGTCACCACTCCTTAGTGCTGGGCTGAGTTGGCAGCCTCAACTGGGAAGACAGAGGGAGGAACTACCACATTCTAAGGCCACAGAGGGCCACCCCGGGAGGGAGCCCTTCATCTGCTCATCTAAGCTCTCCAAGACGACTTTCCTGGGTGAAGAATGGTGGGGGGCGGTGGGGGGCAGGACTCAGAGGGAAGGGTTCTCTAGGAGAAAGACAAAGCAGGAGAACCCATCACTGGGATCACCGGGGACATTAACATGGCTTTGGAGGACATGACCACAATCTACTTCATCCAAGAGACACCAGGGCAGGTGAAGGGAGAGCCTGGACCTGGAAGGTAGCAGAGGGGTGGATGCGTTGGCCCCTTCCTCAGAAGTCAGGCTTACCACTCCAGCTCTGGCCCAACAGGAGAACAAGGAAAGACCCACTACTGCTGAGTCAGCCTTCTTCCACAGGGTCCCCAGCTAGCGAGGAACTCAGCCAGCCCATTCAGGGCAGAGGTTCCGTGTAATGGCCGTGACGGTAGAGCTGGCCAACCCAGAAGCAAGGGCCTCATGAGGAAACTGAGCTGTTCTGCGTTCCAGGTGAGGCTACTCTCATTGTGGGGAGGCCTTGGGAGCTCCCAGAAACAGTTTCCAGAGGGTCCCAAGGAAACCTGCAGCTCTCTGCAGGGAAATCTGGGAAGGCTCCCAGAGGGAGGACGGGGCATCAGCAGGAGCACTTTGTCAGAGAACAGGATCATGTTTCCCGGCTTCTGCAGTACCACCCTGAGGCGGGCTCTGGAGGAAGGCACTGAAGGCAACAGAACATGGGGCCAGAGGACTGTGCAGCCAAACAGGAAGATGGCTACTCAATGGCATCACGGTTGGTGCTGCAGCCATGCTCCACACACACACACACACACACACACACACACACACACACACACACACACACACCCCTGAGAGTCTTCCCAGGAAGCCCCACAGAACTCAGGGGGCTAGGAGGTGGCAGGGGATAGAATAGGACATAGAAAGGTGACAGCATGCAGAACACTCTGGCATCTGAGCTGGGGACACCTGGAATTCTCTGCCTTCCCCTGCCCTTAAGGAGCCTCAGTTGCTTCATCTGCTAACAGGGCACAGGCTCCTCGGTCTCTCCAGAAGACAGGGGGTCAGGTGCCAGCCTGCCAGAGCAGATTTGGGAAGGCTGGCACTGAGCCAGCCCTTCACTAAAGGCCTCGCTCACATCCTTCCAGGGGAGAAAGCAGGAAAGGCAGGAGTTCCCTTATGCTCCTCCCGGAAGCCTTGCTTGCTACCTATTGCCTTCCTTGCTGGCCTGGCAGAAGCTGGCAATGCCTCTCCCCCCTCACTCACAAGCCTGCAGAGGCTGACCTCTGTGCCCCAGGCGCTCGCTCTCCAAGGACTTCCATGGTCTTTGCTCATCTGTTTGTTCCCATTTAGCAGAAGGAAAACTGTGGCTTCTTTCCTGCCATTAAAGAGCTCGAAGGGGACACATGCCTATAATCCCGGAATCGAAGAGTGGAATCAGAAGGATCAGAAACCCAGGGCTACCCTTGGCTACGTTGAAGTTTGAGGCCAGCCTGAGCTACATGAGGCGAGATACATACATACATACATACACACACACATATATATTTCTCAGTAATGAAGATGCCTCCCAGGTCATGCTCATCAGCCCAAAAAAGTCCTTGGGAAAGCCCAGACCCATAGGCTACCTCACAGATACCCACAAGTAGGTTAGCCCAGGCTGGCCTGAACTCACACTGTACTACAAACACATATGAATTCAGGCTAGCACAGCAGCACAGTCATCTCAGAACTCAGGGATAACTTGGAGTATTCACTAACCCAAGATAGCCTAGAATTCAGAGGTCAGCGAGAAATACATACGCTAAGTATGGCGGCAGCACATGCCTATAATCTCAGCAACTGAGAGATTGGGGCAGGAGGACCATGAGTTCAAAGCCACCCTGGAAGGGAGAGAGGAGGGGGGAGGGAGAGTGGATGGGTGGACAGGCAGACTGCTTATATGTGGGGATGTTGATTGTGGCAAGCATGTCGTCATGATTACACACAGGAAAAGATTATAGCACTCCCTGTAAATGTCTTCAATTGCTGTCTGTCTAGTTTACTTCAGTAAACAAATTAACTGTACTTGCACAATATTGTGCAAGTTCAGGAAAGACCAAGAAATAATTTACAACTACCTGCTGCATTCTGCTAGGGTTAATTCCAGCCCAGGTTCTGCATCAGAACATGCTCCCTCTGAGCATGCTCAGTGCCTCCTCCCAGCTGCCCTTCCCAACCAGGCCTTCAGGGGAACTGGTGTTCCTGGCAGTGCCCTGCCAGGCCTGCAAGGGAACAGTAGCAGCTTCTTGGCTCATCTGTGGGCCACACTCTCATCTGACATCTTTCTACTCCTGTTTGTGTGGTTGGCTAGTTGGCTTTGTTTTAATTTTTGAGACAAGGTCATGACTGGCTTTGAACTCACAGAGATCCATCCGCCTGCCTCTACCTCCAAGTACTGGGATTAAAGGTGTGCAGTGACTGCCGGGCACTGGTGGTGCCACCTTTAACCCCAGCACTCGGGAGGCAGAGGCAGGTGGATCTCTGAGCTGGAGGCCAGCCTGGTCTACAGAGCGAGTTCCAGGACAGGCTCTAAAACAATAGAGAAACCCTGTCTCGAAAAAAACAAAAAAAAAAAAACAAAACAAAAAAAAGTGTGCACTGCCACCTTGTTTTGGCCTTGTTTTGTTTTTAAGTGTTTACCTTATTTTTTGAGAGTATAATACGATTATATCATTTCTCCCTTTCTTTTCCTCCCTCCAACCCCTCCCATATGCTCTCTTTCAAATATTTGGCTTCATTTTTTATTAATTAGTGTGTGTGTGTGTGTGTGTGTGTGTGTGTGTGTGTGTGTGTGTGTACACATATATATTCCTAAAAACATAAATACAACCTGCTCGGTCTGTATAATGCATGTTACTCATATGTGTGTTTGGCATGTGTGTTGTTGTCCTGGTTCAGCTCATGTTTTGGCAGTCATGTTGTTGAGAATATAGGGATGTAATTTCTGACATCACTAGGAGACACAATCTCACAGCAAACTCACTGATCCATTCCCTCTTACTATCTTCCCACCCCCTCTCCTGCCATGATCCCTGAGTGTCAGGTACAGACTGTTTTGTTCTTGAGACAGGGTTTCACTACGTAGCCCAGGCTAGCCTCTGTTCATAGAGATCTGCCTTCTGAGTGCTGGGGTAGGCATGAGCCCAGTCTTCATTTACTTTTATGATTATCCAGTGAGATGGAGGGGAGGGAAGCTTCATTCTCCTGTGTCACAGAAGGGAAACTGAGGCAGGCAGGTGAGGTTTGCCAGAGAGTACATATAGCACTGCAGGCTGGTCAGGATTGAACCCAGGGCTGTTTCAGATGTACATACTGTCTCTGCTCAAGAGCAGTCCATCTCCAGGGCCTCCGGAAAAGACCCCATGACCAAGACATTCCAAGTCTCTACCTGGGTCCCTGACTGAAGACACTCCACACTCAGAGCCCAGGGAGCCTTTAGTCAAGGCTGGAAGGCTTCGAGAGGACAATAAAGACTAAAAAGCTCAGCATTAATACAGCACTTGGGATGTGGAGGCAGGAAGATTACCAAGGGGTTGCTGGCCGACTTCATCTCTACACAGCAAGACTACATAGCATGTCTAAAACACATGGGTAGAGAGGGACAAGAAAAAGAAAGCACATTTGTAAGGCATGGAACCAAAAAATGATTCAAATCCAGAATACAGAAGGGGTGTGGCTAGGATATCTCTGTTGGCAGAGTGCTTCTGAGGCATTGGCAAAGCCCTGGGCTCTAGCCCCATGAACTGGGCTTGGTGGAATATGCCTGTCATTTCAGCACTTGGGAGGGAGGTGAGGTCAGGGAATCAGAAGTTGAAAGTCACCCTCCTATACATCACTGGAGGCAGTCTAGAGACAGACAGACACACACACACAGAGACAGACAGGCAGACACACAGACAGACACAGAGACAGAAAGGAAGGGAAGAGATGTGATGATACATTATTTATGGTTTAGTAAAGATTGCCTGAAAGATGAGAATACAAAGCCAGCCACACTAGCCACAGCCACAGAGCCAGGCAGTGGTGGCATGCACCTTTAATCCCAGCAGCCACACTGGTTAGCCATAGAGGCTGGGTGTTGTTGGTGCATGCCTTCAATCCCAGCTCTAGAGAGGTCTATAAGATAGGAGCAGGGTCTCAGAGCTGGCAATTAGTCTCCAGCCACGTTGAGGACAGGATTGCCCCAGTCTTGGTAAAGTAAAGAGCTCTCTGATGGCTCGGCTGCTTTGCTTTTCTTATCTTCAGTTTAAACTCCAATATTTATGTCTAATATTTTTTTATTATTTGTGTTACAAAGACAGGAGAAGGGAGAAATATCAAGGAAAAATCTGACCCTAGCAGAACCTGTAGGGGCTCTCAACACAGGACAATACAGCTATCTAATAAGTGCTTTCAACACCGTGGACAGACAAGGAGACAAGTTAAAGCAGCTGAGCAGCTGTGAGACCCCCATTATGTTCTCACAAAACAAACAAACAAGCAAAAAACAAACCAAAAAATGCTACCTCCAAGAGCTATCAAGGGCATATAGAGTAACAGGAAGTCCCATGCCTTTCTGGTGGGAGCAAAACCAGTAGGCAATAGTAATTGAAGCTTGGTACATGACTATGTATGATCCACTCATCAGCATTTACCTAATGGGAGGGAAAGGGAGTGACTGGTCAAGGACATGTTTAAAAACAGTCATCGAAGCTTTCACTCATAGTAGCCATCATAAGGAGAGCAGCCCAATGCCCAGCTCCAGTAGAAAAGATACATAAACCATTGTGCAATCTTCAGGTGAATATCACATAGCAATGAAAAGGACAAAGAACAGCCCTGGAAATGACTCTCCAACACTGCAGGGAAGACCGTCAGGAATGAGAATGTTGTCCGTGGTCCCCTATGGGAGGGGCCAAGTCTGAGTCTGGGAGGGGTGAGGCAGCTGACAGGTGGCAGAGCCCCTCAGAAGGTTGTGCCACCTGAGTTTTTGCTAGTTCACGGCCACAGGTCAGCATCTGAGTGTACTTCTGATGGCCCCTGGCAGCCCCACCTCTTCCTGAGGCACAGGCCTGGCCCCTCCATCCTCTGCCCCGCCCTCCACTCACAGGCACTGGCCTGGCCCCTCCATCCTCTGCCCCTGACCTGGCCCCTCCATCCTCTGCCCTGCCCTCCACTCAGCCTATTAGCTCCCTGCTTCTTCATCCCTCTTATCAGACTTGGTCCCTCCCTCTGGCTCCACTCCTCCCTGCCCCAACAGAGGACCAGCCAGCTGATTTTGCCCATCTTGGTGGCAGTATAGGAGGGTCAGTCCATGTGGGAGTTCCCCAGGTAGGCTCCCCCCAACTGTGTAACCTGGAGCCTCCTTGCTCCCATCTGGACAATGGACATCTAGATCTTGTCAGCAATGCTTAGGCTCTGAGTTACCCAGGCATGTCTGCAGTCCACAATCCACTTGTACAAGAAGCCCCTCTGCAGGCCTTCACCCCTACCCAGCATCCCATGCCCCTGTGGAATGCCAATCCATTCCAGCAGCCTCCATCTTTCTTCCCAAAGGATCCAGCTAATCACTGACCCCTGCATCTCCACCCCTGGGGCCCTACAGTCCCCCTGGAAACCTTTCTTTTGAGTTTTGGGAAGAGAGGCAGAAGCAGAGGTGGGCAGAGATCTACCATGGGCACCCCTCCTGGGACTGGGTAGGCTCAAACTAAGCTGTGCCTGGAATGGTGACCAGAGGCCCGTTGCATGGCCTCTCTAAGCTGCTGTCCATCTCTACGTGGGGGTGGGGTGTGACACTTCATGTTTTACAGAGGCCTCAGACTGGATGTCCTGTGATGTGAGAGGGTTGCCCAGTCTACTAGTAGCCTAAGAGAGTCTCCTTACACTATGGAAAGGCAGCAACCTGGAGACAGAGGCAAGATATCCTACGTAGAATTCTAAATGTGAGTTTACAGCTCCTAAACTCACATTCAGAAAGACACACTGTCTTAGTCAGTGTCCTACTGCTGTGAAGAGACGCCATGATCACAGCTCTTATAAAAGAGAGCTTTAGCTGGTACAGTCCATTGTCACTGAGGTGGGAAGCATGGCGTACACAGGCACACGTGAAACCAGAGAAGCAGATCAGAGTTCCACATGCGGATCTTCAAGCGTCAGGAAGAGTCAAAGAGACCCTGGGCCTGGCATGGGCTTTTGTAACCCCAACGCCCACCCCAGAGACAAGCTTCCTCCAACAAGGCCACACCCACCCCAACAAGGCCACACCCACTCCAACAAGGCCACACCCACTCCAACAAGGCCACACCTTCTAATCCCTCCAAACAGCGCCACTCCCTAAGCATTCAAATACATGTGCTTATGGGGGCCATTCTTACTCAAATCACCACATTCCCCATAGGCAGTTGAGGCTTGGGGAGAATCCTGAGGTCAAGTCAGGCCAGTAACTAACCTCTATCTCCCAGGCCAGCATTCCTGCCTGGGTCGAGGTAGGGTAGAAGCACCAGGGCGCCTATGCCGCCAGGCAACGCTAGGCACAGAGAGGGACAGCGCAAGCCCCTACAACATGGCTCCACTGAGGGGCATGGGGGAATGGCCCTGGTAGAGCTAGGGGCACCTGTGGGAGGAAGGCAGCTGACCCAGGTTGGGGCAGGAGGGTGGCAGCCTTTGCCCATTGTCCTCCCGCTGTGCTGGGCTGTGATTACAATGTCACTGCAGCCTTGACAGCAGCTCTGTAGAATACAAGAGGGATGGAGGTGAAAGTCACTTGAGTCAAGGCCCCTAAACAGGCTTCCCTGAAAGGCTCCTTGGTGGTTAATGCCAACCAGCTGCCCTGGGGATACTCAGCCCAGCCCCCGGTGTAGGCAGGGGTCCTGCTTACAGACCTACTTAATGAAATCAATAAAGCACTGTGCAAGCCTGGCTGAGGGCCAGCGTTTTACAGCGCACCATGCTGGGCGGAAGACCAAACTAAGAGCTGCGGCTGGAGAATGGAAGGTACAAGGAGGAGTGGCTGAGAGGAGAGGATGGCGATTGGTGGGGCGTGCAGAGGCAGGTGAGGGTCAAGGACCTCCACTCTCTTTTTTCCCTTTTTCAGGTTGCCCCAGGCCTACAATGCGGCTACAAGAATGACTCTGCTGTCGGTCATTTATACCATAATGAGAAGCTATGAAAGACACAGTGAGAGACTAGACAAGACTTCAGGTACCTGGATCTCTCTCAAGCTGGAGATAAAGAAGCTGGGACTCTGAGAGGGGCAGCAGCCACAAGGTATACTGATCAGTGTCATGGCTTTCCTGGCACTGAGACTTGCTTCTGGCACATCTCACAGTGTGCATGAGACACCAAAGTGTCCCATCTAATAGAAAAGTAAGGATTTCTTCCTCCCAGGATGGCCCAGCAACAAACGGGACCCTGCCATGTCTTTCTTCAGTGTTCGGGGCCCTAGGCAAGGTGGGACCCCAAGAGAAGCCTGAGTAGATATCTGTGGAGACAAGTGGCCACAGCTCTCCCTCTACTGAGGTCCAGGCGTGGGGTAGAGGGCAGCTGCTAAGAAGCCCAACCACCAGGGAAGGCTCTGGGTCACAACGGGCTCAGAATTCAGAACCGTATGTGGCTTTCTAGCTTGGCCACTCTTGGGAACCTTCTAAACAGGCTTGAGAGCTGTGGGAGCCACTACAGACACCACCAGCTTCTAGGGTACACACCAAGGACCAGTCAGTCATGGGTAGGAGCTCCCTCTAGTGCCCACGCGGAAAATGGGACTAGCAACAGTGAATTTCCTTCCCGGCTGTAAACCAAGTGCTATGATCCTCTTAGAGAAGAAGCCAAAAAAACTGAGGGAGTGATGGAAAGCCCAGGGACCACTTGCCACCTTGGCTGCAATGTAACTGAGCCAGCGAAGTCACACTGCCACCTGCAGAGCCTTCCCAGCATGCCCTCCCCCTCGGGTGTGAGAAAAGATAATGCTACTTTGATATTCCTGGGCTCAATGAAGTGACATTTCCCCCTGTACCCTCCTCCTGGCCCGGAATAGATTGAGTCTGAGTACCTCCATGGGAGGAACAGACAGCATGAGATAGGGTGGCTGCTTGCTGTCTAGTGGCTTTCGTCCTGTACCAGAAAGTGTTTGCTTTGCAAGGATGAGGACCTGAATTCAGTTCACAGAACACACACACAAAAAAATGTTAGGCATGCTTGGAATCCTAGTACCAGGAGGCAGACGTAGGAGGATTCCTGGGGCTTTCTGATTGGTTGGTCTAGTGTACTTGGCAAGCTCTAAGTCACTCAGACAACCTGTTCAAGAAATACACCTGAGGTTGTCTGTTGCGGTTTAATAAGGATCAGGATAAACAATTAGGCCAAATAGATGTTTATTCAGGGAGAAATAACTCGCATCATAGGCAGATGAACGCCCGCAGGTTCCACAGGATCCTCTCCTCTCAGCGTCTTCCTCCTCAGCCTTTTTCCCCAGGTCACGTCCGGCCCGTCTCCACCCCCCAATGGGCGTGGTCTAAGCCACAGGTGCAGACAAGGTGAAGATCTCACTACAGTTGTCCTATGTCCTCTACGAGCATCCGTATACCCAAATGCATGTGCACACCAAAACTAAAAGAGAGCGAACCCATAGTCCGTCTTCCACCATGATCCTGGCAGACGTCACTCATCCACCACAGCACTCCCCAGCCCGGCCTGATGGCTCTTCCTGCCCTTGGCTGCTCTGTGCAGCCCATCCACTGGACCACTGCAGCGAGCACTCAGAATGAGTTCTCCCTGCACTCTGAGGGCTAGGGCAAGCCTAGGGGGCTTCTTGGAGGAAGATTCTGGAGCAATAGAAGAAAAGGGTGCCTGAGTGTGAGGGCTGCCATCGCGAGATGCCCTAGGCAGCTGGGGGGAAGCCCAGTGTGGCCTGACTCCTGTGGCTTCCTGCACTGGCCCTGGCCAGCTAGCTCCCAGGTAGCCAGAAAATGCACAGCCTCTATTAAGATTTCCTGTTTCTGTGGGCCCTCTGGGCATCAGGACAGTTGCCCTAGAAACATAAACTGTCTCTGACAGCTCAACTCCTTCAGGAATTATTTCTTTCTCCATCCCATTTGAGCTGTGGCAGAGGGGTGGCCTCTGGGGAGATGTGTCCGCCATCTCTATGCAGGCCAGACCAAGTTCAAAATGACCAGGTCATATTTCAGCCCTTCCCGGGAGCCAGCCCAGCCCCAAAACATCTCTCCCTCTCTATAAACTCTGGGTACAGAGGCTGGATCCCTCCCTGAAAGCCTTATAGAGGAACCTGAACCTACCCCAAACCCCTGACCTCTTTGTATCCATGCCTGCCTACAGAGCCTGTTTCAGGGAAGGCACCACAAGAGCAGGAGGTCAATGGACACAATGTATCTGAAGTCAAGAAGCAGAGAGAAACAAACGCTGAGTGGTCAGCCAGGTGCTGCTTACCAGGATGGCAGCCCATAGGATGATGGCTCACATTTACCGTGGGTCTTTTTGCTGCAATTGACCTAAAGAAGATAATCTCTCAAGGACTGTCTCAGGGGAGGGGGCGGGGGCGGGGGCGGGGAGGGTCTAGATCTTAGCTCCTACCTCCATCAGGAAGCCTGCTGGAATTTGTCACTGGGACCCAGCTTGCTGCCTTAGGGTGTCAGGAAGCAGGTTGGTGACTCAGCTAGTGTTAACCCCCCATGGGTCTAGGGAAACTACTCTTCTATCTGGGCCTCAGTCTATAAGAGAGTCAGAAACCTCTCCTTCCACAGCAGGTCCTGCACACTGGAAAGAGGGCCAGGTGCTCCTGGAGGGCAGAGGATGAAGGAAGACAGAGTGGGCAGAAGGGCCAGCATGGAGAAGCCCAGGCAAAGGCCTGGTGCCATGGGCTGGGGAGATGGTTACTGTCTGGCCCTCAGAGGCAGAGCCTCAGGAATCACCCAACCAGGGGAGGTGGACCCAGAGCAGGCCATACCAACACCTGTGGCCAACCTGCCTCACACCTACTATGTGGCTGCAGGAAAGACGCTTACCCTCTCTGTGATTCTCTGTGCGTTTAGGAGGAGGAGCCAGAGCATCTACAAAGGTTAGCTGCACCCAAACACACACAGAATCCCTTTGCCGTCTCAGCCCCCACCTGATACAGCTCCGCATCTTGTCTTCCCCCAGGCTCAAGGCAGTGCAGTTAACTTGGACTCATTCAGCCGGGCACAGATCTGCCTCCTCAGCCCATCCCAGGGACAGAAACTATGTCCCAGAAAGCTAGGAGGAATCCCCCCAGCTCTTCAAGATACTCAGCCCAGTAGACCGCATGGTGGGTTGTGAGCATGGCTGTCCCCTGTTGACCTAGCCTCAGCTCCTGTGATGCCTCTACAAGTGGTTCCCAGGGGGGAGGCAGCCACCGGGAAGGGACAGCACAGTCCCTACCCACCCCGGCTCTGGTATTCTCCATCCACAACCATCAAAGGGGCTTTGGGGAGAAGTATCAGAAAGACACTTATTTCACTGTATCTGACTTGGCCCTCACCTGACCTGGCAACAAAAATAAGCAGCCACAGGCAACTGAGGAACGATGCAACTTAGTGAGTAAGTGTCCATGTCTAGAGGCTCTTGGGGAACCTGGGCCCCGAGAAAGCCTCAGGCCAACTCCATCCAGGTGTGTTCAGGACTCTGAGGAATTCCAAGCTGGCCCTCTCTTCTCTCAACATTAGCAAGCCCTTGGGCTGAGCCTGGCTCAGGAGGCCCTTGGGGTGTGATGGTAAAAGACAAGATGGACACAGCCTCAGCCCTGCCCTGTAGACCTGTCCTCAATCAGGCCCAGCACTCGGTCAGGGCCTGAGGGTGCCAGTTCAGGGACCTGAATCATAGAAACTAAGAGGCCACTCTGTAAGCTCAGAAAGGTGCCCTGAGTGAGGTCAGAGAAACAGGGACCAACTCAGCTGGACGTCATGACAGGTGGGTCTGGAAAAGGAATCCAGGACGACTCCCAAGCCTGAGCTTGAGCAGCAAGCATCTGAGGCTTGGTGTGCTAACCCAGAGAGTTTCCTCGTCTCTGTATCGATTTGTTCAAGTGTGAGTTAATATGTGAAAATTTATCAGAACAGCACTTGGTACCAAGTAGGGATGGATGGATAATGAATAGATGTGTGAGTAGATGCATGGATGGTTAAATGAATAGATGTATGAGTGGATAGATAAGTGAATAGATGTGTGGATGGGTGGGTGGATGGATGGATGGATGGATGGATGGATGGATGGATAAGCGAATAGACATGTGAGTGAATGGCTAGATAGATAAATGGATGAGTGGGCAGGTGGACTGATGGGTAGGCAAATAGATGGACAGTTAGATGGAAAGATGAATGGATGAACCCAATGAGGACAGTAATCCTACTTCAGAAAGTTGAGGAAGGCAAAGGATGTAAGGATGGTATGCAATGTTGTATTTATGTAGTGTGAGTGTGTATGTATGTGAATGTGTGTGTGTGTAAGTGAATGTGTGTGTGGTCTGTGTAAGTGAATGTGTGTGTGTATGTAAGTGAGTGTGTGTGTGTGTGTGTGTGTGTGTGTGTGTGTGTGTGTGTGTGTGTGTGGTAGGCCAGCACTGTCTTTCTCAGTTGCTCTCCAAATTAGGTGTTTTTGTTGTTTGTTTTCATTTTTGCTTTTTTGAGACAGGTTTCTCTGTGTAACCCTGGCTGTCCTGTTAACTCACTCTGTAGACCAGGCTGGCTTCATATTCATTGAGATTTGCCTGCTTCTCTCTCTCAAGTGCTGGGATTAAAGGCCTGCAACACCAAAGCTTGCCAATTCATCTAGGCTGGTCAGACAGCAAACTCCCAGGATCCTCCTGTCCCTCCCTAGCTCTGGGACTGCAGGTGCATGCCAGAGACACCAGGCTTTTAAAAACGTGTCTAAGGGTTGGACTCGGGTACTTGTGTTAATACCAGGTAAACCCTTTGCTGACTGAGCCATCTCCCCAGAACCTCACGTGTGCACTGAGCACTGCCACAGGCATTCCACACACAACATCTGGGGCAGCTGGTACCACAGAGCTGAAGTTCTGAGCACAAGCTATGCTGGGAACTTGGGGCTCTAAAAGTTGGGGTATAAGAGTGGGTGGATGGCGATAGAAGCCAGACTGAGCCCATGGGCTCAGTCAGAAAGCAGGCAATTAAAGGTGGTTAAAAAAAAAAAAAAAAAAAAAAAAAAGCAAGACCTCAGAAAGACCGCTTAGCAGCTAAGAGCGCTGGCTGCTCTGCTCCTGCAAAGAAACTAGGTTCAATTCCTCGGACCCACATGGAAGCTTGTAACTGTCTATAACTCCAATTCCGGGGAAACTAACACCTACTTCTGGCTTCTGCAGGTACCAGGTATACATGTGGTACATACACATGCGTGGAGGCAACCACTCATACACATAAAATAAAAACACATATTTTGGGGGACTGCTGGGGACAAGAGCTCAATGTGGCCTTTGGGACTAATCTCTCATCACTGGCTCTATATTCTTCCTTGCTGACTTCAACCTGGTGCTCTGTGCAGTGGCCAAAATACCAGGCAAAGAGGGGACAACAGAAACTGAGGCTGGGCTAAGCCCAAGCAGGCCTACACACACACACACACACACACACAGACACACACAGACACACACACAGACACACACACAGACACACACACACAGACACACACACAGACACACACGCACGCACGCACACGCACACACAGACACATACACACACACAAAGACACACACACACACTCACACAGACACAGACACACACACACACACACACATAGACACACACACAGACACACACTCACAAACACACACACTCACACACACACACACACACACACACACACACACACACACACACTTCTGACACCACTATCAATCGGATCTTTGAAAAAACGGCTTCAGACTGGTGGTGAGCAGGGAAGAAAGCCGACACCTCCATGCCAGCCGTTAACAGAAGGGATAGAAGAGGCCTGAAGAACTCAAGGTCATTAACACCAAAGGAAAGTCAGGCTCCAGAAGGACGGAGTGGCTGTCTGCAGCCACAGAACAGCCACACAAATAGTCACTAGTGGTCAAGGGATGGGGCAGGCTTGCGCGAGGAATGGGGCACCATGAACACTGCTGCCACCTGGTGGATGGGAGGGGCATTGCAAAGAGATATCCCTAGAGGGGTCCTTGGGAGACCAGCAGAGACAGGTTAAGTAGGATGAGGCAGGGAGAAGGGCAGAGCCAGGGACAAAGAGGAGGAGATGAGGGAAGAGAAGACGCCTGGGGAGAGTGGGACATAGGAAGCCAGTGAGGGCACTAGCAAGACTGAAGAGGGAAGAGGACAGACAGGAAGAGAGGGAACACTCCGGCTATCACCGTCCCCCAGCCCTCCCTCCCTTCCCCCAAGGCTGAAAGTTAAAAATAGGTCTTGTGGTAAAAAAGGAAGACAAAATTGGAACAGTTGTCTAGGGAGGAGGTAATGGGAGGAGCTGGGATGGGCAGAGTCCCCATGGTCTTCACCAAGGGTGGAAAGGGACGGTCACTAGCCTCTTCTGCAGGACAGGACAGCCATCCCTGTGCCACACCAGCCTGCCTCTGCAACTGAGGACTTACAACCCAAGAGGGCCTGCAGAAGGACAGAGGGAAACTATCACAACCCCCAGCTATACTTAAGCAAGTCCTGTAGCCGGGGTCAGCCTGGGTTTGGCTGCCACACCACAGCCAAGTGAGAAGGAGACGCTGAGCTACAGCAGTGTGCCCAGGAGAACCAGGCACAGACAACATGCTCAAACTCCATGGGACAGCAGTGTCCTTCCTGCGACAGAAAGGACAAGGTAGCAACCCGAGCCACACCTCTAGCTCCTTCCGTCTGGGGAAACTGAGGCCCAGAAAGAGAAATCCAGTTGCCCCAGTGAGGACAGAGGCAGTCCCGGGCCCTGGGAACTGGGGAGCATTCTGTTCCCAGCCCCACCCACCCCTCCTGAAGCTTTGCTCTCACCTGCCCTCCTGCCCACCTCCTGGGCACACTGTGGGAGAGCTAATTAGAGGCTGGGCTCTGCTGACGCCAGTAAAGAGCACTGAAGCCCAGCAAAGCCCTGCCCAAGCTTAGAGAGCTGTGTTTAGTTTCCCCTTGCTGCTGGGAGGTTGACAATAAGGCCCAGGGCATCATTTATCTCCATGGTTTTATGAGGCCAAGAGACATTAAGGCCACAGAGCAAATCAGCAACAGAGCCAGAGTTGATATTTACAGTGGGGCTGGGAAAACAGCTTAGAGGGGAAGATTGATCACTCTGCAAGTGTAAGGAACTGAGTTCAGATCCCCAGAACCCAGGTAAAAATCTGAACAGTTGTATGTGGCTGTAACTCAAGGTAGAGAATGATAAAAAATGGCACTTCTTGAGATCATGTACATACACACACATGCACATACACACACATGCACATACACACAATACACACATGAACACACACACATGCACATACACACACATGCACATACACACATGAACACACACACACATGCACATACACACAATACACACATGAACACACACACATGCACATACACACACATGCACATACACACAATACACACATGAACACACACACATGCACATACACACATGCACATACACACACATGCACATACACACAATACACACATGAACACACACACATGCACATACACACATGCACATACACACACATGCACATACACACATGCACATACACACAATACACACAAGAACACACACACACATGCACATACACACCATACACACAATACACACATGCACACACACATACACACACATGAGGGTTGAGAAAGGCCCTAACAATGAGTATAATTAATGGGACGGTGGTGGCACATGCCTTTAATTCCAGCACTCGGGAGGTAGAGGCAGGCAGATCTATGTGAGTTTGAGGCCAGCCTGGTCTACAAAGTTACACAGAGAAACCCTGTCTCAAAACAAACAAACAAACACCAATGAGTATAATGATGTCATAAGGACCTGGCTCATATGGCTCAATACTCTGTGCACCGAATAAAATAATAGTAGTAGATTGTCTTCCAGGGCCCATGACCTCTCTAGCCACAGGTTCTTGGCCTTAATAATGGTGCTGGGTATGGGTCCCATCTTATGGACTAGGCTTTTCTAGGACTCAGAGCAGCTGTGTCAACACGCACAAGACCTGCTCAAAATCAAGCCCAACAAAACCCCAGTGTGGAGGGGGAAGGTGATTCCAAAGCCCCACCCTCATCTAGGGAGCTATTGTCTGCTGGGGGAGGGAGAGTCGGTTTTCTTTAATAATGTGGCCACTGAGAGGCTGCCCACGTTCAAGTACATGGTCCTATATGCAGCATCTACTAGCAGCGCTAAGTGGTATCAGTCAAAGTGAGTCAACACACACACACACACACACACACACACACACACACACACACACACACACAGGGAAGGAACAGTGGGTGGGCAAGGGAGTGATGATAGGGGAGGGAGTGGGGGTAGACTTGATCAAAACACATTATATGCATGATGAGATTCTCAAACAATGAAAAGAAAACCACAGTTGCACCAAACAGCAGTGGGAAATAAATTGATGGTTAGCAGTGTTAAAATCATAGAATCATATTCCATTCTTGCTATTAAAAGTGTTTTTACCCTTTAGAAACACCTCTTGGGTCTTCCTACAGATAGATTCTTCACTGCCTCTGAGCAGTCCCCACATTACGAGGGATACATCCTGCAAGTGACCAGGCTCTTTGCAACTCACCTAGGTCCCAGCATAGAGTCTGGAACTTAGAAAATGTCCTCTGAACATTCAGAGTTGCCGAGACCCTGTATCATTTCCCAAGGGTGCCCTGCCCCCTGTTGGTAAAAAGCAGCATTGCAGTGCTGGGAAGACAGAAGTCCCCTTGGGAAGAAAGCAGGCTCTGCTCCCTCCCTAAGAATCCGAATGGGCTTCCACATTCTCCTTTTCTTTCGTTTTGCTCTGTTTTGTTGCTGTTGTTTGACTTTTGAGACAAGGACTCACTACATAGCCTTGGCTGACCTGGAACTTGCTGTGCAGTCCAGGCTGGTCTCAAACTTTTGTAAATACTCCTGTCTCTTCCTCCAGCTCTATTTCTCACAGCCAGACCTGTGTCGCCCCATCTAGTAGCTGTACCCACTTGTGCTTACTGAACTATGTAGGACTTGTGACCAAGTGATACTTTATTAAATTCCTATATGAAATACTTGGATGCCAAGCCCCCATTTTATGAAATCTGCCTAAAGATCAAGCTTTCTGAAAATTTAGTGTCCCATATGGAAAGGGGCATAGGCCTAAGATTCACACTGTATTGCAGAAACCTAGTATTTTTTTTAAAGGTAACATGTTTCAATTTTATTCTGATTCTATGATAAAATGATAACACTTTGGATCTGGTGGATAAATACCAGACAGAAAATTAAAACTAATTTCATTTCTGGAACTGTGGCTCAGTTGGTAGATTGCTGGCCTGGCATGCAGAAAGCTCTGAGTTTGGCCCTTGTCAGGCTATAAACAGCTGTGATGAGGAAGACATCTTTGCCCAGTAGGAAGAAAAGCATCGGAAGTTCATAGCCCTCCTCAGATACACTGTGAGTCTTAATACCTGTCAGGACAGTGAGGCCCTTCTCAGAGGGAAAGGACATGAAAGTGATCTCATGTTTCTTTTGCTCTTTTTTGTTTTGTTTCATTGTTGCTTTGGTTTTGTTGTTGTTGTTGTTGTTTGTTTTTGAGACAGTGTTTCTCTGTGTAGCCTGGCTGTTCTGGAACTCACTCTGTAGACCAGGCTGGCCTCGAACTCACAGCATCAAAGGTGCATGCAACCATTGCCTGGCTCTTTTGTTCTTTTTAAGCAAAACTACCAAGGAATTGCAATCCCAGTAGAGCCCTCACCTGTGACACCTGTGGGGTTTACCAGCCTCTGCAGCTGGTGTCTGGAACTATCCGGATACTGGGTGATGCTTAGCAGCATATTTAGTTGGTACCTGCTGGAGAGTGTACCACTTCCACCCCTAGATGTTCATACTGAAGATGTCTCCCCTTGAGGAAACAATGTGAGAACTCTGCTAATCACATCCCTGTGACAGATGTTTGTGTTGGGAGTAGAAGGGAAGAGTGCAAGGTCTGTGGTCTAGGAAAGAGGCCAGAGGGGGCCAGTTCAGGGCCAGTGGGTAGGCAGGCACTGGCCTCCAAACCTTGCCTACTGGCTCCAGGGAGAAATGCAGAGTGTCTTGGGAGTAGTTTCTGCTGCTGGAATGAGAAGCTTGCTTTTGATGCCAGATCTGGGTGGGAGCCTGAGAAGACGTCAGAAAGGACAACAGAGGGCAAGGCATGAGCCATGGCAACAACACCACACACAGTGAAAGCAAGGACCTCAGCCTGGCTCCTGAGGAGTGGCAACAAATCCCTCAGTTCCATCTTGGGAAGGAGGCAGGGCAAAGATGAGCCCCCAGTGACACTCCCAGAGGGCTGGAGAATGTTGTGACACTCCAGTGTCCCATCCCGAGGGTGGAAAGCATTTGTACCCAGAGTACCACAGCAATGGACTCATTCTGAGACATCATAGAAACCAGAGAAAGGGCCGGACGGCAAGCCGCACAGCTCAGGGAGACACAGCCCAGAATCACCTCATGGAAGTCCAAACGCTCTGTTCCACACAGCAGCCCTCACTGCAATCCAGGAAGGGACAGGGCTCTGTGACTTTCTGACAGGCCACAGTCTTTCTAACCCACCAGCAAATCAAAGAACAACTGAAGTTCCTCAGCACAACTAGAGGTGAGAAAACATTAACATCTACACAGCGCCTGTGCACCCGGAAGGCCAATTAGGACAGTAATGGAAAAAGATCCCATGTGCCATGGCCAATGCTGATTCTTAAGAAAAACAAATAAACAAGAAGTGTCCACATCTTCATATGGGAACGCAATGAAAGCATACTGAAGGACGTGAAGAAGGCCTGAGTAAATGGAGTGATATATCATACTTGGGGACAGGGAGATGCAATAATATGAAGATGTCAATTCTTCCCAAATTAAATCTATAAATCCAATGCATATCCAATCAGATTCCTAAGGGGATTTTTATAGAACTTGACAAGCTGACTTGAGAGCTCATCTGACAGAGTAAACACGCAGGGACGTTTGGAAGAAGAAAAATGGGATGGAATTTGACCTACCAGATATCAAAACGAACTATAAAGCTGAAGAAATTCAAACACGTTAGAGATGGCAGATCAAGAGGATGGGACAGAAAATGTGGAGAGCAATGCCAGGAAGATGGAGGAAGTGGGTTACAAAGGTTGCTGTGTCTTTGTCACTACTTTCCTCATCACCGTGACAAAATACCAACAAAATCACCTCCAGGTAGGGGAAGGTCTGTTTTGACTCAGTGTGAGGGGCTGCTATCCGTCAGGGCAGGGAAGCATGGTTGCAGGGCCATAAGGCAGCGGCCACATGGTGTCTACGGTTAGGAACGAGAAAGATGAACGCCGGTGCCCAGATTACTTTCTCCATCTTCCCTTTTTCACTTAGGCAAAGACTCCTGGTCATGGGACAGTGCCACCCACACTCAAGATGAGAATTCCTCCCTAGGTTAAAGTCCTCAGGAAAGACGGACAATGACCACTCCAGAAGTGCACCTCCTAGGTGGCTCCATATCCAATCAATGACATTGAAAGTGAACCACAGCAGGTGTTCAGGTCACTGGGGAAGGATGGAGCATTCAATGCTGGAGATAATTGCTTATCTGCTTGGATGAGTGAGTGATACGCATGGGGAAAGCTTTCACATCTGGGGGTATTGTTATTGTATCTCACATGATGACCCCCAAGGAAATGCCAAAGACATGTATTGCTAAAATCTACCTTTCCTCCTAAGGTCTCAACAACACACCAAGGCATAATTCCACCAAAGTGCACTCTGGGAAACAATACATTATCAGGCTTCCTTGCAGAGACTAGGTAAGGGGTAACTTCCTGGAGTGTGAATGTGCCCCCCTCAACAGGCTGGAGAAAATTCTTTACAGGGCAGAGATGAGGTCTTTCTCGTAGATGAAGCCCTTCTCCTAGACTTCCTGGCCCATACACTTTCGCCCCTCCCAGAAACCTTAGAGCAGAATTGCATACAACTGGTTGGGACGTGTGGCTGGAGACTCAGGTGAGGGTCCCAGGATGCTTCCTCCCTACCTCCTCCTTTGTAGAAGGAATGCTGAGAATCAACAAGTCCAGCTGTGATGAACTTTTGTGAGTAGGTCAGCCAAATCCCCAAGGTGTCAGCAAGTCACAGATCCAGAAACGTAAAGAACAAGACAGATTGGACTACCCAAGAATTTAATTCTTAGAATGTCTAGATTGCTAAGCAGAAACACAAATGAGATGTGAAGAAATTCTCAGATGCAGATTATAAACAAAGGCTTCCTTCCTGCAAGTCTATGAAAGAAGGAGATGATGCATGAAAGACAGCGGGGTGATCTAGGGGTTCCCAAGAAGTATGTGCACCTAAGCAGGAGGTCACTGGCTCCTGCTAGGGACCCGAGAACCGTGTGCCATGCACCACACTCTTCCTCAATCACTGTCCATGGGGAGGAGGCAGTTCATGCTTACCCTCAAACCTGTCTGCCTTTGAGAGGGAAACCTAACTCCCTGTACCTTCAAGTGTGTAAGGTTTGAGTAGAGAGAATGTCCCAGACAAAGGGGGGGGGGCAGACCTCCTCCTGGGTAAGGAAGAAAAGGCAGTGATGTTGGGGGTATTATTTTAACTGGGCCAAGATGTGTTGTGTTGCATTTGTTTATGCTGTGGAATATTACTTTACCTGGGCAAAGGTGTGTTACATTTGTTTATGCTGCATTTGTTAAGTGATGTAAGGATTGTTACATTTGTTTATGCCGCATTTGTTAAGTGATGTAAGGATGTGATACATTTATTTATGTTGCATTTGTTAAGTGATGTAAGGATGCGATACATTTGTTTCACCTTGCTAGCCAGTAGCTGCCCTGGGATAGACAGGAGAAGCGGTGAAAACAAGAAGGAAGGAAGGAATATAGCCTTGCAGGGAGGAAGTTTCTGTTTATAATCTGCATTGTCGGAGAATTTCTTCACATCTCATTTGTGTTTCAGCTTATACATCCTAAGGATTAAATTCTTGCGTAGTCCAATCTGTCTGGCTTGTTCTTTACATTTCTGGATCTGTGGCTTGCTGAGGAAGACTTCCTCAACTCACTATTAAAGAGGATTTGTCTGTGATCTAATATTTTATATGTATTAACAGGTTTTTGTATTTATTTATTTATTTGTTTATTTATTTGTTTGTTTATTCTATCTATCTATCTATTTATTTATTTATTTATTTATTTATTTATTTATTTATTTATTTGCAGCCGGTTAAAGCTGTGTGAAAATACAGAAGGAAGAAAGGTAATCAGCCCCTAGGCCAAAGGTAAAGAGTAACAGGTTAAGTTAAAGGAGCTGGCCAGAAGAGCCTAAGCTAGATTGAGCATTCAAAACTAGTAAGTCTCATGATTTGGGAGCTCGTTGGCGACCGAAAAGAAAAAGCCTGGTACAGAGTAGAGCTGAGAAAAGATGCTAAACAAAAGGTGGGTGGGAACAGGAGGGGAGAGGATGGGGGTGGAAAAGGGAGATAGGGGGGCAAGGAAGGGGTGTGAAGATGAAGGAAGGGAAAGAAAAGTTGAGTCTCAAACTCAGGACAAATGGTTAACTGGGTGTCTAACATTTCAAAGCAGATGCTGACTGCCAGTCTCTCCCAGGATGGCAAAACCTGCTACAACATTCTGGTCCCCTCCCACTTCTCACCCCGCCCTAGCCTCAACCTCTCCAGCTTCCCTTCCCTTTCCCCCAGATGCTCTTCCCCACATACCCATCTTGCTCTTGGCCTCTTGGTGCTCCTGGTTTCCTGGATCACTCCTGGTTCCTCTCTCTTCTGCTCCCACCGCACCTCCACCACCACCACCGGCCCCAACATGGCTCAGTTCAGTCTGGACCCTTCCCGCTGCCTCGGGCTGTGCTCTCCCTCCCTCATATCTACAATAGGCCTCTTCAATCATACCTAGGAGCAATCATGTCCTCATTTCTTTTTAAAAACTTGGGGCTAGGAGAGGAGGGGACGGAAATGAGATGGGAGAAGATCAAAAGATCTGGGAAGAGAGATCAGAGCTTAGCCCTTCCTCTAGTGGCACATCCAAGGGTCAGTTTTTCCTTGTTTTTGGTGTTGATGATGTTTGTTTTCTCTCTTTCCACTCTCCCTTTCTCCATGCTATTCAGTGGAGATGTTGGGAGACATTTATCTGTGTTTCAAAGGGCACATCCATGTGACAGTGAATCCCTGTCATATCTTTGTGAGTCATTGCTAGATGTCCTGGTTATAGGCCTGCCTCCAGGAGAGTTCCCACTTATGAGAGGCCCCAGCCTCTGGCAGAGGAGGAAAGCTGGCGCCCCTGGGAATCCTCCATGCAAAAGGTGTGCCATGCTAGTGAGCAAATGATCCCAATGTTTCGTTTTTGAGACAAGGTGACCTAGGCTAACCTTGAACTTGGAATCCTCCTGCCTCAATCTCTAGAAGGCTGGAATTACAGGTACGTGTTGGGATTACAGATGTGTGTAACCATGCTTGGCTCATTTTCTATTTTATTTTTAATTGTATTATTTGATGTTTGTTTGTTTTTGCAGGGCTGGGGGAAGAACCAAATACCTCACACATGCTAGCTTTGAGCTGCTGTGCACCCTGAATTATGACTTGTGTGAGTGTGCATTGTGTGGTGTGTATTTGTGGATACTTGTATGTGTATGTGAGGGCCAGAGGTTGATGTTGGGTGCTGGGAATTGAACCCAGGTCTTTTGGAAGAGAAGCCAGTACTCTTAGCCACTGAGCCATCTTTCCAGCCCCCACCTTCACCTTATTCTTTTGAGGTAGGGTTTTACTGAACCTAGAACTCACCAATTCAGTTATGTTTGCTGGCTGAGTAAGCCCCCATCATGCTCTAGTCTCTACCTTCCCAACACTGGGATTACTGGCTGGTGCTGCCATGCCTGTCTTGTTACATCTATGCTGGGGATTTGCACTCAGGTCCTCATGCCTGTATGCCAAGATTTTACCACTGAGCTACTGACCCAGTTCCCAGATTAAGATTTCTGGCTTTTGTTTATAACATTCTGGAACAGGGAGCTATGATCAATGGCATAAGTGAAGTCTGGGATATCTTTTCCCAGGACTCTGGAGAGAGGAGGGTTATGACAACGTTCTGTTAAGTTCTACTTTCCAGATATAAGAGAGGTTGCTTTTGTTATTTTTCTTTCTTACTTGGGGCTATCTTTGGCTTACAACAATTTGGTAAATAATACATTTAAGCCAAATTGAAACATAATTTTCCTCATACTGGATCGATTGCCCTTTCAAATATTAAAACAATTATCAAAAATTGTTACTTTATTTGAGACACTTTTTCCCTTATTTGAGACTTTTTCCCTTATTTGAGACACTTCCCCCCCTCTCTCTCTCCCTCTCCCTCCCTTCCTCCCTCTCTCTCCGTGTCTCTCTCTCTCTCTCTCTCTCAGATTTACTTATCTTGTATATACTATCCTGCCTGTATGTATGCCTGTATGCCTGCATGCCAGAAGAGGGCACCAGATCTCATTATAGATGGTTGTGAGTCACCATGTGGTTACTGGGAATTGAACTCAGGACCTCTGGAAGAGCAGTCAGTGCTCTGAACCTCTGAGCCATCTTTCCAGCCCTAGAATCTCTCATATAGTTCTGAGGTAGAGTGCTCACTTGCCATGCAGGCATGAGCATCAGGGCTGAATCTCCAACACTGCCCCCTCCCAAGCCTGTTAAAATAAAGACAGCCTCTAAAGACAAGAAACACAGCTCTTGCTACAGAATCAGTAAACATTTTTCCTGAGCCAAATATGAGCCACCATGGCATCAGGTACCCAGATGATATCCTCCCCCTAATCAACCAAAACACACACACACACACACACACACACACACACACACACACACACACACACACAAGAGAGAGAGAGAGAGAGAGAGAGAGAGAGAGAGAGAGAGAGAGAGAGAGAGAGAGAGAGAGAGAATTTCGTTTTTTGTCATGGGCAGCCAGCAAGCACACTGTGTGGGAAGTCACCATTGCATTCAAAATGGCAATAAAAAGAAAGCAAAGAAACACACATCTGTAACCCAGCACTCAGGAATAGGAGGAGGATCATCAATAGATCAAGGTTGTTTGCCACACAGTGAGTTTGAATCCAACCAGGATTACAAGAGACCTTGACTCTAAACCAGAAAATATATCCAGGCAGTGGTGGCGCACACCTTTAGTCACATCATTCTGGTGGCAGAGGCTGGCAGATTCTGTGAGTTCCAGGCCAGCATGGTCTACTGTAGTGAGATACTCACTTTGTCCACACCTGTAGCACTGTTGTTGCTCCTTCTAGGGTCCATCCTTCCTTTGGCTAATGGCCTCTTGGACAAAGAACTGCCCCCACCTTGACCAATGTTTTGGATGTGTGGTCCTATGTGCTTGCAGGAGACAAACACAGAAGACTGCTGAACCTTGCCAAGTCAGGGTAAGACAGCCTTTCTTCCTCCCTACTTTTGTTGTGATCTGTCAGTTACTCTTGGCCTTAGCCAAAACTGGCTGTACCAACGTTGCTGTGAGACTTAGGGTGACTGTCCAGGTAGCATGCTGTTTCCGTCCTCACTGTCCATACACACTTCCTGCCTACCTTAGTATTGTTATCTTCCTTCTCAGTTATCTTCCTTCTCAGGTCTTTAATGTGGTTGAGGATTAAACTATCACAATTATTATTTTCTCTTCCTAGTTAGATGTACTAGACTTAAGCTTTCCAACTTAGGACAACTCTATTGTAAACTCCATTATGCCTTCACCCTAGGACTAGATATGTAGTTTGTATGTTCTTGATTTTCCTTTTTTTAGAACACACTTGTTATTCAGTGTTTTGTATATAGCTTTATATCAAGCCTAAATCTTCTTTAGACTAAAAGGGGAATTGTAGTTAGATATTCACTTTGTCCACACCTGTAGCACTGCCCATGCCTATTGGGGGTGGGAACAGGGGAGGATGTTACCTGGGGGAACTAGGTCTGAGAGAGCTCTCTTGCTTGCAGCACTGGGACAGAAGAGCATCTGGAGGCATCCTTGGGACCAGGAACCTGCTGGTATTCATCTGTCTCTGTTGTAAGTTATTTCTCCCTGAATAAGCATCTATTCTTGGTTTTTCCTAATCCTTATTAAACCATGATGGTCTACAGAGTGAGTTCTAGGACAGCCAGAGCTGCTATACTGAGAAACCCTGTCTCAAAATAAATGAATAGATAAAAATAAATATAAACCGTGATCACAACATCAATATCTCTCTACTATCATGGAAAGATACTTGCTAGCTGCTCGTTAGAAAATGCTAATGTGTGTGTTTCATTGTTCATTACTGTGATCCCATCACTTGGGAGGGAGAGACAACAGGTTCACAAGGTAGACTACACAGCAAAACACTGTCTCCCAAGACAGAAACAAACAGAAACACTAAAAGAAACACGTGTCATATGAAGATGACCACTCATATGTGCATGAAAGTGAACCACCATTAAATGAAGAGCATTGGAACCACCATGTCCCTATGGGCTTTCAAGAGGTGCTTGCCTCCAGACCTGGCAACTTGAGTTCAATCCCTGGGTCCCACGTGATCAAAGGAAGAGCATCAACTCCAGGAAGTTGTCCTCTAGCTAACCATCCTTCCCTTCCTTCCTCCCCCCTCATAAACAAATACAGAGAAGTCATGGCTGAAGTGAGTGTGCAGGTAGCAGAGTGGAGTGGCAGAGGCTGTTTGCAAGATGTAAAGATGACAAGCAGTGCTGTATACACAGGGACTCCCACAGAGTCCACTAAAAAGAGAAGAAATATAAATCAGCAAAAAGGATATTAAAAAGCAACTCACAGATAGTGCACCTTGAATGCTGATCATCCTGCGAAATCTCACCACCCTCAGTGACCAGAGCAAAACACAGACAAAAGCCTCAAACTCTCTCAGTCTGTAGCTGTCAGCACCCCCCCCCAAAAAAAGGAAGGAAGGAAGGAAGGAAGGAAGGAAGGAAGGAAGGAAGGAAAGTCTGACACCACCAAGGGTGAGATGTGTGAGAAAACAGGAACCCTCACATGACACAAGTGAGAACAGCTGCTGCTGTCCTCCATCTGGAAACATCTGGAAGGTTCTGAGATGCACACCTGTGAGGGTAAGTGCTGTCTGCGCAGGTTGTGTTTGTAGGAATCTTCCCACAGGCTTGGGAGCTGCTGAAAATGCAAGTGCAACCCTGTCCTGGGGTTTAGGGGGGCCATCTGCTCATGTGATGTTGGGGTGATAATGATGTGGCTGTAGTAAGTCAGAGACAACCCGAGTGGCCATCACTGGTAGGGTGAAAAGCCAGGGTGGACTTTTATTACAGAGCAGCAGTTAGAATCTTTGCCATTCTAGATTAAGTGTCCTCGAGGCATCATGAATCAGACAAAATTTGACTTAAGTGTTATGTTTTATACAAAACAATGTGTCATGTAGTACTCTTGTAATATATGCATAATATAGTACATAACACACACACATTTATGCAACACAAGTTTTGAAAACACAAATACGAAAAGAATTTATATTAGCACATTAGCTACATTGCTACAGAGCAGAGAAGAGGCGGGCAGGAAGAGAGGTTAATAGAGAACAGTGCTTTATATGTTGGGAGACTTAGGTACCAGAAACTAAAACTTAATAAAAAGTTGTGATGGTCAAGATATAGGTATATGTGTGTCTCCACAGACAGTAGCCCAGAATTAACCCATATACACAGCCAATTGGTTTTCTAACAATGGTCTGGACAATGCAATGAAAAAAGGAGGAGTTGAGCCTATGAGATGACCTGAGTTCAATCCCTAGGACTCACATGATAGAAAAAGAGGCCTGATTCCTGCACATTGTTTTCTGACTTCCATACAATCATGTGGTATGTGTGCCCACATGAAAACCACACACACACGCACACACACACAGGCTTTTTACTGAGTCTCTGGTGAGGAGCCTCCCCCTCCCACGCTGAGTGAAAATGGTGCTGTATGGAGTTCACTGAGGCCTGTGTCTCCCAGTCTTTTATAGGCTGTGCATCTGGCCTGGAACGGTCGTGACTGCAGCAAAGCCCCCAACAGCAGGGCTGGCTCCAGCTGCAGCCCTGACTGCAGTGGCCTTTGCACCTGGAGAATCATTCTCTCAGAGTGACCAGAGAGGGGCCAACGCAGCTGTCATGCACACAGGAGCCAATTGCCCAGGAAAGGGCTGCTTGGTTGACAGTCCCTCAGGGGCTCAAGGCAGCCAGGCACAGAGCAAGGGCCTGGGGCTGTCAATCAAGTGAGCGTTCCTAATAGCTTAGTTTGTTTAAAGAAAAAGAAAACCATCAAAGGAAAACCCACTAAAGGGCACACACAGTAAAGACATATCACAAGCTAACATTCTCAACAGTACTTATCAACTGCTCTTCCAGAGGAGCTGGACTCAATTCCCAGAACTCACATTGGGTAGCTCACCACTGTTTGTGAGAGGCGACTTCTGTGGGTACTTGCACTTGTGTGACCACAAACACATACGAACACAAAAATTAAAATTATATATATATTTACAATATATATATATATATATATATTTTTTAAACTCTTGGCTTTAGGAAGAGCTACATCCTGCTGATTTGTTCCATCACTAGAATTAATTAATTAATTGAATATCTCTATGTAGTCCTGGTTGGTCCTAGAACTCACTATGTAGACCAGGCTGGCCTTGAACTCACAGCAATCCACCTGCCTCTGCCTCCCGAGTGCTGGGATTAAAGGTGTGCACCACCATGTCCAGCTCCCTAGGATTTCATAAACATGTGCCTAATATACAATCCAGGTTTTCCTCCACACCTACATATTGACTCCCCAAAAAATGAAAGCATATGTTCATGTAAAGCCTTGCATACGAACACTCCTAACCACTTTATTTGTAATAGCCCTGACACACACACACACACACACACACACACACACCTACTTCACCCCAAAAATGATACAGAAAGTATATTCTGGAACCAAATGTGAGTGATGGAGGTTCAGGAACACTCACTTAGATTACCTCAATTTCTATGTTCCAACATGGTTAACAATTTCATATTTTTCTAATAACAGAACTAGGAAAATTTTAAAAATCAAGACATTTTTTCAAGTGTGTTGGTGGGAACATCAGGTAGATGAGTTCCAGAACAATGGGGCACTCTCAACTACAGGCCTCACATGCCATCTGGCAGCCAGTTTTAGCCACTGGTTTGGTGGAAGCCAGTGCTCTGTCTGTTTGCTTCAAAGGATCTACCTAACAGTCACCGACATGCTAGGTCACATACACAGAGAAACAATGGCTCTTAAGAGAGTTGAGGATGATCAAGTTCCGGACTTACAGTATTCCCAACTCTCCAGAACCACTGAAGCTCTCAGCAGTTCTCAACCTGTGGGCCACGACACCCACAGGGGTCACATATCAGATATTTACATTGAAATGCATAACAGTAGCAATGAAAATGAGCTTATGATTGGAGGTGGTGGTTTGAAAGAAAATGGCCCCCAAAGGGATGGCACTATTGGAGGAAGTGTGTCACTGTGGGGGTGGGCTTTGAGGTCTCCTGTGCTCAAGCTACTCCTGTTGAAACAGACAATTTCCTGTTGCCTACAAGTCAAGATGAAGGACACTTGGATCCTTCTCCAGCACAGTGTCTGCATGCATGCCATGTGTCCCACCATAATGACAATGGACTAAACCCCTGAAAATGTAAGCCACCCCAATTACGTATCTTTTGTTTATGAGTTGCCATGGAATGGTGTCTCTCCACAGCAACAGAAACCCTAACTAAGACAGGGGTCACCACATCATGAAGGGCTTTGTTAAAGGGTCACAGCATCAGGAAGGTTAATCAGTCCTGTAAAAGGCTCAGTGGAAGAAGTAGTCCTTTTCAGGAACTTCCATTGTCAGTTGGACTTGGAAGGTTCTAGAAGACTCTAAAGAGAAAGGGAAGCTCCTTCCCAACAACTAACCAATACCCACCACCCCTTCCAGAGCTAAGGAAACAATAATTGTACTTAGCCATGGAAACAAAGAATTTTTGGCACATGGAACACAGATAGACTTGAAAACAAGTCAGCTGAGTATATACTATATGGCTTTATGTATGGAATTGTCTAGAAAATGCAAACTACTCTACAGAGCAGTGACTGAAAACAGTTGGCTTAAGAGGAGCCCTGGAAGGAGAGGGAGCCAGGTAGCACATGGAAACTTCAGAACCCATGCTCCTAACCTTGGCCGTGCCAACGGTTCCCTAAGAAAAGCAAACGTCTCCCCCTGATACTGGAATTGTTGGGGTCAGAGCCTGGGCCCTGGCAACCCTACCAAGCCAGGCCTGGCCACCTGTTCTTTAGATGCCAACTAAAAAGACAAGTCATCACAGAGGGGCTGGAGAGACGAGCACGTACAGCTTGTGCAGATAATCTGAATTTGACTCCCAGCACCCATGTCAGGTAGCTGACAACTCCAGTTCCAACGGATCCAATGCTCCTTTTTCGTCTCCATGGCACCTACATGCATGCTGTGCACATAAATTCATGCGCACACACACTCACACATAAGTACATACAAGTAAACAGATCTTTTTGAAAAATGAAAACAGTGGAATGCAGAACAAGCTGGTGATGGTATTCCATATGGCCACACTGGGAAGAGAAGCAAAGAGATCCAGGATCCTCCAAGTCTGTCTATCTTCGAGGGCAGGAGGAATGCCTAACTAAGCAGTTGCAGTCAAGGAGTGGTCTGGCAAGTTGTCAGAACGCTGTGAAATCTTTCCAGTACACACGTTTCTCTTCTGGCTCGCACCAGATCCCAGCCTTTTCCTTCTCCTGACAAGATTTCTAGGGAAATTCTTATTTTGGGGGGGTTCATTGTTTCAATAGCCTGTGTTTCCCTTCAGGTATCCTCTCTCCTGTCAGGAAGGTTACAATGGTGCACTTCATCTTTGTGCAATTCAGTGTGTGTCACATTACCTGAGTGGCTTTTGTCTTTGTCGTTGTTAATATAACAACAGGTCAGGCAGTCTGGCACTCAGAGTCCTCCAGCTGACAGACCATAGAGCGAGGAGCCAAAGTCTTTGCCCTGGAGCCCATCACGCAGCCATGGTCACAGAGTACAGGGCATAGAAAGCACTGGAAGGGCGTGAAGCAAGGAGGACACACGTTAATCATTAGCCGCCGCCGCCGGATCTCTGCCCCGCCCCGCGGCGGCTGCTGCCCGCTGGCTGTTTCTCCCTCTGTGCGGCCACCTGCTACAGCTACGCGCTCTGGACATGGTAAGCACAGGAGGTATGGCGGACCCTGAGCGCCGATCGGGACATGGGGCGAGGGCTCTGAGGCTGAGGGTGCGGCAGTGCCATCGCATCGGAATAGGTTCCTTTTGCCTTCAGGGGTGCTGCGGTGCCGATAGGGAAGGTGGCGCGGTGGCGGCCCTGGAGAGACTGGGGCCTGGCCCGTCTGCTGGCGGCGGGCTGCTGCGGGGTGTGGCAGGAAGGCGGATCTCAGTGGCATGGTCCTGGCCCTACAGCCTGGTTGGTCCCTTGGGGTGCTGGATCTGGCGGGGCTCAGTTCTCTGCACCCCAGTACTGTCCCCAGCCTTCTGCCCCACCCTAGCTAGCACCTAGCTGGGACTCTGTGTCCCACCTGGGTGTGGAGATGGGTCAGGTGCTTTGGAAAGGGGTGTCCCAGGAGCTGCTAGGCCCCTAAACTCTTCCCAAACAGCGCAGTTCTCTGCGTCTCCTTGGAGCAGTTGGACAGGAAGGCGTTTTTGCAGCTGTGCCTGGGAAAGACACAGACTTGGATAATCAGTAATCCCCTGGCCCACACTGCCAGAGACTGACAGAGCTTTGCTAAGCAAACAAGGCCCTTACCCTTCTGACCCCAGAGTTCAGAGCGTTGTCATTCTAAGACTTGGAGGTTCTGGGAAACTCTGAAGACAAAGTACAACCCTATCTTCCCCCACATCCCCCTACATCCCACCAGTTCACCTGTACCCACCACCACTTTGGGAGGCAAGAAACAAACAAACACCATTGGGTTCTGGGGCCCTGTTGATACCTGGTTACAAGGGCCCAGCTTATCAAACATCAGGACCAGATCTGGAAAAGATCTCCCTATTAACCACAGTGTAGATCTCTGATGCCTTCTCTACAACCATCCCTTGTCAGCACAGGAGTGATGAGGAGGAACCCCTTATTTCTGAGAGCACACACACCAGTGGTGGGTCTGTAGGCCCCTGTGCTGGCCTGGAACTGTCATACAGGTCTTCTTACCTGAGGAAGCGTTTTTTTTTTACTTGTTAGTTTGTACTTATGATCCCAGCATTGGGGGTGGGGGGAGGCAGGCAGAGATAGATGGATCTCTGAGGCTCAATGGCCAGCCAGCTTAGCCTACTTGGAAAAATAAGGGGAGAGAGGGCTACAGAGCTGCTCGGTGGTTAAGAACTGGCTTCTTCTATTCCAAAGGACCTGGATTTGGTTCCCAGTACTTCCACGACAGCTCACCACTGCATGTGATTCCAGTTCGAGGGCATTCAACACCCTCTTCTGGCCTCTTCAGGCACCAGAATGTGAAGACAAAACACTCTTACACATAAAATAAAAACTTTTAATGAAACAATTTTTAATTAAAATAAAGGCAAATGATACCTGAAAATGACATCTGATGTTATCCTCTGGCCTCTACACACACACATGCACACAGCCACACAAACACATACACTAAAAAGCAAGCAAACAAAAAACCCAGAACAAAAAATATAGGATCCAAGAGCCTATCAGTAAACCAGCCCAGACCCCAAAGACCTAAAGGTCTGGTGCTTGCCACAGCCAGCACCAGCTGAGTTCCTCCCAAAGGTCTGGGGCATGTTCTTGACCTATAAAAGGTCTGCCCTGGGGCCTCTGTTCTCCCTCTTCTAGGCTGGCAAGGCACACAGGCTGAGTGCGGAGGAGCGGGACCAGCTGCTGCCAAATCTGAGGGCTGTGGGGTGGAATGAACTGGAAGGCCGAGATGCCATCTTCAAGCAGTTCCATTTTAAAGACTTCAACAGGGTATGTGGAGCTGGGGCTTGCCAGGCCACACTGTGTTCATGCCATGTCCTGTTAGGCAAGGGGAAAATACATATCCAAGTGACCCACAAAGAAAAGGGCCTTGGACCCTCCCTTCCTTAACTCCAAGCCTTTGAAGGACCGTCCTCCAAAGGGTAGCAAGCACATGTCCTTCTGAAGGCACTTTACTACACAGTAAAGAACTGGAGAATACTAACAGCCTGTGTTATCTGCATCACATGAGGGATGCTGTTACACTATCACAGGCCTCAGAATCGAGCAGAATGTCACAGGGGAGAGGAGTAAAGCTCCAGAAGTCCGTGGAATAAGCTAGGCCATCTCCTGTATCGAGGCCATGACAGGTCTGGGTCTTCCTTCATTTTATCAGGCTTTTGGCTTCATGACACGAGTGGCCCTGCAGGCCGAAAAGTTGGACCACCATCCTGAGTGGTTTAATGTGTACAACAAGGTGAGTGAAGCTGCCCCATCCGCCCCATTCTGTCCTGCCTTGCCCCTGACATCTCAGAACCCCAAGTCTTCCTGACGGTTTGCTCTTGGACCTGACTGTGGGCCCTTCCTCATCAAGTTGATGCCCACTTCTATCTATCCCCTTCCTAGAGCCAACAGAGACTCCTCACAGACAACCAATCTCACTGCTGACAATAAGTGCAAAGAAAAACACTTTAGATGATTGCGGCCAGGCATTATGAAGGCAAAACCCAGGAAGGGAAGCCAAAAGGAAGGGCATACCTGCTGTAAACAGCACCAATGGCTTTAGAGAGCAACAAAATGGAATTCTGTCTGTGCCAGCAGATCAGTCTCAGGAACAGTTCTACTGAACTGTTTATGAAAACCTGAAGGGTGTGTTTAGGAGCCCACCTTCCATTCTGATTTCAGCCGTCTTTTAAACATGTGTTTAGTGTAGCCTAAGGGCACATGTGTGCTGTACATGTAGAAGTCAGGGGACAACTTGTGGGAGTCTGTTCTCTCCCACTCTATGGACCCTGGAGGTTGAACTCAGGATGTCAGGCCTATTGGCTACTGTCTTTTCCCACTGACCTATCTTGCTAACTGAGGCTTTTTGTTCTTTTTTGCTCCTGATATCTGGCTGTGAATTTGTTATACTATTAGTGAAAGCATGATTTTTGGAAACTGACAAAGGAAAGTGATGTGTACACAGCTTTGCACTTTTCTTAGCGCTGTCAGAACACTGACCAATACTGTCTTCAGGAATGACTGGTGGCAAGCTTCTGTCCTCAGGACTTCCCGTGACTGACTGGCTGTTACCCTGCAGTCCCTGGTAGACCTGAGCACACAGCTCATGCCTCTTGCTCTTCCTGGAAGGGCACTTGCCTGCACCTGAACTTCTGGTTTTCTCTCACTCAGGTCCATATCACCTTGAGCACCCATGAGTGTGCTGGTCTTTCAGAACGGGACATAAACCTGGCCAGCTTCATCGAGCAAGTCGCTGTGTCTATGACATAGATCTGCCCTTTTCATATTTCCTGGGGAAGAGTGACCCAACAAGGAACCTAAGGAGGAAGCGGGAGGCTGGCCCTTGGTCCCTGCTGCTGCAAATAACACCACCTCCATTTAGGGATGAATCCCTGTGCAGAAAGATGTAGGTGTCGGTGTCAACAGCAGGAACTGAGACCTTTCCCTGTGTCACTCTCCTCATGAGGACTCTGACATGTCACACTAAGTTGAATAAGGTCTTCCTTTACTCCACAGGCTTCCCAGCAGCAGTAGTGTTCTGTCCAGGCTGTATCTTTCTCCTTTTCTACCCTTTCTAGTTCATTTTTCCAAGTAGCTGTGTTAAAGCATGGCATAAAGTTCAATCTCAGACCCCACAACTAAAACAAGCCCCACTATATTATGGAAATATGCTTTTATGCCTCCAATAAAACTACGTTATCAAATGGTTCAGCTTCTAAAACCCTCTTTTCCAAACAGGTCATGCCACACTAAAATCAATTATATTTAGTTTTTAGGGTTTTGATTTGGTTTCTCAAGACAGGGTCTCACTGTGTAGCCCTGGCTGTCCTGGCATTCAAACTCAGAGAAATCAGCCAGCCTCTGCCTCCTGGATGCTGGGATTAAAGGTACACACCACCATCTCCTGGGCAAACCATGTGTGGTTTTGAAGAGTTTGTTCTGTTTTTTTGTCTGGGATCAAACCCAGGGCTTTGCACATGCTTGGCCAACATGAATGATCTCACTAAGGCCATAAGCCTGTCCCCAAGCCTTACACCTCAGAGACCAGACTGCCGATGGCATGAGGAATAGGGCAATGTGTGCACATAGCATGCGAACCTACATCTAGAAAGTCAGTATGCAACCACGATTTTCTTCCTTCTGCTGTCATGGCTAATTTTGTATGAATGAACCTAGATATGCCATGAGGTACCAGATTCTGGGTGTGTTGGGGCAGGGAGGTTCTGGGTGAGGTTAGGCTTTGAATTGGTCCTTAGTAAAGCAGATTGCTGTAATACAGGTGAGCTTCGTTCAATCAGCTGAAGGCTTATATTCAGCAAAAAGGCTGCCTATCCTTCACAAAGAACTGTGGACTCCTGTTTGAGCTGGGATTATTAGTACTTTCCTGACTTCATGGGTCTTGAGCTCTAGGCTGGAACTGCTCCTCTAGCTAGCCAACTTGGCTTTCATTATCATTGGAACTAGTTCTTTACCCAGAGTCCCCTTCTGTATATACTGGTCATTTCTAATACACTGCCTAATATACTGGCCTACATCAGAGACCAACAACATCTTAAGACTGACAGCTTCTGCAATTCTCCGTCTTAGCAAAGGGCTTACGTGCTTTTTCTCTACAGGGAGGACAAGGTAGTATAGGTATTGATGGGCTATTTCCTACTGGAGCAGTTAGAGGCAGTATATACAGGTCAGGTCCCTGGCTAGAAATGCACAAGAGTAGAAAATGCTCAAGTAACAAAATAGTTAAGAATGGAAGCCAAGCTCAATCTCATCTATACCCACATGTATGCTGTAAGACACCCAGAGCAGGAGACAGAGCAGCTGTCCCACTGTAGTCCTCACCTATGACTTGGTCTGGAGCCTTGTCAGTCTAGGTAAACTGGATCCTCCCGGGGTCAGAAGAGGCAGAGGGTGGTAATGAAAAATGAGCATGCAGTTGGGAGGGCTGCTGGGCCCATGCTGGTAATGAAACGGCAATCTGTCTGCACTACCCAGTCTCAGACGGTGGCATCATCTATTCCTTCAGACAACGTTCCCAAGTGTGCTTAGATCCAACAACTGAGGACATGGGATAAAAAGATAGAAAACATGGAAGATGGGCTATGTTGTTAATGGATCTGGATTTGAAAATGCCCACTTAGGCTCCAAATCTGTATGAGGCACATCTATCCACAAGTGACAGGCAACAGCTTTTAGAAACTAGTTTTATTCCCAGCCAACCCAGGTCACTGAAGTTCTCGGGGAGGACATTAGACAGAGAAGGGGTAAAATGACAGTCATATGCAACATGCAACCATTACAAGTGGAAGGAAAGCCTGAATCTCCACAGCAAGAAAAGGCTGTCAACCTGGGCCTGATGGCACAGGCCTGGAATCCACCTACCTGGGAGGCTGAGACAAGAGAACCAAAAATTCAAACCCAGTCTGGACAACTGAGTGAGAATCTACCTCAAAACTAAAAATACAAAATAAAAAAGGGCTGGCGACACAGCTTAGTGGTAGGACATCTACCCACTGTGCATAAATAAGGCCCTGAGTTCAATACCCAGTATCCCCGGGGGGGGGGGGCGTGACACTGTGTCAAAGCTGGACTTTTACCCACCCAGGCTATAATTAGTGGCTATCAGAGTAGGTCTGCCATCGATTCTGTCACCGTTGTGTGTGGCTGAGGCAACTCAATTCCATCAGGAACCACAACAAAGACAAAAAGGGATGCAGCCATTAGTGTCCCAGCTGTTCTTTAAGTTCAGCCAGGTCTGCCCAGGGTGGATTGGTGATCAATCACCGATCATCTTCAAGTGTACTGGAGACAGTCTTAGAGTTTTCTGGTGACCAGGGATCTGGGTCAATTGTTAAGAGTGTTTGAAAGCTTGTTGATGTTAAAGCCAGGCTACTTGAACCACAGGAAGCTTCTCTTCCTTATTAAGAAGAGAATGTGACACCAGCACTCATTCATTATCCAGGAGTGTTATAGACCCCCAAACCAAATGATGGGCTTTTGAGGGGCCAGACAGAGGGACCACCCAGATGGCTAATCAGTGTGTTCTGGTACAAGTGGGTAGAGAAGAAGTCATCACCAAGGTCCTAGGGAACTATGGATCTCCCAGGAACGATATAACCACAGTTCCTGGAGACAACAGTCCATACTGAAGTGTCTAGACATGATAGGACACTTCTGTAGGTATGTCAATTTCACCACCAAGGATGGGGTGTGTGTGGCAGGGTGGGGTTGGGATGAGGGACTGCTCACCAGTTTCCCATTCGGCAACTGCTGTATTTGTGGTCTGTCTAAAATGAATGCAACCATCCAATGATTACAGTTTGGTATATTTAATAATTCAATTGTTTTTTAAGAGTTATTGTTGCAGTCAGGAAAGGGCATGGAGATGATGGGGGAGGTTAGAGAAGACAAAACAGCTTTCAAAGAGGCAAGTACCATTTTCCAAATATAAAACTGGTAATATTAAAAGTGACATGGCAGTATATTCACAGTAATAACTATAACTGATACAGAAACAAGACAGTATAGTGTTTGCAGAAGCTACTGTGGCGCCTACTAAGCCACATGATACTAGGCATCCTACCCACCCGACACTGGCTAGGCTTGGCATGGACACGCAAAGAACAAGCACAATGAAAGCCTGAAGTCACACTAAAGTTCCTAATCATAAAGTAGCTGCAGCAGGTCCCCCTGGAAAACACATCAGCCCACACCAGTGCTGTCACAAAGGAAGGGAGTGGACAGCTCCTGGTTCTTCTGAGACTACAGACCTGTGTCTCCCGTTTAGGCACTGGCAAGCCAGTGGTGCCTGCTGGGTGGTCCCTGGTCCTCTCCAGCATGATGTACTGTAGACCCAGAGATGAGCCCTGTACGCTCTAACCACTGAAGTGAGTGCCTGAGCTCAGCAACTCAGCCTCTTTCTGACACACGACAGCACCAAGCATCCCTGGGCCCCACAGTGCCATGCAGAGCACACTTGCCCTGCAACGAGCCAGCTACTAGCAACTATGGGGTGAGAACAGCATTGGGGAACACGTCCCAGCCTGGTGGTCTGGCTCTCCCAGCCAGCAACACTGAGGCTGAATACTCAGGAATCCCTGAGAAGGGGAGGGGACAGAGCAAGCTCCTGCTGACTTGTTCTACACACAGACACACCTCAAAGACTGGTCCATTTCTTCCAGGGCCTGGGTGAGGAGTAAGTTTACACTCATAGCTGGGGAGAAAGGCACATAGTATGACCATCAGAGCAGGACGGGGGCTCAGCCTACATGAGAGGCTTCCCCTGAAAAGGGGAAGCAAGTGGGAAGTTAGCATAGGGGTTGGTCCTGTCCTGTATGACTCTGGGCAAGCAGTATTATGAAGGAATTCCAGGCCCCAGGAGTAATGGCTGCAGCCATGCCTTTCTCCTCCAAAATGCCTCTTTCATCCTATGCTGCTTCCTTCCATTCAGCAGGGGCTGAGGAACATCTAGTACCCGAAGCTAAATGCCATTGTACCTTTGGAAGCTGAATAAAGGGGAGGGGGCAGGAAGAAAACGGTGGTGGAGAAAGTGTCCCCTGCACGTCTTCACAGCCACTGAGGAAAGTCAAGGACACTTGGGGAGTGTTTCCTTCAACAAAAACAGATTATCCTTACATGATCGATTAAGGCAATGGAAGGGGAGGCCACCCCCACATGTGCATGCAGGTGCTTACCTGTACTATTCAAGAAAACATAGGAAAGGGTCTAGTTTCGGATCATCAGGCCCAGGAGAGGGCTTGGGTGTGATCTACCCCTGCTCCAGGGAGGCAGCACCACAGCCAGAAAGCCCTAGACTCTCACCCTACAGAGATAAGAACAAACAAGGGGAGTCTCACTGCCAACAGGCTTCTCCAAAGATGGGAGCAATCACGTCACGCACAGAGACAAAGGAGCACTCAAGCCCTGCTAGGGAAGCATGCTCCAGCTATGCCAGACAGCTCAATGGCCTGGCCAACCTGTGCTTGGAAAAGTCAGCAAGCCGCAGAGAAAGTGACCCTGAGAGACAAATGACATCTCCTGAAGCAGAGGCTGGAGTCCCCTCCTGCTTGGGGTGTAAGCAAACCACCTGGGGGACACAGTACATAAATGCCTCCTGCCTGACAGCCACAACATTCTTGCTATCTCACACTTTACCTAAGCAATCAGGACAGGTCAGAGTCAGCACACAATGATTAAGTGAGGATGATACCAAAGACGTTAGAGAAGAATATGGTTACAACAATTTCAAGGGTAACATTTATAACCAGGGCAGACTTATTATGCAGTGGAATCCTTCAGGGTCTTCAAATTAAAAGCCACAAAAGGAAACAAAAGGAGTCCTGAGGCTGAAGCTATCTCAAGGTTTATCATATTGTGCTCTGCGGAGCAGGTCCAGACGTCAAGAGGTGTGTGGCCTGCTCCAAATGCCAAGAGCCTTCTGAAGGCCTGAAGCTCCATGGAACTAACAAGGGTCAAAGTTCAGCGGGGCTTTGGAGAACCATTCATCTGGCTTCCCTGAGTCACCGGGTCCGTACTATAAAGGCTGTCCAAGAAGACGGTGGATATTTCTGTAACCAGATTCCTGTCAATGGTTGCCTGGGCCATGCCGTAGATGGCACCCTGCAAATCCAACCAAGGACATATTATTAGTGATACAAATGTAGCCACCATTCATATGCACCCAGCACCCATTCCTAGCCTAGGCATCCTATCCTTCCATCATAAAAGCAGCTGCCATGCCTTGGTTTTCATAGGTACTTTCCAGCCTGCCTTTCCAAGAAAAAGAACTACTATATGGTATTTACGGTCACACACACCCCCCTCCCCCCAAGTGCTCACAGCCTCTTCCTTTGTCAAAAGTTTCTTTATAAGCAGACAGGATGAGAGCTCCCCGGCTTCATTCAGCAGCTGCTGGTTCCTACCTCATCTGAGAGACCCAACAAGAAGGGTGGGGACCAGCAGCAACATATTAACTGCTGAGGAGAGCTTGCATGCACTGAACATGGGCAGAAGCAGACTCCAAACAGTCTGACTACTTCAGGTTCCCACACAACTCCTCATATTTCTAAGTGGGGATGCCCTGGTATCCTTACCATTCCTGTGGTCTTGGCTTTAGGGTTCTTCATGATTTGTGTGACCGATTCCCGGATATCCTTTAGGAATTGGATGGCCACCCGCTTCCGAGTATGTACTAATGTGATGCAGAAGTGAATGCTGCGGAAGAGAGAGAGTGCAGGGACAGACTCTGAAATAAAGCCAGCCCAGTGAAGGGGCACACTGGCTGACTCTCCCAACTGCCGCTGTTTCCAGTCCACGGGTGTTTAAGTGAGAAGATCAGGGTTTACAGCATGACCAAGAACCACCTAACCAAAATGAACACAGCTGGCTGCTCTGTCCTGTCCCCATCCCACAAACTGTCAATAGTGGCTCCTTAAATCATGTGTTCAAGCAATGAAGACTAAGAGGGTAAGCCTTGATGGGGAGAAAACCACAGAGCTGAGACTTGAAGGACTTCGATGCTCTTAAGAAACCCTAGCTCACTCTGGGCAAATATGGGGTCAGCAATGATTGTAACCTGTGGAAGGGAGGCCGTAGATACGAGTACAAGCAGCCTGCATGATCAGAAACCTTTTACAGGGCTTTGCATGAAATAAAATTTACTTAGAGAAGCCAACTGACAGCTCTGGACAAGATGGACCATAGACTACAGAGGCCAGAGAAAGAACAGAGGGAACCCTGACAAGTGACGACTTGCCTCAGGAGGTTGGCAGCTAGTTCTACTAGAACATAAAGCAAAGCACTTTGCTCCTTCTGCGATGAACTCCAATTGCTATCAATGTGCTGGGCTCTAGAAGCTAAACTCTGTATATCAGGTTACCTTTCTACCTCAGCTCTGAAGGTCATGAAATGAAGGGAGGGACATAGGCTTTAAACATATCTTTTTTGAGCCAGGTGGTGGCAGCACACACCTTCAATCCTAGCACTTGGGAGGCAGAGGCAGGTGAGTTTGAGGCCAGACTGATCTAGAGTGAGTTCCAAGACAACTAGGGCTATTCCATAGAGAAACCCTGTCTCAACAACCCTGACCCCTAAAAGCACAACATACCTTTTTGGGAACTGCAAGTAGTTAAAATTCCACCCCTTGGCAGCCATCATATTAGATAGTCGGTAGATGTCAAAGTCATGGGAGCCCAGAGCAATAACTGACAGTTGAGGGTCCCCAAAAATGAAGATGTTTTTGATGTTTTCTAGTCTAAAAAGAAGCACATGAAAAAAAAAGTTGAGCTATAACACCTTATCTCAGTTGATAAACACAACCTACTCTCCTGGGATTTTAGTCTTCTTTTCTACACCAGAGGCCAGGCTGGGATGGGTGATTCTTATGGAGATCAAAATCCCAGACAGAATATTAGAAATGTTCCAAGGCCTAAACTCTGTCCAAAACCACTGGCTTCTCCCATCTACCCTACTCCCAAGTCATAACACAGAATCCAAGTGTGCCCTCCCCCTAAGCACATTGAGTAAGGCGCTGGCCTAAACCAAGTTTCTCAGGAGGCGGTAAGAAAAGTGTAGGCACCCAGGTACAGAGATGCCTTGTGCCAACTAGGACAAAGAGCAAGAGACAAAGCAGAACCCTGTTCCCCACACATACTCTGACTTGAGGAAGCGAGCAGTTTTGATGATCTGTTTGGTAGCTTCCACATAGCCGTTCTCACCAAAGTGCATCAAGGTGGCCCAACAGGCTGCAATGATGCCACCAGGCCGTGAGCCAGCCATACTTGGAGATGCGTAGATGCCACCTTGCCAATCTGCACCAACAAAGAACTGGTATCTCCTGTATTTCTCGTCAGAGTACAACACCACTGATGAACCTTTGGGAGCATAGCCGTACTGAGGGAAGAAGCAAAGAGGTCAAGCGTGTGATTGTGTCTGACAACTCTATCCACACTCCACACACAGTAAAACCTACTTTCTCATGGGAGCTCTGTGATGCTTCCCATTCAGGTAAGGTTCATATTTAACAGTGTAAACAGGTAGAAAGAACTAGAAGGATGGGTTCCACATTTTCTTTGTTAGGGGGTGAAGAATCTGAGATCCAAGAAAAAATTAAGACTCAGTTTCCTCCACCTTTGACTCAGCCTTTGGTTTTCCTTAAAATCTTTCTCTGGAAGCCTGAGCATACCTACAGTTCCAGCACTTGGGAGGCGGAGGGAGGAGGATCAGGAATTCAAGGCCATCTTTGACTACATAGTTTCAAGCCAGCCAGGGCTATATAAATACCTTGTCTTAACAATAAAACAAAATCTTCCTCTGAGACAGCATTTAAGTATGAAAACAAGGATAAATTTCCAGTAAAAGCCAGGAAAAGATATGGAACCAAGTCACTTGGAAGCTCAAATTATTATCTGATCTGATTCTCATCTCTTTTGCTAAACATTACACTTTTTTCAAAGAATGTACTGGATGTTCCGAACTTGCAAGACACTGTGCAACTCGATTCCTCCTAGTGAACTCAGCACAGCTAGTGCAAGTCTCACTCCCAGACCCACATAGAAGTGGACAGTTAGAGGGGAAAAAGAGACAGGAGTTGTCTGGGTGGTAAAGCAGATAGACTGTAATTAAAATTTTATTGTAGATCATTAAGAGTCTGAAAAACAAGTCTTCACTATGATGTAGTTTAAAACAATCTCTGGAAATATAACAAAACAAGGCACACATCCCTAAAGTCATTGAGATTTTTTTCTACATCTGGATATACTTCCAAGAATTTCCAACTAAAATGGATTTCATCTCAGCCTGCCAAGGGTCTCGAGCACAGACACAGCAAACAGGTAAACCAGTTGCTCCTGAACACAAAAGGTTTATTTATATTTATATTAGCGTACTGTCACTTAGGCTCAGGAACCCCAGGATCAATCCTCACCATCTTCAATGACCTCAAGACTTCAGAGATTTTGTATACAGTCAGTTGACAGGGAAATTCTTAGCCCAATATGAGCAAAGGCAGGGGCTACTTTTCCCAGAACCTTGTCCCCTCCACACTGTAACCAACACCTGACAGCTAACCTGATGACAGAAGAACTTGTCCCCTCCACACTGTAACCAACACCTGACAGCTAACCTGATGACAAAAGAACTTGTCCCCTCCACACTGCAACCAACACCTGACAGCTAACCTGATGGCAGATGAAAGTCAAATTTTATTTTATAAGTTGGTAAGTGTGGTAGTTTGAATAAAAACGACCCCAGAGCCTCATAGGGAATGGCACTATGGGGAGGTGTGGCCTTCTTGGAATAGGTGTGATGTTGTTGAGGAAGCATTACTGGGGGTGGGGGTTGAGATCTTAGATGCTCAAGCCAGGTCTAGTGTGACATTCTCTTTCTGCTGCCTGCAGATTCAGATGTAGAACTCTCAGCACCATATCTGTCTGCATGCCACCATGCTTCTCACCATGATAATGGAGTAACCTTCTGAACTGTAGGCCAGCCTCAATTACATGTTTTCCTTCATGAGAGTTGCCGTGGTCATGGTGTCTCTTCACAGCAATAGAAACCCTAACTAAGATAGTATGTGCGTGGCAAGACTAATGTTTCAGTCAACTCTTTTTTGTGGAGAATACTATAATCACCAAGTGTCAGCAACTGGTGACTTCCGTAGCTCACCTTATGAGTATCTGCTGAAATGCTGGTCACACCTTTTACCCGGAAATCAAACGGTTTCTTCAGTGGGTACCCTGCTTTCTCCATGAAAACAATAAGGAAGCCCCCCAGACAAGCATCCACATGAAAAGGGATTTTATATTTGACAGCCAGCTAGTTAAAAAAGAACACATGAGAATATAAGTAAACACTTAGCAGGATATGGGTAAAAGCATGGGCTACTCTGAACTACATCCCATAGGCATTAAAAAGTGGTTATATATTTACATATTTAAAGACACTGTCTCATGTATCCCAGCTTGGCCCTGAATGTGATACTTAGCCCATGGAAAAACCTTTAACTTTTCTGATCCTTCTGCCTGAGATGACTAGCATATGCTCCCATGCCCAGTTTTATGGGGTGCTGAAGATCAAAGTCAGGACTTCCTACTAACCTGGAGTGCACTCTACCAACTGATCCACATCCCAGACCCCAAATGGTCGTTTTTAATATTTTAAAACAAAGTTTATATTTAGTCTTCAAAAGAGTTCATCTGAAATGTATTTCATGTAGTTTGTATTTAAATATGCCTTGGCCTCAAGTTGCCCCTACCATCATGTGAGAAAATAGCAGAGCTCAGATTTAATAGCCTCTAGAGGGGAAGGTCTTACTTCAGTCATTATATGGTGGCCACGCTCCTAATGGCAGACTACTTCCTGGTAGGAATCTAAGAGTCAGAGGCTCCCAAAGGAAGTGCAAGGGTTTGCCTTAGGGTTGATGAGCACTAGCAATCCCTGCTGTGTTCAAATCTAAAATGAGAACTCCTTCTCTTCACAAAGCCCTGCATCATCACATCTATTCCAAGTACTAATTGGCACAGCCTGGATTTCTCACCTTGGCCACTTCAGGGATAGGATCTATCACGCCATGAGGAAACTGTGGGGCAGAGCAGACCAGCATAGCTGTGTTCCTGGAGATGGCTCTTCTCATTGCCTATGGATCGAAAGGTAAGAGGACAGTTTTAGTCTTTTGCTGTAAGGACAATAGGGACCACTGGCTCAGAGTCCAGGTTCCTAGGTGCCTCCTCTGTCCTGCACCCTGGGAAGACTGCCTTCCACTAAGGAGGGTACACACCAGTCCACATGGAAATGCTGCCTGAGAGCAATGCAACCACTATGGAAACAGAAACAATACTGAGCTAGGAGGCAAAGGAGCCAACTGTGCGACCCAGCCCCACAATCTACCGGTGATGATTTAGTAAAAACCTGACTTGCAATAAATGAAAAGTTCCTCCTCACATACATGAGACATAAAAACGTGTTCAGGTCTGTGAAAGGAATGTCAAGGCAAGTTCATCCATGCTCACTTTACAAATAAAGCAAAGAAAGTAAAGTGTTGCAAGTAAAATATGGCTCTCCACCACTAGGGACCAGATCAACCACCTCTTAGCACTCAGAAATGTAGCTGTCTGTCACACTGCTGGTCTTGTTTCTGCTCTGGCTGCTCTAGTCTGAGCAGGGGAGTCCATCTGTGTGGTATAGCTAGAGAGGTGGTCGGTGTGACATTCTGCCCCTTGAACCTTCAGAGGACTCACCCGCACATCCACCTCCATGTTCTTGTCCTGTGCAACACGTACAATCTTCATTCCAAAATAATGAGCTGCTTTGTCAAATGCGGCATGGGCACTCTGAGGAGCCACACTAGGCAATGGGGAAAGGGCCAATGAAATGTAGAGCACCACAGGATCCAGGAGAACACTGCAGCAACTCAAGTCACCAGTGAAAACCTCTCATCACTTTCCCTCACACTCTCACGCTTGTAATCTCTTGGTATAAACAAAAAGAGCCAGCTGTATTGATTTTCTGCAGACAGATTCTTCCTACTATTTAGGGCTTGAAAAACTAAGCTCTGTCTCTCCTACATGGTTAGTTAGTTTTCCAATAATGTTCAAAGAGAAAACAGTCAAAGATACATATGTGCTCCCAGATATCCCCATTACTCTACTCTGGCCATTACTGATTCCTTTAAGTGAGAAAAGATCTCTACAATGACTAAGGGCCAAGCACCAAATGTTTACATGTAAAGATGATGATGGTAGTCAGGTTTGTTCTCATAGGCAAAGTGAGTCGGTCTGATGACACACAGAACAAAAACTATTTAGCTACCTATGTTTGGAGAAAACAAAAAACACTAGTCTAAAAGGTATAGATAGTAACAGTACCCTGTATAGAAGGTGCTCTAGAGGAATATCAGCCAAGAACCAAAATTATATCCACACCAATAGCAATAATAGTAACTAAACCTAAAAAAAAAAAAAAAATTAAATTCTTCCTTCTAGAAATAGCTCTCAAATGGAAATGTTCCTTCAGAGCACTTGAGGTAGTCTAAAGATACTTCATAAACTACAGTACAAAGACAACTTTCCTTAGGCTCTGGATAAATTAACAACAGAGGACTCAGAGATGTAGTCCTCTACTGTCTCCTCTGGAAAAAGAATGCCATTCTCAACAAGTGTCCACTGTGTTTAAGCTCGTATCACCAACTGCTCCATTAAGGAGACTACTGGATGTGAAGGGATAAGGTAGAGGGGCCAGGAAGAAAAGGTTGGCATTGTAGGAGGGAAAAGCAGCAGAGAAAGACATTGGGCTCAGCTGACACCACACTGCCCTAAACAGATAATACCAGAGGGGAAACAGACACACATACATACATTTCTGGAGTTTTGATCCCCTTCTCTAAGGCCAAGTCTCGATAAGCCTTGCAAGCCATCAGGATGCTTTCTGTGCCCCCAGAAGTCACCTACATAAAGAAAAATAACTGGGAGTAAGTTACGGGTAGGGGTCAAGAGGTACAGCTCGCTTTGACCTTAAAAATGTTGGATGCAGAAACAGACAAGGGAGTGGACACTGCTGCAGGGCAGATGCTGTCCAGAAGGACAGAGACAACAGGGTTACAGGGTGTGCCAGTGTCCAGAAACCAACACTTCTAAAACCTAACCTGATGTTCAGTAAAAATCCTATTAGTATTATCTGAGCTTCAATGATTTCTCAACAAGCTGAAGGCTACTGCACTGCGCTAGAAGGATCTCATCTTAGACTCAGCATCTGTGAAAAGTCATACACTCTTGGGTTTTTCTTTTCAAAAAGAAAACCCAGAAACCTAAGCAAGTCATTCAGTGTTACTCATTACATCAGCTGATAAGAAGTAAAACTTTCTATATTTTGGATTATACACTAATTATAGCTAAAATGAAGAATGATTATTAAACTTTCCTAACATCTACATACAAGACAAAAATACCACTGGGGATAGAATCCCAGTGGTCAACAGTCATGAAGAAGATTAACTCAAAAAATTAAGTACTTTTTTTTTTAACTCGGGAAGCCTTTCAGGAAACATGTGACCATCCTCCCTAAAATAGCTCATAGAATATGAACACAGATCCCGTGTTTGTACATCCCTACGCTGGAGAAGACAGACGTTAACTCTACAAATCAGAAACAACACCCTGTGGTTTAGCTAAAACCTCAGACTTGTCACATGAGATACCAAGACAGCTGTGTGGAAAGCGAGGAAAGTACCAGGCCTTACACATTTACAAGCCTGACAACGACCTAAGCAAAAACATTTCCTAATTCCTAGTCATCTACATCATGTGTCCTGTCTTCAAGGCAGAAATTTAATTATAAAGTAAGAAAACAGAGGCCACAAGTCACCTGTGTAAATCAACTTCTTTCAAAATATATAAAATGCACTCCAAGGTATGTGTTTAGGAACACAAAACATTTTCTTTCAGATATGGCTAAGCAAGGTGGCATTTATGCAAGCTAGCCAAAGTATCTGTAATCTGATTTTTAGTATGTGAATTTGTGACTGAGGTAAATGAAGTTAATACAGGGAAAGGTATTTTGAAGCAGAAGAAAAAGGCCTGAGAAGTGTTTAAGACCCACAGCTAGGTTCAGTCTACAGATTTCCCTTTAATTTGGCCTGGCCTTCTTCCTTCTCTCAACAGTGAAGAAGCTTTTCACCAAAAGCAGCTCACCAAGAGACACACACAGAAAGAAGCAAAAATAAAAAAAGAAAGAGACTAAGGGGAGGGAGAGAGGGAAACAAGGAAAACATCCTATTGAAATCTAAACACAAGAAGAGACTGGGAACTGGACATCACCCTTTTCCCTGGTCCCCACCACACCACCAAAGAGGATAACTGGAGAGAGACAAGGCTTAACTGCAGCACTATGACAGTCCTTAGGGTTATATTTCTGTGTTAGTATGGGAGACTGATTACTTATTACCCGAAAGAAGTGAGAAAGGAAACAACAGCAACAACCCCAAGGGCTCTGCAATCATCACCCCCAAATAAGGAAAGAGAAATCTATGTAACAAATTTCAAACACTGGCAAAGAAACAGCAGCACACTATAGATACAGAGATAGAACCAAATGGTGCTGAGTCTACCCTGGAAATCAGGGAAGTCAGCAAAGTCTGGGAAAGTCTCATGGCCCTAAGCAACTTTCATAACAAAAAATCTACAAAGCATTAAAATTTATATCCATCACTGAACTAACATTAAGAACTAGCTAAACCCTAAAATAAAGCACAACCCAACTTTCTGGCCAACGCCAGATCTTCTCCTCAAACCCCTGGTGTCTCAACCAGGGGTTTGCCCAAGGCCACAGAGCAACAAGAGACTACAGAAAACCCCAAACTCCCCTTTGTACGACAAATAAACCTCACTGTGTGGAAGAAATGTGACAATGGGGTTAAGAAAAGCACTTTAAGAAATGATGCTAAAATCACAGCGCTAGGGAGAAGGCAGGAGGTTCAGGAGTTCAAGGTTAACCTCAGCTACAAAGCAGGTTCAAGGCCAGCCTGGGCTATGAGACTCTATCTCAAAATATCAAAAAGAAATGGGGGGGGGTAGATACATAGCAATTAATAGGTATGTGGATGAGTAGGTGAAAAGAGAGGGAGAAAATAGCCAAGTAGAGAGATGTGACAAAATATCTGCTAAACCTACACTGTTCTTTTAAACTGTTCTAGCAACTTTATATATATAGACTTAAAGATTTTTAAAAATATCGAATTGAAGAGAAAAAAATACCTAGAATATATACCAAAATGTTGATACTCGAGATTCCAAAAGTACAAGTTAACATTTTAAAATTGCACTTCCTCTAGATCATTCTATAATAACAATATAATAATCGTACAATAGACTATCTTAAAACTTTTATTACAAGCCACTTACACATCCACAGGAATCTGGTCCCCCATTGAAGAGGGAACAAGCCATCCTTACAATTTCTGCCTCTAACTTGCGTAGTCCAGGGAAGATATCTGGATGCAATGGATTGCTCCAGGCAAACTCTCCATAAGCCTGCAAAGAAACGCAAAGGTAATATAACCAGGCAAGAAATGATGCACTGAATAAGGTTTTCAGGTATTGGGTCCAACAGAAAGAACTGGAAAAAAGGTATGAACTATTCCCCAACTTATAGATCAAAATACAATGGAAGAGACAGACATGTACACAAGTGATTTTACATGTGATAAGGAAGAAACAGAAATGCAGTTAAAAGTACTAAACTGTACCAGGTGGTGGTGGTACGTGGCTTTAATCCCAGCATCTAGGAGGCAGAGGCAGGCAGATCTCTGTGAGTTCAAGACCAGCCTGACCTACAGAGTGAGTTCCAGGACAGCCAGAGATAAACAGAGAAACCCTGTCTAGAAACTATCCCCTCCCCGAAAGTATTAAACTGTAACACCAACATGTCACCTCCCCTTTGAAGTCATACAGCTCTGCCTACAATTTTTAGCTACACAGGTCTAATAAGCCCCTCTGAGGCTCAGTCTCCTCATACGCAAAGGGGACTAATGGTATTATCTTACAGGGAAAATGAACATGAAAACAATGAAACATAAAAAGCAATGACAGTTTGGCAGCCACTGTTGTTGAGTATCTGTATGTGCTAAGAGACCCTGATGAGGGAACTGCTAACATCCTGAGTGCTCTTGAGGTGTTTGATCACAGGAACCCCAAGAGACAATGGAAATCCATCACATGGACAGGAAGGAAAGGCAAGTGGGAGAAGACACACATGTACACAGAAGGTAGGGGATGACTGAAACAAGCCGGAGTTGTATTGTAAATAGACACATAGTCCCTACCTGAGAAGTTGAGCCTCACCTACAGACATAGAAAGTTAAAACACAGCACTACAACCAGGATATTATGCCACAATATAACTAAGTAAAACCTCTAACACTGGGAGATGTGTGTGGTTTCACAGTAACAGACACCAGGCCTGAGAGATCACAACTTTAACTATAATTTCATATAAGAAGTAGCTTTCAAAACTCAGATTGATTACAAATGAAAGAAGCTACAAGCCAGTCTAAAGTCAGGATCATCTTGTGGGGTATGCTTTGAGAACATTAGGATAGAGCAGCTTTGTCCTGACTCCCATCAAACAACATCGGTTCTAGCAAGAAAAATTTCAAATGAAGCCCAGCATAGTAGAACAGACCTTTAGTCCCAGCATCTGGGAGGCAGAGGCAGTAGGATCTCTGTGAGTTTGAAGCAGCCTGGTCTACATAAGTTCAAGGACAGCCAGGGCTATACAGAGACCCTGTCTCAACAAATAAAAACAGTGTCCTCAAATGGCAGGCTCTTTCATTAGAAATATGGCTTCCTCAGAGAACCTAGTAAAGTCCAGAGATATAAATGACATTTCATCTTTTCACAGTCTGAAGATGCATTTGACATTATTATGCATTCATCTGTTTATGTGAAAAGAAACTTCTAAACTGATATGGTTTTATTTCAACAGTAAACTTCCCTTATGTGGTAATATTGCTATTACTATTATTGTCACTATTATTATTATCACAAAAAGGTTAAATGAACTAGGAATGGCACCTATGCACACAAGCACCCAGTGTTTACCTGCACCAGCAGCTCTGTGAGTTTCTGTTCCCCACTGTACACAGCTCCTGAGGCTTTCCCTTCTTGCCAGAAGATATCTGCAGAAAAAGTCAAGTGTCCCTCAGTCAGCAAGCAGGCATCACTGGGAAGACAGGTATTAATATAAACAGGACAGGCAAAACCTTCAGTGCATATGGGTAAAAAAAATTCAGAAGCAGACATATTGCTCAGCACTTAAAAATATGTATTCTCTTGCAGAGGACCAGAGTCTGGATCCCAGTGCCCACATCAAGCAATTCACAACTACCTGTATCTCCAGTTCTAGGCAACCCAATGCCTTCTCCTAGCTTCCGAGGGGATCTGCCCTCAAGTACATATATTCCCACACAGACACACCCATACATATAATTAAACATATGTATTTTTAGAAAGAGTAAAAGAATAAGTTGAGTAGAAATTCATGCTATTCTTATATTAAAAACAAAAAAATTAATAATGATTTACCACAGCAAAATAGAGATGAAAGGTCAGGTATTAACTGTGGGAAAAGATAGGAACTGCATCAAGGAATGATGCCGATAGACAGTAGTGCTGTCCTCACCTAACAGCTACATTCTCTTAACATAAAAGCTGCCCTCTGCCTCCATGTACTTCCTGTTTTCCATATGACCCATTCCTGTGGTAGCGTGACCACCCCCTCGTTTCCCCATGCAGTCACAGGAAGCGTAGGAACTGCTATAAGCAAATGTACAGGTACAGCTCTTCTTCCCACAGCCACGTGAGGATCCAGTTTGACTTTCTTCTCTTACAGGTATGGCTGTGTATCACACACGCCACCATGCTTAAGGATAGACAGGATGCATGGTTTCACATACTGCCCTTTAACTATTTCAAAGAATATGGAAGCGTTATGACATAAGAAACAAGGAAGGAAGACAGCAACGTACCCTGAAAAACACGGAAACATAGACAATGCAGGCCCCAGGGTTGCTAACTCCTGTTCCATATCACTCATCCTAGAACAGGAATGCTCAATCTTTTAACGTTATAATATGGCACTGTCATCTACATACATGTTGAGTCTCATTTACAACTATGTTGGGAAACATATTTCTATGGGCTACAGGTTAGACATACTTGTCCCAGACCATATGTAATCCTGTACCATACAATACAATATCAAGAAATTTATATATATCAATTAGAAACTTTAATGGCTGTTTGTCAAAAAGCAATTTGAATTGGGCCCCAGAATAGAAAAATAAATATGAGTAGAAAAAATGATTAAATAGGATTTGTTCCTAGTTCATACTGCTATACTAGTGTTATTTTTCTACTTCTAACAAATGTAATAATGTGCTTTACAATTAGGGTGAGGAACACACAGGGAATTGCTATACCACTTTTGCTACTTGTTTGTAAATTTAAAATGTCAAACTAAAAGCCTTGTTTGAACGATGTTGCCCAGTTGGTAAGCACTTGATTGGCATGCCCTGAGCCATAGGTTCCATGCTAGCACTGCATAAACTGGGCACAGTGACACATCTGACAATCCAAGCTCATGGGAAGCGGTAACAAGTAGATCAAATATTCCAGGTCATCCTCAGCTCTGTAAGACCCTGTTTCAAAAGCCAAGAGGCTTACTTTGTGAAGTCTTACCTACAACAGACATGTATGTGTTATGTTAATAACGGCAGCAGTAATACTTAACACTTATTGAACAACTGATATATGACATATGCCAGGTCCTACGTGTTCCCATGTACGAGTTCCTTTAATCTCTTATTCCAGCTCCTAGGGAAGTAGAGACTGTAAGGATAAGCTGGAGCACACAGAAGGGAAATATCTCTCCCAAGGACATAGTAAAGTTGAAAATCCAGGCATTTGTGAACCTGAGTGGTTCTCAGGCTATGCTTCTGAACATAAGTATATGTTCTTGAACATGGTATGTGCCAATGCATACAGAAGACCAATATGCACTTGTATCGCTCAATAGGTATAAACAAATACATACCCATACAGTTCATTGTCCATTCCTCTATCCACCTCCCTATTTCTTTCTTTCTTTTTTTTTTTTTTAATTAAATTTTAAAAACTTTTATGTTATGGATATTCTGCCTGCATGTATGTCTATGCGCCCATGTGTATGCCTATGCCAGAGAGGCCAGAAGAGAGAACTGGATCCACTGGAACTAGATTTATAGATAGTTGTGAGCCACCAGGAGGGTACTGGGAACTGAACCCCAGGCCTCTGGGAGAGCAGCCAGTGCTCTTAAGCACTAACCCATCTCTCTAGCCCCTGCCTACCTGTCTCTATCATCTGTGTTCAACATTTTTGAATTTTTAAATTTTCCTAATTTTTTGAAAAAGTATCTATATAAGCCCTAGCTGGCCTGGGCTGGTCTTGGGCTTGCAGAATCCTCCTATCTCAACCTCATAAGTATTAGAATTAGGGGCAAACCACCCAGCTCTGTGCTCATCTTTCAATGGTGGAGTTACAGCAAATGTTTTTAGTAATCTACTGTGCTTTGAAACAGGTATCATAATTTTGATAGAAATCTTATCTAATCTGTAATATGAAACCTGATCTTTAAGGTAGGGAATGGGTCCTCCAGTAATGTGATCCTTAACCTATGTCAACACTGGCCAATGACAAGGACAGAGGCAGAACCCCTGGGCCAAGGCTTACCCATGGAACTGTACTCCTTGAGTTTCTCCAGAACCTCAGCCGTGCTCAGGCCCTGAGCAGGTAGAGTTTTCACATACTCTTTATCCATCTTCAGGAATGGCATGTGCTTGACAACATCTTTCTTGGTCTTATTCAACCGTTCTTCGATCTCCAAGGATAAAAAAAAAAGTTAACTAGAAGGTAAAAGAGTGAAGTACAGAGTGGAAAGGCTGTCTCTGAGACCCAGCCCAACACCAGGGACTGCATATGCATAGGTGCTACAAAATTAGAAGGGGTTTATTTTTTATTTTTATTTTTTTTTAAGGAAAATGAACATTGTATCTGTTTAGCCAGCCAGTGTGTACAATGCCTCTTGGAAGTTTAAAAAGCCAGCTTTCCTTCTAGAAGCCAAAGATGCATTACATCTCCCCTTTTGCCTGTTGTGATGACTTCACCAACTCTGCACTGCACTTGGTCTGAACTGGCTTCAGTCAGCACTAGCCTGAGTACAGCAACATTAGACCTTTGTTTCTGTGTTGTCAACAGCAACACTGTGATGGACAGTCATAAAATAGGCCAAGTTACAGTAAAAGGAGATCCTAGCTGTTTCGTAATTGATGAATAACTTCAGCAGACACCTACAAACCCCAAGCATGGAGATCCACAAAGTTCCCAAGGTACCCACACAGACCTAAGAATTGCCACGACGAAGTTGCTCTGGGCAGCTTGACCCTTCTGACCCAGAAATGCTAGGAGGAACTAAGGTCCTTTCTGCCATGTAATTTATCAACTATGATTCTTTCCCATCCTCATAGCTACATTTCTTTCACTCATTTACTTACACATTTGTGCAACAAATATCTGCTCAACTAGTACTCCAGGCTAGGATACAGCCATTGAAAAAAACAAAAGATAGCCATGAGATGGAGGTACACACCTTTGATCCCAGCCCTGGAGGTACACACCTTTGATCCCAGCCCTCAAGAGGCAGAGTGGATCTCTGAGTTTGAGGCCAGCCTGGTCTACAAAGTGAGTTCCAGGACAGCCAGAGCTGTTACACAGAGAAAACCTGTCTTGAAAAATCAAAACAAAAACCAAAGCCAAAAGCAAACAAAACAAAACAAAACAAAACAAAAAGCCTTCATCTCATGAAGCCTACTTTTAGCAACAGAGACAAAAATCTACAAATGGGGCTCAGGAGTGAACAATAGCAAATTATACACAAAATGGCAGGAGCTGCTCTGTTGAGACTGCAGTGAAGAGTGTGGAGAGAAGCGCTATATGCTGCAATCAATCATATGCTACAGTGCTGTGGCTTCAGCAGCATAATCAATAAAAATCTAATGCCAAAGCTCTGACACCAGAGATCTGGCCACGGATGATTATAATATGGAGGGTCTTCTTACATGCAGCTCTAGTGAAGCCACAGGAAAGCTACTCCTTTAGAGCATGTCAGCACTGCAGGCAGCAGACAACTGGACAATGTTGAGGCATGCTATGGACATGGAGGCATTTTTTAAGTCATAAATAGAAGACCATACTGCATGTACAGCAACCATACAACAGGAACAAACTATGAAATAGCTCATGGATAGATTACACTATTTTAAGAAGAAAAATAGAACCCCCCCCCAAAATCCCATTGGGAAGTACATTAAAAAGCACAGCATGTTCTTTCCATTCCCAATTCTTGCATCCATTATAAAATTCATTTTTTATAAATTTCTAATTTTTATGTTTACATATAAATGTATATACTATATAAAATGTTATATCTAAACTTTTTATAAAATTATAAAACACAAATGTTATGTTTATTTGCTTTCTATCTTTTCTATAAAAAGCAAGTTCTACAAGAGGAAGGACTTGCTGCTGTACAACTAGCAAAACAGTAAAAACAACTAAGATTGTGAAAATCCACATGTGTACACATACAATAACTTCCTGTCTCTAAGCCTCAGAAAATGCTTCTGAAAAATGAAGGTACATGGCCTCTAAGGATCTTCAATTCTCTAATTTTATAAATTAAAGAATTCTGGAATCCTGGCATTTATTTATCTCAAAAATTTCAAGGAGCTAGGAATGCACCTCAGCTGTAGAGTGCTTGCCTAGCATGTCCTAGGTCCCATGTTCGAAGACTATTAACCACTGCTGCCGCCATCACCGCCATCTCCGCCACCTCCACCACAGCCACAACCACCACCACCACCACCGCTGCCACCACCGCCACCACCAACAATGACACCACTACTGACAATGATACCATCACTATTACTACCAAACCTCAACAAAGAGACATTTTACTGGCGCTCAGCAGTCAAGTGACTACCTTTCAGTGGTAAGGTCCCAGATTCAACCCACAGTCCCACCACTACCATCACCAAAGAAAGAATGTTTCTCTGGGAATGCAGCTCGGTAGCAGAAAGCTTGCCTTTTCTGTACGAGGTACCTGATTTGATTCCCAACACTGCAAAAATCAATCAATCAGTTAAATCAAATCATTCTTATAACTGAAGGAGAAGATGGAGACATTAAAATCACAAGGAATACTAAAGGGGAGTCCTTCTCTCACTTGTGACACAGCCTATCTTTCACAGTAGCCCCCTTCCCCCCACTCTAGGAGACTCAAAGTGTAGGAAAACCTGAAAAAGTAATGCTGGGAAAAGCCAGAGGGAAGCGAGAGACACAGAATTCACAGGCCTTTGCATGTTGCAAGGAGTCTGTCTGGCTTATCTCCCCCTTGATAACGAGCCCAGCCCTGAGGAGGAATATTTTATCCCAGTGTGAGTGATAACAAAGAGGACACAGTGAAGAGAGCACTGTACTGTAAAGAGGGGCAAAGAGCAAGAAGATGGTCGTTATCTCTCTTAACTTTCCAACCCTGGAATCAGGAGCTATCGCCAGAGGCCTCCTGTCTTGTGAATATAGTTTCCCTGGGACCAACAGAGTCAAGAATGTTTCCTGTCTGGTGCTTCACAGAAAATTTGCTAACCTATGATGTAATCCCCAGATGAGTATATAAATTCAGTCCAGCCAAACACTGTTCTAAAGCACAGTTGAGACTTCTTTCAGTGGATGTCAAGTTGTTCCTTAACAGACTCCTCATCTCTCCCTTGGAGAAAGTGAGGTTTCCATGGGGCCATCCATACTGTGCAGTTGGAAGTGTTTTACAGCCACCTAGCCTCCATCCATAGATGCCAGGAGCCTGTCATTGGAGTTGTCACAACCTAATCAGTTTTCAAACACTGTCAAATGCCCCATAAGTTTGGGGGACAAAAATCCCTCCTCGTCCTTGAGAATATTGATCCAGCAACAGGAAGAGGCATGCCAAACAGGGAAAGACCCACACAGACTGTACCTACCTTGCGTCCAATATATGGCATCTTCCTTATTAGCTTAAATAATTTCTTTTTAAACCGTGACCACAAACCTACAAGAAACAAATAGTTCTATTTATCACATGAAATTCCATGGATATAACCTACTGTCAACAGACAACAACCATTCAGTTGTTTCTTACCACCTCACTTCCTCCAGAGGGAAAGTTTCTTTTAACTTTTAAGTAACATACATATGTAACCCAAAATTTCAATAAATATGCACATGTGATAATGTTTCTTCACCTTCATTTCCCTCCACCCAGACCTCATCCCACCCTTACATAAGTCCTTTGTTTCCAGCATACACTTCTAAAATTTGATGTATTGACCAGTACAGGAAAGAAAAATTCCCATTTATTTCTCTCTTTTCCTGAAGACGCAGTTGTTTTGCCCTCAGAAATATTAAAGATTCTAATCCCTTACTCGTTCCTTTCTGTATGTATAAGGTATAAGCAGACGTGTGCTGGCGCTCATCTGTGTGCCAGTGGTGTGCCGGCGTACACGCACACATGCACCCATTAAAGGAAAGTTTCATAATCCATTTAATCTTCTTACTGAAGTACAAGGACACATAGGTAATTTTTGCTGTTACAAACCATGTTAAAAATAAATAATTTTTAAGACACACCATACTGCACACATATTAGTGTTCCCATGTGGTAAATTCCCAGAAGTAGAATTGCCAGACATATTCTATAGTTCTTGACCTTCTCAAGGTTTCCAAATGTTCACACGTCTCTCTACCCCCAAAACACATGGTCAACTCATGCTTTTCTTCCAGAACCTATATTCCAGCCTCTCAACAACAATGACCCTAACAACATTTTCTAGACCTAAAAGGAACCTGGAAATCATGGATGCCAGAATCCACTTTGGGGCAGTTATGAAAGACAAAGAATCCTGACCTTGTCAACTACAATAATTATAAATCAACAAGTTGGCAGGCCACTTGTGTATTCACACTGAATACACCTCAACTGATCCTGGAAGCAGCATTTTAAGGCTGGACTAGAAGGCTTTACAGGTTATCTAAGAATGACAGACATAAAAGGTAACAGAAAACCAGAGAATTAGAACTTACTCATTATACAGTTCAGAGCACTGAGAGAGTAGGAGTTAAGTGAAGTCTTCAAGTTTTTAAATCTAGGACCCCCAGGACCCTACCCTGCTTCAAATGCACTGTAGAGATTCTTCTGTTACTCTTTTGCAACTAGGAGAGCCTAGACTGCTTTTATCTGAGTCATGCACTGAATATGAACTTTTGTTGCATTCCTCAGGGACCTGGGTAGGATGACTCCTAAATCGGCCCCACACAGGCATGGCTACTCATCGAGGCCTGCCTGCATTTTTGTTTTACCGTGGTTGCTTTAGGTGGCATAGTCCTTCTACTACTATATCCCATCAACACTGTACATCCCAGTGACAGAATCCCTGAGACCAGACTATAATAAAGCAACAAGAGATTGGAGCTACCCACTTGTGAACACTATTTTGTTTTCAGAATATTTTCTCCTAGACACTGTAACAAACAACTACATCTTTTTATATGAATTAACTATATCCCTTTTTCTACATTAAAGATTCTTCCTCAGTTTGGTGACATATGCCTTTAATCTAAGTACGTGGAAGGCAGAGGCAGGCAGATAGATCTCTGTAAGTTTGAAGCTAGAATGGTCTACAGAATGAGTTCCAGAACAGCCAGAGAAACCCTGTCTCAAAAAACAAAACAAACAAAAGTTCTTCTGCACCAGTGAGATGGCTCAGCGGTAAAAGCACTTGCTGTCTGACTACCTGAATTCAATCTTGGGAACCCAATAAAGGTAGAAAGTGGAAACTGACACTAGAATTTCCTCTGACCATGTGTGCTGTGACACACATCACATATAGCCATATACATAAGTACACACTTCCATAATAAAGATTTTAACTCTCCTTCCTTCTGAGTGTAGCGGCACATGCTTTTAATACTAACCTGGGAGGAGGCAGAGATAGGCAGACCTCTGTGAGTTTGAGGCTAGTCTGGTCTACATAGTGAGTTCTAGGCCAGTCAGGGCCACATGAAACCATGGCTCTAAATAAACATATGAAGTGAAATTTCCTTTAATATTTGGGGGATGGATGGACATGGCACGTGTGGAAGTCAGAGGGCATATTGAGACAGTTTCTTCTTTGCTGTACACTGCAGGGTACACAGGTAGGCTAGCCTGTGGATTTCCAAGAATTTTCCTGTCTTTACTTCCTGTTTTGCCATAGGAATACTGAGATTACAGACACATGGTACTGTACCCTACTTTCTTACATGTGTACTAGAAACTCAAACTCAGATAGCCAGGCTTCACAGCAATGTCTTTACCTGCAGAGCCATAATAAAAACCAACAGTACACAGGAGTAAACTATGAGCTCATATTCCTGTCAGAATTAAGGAAGAACTGGCACCTCAGACACTTTGCTAACCCCACCCCAAGTTCTCACCTCTCCTGACTTCTACCATATGCTCCAGAATTACCCTCACTACACTCAGGAGGAGATCAGAGTTTAAAGGTCAGTCAGATTTAACACTAGGCTAGATTTCAGATTTTCAAGCACACTACACTAAAAATAACTTGATTGTTCTACTATGTAGCACATTTCAATATTATCAAGGGGATAAAGACAATGCCATAATTCCATCAAAATGGTATCTAACCCATTCATCCATCCTTCCTTTGAAGACAGGGTCTCATATAGTCCAGGATAGCCTGGAATTTGCTATTTAGTCTAACACCCACTCCTACCTGCAGATTCTCCTGCCTCAGCCTCCTGAGTGTTAAGATTTCAGGCATGAGCTACACTGTCTAGCTTTGGAAAAACATTCTTATCATGTTCAACATTCCTTTTTGAAGTTACAAAAACCAGTGTGGGTGTATGTGGCAAGCCAAATGAAACTGTCAATGCCTGTCTAGTTTTAGCCTACAAAAACTCCATCTTTCTGCTTTAATCAAATTCAGATTAGAAAAACAGGCAGTTGTGTGATGGTTAAGCTTGATTGCCAGCTCCTTTGTGTCTGGAATCAATTAAGAGACATGCCTCTGTCAGGTCATTTCCAGGAAGGATTAGCTCAGGGAGAAGAACCTCTCCCAGGGTGGGCCACACCTTCAGGAGCCCAAATAGGATGCTTTTGCTGCCATCCTTCCCAGCCACTGCAACCTACTGTTTTTGGCCTTCCAAGGCAGACTAAGGCCAGTGGCTCTCATGAGTCCTTTAGGCAGGCCTTTAGGCACAAGATTGGGATTGCCAATAAACCCAGCTTCAGACTGAACAGCTTCTAGGGTCTCAGACCTGCAATGCCAAGGCAGTCATTATTGTACCTACTCAGTCAATCTAATAGTACCTACTATCATGTAAATTAATCTAATAAAATGAATCTCTTTCATTTTATTTGTCCAGTTTCTCTAGGAACCCTGACTAACATATTGGTATTCTCTAATAGCAAGATTTTAATTGGTCTCAGTGGCTTATCCATATTGTATAAATTCCCTACAATGAGTACAGATTCGTTTTCCAATGAAAATGCATATTAAAAGCTAAAATGACTTGGAGTTGAACCCACAAAGATTTAAATAGCCTATCTTACTAATGTGTTTTGGTAGTTTTCATATGGAGTGTTCAGGGTCAGCAAGTAAGCAGCACCAGAACCCACAAGTTCAGCAAAATGCATGGCTCAGGCAACTGACAACTAAAATATCTAACCACAGAAAACAAAGGTAATAAATGTTAACCAGATCAACTCAGTCATTATATAATGCACACTTACTTCAAAACACTATGTTGTACATAATATTTACAGTTAAATAAATTTTTTAATTTAAAGAAGTAAATGCATATAACTAATTATAACAAATAAGTAAAAATGTCAATGGCTCTAACTTTATGGTGGTTTTAAAACATACAATCTTAAAATAAGTACCCAGAATGGTGATTTTTAGGGGTTAGGGGGAACAGAAAATGGGGACTTTGAACTTTTCTAGTTTATAGTCCAGGCTGACCTCAAACTTACAATCATCTTGCCTTAGTTTTCCAAGACCTGTGAGTTCAAAGTTGAACCACCATGCATTCAGACTAAAGAGGAAATTCTGAAGGTAGAGAATGCAAATGTGAATTAAATGTGAATGCCACTAAACTGTATACTTTAAAATGACTAAAATGAGAGCCTGGTGTATATTCAGTGGTAGAGATCCCAGCAAACTCTTTCCCAAGCCCTTTTTTAAAGTAACATAAGACATGAACATGGTGCATAGACACATAGGTAGGCAAAAATCCACACACATAAACTATAAAACAATTTTAAAAGGTAACATAGATGTATATATAGATGTATATGTACATCTATGTAAAAAGAAAAAAATCCAGCCAGGGGGGTATGCAACTATAATCTCAGCATTCAGGAGGACCACTGCAAGCTACAAGCAAGTCTGGTCTATACAGTGAGACCCTGTGTAGACAAGACAGATGAGATGAAATGGGGGAGGGGAGAAGGGAGAAAAGAAGGAAGAGGGAGAGGAAAGGGGAAGATAGAGTTCATAAATAAATATGATGGGCTCCTTGCCACTGAATCAAACACTTCCTGGGTAAGGAGAACACCTGAATGGACAACTAAGGCTACAGCCACATGTAGACCCTGAGCTGAGATGAAAGGTCAGCCTCCCCAGCAGTGCAGGAGAAAATCTAGTGAGGATGAGGGACAGAAACTGATGACAGTGTGCTGGTGGGTTTTTTTTTTTTTTGTCTTCAAGACAGAGTTTAACCAGTGTTTTAAAAACCGGCAGTGAGCTATAATTTTAGACAGGACAGTCACGTCTCACTTCCACTTTAAAAAGCCTAAAGCAGTGGAATTTGCCTCAGACTGTCATGTTTTCCAACATTTATTTTTCTGTAACTGCAATGATACTAAAATAGTTCAATGGCTGCATAATAAAAACATTTAAAAAAAAACAAAACAAAATGGGGGCTGGAGAAATGGCTCAGTGGTCCAGAGTACTGCCTGCTCTTTCAGAGGACCCAGCTTCAATCCCAGCACCCACGTGGCAGCTCTAGACCGGCTCTAACTCCAGTTCCAGGGGCTCTAACACAGACACACATCCACATAAAACTAATAAGATAAAAACAATCTAGTTTCTAAACTGACTTTCCCAGGAAAATGGAAAGAAAGGCAGAAAAAGAACTGCCAGCACCTCCAGCAGATGGCATTAAGGAGGTAAATCAATGGAGAAATATCAAACAAATGAAAAATGGTTACATTTTCTTTGAAGTTATTTTTCCACCAAAGAAGTTACTCAAGAAGTTAATAAGTATGGGGCAAACCCAGAGAGTGTTACAAAATACCCACACCAACATCTACTATTATAAATACAATCAAACAACTTCCCCAGCACAGCAGCCTGTGGGGAAAATAACTCACAGCCTTATGGTGACAGTCACCTAGAGGTCTTGGCGGGGAAAAGATGGATGTGCAGGAAAGGCGCTTCCACCTTAGGAAGGCTGGGACATTTGCAAGCCACTGAAAGACAGCTCGTCCTCTGCAGCCCCTGAGAAATGGTGTTCTTCCCATATCCCTCTGACAAGTCACTACCACTGTCCTTCGAGCCAAGTACTACTTATGCAGATAAGCCTAGGGCCCAACTGGCAGGAAGTAGCAGCTCTAGAGCACTGTTCCTAATCTCTAATGAAAAGGAAGGCCATAAATAAAAGCAACACATTTCTACTCTGGGACTCTCAAATAACACAATTATGTTCTAGGAAGAAATTGGTATTGAAAAGTGTGTAAGCTACACTCTGAGTCATCTGTGAATCTTTATAGTAACTATATCTAAGAAATTTTTATGTAAACTACAAATAAAAAATCCACAACAGTTACCCAAAAGTACTAACAGAACTCCATAATTCATAAATCGGTCTATTTCCCATCTAAATAGATTTTAAAAGGCAGAACTAAACCAAGAGATGTTTCCAACCCATCAACCATGAGTGATACTCCAACCCACCCTTACACTAAGGGTAATATACTTACTCTCTGGCTGGAAGATAAGCTCATACACCCAGACTATCAGCAGAGTACACAGGACACTCCATGCAATTAGCTGCCAGGGCTCGTATTTGGTGCAATACCCATTCACGTAATTCTTGGCTTTTGTGGAATATGCTTCCAAAATCTCCAAGTAAGGCTCAAAGTCCTTCTAGAAATGTAAGAGGAAAAACAAAAACATTACTAAGCTCAGAGAAAGGGAGTTTGTCTTGAATCCTCATTTCTCAAGGGCAAAGCTGTTGTTATTCATGATGTGGCTGCACTTCAGAAATAATCTTATCATCTTCTGCAGCCCTCAAAGTTTCTACACCAGCTGCTCCCATCTATCTAACAGTGCCACGTGGACTTTGATACAATTTTTGATCTGCTTATTTGGTAAAATAGAGGACTAATCTCAAGCATGTCAATGTTATCTATCACCCTTATCTCACTGCTAGTACTCTGGGACAGTTTCTCTCTTAAACCAGTTCTCAATGTAAGTGCCACTTTTCCTCTACTGTTTGAACTTTCCCCTTCTATGTGGATCCAGACTGTGAACTGATTCTGATACAGCTACTCACAACTGTGTGCTAATGAGTGTGGCAGGGTTCCTACATGACTTAACTATATGCACCCTGAAATCTGAATTTCATATAATTACCATATCACAAAATATTCTTTTTAGCCAACAATCTGAAAATGTAAAAACCAAGCATGCAAACAATACCAGCACTCAGAGGTTGAAGCAGTACCACAAGTTTGAAGCCAGCCTGGACTACATAATGAGACTCTTGAAGAAAAAAAAAAAAGTAAAAACCATTCTTGGTTCATAGAGGCAGATTCAACTATGAGATTACTGTTGGCTAGTCCCTGCTCTAAAAACTCACTTACCAACTCTTGAAGTCTGGCACAATATTTAATTATCACCATGTCCCACACAGTATCTGATATAAACAATAATGAAATCTCATCTGTAAACTTACCAGACTCAGTCAAAATCTCTCTGAGATGGAACCTGGGACCTCCTTCATGCATGCCAGATCCCAGGTAAATATCCTACCACTGAGCAACATCCCAAGCCCTTCTTAACTTTTAATTTTGACATAGGGGATGACTAAGTTGCAAGGCTAGTCTTGAAGTCACGTTATAAGTAAAGCAGTTCTCAAACTTAAATACTCTTGCCTCAACCTCCCAAGCAGCTGGGATTACAGAAGTGAGCCATTCACTCTTAAAAATTCATCTCTAAATTTCTGTCAAGTATTAATTAAACCTGCCTTGCAATCTACTCTTCTAGTTCTTATCTCCCTGACTACTATTTACTACTAGGCCATAGTGCCTTACAAAACTCAGTTCATTAGATACTTTGTTATTCACTAACAGTTTTAGGGGGTTTGTTTGTTTGTTTGGTTGGTTGGTTGGTTAGTTGGTTGGTTTTTCCAGACAGGGTTTCTCTGTGTAACAGTTCTAGCTATCCTGGAACTTGATTTGTAGACCATGCTGGCCTAAATTCAGAGATTAAAGGCATGCACCACTACTGCCAGGCTTACTCTCTAACATTTTTAAGGCGCTAAACTAGTTCCTTGTCCCAGTGAAGTGGGATGTATCTACATTATAAATTGTATTTTCTGTGTATCAGTGTTTTGCCTGCATGTATACCAGTATACCACAAGCATGCCTAGTGCTAGAGGAAGTCAGAAGAAAACCTGAGATCCTCAGGAACTGGAGTTAGGCATAAAAGCATGCCATACCTACAATCCCAGAATTTGGAAGGATGAGGCAGACCAAGAGGATGATGAATTTGAGTTCTAAGATAGCCAAGTATACATAGTGAAACCCTTTCTCAATAATTATATAATGATGATGATGATGATGATGATCATAGACTTATTTAGGCTTAGAGAAAATAGCATGAAAAGGTAAAATTATAAATCAATAAGATGTTTTGGTAAAGTAAGTAGATGGCATCTACTAATATTGTAAATCTTTATCTACTTTGATTCAGAATCACCACTTTGGGGGCTTCTATAGAGATTTATTATGGTCACAGAGAGAAATGTTCAAGTGTGTTCCTTTCAATGTTCTTTGTGACAGTAAAAGAAAAATTCAAGAAATGTAGATGTCCACAGACAGAGAAATGGTTAAACTAGAACACATTTTATGTATCCATGTTGAAAATTAAGATCTTTCTATAAAGAAAAATTTATAGAAAATCATATTGAGTAAAAGGAAACAAATCAGTACATTAAAAAGAACAGATATAAATTGCTGAAAGATTATTTGATGAAGATGACTAAGAATGGGTATCAGCAACAAATAGTTCAGTTGAGTGACTGCTGGAAGGGGCAAGAGACGGGGTTTGCCCTTCTGTGATATAATACTGGGAGTGTTACATCAATTTGATAAAAAATATACATTCTTGCTTTGTACTTCCTTTGTTTAGATGAAAAAAAATGTGATTAGCTAGCTTCCTGCTCCTGCCACTACATCTCTGTGCCTTTTCTCACCAAGAGGGACTCTACCTCTCTGGAGTCATAACTTTATACAAATGTTTCTCTCCTCATTATTACAACAAATGAAAAATTGGGGTGGTTTGTGCTTTGTTTTAAAGACAAGATCTCAACATTATAGCCCAGGCTGTTCTAGAACCTACTACATGGCCTAGGATAGCCTTGAACTAGCAGTAATCTTAATGCCGCTATACGCTGGGATCATAGATTTAAGCCATGCTACCAGCTAGTAATTTGATGAAATTTCTAAAGGTGCAGAAACTGGATTTAGTGACTGTCACAGTCAGCTTCAACTGTCAACCAGACACAGACACAAGACACAGCTCGGTCATGTAAGAAGGGAGTCTCAAATCAGGGACTGCTAGACCACACTGGCCTGTGGGCATGTCTGTGGGGAAGTGCCTTGATTGTTGATTGGTATAGGAGGGCCTAGGCCACTGTGGGTTTCACTACTGTTCCCTGAGTAGGTGTTCTTGGACGCATTAAGCCTGTGAGAAAGCCAGCAAGCAACATTCCTCTTAGGTTTCTGCTTCAAGTTCAGGCCCTGACTCCCAACAACGATGGACTGTGACCTGAAAGTATAGGCCAAAAAAATTCTTTCCTTTACTACGATACTTTTGGTCAGTGTTTTGTCATAGCAACAGAAACAATACTAGATAAAAAACAAAAAACTTGGCTTTGAGAAACTATGGAGTACAAATAATTTCAAATTTTCAAGTTCAAGTTTGAGAGAGAATTAAGTGGTTTAAAGCTGAAGAGGTACAAGATGCTTTGGAAAAATAGATGGTACTGGATTGAATTCTCTTCCTCTTGGTTATCTACTATTGTTAAGAACACAAAATCTCACAAATACATCAGGTACTTAACACATCTTTCTTGAACCTACTATGGCCTAAATGCTTATATTCTACCATAAAATTTCTGCTGACATAAAACCCTCAAGCTAGCATTATCTGGAAGGAGAAACCTTTAGAGCTTATGAGATCATGGAGGAGGAACATCCATGAGTACAATTAGCTCCCTTACAAGAGACAGAGAGTGAACTTGCTCTTTCCAAATGAGGTCACAGCAAATGGACACTGTCTAGGAACCCCTTGTATGAACTATCTTCTGAGTGCCACCTTCTAGAAGTGGGTCCTCAACTGACATTGCCTTGAACTTTGAACTAAATGAGGTTTTGTTGTTTATAAGCCACTGTTTAAGGCATTATGTTACAGCATCCCAAATGGACTAAAACAATACCTTTAGTAATTGGACTAATAAAAGGCAATTAACATTAGGCAAGTTTTAGGTTCCCTGAGGGCTATCCATGGAAACAGCTTAATCTATGGCCATTCCCCAGAGTTCACTGTTACTACAACACCTCAATTCTACAAAGCCACAACAATTTCAGCAAAAAAATTGGGAAAGGCCAGAGTAGTCTATCACCATGATTTGTAGCAGAGGAGATTTGGGTCAAAGCTGTGATCAAACCACATAGTAAAAGTGCGTTATGAGTGAGGTTACTAATTCCTAATTCACATAGAAATTACATGTTAGCAATGTCAAAAGATAACATTGGATACTGATTCTTCACAGCACCAAATGAAAAATAACAGAACATCAGAGACAAAGCAATAAACAGGAATTTAAAAACAAATGCTCAAAAGCCTTAAAATTACAGTATGTAGACAGTCTTCATTAATTAACTACAAAATTAAATTCAACAAGAATATATTTTCTTGATGACTTGTCAATTCTTTTTTAAAAAAATATTTTTAAATTGTGTGTGTGTGTGTGTGTGTGTGTCCCTCCAAGTTACATGTGTTTGGAAACCACCCAACATGGTGCTGGTAACTGAGCTAAGGTCTTCTGTAAGAGCAGATCTTAGCCCTGGGTCATCTCTCTAGGCCCAACTGTGTTGATTATCAGGAAGAGAACAGGAATCCTGGAATTCAGTTTCAACTGTAAACTATCTCAAAAAACAGAATAATAACAAAGAAAAACAAGCTTTTTGTTTTGGCAATTAAGTAATAACAGAAATTACTTCTGGCTTCATCCTAACATCCTTTATGGGTTACTACAAACAGCAGGCTCAGTCCCCAGAGAAGAAGCACCTCACCACATCGACGGCTCATTGAATATTTCTTTGAAGTAATCTAGGCAGCTCCTTTGGGTCTTGAAAGCAGTACAAACCCCAAGTTGGGTCCTGATGTAACACTCCAACACAGAATACAGGACCTAAAGGGAACCTTAGCGATCAAGTACAACATAAACATCCTCACTCTATAAGCGGACAGAGGCCCCGTGGGTTTGAAATGATGTGCTTACAGTCCTACAGAAAGGTTTAGGACAGAATGGAAAGCCAGAAACCTTAGTTTCCTAATTCAGTATTCAGCCATTGCCCATGTCTCTGTTGCTGTTGCAGTTCTGGGGACTGAGCCAAGGGCTTCTGCATACCAGATGTATACATATATTCTAACACCAAACTACAACCCTAACTTTTCCAGTCTTCTTTCAATACTTAATTCTTAGTATCCCTAGGCAAAATATTGCATAACACATTGCATTCAATGGTACTTTAAGAGCTTTCTGTTTACAATTTATATTCAAGGTAGACTTTATTTTGAATACATGGTACTATTCACACAACTAAACTTGTATATCTAAGTCCTAACTATCTACCAGTATCTACTGGCACAAGAATTTCATAAGGGCCAAAACCCCAAAAACCCCAGGGGAGCTGAGAAACTCTAAAACAAGTAAACTGACACACTGATAACAACTTCTTCAAAATGTTAGGATCCAGGGACTCCCATACCAACTTCCATTAGCATTCCTATCCTCAACTGCAAAGGAACAGCTCTGCATGTGGAAACTCCAAAAGTTCCCTTTGCTGCCCTATAAAAGCCCCAAGCCCCCTGACCTGGGCACACAGTCTCCTTTCCCTCGTAGAGACTTCTGCCCTTCATTGTTCTGAGGAAGGAAAATCTGCTTCCATAGAGATCTGTCTCTTCTATTAATCAATCCCAATCTAAAACAATTAGCTATGGTTTTTTTAAATAGTGGAATATAAGCTAAGATTGTATGATCAAAACTTCTCAAATTGCTTGTTTGTCCCAAAGCACACATTTGGCCATAACTGAGTATCAGTTGCTCACCCAGGAAGACATTCAAAGAGTAACAATTTTCTTGACCTCTATAAATCACTATGACATTAGAGCTCTGGGAAAACTACCTCCCAACAGAAGACTGATCCTTATACCACAGTACAATGCCTTCTTTACACTTCTAATGTGCTAAGCATCTAATAGCCTTGACTTGGTCACTTTTTAATGTGTCAGTCACAGTCCAACTGCATTAGCCTAGGGGCATTGTGATTTTATCTGACCTGGAGCAAAGCATTCTACCCAAATGAGGAAGAACAGTCAAAGATTTTAATTCACAGTCTTCAAGCAAGTTGGATTAACCTACAACACCAGAAAGAACAGCTTTTCCATAGCAGGAATTTACCACTTATCAGCTGAAGTGAAAAGTATAGTGCTTATAGCCTTTGGAGCACGTGTTTTGCAAGCTCCTGGGAAGTTATACAACTCTACCACTGAGGTTGTTTAGGGTACAATGGCTTCGAACTGAACATGAAAAAGAAAGGCCAGTCATTTGTAACTGAGCTCTGTATCTGCTCAACTGATAAGCCTACCAATCACAGTATTGCAGGTCATCAGAGTAGATTTGTCCTTCACAGGCAAAGATCACATTGCGGGGGGGGGGGGGCGCTCTAGGGAGGTAGGGGAAAGGATACAGACCTGTTTCATTTTTATTTCCCACTACCTCATTTTTCAGACTCAAACTATGAGAGATGCAAACCAGAAGATCCACAGGTTCAACACTTGCAGTTCTCTTAGTTCCTCCCATCTCAATTACTTAAAGGACCCACAGGTTCACTGGCCCCACAACCAAGAGACAACACTGCCCAATGACCAGAATGGTATCTACAAAGGCCAAGTCCCTCTGGGTGTGGCTTTCTCAAACTGGGCTTACATACCTGCTACCTCTAATTAATTAGTTCAAAAAGTACTCTGGACAGTAGAGAAATGGCCTAGCAGTTAAGTAAGCGTGCTGCTCTTGCAGAAGAACTAGGTTCAGATCCCAGCACTCACAAAGCTGCTCACAACCATCTATAATGCCAGTTTCAGGAGATCTGAGACTCTGTTCTGGGCTCCACAGACACACATGGGGTACATATATATATGCAAACATCATAAACAATTTTTTTTAATTTTTTAAAATTACTGACTTCAAAGTCATAAAAAGTTACTGTTTGAAATAATCTCAAAGACCATCTACTCCAATCTCATTTTAATGATGAAGAAACTGAGGCTCAAAGACTAAGCTCAAAATGTGCTTCCCCTCAGCTCACACCTGCAAAAGAATCTAACTTCTGGTTCACCACTTTCTACTAAACCAATGGAGTACATGAACATTACCAGAATATCCCCACTAGAAGTTCACTTAGTGCAGAGGGCCCAGAAATACATATTCTGAAACAGGAGTACTATAAGTTCAAGGCCATTCTGGGCAACTTAGTGAGGCTGTCTCAAAATAAGATAATAAAAACAAAAAGGTGAAAGGGCTGAGGAGGTGCTAAGTGGTGAAGCACTTGACTAGCCCCAGGTTCAATTGCTGGTACAAGGGGTAGGGAGAAATGGTGGACCCTTTTCCCATCCCTTTCTTCATAGTGAAATAGCAAACAGCCCATTTATATTACTGAGACCCAACTACTCAGCTCTTAGAAAGGAAGAAAAAGAAATTCCCTAAGCTTTCTCAGGAAGCAATAAATCAGCCACATCAACCCACCAGGTCAACTAGATCAATTGTTTCTAATATTTATTTCTTGGACAGATACTAAAGAAATTTTAAATCTACCTTGCAACCCTGAAAAGAAAGGCCAGAAGTGAAGAGACCCTGTCAGCATTCATAAAGCCCTAGGTACAACCTTTGAAAAGAAGGAATCATTCCATCCATTTCCAGTACTGTGTATACACAGTGCTCATCAAAAAGGCACAGATGAGCAGGAGGCTTGGCCTCAGCATTTCCTCAGCACTCAAGAGTTCTATTCTGATTGTCCACAATCAGGAAAGAAGATAAGAATTAGAATACTAGGTAAGGCTTTGCATCCTAAAGGATGGGCAATTTACAGAGGAGTCTATACTAAAAGAATGTGAAGACTACAGCCCTCTGAAGTACCAGCCTATATGAAAAAGGCAGAAATTTCTCAAAATCAGGGATTAAAATAAATCACTGTTTTGAGCAGAGTGGCAGTGGCGCATGCCTTTAATCCCAGCACTTGGGAGCCAGAGGCAGGCAGATCTCTATGAGTTTGAGACCAGCGTGGTCTACAAGGGCTAGTTCCAGGACAGCCTCCAAAACCACAGAGAAACCCTATCTCGAAAAACAAAAACAAAAAGAAAATATCACTGTTTTGAACACAATCACCAAACCAGCCATTTTGCCTTTCCTCTATGCTGGTGTCTTTTTCTACAGGATCATATAATAAAAACCTTCACTCTGTGAACTCTAGCCCAGCCTGGTCTACAGACTGACTTCAGGACAGCCTACATAGAGAAATATTGCCAAAAACAAAACAAAACAAACCATCAAACCCAAACAAAAACTCACTGTTGTGCTTTCACTAGTATGGTGAACATGTTATTGTCAAGTGAAAGTCCTGCTTCTCACATATAACTGACTTTTGGTAGAAAAGTTATTCATTTTCTTCTTCCCATTCAGTCATGTGTTTTGTTTTCCACCCCACACCTCATCAAATGTCTGATTTTTTTTTTTTTTTTTTAAGCAGAAATTAGCTATGAAGGAAAAGAAAAACCTGTTTTACCCAGATCAACTACTACTTGAGAGTTCTGGGATCAAGACCCAGAATCTGATTCTCTTACATTCTATAAAACTTCAACGTACAAAGTAAACAGGTAAGAAAACATTACCTGGGAGCCTCAAAGGGCAGCAGAGTTAATCAGCAAAAGCAGATCATAAGCCCAAAGGAAAAACTCTCTGGGGTCATCAAAGAAGAAGTGAGGATTGAGCAACAAACCTAACAGCCATTGCAACCGACTCTCTGTGACACACAAGAAACAGGCTCCATCAAGGGCAAACTGCACACTTCCCCAACTTTCACTGCAGGAGTCAAGGTGACCAATATCTGACTCATCTCAGGAGGGCATAAAGGGCCACAGTTCTTTCCAGCCACCCTCTGTCAGGTTAGACTGTATGCTCAGTATTACTCCACAAGCACTTCCAAGTTTTATGGTTCGACTTGCAGCCCTGAAGCGACGCATTTCCCCAATACCAAACAACCCTGGCCACAGGAAGGAGAAAGAATACGATGTTCCCAAGTCATTGCAAATACACTAGTGGAAAAGTAAAGCCTTTTAAACTCACAGAAGTTGATGAGCATATGTTGGTAACACTGAGCCAGCTACAGAGGATATAACACCTTCTTCTGGTCTCTGTCAGGGCATCTCTGTCTCTCTGTCTGTCTGTGTCTGTCTGTCTGTCTGTCTGTCTCTCTCTCTCTCTCTCTCTCTCTCTCTCTCTCTCTCTCCACACACACACACACACACACACACACACACACACACACACACACACACACAAACACATACACACACACTTTAAATCACTGTAGAAGCCGGGCATAACAGTTCACACCTATAATACCAGCACTTGGGAAGCTAAGGCAGGATTGTTTTGAGTTCAAGGCCAGCCTTACCTACAGAATTAAGGCCATCTTTAACACACACACACACACACACACACTCACACACACACACTCACACACTTACACACACTCACTCACACACACTCACACACACACTCACACACTTACAAACACTCACACTCACACACACTCACACACTCACTCACACACACTCACACACACACTCACACACTCATACACACACTAGCAGGAAGAATAGAAGTTAAGGTTATATTCTTAGCTACAAACAGAGTTGAGAACATCTCAAAAAACAAAAGTGAATTAAGCAGCAGGCAGTGATACATGCAGCCCCAGCACTCAGGCAGTAAGTTCAAGGCCATCCCATCCAATGTTACAGTATAAAGAAGGCCTCATCTCAAAACTACAAAATAGAGTGAGGCATGGGGATGGTACATGCCTGTAATTCTGGCACTTGTAAGATAGAAACAAGAGGATCCAGAGGTCAAAGCCAGACCTGACTATGAATGAAGTTTGAGGCCAGCCTTGACTACATGAAACCCTGTCTCAAAGGAGAAAGAAAAATAGAGAAAGGAAAGAATTAATAACAAAAAAGAAAGAAACCATGAAAACCCTACAAGACTGTAAATTTGTTTCAAAAACTACTATAGAAATCTGGCACTATACATTTTGACATAATGTTTGTTTGACAATTACAAAAAGACAAGTTCAAAAATGTAACAATGTCATTCATACCAGCTCAACACTAGAAACATAAACGTTCATCAAGTATAAATTGAAAAAACTGCAATATATTCATACAGTGTTAACATTACACAGCAACAAGAAGACAGAGAAAAACACTAAGCAAAATGGCAACTCACAAAGTAATGTATTTTTCCACTTAAAATTCTGAAAATCAATACAGTGGTGAGAGGAATAACCACCTGTAGTCCTCAACCAGGAGTAGTGGGACATAAGGAGCCTGCTGAAGGGCTGAGAATTCTTCTTTGTTTTGATCTAGGTAGGAAGTTATTTACAAGGACTGGGAAGATAGCTAAACTGGTAAAGTGCTTGCTGCATGTTCAATCCCCAACACCCATATCCAAAGCAAGGCTTGGTAGCACCCATTCGTCATCCTGGAGTTTAAGAGGCAGTGACAGGGACTTACTGGCCAGTCCCCAGTCCCAATGAGAGACCCATCTGAAACAATAAGGTGGATGGCTCCTGAGGAACAACACAATAAGGTGACCTCTAGCTTCCCCATTCATGTGCTTAAAGCTAGGTGTGGTGACACATACCTATAATTGAGGGAGTGGGTGACACACAAGAAGATGGTGAGTGCAAGGCCAACCTGGGCTGTATGGTCAGACCCTATCAAGAGAAATAATGCGGAAGAAGAGGGGGAGGGGAGGGGAAGATGGGAAGGGAGGAGAGGGGAATGTTGGAATTCAGGTTTCTAAAGGCCCTTCTTAATGGTAATTAAGATTCTATGGATAGTATCAGGACAAAGCAGCTCTGGACTTGCCAGAACTGTAGCAGAACTTTGTCTGTGATTCTATCCTCCTGTTACAAACAGTCCATTCTATCCATTCTCAATATTCTGCTCAAGCACTAACTCCTTACTGGCTCCTACACAAACTAACTTGACTTAAGCCTGTAAGCATTCTTTCTCCCTTATTTTCTCCATCCAACCTTTTCTAGCTCTGCCATGTTGCTCACAAGGCTGCCTCTATGATTAACTAGGCTCCTTGTGTCCTCTGCTTTCTATTGGGGAGTACCAACGTCAGTGGAAAAATCAGAGGGTAGGAAAATAGTTTTGTTTCCCTTCCTACTGGCCAATCCTCCCAGTGGCTACAATCCTATAGAATACCTGCCACTCCCCTTCAGCTGAACTTCCAAGGTTCTAAAAATAAATACTCCCTCTTCTGCCTTCTCAGGCTCTCTATCTGCCATTGCCAGGATGTCCCAAACCATCCCGTTGGGTTTTTGTTGATGTTGTTAGCTATGGTTTTGGGGGTTTGTTTTGTTTTGTTGAGACAGTGTCACTGGGTAGTCCAGTTCACCTGGAGTTCAGTGTTTAACTTGGTCTGGTCTCCAACTCAGGATCCTCCTAACAACAGGTGGGATGGATGGGATGGCCATTCTTGGTTGTCAACCTGACTACTTCTGGGATTAACTAAAAACCCAAGCATCTGGGCACACCTGTGAGAGTTTTTTCTTGATCAAATCATTTGAGGTTGGGAGACCCACCTTAAATTTGGGCCACACCTTCTCATAACAGCCCATATAAAGGACAAGGAAGAAAGCAGCTTTTTCTGTTCACTTGCGTGCCCAGTTCTCATACATCCTGCAGCTGAGGTATTCCTTCACTGGTATTAGAACCTACTTCTTTGGGACTCCAAGTATACTAAAGACCACCTGAAACATGCAGCCTCTTGGGCTGAACCACTATTGGATTCTTGGATTTTCTGTCATAGATAGATAGGCAGGCAGGCAGGCAGGCAGGGAGACAGGGAGACAGGGAGACAGACAGACAGACAGACAGATAGATATAGAGATTCATTCTATCAATTCTGTTCATCTAGAAAACCCTAATTTGTACCATCACTCTTTAAGCCTGCCCTGCCTTGGTGAATAGTCCCTATGATACTCAAAACACATAGCTGGAATGTGCCCGGTGGCTAATAAAGCCATACCATTTTGGTCTCTACCATTCCATTTACTGCATAGGTTTTTCTCTCAGTAATTGGGTTCTGTGAATTTATTCATGAAGCCTGAATCACAGCAAATCAATTCCCCATGGAAAATTCTTAACCCTGGTTCTCAATTCTGCTACCTATGTGTATAAACTATGTAATATTAGAGCAATGTTTATTAATTAAGAAGGCAAATGTTACTTAAAATTACTAGCACACAAATGCAAAGCTAAGCCAAATATGGGATTTGTAGCTCATCTATTTATAATTCCCCTTTCCTTTAGACTAAAGACTGAAGAAATTATTAGAGCTCTGCTTATCATAAGACTGGAATAATATCAAATATAGTATCCACCCTACAATTACCTCTGGGGTGCCCACACAATTTTAAATGTCCTGTCAGTCAAATAAAATTTCCCTTTCTTTCAATTAATCCTACAATCAAGAAACCAGGTTCAAATAATAAAAAAAATAATAATTTCTGGTATCAATAATCTCAGTTTATTCTTTAATTCCATTTGAGATTCAGAAAGAAAGTATCCCCCACACACACACAAAAAAAGTCAAAGGTCAGGGCTGGAGAGAAGGATCAGTAGTTAAAAGCACTGGTTGATTGTCCAGAAAACCTGGGTTCAATTACAGCACCACATGGTAACTCACAACTGTCTATAACTCCAGTTACAGGGAATCTGATGCCTTCTTCTGGCCACTGTGGATCGACGTGCACATATTACAAGCAAAACATCTACACACATGAAACAAAACTAGAAAATATTTAAGAATAATTTTTTAAGAGTCAAAGGTCATGGATTAAGTCTAAAGACCTGGAAATTTTTCATTATTTATTTATTTATTTATTTAAAGCATGATGGTTCCATGGATCAATGTGGTGCTCTGGAGCTCTCTCCAGGCTAGACAATCAATCAATCAAAAAACATGATAGGTATTTTGCCTGCGTGTATGTCTGTGTACCACTTGTATGCCTGGTTTGGAAGAGGTCAGAAGACAGTGAATTCCCCAGAATTGGAATTATAGTTGTTAGCCACCATGTGATAATCAAACCTGGGTCTTCTGGAGGAACAGGCAATGCTCTTGACCAACAAGGTCATCTCTCCAGCCCCAAGATTTTACTTTTGAATCTAAATTAAAAACTGAAAAAGGCTTGATTTCAAAGGGTACTGCAGAAATGTTGAACTAAGAAAGCATTAATTTCTTCAGGCTTTCATTCTCCAGCATACTATAGATTTATCCAGATATATCTCAAGATAACTTAAGTAACACAGCAAGAGGCTCATTTCTCTACTCACAGGAAGAAAATAAAGCCTACAGGTACACAGTTAGCCACATCAGAGACCTCCAACTGGGCTCTCAACCCCAGGACTGCAAACAGTCTAAAACACATCCTTTAGTTGGAGAGTCATGGTCATTGCTGAATACTTGACTTTATTCCTGGCTTTTATCTAGAAGATGTTAGTAGCCAAAAAGTGTTTCCCAAGATTGTCAAAAAGTCTCTTAGAAGCAAAACTGCCTAGGTTAAGAACTTATCTAAATAAACAATTACCAGCTGGGCAGTGGTGGCACCTTGCCTTTAATACCAGCACCCCAGAGGCAGAGGCAGAGGCAGGTAGATCTTTGTGAGTTCAAGGTCATCCTCCTCTACAAAGTGAGTTCCAGGACAACAGTGACTACACAGAGAAAATCTGGAGGGACAGGGAGATAGAAACAAAAACAACAAAAAAATTACCATCAAAATAAGCTAGCCAGTTGGTGGTAGTACACGCCTTTAATCCCAGCACTCAGGAGGCAGTGGCAGGCTGATCTCTATAAATTTGAGGTCAACCTGGTCTACAGAGTTCCAGGACAGCTAAGATTGTTACAAAGAGAAACACTGTCTCGAAAAACCAGCAAATAAAAATGTAAGTTACCAACTTTTTCTTCATCTTTGGACAAGAGAAAAGACACCGACTACCTGACTTCATGAAGTGTAAATTTTCCTTTACAACTCGTAAGTATTTGACAACTTGAAAAGTGATACCAGTAGGTGGAAATATAACCTACTGGAAATATTTCCAAAGTGAAGAAAGGCTGTTACAAAATTGCCTAACTTTATCCCCTCTTGAGATATTCTCTGTAGAGGAACATGCTCATTTATTCTCCCTGAGACATAGGTCGAAAGTGTTACATTCCCATAACATGTCATGTGTGACTCATGGAAAAAAAGATAGGGAAGCCACCCAAACCAGACAGACAAAACTGAAAGCAGGAACACAGAGCTCAAGCTCCTTGATTATGGGTGGACTCCAGGTGATCTTCCCTCCAACAACAGTGGTGTTCAGTCCTGTCACTCAACATCCCTTTTACAACAGTTACTTTGTAATGAATCCAAGTCAAACATTTTCATGTTATACTTACAGGCACAAAGTTCAAAACACCAATGCCTTAACTGCTATATAAAGGAAAGATCCTAGGAGACAGGAATCTTCTCCCCACATGCATTTCCAAAGTGCCCCCCAAATAATTTCGATTTCTTCCCAAACCCTCTGCTATCAGCCACAGTGATCAACCTCTCAGAAATTTGTTCCAAAGGCAGTTTTACAAAGGTGAAATGGAGGGATCTTCTAAAATAATTTCACTTGAGATAAAACAATCACCACTTAACTACTGTGGAAGTAGTAAAAATCTAGTTTTTCATTTCTTAAAGAAAGGTGTCAGAGTTTTTGATAAAAATTTAGTGCGTGTATAAACTATCTCTTTCTGAATATAATACATTCCTTTAAAAAATGCATTTATTTGTATTTTATGTGCACTGGTGTTTTGCCTGTATATATGTCTGTAAGAGCCAAATTCCCTGGAACTGGAGTTACAGACAGTTTTGAGCTGCCATGTGGGTGCTGGGAATTGAACCTGGATCCTCTGGAAGAGCAGCCAGTGCTCTTAACCAGTGAGCCATCTCTCTAGCCCCTCTAATACATACTTGATGAGAGTTGTCTATTATTCCTTATTCCAGAATGCACTTTATACCATCTTCCGACCTACTGTTGATCTTACTCTGCTAGCATAAGGGATGACTATCTGGATCCAAGTACATTAAGTGCTCACCATATGACTTTAAAGATTGTTTTCAGTCAGGGCCTGGTGAGCAGGAGGATTCTAAGTTCAAAGCCTGGCTGAGACACTTAGTAAGATCCTGTCACAAAAATAAATAAAATCAAAATAAAAGAAGTGATGAGGATTTAAGTAGAGCACTTGCCTAGCATGTTAAGATCCTAAAGGCAATACACACACACACACACACACACACACACACACACACACACACACACACACACGAAATGATTTTTTTTTTTTTTTTTTGAGATTCTAAGACATTTCCTGTAAAGTTGTTTTGTTTTTGTTTTGATTTGCTTCTCACTTTTTTAGGTCCTTTCTTCCAAGTCGGAGTGTCAGTTTTATATATCATAAAAAGTAGAAAGAGAACCTTGAACTCAGATCACAATAAAACATTTAGCCCCAGGTAACAACACACTACAGTTACGAATGACAACTTTTCAGGGTGGTGGTTTAGTCCCAGCACTCAGGAGGCAGAGGCAGGAGGACCTTTGTGAGTTCAAGGCCAGCCTGGGCTACAGAGTGAATGCCAGGACAGGCTCCAAAGCTACACAGAGAAAACCTGTCTCAAAAAACAAAAATAACAACAACAAAAGGAAAGATCAACCCTCTCACAAGTCCTTACTTTGAAGAAACATTCTACTTCTGTACGGAAATTCATCATTTACATACATATCCAGATATATCAGAGGAAAGAAAAGAAACTGCCCGCTACCAGAAGTCATTCTCCATTATAACCATCCAATAGGCAATTGTCTCTTGGTAATAACCACTGCATGGAGAATGTGAAGGGAGATGGAAAGACTAGATTCCTCTTATTTAGTTCCCAACATTTCTAAACTTAACTCTCTTGTAATAAAAATTTGAAGTTAACAAGGCTATTTACTACCTGCTGAAAGCTTATGAAATTTGGGGGACAAGAACCTGTTTTATATGAGCTTTTCATTAGGCTCTGAAGGACAAAGCAAGCACTCCTGTCTCTCATCTGAACTATACAAAATTTAAAGCCGGCTCCTGCTAGTAAGTTCACAGACTGTCTTGTCTACTTAGTGATAAACTGTCTGAGACAGGCCCTGCAGGTTGGCACAGTGAGGAGGCTGAAGGAGGGGCACTGCCAGTTCAAGGCCAGCCTAGGCTACACTGAGAGACTCTGCCTCAAAAACAAGCAAGACACGCGGGGCTATGCTTGCTCCTTTGTTTAACCCAGCACTCAGGAGGCAGAGACAGGCAAATCTCTTGGAATTCCAGGCCTGTCTGCTCTTCGGAGTAAGTTACAGTCCAGCCAGGACTACATGAGACCCCAAAACCAAGCAAGCAAAACCCAAAACAAACAAAAATCCCTAGGAGGAAAAGTCCGAGACCGAGTGTGTATGCAATTAAGAGACAGGAGGAAAAGCTGAGACCGTAAAGATTCTCCAAGACTTTATAAGTTCTGTACATACTGTATTCATGGATTTATTCATCCTGATCATTAACTCCAGTTTTTGGTTTTTAAGTGGCAGAGATGCTCAGCCTTTACCAAAATCAAAGGCCAGAGGTGAAATCACTCCATGATTCCTTCTGACTAAGAATGGGGCTGAGGGTCTCTTGGGTCGGACTCACCAACTTCAGAAGGTCGGTACTGGGCATCTTCCTCCGCAGTCTTCTCAGGCCTCCTCTTTTTCAACGTCTGAAAAGGGGAAACACATCTGTTTACTCCAAGTCTTGGCGTCGCCACACTGCACACTGCTAGATCAGCTGCCTCGCTAGCTGCTTGGAAGTCTCGGGATTTCACCACCGGGCTTATCAACACTCCGGCCGGACCAGAACATCCGATTCCAGAAGAACTCAGCCAAGGAGTCCACGAGGGGGACACGCCCCTTCCCAGGCTGGTCCCCGGGCCCACAGCCCCGCGGCCAGGCAGCCAGGCTCGGGCTGCTCCTGCCCGCTGTCTCCCTGGCGCCCCGACTCTCCGCGCCACTGCTCAGCCGCGCGCGGCCTGAACACCCAGCCCCTAGCGCTCGCCTGGTCTCAGCACCCGTCACCCCCGGCCCTCACCCCCGGCCCTAGCCCCGCCCGGCCCGCCGCGGCGGCTCCAGCTCCTCACGCTGAGGACCCGCGCCTTCTCCCGGCGAGGATCAACCTCGCGGCGCACACCCCGCGCGCCCCGCTCCGCGAGCGACTGACCTGCCCGCCGCGGGACCCGCGTCCCCTTCCGCCGCCGCCGCAGAGATTGGAGGTGCGCCTCGGTCGACCCGCCCCTCCCGGAAATGGCCTTGGGGCACCCACCCGCCCGCGGGAGCCCCGGCGTGCGCGGCCTCGCTGCTGTAGGACGCGCGCACGTCCGGCACGGCGCGGAGCTGGTCCTGCGCGCCGCCCTACGGCGCGTGCGCGCCGCCTGCTGGCCGGGCAGGGGATGTGTGCCTAGAGTCAAAGATGGCCCTGTTGGGTTTGAACTTCTCTTGCAGGCTACCCTTGGTTTATTTGCCTTATGTTGTTGTTTTATGACGCAGGGTTTTACTAAGTCGCCTAGGCTGGCCTTGAGCTCTTTCTGTAGGGCAGATAAGGCTTTGATCTAGGTATCCTCCTGCCTCAGCACAGCATCTCAAGCAGCTAGGATGATAGCTACCAAGTCTTTGTCTTGAAACAAATTCTGATGTAGGCCATGTGGCCTCAAACTGGTCATGTATCTGAGAGCTACTTTGAACTCTCACTCTCTGCCTCCACCTCCCAGATGTTGAGATTACAGACGTGGGACACTATGCTCAGCAGTTTGGGGGATAATTATATTTGTTTGAGGTGATGGGGTAGGGGGCTACAAACTGGCCTTGAACTTGAATCAGTCCTTCTGCTCAGGCTCCCGAGTACCAAGATATAGGCATGAAAAGTGGTTGTTTAAAGGACAGCTTGAAGGGACTCGAAAGGGAGGGCTCAGTGAGTTTAGTTCCCAACACACACATAAGAAGGCTCCTGTGTGCCCATAACTCCAGGTCCACGAGGTGACATTCTCTGCTGGCCTCTGAGAGCATATAGACAACTTGACACACACACACACACATAAATAAAAATAAAGTAACTTGAACCTGGTGTGGTGGTCCGCTCCTATAATCCCAGCATTCCAAAGGCTGAGGAAGGAACATTGCTTCAGAGCAAGGCTCCCGATCCTCCACCTCACCCCAATCCCCCACATACTGGACACAGCAGGTCACTTCCAGCCAGTGTGGGCCTGCAGACAAGCTGGATATAAGCAACCACCTGACCTGGGTCTGTGAAGTAAGGGCTTTGGAATTTTCCTGAGTGTCTTAGGCTAGGTCACTATTGTTCTGATGAGACACCATGACCAAAGCAACTTGGGGAGGAAAGGGTTTATTTGGCTCACACTTCCACAGCACTGTTCATCATCAAAGGAAGTCAGGACAGGATCACAAGCAGGGCAGGAACCTGGAGGCAGGAGCTGATGGAGGCCATGGAGGATGCTGCTTACTGGCTTAACAGTCCACTTACTTATAAAGCCAGGGATGGCACCACCCACCTTGAGCTGGGCCCTCCCCCGTTGATCACAAATTGGGAAAATGCCTATAGCCCAGATCTGACCTCCTAGAGTATGCTCTTTCTTTTTCTTTTCTGTCCTAGAACTTTCTTTGTAGACCATTCTGGCCTTGAAATCCACCTGCCTCTGCCTGAGTGCTGGAATTAAAGGCATACACCACCACCATCGGGCATAAATGGTGATACTTAAATGAGGGTATCATTAACAGCACCTTCCTTATCTTCATCTGGGGTGTCTAGGATGGAACACTGCTTCCCCTGCACCCCTCAGTCTCCCCCGAACAGCAGTTAAGACCCTGAAGAAGTCTGGCAGGCTGTCTAGGTCCCTCCTTACCTTTACACAACCAAAAGTTCCAGGCGTCTCTCTCTGCTGCCCAGATCCCCTGTGTCAGCCCCTCATGCCCACATACCCCTGCTGCTCTTGCTACATCCCCATTGCTGTAAGGTTGGATGGTGCTCTGGCACCCCTTCCAATGCCTGTTCTTCAAGACTTACATCAGGTCTGCCCTGCCCGCTCCCCATCCCCTGTTTTGTTCTGTTTTTTAACTTCTTCAGGTCAGAGGTACTATCCCCGGCCCTCTCCTTAGCTGCCACCTACATATGTAGAGTCAGTTAGTACTGGGAATATCCTCTCTGTGTGTGTACATGTATGTGGCTGTGCATGTGTGCGTGCTGAGGCCTGAGGATGATGTGTGGACAATCAAGACCCCGTGACCCACCTATTTGAGCCCCCTATTGCCACCCCAACATTGATGAGCATGGCTATGCTCGTTTTTTTGCATGGTGCTGGGAGTTTTAACTGAAGTCCTCATGCTTGCACCTGCTAAGCAATCTCCCTAGCCCCTCACTCTTAGAATCTTGAATTCATGCTTCCAGGTGACAGGAGGGCAACGTCTGATTCCCCCACAATCTGATTCTTCACAGAAATACAAACCAATCCAACCATCTTGACTGATCTTCCCTTTCAGCAAGGACTATGCTAAGCAACTCTGTATAAAAGCTCATCTTCTGTCCTGGCTTGTCATGATCCCTTGATCGTCAACTCCTCCTTTGTGACTGGCAAAAGCACAGAGACCAGAAAAGATGACATCTTCCAAAGACCCATGAGAGGAAGTGGAGTGTGGCTGCAAAACTGAGGCTTCAGATTCAAATGAACCTGGGGGAAACTGACTGACTATTTGTGTTTATTAGTTGAAGACAGAGAGTGAGAGGGGCTTTTGGCTATTTGTCTGATAGGCTCCACAGAGCACACACCATACTAACGCTGGGGCTGGGAGGGTGCAGCCCCTGGCAGTTTACAGCAGAGTGGAGACTATAACACAGGTCTAGGCTTGCAAGCTTGCACCTGCACAGTCCCTGTCCGGCCCTGGTGTAGCTTCCTCCCTCCACCCCCTGCCCTGGGGGAGAGGTGAAGAGTAACTGAAGCTTTGGAGCCTTCCTCCCACCCACATTCCTTCAATCTGTAGAATGGCATCAGGAGGCTGGTGAGAGGCAGAGGTAGGGCTGCCTAAAGTCACCTGGAGATTCCCAAAAACAGCTTTGGCATCATCTGGAAACTTGTTAGAAACTATGGATTTTAGAACCCCCATCCAGAGCTGATGAACTCCCATCAGTACCTACACTTTAGCAAGTTCCCCAGATGCTGAGGAAACAAAACAAAACAAAACAAAACAAAAACAAAAAACATCATCCTCCCCACCCCACCCCACCCCCCTGTTTGCAGAGAAAACTGGTGTTCTTCACTATGACACACTTGTTTGCTATTGTTTATGGTTTAATGAAGAAACACCATGTGTGATTGAAGAACTAAGGTCAGTCCCCAAACTCTCCCTGATACCCTGGGTAGCTTCCTAGATAACAGGAGACTGAGAGGGACTAAATGCAGCTGGGAACCAATGAGGAGCTGAATGGGTTCCTGATGCAGAGTTAGGGGAAGGAAGGAAAGCACTCTAGAATCTTCAGTATAGGCTGGGAGGATCTCATTGCAGTGCCTGTACCTACATTGGGAAAGGCACTTACACCAGCACATCTGGTTCTGCTTAAAATGACAGCCACCCAGGGCCTCCTCTACCTACAGGCACACTACATCCTCTCCCACACACTTTTTTCTTCCTTCCTTCCTTCCTTTTGTTCCTTCCTTTTTTGGTTTTTGAGACAGCGTCTCTATGTAGCTCTGGCTGTCCTGGAACCTGCTCTATAGATCAGGCTGTTCTCAAACTCACAGAGATTCACCTACCTCTGCATCCTGACCGCTGGAATTAAAGGTGTGCACCATCACTGCCCAGTACACTTTTTCTTCTTGATAGGGTCTCATTGTGTACCCCTGGATGATTTCGAACTTGCTAGTGACCAGGCTGACCTTGAACTCACCTCCCAAGTGCTGGGATTAAAGGTGAACACCAGCACCCTGGGCCCTGACTTCTATTCCTGAGACTCCTTGTTCAGCTGGGGAGCTTTTTGGATGTGTGTTTGTGTGTGTATATGTGTATGTGTGTATATATGTGTATGTATATGTATGTATGTGTATATGTGTGTATGTATATGTGTGTATATGTGTATATATGTATGTGTGTATGTATATGTATGTATGTGTATATGTATATGTATGTATGTGTGTATGTATATGTATGTGTGTGTATATATGTGTGCTTGTGTATGTGTATGCATTTGTGTGTGTGTGTGTGTGTGTGTGTGTGTGTGTGTGTGTGTGTGTGTGTGTTGTGTTGTATGTACAGGGCTGTAAGGAGATCTGAGATTTGTGGCTTCTGAGACCCTGGTGAAAAGGAATCTAGGAAAGTAAAAATATCCTGACAGTAGGCAGATGAACAGGAGAAAAGTCACATGGGGCTTCCAAATATGAGGCCTGAAGAAATCAAGAAAGTAATCCACTGAATCCAGCAAAGAGCCCATAAGCAGCTTGGCATGGTGGAACACGCCTTTAATACCAGCACTATGGAGGCAGAGGCAAGTCGATCTCTGTGAGTTTAAAGCCAGCCTGGTGTACAGAGTGAGTTCCAGGACAGCCATGACTAAGTAGAGAAATCATCTCAAAAGTTCGTAAGTCCACCACACCCAGACAGGGGTCAGAAGTAGGCATACAGCTCCAACAGCAGGCTGGATTCATTACAACCTTTGGAGCCACCAACAGGATTAGCCAGTGGCAAAGCAGATGGACGTAGCTGGGAGGAGAGGGTTGCCTATAGATCCAAGCAAGTACCTGGTCTTTGCCATGTGACAAGAAGCAGAGAGAGGTGCATTCCCATGGCTTGAGTGGCCCCCTGATCTCCCTAAGCTCATGTCTTAGGTACCAATCCCCAAAGTCACTGTAACCAAGCCATCACAAAACTGAGACCAATTTTCAACGGAAATCCCACCCTTCCCAAAGACACCTACTATGAACAAAACATCAAAAACAGTGACTTTATCAAAAGCTAAACAAATAGAAATTTCCTTTGGAGAAGGAAGTCAGTGAGACCTACAACGAAACAACTTTGAAGACAATGAGTTGCACTCAGACATACCCTGAGGCTGTCAGCTAGCCCTGCCCCAACCCAACCCCCAATACAGAGGTTTGTAAAACTTTCCAATAATTAAAATAATTTGAACAACAATAAAAGACACCCAGGTTAAACTGCATGTCACGGCCTGACACTTCCGCCAACATGCAAGTTCTTTTTTCCTCCCCGCCTGCCAGCCAGGTGGATGTGAGGGCTGGATGCAGTGTTTGTTGCCAATCTATTCACCACTCTTTGAGGTGAAAGGGGAAGTGCGGCCCTTTAAACTCTGTCCAGCTTCTTTGTATGTTACAAAGTTACATATTGGGATCCAGTGAGACAGCTCAGAAAGTAAAGGTCTTTGCTGCCAAATCCATTTGGAATCCATTTGGTAGAAAAAGATAACTGACTTCACAAGATGTTCTCTGAACAAACAGAGAGAGAGAGAGAGAGAGAGAGAGAGAGAGAGAGAGAGAGAGAGAGAGAGAGGGAGGGAGGGAGGGAGGGAGGGAGGGAGGGAAGGAGAGAGGGAGGGGGGAGGGGAGGAGAGAGGAGAGAGAGAGAAAGGAGAGAGGAGAGAGAGGGGTGATTTAAAAGAAAATACTAAAGTTACACAGCTCTAAGAAGCAAAATAAGAAGGCTGTGCTTATAGACTATACACTATGACGGCTAGAGAGATGGCCCAGTGGTTAAGAGCATGACTGTCCTTCTAGAGGACCCAGATTCAATTCCCAGCACCCACGTGGCAACTAACAACTGTCTGTAACTCCAAAGACACCCTCACACAGACATACATGCAGGCAAAGCACCAACATAAATAAAATTTAAAAAGAAAGAAAGAATATAGACTATGAGCTTCATTCAACTCTCCTGCTTATATCATCTGTTCCAGACAGGGTCTCATATATACCACTGGCTTCAGACTCACTATGTGGTCAAGGATGACATTAAAGGGATCCCTTCCTAGTGCTGGCATTACAAGTGTTAGATACCATGCTCAGTTATGCAGTGCTAAGGATTGAACTGAGGACTTTTGTGCATGTTGACCAAGCATTCTATCAACTAAGCTACATTCACAAGCTGTTTTTCTTTAGTTTTAGAGTATGCGTTTCTTTGTATTGCTTTTGTAGATAGGGTCGAATGTTGTCCAGTCTGGTCTTAAATTCTATAAGTAGCTGAGGATAGCCTTAATCCCTGATCCTCCTGCCTCCCCCTCCAGAATGCTGGAGTCACATAAGTGTACCATCATGTCTGACTCCATTGCCTCTTTGAAAAGCACTGAGTTTTTCTCTTGTTTCTGTCTTATCAGAATTCTCCTCTCAGAAATATATGGGTTGTCAGATATGTCTGATGGAGTAAGGTGCAGGCAAGCTGTTTTAACTGTCTGAGCTGAGCTCCCATGACTCTTAAATGTGAGTTTACATTGTTGCTCTTGGGGCTATTGTAACAGCTGTGCCCAGCACCCACACTGGGCCTCTCACCAGCTGACATTTACTCACTGTTACTCAACTTGCTTCTGCCATAGCCAGGTCCCTGTCAGAGTTCTGTGATGAGATACGCCCAGTCCTGTTAGGTCTGACCTCCATTCTTTATGGACTTTATCATAGCAAGTTGATGGTCCCTCCCACCAGCTTCTCGCTAGGCCTTCATAAGGCTTGTCTGAGTACCAAGTTACTGGTTGTCTACAGGTTTTGCTCCTACAGATCAGTACATCCCCAACCCTATCAGATCCAATACTGTCTTTTTCCTAACTCCCTTTTACTACCCTAAAAATTACATTAAAATATTTTACACTTATTGAAGTATTTTTTGCAGGGGAAGCTGCATGCCATGATGTATGTGTGGAGTATAGGGAACAACTTACAGGAATAAGTTCTCCCTTTCCACCCATGTGTGTCCCAGGTATTGATCTCTGGCAGTAGGCACCCTTAACTGCTGAGCCATCTCACCAGCCAGCCCCTCAAAATCAATTTCCTATAAACTTCAGAGGAAAGGGTTCTTTTCTTAACCTTCTGGAGGGTCCATGGTTTATATATGGTAGGCAGATGAACAGGAGAGAAAGCATATGATTATATTATGGAATTCCAAGCATAAGCCCTGCAAATATAAACCTTGAACGAATCTAGATGATTGACATTTGTCTAGCAGCCTGAGCTACAGAGAGGAATGGAGGCTTTGGGTGTCTGCTGATGGGATAAGGGATAATGCTAGGCATGGCAGAAGTGAGGGAAAGCACAGTCGATGAGAGTTGTCTTGTGAAGCACATAAAAGGTCCCTCAGATAATAAAAGTTGCCTGGGGCAGCCATTAGAACAGATGATAAAGTCTATGACATTACCTTCTGCTCCTGGTAATCTGCCCTAGCGATAAGCTTGCTGCAGAGGGAGGAGCATGGAGATAAATCTTTTGTTGGATCTCCAAGAAGATAAGGAACTTTCAGAGAAAGCCTGTCTCTGTGCTTGAAAGAGTATGGGGGGGGGAGCAGAAGGATGTCAGAGCCATGTTGGTTCTTTAGTTCCAAGAACTCAGAATACCAAAGCAATAAAAACTACAAGAGGATTGTCACAGAACCAATAACACACTATCATCACAAAGGAGAAAGCTAGCTACACACTTAAGCCAGACAGAGGTGGTGTCTTAGTGACTATGTGAGCAGTCTTGTCATGTGCTTTTCCAAAACTACAGAACAGACAATTCTTCAGACTGGAGCTTGCTGCTCTTTCAGAGGACATGAGTTGGATGGACTGTAACTCCACCTCCAGTAGATCTGACGCCCACTTCTGGCCTGTGCTGGTACCTACATGTACCTTCATGTACACACACACACACACACACACACACACACACACACACACAAAGTGAATCTTAATCTTTTTTTTTTTTTTTTTTTTTTTGGTTTTTCAAGACAGGGTTGTTTCTCTGTGGCTTTGGAGGCTGTCTTGGAACTAGCTCTTGTAGACCAGGCTCACAGAGATCACAGAGATCAGCCTGCCTCTGGCTCCCGAGTGCTGGGATTAAAGGCGTGTGCCACCACCGCCTGGCTCACAAAGTGAATCTTTAAAAAATAAAAGTAGTAGACAAAATTCCAAACACTAGCTTGCAACACTGTAATTGCATTCCTTCCTCGAGGAGTAAATAATAAAACTAGCCCCTCTCCCCAAAATGTAAAATACCACTGCTAAGCATGATATCATACCCTTGTAATCTCAACACAGGAGGTTGAGGCAGGAGGATCACAGGTTTGAGGCCAGTCTTGGCTACATAGTAAGTTCTAAGCCAGCCTGAACTACACATTAGACAACAGTAATGACAAAAACAACAACAATGCACTGCTCTTCATATGTGAAGTGAAGCTAAAATTTGGATCCTGTGCCTTAGAATGTTCTGGCATAATGAGTGATGTACAGGACTTCATCACTGTCACTGAACTCCAAAGGAACAACCTCTTAATTATAATCATACATTTTCAGACCCTGCATGTAAGTCTGTACACCATGTGCGTGGTGCCTGCAGAGGCCACAAGAGGCATGTGGTCCTCTGAAACTGGAGTTACAGATGATAGTGAACTGTCATGTGGGTGCTAGGAACTGAACCCAGGTCCTCCGGAAGATTAGCCTGTGCTTTTAACTGCTAAGCCAAGTCTCCAGCCTCTGCTTTTCATTTGAGGGTAGGGAGCAGAGGACAGGGTCTTATGCAACCCAAGCTAGCCTCAAACTATGTAGCCAAGGCTGGCCTGCCTCCAGCTCCCAAGTGCTAGGGATGCAGGCATGTATCACCTATTTCAGCTTCCAAAGAATTTTTCAAAGTCCACATGTCAAGATTCTCCTACAGACAGAATAAAGAATGGAATCTTTGGTCTTGTATATGTTGTCCACTTCTGGGTAAAAGCTGGTAAATTTTGCTTCATCTTTTCCTATGCCTTGGTCCTACAGCTAGCAGAGATTGAACTCAGAATTCCTGATATTTAACTCCAGAACTCAGGCCCAGAAGATATGGTTGTTTCTTGTGTTTCTCTTTGGGAAAATGTGCTGTATGCCTTTAAATGAACCACTTACCCTCTCTGGGTTTCAATTTCCTCATCTCAAAACTAAGTATTTTGGTACAAGCCTGTAATCCTAGCCTGTGGAAAGCTGAGGCAGGAGGATCTCTAACTGAAGGCTTGAGTCGCACTGTGAGACCCTGCCTTACTGTTTCCACCCCCACTTAAAATAAATGAATAACAATGATTGCGTAGAGAGGGGAAACTACTCTTCATGCCTGTGGTCCAGAATTCTCTATGGCCTACTTGGATTTCATTTCCCAGGGATCTTTGTTTGGTAACTCCAGTTTCCTAGGAAGGGCTGCCTGTCATGCAATCATTTTTGGAGAAGCATTTTCCTAATCCTGTTGGAAGGATGAGCAGTATGGCCAGATGCCCTGGAAGGCCAGGCTGGCTCCTTGCCTTGTTTGCACAGTCTAGGGTAATCTAAATTTTGAATAAACAGAGGACCAGTAAAATCATTGCAAACCTAGGTGCAGTTCCCCCTGGAATGCCCCCGTAGAACCAGTTTTCAGGGTGACTCAGAGGGGCTGGACTCAGGGAAGGCAAGTCTCCTATTCAGAGGTCAGAGTCTGCAGTCACTCGCCACGTATGGTGATGAAAAGCCTTTTATTATCTCTAAGGACAGAATGCAAAAGGGGAGGTGGGAAGACCAAAACAAACTCATGGCCAACCTGGTCTGTGCAGCAAGTTCCAGGCTAGCAAGGGCTACATAGTGATACCCTGTCTTTAAAAATAAAAGCTGGACGGTGGTGGCGCACACCTTTGATCCCAGCACTCAGGAGACAAAGGCAGGCAGATAGATCTCTGTGAGTTCAAGTCCAGCCTGGTCTATAGAGCTAGTTCCAAAGGCAGCTAAGGCTATACAAAGAAACTCTATCTTGGAAAATAAAATAAAATGAAATAAAATAAAATGCGTGGGAGATGGCTCAGTCAGTAAAGTGCTTATCATGCAAACATGAGGATCTGACTCTTTGAGCCCCCAGGACACATATGAAAAGGCTGGACACAGACCAGAGAAATGACTTGAGCTTAGGAGCACCTGATGCTTTTGCTGTGGACCCAGGTTTGATCTCTAGCACCCACATGGTAATTCACAATCACTAATAACCCCAGTTCCAGGGGATCCAACACTTTCTGCTGGCTTCCATGGAGGACAAACATTCATATGACACACAGACACACATGCAGACAAAACATCCATACACATGATTTTTATAAATTAAAAACAAGGCAAAACAAAAATGTTGGACACAATAGTGCCTGACTACAATCAGGGGAGGGCCAGAGACCGGATTCCTGGACCTTATTGGCCAGCTAGTCTAGGTGAATCAATGAGCCCCAGGCTCAATAAGAGGCCCTGCCTCAAAGAATAAGGTAGAAAACAATTAAGGAAGACACTCAAGGTTGACCCCTGGTATCTACATGAACACACACACACACTCACACACACACTCACACACACACAGTACAAAGCTGAATGTGAAAAAAAAAATTTTTTTTAAAGTTTAAAGTCAGTTCTTTTCCTTGCCGAGTAGCATTGATCTAAACAGAGGGAATTTAGACAGTCAACTACAGATTAGCCAGGCAGGAGAGGCTCTGGCTGAGCAAAGTGCACTTGATCTCCGACTGATGGGGACAAAAAAGCCAAAGACCAAAAGAGGGCCTGGTATGCAGCTCAGCAGCCACAGATCTATAAGGCAATTTATGGCCAACCTTCAGCTGCCCCAGGTAGGTCACATGACCTGCCATGTGGGAATATAGGCCACAGGCTCAGTCATCCACCCATTCAACTATCAAAATGCTAGATATCAATATCTTGGGTGGAGTTATCTCACTGAGAAAAACAGATCTCTGCACCTGATCTGGTGGGAGGGGACAGATAAGCATAATAAACAAGTTTCTATATGATGCCTTAGAAGGTGCGGGGCCCTGGGAAAGACAGCAGTGAGGTAGAGTACTAGAACAGAGAGGGTGGGGCTTCGTGCCAAAGGTCATGGGTACTGCAACTTTAAAATTTTTCAAGGCAAGACAAAAACTCTTTTCCCCCCTCCATAAAATGTTTTCAATTTTATTTACTAGTCTATATTATTTATTTGATTACCTTGAGGCAATTACTGCTTATTTTATTTTATTATATTATTTTTGGCAGTGCTGGCAATCCAGTCCAAAGCCTCATGCATGGCAGGCAGGTGCTGTACCAATCAGGTCAGGCCTGTGCAACAAGCACTTTTCCAGTTGGGCTATCTCTGCATCCCTAGTTTAACTTATTGCAGCAGAACTGGGGCTGCTCCCCTAACCATCAGATTTCTGGTTTCATGGTTTCCCATAAATCATCATCAGTACATCAGTAACCAACAGGGATGAATTATAGCCCTGATAACCCCTGTGTTTGAACACCTAAACCTCGGGTCCCTAGATTAAAGCTACCAGAAAATGAAATTGTGGGGCTGGAGAGATAGCTCAGCAGTTAAGAGTACTGACTGCTCTCCCAAAGGACAAGGGTTCAATTCTCAGCACCCAGTTGGTGGCTCACCACTGCCTGTAACCAGTTCTAGATGACCCGACATACATGCAGGCAAAACAGCAATGCACATAAAATAAAAATAAATTGAAAAGGAGAGAAAATGAAATTGTTGTAGACATAGTTGCAGTTCCAGGACAGGCTGAGTGCCTAGCCCCAAATGACTGGTATCCTTAGAAAGGGGTTACTTGGCACAAGATGGCTCAGTGGATAAAGACACTTGTTACTCAAGCCTGTGGACAGAGTTTGCAATCCCAGAGTTCACATAGAGGTAGAAGGAGACAACCAACTATTTGGAGTTGTCCTCTGATTGCATGCACCCCATCCCCTAACACACACACACACACACACACACACACACACACACACACACACACACACACGTTGTCCTCTGATTGCATGTACCCCATCCCCTAACACACACACACACACACACACACACACACACACACACACCGATTGCTGTGTGCACATGGATGGTGTGTGTGTGTGTGTGTGTGTGTGTGTGTGTGTGTGTGTGTGTGCTTTCTTGAGACAGTGGACTGTGTTTCTCTAGGTAGTCCTGGCTGGCCTAGAACTCACTCTGTAGACCAGGCTGGCCTGAAACTCACAGAGATCTACATGCCTCTGCCTCCCTGAGTGCTGGGATCAAAGGCATGCCCACCATGCTGGGAAAAATGCTTTTTTTTTTTTTTTAAAGTACATTTTAAAAAGGAGAAATTTGAACAGATGTGGAATGGAGGTGTTGACTTGACTTTAAGGCAAGAGCATCAGAACACCAGCAAATCACCAGGAGGTAAGAAAGAGACAGGAGACACCTTTCTCCCCAGCCTTCCAAAATACCTACCTTTCCCAGCACCTTGACCTCAGACATCTAGCCTCAAGAACTGTGAGATAAGTTTCTGTTACTCACAGTGGTATTTTATCTCAACATCCTACTTAGCTAATGAATAGACCTAGATTTTCAGTTTGTCCAGCTAAACATGCCCTGCCTGTTTACATGCGCACCCCCCTCCCCAAAGGTCAGATGTTGTAAATGTCCTCAGTGCAAATGTGTGGAGGGTGGGGACTTTTAAGAAGCTCTGACCTCTTGAATGAATTCCTAATGTCAGTAGCATCATCAGGTTCTGCTTCCTCTTGTTCTCTCTGTCTCTCTTTGTCCTTCTGCTGGGTATGACAGAGTAGAAGGGTCTTGAACTTCCAGCCTCCAGCATCATAAGCCAATAAATTTCCCAACCTGTGTGTGTGTGGAGGCGGGGGGGGGGGGAGGGGGAACGGGACTGTGAAGCAGCACAGGGGACATCAAGAACCACAAGTCCTGATAGGCTGGCAAAGGAGATAGTGTGAGTGCCAGGGTCATTCTCCTTACAAAATAGCTTCTTGTTCCCTCTGAATATCAGTGGGGACACTAGGTTGGGAGGCCAGAGTCCTGCCATAGCCACTGCCAATCTGCTGCCTGGTGGAAAGCAGCCTGAAGCTAGCTTTTGTGGATCAGCGTGAAGGACTGCTATTCTCAACTACTGAGTGTAAACAGGAGCCAGCGTTGCAAGGGGCACTCAGAGGAAGCTACTTGCTCAGACATATTTTAAAGGTCTACTCTTACTCTCTACCATTCATTTGAGCATTCAAATTTTTGTAATGTCCACAGGCTGTCTACGCAAACATCTATCACTCCGTACTATTACACCATATTAGAGTCAGTGTAAACGGGTTCCTTTTATAAAATCACACCAGTCTCTCCCACACAAAACCACACAAGTCCTTTCAAGCAACAAGTCCTCCCTGCTGACCCCAGGGAAGCCTTACAGAGTTTCTGGTTGACAATAGAAGGCCCTGCGGGGATTGCCCAATGTCTCTGGATGCAACATCACAACCATAAAAGCAAGCCAAAACCTACGGCCTATTGGGCAGAGAATCAGTCCCAGGACATGTATCAGAGAAGGTCAACAGAGGTGGCCTGGAAAGCTGTTGGCTGGTAAGAACTCAGTGCATAGTAAGCTGGGGCAGTAGTCATCTGTCAGGGGGTGGAATGGGTCTGTCAGCGAAGCCTCCATTATCTGGAAATGACATCTAAGATAAAGACACAACCCTGGTTAACTGAAGCTGTTCTTGGACTTGGTACTGAAGGCTCCTTATAATCAGTTCTGTCTCAGTTTGCCTTCTCTCCTCTGTGCCCCTCAGCGCTGGACTGCTCTCCTGCTCGCACCACCATCAACAGTGCTGGTGCAGGCTACAAGAAAGGGTCAGGGTTCCGGGAACTGGAGGTGCAGACAGTTGTGAGCTGCCATGTGAACGCTAGGAACCCAACCCGGGCTCTCTGTGAAAGTACTCGGTGCTCCTAACCGCCGAGCCACCTCTCTGGCCACTGATTCATTCACCTCTGGAAACTCTACCCTACCTCATGACATATCTCATAAGTGATTCCGGGACTATCCTGGAGAAGGTGATCATGGGGGGGGGGGGGGAAGGCTTCTACATTGTGTGACAAGATTACCTGGAAGTCTCCAGAAAAACATATTTCAGTTAGTATTAAGAACTTTCCAGGGCTGGAGAGATGGCTCAAAGGTTAAGAGCACCGGCTGTTCTTCCAGAGGTCCTGAGTTCAATTCCCAGCAACCACATGGTGGCTCCCAAACATCTATAATGAGATCTGGCTCCCTCTTCTGGCCCCGCAGGCATACATGCATACAGAAACTGTGTACATAATAAATAAATAAATAAATCTAAAAAGAAAAAAAAAAAAAAAAAAAAGAACTTTCCCAGTAAACAGAATGATACCACAAACTTCAAGGCAAGCTTGGGCAGTAAGAGTTACTTCAGACTATATGAGATCATTGAGAATGAAGCAGGAATCTAGGCAAGAGGTAAATAAATGGGTGGATAAATAGCTGAAACTGATTCATTCTTCATTCTTTCTTTCTTTCTTTCTTTCTTTCTTTCTTTCTTTCATTCATTATTTGATGATACTGAGCACCAGGTGCTGTGGCAGGAACTTGAAAGATGAGCATAGAACAAACACGCCCACGTAGCTACCACACATGTCAAGGTCCCATACTGGGTGACAAACAAGGCAAAGGAAGCCTTTCACTTCCTGGAGTTTATACACTTGCTTATACTGATGAGGTCCACTGAGCACTAAGAAAATGTGAGCTATGGGGCCAGAGAAAAGCTGTTTCAGTTGCAAAGGCTGCCCTGCCTTGTTTGCACCTGCCTTTGGCCTCTCTAGAGAGTTCAGGTGCCTGTGGCTCCTGTGTCTGCTCTGCCAGTTCACTGACCCTTCTCCATGTTGGCTTAGTCTAGCCCACACATGTCAGCCCCAGAGCTGGGAGTCCGGCTCAGATGACAGGTCACCAAACTGATCGGCCCAGAGAAGACAGGTGTGTTGCAGCCACACCTCCCTCTTTCTCCGCAACTCCACTGAAAGGCTATCACAGATTCAGGGTGAAAGGACACAGGTAATGCCAAGGCAGGTGCCAAGTGTCAGGCACAGACTCAAGCCTCAGAGCAGCCAGCCCTCGTCAGAGCAACCCAGTGACACTGGCCGGAATCCAGGCAAATCAGAAAGCACACAGCCTGTAAGACAAGGGCATGTGGATACAAGAATTCTTCCCACACGTTCACAGGGAGTAACATCGAAATACAGCATCTGTTTCCAAAATATCTGCTTCGTTTTTATAAACAAAGGCTAGGCCTTGTGCTGGATGATAATATAGGCATTATATAAACACCAACAGCCCCCCCAGGATGAGCAGAGTCATTGTTCCTGTTTTGTAGAAGCTGCCAAAGTGTATCCATAGTCACATAGGTACTGAATGCGGACCCGGGTGTCTCTGGAGCTGGGGTTTCTCATCTGTCCTGTGGGCCCTCTCATGGAGTTAGATGGGGGCCCACTAAAGCATAGTGAGTCAGAGTGAGCTGCCCTCTCTGGGTTACAAAAGCAGGTAAGCCCTCACCAGTGCACAGTGAGGCCAGACAAGAAGTTAAACTATGAGTTACAGCAGAAACAGATAGAGGAGGTAGGCAAAGGAGAAGAAAGCTTTTTCATATCACAAAGAGGTTGTCTCTCTGGTAGTCAAATCTATATACCCATGTCTGAAAGATATGACAGAGGTCACAAAAGCACAGCACTTGGCTGTAAAAATACACTTAGTTTTACTCATTGAATAGGGCAAAGTAAAGCTATGCTGAGGTAGCATTTGTTTCCAGTAAAACGAACAAATTTGTTTTTAATCTGATGAGGCTATGATGGCCCCAAAGAGATGAAGCATTTAAAAATCAACTAAATACCAGTGATCATATAGGCATTATATAATCACCAACAGCCCCCAGGATGAGCAGAGTCATTGTCCCTGTTTTATTAATAATTAATTATCCCTAAATTATTAATAATTTAGTCTTCTCAACAAACTATAAAAATCAGAACTGTAAATCTAAAGAGAGCAGGGTGATGTGGGTAATCAAGCAGGCCAACAGCTAAATATGGTAGCATACATCTATTATCCTCCCTCTCAGAAATCTGATGCAGGAGAGTCATGAGTTTATAGTCAATCTAGACTACATGGCAAGAACATGTCTCAAAGAACACAAACAAATCAAAAGGTGACCAACAAGAAATTGGTAAAGAGAAGGATAAGGAAGAATAAATAAATAAATAAATAAATAAATAAAATCCATAAGAAAGCAAGGGAAACTAAAAAACACAGGTTAGAAGCTTGCACTTGAAGCCTGATTCACACCTTTAATACAGCACTTGGGAGGCAGAGGCAGGTGATTATGAGTTCAAGAACAACCTGGTCTACAGAGCAAATTTCAGGACAGCCAGGGCTACACAGAAATACTCTAACTTAAAACACAGCACTAGAGCCCAAGTCTCTCCTGGAAAACACTGACATTGTACAGCATAATGGGTGGCTTGTACTGTGGTCTGTCTGAATCCTGTCCCCTCTGGTCATGCCCCCTTATCTGCTGTGACAAGATGATTCATGGGGTATCCATAAGTACTCAGACCACCATGGCCAAGATGCAGGAGATGACTATCAGGAGAAGTCTAGCTTGAAGAGAAAGAAACCAGGAAGTTCTTTAAGGTGGTGTCCTGTGCAAACTCCTTCACCAAGGTCACTGGTAATAATAGGTTACTGAGTTTGTAGATGAGTCCCTCATGATGGCATGCCCTTGACCCTGCTTACAGGCCAAACACAATGGTAAACTGACCTATTTCTATTTCCTTTCTGTATTGTGTACTTAGAATCAATTTTCAGTATTTGTTAATTTTTTATTGTGTCTGTGCGTGTGAATGGCCAGAGATTTTAGGTCCCCCTGAGGCTGGAACTATAGGCAAGGTGAGTAGCCTGGGATGCTGGGAATCACATTTGGGTCCACTGAGCCATCTTCCCATCCCACCAATTAATTAATTAATTAATTAATTAATTAATTAATTAATTAAATTTTTTTATTTTTTTTAATTTTTTTTTTTTTTTTTGAGGCAGGGTTTCTCTGTGTAGCTTTGGAGGTTGTCCTGGAACTCACTCTGTAGACCAGGCTGGCCTTGAACTCACAGAGATCCGCTTGCCTTTGCCTTCTGAGTGCTGCGATTAAAGGTGTGTGTCACCGATGTCCCGTCAAATAATTATTTTAAATCATCATCTGTGAGTATATATTTGGAGTCAGGAAGTAAACTTCATCTCTCTGCTGTGCCTTTCTATGTAGAAAGGGGAAATCAGGCTGAGCAGTCATCTTTGTCACTCTCTGCTTCCTCACTCAGAGAGTGAGTTGAGTTCAGCCAGTGCTACACAGTGAGAATCTGTCTAAAAGCACACTTATAAACTAAAAAGCAAACATCAACACCCACCAACAAATAGATAGATAGACACTGGCGTCTTCGGGGATTAAAAACTCAACACACAAAAGATTTCAGTTCTCCTCAGAGGTCAGGAATTTGTCCCTACTAAATCACAGAGAATTAATACCAAAAAGGCAAAAGAATAAGAATAGCAAGGAAATCTTAAAAACCAAGAAAGGTGGCTCAGTGGTTAAGAGTACTTGCTCTTTCAGAAGATCTGGGATTTAATTCCCAAAACCCATATATGTGGTAGTTCACATCACAACTGGCTGAAACTCCAGTTCCTGGGGATCCAGTACCTTCTCCTGATCTCTTTGGGCACCAGGCACACATGTGATACACAGACACGAATACAGGCAAAACCCCTTTATACCTTATACTTACATATAAATAAATATATCTTCAAAAGGAAACAACAACAACAAAAAACCCAGATCTGGAAGTTCAGGGGCAGATTCATAAGTAAGGATGCTTTGTTGTTGTTGCTTTTACATTTTTATTATTTTTCCTTTTGTGAGAAAGAGTGTGTATATGTGTGAGGGTACGTGTGTGAGTGTATCTGTATGTTTGTATGTGTGACTGTATGTGTATATATGTGTGAGTGTGTGTTTATGTATGTGTATATATATATGTATATGTGTGTGAGTATGTGTATGTATGTGTGTATGTGATTGTGAGTGCATATGTGTATGAGTGTATGTATGTATGTGTATATGTATGTATGTATTTATGTATTGTGTGTGTGTGTATGTGTGTAAGAGTGTGTATTTGTGGTAGTGTGTGTATACGTATGTGAGAGTATATATATATATGTATGTGTGTATGTGAGTGAGGGTGTGTATTCATGCATGCGTGAGTGTGTGTGTGTCTAGGCCAGAGAATAGTTTGCAGGAGTCAGTTCTCTCCTTAACCCTGTAGGTCCCGGAGATTGAAATCAGATCATCAGGTTTGGTAGCAAGCAATATCACCCATTGGACCATCTGGCCAACTTTGTTTGTTCTTGAAAGAGTCTCACCCTGTAGCCCAGGCTAACCTTGAGCTCAAAGCAATCCTACTGCAGCCTCCTAAATGCTACAATTACAAACATGAAGCCTCATGCCCAGCTCAAATAAGTATTTGTTTGGAAAACATATCTTTACCACTCTCCTATGGCGTAATCAAAGCCTGTCCCCAGCTTACTATAGATTCAAATTTCAAAGATAAACCAAACAATGTTCTAGAAAATAATATGGAGAACATTTTCATAGCCTCAGGTAGCCAAACTATTAAGAACAAGATTGATAATTAGACTATGGTAAAATTTATCTTTATCAGAAGATTATGTTAGTGCTGGTGTGGTGGTGTATGCCAGTAATGTCAACACTCAGAAGCCAAGACTGGAGATTTGTAAGAATACATGCTACTTAAAGGCAAAATCAATAAGTCTTTAAATTGGTAGGAGGCACCTGTGCCTTCTGTTTCAATATAAATTCATAACTATTTGACTAGGATAGAAACTAAGTGATCAATCTCTTGAAATGTCACCCCTTTCCTTCTTTCCTTCCTTTTTTCCTTTCTTTCTTATTTATTCTAGACAGGTTCTCTCTGTTTAGCCCAGGCTGGCCTAGAGCTGGAGATAATCCTCCTATCTCAGTCTGCAAATGCAGCCCCGATGGCTCCTCTTTCTGACACCACTTGGGGAAGGGTCTGAGGGTCTCCAGTTCCTCTGAAAACCAGTCCTTAAGACATTTAAGCTATCCCTTGCCTTCGTCACCCCAGCTGCACTATGCACACAGATCCTGCTGCAGCTCTATATACAATGGAAGTATTAAAGGGAACTCATGGAGAGGGTGGGAGGGGAGTTTCCCCTTAGCTGTGTCAGCAGACTGGGTGAGAAATCCCCAGAGTGCAGAAGCTGAAGGGAGGGGTCTGGTCATGGGAAGAAAGCCCTCAGTTTTTTGTGGGTTTTTTTTTTTTTTTTTTTTTTTTTTTTTTAACATAGTAGGACATGCAAGAGGGGCTTTTGAACTGGTTTCCAAAGGGTCACCTGAACCGAGACAGGCCCAGGAAAAGTCCCTTCTCAGGAAGAGAATGTTCCCCATTTCAAGGGAGTGGAGAAGCTTCTTAAGCAAGGGCTCTGCGGTGACTGGAGTCCCACTCCAGCAGGGAGGGGCAGAGCGTTGGAAGAGCTTAGGTTTGCCCATAGCTATCCATTTCAACCCCCTTGCTTCCAGGGGTTTACCCACAGATGCCTCAGGACACTGATATGAGCCAAGCCTGACATAAAGCCACACAACCAGTTTTCGAGATCAGCTTATTCCTTAGTCAGCTTCCAGCAGCTTTCTCAAGCCTTCTTGGCTTACAGAGCCTATACACACGTCTCCCAGCCCATGATAGCCCTGGGACCAAGGATTGACCTTGTAGCCACTTACAATAATGAGTTTGAACTTCAGAGAAATAACCTGAATTAATCACGAAAGATAGTTATGAACAAAATAGCCAACCTTCTGTAGATTCTACTTAGTGATCAGTAATGGCAGTCTTTATCATCCTTTTGAACATCTGTTTTGTGTGTGTGTGTGTGTGTGTGTGTGTGCAGGTACATGTGAACACATGTGTGCATGTGAAGGCCAGAGAGAAACCTTAAATATCATTTCTCAGACATCATCCACTTTTTCTTATTTTTGAGACAGAATCTCTTACTAACCTAGAACTCAACCATGTAGGCTTGCTGTCCTAGCTGGGTTACTACTGCAGTGATGAAACACCGACAGAAGCAACTTGAGGAGGAAAGTGTTCACACTTCTATTTCACAGTTCATCTCCGAAGAAAGTCAGGACAGGAACTCAAAAAGGACAGGAGCCTGGAGGCAGGAGCTGATGCAGAGGGTGCTGCTTATGGCTCGCTCAGCCTGCTCTCTTGTAGAACCCAGGACCACCAGCCCAGGGATGGCTCATCCACAATGGGCTGGGCCTCCCCCGTCAATCACTAATTAAGAAAATGCCCTTCAGGCTTGCCCACAGCTTAGTCTTAAAGAGGTCATTTCTCAGTTAAGGCTCCCTCCCCTTCTCTCCGATGATTCCATCTTGTGTCAAACTGATATAAAACTAGCCAGCATACCATGCTTATGCCCCAGGAATGTCAGGAAGCCACCTAAATCTGTCTGCTTGGTGCTGGAACAGGAGTTACAGACTGAGTGGGTGCTAGGAATTGAACCCAGGCCCTCTGGAAGAGCAGCCAGTGCTCTTGGCCCCTGAGTCATCTCCCCACCCCCCTTTCTAATTTGTGGGTTCTGGGTTTTGAGCTTGCAGGTCCTCAAGCTTGCAAGATGAGCACTTTGCACACTGCACCACCTTCCCAGCTACCCTCCCTTTTGAGCATCTCCAGCATACATATAGTTAGGCACTTCGCTCTCCTAAGTTCATTTATTCTTCAGTGCAAGCCCAGAAATTGGGAAGACTAGACATTAATAGTATGAAATCAGTTTTGATGCCACATACGGTGTATTAAAGCACTCTCCAAGAGATAGTAAATGGGAATCCCGTCTCTATTTCAGAGCTATGGAAACTGAGGTCCAAAGATATTGGGTAAATTGAGCTCACCTCACAGTAAATGGCAGAAGGGGATTTGAACAGAGGGTATTAGCACTCCACATCCCCAGCAATGCAGGCAGCTTAACTAACTGAAAACCCTAATCCTCTCTCGCTGCCACCCCTCCAAGTGAAGCCACTTGGGACCCTCCAAGTCCTGTGTGGTCTCCTCTTCTCTATCTAAGAGGTATCCAACTCCCCTGAGTACTGATCCCAAGAATCAAAGCTCACAGAGGCAGACTGCTCACAGCAGCATCCAGCTGAATCAAGCTGGAAAGCCCAGATCCAGCCTAACCAGAATTCTTGGACAGATTTTCTCCCTTAGTCTGCTGCTGGCTGGTTGGACCAGGTAGGCAACCTTGTCTGGGTCCCCATTGGAAGCGTTTGGATGGGAAGTGGAGGAGGAGTGTCAAGAGGAAGTCCTCTTCGAGCCTCTACCTCCCAGGAAGGGGAAAGATGAGCCTTATGGGGGTGGGGGAGAAAGGTGCTAGGACTCTGTTCTGGAGTTGTGGGGAGGGGTAACCTGGCAACCACTGGGCTCAGCACAGTCACAAAGCAACAGGTTCACCCACAGTTCCGACAAAGTCTTACCCTTGATTAGTCTTCTTATCTGTCCTGGTCAGGCACCAGGGGCTTTCTTCATGCTCATATGCTGTAGTGGTGGACATCTTCCTGGTAAGTCCTGGGATCTCTTTGAAGGACAGGAAATAAAATAGGCTCTGGAGAGGATAAAGGAATGGGGGATAAGAGGCCATCCTGTGGTTAGATTGGTGGCTACCTTCAGATCTCTTGGACCTGACTGTCAAGGAATTCAGGGTCAGAGGCAGGAAGGGCAGGGATGGCCTAAACTGATCTCATCTATTCTCCTGCTAGGTCCCCACTGATCCATCTAGTATGGGTGGTGACGCATAAGCTCATTGAAGCAGTTTAATGGGTCATGTCTAACATTCATAAAGCCAAAAGGAAAACAAAACAGAGAAAAAAACACAAGACACAAATATCCATGTACAACACATGTGTAGATGCTGCTTCAGAGCACTCCCATTTGGTTGCACATGCTCTCTCTCTCTCTCTCTCTCTCTCTCTCTCTCTCTCTCTCTCTCCTTGTCTCTCTGTCTGTCTCTCTCTCTCTGTGTCTCTCCCTGTCTGTCTCTCTCTGTGTCTGTCTCTCTCTGTCTCTGTCTCTCTTTCTTTCTCTCTCTCTCTGTGTCTGTCTCTGTCTGTCTCTCTCTGTATCTGTCTCTCTCTCTGTGTCTGTCTCTCTGTCTTTCTCTCTGTCTCTCTCTGTGTGTCTCTCTCTGTGTGTCTCTCTCTGTCTCTCTTTCTGTGTCTCTCCCTCTCTCTCTCTCTCTCTCTCTCTCTCTCTCTCTCTCTCCACACACACACACACACACACACACACACACACACACGCACGCACGCACGCACGCACACACGCACGCATACATGTGAATTGAGACCTGGGAAAAATGGATTTCTTGCAGTTGTGACAGTTTGAGAGTTTTTATTCTAAAGAGTACCTTTTCCTTTTCCTGTAGGCGTGTGGATGAGGGACTTCCAAATGCCCTGTCTTCAAGCATGAAGCATCCAAACACTCAAGAGAGAGCACTCAGCCCCTGGCACTGTTGATACCTGCCTGAAGCTTCCTGAAGAGGGAGCCCTGCTCACTGTTTTTAGACAAAAGATCAGGAGCCTGTGAGTCAGATGCTGGATTCCTGTCCTTGCCTGTGCAGCCTCAAATGAGGCAAACCCATCATATGCTAATGGGATGGAGGTGGCACTGAGGCCTTTGGGAAAGCCTTGCAGATCTGGGACCCTGAGGGCCTTTCCCAGGGCACAGTCAGCCCTGTGCCTTGCACTTGCATTGGGTCTATAGATTTAATCATAATTCTTGCTTTGCCATCTTTTTTTCCATTTCCTTTAGTTGGTTTACTCAATAGTGCACTGGATTGTAGTAAATGTACCATCTGTAAAGAACCATGGCATCGCCACTAACCCATTTCCTGTGTATTCTTCTCTTCCTTGTCCTACTCAATAATGCCTCCAAGTGAATTTCCTTAGTTGTTGTATTGTCTGCCCTCATGTTTGTGATAATTCTGTTTGCAGAAGAAACTGTGTGTGTGTGTGTGTGTGTGTGTGTGTGTGTGTGTGTGTGTGTGTGTGTGTGTGTGTGTGTGTGTGGTGTGTGTGTGTGGTGTGTGTGTGTATGTGTGTGTGAGTATGTGTGTGTGTTTGTGTTGTTTGTTTTTTTGGTGTGTGTGTGTGGTGTGTGTGTGTGTGTGTGTGTGTGTGTGTGTGTGTGTGTGTGTGTGTGTGTGTGTGTGTGTGTGTGGTATGTGGGCAGTTAGCAGTCTCCTTTACCTGTAGGAGTTGGTTTTTTCTTTCCATCATGTGGGTTGCAGGAATTAAACTCAGGTGTGATGGAAAGTACCTCAACCTGCTGAGCCATCTTGCTGGCCTTGTGAACTTTTACTTTTAACAAGTATTTCCAAGCTGGGCATGGTGGGGGCACCTTTAATCCCAGCACTCTGGAGTCAGAGGCAGATGGACCTCTGTGAGTTTGAGGCCAAGACTGGGCTGATCCACATACTGAGGTACAACTAGGGCTACATAGTGAGACCTTGTATGAGTGTTTCTCAACCTTCCTAGTGCCGCAACCCTTTTACACAGACCCTCATGTTGTGGTGACCCCAACCATAAAATTATTCCATTGCTGTTATGGGTGGTAATGTAAATATCTGATAAACAACCCCTGTGAAGGGGTCATTTGACACACACCCCCAAAGAGATTGTGGCCCACAGATTGAGAGCACTACCCTATATGACTTTCTAAACCATGCTAAGCACCATGTTTGATTTACTGATGCCATGGTTGTCACTATGGTTCGGTGCTTCTCACAGCAATCTAAAACCTCCATGGTCTGAATGTAGCCCAGGCTTACTCATGTTTCCAGATACATGCCATGTCCTTGGCTTTTTACTGCTTTGGACCCTCTGAATAGCATTACTCTCACAGACAAAGCATGTTGCATAGGTATAGGAGGTTTTCTTCTGTCTGGGAAAGAAACTACGGGGTGGAACAGTGTTCGGGGTTACCACATACTGTCTCCTCCTCCCCATCAGATTGTCTGTTCCAGTTTATACACACACCAGCAGTCCACCAGAGCTGTACCATCCATCCAGAACAATGGCATCTTCAAACCCTGCAAACCCCGTGATAACTACGGACGTGAAAATCCATTTGGCTGAGCATCCACTAGCAAGGTGAGGACCTAAATGCACACACAGGCCAGAAAGGAATGTTCAGGAACCAAAAGGGAGATGAGGCAGGATGGAAGGAACTTGGTGAACTTGGGCCCAAGTTCCAGCAGAGGCCCTCCCTCGCCTTGGAATGCCATGCACCAGGGCCTGGGTAGTTGAGTTGGCACAGGCCTCTGAAATACTAGCTAAGAGGCAGAGTGACTGCCTCTTATTTGGGGGTAGAGGAGGCTACTAACAGCCACTTCAGGGAAGTTTGCTTTATTTCTTTAAGTCCCAGATTGCCTAGAGCTGAAAGGAGAATGGAACAGGCTACTCAGGGGGCTGCCCGGCGGAGGCGGAAACCTCCCAGGATTCAGGGGAGGCATGCCTTGCTTAGAATATCCCCAGCCCACCTACACTCGACCAAGGGACGTCCCCGCAGCCAGGGCCAGCAGGAGAGGAAAGTGCAGACAGCCACCAGGCAGGTGGTGCAGCAGGCTCTCCCGGGATACCTTTGGATCTAGACTTCCTCCAGAGACAGAGGCTAAGGTCCTCTGATGTTGGGGGTGGGGCAGGGGCTGGGAACCTGAGAGAGCTGGTCTCTAGCCTAGCCCAATGAGACAAGAGTTGGCTGCTGCTTCCCACCCCCACCCTCTAGCATCTTTGTTGTCGGCTTCGCGTCTTCTGGGAGGGGCCATGTGGGAAAGGGCTCAATGGGACTTCCCTGGCCTTGGCTCTAGTTCTAACCCCTGGGTGCTGAATCTTAAGAAAAGAATGTCACAGGAGAGGTGACAGCCTAAAGCTGGCTTCTTGCATTGCCAAATTTTTGGTTTGGGGAGATGCCTCTAATAGGCCCAACCTCTGTTCCCATATATATAGGGGGCTTTTGGGTGCATCCTAGGGTTGTGGTGACTAGGTGGGTCTGAGGCTTCTCTTTCTGGTTTTAGATCTGGTCTCAGGAAGAAAGCGGGGATCCTGGGAGGTTCCATCTGCTCTCTGACAGATGGGCCCCAGCTCCCTACCAAGGCATCTTAGGAAGACAGAGACTCACTGGGACCGGATGGCGTCACTGGGAAAGGATTCTGGGGGAACCAAGCTTTGGGAGCCTTGGGTGGGGGTGCCATAAATGCAGATTTCAGCCTCTGGGTCTTGGCCTCCATGATAGGCACTTGGATCCTGAGGCCTGGTGAGCCAGAGTAAACACTATTCGTCTCTTTAACCATCCCCTTTCAGTCCAAAGGCAGAGCCAGAGCCTGAGAAGAAACCAGAGCACTTTCCAAGGAGCCACGGGGATGTTGGATTCCAGAAAGAGCCTGTGGTCCCAGGCATTGTGGATTTCGAGTTGATCCAGGAGGAGCTGAAGACCTCTAAGCCCCAAACACCAAGTGCCTATCGCTTTGGACGCCTCAGCCACCATTCTTTCTTCTCCCGGCACCACCCCCAACCACAGCGCGTGACACACATCCCAGGTAAGACCAAGTGGGCAGGATCTGGCTATAGGGCCCTGCAGAAGTAAGTATCACTAATTGGTCATGAGGTCTCCTACAGAGTCTCCCTCCCCCGAGTCAGAGTACCCCACCCCAGAACTGTGCTCTGACCTCTGACTCATGCTGCCTCATCATTTTGGCCATTATCCTTCTACCCATCCACCCATTCATCCACCCACCCACTCATCCACCCACCCACTCATCCATCTGCAGCATTTACAGAGTGAGAGCTATAGGATGACACTTGTCTGCTCCAAGGACATGACAAGGCAGAACAGACTACTGTCACTGCTGTCCTGGAGCTGACATCCAGCTGGGAAGGATGGTACACAGACTAGGTGTCACTGTCAGGCTCCAGAGGGGAGTTGGCCACTTTCAAATGGTTGTCACAAGAATCCTAGTCAATGACATGATATTGAGAAAGACTAAAGGAAGTAAGGGCAGGAGCAAGAATCAGTGAAGCATTAAAATGTCCTGTAGAGGGACACAATGGCCCTGGCTTTGCTGGAGGTTCAGCAGGAGAGCCCCTTGGGTGTCTGGAGCAGAGTCAGAAGGGGAAGGGAAGAGTCTCAGAGAGACTTGGAGCGGGATCGGGTGGACCTTGCAGGCCATTGGTTCTGCAGGCCACCCCAGCTTGACACAGTGTGCACTCCTATAACCCTGACATTTGGAATGCAAGGCAGAAGGAGAAGGATCGCCACAAGTTTAAGACCACCCTGCCTAGCCTGAGCCACCTGAGAGTCTGTCTAAAATTCATAATAACAATTACTTCACTGAATCAAGTGGGGCCATCAGGAGGGTAACAGCTTCAGATGGAGGCTGAACAATCAAGTTGTGGAAGATTCCACAGATCTAGTCTAGAGGTACAGAAGGGGAAACTCCTAGGATTTGAGCACTGACTGAAAGTGAAGTATAGGGCAGAGAGGCATCACCGTCATTTCTTAATGGTCAGCCTGAGCAACTAGAGAACCAGAGTACACAAATACCTAGAAGCCATCAAGGGGTAGAGGTGGGGAGGAGTCATAGATGGAGGAACCAGCCAGAGCAGGCTGGGGAGACACAAGTGTGAGAGCCATTGGAGAAGAAACAATGCATTGTGAAGACACCAGAGAACAAAGTTTTGGATTAAGAGGTTGAGATTAGGAGACATGAGAGAAGACAAGGAGAAGCCAGGAGATCCTGGGACCAAAGCAGCCCAGGTTTAGCCAAGCATGGTGGCCTAAGCTGGGGAGGTAGAGACAGGAGGATTTTGATGTTCATGGGCCAGCCATCCCAGCTAAATGGGTGAGCTGCTGGCCAATGAGAGACCCTATCTCACATAAAATAAGGTAGATGGTGCCTGGGGAGCAACAACCAAGGCTGTTGTCTGGCTTTCACCTGCACACTCATGAATGTGCATGAGTGTGTTCACATGAACACTATATTCATACACACATGAATGCATGCACATGCACAGCATGGCTTTGTGTGTGTGTGTGTGTGTGTGTGTGTGTGTGTGTGTGTGTGTGTGCACATTCACACTTATGAATGTTTGTGTACCTATGCCATGGTATGTGTGTTTGGGGTCAATCCTTGTCTTCTACCTTGTCTGATACAGAGTATCTTTGTTTTCCCACTGTATAAGCCAGGCTAGCTGGCCAGCAAGTTTCCTGTATATTGTCTCTTTACCCCCATCTCTCCATAGTAACACCAGGTTACAGATGCTCACACACTATGCATCTGGCATTTATATATAGGCTCTGGTAATTCAAACTCAGAGCCTCACATTTGCATGGCAAATGATTTTACTGACTAAGCCATTCTTCCCAGCCCTTTTTTAAAACCATGAGTCCCAACATCAAACTCAAATCCTCTCATTTTCAAGGCAAGCACTTACCAACTGAACTATATCTTTGGCCCCCAGAGTCTTCATCTTTAAGCCACGTACAATTCTGTCACAGGAAGCCAGAAGGACCTCAGGAAGTCCCATGAAGGCTTGACTCTGTCTTGCCTCTGTGAAACTCACTGGTGACCCTGAGCAGGTTCTTCCTGTTCTTGTGCCCACGGACAGGGTGCCTGCTGGTCTAGGTTTTTGGCTCTGATGACATGAGCTTGTGTTTACAGGAGGAGAAAGACCTGAAGGGCTTCCTGCCCCTCACCACCTCTTTCTAGCCCTCTGGAGCTCCTGGGGAATCTACCAGGCCCCGGCTCACAGATTTTATCTCCTCTGCAGATCTCACTGGGAAGCCTGTCTGCATGGTCAGGGACGAGTTCTCTTTGGCACCTTTGACTCAGTCTGCAGTCTTATCCAGCTGTCTGATGGGGATGCCCACAACCTCTGTCCCTATTGGGGACCCACAGTCCAATCGGAACCCTCAGCTTTCTTCTGGTGGGTACTTTGGCCACACCTGTCTACCTTGGGGCTCATAATTCTCCCAAAGTGTGTGGCTGGTCAGGGGCCCAAGAAAGAAAAGGCCATTGCTCTTCAATTGGGGTTACCCCTTCCCCTCATTTCCTGGGCCAGTTTCATCTGTTATTCTCCAGGCCCAAGCCCTCAAAAAATACCACTGCTTGGATTTAAGGTTTTTGAGGAATAACAACAAGACTGATTTTGGATATAGTTATGTGAGTTGGAGCTAAATGAGAGTGACACTTGTAATATTTAGTGACATGTACACTCAAGCAGTAGTTTATCAAGACCTCCACCTGCAGTGTTGTAGGAACTTTGGAGGCCAAGCCATACTGTTCTGCTGCTAGGGTATGGGAAAGTTAGGAGGGTAGGGTGTGGTAGAAATCTTGTGGGACAGGGTGACAGCCAGCACAGGGCAGAGACGTTCAAGGGCTGGCTGTAGAACACTATACCTGTCTAGAGAGTGGTCTAGAGAGTCTTAACAACAGGCATGTCATCTTTTCAAATATCAGTGTTGGCTCCAGGCATATAAAAGGGAAGAGAAGCCAGATCAAACCACTTACATTTAGACACAGTAGCCTGACCTCCTCCAGCATCCCCCAGAGAGGACTCAGGGAGACTGTCAACATTAACAACCCTGTTTCATGGTGGTTTCTAATGCTTGCAAAGTTGGGGGCGGGCACTTCTGCGTAGAACCTTTCCCCTCCATCCCAGACCTGATGACACAGGGAGGGAAAATAGGGCTCCCAAGATCTTGTCCTGTCCTCTCAGACTCCTGGAAGAAGAATCTAAAGGACCTAGCTTCCCGAGTGGCTATCTTTACTAAGGAAGCGGAGACAAAGCCCAACGAGGTTGGTATTGAACAAAGGAGTGAGCCTGGAAAGAGAGAGAGCCTTCATGAGTCCCTCCAAAGCTCTGCTGCTGGCATGGGAGGGGACCCTTCTAAGGGAGGATGGTGACAATGAAGGTGACTTCTGAGCAGAGGCCTCCTGGCCCACTTGGGGACATCTTTAGAGAACAGAGGCTGGAACACAGGGTAGAAGTGGGTGGTGATGGAGAGGTGAGAGGAGGCAGACTTTGAATGTGGGGAGGAAGACTCTCTTCCTAACTCCCTCACAGGTTAGCATCCACCCTCATCAGGAGTGGAGAATCCTTGGAAGTTTTCAGACAGAATGGGAGATGATCTCACAGGTGCCCTTCAGGAACAAAGTAATAAAGGCAGATGGTCTTGGGACAGGCCTGTCCCTTTGTAATGGAATGTTCTGGGTAACCCATGCACAGAGGTAGGAACATGGCTTCTTGTCCCTCCTGGCAACTAACTCATTAGGGTGCTGAGGATAAGTCAGCTAAGTGTCCAGGTCTTATTTTCTTTAAAATGTGGAGGAAAATGGCTGTGGCAATCACATCTCTAATCTCAGCATTAAGGAGACAGAGGTAGGAAGATGACTTACAAGTTTATGGCTAGCCTGCTTTACACTGAACAAATTCCAGGCCTGACACTGCTGCTTACTTAGGTTTTGTCTCAGATCAAATAAAAGCAAAGCAAAAACAAACAAACAAAAAACACGGGGGAGGAAAAGCACCCACTTTAGCTGGAATTACACTGACAGGAGGCTCTAAGCCTGCCTGTACCCAGAGATTTCCCAGGGCAGGGAAAGTGTGTCAGGGGCTGGGAAGGCAGCGCATTCTGACAGTGCTTGCCAAAGAAAGGCAAGCACTTACCTTGTGAGCATGGTGGAGCTTGCCCTCAACCTCCCGGGAAGTAGAGGTACTTGAATCTGTAAATTTGTGAGTTTGAGACCAGCCTGGTCTACATAGTGAATTTTAACATAGCCAGGTCTATCTAAAAAACAAAGTGAAACAAAACAAAATGCTCGCCTTATAAGCATGAAGACCCAATCCTCAAAACCCACCTTTAAAAAGCCTGAAGGGTGGGGGTGGGGTGGGCTGAGAGATGGCTCTCTAGCCAGGTAAGAGAGCTGTCTGCTCTTACAAAGCATCGATTCAGTTCCCAGAATCCACACAGTGGCTCACAAACATCCGTAATTCTACTTCCAGGGGATCAACAGAGGACACTGCACACATGTAGACATGTGCTACACATCCTGACATGCAGACAAATACTGGCACACATGAAATTAAACAATCTTTAAAAAAAAAAAGCTTGGCATATTGATTCATGCTTGTAATCTTAACTCTATGGAAGCAGAGACACAAACAAATTCCAGGCCAGTGAGGGACCTTGTTTCAGGCAAAAAAAAAAAAAAAAAAAGGAAAAATGACACTTGAGGTTGTCCTGTGATCACACACATACACACTTGTATACATACATGTATACCTGTATACACATAAAATGCAAGAACACGTGTACATGCTTGCATCACGTACACACACACACACACACACACACTCAGGCAGGGGCAGAGAATAAAGGACGTTACACTGTGAGGAGCAGAGCTAAGAATCAGAACAACACAGGAGCACAGGTCACTAACTCTTATACTCTGATGTTTGGAAGAGGACCTGTGTCTGGGGGAAGACAAAGACAACCAGGGGCATCTTCATTCAACCCTGGGATGCTGAGTTAGGATTCAGGAGGAGGCAGGGCCAATGAAAGAGGACCCGGGACAGGGTGCAGATGGCTCAATGGCATCACAGGCCTCTTCTGGGATCTGGGGAGGCAGTATCTGGTGTGGCCTGACCGTCACCTTTCCCCGTTTGCCTTCTCCTACTCTCACTGGCTCCTAGAGTCTCTTACCACTTTCCTTCCAGCTGAAGGAAGAACCTCCACTGAGGGAACAGGGTGCAAAGTACTCAGCTGAGACCGGTAGGCTTATCCCAGCTTCCAGCCAGGCCCTCAGCCGCCGCAGCCGCCAGGGCCAGCGGGGCCACCCGGCTGGCCGAGATGGAGGAGCCCAAGCCTCCCTTCTACAGGACCAGGAGCTGTTGGTAAGCCCCGCTCTGGAGGCAGGGACTGACTGCAGTGGTCTCAGCCTCTACATTCCCAGGCTTTCCAGCCAGCACCCTTCTGGCCTGCCTTAGGGAGGCTTCTCCAGAGACACTGCCCCCTAAGACTGTAAGACCAGAAAGCCATGCCCCAGGATTCATCACCCTGGGCTCTGAGCTCCACTGCCTCTAGACAGCCTGTCATCATCCTGACCCTCTGTGTGTAAGTCCTCTCTCGTGGGTCACTGCCCAGATTGGGAGCATTTGCCCCTGAAGCACCTTCCAGGTGTCAACATCCACTGCTCTTGAGAAAGCAGCAGGGAACTGAGAACCAAGGAGGGAAGGACCTGCCCAGAGCATCCCCAATCTACAGCCTGCAAGGCTGGCCTAAACCGGATGTTTGTTTTCTCACCAAGGCTTGAAATGAGCCCCCACAGTCTGACAGCGGGTGAGGGCATTGGCGATCCCTGTGAGAGTGCATGAGTGGCCCCCAAACATGTGTCACCACCTCTCCCTGCAGTACTTCTGGGCCCAGCAACACGGGTAGATCAGATCTCGGGATCCCCACTCAACAAAAAAGTTTAGACTCTTTGGGGTAATGTTCTGTGGCCATGTTCCCCCAATGGATGACCAGCACAGCCAGGCTAGAATTGGTACTTTCTCCACCATAGGGCGGCCTCACCGCACCTGGAGTTAGGTTCTCAGGTCTCGTGGGGAGGGGCCTAGGGCAGGTAAGGAGCATGGGAAGAACGGGGAAGGGCCAAAGGGCAACTCAGGGTGGGAGCCGCAGGTGGATGCTGGGTGGGGGAGGCCAGGGTGGGCATCTAGCAGCTACAGGTCTGAGGGAGTAGCTGAAGCCAGTTCCTATTCCACCAAGGATAAGGTGGGCCTGCCAGGGCCTGATAGACCCTCTGGGTCCTTGGGAAGGCTGCCTGGAAAGTGCTAAGGGAACGAACCCTACTTTCTTAGGACTCCCAGAGATCTACCTCCCACCACAGGTCCCCCCTCCAGCCCTCCATAGCTACAGCCGCCACCTGCAACATGGCCTAGGAAGTCCCCAGAGCACATCCAGGACACAGCTGGACCATATACTGCCGCTACTTGACTGGAGGAGACAGGGGAAGCCACAGGCTGAGGAGGCAGCTAGGAGCCAAGAGTCCCGGCTACTTCACTGGATGGAACCCCTTACTAGGCACTTGGCAGAAACAGCCCACTCTGGCCAGCAGGCTGCCTACAGCGAGTCCCCCACCTCCTGGCAAACATCCCCAGATTCTTGGAGCTCCTGGGTGGGGAGGCCCTCGGGGTACCCCAAATCACCACCCAAAAGATCCCAGCATGCAGGACTCGGTGCGTCTCTGAGGAGGTGACTGGCCAGCTCTGATCTTGCTGTCCCAGTGAGGGGCCCTCGGTTCCAACCTTCCCAGTGGAGACTATGAGGCTGAGAGGTCTCCCCTCTCAGATACCTGAGGCTCCACTCTGTTCTGAACTGCCCATCTCATGCCTTCCTTTCTTGAGGCCTCACTTTCTTTACCTGCTCAGCAGGGATCCTAAGGACAACTGTGAGAAAACCGCCCCCCCCCTCCTAAAAGTGCTAGGTCTCATGGAGGAACCTTTAGGGGGAACCGCTTTAGCCAAGCATGTGACCCAGGGACCCCATGCCAAGGGGAGGAGGCTGCTGTTCCCTGGCTAGAGTGTGGCAGGGCACCCTCTGATCATAGCCTGACTCCTTTCACACAGATCTTGGAGCTTCTTTGTCAGATTCTACAAACGGATTCTCTAAGTGCTATCCAGCTCTGGCTGCTTTATGCTCCACCAAAGGGTGAGGACACCATGGTGTGGCCCTCTCTCTAGATGAGGGATTGCCAAGACCTTGCCCTAGCCCCTGACCCTGCAGGACAGATGTCACTCAGCCTTCTCTTTTTTCTCCTTGGGAGTCCCAAAGCACTCCAAAGGGTTCCCAGCATCTGTCCTCCCTCCTCCCCTACTTCTCAGCAGCATGTCAGTGGCCCTGTTCCTTGGAGGGGACCTCAGGCATCGGTGTCTGGGTGGGGGACAGAGCCAAAGATTGCTCCTAGCAGCCCCAGCCCCTCCTGACCATGGCAGGATGCATATGCACACAGGCTTGTACACTGAGCCCACAGATACGCATCTGCTTTGAAACAGTGAGGGGCTGTGGAGAGGGGTCAATCCCCAGGGAAGGAGCTTAAAAGCTCACCGGAGGAAGGGGTGGGAGAAAGGAGGCAAGGGGGTGGGGGTGGGGGTAAAACGCAGTAGATTTCCAAATGTGGTACCCGAGTGGGGAGGAAGGGAGATGGGAGTGGGTGGAAGAGGTCTAAACCAAAGTGCATCTGGGCTTTGGTGGTAGGAGAGGGTGATACAGGGCTGAGGGCTCTGCACAGAGTTACAAGCAGTAGGATGATTAAAGGAAGCTGTCCTTCACCAGGGTGGGGACTGGCTGGATGAGATAGGAGAGGAGTAGGGCTGAGGTCCCTGCCTTGTGCTGTTTTCAGAAAAAGACCTGGCACTGGGCCTTCTGCAGACAGCGGTGGCTCGCCTCATCCCCCAGTCGCTCCCCTCCCTCCCAGCAGAGAAGCTCTTGAACCAACTCCAAGAGCTTCAAGAACCTCCTCCTCAAGAGACATCCTACAGGTGAGCTCAGGGCCCCTCACCTGTGCCCTTCTGTTCCCAGAACCACGCCCTGGCCATCAGCATCCACCCTCCCTGGCTAAGTGACCCATCTGTAATTCCAGCATTGTAGCAGTGGGAAAGGAAGGCAGGATCCTTGAGAAAAGCCAAGGATCAGGGTGCTTTGGATGCAGCGGAAAGAGCCTGCCTCGAGCAGCAGGATGGAGAACATCCATGCAGGTGCAGGACCTCTGGTCCTCACAGCAAGTGCCTTATGACTTAGCCACCTCCCAAGCCAGACACTGAGGATTGGAAATGGCAAAGTTGAGAGGCTGGGAAAACCTATCACAAGAGGTGGGAGGTGTCCTGGCCTGGTGGTCAGGAATGAGCAGACTGCAGGAACTAGATTTTGAGGTGCTGGAGTGTGGTTGAGAAAGTGGCTTAGACTTGCGAGGAGGCATATTTTGGTGGGTGGTTGTTTTGTGGATCAGGCTGGCCTCGAACCTACTTTGTATCTGAAGATGACCTTGAACTTAGCCCTCCTGCCTCCTGAATGCTGGAATTATAGGTGTGTACCACCATATCCCTTTTAAACCCAAGGAGGCTTCACACGTCAGGCAAGCTTTCTACCACCTGAGCTATAACCCTGGGGCATAGGTTCTCAACCAGGCCCTAGGATTGATTTTCTTTTTCTATTTGAGGGAGGAAAGGAAGAACAAGGGCTGGTCTTCTTTGGCAGGCAAGTTAGACAGGCCCTAGGTTCAATTCCTAGTGCTGCAACTAGTAAATAGCAAGGAGAAGCACGGCATAGTAAATGGAAGGAGAGCACGGCAGGGAAGGCAAGTCGGCCCCTTCACCTCTCTAAAGCCTCCTGCCAGAGTTGTAGGGGAAACGATGTGGGTGTATGCAGGCAAAGAGTGGCTTACAGCTCACACGAGGTAGAGGGACATTAGTTGCTTGTCCAGAACCAGCTTGACAGGCAACCCCAGACAAGGTGGCCTTAGTTCCCCATGGCTACAGCAGACAAAGAATCATAACTGTCTGCTTCCTGCTTTGGAGGAGCAGGACACTAGCCCATCTATGGACAGTCCTGCAGCTCTTCTGGAGGGTGTCTTGCCTCTTCTGGGAGCTGGTGGTTGACCACACCTATGCCACCTCCCAACTAATAACCAACCTGCCATCTTTAGACTCAGCCTCCAAAGCCTGTCTTTTGTATTTGGTTATAGTCCATCCCTGAAGAAGACGAAGACACCACCTTTATCCAAGACAGAGAAACCAGGTAAGAGCCTTCCAAGAGAGCTAATTATTCTGGAGGCGCACTGAGGCCAGCTCTGGATGGATTCCTGCCCAAGGAAGTTGGGTCACATCTTCAGGCAGCAAACATTTATTTTGCATACTTACATGTGTCAGGTTCTGCGGAGTCATGAGGGAAGAAGTGGGACAAGTCCCTATGTCATGGGGCTTACATCTTAGAAAGGAAAGACCCTCCAGGAGGACGGCAGGTTAATTAATTGGGGAGGGGGCTCCCTATCCTGAGCCACAGAAGCGTCCACCTGGGGATGCCCAGAGTCAGTCTTCTAGAAGAGCTCCCTCCTGCCTGGTGTGCTGATAAGAAAACAAGCTGGCCAGGGTATCTGACCCTCCGGGTGGATGGGTGGGTGGGTGGGTGGGGGGAACAGTATAAGGTAAAACAAGACAGGGCCAGCCTTTTGAAGAGCATAGGATGCTCTGGTGGTTATGAGCAGGATGTAGTATGCACCTGTGGTCACTGTGTAAGGCATGGATGGGGATGGGGATGGAGAGAAGGGACAAGGGAGGCCAGAAAGGATGCCCTGCAGTGGACATAGCATCTTAGAACAAGGAGTATAGGGGCAGGTGGCAGCTGGAGGGGAGAGTGCTTGTCAACAATGGACATGATTCTCCCGTGCCAGGCTGTGGGGCATCCCAAGGGCCCAGCAAAGTGTCTGGCACGCAGTAAGTGCTTGACTCATGTTTGGTACCCATATAAGAAAGGGCTGGGGAGTGTCATGGCTCACAGAAGTGAGCCAGCTATTCCAGGTCTCCCACCGAACTGAAGGCAAAGCTGGCCATGATGTTGGCCTACCTCCCTTTCGGCTCTTCCCTCTCTTGCCACTGCCTTTCCCATCCTCCAGAGTCGATGGGCAAAGCCCAAGTCCTCCGCTTGCATCCCAGTGAGGACTCAGAGGAGAAAACGACCAAGTCAAATGCTGAGAGCTGAGGATCACAGCCCAGAGCACAGAGGTTTCTGCCTAGCTCAAAGGCAGCTTCTAGACTTGGGGAGGAGGGCTCCTCTCCCTCTACATCAACACCACCCCTGGTCTCCAACCACACTCTACTAAATAAAAGGCTGCCTTCCCTGAATGAGGACAGTTCAACCCTCCAACAGGACTGTCTGTGTTTGGATGGCTTACTCTAGAAAAAGAGCACCCTCCCACGGAGAAACCCAGGGGTACCACTCACAGTTAGCAAGGATCTCCCACCCATTAATGTAATCAAGATAATCTCCCACAGGCATGCTCAGAGGCCTATCTTGTAGTTGATTCTAGATCAGAGGTTCTCAACCTGTGGGTCACAACTCCTCTGGGTGGGGAGCACATATCAAATATGTACATTACAATTTGCAACAATAGAAAAATTACAGTTAAGAAATAGCAGCAAAAATAATTTTATGGTTGGGGGTCACCACAACATGAGGAAGGGTATTTAAGGGTCACAGCAATAGGAAGGTTGAAAACTACTCTTCTAGACCCTGTCAAACTGACGACTAACGTGAACCATCCCAGTCACCGTCCCTGGCTCCTGCTTTCAATAGTAAAGCCCTTAGCCATCTTATTGGTTTATTCCACCTCCACACCCCCACCCCCAGTGGTGGTATAAGTGCCAAATGTGCCCAATGCTGCCTCTCTGGCTTTATCGTCACTCTGCCACTAGTTGTTTCCACATTTACCTCATCCATTTTTGGATGGTGTGGTGGTTTAAATAAGAATAGCCCTCAGAGACCATACATTTAGATGCTGAGGGAGTGGCACTATTTGAATGGATTAGTAGGTGTGTCACTGGGGGTGGGCTTTAAGGTTTCAAAAGCCCATGCCAGGCTCTCTCTCTCTCTCTCTCTCTCTCTCTCTCTCTCTCTCTCTCTCTCTGTCTGTCTGTCTGTCTGTCTCTCTCCTCTCCTCTCCCTTCCTCCCCCCACCACTGCCTGTGGAATAAGATGTAGAACTCTCAGCTACCTCTCCAGTACCATGTCTGTCTGTCTGTGCTGCCATGACAATGGACTAAACCTCTGAAACTGTAAGCCAGCCCCAACTAAATGCTTTCTTTTATAAGAGCTGCTGTGTCTCTTCACAGCAACAGAACACTGACTAAGAAGGGTAGTGGCCCCTCCATCGTGGAGCCATCACTCCATCCCTCTTTGAAACTATTCCATCTTGCAGAAGTGAGACTCTGCACCTGAAGTCTTTGTCTTGTCTGGTAAACTACTACCACAAAAATACCTTGGATTAGGTAATTCATAGACAACTGAAGTTCATTTTGAGCTCTGGATGTTGTTTGGGATCTGGTGAGGAACTGCCACTCTTAGATGGTACGTTGTGTATGCCATGTATAGCAGAATGGGAATGTAGACTCTTATAAGGGTACCTATTCACTTCCTTTACATGGAGTCAGAACCCTTATGTCCCAAACCTTTCCAAAGGCTTACGTTTTCAAATTGAGACAGGGGCTCACCATTTAGCCCAGATGGGCTCCGAACTTAAAATCCTCTTGCTTCAGCCTTTCAAGTGCTGGGATTACTAAATGTGAGCCACCATACTTGGCCAAGTTCCAGTTTCTTAATACTACCAGCCACCTTGGGGACAGTATCTAATACTATCACCTTTCAACGGGAGAATTTTGGGAGTGGGGAGAAACATTCAAACCACAGCATCCACAAAACAGTGCTCCCATCCCCATGTTCTTTACTGCTGGAATCTGTCTGATTTTCTGTCTGAGGGGAGCAGTTCCTAGGTGTCTGCTAGTGGAATCCTCTTTGTCTTTTTGTGTCGGGTTTATTTTACTTGGCACAACATCTTCAAAAGTTGAACAAGTTGTGACCTGTGTCAGAGTCTTCTGCCACATGTTAATATTGATGTTGCAGTCAAGCTCTCCAGCCCAAACCATACAGCTTCATCAAGGTCTGAGCCCCACAGAAGATCTGTTCATAGCGTAGGGGACATTAATACTATCCCCTGCCTTCACTAACGGTGCTCTGTAAAATATCCATATAGTAAAAGAATCCTAGATAGCATTTGCTTCAAAAAAATAAACCACAGTTGGCAAGAACACCCTGGCTCTATGCTGGGTCCTTCTTCAATTTCTCAAGATGTATTGCTATGGGGTGAATACCTGTCACTGTGGATTCTCATTTATTTTGGGTCACAGTTTTAGTTCCTGGTCAGTGGCTACTCTGCTATGGTTCTGAGAGGCAGACCCTTATGACAACAAAATGCCATGGTGTATAAAAGTATGGGACAGAGGCAGCTGCTCATTGCAGCCAAGAAGCAGAGAGGCTCCTGGGACAAGATACAGCCTCTGAGGACATGCCCCATCCATTGGGTGCCATCCTCCAGCTAGTCCTCAAGTTCCCATCCAACTCCAAAAGTTCCCATCACCCTCCAATGGAATCCATCAATGGGCTAATCTTGAGGTAGGAGAGCCCCTTGTAAGTTAATTGGAGTTGAATGGATTTAACCATCTGCAGGGTTGGGGGTGGCTACCTGGGATGTCCATTCCTCTTCCAAGCTTTGCAGAAAGCCCAGCTCTGTCCAATCAGAGCCTGGTTCTCTGGCACAGTACTGGTTAATGGAGAAGAGAAGCACTGGACCAAGCACAAGATGACCTTGGGAAGGTTTTGTGCTGGTCCCTGAGCAGAATCCTATCAGTGCCACTCCTTAGAGGCAAAGTGCTAGACACACCCCACTTTATGTCCCTGCTTCTCCCGCATTCGTCCCCATATTTGAGACATTGAAATACCAAGTGTTGCTGGGTGGTTGTGGCACAGGTCTTTAATCCCAGCATGTGGGAGGCAGAGTCAAGTGGATCTTTGAGTTCAAGGCCAGTCTGTTCTTTCTACAAGTTCCAGGATGGCCAAGGCTACCAGAGAAATCCTATCTTGGGAAAAAAAAACAAACAAAAACAAAAACAAAACAACAAAAACAATCAAGTGTTAACTTTTATGCTTATTTTTTACATAAACTTTTACCATCTTTACCATGTTTAAGAGCACAGCTTAGAAGTGTCAAGCCAGCCAGACACAAGGAACAGTGAAAGTAAGATATACTGAAGGAAAGAAAATGAAAAAACACCAGGCAAAAGGTAGATCGAGGGAAACAGGTTAAATACAAGAGCTAGCTAGAAACAAGCCTAAGCTAGACTGAGCATTCAAAACTAATAAAAATCTCTGTGTCAGGATTTGGGAGCTTGTTGGTGACCTAAATAAAAAGTGTGCTGCACTCTACCAGTGAGTTACATCGCCTGTCCTGCCCTAGACCACACTGTTGATGTATCTACTCCTTTGATGCATGGTGCTACGTGGGTCCCACTTTTGCCCGTTGCCTGTGGTTCTCTGGGGATAAGCATCACAAGTGTAGCAATAGACTTCTATGTCAAATGTCCACAAAAGAACCCAGAATTAACCTAACAGTAGGTTGCTAGAGAGAAGGCTCTAGAATTGGAAACTTTATCATCAGAGTCTTATCCTGTTCTCATTCCTAAATATGAACCATGCCCACCTTCCCACCATAATTTTTTTACAAGTGCTGATCACCTACTCAATTCCTAGTATTTAAATTTATAAATATTTCTTTACATTTTATTCCTAGATGTAATTCCATTCCAAATAATAGTCTCCCCACATCATTGTTTTGGTGTATTGCTTGTAAAAGTTTCTCCTGTACATAAAAATAAGTTCTGGGGCTGGCAAGATGGCTCTGTGGGTAAGAACACTTGCTGCTAAGCCCAATGACCTGAGTTAGATTCCTCAGGGCCTACATGGTAGAAGGAGAAACAGACTCCTTCCAAGTTCTCTGACTCCCACAACTACTGTGTCATAGCATATGTGTCCCCAAACGTTCTCTCCTCCACCTCTCTCTCTCTCTCTCTCTCTCTCTCTCTCTCTCTCTCTCTCTCTCTCTCTCTCTCTCTTCCTCTCTTCCTCTCTTCTAGGGTAAGGAAGAGGATCTGGAAGGACTTGGGGGAAGGGGAGAATATGAAATGAAAAATGTAAATTAAAAAGTCCCACTACTCTAAATAAAATAAATGTTTCTCTGCATCACCTAAGTTCATCTGTTCTGCTACTACCAGAACATTCTGACCACACCTCGGAGGCCATTGATTGGAAGAGATGGCAAAATAGTATTACAATGAAGACAGCTCTGTGGACACACAGGAATGTTCCAGGTCCTGCTTCTCACACCCAGTCTGCTTGCTCAAAATTGGGCCCTCCCTGTTCCACTCCAATAGCTGAGAAAGGGACAGAGAAACATTTTTATCAATGACAGGCAAGTCTGTCCCATAGTCTGTCTTTGAACTCAGTATGTGTGGGAGCATGGCCTTGAACTCCTGATCCTTCTGTTTCTACTTCCCATGTGCTGGGACTACAGGCATGCACCACCAAGCCTGGCTTTATCTCCAATTCTTACATCTTTAATCTACGCAGAACTTTTAGGAGGTGGGTACTCTTGTTATAATTAGATAAGGTGCTTAAAGAAACAATTTGTGGGCTTGGGAGATGGTTGAATGAGCTGGTTTGGATACTTAGAACCCACAGAAACGCTAGACACAGCAGTGTACATCTGTAATCCTAGCACTTCCATGAGTGAAAGAGACAGGAGATTCTTTGGAAGCCTACGGGCCAGCTATCCTGGTATACAGATAGCTGTACACAGAGTGGTAGATAGATAGCAAGGGGCCCTGTCTCAAATGAGATGGAAGGCTAGGACTGACTGACACCTGAGGTTGTCTTGGACCCCTATGCACATGGGCATAACAACAGCAGTGATCTCACTATGAGGACTCAAAGAGATAATCCATAGAACATGCTGCATTTAACAGGCATTAGTGGCCCATGCTTCCAATTGGCACACAGATCAAAAAGCAACCAAGACCCAGAGAAGGCTGAAGTACTTGCACTGAACGTGTAACACCAGAGCTGAGTCTGCTTTGGACGCCATGGGAACAGCTGGTTCTTGTTCTTGGCAAAAGCTCTTAGGCAACAACACACCCTTGTTTTCATGCTTTGCCTGGTGTTCCGGAGCCCCACTCAGCTCTGCTGTAGGCCCTGGCTGCCCACTCTGGAGTACTCAGCCCTCTGACACCCATGCTCAATGGTCTTATCATGCACCAGCAGCTCCCAGGCTGGGAGAAGCTCCCAGGTGCTTTCCAAGTCTCTTGGCTTCACCATCGCCCAGTGGTGAGCCTAGCTCAGTTGCCTATTGCATAGTAGCCAAGCCCCTGGGAAGGGAAGCTATTCTCATAGTCACACAGTAAGAAGCTCAGTGACATCCCTGTTAGGCCTTTACTATAGGCCATTTTTCAGTTACACTGTTTTCAAGGTAGTCAAGATAAAAGCATGCTCCCTCCCCCTCCCTCACCTCCATCTCTTTCTGAGGTAGGGTCTCAAGTATCCGAGGCTGGCCTTGAATTACCTAACATCAGATGACTTTAAATTTGGGATCCTCTTGTTCCACTTCCCAAAGTGCTAGGATTACAGGCACACAGTACCACATCTCGATTATGTGATGCTGGAGAAGGAACACACAGCTTCCTGCGTGCTAGATGGATTAGTTTGCTTCTCTGCTGCTCTTATAAAACACTGACCAAAAGCAACTTGGGGATGAAAGGGTTTATTGGGCTTACATGCCCTGATGACAATCAGTTACCCGGAGAAGTCAGTGCAGGAAGTCAAGTAAAAGCAGAGGCAGGAACCACGGAGGAAAACATTTTTTCTGGCTTATTCAACTTGCTTTCTTACACCATCAAGAACCACCTGTCCAGGGGTGGAACTATCCACATGGAATAGACCCTCTCCTGTCATTAATAAAGAAAGTGACCCCACAGACAAGCCCACAGGCCAATCTGATGGAGAGACAATTCCTCAACCCAGGTTCCCTTTGCCTACATAAGTCTAGGCCTGTGTCAAGTCGACAGAAACGTGGCAGCATGCTAGGAAAAGCATTGCCACCTGAGACATAACTCCAGCCCATTCCCTGTTCATGTGTACAGACAGGCTCAGGGACCCCAGGCCCTCTTGGCAAGGCCTCATGCCCAGCATGGACTCTGTGGGCTCCAAGGATGTGTGGAGCCCCAGAGGTCCCTTGGGCTGGTTTCTGGGCCCCTCTTCCTTGCCTGGGGCACTGAAACCTAAATGCTGATTGAGTAAAGGTTTCTCCCATTGTATAACATCTAGACAGACCCCACTGGCCACTGCACAGAGCAATTCAGGGCAAAAGTACAGTGATGGACTGATAATGTCTGCTGTGAGCACAAGCTGGGGACATATGGTGTGTTCTACATGTCTCTCTGCCCCATTCAATAAGCCAGACCATAGCCAGCGCTGGGGCCTCTAACACCATCTCCCTGGGTCGGGCCTCCGAGATGTGCAGTCCCAGGCCTGTGTGGCATCCACAGAGAGGCAGCTCTCAGTAGCAGGCATTCTGTCAAAGTGGTGGAGGTGGGGCTTGGCTGTGAAGCCTGCCCTGTCCACACAAGTGTGAAAAAGTCCTTGCAGGTCAGAAGAAAAGAGTCAGGTGCTCTAGGTTAGGAATGGCCGGTGTCTGTATGGTTTTTGCCAGGCTCCCACAAATGTCATGGAAGAACAGTGTAGTGACAGATTATTGATGTCTGACAGACACAAAGCAAGACATGGATTGATTCTTCCATCATCCCTGCCCCCTGACCCCATCCAGTCCCTCTCTCTTAGCAGTGCTAGGGATTAATCCCAAGATCTCAGGCATGCAAGGCAAGCACTCTACCTACCAACAGGAACTAAGGCACAGACTTGTTCTTTCTCCCCCTCCCTTACCTCTGCAGGGACTCCTGCATGTCAGACAAGCACTCACACAGTGAGTTTCACAACAGCCCTTCTTGCCCAATAAGATGCACCATAACCCTTCCTGATGCTTGGCATCCAGCTTCTGTTTGGATCCTTCCAGGGAAGAACTCTTTCATCACCACCTTCCAAGGCAACCACCCTTGCAGAGTTGCAAAGCTCTGATCCTTAAAATCCTTTTCTTTTCTTCTCTTTTCTTTTTTCTTTTTCTTTTTCTTTTTTTTTTTTTTTTGACCCTGGGCCCCCAAAGATACCGCCTAGCCATCACCATCCTTTGTGTGGTGGCTTGCCCAAAGCCCCTTGGTGGCCCTTCCTTCTATGTTCCCACCTACAATTATAATTGCTGGGCCCAGCCCTTAGAGTGCTGGCTTCATTGTCCCCATCCTTCAAAACAGAAAAAATACACACACACACACACACACACACACACACACACACACACACACACACACACACACACACACACACACACACACACACACACACACACACCCACACACACACACACACACACACACCACACACTGCACACACACACACACTCACACACCACACACACACACCACACACACACATACACACTGCACACACACACACCACACACTGCACACACACACTGCACACACACACACACCACACACTGCACACACACACACGCACATACAAACTGACACACACACACACACACACACACACACACACACACACACACACCACAGCACCACTTTTGGAATCCAAGACAAAACACTGAGGGCAATGTTAATAAATAGGTAACATTTTAAAAGTCAGAATCTCCAGGCTAGTACACACAGGACAGAGTCCCCAGCGTCCCTGCTCCCCACGGAACTCGCAGGCCAGGGGTGCAAGGCTTCCTCCATCTGAGGAAGGTGGACAAATGAGCACTCCTTCCACTGACCCTGAAAGTGAGGATCTAGGCTATTTCCTGAGAGCCAGAGGGCCATGGAAGTTGAGCTTGGCTTCATGCATCCTTCCTACCCTAACCAGGAGCAGCAGCTGGCATCCTGCCCAGGCCACCCATAGGGTCCTGCTGAGCGGACTCTAGTGACTTTCACCTGCCTGCCTATCTGAGTGCCACACATTCTGTCCAGGCTGGATCCAGAAGGGAAGACCCCAAATCCAGCAGAAGCAGTCCTCAGCAGAGAGTGACGACAAAGGGGTACAGTCTGGGAAGTGACATCTCTCTGGTACCTGGTTGTCACCTTTCAGGATGGGCTTCCTTCAAGTCCTAGTGATGACTGAAGTTGTTCCGGGTCCAACCAGAGGTCAGGCCCTAGCTTGGAAACTCCTGGATGTTGAAACTATGTATCCAGGCCTCCTCCTCTGGTGGCATGGATGCAATATTGGGAGGTCAGAACTGGGTGGATAGAGGCAGGTGGATCTTTGTGAGTTCTAGGCCAGCCTGGTCTATGGAGTTCCAGGACAGACAGGGCTACACAGAGAAACCCTGTCTCAAAAAAAAAAAAAAAAAAAAGCAAATATATATATATATATATTGGGAGGACAGTCTCTGTCAGAGAGATATTAGCAGCCCTCAGCTGACAGGAGCCAGGCCTGAGAAGAATTTCTCTCCCCTGCCTGATCCTGTATCAGGGAACACTACCATTGCTGCCCAGTCTGTCTCTGAGTAGCCCCACCTCCCCCAGCTCCTACCCCACTTTACCTTTGTGAGGAGGGGGCTGTGCGGGTAGGCCTCTCTGGTAGTCAGAAGTCAGGGACGAGCAAGCATCTCTGACAGGCCCCTGCATGAGCTTCACACTGCCCACCCCCATGGCTTGTCTGTGAGAAGGTGCTTTATTGAGCCTGGAGGAAGGGATCCCAGGAGCCACTTAGAGGTGGAGCCTGAGCCCTGCTGCTGAGGTATTTCTGGTTAGGGAATTCCCTGATCTCTCTTCCCCCAACCCTGTCATGGGGTCAAGAGCATCACAGCCCCAAACAGAACGAGAGGGCAAATAATTTAAAAGGAAACCTGGGCTACTTCCTGTCCCCTGTGATTGAGCCAGGGTCACTGGGACCACAAGCAGAGTGCAAACATGAGCAGAGGGATGGGTTCAAGTCACTGGGGAGGTAGCAGGAAGGCCAGTGCCTCTATGTCCCCGTTCCTCCCTGGACTGTCCTGGGCCCGCAGAGGCTGGCACGGCTGTTTGGGTCCAGCCTGAAGGCGGTGGGGTGGCAGGAGAATTGCCCTCAAATGTGCTAGGGCTTAGCATCTGAGGGCTGAAGGGGTGCTGAGTGCCCGAAGAGATCCTGTCCACCAGCCCTGGTAGCTGTGTGGGATGGCTTTGACGATGGTCTTCCACTCTGGTCGGTCCCCCTGTAGACGCCACATCCTCCTGGGTGGCCTTGGGTTCTGTCAAGGGAATCCCAGGCGTGGAGAAGGTGGGTAGTGAGGACAGGCTGGCACTGGGGCTCGAGGTCTTCTTGGTGCAAGACTCACAGCACAGCCGGTGATAGCCAGGGATGCTGCAGTAGCGGTCCAGTACTCTCATCCGGCAGAAGACGGACCTGTCTCCCACGCAGTGTTCCGCTGCACATACACCAAGGCAGAGGGGTGCCCATCAGGAGGGGACACTATGACTTGCTCCAGCAGCAGTCCTTCCTCCCTCTTCTGCCCTAGCTGGAATCGCTACATAGCCTATTCCAGAGGGGCCATAGTTCCACCCAAGAGGCCAGAACTCTTCCACAGGGAGGAGATGCTAAAGTGGGCTCCTACCCACCCCCCTGCCAGTACTAGCATTGCTGGAACATTGGTGGTGAGGCCAATTGTCAGGTTCTATGCAGACTTACTGCACCACAACCTCTGGGGCAAGGCAGCACTGTTTTCATGACTCCTCCAACAGCTTCCAGTGCATGGGAAAACCCAACGACTACGTCTCTGTCTAATTCAATCATTCAGCTATGCACAGTCTTCATAGGAAGATCTACCCGGGGAGTCTGGGCTGGGGACTGAAAGCCTAGATTCAAGTAAGAGAAGCATGCTCTAGGAGGAAGCCAGAGCCCCTGCCTCTCCTGGCCACCCAATGAACCCTGCAGCCAGTGGTCAGGCCAAGAAGGTTGGTGAGCTCACCTGTAACCAGCAGATCGGCATCCAGCCACTACCACTAAAATCTCAACCAAGAACATTGAGGTTGGAGTGTTCTAAATTGCTGCTATGAATGGTTCAGGCACAGCTCTTTAGAAAGAATGTGATGGCAAGAGCTCCAGCTTTGTACTAATTGGTGCTTAGGGCTGCTGGCTGGGATCAGGAGCCGAAGTAATGGAAGCCAGTGACCTGTAGATGGCGCCAAAGCTCCAGAGCCAGGATCAGAAAGCCAGTTTTTGCGCTTGAGGGATTTTGCGGGGTGGGCGGCAGAGAGTCCAAAGGGTTGCATAAAGTCATATTCTTTAACTAGAATTGGGTTCTGATCTTTCTGCAAATCATCTAGCCAGACCCCAGTCAGAGGGAGAAGAGAGAGGACTCCGGTAACCTAGGAAGGGCGTGTAGCATAGCAGGTACACTGGATGAATCATTTGCTACCCCTGTGATGAGCTCACTGCATGGCTCATTCTTTCAGCTGCCATGACTGTATCGGCTCTGCAGTACCTATGACTGCAGACCCCAGAAGTGTAGAAGCAGACAGGATTCAGAACTCAGAGACATGCTCCACGAATTCATAAAACAGGACACCCTCACATCAGTGGGACAGTACCTTTGTCACCAAGCATGGCAACGTCTCTGCCGCATAAGCCTATGTGATTTCTTTTTAGAGCAGATCAAGTTTGTCCACCATACAAATAACACCAAGCTCTCGGGTTTAATGGAAATCACAGAAGAGGGCATGGACCAGAATGGCATCATTCACACTCTCTGAGGCCACCCAGGCAGGTAGGCACTAGCTTCATTCCATTGTCATGCTCTAAACCCTGGGATGCCTGGAAAGTTGGGGGAGGGTAAGGGCCAAAGGCTATGCTTACTTGTTGAAATCCTGTTCATGGGCATTAGGGGTCTGGATTGTGGTTCCCAGTGTCCCACTTTGGTCACATGGTCATAGACATCAGCCTTCACTGTAGAGTTCTGAAGAGTTCCTGTGAGCAGAGACGGAGCTGTAGTACACACATAGGTGGGCGTCCCTTACCCAGAATGCTTGTGACCAGAAGCATTCCAATTTTAATTATTTCTCCTGAAACTGGGAATATTTGCAAAGACTTAATGAGACCCAAGTATAAACATGGGTGCATCTGTTTCTCTTTTATGCCATTTATTTCTATTTTGTTGTGTGTATACAAGCATGCCCCACTTTGTGTGCCCCACTTTGCATGTGCAGAGGTCAAAGGACAGCTTGAAGGAGTCAGTTCTCTGCTTCCACTGTGCAAAGGAAGACTATCCAACAAGATTTAACTCAGGTCATCAGGTTTGGCAACAAGTGTCCTTACTCACTGAGCCATCCTGACAGTCCCATTTGTTTCTTACACGTAAAGTGTGCAGGTAATTTTGGGAAGTGAGATGAGGTTTAGGAAAGCCTGGGAAGGTCTCCCCCCCCCCCCAAGGATGCTGACTAACTGGGTATTATATTTTGATCACAACATCTCCTATGCAGTCAGGAATGGAACTCCAAAAGATCTGGATCAGGAAGCAATTTGACTAGGGATGCTCAACCTGCCTTTGGACTTTCAAAGGATACGTTCTGCTGCACGGTCAGGGCCAGAGAATTGGGCTAGGCCTCCCCACCCCATCTGCTTACCTCCACAGGCAGGCAGGATGCAGACCTGCACAGTGTCTGGCTTGATGCCCTCGCACTGCCCAAGGGTATTGGAGATGTTCCGGCACACCACCTGTCGTTGCTGGATGCCTTCTCCACAGGTGGCAGAGCACTGTGAAGGAACAGAAGGGCCAAGAACCACAATGCCAGGCACAGGGTTAGATATGAGAGAGAGAAGAGGGCAGTGAACTCAGCAACAGAAAGTACCAAGAAGGCTGCTATGCCTTCTGTCAATCAGACAGGCAAGCAAGGCCTGTGGCCTCACCAGGACCCACCAAGCAAAGAACTCCCTACATTTTCCCACAATTTGAACTGTGAACACATCTCAGGAGAGGGCTTCTGGGACCACTCCATCAGCTGCGACCTGTTTCCAGTCTGTGCCCAATCCTCAACTACTTCACGTTTCACTCTGGAAGGCTCCTCTGTTCTGACTGAGCACATGACATGACCTGGGGCTTGCAGAAGCCTGGACTGTGGCACTTGTTGCCACACTGGCTCTGTTTCTAACTCTGTAAACCGGAAGAGCTGGGAGCCAGGTCTCCAATAATGTTGGGGCTCCTTTTACCCAACACAGATTCTCAAGGGTGTGTCCACAGGGTTTTTTTTCCCCAGGAGAAGCATCACTCAAGGACAGAAGGCAAACTGGCCTCTGTGTACAAGGCCATTGATGCCACCCACACACCTTCCTTGTATGTGACACACTCCTGACCGTGGTGTATGGACTGGGGGGTTCTGGGGATAGCCGGTCAGAGTCCCTGGGAAAGCCCTATTACTCAGTGTGTTTGGGTCACTTCTAGGCCCTGACTATAGCCTCTCCTAGCGGGATGGGGAAGAACTTGTACTGGGACATGTGACCTCCAGTCAAGACACAAGTGTCACAGAAAAGCCAAAGGGAACCAGGGACCTCATGCCTCCTCCTCCCTTGTGCCTGTCACACCCCCTGTAACCCTTGCAGGTCCAGCTGTGGTGTGTAATGTCTGTTCTAGCTTGTTTGTCTTAGTCCCTCACTAGTCTGGAAGCTCCATGGGAGTGAGCGTCCTGCCTGCCCAGTGACCCTGGGCTCCCAGCCTCCCTTGAATAACACCTGGCACATGGTTGTTGCTGCTCAGTAAATATCTCTAGAACATAAGAACGTGCCTTAATTTGCTTGTCTGTGACATCCCCATGCCATGACGCTCAGAGGAGGTGATAACGGAGGCACGAGTCTCCATGAAGGACATGCACGCACAGCATGCCTGAGGGTTGCTGTCCCTCCTTCTGAGAAATGTCACATCAACTGTGGGCCCAGAAACTCTGCCCATGGGTACACCAGACTCAGACGACTCATCCCCTAGCACACCCATCTCTGTCCAACATGCTCCCATCCACTCTGTAAGGACCACTCACCTGGGACCAGGCTCCTGTCCGCCACTGGGCTGGGCAGGGTACACGGAGGCACGGCCTCTTGGCCTCTGGCCGGTTACCGAGGCAAGCCTTGGCTGGCATGGCCTTGCGGCTGCCGTTGAAGAGGGACAATAGGCACTGCACCCCCCGGGTCTGCAGCCCCAGCTTCCCACAGGTCCGGCTGCAGGCACCCCACTCTTCTGCCACCCACCTGGAGACAGACAGGGCAGAGGTGGGAGGAAGTGGGACCATAGGGACACTTCCCCTTGGGGCCCACCAAGGAAGGCACGTGCTTCAGATTGCTGCTGCCTAGTTAGGTGGTCTCTGGGAGGTTGCTAGTCTCTCCTGCTGTCTCCTTAGGTAAGGTAAAGGTACCTATTTAAACCCTAGCCCCTCAAGTGTCTTTGAGTAGCTAGCTGTTAATTCCACCATAATTTCATCAGGGATGCTTTAGTACCCCATAAAGAGTTCAGAGCCACCATAGGAAGGAACTATACTGGACACTGAGACTCAAGGGTGCCCCAAACACCAAAGGCACACTTCTCATGGATGGTCCCTCTGGTAGGGACAAGAGTGCTACTAGGTTGCTCTCAGCACCCCCAGGACTTCAGCACCTGCAGCTACGTTGTGGGGGTCTGCAAACTTCTCAGCAGCACAGCCAAGGATGTTAGGCAACAGCCTAGGCACTCCAGGGGTAGAGGGAAGGGGGCCAGCTCCTTGTCTTTTAGCTAACTGGAGTGGAGGGATGTTCTCAAAGTCAGCTTTTTCTTTAAAGAACAAATCTCGACAAGTGTGGTCACATATGCCTGTAATCTCAGCACTTGGGAGGCTGAAGCAGGAGGATGGTTTAGAGTTGGAAGCTGGCCTGGGTTGTGGTTTGTCATACACACATACACACACACACACACACACACACACACACACACACACACTCACACACTCACTCTCACACACACTCACTCTCACACACACACTCACACACACACTCACTCACACACACACACATCCCAGAGATGGGAGAAGATGAGAGAGTTGAAAAGGGGGAAGAAAGAGGGAAGGGGGGGAGAAGAAGGGGAGGAGGAAAAGGAGGAGGTGAAGAAAGAAAATTCCCCAGTAAACCCTAAAATTGGTTGGGGAATAACCCACCCAGACTCTTAGACTGTTAGTCCTGCACGCATTCCTCACCATCACAATTGTAGGAAGGCCTATGAATGACAGCATACACTAATGGGGAGGGGACACAGAGGGGATGACAAGGACACTATGTCCTTGCCTGGTAGTGCACCGGGAGTCACAGTAGACTAGTGTTAACTATTAATCCCACCCCAGCCCCCCGCCCCGATCACATGTCCAGCCCTGGGGATCTCCCAGGCTCCAGGGTGCCCTTGTCCCTAGCCAGGGGCCATTCCCCGTGAAGAAGACCCTCTGTAGTTTCCTACCAAGCGGCTACCCCCCACCTCTCTGGGGATCCCCAGCAGCACTGCCACAGACTGATGGGAGGACCTTAGGCCAGCTCAACTACCTCCCTTTACACTCTTGAATAATCCTGAAGACATGACCTTGGGCCTGTTCTTCAGGCTAGGGAATCTTAACCAGGAATTGGAACTGCTGGGCTCCTAGAAGGCAAGAGACCGTATTCTCGCCTGGAGATTGAGTCCCTGCCTACCAACAGAAAGCTCAAGCCCCAGTGAAAGAATGCTAGTGGGGCAAACCAGGCCATGCCATCCTCTCTCTGGCACTGGAGACTGGCAGTAAAGACACCGAACAGAGAGGGCTGGCCACGGAGGGTGGCCACAGAGAGGGCTGGCCACAGAGAGGGCTGGCCACGGAGGGTGGCCACAGAGAGGGCTGGCCACGGAGGGTGGCCACAGAGAGGGCTGGCCACGGAGGGTGGCCACAGAGAGGGCTGGCCACGGAGGGTGGCCACAGAGAGGGCTGGCCACGGAGGGTGGCCACAGACAGGGCTGGCCACGGAGGGTGGCCACAGTACCTTGTGTGGGCTGCTGTGTGTCCCTGCCAGTACCTGGCTGCAGGTTTCCTTGTGGGCCAGGGTGGAAAGAGGCAGGGGACAGACTTTGTTCCCCTGGAACACTCACGTGGGCTGGGGACACGGGTGCTGGTTACAACGCCGTCGAATAGGCTTGGGCCTCTTTTTGTGGTCACACAGATGCCGCTGCACCATGCTGTGGTCCCGGCGGCGCCGGCAGCCATATTTAGTGAACTGGATTCCTGCAAAGGTTGCACTGTGTGGGCCACCTTGAGGCCTCCTGGCCCATGCGTGTCCTTAGGGGGACTTTCTAGATAGCCTGTTTCCCTCCTTGCCTCAACACTCTGCCCTACACAAGTAACTCTCTGCAGGACGCTTCCTTCTGTCAGCACTGGGAGGGAGATGTGGCTTGGGACAGCTGGCCAGACAACCTGCTCTGAAGCCTGCTCTTGAAAGCCCCAGCTCCACCCAATGCCCTGCTCAGAATGGCTCCCAGGTGCAGGAGATCCTCGAGGAGAAACTGAGACAAGAGCAGTGACACATCAAATAGACACTGCTCCCTGACCCCCACCCAGAATCTGTGGTCTACTCTCCCCACCCCTGCTGCTCTCCACAGGAACCGTGGGACCACACAGCTGATACCTCCTCCACAGGCCTTGCTGCAAGGAGACCAGCTCTTGAGAGCCCACTCATAGGTGTCTGTCTCTTCCAGGAGAACATTATTGCTCCCGATGAGAGGCAGCAGGTCCTCGTGGATGACATACTTGTAGGCCAGGCTCCCTCGGGGTTTACCCTCAGCTGGGGGAAGCACCTGAGGAGAGACAAGGAGGAGGCAGCACAAGGCCAGGCGTATGTGTCAGACAGAAGCCTCAGAACAACAACCTCCAGAACACTGACCATAAATGCTGCATGTGGCCTCCCACACACCTGGGAAAGGCCATGTAAAGTGTGCTGACCAGAAAGTGGGCACCAAAGACAGGAAAGGTCGCGGCAGGCCAGGACACTCACCAGAACGGCAATGGCTTCAGGCAGGGGCCCGCTGGTCTTAAGGCTGTCCTTGGTGTCCTCTGCTGCATGCTCCCACTCCAGGCCCAGGGCAGTGAAGGCCCTGCTAGAGGCTTCCTTGCCCTTGGGGTTGAGAATGAAGCTTCCGGTCACCTGGTTCTTCACAGCTGGCCAGGGGAGAGGGGCAGAGTTTTCTATTGCCCTCTACGGAGGCTGTGGCTCTGACATTCTCGGTTTTCCCAGGATGTCCCTGCTCAGGTTCCTTGCCTACTTACCCCCTGAGCTTTCCCATCAGGGCCTCCCAGGAGCCCTCCACAGACCGTCCTGCCTCTGGGCCCAGATGTACACCACTGATCCGCATCAGCCCTCTCTTCTCCCACACTGACTCATGGCCCCCTACAGTTAGGACTCACTTTAACCTTTTTCAAACATCCCAGCCCTCAGAGGCGCTGCTGTTCCTGTAGGATCTGTAGCAAAGCACAGAGCTCAAGAGAGCAAGCTAGTCACAGAGAAGTTACTTTGTCTCTGCGCTGCCTCAGCTTTACCTTCTATCAAGTGAGTTTGATTGTTGTAGCTAACACACAGGGTTGCTTGCCCAGGTAGAATAACCCCCTAACCACCACACACACCACACACACACACACACACACACACACACACACACACACACACACACACACACACACACGCACGCACACACACGCACGCACACACGCACACACACACAGGCAATGAAAGGAACTCATGTGTGTTAACAGCCTCGGCAATCTGTGATGTGCACCAGTTGCTACCGCTGTAGTCATTAGAACTGACAATGGCATGATGCTGTTGCTGGGAGACCAGGACCCAGGATAGCTCTGCCTCATCCCTCATGGTGACTCAGAACCCAGAGGAAGCCCGAGATGGCCACTGTGCAGATGTAGTATGACTTTTGAGGTGCTCTCAAAGCTAGAGTGGGATCTACCACAGCTGCCCTAGAAAGAGACCCAGCTCCAGGAAGCTCCTCATGTTACCAATAATAATCTAGAACGATGATTGGGAACATTTTTGTGATAGCTGAGCCTGCCAAGAAACACCACATTTCATGTTAGTTTTTGTGATGTATAAATGGAAAGTGGCAGGACTTAGTAGCCTAACAGGCTGGAAAGGCCTCTGTGACATACCATGGTGATATTGTAGCCTATATACCCTCACCATGGGGTCAGAGCACAGACCGACATAGCAGAAACAACCACTGCCCACAGCTGCCAGGCTGGGCTCCAAACTGCACTCTTGGGTTTGCAACTGAGGCTCAATCCACATCGTGTAATTCACCCTATTAAAGTGTGCAACCAATGATTGTTTAGCAATTCAATCATCCCTGTGTAATCCCAGAATACTTTCACCACCCTAAAAGAAATCCATCACACATGAGCATTCATCCACCCCCCCCCATACACACACACAGCCCCACAACCACAGATCTAGGTGGTGTCTTTAAAGGAATCTCATTTGGATGTGCTTATTTTTTTTTTTTTTTGACTGCCAATTCGGTTTCAGTAAAAACCAAACCAAACCAAACAATAAAAAACACCTTTCATTTTGCATTAATGTCTTAACATGAACTTTTAAAATTGAAAAAAAAATTATTTATTATTATTGGCAAGGGGAGCATATGCCATGGCCTATGTGTGATTGTCTAAGGACAATTTTGTGGGGTCACTTCTCTTCTAACTTTGTGTGGTTTCCAGGGATAAACTGTAATCACCCGGTTTGTATGGCAAGAGTCTTTACCTGTGGAGCCATACTGATGGCTCTTACTTGAATGTTTGCTTTATTTTGAGATAGCGTTTCACTATGTACCCCTGGCTAGCCTGGAATTTGCTTTGTAGACCAGGCTAGCCTTGAATTCACAGAGGTCTGTCTGTTCTGTCTTCTGGGTATTGGGATGAAAGGTGTGCACCACTACCAACCACTATATCTGGCCTTGACTTTTTAAGTTTCATCTGTTTGGGGGTTTGAGAGCATGCATGTGTGTGTGTGTGTGTGTGTGTGTGTACGTACACTTTTCATATATATACATGTTTGTGTATGTGCGTATTCATGTGTATGGTGTAACATAGAGGCCAGGGATCTCTGCCACAGTCTTCCTTGGTCACTACCTTATTTATCTATAAGGCAGGGACTTAATTTATCTATTATCTATGAGGCAGGGACTCTAGATGAACACGAGGCTCAGAAGTTTAGCTGGGTCCAGCTCCAGGGGTCTTTTTTTTTTTTTTTTTAAGGTATATTAATTTATTATATATAGTGTTCTGCCTGCATGTACTCCTGCAGGCCAGAAGAGGGCATCAGATCTCATTACAGATGGTTGTGAGCCATCTTGGGGTTGCTGGAAATTGAGCTCAGGACCTCTGGAAGAGCAGGCTGTTCTATTAACCACTGTGCCATCTCTCCAGCCCAGCTCCAAGGATTTTTTGCAACCACTGCTGAAGTGCTGTGATTACAGACACACACAGCTGTGGTGGCTCTTACGTGGGTCCTGGGGGGGTCAAGGCCTGGGACCCACGTTTACATGGCGACACTGCCCACTGAGCCATCTCCCCAGCCTCTGGGGACCTAATTTTCAGTCTGTCTTGGCTTCATGTTTGTATAAACATCACACCTTATTTAGTAACTGTTTAAGTAGCGTTATAATAGATATAGGGTCCATATGTAGAAACGGCTGACCACTCCTCCTAGCCCTGTGACTTTACCACATCTTCCATGAGGAAACACGAAGTGCGTTTCTAACCCTTGAAGGACTTTGGTGACTTGGGTCAATGCAATGTTAGGAAACAATGTGGAGGCTTTCCAAGTGCTTTTGCCTTGAAGCCCACCTTCTCTTGCTACTGCAGATGGCCATGGAACAGACGCCCAGTGAATATTCACAGATTTGCTTGTTGGGGTCAGTCATGGCTCAGCCGACTGCCAATATCATCTCTACACTTGCTAGACCAAGTAGTTCCCAACCAACCCACAGGGTTCAGGCAACCAGTCACCCAGCTGAGCTGGCTATGACCATGGCCACAGAACTGAGATCCTGTAACAACTGTTGCCTCTCACCCTTATGTTCTGGGCGGTGTGCCCTGTAGCAAGAGCTGCCTTAGCTCTTCTGCAAAATGACTTTTCTTTAACATGAGAAATTCGAACAGTAGTTGCTCCTAGTGGGAAGAGACCAGTCCCAAAGAATAGGTGTCTACTGCATTCCCCTTTAGATCTTAGGAAATTTGAGCTATGGGATAGTTTGCCCACTCAGCATAAGTTAAAGAATTGAAAACGGTTGCCTGCCTTTATTTGAGCCTGTGAGGTTCCACCTGCTCTCTGGGATCCACCCTATCCTCCCCCCACACAGAACTCACCAATGCGGTGGGGCACCTTCTCCAGCAACTCAATCTGAATGTGCCTGGCACCTGCTGGGATCTGCACCTGTTTGAGAGCCGCTGCCAACCAGAGGCATCCAGAAAGGCAAAGAGAGTCCTGAGAAGGTGGCTCCCTCTCAGCGCCCCACCCACCTCACCCCCACACCACCGGGAACATAGGAACTTCACAGTCGTAAAACCTTTCAGAACAAGGCAACATCCTTGGATGGAAACCAGGGTTGGGACCATCCAGACAAGGACAGGAGGGCACATGCGAAGCTGTGGCTCCAAGTGGCCTCTAAGGATCACTTCCAAAGGCCAGAATCAAAGAGATGGCTGGGTACATGTCCTCCATGTAACCTAGCCGCCCGGCCCCCCCCCCAAAAAAAAAGAGTTCCTGGGTTCTGGGTCTATGCTAGCATGCCAGGAAGAGAAGCCGACCAATCACAGGAGGCCAGAGGTCAGCAGACATATTCCAGAACCCTCCCCTCCCCAGCATTGGTCAAGGAGAAACACACACCCCCAGACCCAGTCGTGCTTACCTGCCTGCTTGGTGGCCTTCCCCAGGGTCCCCTTCACAGTCCTGCAGTGAGAGTTGTCCCCACCGCAGACACCGCACTTGTCATCCGCCTTCATGGATCCCACTTCTTTGTCACAACCAAAGGGCTGGGGGTGGGGGTGAGGTCAGTAGAAGGAGGTTGCCCTACCCATCTCTTAGGTCCCCGGGATCCTTCCTGAGACTCCTGGCCTTGGCCAAAGGGGGAACCCTGGCACATGAGAATGCCCAAAAATTCACCCTGTGACCCAGTGTGGTAGCTAATGATTCTCAAATTGCCTCTCTTAATGATGTAGGGCAGAAAGGGACCCCTCTTGCAGTAGCCCTAGCTGTCCTTAAATGTGGCAGGTGAGCAATACCTATCATCCTGGGAACCAAAAGGCAGCAGGGTAGCCCTTCAGGCCCTGTGAGCCAGCAGAGTATAAACAGTTTGCTGGGGGTACCCACCACACATTCGCCGCGTGCACAGACACTATAAGGGTCCCGATAGCTGCAGCGTGTCCCATCATGGACCACTTGGTTCATAAATACCACATCTCCAGTGTCTGCAGACTGGCAAATGAGCTCACATTTCTGGGCATCTGTAAGGAGAGAGATGCGACTAAGCCCCACTGGGTTGACAGAAAGTTGGATGGATGGTTCAGGATACCATCAACATATGGCCTAGCCAAGAAGTCCCCAGCCAGCTCTGGGGCAGCATTCCAGTAGAAGCTCCATCTTGAAGATGGGTTTGAGAGCCTTGCTGTGGCATCCAAGGATTGGTCTTGTGACCTGAGGCAGATGTCTTGAGACTTTTTGAGCCTCAGTTCCCTTATTTTCATCATCTCCAATCAGTAAAATATATTATCAGTTTGCTGAGAAAAATCTCTTGACAAACCACCAATAATAAGCCAACACCTAGAGCTAGATAAACAGCTCAGTGGCTAAGAATGCTTGCTGCTCTTCCAGCAGACCTGAGTTCAATTCTCAGCATCCAGGATGGGCTGCTAACAACCAACCATAACTCCAGTTCCCTGCGCACATATTTGCTGTCATGAGTGTGTGCACACACAATTAAAAATAAATCATATATAGAGAGATAGATATACATGTAGATAGATATCCATATCAACCTAGCAGATGTTCACTGGGTGCCAGACCCTCCCAAAGCCCTTCCATACCTTTGAGAAACAATAGTAAATGCTTGTCATAATGTCTTGATTCATCTAATTTCAACATCCAAGTGAGGAAGGTTCTAGCACTATAGGACATACACTTACTTTCTTTAGTGATCTGATGAGTTTAATTAGGGTCACTTACATGAACATTGGTGAGGGGTAACTTACAACTGCCGAATCCCTATCCCACTAGAAGACAATCTTAGTGTTTACTCAGGAGCCATCCACTGCGGTTTGCATGTAGAGACTAGAGACAGACATCAGGTTCTTCCTCAGTCACTCACATCTAATATTTTGAGGCAGAGTCTCTCAGGGAATCCAGAGTTCCCTGATTTGGCTAGGACCATCCCATCCTCACCAGTACTGGGATTATAGATGTGTGCCATTGTGCCCAGGTTTATGTGGGTCCTGAGGATCCAAACTCAGGTCATCATGATTACGTAGTGAGCACTTTATTTACTAAGTTCTTTCCTAGTCCCTACCTTGTTTTCTGAGCCACGGTCTCTCATGGGATCTGGAGTGTGCCAATCAGTTTAGGCTAGATGGCTAGTAAACCCCAGGAACTCAACTCTCTCTATTTCCCTCATGTTGGGAAGCATATGCCTAGATTTATCTTTTTTTAAAAAAAATTAATGACTTATTTTTAAACTTTTATGTGTATGGATATTTCACTGCATGTATAGATATACACAGATGTGCACCACGTGTTACAGTGCTTGTGGAGGCCAGAAAGGGGCATCAGATCCCCCTGGAATTGGAGTTACAGACTCCTATTGATGTTAGCCACCGTTATAGGGCTGGGAATCAAACTTGAGTCCTCTGTAGAGCCATCTCTCCAGCCCCAGACTTACCTTTTTAATGTGAAGTCACTCAACATCACATACTTTACCAATTAAACTCAGATCCTTCCCCCCCACCTCTGAGCAGTACTGGGAATCGAACCTAGGGTCTTAACGCAGCCCAGCCCAGATTCTACAGCCACAGAGGAAACACGGAATCAGAGGCTAAGTAATTTGCTTAAAGCTACACATGGAGTAGCTCAGTCAAACTTCTAACTGCAAAGCCACTTGGGTCTTGCTTTGGCTCTGCAACCTCGCTGGGCACACTAGTAGGAGAACTGTGTGTCCCAAAATGAAATGCTCCCTTCTCTGATAATGTCCTAAAAAGGAAGTTGCAGAGAACATATAAACACTCGCCGTGTTTCTTAGAAAAAGTGAGGTTGGGGGCTTAGCTCACTTCCTGGAATTGCTCTAACGTCCTGGGAAAGCCTAAGTCCAGCTGTTCCTCGACCTATTTGCCTGCCTGCCAGGCCCCAGGCTTCTCTGCTTAGTTGCCTTCCCAGTGGACCTGCAAGGCATTCAAAGCCAGCCCATCCTGAAGCCCACCCAAAGGAGCCCAGTCAACGTCTGCTCCTCTCTCCAAGCTCCCAAAACCAGGTCACTCCTTGCTTCCCTCACACAGGACTCCAGTTGGGAGTCACAACACCTAAGACCACTTTGGAGAACCAGTCTGAGAGTCAGATTCCTCCTGGGGTCTGAGCCTGAGAGCAGGGTGCTACTAGTGGCCATGCAGGCGGGTAAGCTTCTGGGCAGCTGACAGAGGCTCCTCAGAGTGGGAGTAATCCAAGCACAAGGAAGATGCTGCCCAGTCCCGCACAGACACAGCTGGGAAATTGGAACCGGCAAGACTCTGAAGTCCCTTGCAACCTGAGGACTCTGCTATGGTCTGAGCCGGGCAGCTCAGGGTGCTGAGGTAAACTCGGGCTTGGAGAGCTGCTGTTCTCACAGGAGCTGCCTAGAGTCCAAGAGGTGGACATCACCACCCCAGCAAAGCCCTTCCGGCCTCGGGCCTGAAGAGCCAGGTGTCCTTGCCATTCCTGGGAGCGGGAGCTTTCACTGAAAAAAAAGCTTTCACTGAAAAGACTGCAAGTATCAGACCGTCCAAGTCCTCAGACTGTGTCTACCCTAGGGCAGCCTGGGGTGGGGAACACGAGGACCCCCCAGGTTCCCACCCTCCTGCCTTTCAAATACCTTCACCCAGGACACCTAGAAGCCTGGCCTGCAGTGGGTTGAAGCTCTAGTGGACAGGTTACAACACTCCTGGGGAGTGTTGCATAGTGGCCTTTCCCCAGGACTCTGAGACAAACTCCAGGTGAGCTACGTCTTTGCCCCTCTCCCTCTCCCTTTGTCCCTCCCTCCTTCCCTCTTGTTTTTTGATACAGCATCTCACTATGTATCTCTGAGTGGCTTAGAACTCACTATATAGACAAGGCTGGTATTCAACTCACAGGGATCTGCCTGCCTCTGCCTCCTGAGTGCTGAGATTAAAGGTGTGCACCACCACATCTGGCTATCTTTCTCTTAAATGTTCTCTGTAGTCTTTTTTTTTCTAGGGTAGACCCCTTTTTATACAGGCAATGAAAAATATCTGAAAGGCATCCAGCTATCAGCATCCCTGGAGAGGGGGCCCCCTCTGCAAGCTGTGTGCCTTACAAACATACAAACTAGGGATGGCCCCAATGGTGATAGTGGCTCCAGAAGTGCACGCAGGATACATGGGCACACCCAAAGGACTTGGGTGGGTCTTCCTACCAGCTCCCTGTGGCACCTCCAGGTCCTTGTGGGAGAGCAGGAATGGGTGCATGCTTAAGAGTTGGGCAGAGCAGGGCCACTCACCATCGTCAGGCTCGTAGGGGAGCCAGCTGTGCTTGGCATTCTGGTGGATATAGTAGGAGTTGCGCTTGGCACACTGCTGGGCCCGGAAGTCCTCATAGGGCCCAGGACAATCCTCACTGTTGCAGATCTGGTACTCAAACATGGGTCCTGTGCATGGGCGGCCTCCGTAGGCTGGACTGCAGAGGCGGAGAGACCAAGTGATCTGGCTGGCTGGGAGGCCAGGGGTGAGGGGAGCTTCCTACATGAGATCTGGGGCAGATATAGTAGTGGCAGGGGACCTCCACTGACTTATCCACGAAGTAGTGACCTACAGGGTTGATCTGCTGAACTCAAGGCCTTCTGAACCGACTTTCTCCTTCCTTCCTTCCTTCCTTCCTTCCTTCCTTCCTTCCTTCCTTCCTCCCTCCCTCCCTTCCTTCCTGAGACAGGGTCTCATATGACTTGGGCTGGCTTTGAACTATATAGCTGAGGATGGCTTTGATCTTTGGATCTTCTGACTTCCACCTCCCGAGTATTAGGGTTATAAGTGTTTGCCATCATACCCAATTTATACAATGCTAGGAACTGAACTCAGGGCTATACACCAGACAAAAAAATCCACCAAGTAAGCTGCAACTGTAGCCTTTGCAGACCCTCTTCCTCCCTGACCTACAGAAAGAGAGCTAGCTCATGTGCTGGGGGTGGGGGTGAGAGGGGCAGGACAGGATGGCTGACAGAGTCAGGGACTAGCTAGTCTTGCTTACTCTTTAAATCCCTCCAGTCCTTCCTGCAGACTGTGTGGTGTAGATGCTCAGGGAGGACAGAGTGTTCTCCGCATCCACTTCTGTTTTACAGCATAATAAACTAAGGAGCAGCCAAAGAGACTTGGATTTTGAACCAGAAGAGCTGACATCCTAGTCCTGACCATGTGGCCTTGGTCAGTCACTTGGCCTTGATTTCCCTCTTGACACATGGAACCAACATAACTCACCTTCTGTTGAGACAAAACAGAGCAGGGAAGAGCAACCAGGAGCTTCCCCATTAGGTGTAGAGGGTTAGGAAAGACTGTCAATACTGGAGCTGTCAAGATGGCTCAGTGTTTAAGAACACTGGCTACTCTTGCAGGGTCAGTTTCCAGCACCCACATGGCGGCTCACAACTGTCTACAACTCCAGGTCCCACAGATCCGATGCCCTCTTCTAGCCTCTTCAGGCACTGCAAACACACAGTGTGAATACATATATGCAGGCAAAACAGCCAGCATAAAATAAAAAATAAATTAAAAAAGACTATTAAGCCAGGTGTGGTGGCATATACCTTTAATCCTCAGCACTTGGGAGGTAGAAGCCAGCCTGGTCTACATACTGAGTTCTAGTCCAGCCCAAGCAAGATCCCATTTCAAAATAAAAAACAAAACAACAACAACAAAAACCCCATCTGTATAAAGTGTCCATATATAGGAGGTAGCAACGCCCTGCTTGAGATACTGGGAAAGCTCTGGGCTTATCGCCCGAGTGCACAGCATCCTGCACAGTGCTCAGAGACTTCCACATGGCAGCAACTGCTGCCCCTCGAGTATTTAACCCACGCTCCAGTGCTAAGCACACATGTTATTCCATTTGAGCTGCATAAAATGAAAGGCTATCACTACAGGAAACTTAATAAACGGTAGCTCTGATCACGGGGATAACTTGCTGGCAAATGGTTTATCAGAGCAGGCAACGCTATGCCTTCCTACCACCTGGGCTGTGGTGACTCCAATAGAGGAAAATTCCAAGGTGGTCCATGTTGGCTGTCATTTGAATAACATGGCTAACAAAGACCCTGGTTGGTCTGGTGGCAGTGAGACACCAATCCTTGCAAGTAAACAGTGTGCCACCAGTAACCGTTATTTCTTTTGTTTCTCTTCCTGCAAGTGCATGAGTGTGTGCTGTGCATGTGTGCACACGTGGTTACAAGTACATGTGTGCATGCATGTGTTTGGTGGCCCCAAGTTGACATTGGATGTCCTCATTTTCCACTTGATTTATGGCAGCAGCATCTCATGTTGAAACTGGAGCTTGCTGGTTCTGGCGAGTCTTCCCAGCCAGTTTGCCCTGAGGAATCCTGGATCCCCAATCTCTCACGTGCTAGGATTCTGAACAGCCATCACACTTGCCCAACCTTCACCCTGGTCTAGCTTGCATGACAAGTGCTTTGTCCACCAAACCCCAAATGACTACTGTTTCTAAGGGTTCTGCATCTACTGTGGCCCTGTGACCTATTACTGTGAATGTTCATTATGCTACTTGGTGCAAAGAGGGCCTGAGCCAGGCCCTATGCAAGTCCCCACACCAGTGAACACATGGCCAGTTTATCTATTCCTCATTAGGGTGTCCTAAGCGAGCACTCTCACCCTGGGAGATAAGGACGTGAGAAACTGGGGCTCAGACATTTCACAGTGAAGTAGGGGAGAGGATCCTACCAAGATGACAAAAAGGGACAGACAAGTGTCTTCCCCAGAACACTGATGTAGGGAACAGAGGTATTGATGTTAGACAGAAGTTAAAAATAAAAATGAAAGAAAAGTCTGTGTATGTGGCAGAAAGCAAAGCTAATGGTGGATGATAGATATACTGAAAGTAATGTGTACTCAAAGTACATATTTGACCAAAAATTGGGTGGTGGGAGGTCTTGAGTACCTGGCAGAGTCCTGGGCCCACCCAGTCTCTCTGGGGACTACTCTGGATATGGCCACTTGAAATGCTATCTCAGGCACATCTCTGGAAATCAGCCCCGATGGCTCACTAGCCAATGCAGGTAGAAGAGACCTGCCTTGCTCCGACATTCTGCGTTCTTATCCAGGAAACAAGTGACTGTTAAGTGTCGCTCTCCTGTACCCTGTCTTCTGCCTTCCCCTCTGAGTGTCTCTCCTCTGGGTAGGTTGTATCCTCTGCCCTGGCAACCTCAACTCAGGCCACTGCACTCACGGAGGGTTGTCGCAGCTCCGGCTTCGGGATCGCACTCCACCTCCGCATGATCGAGAACATGAGCCAAATTTGGTCCAGGAACTCCAGCCTCCATCCTGACCATAAGTTTGCTCTGGTGACTTCCAGATACAGTGACCTTTGAAGCACCACTGGGGTATAAAAGAGAGCATATGGTCACCTTGGGCCACCACAGTAGAGTCTGGAACAAGGGTGTTCCTTGGGGCACACAGCATAGCTGATGGATACCATGGCAAACCCAGAAAGAGAGAGCCACTAAGAGATTAGTCTGGGGAATGAACTGAACAGGATCCCAGCCCTATTGGAATATAGGTAGCTGAGCCACCTCAGACAGAAGGCTTGCTGTCCTGGGTGTAGCCATGCCTCTCTAGTGCAATGCTGGTAACAGAACCCCAGTCAACAGCAGCACACACAGCCCTCCAGAAACAGCCAATATTCATTACTCAATGAGATTTGTGATGGCGATGAATGGACCACTATTTCATATGTCACCCTGTCTATTGTGGGCAGGGCTGAGAGGGAAGGAAAGACAATTGTCTCACCCTGCCAGAAGCTTACCTGTACCCTGAAATGCCTCCCCAGGGACCATAAACATGTATGAGCCAAGTCTGTGGCCTGTAGCCAGGGGATAGACATATAGCATCTGAAAAGCCTGGGTTTGAATCCCAGCTCTGCCGTAACACGATGCGTGTGGCCTCTTCACTTTAGCAGACCTTGGGTTACGCATTAGTTAACCTGCCTTGAGGCCTGAGGGCACAGGGCTGGGTTCTCATACAAGGCCTCAGAAGACGAGGCCCACTGGCTGACTGCATTCAGGACTAGGAGGATACGGGACTTTAAATAGGTCTACTTAGGGCTCTCAGACAAGCCAGGGATTTCTATGCACTATGCAGAGAAGCAAACACACACCCAGAAACACATGAAGGGCAGGTGTGGAAGGGGAGAGAAGAGGTGTGGGGTGGGGAGGAGGTGCCAGGGAGCAGGGAGTAGAAGGGGTAGCTGGAGCCCCCCTTTATCCCTCTCCATTAATCACTGTGGCCTGACCCTTTCCTTAACCCATCCGGGGTTCAGCCATCTCATCTCAAGTGACCATGCTGAACGAGGCTGACCATAGAGGCCAAGGGACAAAGAGCAACGTGGAAGTCTAAGGTCACGAGAAGACCGTAAGCATGTGTATCATCTATGACACACAGAAGCAAGGCCCTGGCTCCTACACTCATGCCTGGGGTGGTGGCTACACCTCAGGAGGGCCACCTCCGCCACACAAGTACCTTGCCTGGTGCACACTCCGTCCCATCCAGCGGGGGCCCCTTCTTGGTCTTGCAGAAGTATGGGTTGTCGGGATGGCTGCACCACAGCTGCTTGCAGGGCTCAAAGGTCCTGAACTATGAGGCAGGGGGATGAGGTAGGTAGTGACAGAGAGAAAGGGCATGGGTCCCCAATCCTCGGGCACATGGGGAGTCTTGAGGGGACTCACATGACGGTGAGATTCCCTCATCTCCATCTAATGCAAACACCCAGTGAGATCAGAGGTCAGCCACCTGTGCTCCAGACTGGAGGGGCGCCCCCAATTTCATTACTACTTCCATGGCATCCCCCCTTCCTAAGGCAGTATTGTGTCGAGCCGCATGTCCCAGTGTGGGAAAAATAACCACACAAGGGTTCCATGCTACCAGACAGGGCATCCTATCTTGCAGAGGGGGGAGGAAGGCTTCATTCTCAGGATGAAGTCCTAGGGCCACAGAGCCTATTTTTTAGGTGTCCCTACCCTTAAATGTCCTCTTGAGTGAGTCTCTTCAGGGTAGATCAAGCTGACCCCCAGGCTTAAGGGTCACCCCTTGCCCTGTCCTGGAGAGTTGCAGTAGGGTTATGCTCTTTGGTACCTCTGGCCTCCAGCAGGAGGATGGAGACATGGGTATGACCCCATGGAGAGGTGACTTGCAGACACAGGGCTAAGGAGATAGACTACCATGCCCTACCACAGTGTCCAGAGGTGGGAACTCTTCTCACCCAGGCTCAGCCCCTGGCCATGATACCTGGACTACCTCACAGGTAAACCCCTCAAGGGACCAGACCAACCAGGGTATCAATGGCTGTTTGCCCTCCTTGCTTCTGTGCTCGGGCCTCTGTCCATGTGGCTTTAAGGTAGGACTAGATAGAGTCTATACTCTGCCTCTCATCTCTTCACAGTATTCTGAACCAAGCCTGCAAGCCCATCCCTAGGCCCACTGCTGGCAGGGTTGACAGTATCCGGGAAAGCAATGGCCTGGGTCATACTAGCCCGCTACCCAGCCTACTCACAGCCAAACAGGTGTGGTACCCAGTGCCGAAGTCAAAACGGCACTGCTCATCCATGGAATAGTGGATCCCAGGCAGCTCTGGGGGCTGGGGCCAGGTGCGCTCAAAGGGGTCATCAAGGAGGCAGTCGTAGGAACTGTAGTGGGACAGAGAAGTGAGCAGCCAGCCCTAGGGCTATAAATCCCAAGCCTTCCCGTCCCAGGTTGGGGCTTCTAACCAGCAAGGAAGGCCTACAGGGATCTGTGCCCACTGTCCTGGCCCCAGCTGCCTCTGCCAAGGAGGATGGTTGCTACAGCATGGCTCTTCCTCATTGGCTGTCTCCAGGAGGAGGATTCCAGGGGCAAAGATACCAAGGCCTGGCTAAAGGACTATGGGTGGACAAACTGACCTCCACATTCAAGGGCCTTGCCTTGTCCTTCAGGGTAGGGCCAGGTTCTATTCCCTGGTGATACAGCCTCATAGATACAGCCGATAGCTGGCTTGTGGTGTTGGTTTGCACATAAAAGGATGTACTCTGGATAAAATTAGGGATGGACTTATGGACAATTTGAGGGCATACTGCGTGAGACAGAGTATATCCACCATTCAGGAAGCATGCTGAATAGACAGTGCCATCCAGGTGCTATGAAAGGTCAATGACTGGTGTCCCTGTCTGCCCTCCCTACATCCCTGTCTCTGGGGCCCGGGAAGCTGCAGCTACCCTAGCTCCATCTGCAACACAGTGTCATCTGCACATTTGTGAACAGGCTCCACAGAGAAGCTAGTTAGCACTTGGGTAGGCTAGCGGACCCAGGTTTTTAATAGTACTTCCATGCTTTTGGTCCCTCGGTCACACTGAGGTGGGAGGCTCACTAACCCACCTGTGCGGCCAGTGTAGGAATTTTAGGCCAGGTGGGGGAACAGGGGCAAAGAGACTCAGAAGGACCAGGCCAGGCAGGTGGGTGGGGGCAGGACAGAGTTGAGGCGGTGTGGCCTGGGCTTGCCCACCCATCCCTCCCCTTGGGTGAAGGTAATATACGGGAGATAGCGGCTGAGCTCCAACTTGCTGCAGCGGGACCAATGGAAACGGTGGAAGGCAGCCTGCACCAAGGGCGCCATGACACTGCCCAGGCTGGTCTCGTCGTCACAGCCATTCCCCTGGCCATCGTGCTCCATGCCAAGTCTAGAGGGTGAGAGAAAGCCATGCTGTGGGCACTGACCCTGTGAATACAGACAGCTGACACTACCGACAGCCCCTGACTGTGCCTCTGCTCCTCTCCTCCCTCCTGGAAAGTCACCCCTCTCTCAGACCCTAACCCATCCTCCAAGCTCTTGAGGACTGCCCATCTGGGGCACCAGTGACCACTTACCTTCCTTGCCTCCTCTTCCAATTATTCCCATGGCCCAAGCCTTTCCAGGCCTCTGGACACACAGCCCACAGACAAGATGGGGGAGGTGTGAATTCTGTTCCTTCTGCACTAGCCCCCATGTGGCTGGCACTAAGCCAGCAGGCCCATCCCAGGCCCATTGCCTGCTGGGTGGAAGGTCCCTGTGGGAGCGCCTGTTGTATGGCATCATCTCCAGCTGCCACACGCATGGCATGAATTCCAAAGCCCGCCCGCTCTCTATCAACAGCTCGTGTTACCCACTGAACGGCTTCCACATGCAAGGCCAGGGCCATTAAATTCTATCTAGTCAGTCCGATCTACACAGTGAGTTCCAGAATAGACAGACTATATAGTGGGACCCGATCTGAAAGAAACAAACAAACCACCCCTCCCTGTGTGTAGGATTCTAAACATAGCAGACACCCATGAAAGCTTAACTACACTTTGTTCTTCAAGGCCAAAGCCCAACTGTCCTAATTTCTTAAATACTGCCAGTGATTCATCTGCCCAGGACCACTAGATGGACACGGCATAGACCTCCAAGCTTGACCTTCCCTCTCCGCAGGGAGGGGCATCTACTTAGGAAAGAATGGGTAAGTCTTGCCCTTGACAGCAAGTCAAACCCCCAGCACAGGATAGGTGCTCAAGAAATAATGAATGAAGCCAGGTGAGGTGGCACACGACTATAACCCCAGGATGTGGGTGATCTGAAGCAGGAGGGTCCAGAGTTCAAGGACACCCTCAGATAGTTTGAGACTAGTTTGGACCCTGTCTCAAAAAACAAACACAAAAACAAATAAACCAAAAACTGACTATGATTGTGAATGAATATGTTCTAAACAGCATCTGAGGCCACAGAACTGGCTGCCAGCCCCAACTGGCTTACTGCCTGGGCTCAAAGTGTGCCTGTTTGTGGTGGGCTTGGGCCAGCTCCTCAGAGGGCACATGCCAGGGTAAGCTAGAACTGGTCTATAAAGGATGCTGGGACAAAGACAGTGGAGAAACAGCAAGGATGGAGGCCACCCAGACAACAGCTCTTGCCTACGACAGGTATTCTGCCACCAGTCTGACAAAAGCCAGGGTACATGTGGTCCCACAGCCTCCTGGCACGGGCAGCTGTAGATAGCATGTGTCAGTGACAGAAGCTGACCTTGGCCTTTTACCCTCAGGCCCATAACCTTAGAGCCGCTCACTCTCCCACCTTCCCGCGGCTACTCACACGTGACCAGTCTCATGAGCCACCACAAAGGCTGAAGAGAAGCCATCCTCGTGGTTGAGGGCACAGCTCCTCAGGGGGTGGCACATGCCAGTGACAGGTGCATACCCTGTCAGGGAAAGGGAGAGAGGTCACAGGCAGGTGAGGTGGGCTGTGCTGACCTGGGTGCCCAGCCTGAACCACACATCCACCTGATGAATGCTGGAGGTTCCTGAGAAGAAAGCGAATCAAAAATCTCTTCCCAGAGAACAACCATGGGCCCGTTGCCACCACACTCCAGTATCAGAACTTGCTCTTGGCCTACAGTTTTCCACATTCTAGAAGCAACTGCTCTGAACAAGCAGAACTTGCAGGTGAGACCCAAGCCTGCACATACTCTAATCCTGTGATCACTCGACAAACATGCTCAGAACACGTCCTCTCTGGAAGTCAGGGATGGCCCTCTGTTGGGTATGGTCTGCACCCAACCATACCCAGTGTCACCTGCCTAAAGCCCCAGCTGCTTTTGAGACTAAGGCAGGAAGACCACATGAGTCTAGGAGTTCAAGACCAGCCTGAACAAGATAGACACATCTAACAGCAGCAACAAAGAAGGGGAGAGAGAGGAGGAGGAGTTGGGAGAAGGGGTGGAGGAGAGGAGGAAAAAGGAGGAAGGAAGGAGGAAGAGGAGGAGGAGGAGAAAAGGAAGAAGTTCTATGTAGCTACCATAGAGGACACAGAGAAGTCCACGCTTCTATTCCCAACACACCCCATCATTAAGGAGGGTCTACCTCCGCTGGGCATGGGAATCGATGGGAATTGAGTACAGGGATGACTGAGGACCACTGTTCAAGGATCAAGAGTTCTAGAAGAGGGGAAGGAAAGGAAAGGAATGGTCCACCTGGAAAGAAGCCAAGGGAGTGACTTCTGAGGGCCAAGCTGCAGAACAGGCATGATAACTCCCATGAGTTTGGGGAGCTGCAGGAAACAGCACGCAGCCACACTGTTAGCAGGCACCACTGTTCGAAGGCCTGTGAACCAAGGGTCTGCCTTCAGTAACGCCTCTAGGGCTGAGGCTCAGTGCTTAAGACTAAGCTGAGCTTGCAAGGGACCGTGCAGTCCATGCCAGGTGACAAATAAACAACCAAAACAGACCCCAGCTGCAGCAGGAGTACAGGCTGGGGCAATCTGGAGGTGGAGGTGTGGGCAGGAAGGGCTCCTTGCCCAGGCCTGCAGTAACTAGAGAGCTGTCCTGACTTACAGTTGTACTGCCTCTGCCTTCCATCTTGACTGCCTTTGGGGAACACAATGCAATGGTGCAGGAGATGGGCGTGGGGCCTCAGCCTGTAGCTCTGGGGTTAGCACCATAGGCCATGCAGTTCTGCACACATACTTGTCTGTGTCTTGTACACATGCGTGCATGTGTCTGGGTGTCTGAGTGTAACTGTACACATGTGTACAGTGTCACTGTGTGTGTGTGTGTGTGTGTGTGTGTGTCTGTGCATGTGTGTGCACACACGCATTTATACACACTTGGAACCTGGTGGTTCAGACAAACTCATTTCCACCATTAAACTAGAGAAACCCCTAAAAGAACCTCAGTGTGAGATCTGGAGAGCCAGGGTGGCCTCGGTGTGTCTCTTTACCACACTGTGCCTCAGTTTCCCCATATGGGAACTGTAGTCAATACTGCATGTATATAGATGCTTACGGTTGTCAATACTGCCATGGACTTCTGTGCAGCCCCTGCTACCCCCTATCCAGTGAGCAGATGGCAGATGAAGGATGGTCAATATTACACTTTCCCCCATCTGCAACTTGGAAGAATCCAGAAGCTGAAGTGCTCCTGGATCATGGGGTGCATGGGGCATACAATTTTCCCAAGTGCTCAGAAGCATGGCTAAGGGCTCTGAGGTCTTCAAGCAGTTGGGTAGGAGATGCTGGCTTCAAACAGCAGCTCCAGGCAGGACTGAGGCAATGGTCACCAAAGTGTGGTCCATTTTCTGACTACAGTCCTTAAGTTCCAAGCCTTACCCCTCTGTTCATCTAGGTCCTGTCCCTTCTTCTTGCCTGGGTGGGCCCCACAGACAGAACATTGCTCTCCAGGTCCATCCTGGAACTTCTACTTCTGCCATGCAGGCTGCTCACTCCTGGCCATGGCAAACACAGTCCCTTGCATACCTGAGGGACCGAAGTTCTGGCGGGTGAGGAAGATGACATGGTCGTGGTGTTCAGTGTGGCTCGGGTCCTGGTGCTGCTGGGAGTGTGCCCAGCGACACACCTGCTCCAGACTGCGTGCTGGGTTCCCTCGCTCGATCAAGCTCAGAGACTGCAGGCAAGGGTGGAAAGGTTCAAGACCTCAGACATCACAGGAGTTCTTCACAGGGGGAGAATGGGGACAGCAGTGCCTCTCCTAAAGGCCACCGCCTGCCCACATGTGGCTGCTGCTGGCACACTGCTCCGTACCCATGCCCCCTAAAGATTCCATGCATACTATTTCCAATCTCCTTAACCTGCAAGGAAGTCAGCTGTGTGAAGCATTTCTCCATCGCGAACACTTACTTCCTTATCCAGTCTCTACCGTAGCTTTCAAGGAAAGCGTGACTTCCACCCCCATTAGCCTGATTTAGTGCTGCAGAAGTCAGGGTCCCCAAATTAAACAATGATGGGACTTGTCTCTATCATTGCTTCACCCACAAGCCTCACCTTCCCCTACAGACTCCTCAAGGAGAGGAATTTGGTAGGCAAGTTCCTGCCTGTCATCCACCCTGCCTCCCTCCAGTCAGCAGGGGCTTACCTGTCGGTAGCCCACCATGATCAAGCGGACAAGGGCGATGTTCACGTGGGCCCCCAGTGATTCATCGTGGTAAATCTCATCCACCTACAAAAGAAGCAGAGTAAAGCTAGCAAACTTCCCTGGGGGCAGGGAGGGGCTACTGTATGCCACATGTCATGCTCTAATACTCAGCACCATGTCATCCCTCCATGACCTTATCCAGCAGGCCTTTTCCTTCCTACTTTTCCAAGAAACGGAGTCTAAGAGAGGTGATGACTTGCCCAAGGACACATGGCTGGACTTCAAATGCTGGACACCGTTCCTAACCCTGAGCTCTTTCCTCAGAGCCCACGTCCATGGGGAGAGGGGCAGCTTCAGGTGACTGACCAAGATGCTCGACAAGATGCTCGACAAGATGCTTTTGAAGAGTCTCTTCCAGAGAGGTCACCTGACTCAAGGGTCCCTTTGAAGCTCCCTGCTGTAATATCTCTAAACACTGGCCAGTCATCGCTGGAATGGCATTAATTACTCGGGGGGGGGGGGGCTTGCACAATGGAACCCAGCCATGGATCCTTCTCCATGGTAAATCCCCAGAATAGGACAGTGCTCGAGGAGCATATCAGAAACAGTCTTTTCAGCCCAGGCCTCCCCAGGCAGATCTGCATTTGAACAAGGTGCCTGGACATGCTTAGTTAGATGATACTGAGGAGCCCCCCACAGGCTGCATCCAGAAACCAGTCCTCAGCACTTCCTGCCAAGAAGCCTGGATAGAGGGAGTCAGCCTGTTTGTCTACTCCCAAGGATGGGGCGTTCACCCTCTCCTGAAAATGTCCACCTCTGGAGTTAACCCAGGACACTGGGTTAGACATTCCTGCTTTCTTTGTTTTAAGTAGCCTTTTTAGGGACTGGGGATCTGAGTAAAAACAGGATGAAACCGTACGCGATTGGTAATCCTATAAGAAGATGGGAGATGGAGACAGAAGACTCCGCACAAGCTTGAGGACCAGCCAGCCTGGTGTTCCCAACAGTGAATGACGGATGATGAAGAAGACTCAAGCAAGATAGAACGACACCCCAAATTGCTGTGTGATCTCCACACATACACTAGGTCATGCACTTACCTACACACCTGCGTGCGTGTGCGCACACACACACACACACACACACACACACACACACACACACACTCGAACTACACCACATATTCACACACAAAGGCTTTTTTAAAGGCATAAAACCAAGCAAAATATTTCACTATAAACACACACATACAAACACACATAAAAAGAACATTAAATCAGTCAGTAACCAATTATATAATAACCACAGTTAACAAACTTCCTGTCACATGTACATACCTGCGTGCTAGTTTACACTGAACACACTGCTGGTGTTTTGCTGGCTTCATGGAAAATGCTCTGTATCTTTAACTATGACTAGTGTCTGCATAAAACATGCCATCACTGATGTTACTGACATCCCAGATAGCAGCTGAGAGTCTTAGGAACAAATGGCTCCCTCAGCCAGTCAACGTAGGCAATAATAAAACAGCTACTTGGAGTCCTGGATTCAAATCCCAACTCTGTTTTCTTCTTTTAATTTTATATGAATGTTTTGCCTGCCATATATGTCTGTGTGCCAAGGGCACGCAGTTCCCACAGAGGCTGGAAGATGGTGTTGGATCCCCAGGACTGGAGTGGCAAATGGTTGTGAGATGCCTGTGCTGGAAAGGCAGCCAGTGCGTTTAACTGCTGAGCCCTCGCTCAGTTTTGTTGCAATCCCCTAGCCGACTTGGGGCACAGCTCAAAGTTCCTCCTCCTTTTTCTGCAAAGTGGAAATAGCAATGACTGTCTGAGGGCTGCCCTGTAGAAACTTCTGGAAACCACAAGGGAGACACAAGCCCAGAGGCACCATCAGTGACACACAGTGGTGACCTGACTCCTGCCACATGGCTTCCTGGGAGCCGATGGTTTCCCGGTTCCCTTGTCTCATCATTTCTCTCTCGGGTGCCCTTTATCACAGGTGTTTCTCATGCACAGGCTGTGAAGGGGTGGCCGGTGGCCGGTGGCCAGTGGCCGGCCACCAAAAGAGACGAATTACCCTAACTCCACACATATGAGTCCTACAAGGAGGGGAGCCCAGGTGAGACTGGAGATCTGGTAACCAGCAAAGACTGAAACCAGGCTGTGTGCCCAGCGCCATGAATCACAAGCTGCCTACAACAGAGCCCAGCCCCAGCCCTCCTCCCAATGCCCAGAGCTGGCAGTGGCCCCTGTATATGAGCAGCCAGCAGCAGCCAGCATTGGGCCTCCGCCATCAGCTTTCCTGGCGCCTGTGTCTGAATCCAACTGAGTACTGAGACCAAAGTCTAACACTAGATCCAACTGAGTGCTGAAACCAAAGCCCGATGCCTGCTGTGGACAAACAGACCCTGCCAATCCCCACCTCAAGACATGATGGAGAGGCCCAGGGCACAGGGTTCCCTCCCATCTTCCAGAGCAAAGACTTCATTGAAAGAAAGTGTGTTTCAGTATATAATGAGGGCAGCTTTCTCAACCTAAGACTTATCCTAAGGGAATTGCAGCATCTGCCAGCCACGTTCCCACACCCACAGAATGCCAACCTCGGGACAATACCTGACAGCCACCTGCCGGGAAGTGACCTTTTTATATGTATGAGCCTGCCTGTATGTCTGCATACCTGTGCATACCCGTTGCACACAGAAGGCAAAAGAGAACATTGAGTACTCCGGGACTGGGGTCACAGACAGCTGTGAGCTGTCATGTGGGTGCTGGAAGTCAAACCCAGGTCCTCTGGAGAGCAGCCACCTCTGCCACCCCGTGAGAAGTGACCCCTCCAGCCCCAGGACATAGTCTCTCTTCTACACAGGGCTGGGGTAGTATACTCCAGTATGTGGACTCCACGATGACCCAAGGGAGACAGGAGAGGCACACACCCTTCAACCATATCAGCGGCACACACTCCACAGCTTGTCCCAAGGACAAAGAGGAGAAAGAGACAACTGGGACACGTAAGTGGGGACATACACCGGGTTCTGGGCATCTGGAGTGACTCCTCGGTTACGGTCTTCTTCCATGTGTCCTCTAGTGTATGAGTTGTTGAAAATACTGCCTGAATCCTACATGTGGCAGCCAGCCCTCTGGGTCAGAAGGCTTTGCACCTGCAGGTTTAACCAACTGTTCACTGAAAATCTGAAGAAAAGCGGTTTATATGAAACACGTTTTTGTTTTTTACTTTTCCACCACTCATAACCAATACAGTACAGCAGGTTTTGCACAGTGCTTAAATTGCATCCATTTTTCAAAGTCATCTAGAGGGCTGGAGAGATGACTCAGTGGCTGCTCATCCAGAGAACCTGGGTTCAATTCCCAGCATCTGCACAGCAGCTCAAAACAAGGCTCTGTAACTCCAGTTCCAGGGATCTGACTCCCTCTTGTGGTCACCATGTGTACTGCATTTATGTGGTTCGCAAGACATGACATAGAAGTAAATCTTAACCAAAAATTCAAAGTCACCATGAGATGCTGTAAATCACACAGCTGAGGGTTCTGCAGCTCAGGGGTGGAATGCTTGTCGAGCACATGGAAGGCCCTGTTCAATCCTGTCCTAATTTGCTTTCTACTGCTGTGATTAAAAAAAAAAAAAAAAAAGAACTAAAGCAACTTGGGAGGAAAGGAGTTATTTCCGGTTAGAAGCGTAATCACAGGTCATCATGAAAGGAAGTCACAGAAGGAACTCAAGACAGGAACTGAAGTACAGGCCATGGAGGGGCACTGCTTACAGGCTTGTTCCTCGTGATTTCCTCAGCCTGCTTTCTTACAGCACCTGCCCAGGGTGGCCCCTTCCACTGTCGGCTGGGCCCTCCCACATGGATCATTTAAGCCAGAAATGTCCTATACCTTTGCTTACAATCAATCTAATAGAGGCATTTTCTCAGTTGGGGTTCCACATCCCAAATAACTGGAACTTGTGTCAAGTTCATAAAATCTTAACCAGGCCAAAAGTCCAGAAGGAGGAAAACAGGGAGAGAGGGGAGGAGGAAGGGAGTCGGGACAGGAGAGGCAGGAGAAAGGGTGGCAGTCAGGAGGTTGCATGGGTTACAAAGGAGACTTGAGCATCTACAGTCTTAGGGGCTCATGGTGAGGTCTTAGACTGATCCCATTAGGACAGAGGGACAACTGAGGAACAACATTTTGGTCACTTTCTCACCAGAGCCAAATCTACTCATTAATGCTCTTCTAAAATAAAATTTATTTAACTTTACTTTATGAGCATTGGTATGAAGGTGTCAGATGCCCTGGAACTAGAATTATAGACTGCCATGTAGGTGCCAAGAATTGAACGCAGGTCCTCTGGAAAAGCAGCCAGTGATCTTAACCACTGAGCTACCCTTCCAGCCCCCTCACCAACGCTTCCAACGGCCCTTGTTCCAATTGCCATCCAGCCTAGGTCATTGCCAGGCGGGATAGGCCCTGCTCCCCCAAAGTCCCTGCTCCTGTTCTCTGGGCCCTGGCATGCTCATCTCAAATACCCTGCTAGTCCTGGAGTTTGGAGCTCAGAGTTGATCTGGCTGGAACTACCACAGTGCTTTAGATGGGCCAGAGAAGTGACTGGACAGGGCCACCATATTGGCAGAAACTGCCCCTAAGCATGGTGCCACAGCCAGGGTGGAGTGGCTACCTGGCAGGTCCAGGAACGTGTCCTCCCTAGGACACATTCACGGGGGCCTCTGACAAACTCCACCCCAGTGCACACCCACGGCTTGGCCCAGCACCCTCAGGCTAAGGTTGTAAAGAGATGTGGTCAGGGAACAGTCAGAAATTGCTTCCCATGGTTGGCCACTAGGCACACCCACGGGGCAGAAAGAACAGTGCTTCTGGTTTCCTGGCTTCTCACCTTTACGCCAAGTTCAAGGCCACCTCTGCCAGGACTCCTAGCTTAGGGTTTGACATCACCTATTGGCCTGAGATAGCCACTGGGTGTGCACCAGAAAAACAAGCAAAGGTCAGAACGATGGCCAAAGGGAGAGAAAACAGCAGAAGGGAGGGACAGGTAGTGAGTGCTGGGGCTGGAGGGGTGAGCGGCTGCTCCAGAATTCTGAGTGCGCGCCAGGCACCATGCCAGGCTTTGTTCGCCACCTCCAAGAACAGAACTATTCTGGTCTTGTCAGCAAGAAAATAAGTTTCTCTTTCTTTCCCTCATTCTTTGTTTCTTTTCTTCTGTGTGCGTGTGAGAGTGTGTGTGTGTGTGCAAGTGTGCATGCTCGTGCCGGAAGAGGACACTGGGTGTCTATCTCTGTCACTCTCTGCCTTATTCCCTTGAGACAGGATCTCTCACTGAACCAGAGCCTAGGCTGGCAGACAGTAAGGACCAGCGATCCCCCTGTCTCTGATTCTCATAGTACTGAGACTAAAAGTCATGCCCAGCTTTTTATGTGGGTACCAGGGATTTGAACTCAGATACTCATGCTTACTGTAATGGCTGGGTTTTATGTCAACTTGACACAGGCTAGGGTCATTTGAGAAGAGAGAATCTCAATTGAGGAAATGCCCCAACCAGATTGGCCTATAGCCAAACCCATGGGGACATTTTCCTAATTATTGATTGATATGGGACAGCCCAGCCCATTGTGCATGGTGCCACCCCTGGGCAAGTGGTCCTAAGGTATATAAGCAGGCTGAGCCACCAATGGAGAGCAAGCCAGTAAATGGCGTTCCTTTGCGGCTTTTAGTTCCTGCCTCCGGGTTATGTCCCTGGCTGACTCTGATGACAGTCTTTGATGTGGAAGTGTAAGATGAAATAAACCCTAATCCTCTGCAAGTTGCTTTCAGTCAATGTTTTTTGTTAGTTTTAAGGATTTATTTATTATGTATACAGTGTTCTGCCTCCATGTGTGCCTGCACACTGGAAGAGGGTATCAGACCTCATTTTAGATTTCCTGGGAACTGAACTCCAGATCTCTGGAAGAGCAACCTGTGCTCTTAACCTCTGAGCCTCTTTCGGGCAGTGTTTTATCACAGCAAAAGAAATCCTTAACTGAGACACTAGCAAAGCAAGCATTCTTACCGCTGAGCCATTTCCCATCCCCCACGAAAAACACAAGCTTCCTGGGGGCTGGGGATGTAGCTTAGGTGGTGGAGTGCTTGCAGAGTGTGTAGGAGGCCTGAGTAAACTGTGGAGTCAACACTGGTGATCCCTGCTCTTATGAGGTAGAGGCAGGAAGATCAAGAGTTCAAGGTCATCCTTAGCTTTGTCATAAGAGTTTGTTGAGGGAGGGGGGAGGGAGGGGGAGGGAGGGAGAGAGGGAGGGGGAGCGAGGGAGGGGAGATGCAAGATTCTGTGCGGCTAAGTAACTGCCCAAGGCTCCCTACCTAGGAAGCAAGAAGCCTGGATTTAAACAGATCTCTGTGACACTGTGGCCCCTATTTACAATCAGGGCTGTCTGGACAGTTTCTGGGTGACAGTGGGTGGGCTTCCCACAGCCCCACACAAATAAGAGAGCTCAGAGGACAAAGTCAGCCTCTTCCTGGTGGCACCAGGAGCCAGGGCTCAGGTGTGCCAGCAGCACACAGTCCCTCCCACCGCAGCTCCCGGGAGGGTAGGGGGGTGTGCAAACCCTGTTGCCCAATGATTGACAGGCCCGCTGACATGAGCTGCACTGCTGGGGGACGTGGGGGGCTCATGGCCAGAGGAGCTCCATGCATCTGAGACCTGAACACAGCAGCCTTCAGAGGGCAGATGTGGAGGAAAAGCATCCTCTGTGACAGGGAGGAGTGGATTAGAAGGCAGGGAAGGGGACACTGAGCCAGGACTGTATGCCTCTGAGTGTTCTGGAACCTTCTCCCAAACAACCCCTGCTTCCCAAAACACACAGCCTAACTTCTAGATCACAGAAGACCTCCCAGGTGGCAGAAGGGGGTTTCCCAGCCACCCAAGCAGTAGCAAAGAGCCCCCTTCCCCTCACCCTGTAACTCTGGTGGTGTCAGGCCCCCACAGCCCTGCGGTATGAGAACTACACTTCTGACTCTTAGCCTGAGGTGGGAGAGCCTCAGCTTCAGTCTGTGGCTAGAGGGGTAAAACAGGAATCAGGAGAACACGAGAGGGCTGTGGGCAGTCCTTCCTCAGGTTCTACACCAAGACCAGCCTCTCCCCAGCAAAGCTAGGGCAGGGAGCTTCATGAAGCACAGTGTCCAGCAATCTTCACTGCCTCTCTCCTGAGGGACAGAGCTAGGAGAAGCCACAAGACTGTTCGCCTCTATCAGAGGGCTCAGGCAGGTTTCAGGACAGGAGATGGAGTAGGGACAGTGCCAAGAGCTAAAACTCTGGAGTCTAAGGCCACCTGTGCTCGCACAGAGGCAAAGGCACCAACTGCCCCTAAGTGCTGAGCCAGCCTGTGAGGGTCCTTCCTACACCACGTTCCTCCCTTAATCCCAGCAACCCTCCTAGACAGAAGAGGAAGCCCTGTCTATCTCCTTACTTGCATTTTAAGAAATTCATGAGTGTACATAATGAAATATACCCATATCTATTCCCCATGTCCCTCCTTCAACTCTCTTCATGCCCTCAAAAACATACTCTCTCTCTCTTCTCTCATAACTCAGTAAGCCCAGTTAGTATTGTCCATACGTGCATGGGCGTCAGGTCATCTGCTGGAGCATGGGAACTCTGCCAGTGGACACATCTTCAATAAAGAACACCTCTCCATCTCCATTCCCCTGTGACCACCCACGGCCACTATCCTGAAGATCACTGGCCTGCCCTACATATGTAGGGGCTTTTGACGGGCTTGTTCTTGTACAGATCTTGTGCAAGTAACCAGAGCTACAGTAGCTGATGTCCAGAAAACAGCGTTTCACAGCACCCCTCCCCCATCCTCCATCCTCCATCTCCCCTGTCTCCCCTTCTGAGGTGTTGGTAGTGGGGTTGAAAAGGATGTCCTGCTTAGCGCTGGGCACTTGGTAGCATGTCATCAGCACTGTGACCCAGTAAGCATCTCCCCATCAACTGCTGCACATGGCAGAAGGAGCTTCTCTAACCATGGTTGAGAGCAACACAGGTCTGTCGCCAAGAGCTGTGTAGGTGGCATCAGCCCTGTTTTCTTTTGAATTACAGATTGAACATCCTAAATCTGAAAATGGGTTCTAATTTTCATATATATTTTTTGAGTGCCAGAGTAACACTGTAAGTGGAAAATCCCACACCTGGGCTAGTGATGGGTCACTGTCAAACTGTTATGAAAATAACATGTGAAATTGCCTTTTGGCTGTGTATCTAAGGGGAACACGGAACACATGTGAACTTCATGTTCCGACTTGAATCCTCTCAACATGATTGCTGCCACTGACATGCAAACATCCCAAACCCCAAACACTCTGGTCCCAAGCGTTCCAGAGAAGACATACTCAACTCATAAGGAGCCTCTCCTTGTAGAGAAGCGTGAGGCTTGCCTGGCTAGCAGGGACATCTGTTTCCATGACCAGAATCGTGCATAAGCGTGGTTAAAGTTGTCAGGGTGAGTCACCCTACACTGGCAGGCGATTGTTAAATTTGGTCCTCCAGTTTTCCCCTAGCATCCTATTTTTGCTGGGGTGGGGAGGAGACTTCCTCCAGGCTGCAACGGTGTGCGTCAGTCAGGTCATGCCACAGTTTCTCAGCCTTCCTGCTTTTAGTGGCTTTAATGATTTCGTGGAGAACTAAAGAACTATCTATCAATTTGGGTATTCCAGATATATTTTCCCTTTTCTTTCATTCTTGTCTAAGGAGGGAAGAGACAGGGTTTTACTAAGTTGCCCAGGTTAGATTTAAACACGGGATTTCCTAGGATCAGTTTGTCTCCCTGGTACTCAGCCTGACCCATACAGTTGCCAGGCCTGCCAAAATCTTGTCCCCTCAGAGCACACTTAGCCAAGCTGCCACACCTCGTGTGTCACAGCAACAAGCCCTGACTCCAGTCACCAGCAAGGAGGTGGAAGGAGCATGCCGAGTGTCCTCATTTGTTCTCCTGCCCAGCTTCATGACCATGACCTTATATTTCAAAGGTATAGGCTCCCGGTGAGTGGCCCCCACGCCACTCGCCCCACAGTAGGGAAGTGGTGTGTCCACAGCTCCCCAGAGCCCAAGGGCTGCCGGCTGGCACTGCTCCCCTGAGGTCACACTTGTTTGGCCCACCTCACGTCCAGGTTGTTTGGGCAGGGTGAGACCCACCCAACCTAACAGAGCCGTTTTCATCAGTCCACAGCGCTCAGCATTTATCCCCGCAGGCCCGCTGCATAGAAACAGAGGCACGAGGAGGCCAGGCAACACTTCCTGCCTCCGGAACACAGCTTTTGTAATCCGGTGTGCATCTCTATGGTGTGGAGGACAAAGAGGGACAAACGTCCAGTTCAGGAACCTGGGCTTAGTCATGGCATCTGTTACTTTAAAACAACCTTCTACTTTGGGAGCCCATTACATCACCCCAGAAATAGAATTGCCAGGAGTCTCCTCTATGGCTGATAAAGTGGAATGCTATGTGTGAAAGTTCTCTGGGGAGAGGAATGCCCTCTTCACTCCTTGCTAACATGAGTCCTGTGCTGGGGACATGAGTCCTGTGCTGGGGACATGGGTCCTGTGCTGGGGACATGGGTCCTGTGCTGGGGACATGGGTCCTGTGCTGGGGACATGAGTCCTGTGCTGGGGGCATGAGTCCTGTGCTGGGGGCATGAGTCCTGTGCTGGGTCCTGTCCTGGGGACATGGGTCCTGTGCTGGGGACATGGGTCCTGTGCTGGGACATGAGTCCTGTGCTGGGGACATGGGTCCTGTGCTGGGGACATGGGTCCTGTGCTGGGGACATGGGTCCTGTGCTGGGGACATGAGTCCTGTGCTGGGGACATGGGTCTTGTGCTGGGGACATTAGTCCTGTGCTGGGGTCCTGTGCTGGGGACATGGGTCCTGTGCTGGGGACATGGGTCCTGTGCTGGGGACATGGGTCCTGTCCTGGGACATGGGTCCTGTGCTGGGGTCCTGTGCTGGGGGTGGGGCGGGAAACAGTATCTGTTCTGTGCTTTCTGTTGGGATGAGAGCTGTTTCCCCTCAGGGTGGGAAGACCTAGAAAATGCCCATACCTGTGTGTGGTATGAGAGCAGGAGCTTCACCTGCCACTGTGGACAATTTGACGGCAGTGTGGGAGCTACCTTGCGCACTGTAGAATACTCAGGGGACTCCCTGGTTTCTGCTCTTGAGATCCCACCTCCTTCAGTTGTTATCCTGGAGATGCCTGTTCCTTCTCCTGGGTCCCTTTCCTTTCATGTATCTCTCTCCCAAAGCCCACTGTTTTTTATTTGGTTTTGGATTTTTGTTTTGTTTTGTTTTGCTAAAAGTTAAAAGCAAACCCATTTCACGGCAGTGGGGTGTGTGTGTGTGTGTGTGTGTGTGTGTGTGTGTGTGTGTGTGTGTGTGTGAGTGTGTGTGTGGTATGTGTGTGTGTGTGTGCTGTGAGTGTGTGTGTGGTGTGTGTGTGTGAGTGTGTGTGTGGTATATGTGTGTGTGTGTGTGAGTGTGTGTGTGTGTGTGTGGTATGTGTGTGTGTGTGTGCTGTGAGTGTGTGTGTAGTGTGTGCTGTGAGTGTGTGTGTGTGTGTGTGTGAGTGTGTGTGTGGTATGTATGTGTGTGTGAGTGTGTGTGTGTGTGTGTGGTATATGTGGTGTGTGTGTGTGTGTGTGTGTGTGTGGGTATATGTGGTGTGTGTGTGTGTGGTATGTGTGTGTGTGTGTGTGGTGTGTGTGTGTGTGTGTGTGTGTGTGTGTGTGTGTGTGTATGTGGTATGTGTGTGTATGTGTGGTGACTCACACATTAGGCTGGGAGCCTAGGATCCTCCCTCTCCCCTCTCCACACCTGCCTGTCAACTTCTGTAACAGCAGCAGTGGTAGCTAGGAAACAAACTTTGGAATCAGACAGACCTCCATTTAAAGCCTGGCCCTGCCATTTAGTTGCTGGGTAGATTCTGAGCTGGTTGCTCAACTCCTCCAAGCCCTGGAGGTAATGGATGTGGCCTCCTAAGGAGGGAGAGTAGGGGTCAACAAGCCAATGGATGTGGCCTCCTAGGGCTACAGGCAGGGGGCCCGACAAGCCAGCTGTAAAATGTTGCCTGCGTAGGACAGGTGATCCTGCTTCTTGGGCCTCTGTTGCCTCTAAATCCCTTCTGCGCTGTCCTCAATGAGTCTCTGATTATTCCAGAGGACAAGGCTTCTCCATGAAGCCCCTCTGAAGCTTTGAGAATGAGTCTGTTGAAAGGCTCCACGCAGGCTCATGCTACAGCCTGAAAATAAGTTCTCATCATGTTTCAGGGAGCCAAAGGGTTCCCCAGCACTGAGATCTAAAGAAGTCCTAAGGAAGGGACCAAGGAAATGGTAAACTAAGGCACAGGGACAGATGAGAGATAAATGAAGAGGGGTCCCTGCCCATCATCCGTAGCTGTGGATCTGTCTAACAGCCCGAACGAGTGCAGAATGAACCCGAAAGCAGGCTAGGCTTGGCATGAAAGCCCTGCCCCTCTATGTGCAGCCCTGATCACGCTGGAGGCAGGCTCTCCTTAGATGATGGCGACTGCCTCACTTTTGGAATCTGCTCTGACTACTCCACACCCCACCCAGCCCCCACACACTAGCACAATAAGAGCATCCATCCTGGCAACCAGATATCCTCCATGATCCTGCCAGGCCTGCCTTGGCAGAGACAAGGCGGCTCAGGCAGGCAGAGCTTCAAGGCAAAAGTAAAGTGACACCTGTGTACCTGGATTCATGAATTCTCCCCAGGGGTGTCTGTGCTTCTGGCATCCCAACCAAATAAAAGTCTTCCACAATGGAGAGGATGAGCATAGGTCCCATGGGAGGGTGAGGCTGTCTGCTGCCCCTATGCTCACCTCCAGTGGCAGGAAGTCTGGCTGGCCATCTTCTGGTCAGTGAAGTAACGGCCCCACACAACTGGCCTGCCTGATGACAGTGGCAGGTAGGTATGGCAATCCCTTAAGGCATAGCCTGTGTATGTGCTCCAGAAGCTGGGTTCCATGGGCAGGATGGCCTCAGCCTCACCATCCCAGGCCCTGTGTTTCCTATCCATATGGCAAGGCAGCAGTGAGCAAACAGCCCAGCCTATGGCATCAAACCCAAATTGGACATCACGCCCCATTCCTGTAATCCCAGTGCTTAGGAGAATCAAGAGTTCAAGGCCAGGCTGGAGAGATGGCTTAGAGTTTCAGAGAGCTGGCTGCTCTTCCAGAGGACCTAGGTTAATTCCCAGCACCCACATGGCAGCTCACAAATGTTTATAACTCCAGTTCCAGAGGATCTGGCACCCTCACACACACACACATCTATGTGGGCAAAACACCAATGCACAATTAATAAATTATATTTTAAAAAAGAGTTGAAGATCAGCCTGAACCACATGCTAAGTTCAAGAACAGTTTAGGATACACAGGAAGACACCATCTCAAAAATAAAGACAAAAAGATAGGAGGGGGAATGAAAGGAGAAGGGAGAAGGAGGGAAGAAAAAAATAAATCCAGGATACCCACACAGCAGTTGCCAGAGAAGTCCCTCAGAGCATCGTCTTTAGGGGATGATTCAGCAATGATTCCTGGACAAGTGTGTAAGCCATAGATTAGGGGTCAAGGGCCAAAAGTTAGAATATAGTAATTGGACATGCCAAGAGAGCCAAGGTGGCCTACAGGCATTCTTTGTCCAACAGTAAAATCTGGGGAAGTGCAAAGGGCCTGGAAAAGGAGGGTAGAGGACACTGACCTCCACACACCTTACCACGAGGTCTGAGAAAGACCTTCCCATCCCTCCTGCACCACTCCGATGGCATTCTCTTACAGCTCCCAACCCGATGGGCTTACCAGATCCTGGTGTGGTGGTGGGAGAAAGCCAACTCCCCAGATTGTCCTCTGACCGTCACTGATACTGTGTAACACACACACACACACACACACACACACACACACACACACACACACGAACACACATGCACAATATAATTTTAAAAGAACCAAGTTACCCAAACAACACCTCTACCCTACACCTGAGGATCTGTTAAACTATTTCCTCTTGCTAATCTGTCTCAGCCACTGGAAATAAGGGAGAGAGAGAGAAGAAATCCCATCCCCACCCCCACCCCCATGCCCCAGGGTCACCAGTCACAGAAAACTACCTGGCATAAGGCCACCATTAGAGACTAGGCTTTGAATGGACACAGTAGCACTTAGATCCCATCCCAGAAGAGCTCGTTACAGTTGTTCCCCCCCCCCCCGAAACACTATTCCGTGTCCAAGCTGGGTTGAGCAGTCATTACGCCAAGGACATAGGTGTGTCCACATCCATGTCCATCCTCACTTCCTCTTCCTGGAATTATTTTGTGTGTCCCAAGCTACCCACTAGGCTAGAAGAAGCCATGTGGAGGTGGCCAGCTAGACTTTCAGCACTTCCCCTGCAGTAAGTTACAAGCTGTCACTGCCCCGCACCCTCTCTGAGGAGACACCAGCACTGGCAGCCGCCCTCCCGCCTGCCCGCCTGTGCCAAGTCACAGGGGCACTCACAATGTTCATGAGTGTGAGGACGTAGTTCTGTGTGTGCTCCTTGCCATGGAAGCGAACCACGGAGTCATCTACTGCCAGCAGCACCTCGATGCTGTAACTTCCGGGCTTGGCATGTCGCCTCTTCCGCTCCGTGTCACCCAGCTGGTCCCCAACCAGATTTAGCACGTTGGGAAGGTCACCAAGGCCAAAGGCTGGAGTAGGGATGGAAAGAGTGGGAGACTGTGACACACGCTGAATCTGGTCTGTCTTTCTCTTTCTTTTTCTTTTTGGTGTTTCTTGTTTGTTTGTTGAGACAAGGTCTCTCTAAACCTGTAGCTAATCCTGCAACTCACTCCATAGACCAGACTGGTCTGAAACTCAGAGACCTGTCAGCCTCTGCCTCCTGGGTGCTGGGATTAAAGGTGTGTGCCACCACCATTCATTAGAAACCTTTCTTCTTTTTCAGACAGGGTCTCCTGTAGCCCAGACTGGTCTTGAACTCACTATGTAGCTGAAGATGACCTTGAACTTCCTGAGTTCTGGGATGACAAGCATGTGTCACCACACCCGTTTCATGAGACGCAGTTTCGTGTACCCAGGGCTTCCTGACTGCCAGGCAAGCGTTCAACTGGAGCCCTGTCCCCAGTCCCTCAGGCTGTTCCTCGAAACACTCATGCATCCGCTTATCTAAGACCCCACTAGACTGGGCCCTGAGCTGGGGGTGTAAAGTTCCCACAATGGAACTCCTAGCGGCTGGCAGATGGGTAGATGGACAAATGACAGTGGCTGATAATGGGGAGGGGGCTGCACTTGAGTCTACAGTGTAGATCAGGTGACAGAAATGGAATGGTGCCAACATACAGTATGAGGGCTTCTTTTCCAAAATACTTCAGACCAGCATTTTTAGATTGGATCTCACATACACCAGGACAGCTGAATAGCCCTGACTCAAAACTCCCAAGATGGAAATGCTCCAAAATCCAAAATGGTGAAGGTTCCCGGCAGCCGGGCATCTGAGCCCCATGGTGATTCCAGGCCACTGGGAGAAATCCCAGGGAGGGGTGGGAAGGAGCAAGGACTCTGCATGAGAGGAGAGCAACAGCCACCCCAGCATGTGAGCAGCACACAGATACTCAACAACCCTGGAGCCCTTCCCTCCGTGTCTACTGAAGGGAGGCTCAGAAAGGTTACCTAACTCACCCTAGGTCACACAGCAAATTAATGGCAGGAACCCAAACTGAAAACCCAAGTCTCATTACCACACCTAGGCTAGGACCACCCAAATTTCCCCTCAGAAAATGAGAAAAGGGGAGTCTGTGTCAACTGGGGTGTCATAGGTACTCAGTCATTCTCCCTTCTCTGTGACCCTCTAGTCACAGTGAGCCAGAGCTGAGAGCTACGAGGGAGCCCACCCAAGAAGCCCCAAGTGAATGGAAAATGTACAGCTTCCCAAAACCATCAGTAATCTCCAACCCCTGACGCCTAGAGGGACCCATGGATTCCATTCCCAGACCACGCCCAAAGCCAGCTGTATTCACAGAAAACTGCATGCATGTGTTCAGACCAGCACCACCATAGCAGTCTCCATGGTGTGTGGACAGAGGAGTGTAGACATAGAGCGGAAAATAACTGTGTCGTGAAAATGAGTGTGGGTTAAGACCACTGCAATGCAAAGCCCCAAACAATAAATGAAGGCACCAAACAGGCCTGGAACTGAATGCCTGTGTCCATAGGAATCCACCCTCATGGTGGGGAGGACTGGAGGTTTTAAAGAGAGTGGCGGGAATGTTTTGGAATTAAACAAGAGTTTTGGTTGCACACATCATGAAGCCACTCAGTGATGTATTTTAAAGTGGTAAGTTTGGGAGCAGGGGGCTCAGTTAGTAAAGAGCTTCTACACAAGTGTGTGTAGCCCAATGCTGGATCCCTGATCCCTAGATAAGTGCTGAGGATGTCTGGCTGCCGGCATGTAGTGTTAACATGGGGGAGGCAGAGTCAGACTCCTCGGAGCAGGCTAGCTAGCTAGACTACCCAAATCCTTGAGCTCCAGATTCAAATGAAAGAGCCTGCTTCAGTGTATAAGGTAAAGAACATGTGCACACACAAGCAGAGCATGCACAGGAACACACATGGACATATACCACACATACATATGCTTCCGGCAGAGGCCCAGAGCTGTGACATGGAAGTCTATGATGGCTTACGTCCAGTGGCCTCGCATAAAGAATGTGGGAGGAAGGAAAGAGACAGGGGCCAAGCAGGACTGAAGAAGAGGGAAGTACGAGCGGGTGGGCAGGGAGCTCGGCATACTGAGGTGAAGCCGGAGTGTAGGGACAACCCCACCAGCTGGCCCCAGCAGCTCAGACTTCCAAAAGTTAAGGGACAGCTGACTCCATTTTCTTTTTAGCCAAACAATGTTAGACTTTGACCATGTCCCTAGCCAGAAGTCAACTTTTTTGACTGATTCTTCCTCAATAATCTTGTGAATTACACATCATAAATTGTTTCCGCTCTTCTGAGAAATGATTGACCATAAGATGTTTCATGATATGTCAACTGTCTGACCATAAGTCCCTAACATGTACCTTTCCTGTGACCGTAAACATAACTACAAAATTTTAGGGGGAGGTGTGGGGAGGAGAAGGAGGCGATGGAAGGGGATCTGTGGTTGGTATGTGAAATGAATAACAAAAAATATAGAAAAAAAATAACTTCAAAATTTTACTTTCAATCACTTGGTATAAAGAGGCCACTCTGCCTTTAACCTGGGCCATTTCCATTCTCCTATATCGGAGACTGGAAATATGGTCCAGCCGCTCTTACATTTTTACTTTGCAACAACTTAGTGGCAGCTCTTGGTTTTGACACCCTAACACTGAAGTCAGTGCATGCTTGACCACACCCTGGAAGAGAACATCGCTTAGCAATTCTTTGGGGGTCCAAGTCCCAACTGTGTGAGACAAAAGTGTGAGGGTCTGTGAGTGCATTGTTATCACATGTGAGGGTGCATGGCTTGACGGTGGGGGAGGTGTCTGCATGTTCAAGTGTGAATATGTGAGGGGAGATGTTACTCCGGTAGGTACTTCAGTGTGCGTGTACAGATGAGAGAATGGGAATACGTGGGTTATATTATGTGTACAGTAACAGTATGTAGGTGCGCAGGTGTGTGAATGCTGTATGACTCTCTCCAAGGCTACACCCTGAGGCCCTAGAGGAACCCCACCCCACACCCCAAGTTCATGGGAGGACAATGTACCCCTTAACAAAGAAGCCTGAAGGTGTTCTTCCCCTCCACAGGCAGCCTGAGTAACAGGCCACCTGATAAAGCCCTTCAGTCCTCCTGTCTGTCTTCTTCCAGGACAGCTGGACACCCCCAACACACACACACACACACACACACACAGAGACAGGAGTCCATGGGGGGCACGCAAAGGTGAGAAAGCCTCGGGGTCTGTCCCTCAGGAACCCCAGGGTCTGCAGAAGATGAAACAATGTTAAACAGTGCTGATTCTGAGGGACTAGGGCAGGTCCACCCACACAGAATGAGAACAGGCAGATATGGGCTAGCTCAAGCCAGGCAGAAAGCAGGTCTAAGGAAGCCCTGCCCTCAGCTTGCCTGTCACAGGCACATCCACCTTCTTCTCACAGGATGTGTTCCTACCAGTGTGCTGCAGAGTCACAGGTGGCCATAAAGTCCTCTACCATCCTTTGTCACTTACACAAAAGGCCTTGGGTGGCCAGGCCCTGACCATTGGCTGCTACACAGGGCTTCCACCCAAGCAGCCTGGGGTAGAAACACTGGGCACAGTTCCCTCGGCAGATACCTCAACTCTGCATGCTAGGCCTGGGGGCTGCCTCGGTGTGGTACTAAGGAGGCTGGGGTCAAGCCAGTGGAGAGGAGCTAGGCTTCCCCAAGCCTCTCTCCAAAGATAGATCTATGGGCTTTGGGTTCAGAGGTGGCAAAAACAAAACAAAATAAAAACAAAAAGTCCCAATTAAGACTTAATGTTTGCCTTAGAAAGGAGGTACTGTGCCCACTCCAGCCTCGCTCACACTGGTCAGAGTGTCCATCCAGCCCCTAATTCCAGCTGCTGGCCTGCAGTTCCTACAAGTGACACTTGGAGAACAGCTGGAGCTCCACAGAAGTCACCCCATATGGAACAACTGGTCTTTGGGCATTTCTTCACATGAGGTCCCAACCCACGGGACCCTGGAGTAAGGGTGTGGCCACTCAAGACCAGATTCCATCCAGCCCTCATCACTACTTCTCAGTCAAAGGAGCTCCATGACAAAGCTAAGACTCATTGTGAAGTTGACCACAGGGCCAGGAGCAGCACCTGTCACATGCCCTACATCCTTCTCTGAACAATGGTGCCAAGTACTGCTCACCAGGGAGCGAGTTGTGCCTGCTTCCAAGGGCCTGCTTCCTGAGCAGGCTGATGGCTGCTCCAATGACTACAGTGAGACCCACCATTCATCAAAGACCGCTGCTGTGTGGCTTTGTGCACACTTTGGTAAGCACCCACCAATACACACATCAGCCTTAGCAGGTAGCATTGGTCGTTTTCGCCTCACTCATTTGGACAATGAGGCTCCCAGATGCTAAAGCACAGAGCAAGATTTCAAAAAGGCACACTGGACACAAGGCTGTCCCTGCTGCTCCAGGAACTGACCAGCAAGGACCTTAAGGATCTTCTTGGGACAACCACACAGCAGGGTTGATTTTTTTTGAGGGGGTGGACCAACAGCCATTTAACCTTCTGCTTCTACTTAGCCACAGCCTTCATCAGCAACACCGAGCATCCTCAGAGACCCCTGTTTGAGACCCAAGAGGCTCTCTCTAACACCCGGTTTTAGCCAGTTCCAGCTCCTTCAATCCACTGGGGCTTCTCTCCTAACTTGGCCACTGGTTGTGGCCCAGGCCCATTTCATAAATGAGAAGACTGAGGGTATGCACTAAGAGCTTAAACCAGAAGTGACCCCAGAGATAGGGACACAGGTCACTTCTAGGACCCCTGCCCATAGCCTACCTTCATTGTGAAGGTCCCCATGAGGCTCTGCCCACTCCTGCTGGACAGCTTCCCGGCGGTATACCACGTGTGTCCTTCCGCCAGCCTCCTTCTCCTGCTGCCCTCTCTCCAGAGGCTCGATGAAGTAGTCGGAGCTGTCTGTGCGGATGAGGCCAGCCTGCGGGCCAGAGAGAGCAGCGGCAAGGCAAGAGACAGAAGCGGTGAGAATTTGGAACACAAGACACACACATAGGCGGGCTCTTCCTGCAGAGCCTGGCAAGCCGAGAGAGGCCCAGAAGTCCTGTGACGGGGAGCTCAGGGAAGTCAGGAAGACTGACTGTGGGGGGAGGGGAGGGCCCCCATTTTAAACACAGCATGACCTGCATTGCTTGTGCTAGCCATTTGAGGCTTCATATGAACAAAGAGCTCTATTATTACCTCTCAAGGTAAGTGGGGTGCACACAGCAAGGCACAACATTCTGACAGTATCCTACTCCCCCTAAAGGCAAGAGGGAAACCCCCAGAACAAAGGGGTCTACCCTTGGAAAGGTGTGGACCCTGCTCCTGTACAAAGGGTTATTGTTTCAGACTTAAAGCGCATATGCACGATACAGCAGGGACTATGGGCCTCACAGGAACCTAGCCAGGAGGGTGCACCAAGGGCACGGGCTTCCCTTTCAATCTCACATTCTGTTCACATCAAAATAGTCCCTAAAAATATATAAAATCAAGAGCTGGCCTTGGAAATCAAAATATGAAAATCTAACCTTGGCCAAACCCAGAAAATGTGCTATTAGCCACCAACCAAGACCATAATGAAAGAGGCCAATAAAGCTTATAAAGGCATGTGTGTTAATATACATACGCTTACAAATGTATCTAGACACACACACACACACACACACACACACACACACACACACACTTTCTATAAAGTAGAAGGCCAGTCCACCTACCATGGTGCACAGAAAGTAGCAGATAATGTTTAACAAACAAATATTAGTTGAACTCGTTCCCTTGCTCTAACAGATAGCCACTGAAAGCCTTCAGCATCCCAGACACCAGGGGCCCAGCTGTGGGCACAGAAGCGTGCTCAAAGGCACATTTTTATAAGCTGACGAGACTTCTCCATTTGAAGCAGAACTACCCTTCTCACAGCAGCCACTGCACTCCATTCAGCTCCACTCACCTTCCCAGCCGGCCTGTTAGTGTCTCAGGGAAGTCCTCCCAAGGCCCCAGTGCACCTGTCCCTGCAACATCAGGCCCCTGACATTTGTTGGTGCAGCAGAAAGCCAAGATAGTCAGGACCAAGATGGCCCCCTTCACACCTCATTACAAACAGGGAGAAATGGTGGCATTGCGATGGTATGTGATCTCTGCAGGATCCATTTTGTCAGGGAATGTGATGGTCTGGGGAAATCCTGGTGTTTTTGTTAAAATGCCAGGGCTCTTGGGCTGGGAAGATGGAGTACAGATCACTTGCTATATAACATAAGCCTGACAACCTGCATTCAGATTCTCAGAACCCACATAAAAGCTAGACACAGTAACACAGGCTACCCACGTAGTCTCAGCATGCCTGGGTGGGGGGCATGCAGGGAAACCTCAGCCAGCCTGGTAAAACACCGTGAACAAGAGATCCTATTTAAATCAAGGTGGAAGAAGAGGACTGGACCCAAGCTTGTTCTCTGATTGCATGCACACTGTGGTTCATGAATGATTGCATGCACATGCTTACATCACACACACACACACACACACACACACACACACACACACACACACACACACACCCAAATGCAATGTCAGCATTAGCATTCCTTCAAAAGACTCAGCACCTATCCCTTGCTCTGAGAAAAGGTAAATAAGGCCCAGCCTCTGGCTCTGGGAATGAGCCAAGGATGATGAATGTCCTACCATGCCCAGCATAGGGCAGGTGTGGCCCTGAGGGATGGGTGTGCATCAGGCACCTAGTTACAAGAGCTAAAAACACCACCTGACACCCTGCCCATGTGGAAATACTGTGTGTGTGTTGGCCCCATGGGAATACTAGCAAGAATAGAGACTAGAAGCAAGGGGCTCAAACGTCCTGGCACTGGCTTCATTCTGGCCCATGCTGACAGTACATCTCCACTCTGCCACCAAACAATAATGAGACCTCCCTCAAAGGCCCGTACACAGTCTGAGGTGAGGAGAGGTCTGGTGATCCCAGCTGTCAAATAGGCACCTTGAGTCTGACAGACTGGGCTAGACCTGCAGCTCAATGAAGGGGGTGAATGCAGAAGAGGAAGGGAGAACGTGGTAGGGTAGTCAAAGAAAGTCACATAAGACAGAAAGGTGTTAGGTGGAGGGGCCTTGGGCAGCATATGGAGGCATGGGCTGTGCCATAGACCAGAGAGGCACTGAGGATCACAGGCAGAAGCTGAGCAAGGACAAGAAACAATGGCTGTGATGGTTAGAAAGAAAATGGCCCCCAGTGGGAGCGGCACTAATAAGAGGTGTGGAATGAGGCGTATGGTCTTGTTGAAGGAGGTATGGCCTTTTTGGAGGAAGTGTGTCACTGTGGAGGCAGGCTTTGAGGTCTCCTATGCTCAAGCCTAGTATCTTCCTGTTGCCTATGAGTCAAGATGTAAGGACTCTCAGCTCCAACACCATGCCTGCCTTCATGCTGCCATGTCCCGCTATGATGACAATGCACTAAACCTCTGAAACTGTAAGCCACCCCATTAAATGTTCTCCTGTATAAGAGTTGCCATGGTCATGGTGTCTCTTCACAAAACAGAAACTCTAACTGTGACACATGTCTTTAATCTCAGTACATGGGAGGCAGAGGCAGGCAGATCTCTGTGAGTTTGAGTCCAGCCTCATCTACAAAGGTAAGCTCTAGGATAGCTAGGACTGTTACACAGAGAAACCCCAACTCAAAAAACAGGAAAAGAAATAGTCCCTACAACTTGTGTTGTCTTCTCCCATTTCACCTTCACAGTCCTTTGAGATAGGCACTAATACTAGACCCATTTCCTAATTAAGTTTTAGCGGTTCAGAAAGTAAAACAGCTTGCTCAAATAACCCAGGGAGAGTCAGCATTGAACAGGAGCCCAGGCTGTGTGGTCCTTAACCACTGGTTCATCTGGGCTCCTTGTCCCCTGACACTCTGTTGGCTTCTGTTGGAATCTGGCTGTTCAGAGCAAGAATGTTCACTGTCCCCTCTGGCCCGCTGTCCCTGTGGACACCTCCCACTATGAGTGGGACAACAGAGACCCAAAGCACGGGGCTCATGAAGGGAACAGCGCCCTCCCACTCTCCAGGGGACTTCCCGTCTCCCAACCAGAAAGGACCCACAGCCTACACTAACCTTACTACCACACCTGCAGCTCTGACCCCTGCCTGTCTGTTCAGCATCCTGCCCTCAGGTCTTGCCCCAGGGCAGAGTTGAAGAATGTCACTTGAAACTATTTACTAGGTATGGCAAAAGAGCTGGACCCAGCATCTAGGGGCATACTTTGTGGCTATGGGTCTCATTGGTCCCCAGAGACAAAGAGCAGAGCTTCTCCGAAGATTATTCTTCTAGGACATGATACTGAGGCCTGGGCCACATCTGGACTCGCTGTGCCTGAGAGACCCTCGTCATGGAGAAAGGATGTGAAGAGAACCTGGCCCTGGCCCCTAGCTCCAGCTATTCCTACCCTTCATGGAGACCTCTAGGTATGACCATGACAACACAAGCCCTGTCCCCTCCCCACCAGCTTTACACACAGAGAGGTTTGGCACAAGTTCCCTTAAATGCCTGCCCTGTCCAGGAAGCCAGGCACCATGCAAGGCAGACAGCCTGGCAAGCAGAGCCTCCTGGCTCCCTGCCTCCTCACTAAATCACTCCGTCTCTCAATTTATGAGATGTTTATATTTCTGAAAAGTGGTAGCTAATTTTAAAGTACTAAAATCAAATCAAATTTCTGGATAAAACATCAAGGAAAAGGGGGGAAATTATTTGTAGAAGGTTGGAAAATCAATGTCGGCCCTGTCTATTTCCACCCGTTGCTCACTCACTCACAAACAGTACATAAGTAGGAAATATACACTAAGAAGGTTCCTCACAACAAAAACAAAACAAAGAATGAGTCCTTGGTTACATCTACCAGAGCCAGATCCTAGGTGGGCCCTCAGCCAGTTGCTCCAGATGGAAAGTCTCAGGGGAAGGCCTGGTCACCCTAGCCTCACACTAGACTGACTCCCTTTAATGCGGCCGTTTCTGAACTGTCCTTCCTAGTGGGGGCAGAGGTTCCAGTTGGATTCTTCCAATGTACCCTGGTAGTGATATCACTTCAGTGGCGTATCCAGAGGCCTCCAGGCCACACTGACCTTCTCCCCAGCTGCCCAAGGGAAGAAGAACTCCCAATTTCAGTGTGAAATCCCAGGGCACCATGACAACTGAGGCAGGGAGATGGGCTTAAAAATCACCTGTGTAAAGCCAGGTGGTGATGAGGAACACACACCTTTAATACCCACACTGGGGGAGGCAGAGTTCAAGGCCAGCCTGGTCTACAATGAGAGTTCTAGGACAGCCCGAGCTGTTACACAGAGAAACCCTGTCTTGAAAAAAGAAAGGAAGGAAGGAAGGAAGGGAGGAAGGGAGGGAGGGAGGGAGGAAGGAAGGAAGGAAGGAAGGAAGGAAGGAAGGAAGGAAGGAAGAAATCACGTTGTGATCTACTATGGGCCTAACTAGCTCCTGGTACCTGTCAGGTCAAAGTCCCAGATATTTCAGTAGGTAACAGAAGCCAAATTATTAAGAAATTTGTTCATACGTGTGCCTTTGTATGTGTAAACATGTTTACTGTAAAGCTGCATTATGTGCATGGAGATCTAGAGGTTAGGGGACACAATGCTGCAAACAACCCTCCAGGGTGGCCACAGGAAGGCCTGGGAAATGTGTTCTCAAATGAGATGGAAATCCAAGCTTAGAAATGGGCCAGACTGGGCTCCTGCAAACATGGTTGTCTATTTGGTCTCATCACACACTCCTCTGCTAGACCACTGCCATCAACATTCAAGCCCATCCTAGCATCTCCCCTCCCCGCCCAGCTGTTGATCCATTCTCATGGGGAAGAGTTGTCCATACTCACTGCCATGTCTTACCATCCCCCTGCCTCTCTCTCTAACCGCTGCAAATGGGCTTCTGAAAGCACTGTTTTCAGAAAGGTGCTTGCCTGTGATTATCCTGTGGCCAAAGCTGGTTATCTTTGCCCCGGCTGGTCTTCTCCAATCACACGCTCTCCCTAAACTTATCCCTGATAAAGACCTCAGGCTGGCAGATAACTCCTGATTATCCTTCTCAGAACTTCTCATACATACATGTATTCCTTTCATGCTTACCCCTGGATAGATAGAGACCGGCCAAGCAAACTTCAGAGAACTCTAGGCTTGTGTCCAGACCTGCTCTCCCTCCTTTGTTTTATACCCATTTCTGGGGAAAAAAAATCAAGTATGTCAGGACTCAAGACCTGCAACTTCTGGTACCCTAACCCTGCAGTCAGTTCAACTGCATGCAAGCACAAAAGGCCCTTCAGGGCCCAGACCCTGAGAGGCTGTGCTGTACTATTGTCTCTGAGACATAGCATAAGTGCCATCCATCCACCACCACAAAGCAGAGTTCCTTTCAGGGCCCCTCTACGGGAAAAAACCAAGCCTCTACTAGTCTTAACGAACTTATATCTGGATGATATAACTTGTACAACATGATAATTAAGGCAAACAACCCAATTTAAAAATAGGCAAAGGATCTGAGTAGCCATTTCTCCAAGGAATATATTTAAAAGGCAATGAAAAGGTACCCAGTGTCAATAGTCAGTGGGGGGAACTCAAGTCCAAACCACAATGAAATACTGCCTCACACCCACTAGGCTGGCTAGAATCAAAGTAAGATAATAACAAGTGTTGGCAAGAATGAGGAGAAACTGGAGCTGTTACACACTGCTGGTGGGAATGTAGAATGTACAGCCACTTGAAAGCAGTCTGGCAGCTTCTTATACTATTAAACAGCTTTAATACAGTGTCCAGAGTTCCCCTCCTAGGTATAGACCCAAAACAAATAAAAGTATATCCACACACAAAAACAAAACAAAAAAAAAAAAAGAAAAGAAAAAAGAAACGAATAAACAAACAAAAATCTTGTCAATGGACCTTTCGGCATCATTGTCAACTTTGTTGGGTTCAGAAACACCTAGGAGACACACTTCTTGACTGGTCTGGGAAGGCAGAAGGTTTAACTGAGGAAGAGAGGCCAACCCTGAATGTGGACAGCATCATCCCATGGCTCCAGTAAAAAGGAAAATGGAGACGCAAGCTGAGTAGCAGCATTCACCTCTGACTATTACCTGAACAAAGATGAATTGTGGCCAGGCACTTCACTCTCCTGCCACCATACCTCCCCACCATGATGGACTGTACCTCTTCTTAAACCCTGTCAGACATTTGTCATAGCCACCAGAAAAGCACCGATCACCAGCAGCATTGCTCATAGCCATCAACAAGTACAGGTATCCCAGATGCCTACTATCAACATATGCCGTATCTGCACACTATGACATATATGACATATCTGCAGTCATCTGCCCACAAAAACTAATAAAGCCCCAATGCATGCCACAGAGCAGATGAGCCTGAAAACAACTGGAAGGAGCCAGACAGACACAAAAGATGAAGTCTACGGGCACCTTTCCAGGAGATGAAATAGGAAAATGTGTGGGTGAACTAGAGGGGTGGCTTCAGGAAGACAGATTTGATTGGGCAAGAGGTAAGGGACACCCATTTCTCAGATGAGCTGACAAAAACTTTGTGTCAACAATGGAGACAGTTGTGCTGCATCCCTGTCTAAAGAAAGCCCACTGAAAGGCAGGTGTAGTGGCACACTTTAAACCCAGCACTGAGAAGACACAAGCAAGCAAATCTCTACACTTGGACCAACCTGATCTACAGAATGAGTTCCAGGGCAGCTAAGGCTGCACAGAGAAACCCTGTCTTGGAAAAGAAGGAAGGGAGGGAGGGAGAGAGGGAGGAAGGGAGGGAGGGAGGGAGGGAGGGAGGGAGGGAGGGAGGGAGGGAGGAAGGAAGGAAGATAAAGCCCACTGAACTGTGCTTTGAACGGGGAAACTGCATGGTACGTGAATCACCCCTCCATGAGGCCGCTGAGTACCGGGCGAGACTGAGACACAAGAGGAGACCCAGGCTGCCTGCTTCCTCAGAAGTGTGAATCAGCATGGCTCAGATGAAAGCCCAGGGATACTGCAAACTCAAAGCTGACGTGAGGCCCCAACTGCTGCGGGAGATCTGCTAAAGGCAAGAGCAGCCAAGGCCTCGGCCTAAGCCCAGGAAAGTCTGCAGGCTGATTCAGACTGAGCTGCAGCCTTGAAGACAAGCAGAAATGTGGCGCCCTTACAGGATGGGACTGAAAAGACCAGACTTGTCCTCAATGGGTGTGCTGTACTATCCCCCAACCCAGCAGCATGAGGACTCCCAGGACAGGCCAAAGCCTGGAAGAAACATCAGGAATCCAGCGATATTGGGGGTGATATGAGGAAATGCAGAGAACCTAAGTTCAGTGAGTCCCAGATTCAAATCCTGGCTCTGCTACTGGTTCGGGTAACCTTGGCTAAGGTGCATGTATCTATTAAAGAGGCAATACATGTGCCAGATATCAGTTTTGCCTTCCAGTGACAGACATGTGGCATCTATATTTTCTGTTGTTGTCATTAAAATCACTCAAAAACACTTTTAGAGCAGTGGTTCTCAACTTCCCAATGCTGTGACCCTCTAATACAGTTCCACATATTGTAGTGACCTCCAACCATAAAATTATTTTTGTTGCTATATCACAACTGTATTCAGTTGCTATTATAGACTGTAATGTAAATATTTGTGTTTTCTGATGGTCTTAGGTAATTCCTGCAAAAGGGTCCTTTGACCACCCCCGCAAAGGGTCACAACCCACAGGTTGAGAACCAATGTTTTAGAGCCTGGGGGTTCAGAAAGGGAATGGTGAGCCCAGAGATGGGAGCATAATTCTTGAACCCCAGGAAGGTTTGCCCCTGATTCCTGGTTCTGCCACAGCCTGTCTTTTACCTGCTTAGATGTAAACAGGAAGACATTCCCAAGAAGAGGGGGGAAAATCCCACTGGGTAGCAAAAGTCCTTATCGAGAATAGGAGACTGGCAGGGGTGGCTTCAATCAGGTGTGATTTCTTTCTCTTTAAAATGCTGTGTTGTCTGAATTTTCCATGGTTTCCATATCTCAAAAGGCAATCCTGCTCTACACAGAAGTCAGCAACTCCCTTCCCCTAAGGCAGTTTGAAAAGGAAAGCTGTGTTCATCAGCTTTTGGTGGCTGCGACAAAATGTCTGAGAAAATCAAGTTTAAAAGAAGGAAAGTGTACTTGGCACATGGTTTCAATCCACGGTGGTTTGGAGCTACCATTTTTGATTCTGTGGTGGCATTGGGCAGCATGGCAGAGGACACAGGGCACAACAAAGCTGCTTATCACATAGTAGCTGAGTAGCAGTTGGGGTCCCCACATATCCTTCAAGGGCTTGCCTTCAACGACCTAACTTCCATTAGTCTGCAGCTCCCAAACGATTCTCTACTTCCCAGTAGCAGCACAAGGTGGTGGCCAGACCTTAACACTAGAGCCTTTGGGGGAACATTCTAGATTCTGACCAGAGCACCAATACAATGAACTCCTCCTTCTCTGCCACGGGACTGTCCTGTCCAGCAGTGATGAAGCTCATGGGGAAGTGAAACATCTGAAACCCTACCCATGCTAGGTGGCATGGGTCCCCCCCAAGCCTCCATTCCAACATCTGACGCCAAAGAGTCAGGGGGACAAAATGAAGGAGGGGCAGGAGAATGCCTCCTCAGGGTGTGGTGCCAGCAGAGTGGGTTTTTATATATATATATTCTTTCCTTCCTGGGCCCATCCTTCTTGATCCCCCATGACCTGACCCTCACTTCTCTGTCAAATACATGGCTATGACAACCTATGACAACTCCATCCCGCTGGATGCTCATTTCAAACATCCTAGGAATTTGCAGATATATTGCCACCCAGGCCACACCCTAGACCCATGACATCACAGCTCCACTGGAGAGGTTTGGACATCAGTATGCCCTTGAAGCTACCCAGGTAATTCCTACATACAGTCAGGGCCAAGAATCACACACCTGAACTGAAAGCTCCTGGACCACAGAACAGTACTCACAGGGATGATTAAGGGTCCACGTCTTTTTCATAAGATGGGCAGGTCAGCATGGGGGCAGCCAGAACAAATGCAGAAAATTTACAGGAAATAAACTCCAGTGGACCATCTGTGCATGCCCTGAATGGGACTAAGCCAAGCCAAGGTGGTTCTGCATGCCTCTGACATTGGGAGTGTCTCCACCCTTGAAGGGAGTGATCAAAGATTCTCGAGATGGTTCTATCTGTGCCTCATGCCATCTGAGGACCTCACTACCTCATCCCCACAAAGACACTGACTATGACAGAGAAATAACTGGCCAAGCAGGGCAGTGGTGGCTCAAGCCTTTAATCCTGGCACTTAGGAGGCAGAGACAGGAAAACCTCTGTGGATTTGAGGCCAGCCTACTCTACAAAGTGAGTTCTAGGACAGCCAAGGCTACACAGAGAAACCCAGCCTTGAAAAACCAAACAGGAAAAATATTTGTAAGACTATCCTCAAAGACAATGAGGGTCTTGAGGTTCAGGAAATGGCTGAGGGGTTGTGATCTGCAGATAGCCAATGGCAAGTCAGGGATGTCAGTGGCTACCCAAGGTGGGAAAATCCACAGTGCAGACAAGCCCAAGTCCCTCTGCGGTACTGATGGTGATGATGATAATTATGACAATGACATAGGTGGTGATAATTAATTGTCCTCTATTGCCAACCAGAAGTTGGCTCATATCATTAACAGTTTGGTATAAACGTACTTAAAGGAGGGGTGACTGTTTTATTTCTACCCCATCTCATCTCCAGAGGAAGGAGTCCTGATGTAGGTGGCAGGGCAGGGCTCACACCTACAGGTGTCCTGAGCCACCCCTTCCTCTGCAAACCATGCCCTGGAGTCTGTCCAGGGTCAGAGCATTTCTCCCTGAAGCCACCCTTGTTTCCATTTCCCTGTGCCCAGAAGCCACATGGCTCCAAGGCTCCCCTGTCCTATTCCACCATTGCCACAGCCCACCATGATCAGGCTGGGAGCTCTGCCTGGCCCCTTGCTTGGCTCCCAGTCCTGGCAGCAACTGTGGTTTCAGGACGAGGAGACAGGAAGCAGGCCCTGAGTGCCAGAAGGCATCTCAGCTGCCAAACCTTGACCTGAGGAACAGCTCCCTGCACGGAGGCCCTGCTGTCTGCACCCTGTGGCTCGGATGCCAACCAGAACACTTGGGGCAGCTCCAGGGAAAGGGTCCAGACAGCCCCCTCAGCATGGGAGAGCCAGCCAAGAGAGAGCACAGAAAGCCCTCCCTTGGCTGTGAATGTGTATCTCAGACTCTGATACAGGGTCGGTCTGGGGCAAATGATGCATGAGCTCTGCGGCAGCTTAGGAGAAAGTTCCTGTGCAAGGCAGGGAATCACAGAAGAGTAGGAAGCAGGGTGCACCAGACCCCCAAATCCCATGTCAACAGGCTCCAGCCCCCGTGGCCCTAACTGGGAACTACCAATTTCCTCTACCCAGGCACAAGAGCAGACAAAATATGGATAAATCCTCCTTGGGGACTGCACCATTAGGATGTTCCATAGAATGTTCCACCTCACCCACGTGTCTATCAGTTACCAGCTGCACAAATTTCCATGCTGCGGCCATAGGGCCTCTTCACCTGCAGCATCATCCATTCGTTTGCTCACTCACTCATCCATCCATCCATCCATCCATCCATCCATCCATCCATCCATCCATCACTATCATTCTTAAGTAGGGTCCATTCTAAATACTCTCAATAAAATTAAAAACAAAACAAAAACCCCAGAAAAACAAAGCATGTCTTTATGACTTGGGGAATGGCCAAGTGGGTAAGAGCACTTGCACACACGTGAGGACCTACTGTCAGATTGCCAGTATCCATATAAAGAGCTGAGAGTGGCTGGGCTGGGGAGACAGAGACAGGGGGTTGCTGGGTTTGCTAGCCAGTCAGTCAGCCTACTTGAAAACAATAATCTCCAGGTTCAGTGAAAGGCTGCGTCTCAAGCAAACAATAGAGGAGACCACCTGACTTCCTCCTCCTACCTCCATTTGTGCATCAACACACACACACACACACACACACACACACACACACTTCATCGTCACATCGAGCTACCACTTCACTGACAACAAACACATCCATAGAACTGTAGCATCCCAAAGCAGACAAATGGTGGATGATATAAAGCAAGTATAAAGCCACTGGAGACTAGAATCTTACCTGCAGCCCTGCAAACTGAACCTGGCCTTGAGGATGCTAGGTAAGTATTCTGTCATTGAGCTATAGCTCTAGCCCTTTTGTGGTTTACTTAAGTTCCAGGACAGGCTCTCACTAAGTAACCTAGGCTGGCCTTGGACTCAGGCAGGCTTTTATTTTTGTCTTTTTAAATAAGACGGGGTCTCACACTGTACCTTAGGTAGTCTGAAACTCACCGTATAGCTTAGGCTGGCATCAAACCTGTAGCAATCCTCCTGGATGAACTTGCCAGGTGACTGAGATTACAGGCATGTACCACCATGCCCACTGAAGTTGGACTATGGCCATTATAAGAGGTCTGATTTTGAGGCTGAAGAGATGACTCCATGGTTGGGAGATCTTGTGGGGGCACCCAGGTTCAGTTCCCAGCACTGAACTATATGGTGGTCACAGCATCTATAACTCCAGTTCCTAAGGATCAGAACCCTCTTCTGACATCCTCGAGCATGCATGTGGTATACAGACATACATGAAGAAAAAACACTCATACACATAAAATTAAATTTTAAATAATAATAATAGATCCCACAACAGTGGCTATGGGTAAGGAGACAGAATGAACTATTGGGGACAGAGTAGCTCCACATCTCCAGGCCAGTAGCCTCTGGAAGCAGTTTGTGTCCTGACAGATGCTTGCACCTGCAGACCTCTCTCTCAAACCAGCCTACCTCCAGTTTCTGCCTCCATGACACTGAAAGCTAAGCAGACCACAAGGCTTGTTGTGCTCTATGACATGCAGTGAGCATTTCACAGTTGCCCACTTTGAGATCTGAAAATGGATAGAAGAGCACCCACGTAATTTGAGGCTGAGAAACCAGAACGTTTCATTGGAGCTAAAGCTCACTCATAACACAAGCCACTGACATTTTTCTTAGTTGGCCTCAGAGTTCTAAGGAAGATAAAGCTATGCAGAAGATATACAAATCCTTCCCTTGGATCAGGAGAGGCTGAGGGATTGTGGGAGACACCTTGGCACCCCCACCCACCCAGAGAATATTCACTTGCTTATTTGTACCCTGGGTCTCAGCTTTCTTAGCTGGGAAATAAAAAAGGACACTGAGGCCCCAGGTCCTCTTCAAGACATAGCTTCTCCAAGAACAGGGAGAGGGCAGGGACTATTCTGAGCCGAGACCTACTATAGGAATGTTTGTAATAGGGCCATTGTCAGACACATGGGTGGTTGTCACAGCCACTCCTGACCTACCAGGAATAAGATGGCATGTAGACATTGGTGGTGGGTTTAGGGCTTCGAAGTCAGGTTAAGGCCCACAACTGGAAACACCATGCCAGGAAGCTGGCAGGAACTTAAGAATTTTCCATTGCAGAGCTGGAGGAGCTCCTTCGGGCACTCACTCGGAGCCCACTTGGGTCTCTCCCAAGGAGACCAAGAGGTAGATAGGCAAGCAAGTCCAGCCTTCCACAAGCCTCAACCACCCTCCTTCCAGCTATGGCCTTGAGACACAGCTGAAGAAGGAAAATCAAACCAACCCTCACTAGAAGGTGAGGTCTCTGCTGTAGAACAGCAGCAGTGAGGTGATGTCTGGCTTTTATTCCATATCATAAATAAGTTATTAAGCCAGGGTTGACAGCAAGGCAGAGCTATGGGGAGACAGGGAAGCAAGCCTGTGATATTGACTGCCTCAGGGACTGGAAAGTCCCAGAAACCATGCCACTCACACAGACCAGGCAGCCCAAAAGACAGGAACAACAGGGGAGAACCTCTCCCAGTGGCAAGAGGTATGACCTGGAGCAGACAGGACATCCAGGGTCCACAAGTGAATCTGCTGCACATCCACAAGGAGAGAGGACCACGCTCCTTGCTCATTCACTGTTCCCAACATTGAGCAACATCTTAACTGCAGCATTTGAAAAGATAGTGTGTGCGTGCCTGTGTGTGCCTATGTGCATGCACATGTGCCTCTCCCCCACTCTGTGTGTGTGTGTGTGTGTGTGTGTGTGTGATGTGTCTGTGTGTGTGCCTGTGTGTGCCTGTGTGCCTGTGTGCCTGTATGTGCATGCACATATGCCTCTCCCCCACTCTGTGTGTGTGTGTGTATGTGTCTGTGTGTGTGCCTGTGTGTGCCTGTGTGCCTGTGTGCCTGTGTGTGCATGCACATGTGCCTCTCCCCGACTCTGTGTGTGTGTGTGTGTGTGTGCCTGTGTGTGTCTGTGTGTGCCTATGTGTGCCTGTGTGTGTGTGTGTGTGCCTGTGTGTGTCTGTGTGTGCCTATGTGTGCCTGTGTGTGTGTGTGTGTGCCTGTGTGCATGCACATGTGCCTCACCCCCACTATGTGTGAGTGTGAGTGTGAGTGTGTGTATGTGTGTGCGCGCGCGCGCACGTGCGCGCGCACGCGTGCGTGCACATACAGGTACCCAAGAAGGCCAGAAAAAAGCACCAAATTCCCTGAGGCTCCCGTCACAGACAGTTGAGAACTACACAATGTGAGTGCTGGGAATCCAACTCGGGTCCTAGAGGCGCAGCCAGAGCTTTCAGGTGCCAAGTGCATCATTCCCAATAAAAAAAGCTACATGGGAGTTGGGGATGTATGTAACTCAGTTGGGAGAATGGTTGCTAGGCAAGCATGAAGCCCGGGGTTCCTTCTCCATCACCACATACAGGGCATGGCTGTGCATACCTGCAATGCCAACTCCCAGGAGGTGGAGGCAGAAGAACCCTAAGTTCAAGATCATCTTCAGCTACATAGCAAGTTTGAGGCTAGCCTGGACTACATAAGACTGTCTCAAAAAAAAAAAAAAAAAAAAAAGGTAAGGACATCACTTTATAGGTACATAAATGGACTCAGAGTCCAGTACCTCGGTATGGAGTAATGTTTGCAAAGATGGCAATCCTGTTCCTGAGTGTACATTCTTTTTTGCAGTGAGACATAGCCACTCATCTCTGAGAGACAGAGTTCATGTCCTTACCTGCAAAAATCTCCTCTGGCCTGATAGTGTGACTTAGCCAATACAAAGAACATCTCAAGGCTTCCCAGGCTGGACCTTAAGAGGCCACATGGCTTCTGCCTTCCCCATCTTGGAATGATGCCTGGAGACTGTGGGGAAATAGCCAAACTGTCTGCTAGAGGAAGAGAGGCCACAGCGGGAGAACTCAGGCCATCTAACTTATGGCCAGCACCACACTGGCATGAGGATGAGGCCAGAGAGGACCTTCCAGCCAGCCCACCCAGCCACTGAGAGCAGCCTCAAGAGAAGGCCCAAAAGACAATCAGAATAAGGACCAGCAGGAGGGAACGTGGGTGAGGCTAGACCAGCATGGGCTCTGACTACCAGATGAAGCCAGAGACCCCCTGGGTAGCCTTCAGACAAAACCAATGCCCTTGACTTCATCCTCCTGCCTGCCACCATCTCAGACTAGGAAATGCAGTGACAAAGCCACATCAGCAGACGGTCATAGCTGACAGGTCTTTAAGGGCCCTTTGCACACTGACAAGTCTAGCAACTAATGGCGATGATGCTTTCCAGATAAGAAAACCGAGAACAGACAGGTTAGGGAATTGGCTATGGTCACGCCGCATGTGTAAGGCAGAGCCGGAAGTTCACCTTAAGTAGACCAGTTCCTCACCCAAATACACACTGCACAACCTACTAGTGTGGGGTGAATGTACTCTTCAATACCTAGGCATTGAAATCTCGTCACAAATGTGACTGTCTAAAAGGGTGATGCACCTTGGAATGCTCCCTTGCCTGGGACAGTGTCTGAGTGGTGTCATAATCCCTTGAGCTGGGCAACCATTGTGCACAAGTATGTGCACATACACAGAGCTACCATTGTCTGGGTGGGTGGATGGCCCGGCCACCCTGAGGGGCCAGGTGGCTTAGGTGGCCACTAAAATAAACCATTGGACTGAGCACCACTTTTCAAGACCCCACCATAAACTCAAATCATGAGGGCCCTAAATCCAAAGACCATTAGAAACTTCGTAAAGGCCCAGGTCTCACAGCCAATTGGCACCAGAATGGAAAAGTCTATTCTTCCCATCTCACGGTAACTACTAGCAAGACCTTTGCAGGCCTTTCTGTAGGCCAGGCACTTTTCATAATTACCTGATTAAAATTCAGTTCACATGTGTGCACAGTATCATGAAAAGTGCAGCTTTCATGACTTAACTGCTTTTCCAGATAGGCACATAGGCACGGTCATGTGCTCACAGCTGTAGCATTCAATTCCCAGCCCTTTCTTCTCCCCAAGGTGTTTGCCACTGCAGGTGTGTGTGTGTGTGTGTGTGTGTGTGTGTGTGTGTGTGTGTGTGTGTGTGTGTGTGTATGTATCATAGGTACGTGTGTGTGTATGTGTGTGTGTGATGTATCATAGGTACATGTGTGTGTGATATATCATACGTGTGTATGTGTGTGTGTGATATGTATCATAGGTACATATGTGTGTGTATATGTGTGTGTGATGTATCATAGGTACATGTATGTGTGTGTGTGTGATGTGTCATAGGTACCTGTGTGTGTGCATGTGATATATCATAGGTACATGTGTGTGTGTGTGTGTGTGTGTGATGTATCATAGGTACGAGTGTGTGTGTGTGATGTATCATAGGTACGAGTGTGTGTGTGTGTGTGTGTGTGTGTGTAATATGTATCATAGGTACATGTGTGTGTATGTGTGTGTGTGATGTATCATAGGTACATGTGTGTGTGATGTATCATACGTGTGTGTGTGTGTGTGTGTGTGTGTGTGTGTGTGTGTGTGTGTGTGTGTAGACTAGCGTCTTTACTCTCATTCTTGAGACATTCAGTAAGCCTGCTCATCAGTTCAGAGTCTCCTGTCTCAACATCCTGGCACCAGGATCACAGGTGTGCAGTACAACACCTAGCTTTTTAGGGAGACTCTAAGGACCCAAACTCAGGTCCTCAATGTTTGTCTAGCAAACCCCTAACTAAAGACTAAGCCCTCTCCCCAGCCCACTGCAGCCCCATTTTCAAAGTGAAAGGACTCTAGTTCAAAGGTTGCTGGGACCTAGGGGTGGGAGAAAAAGGAGGTCTGGATCCTGTCTTCAGGGCCCCTCCCAAACCCCACCCTATGCTGCTAAAACTGCAGCATTTGCAAAGTGGGAAAACAGAACCAGATGTGACAAATCTTAAACGTGTGGCCACTTCCGCACCAGACCTTGACTCACGAGGCACTGAAGGCAGAGGGGGAGCAATGGGCAGCCAGTTCCTTTAAAGCCCAGCACATGGCCTTGAGGCCCAGGACCCAGGGAGATAGACGAGAGCCTAGTCTGGACTCTAGGTAGAGTCAGAGAGGAGACAGCCCTGACCAAGAAACAGAGACTCCATTCCAAACTCTGCAGCTCCTCCAGCACCCACAGAGAATTGAGCCCTACCCAAACCCCATGTGCCTTCAGGTACAGAGCATCAGTAACTATGATGAGCAACACATTAGGGCCACTTGCAGTCACCTGGATGCATTCCCAATCTTGACCCTTGGGCCTGAAAGTGCCCCAGGCTGTCGGCTCCTGAGGAAGCACTTCCCAGAAGGCAAGCTGAGCTTTCTAAACCCTTGTTTGGTGCCTAAGCATTCTCAGACCTTCCTGAGTCAGCCCTTCATTCTGCTGTCAAGAGCCCAGCACACAAAAGAGCCCAGCACAAGTACTCCTGTTGGTGATGTCTGGGCAGTTCTGAGGCAATGGTACCTCCTCCCCTGAGCCCCATTCAGCTCAGCATTACTGTTCCATGACCCAGGCAAGGCATGCTGGGGTGTTTAAAGCCAGACTCTGGAAACCCACAGTGGATTCCTCCTCATCCTTAATTGGAGCACAAGACCAGAAATGTGCAAGGTCTGGGCTGGACTATTCAGAGAGCAGCAAGACCCATCCTGAGTTTGACTCTTCATATCTAACACTCCTTTTGTTGTAAGAACAGCCCTGTATGGACAGACCCTCAGCCGATTCACTGTTTTGCGAAAGGACTAAGCAGGGGCTTCATTTTCACTTGAACTATGACCTGCTCCAGAGGCAGTGGCCGTCATCTCTCTCTGCCTCACTCTACCGTCTGGCCCAGTGAGCACCTGGGAGAGAATATACCACGCACTGCAGTTAATTCATGCATATGGTCGGGGATGGACACAGCAAATAAATAAATGTAATAAAAAAATTCAAGTGCAAATCCTAGAGATGGGAAAGGACTTATCCACGGTGGCATAGCTAAGGGAACATTTACACAGAGGCCATAGCAATCAGCAACACTATCCCAGGCATGTCCAGCTCCAGGCCCACCCATCAACCCTACCATCCACCAGCCCCAGCCACCAGGCACAAGTGACATCAAACACACTGCCCCGTGTGGCCATGTAAGGTACACCTCACTAGGTACTATGTCAGGGTCACATATGGCCCTGGTCCCTGCAGCATCTAGCAGATAGCCACTTGTCAGGAGACTGATGAATTGGTCCAATGACAAGGACAGTTCTTGAGGTCAGAATGGCACTGCTCACCCTCGTCATACCTTAGTTGAGATCCAAGATGCACAGACAAAGATCGCCCCATGCCTCCATCCAGGTGGGCATTCATACAGACTCAGTACCCACTGTTATGTGGGAAGGTGCCTATATCTCCCACTAACCCCACAACCTGGGCTTCTCAATATCTACCTATGGATAACCGTGCACCAAGATCACTTGGAAAGTCTGTTTGACAATACAGACCCTAGGGCCCACCCCCAGGAGAGGGAGACATTACACCTCTGACAAGGCACTCAACTGCCCATCCTAAACCATAAGAAGCAGTCACTGCCTAGACCACTCCTCTCAGTGGTGACTGACTCTATTGCCTACAGTGGCATGGAAATCGTTTGGGGAAAGGAGAAAGGGTATAGTCGAAGCACAGAGGCCAGCAGGATGGCTCAAGAAGTGTTTGCTATGTAAGCATGAGGGCCAAAGTTCTGGTCCCCAGTGAAAGTCAGGTGTGGCAGTACCCCTGAATCCCAGGGCTTCACTGGCCAGCCGACTGGCCTAGCCAAAACCACAAGCTCCAGCTTCAGTGAGAGACTGTCCCAGGAACTAAGGAAAAGAGGAGAGAGGCTGACCTCTGGCTGCCACACATTGCTACTCAGGGGAACATGTACACACACAGGCATTCACCACATACACACTGCATGCACATACATGTGCATACACTGTACATGCATGTGTGTACATGTATGTGTGCGTACACATGTGTGTGCATGTGTATGTTTTGAAAGAGAGAGGTGAAGAGTAAGAGTGTTCCCACCATCGGGGGCTGAAGGGCCAGGTGGAGCATCAGTAAAAAGCAGAGAGCTCAGAGAGGAGGCATGGAGAAGAGGAAAAGATGTGACACAGCCAGTGTGACTCCCCTCATCTGATCGTGGCTGGGAAGCAAGGTCACACAGTATTAGTATCACACCAGTTTTGCACAGGGCAGGGGCCAGGTTGCATCCCCAGCATCTAGAATAGTAACAACACGCAGAATGGAAACCAAATCCTGCTGGGATGTAGGGACCTGAGCCTGTAATCTCAGCTCTAAGAGGCAGAGCCAGGGGGATCTCAGGTTGGAGGGCTACCTTGCCTCAATGCGTAAATAAATAAGACCCCAATTTAAGCCTGAGGGAAAGAAGCATAGAAAGATTAGCATCCAAATCTGCTATCAGCACACCCTACAACAGTGGTTCTCAACCTTCCTTACACTGCAACCCTTTAACACAGTTCCATACATGCGGTGTGACCCCCCCCAACCATAAAATTACTTTCCTTGCTACTTCATAATTGTGATTTTGCTGTTATCAATCATAATGTAAATATCTGATATGCAGATGGTCTTAGGCAACTCCTGTGAACGAATCGTTTGACCCCCCCACAGAGGTCATGACCCACAGGTTGAGAATTGCTGCCCTAGACTATGTCTTCCTCAGCCCTGTTTTAGTCTGGGCCCAGAAGTCCCAGCAGGTAGCTTCTTGGTGACTAAAAGCATTTAAAAAGGTACTATCCCACTATGGCCACCTCACCCCTGGCAGAACCTGGCAGCCAGGAAGAGCATGATGGCGGTGTTGCGTTGCGTCCTGTGTCCTTGGGAATCCCAAACCTTGAAGTGGGGGGGGGCACTGAGGACCAAGAAAGGGATTCAATGCTCAACAGGAGAGGAAGTTCCCTTACCAATCCGTCACAGTTGCTAATGGCAACAGCTGCCCCAGGCATTCCAGTGACACCCCCAGTGTATACACACTCCTGCTGCAAGGGTTGTCGTAACAGTTCCTGGAAGTCTTCTTGCCACTCCACCAGGGCTCCGGGAGCCACCAACCTTCGGTTGGGCTGCAGGCTCAAGTGAAGCAGCTTCCCAAAGACAGTCACATTGAAGTAGAGGGAGCCATGCCCTGGGCCACCAGGCCTCAGTGTCTCTCTTTCCCGTCTTGAGGGGCTTCGAGCCACCCGGAGGTGGCTATGTGAAGAGGCTGCTGTAGGGGCAGAAACTACGTGGGACAAGAAGTGCCCCCGAACATCCGTGCTGCAGGGAACAGTCACATCGTAGTCACGGAGTTTTCCAGAGAGGTGCAGGTCTGTTGGAGGTAAACACAGTCACTTCACTGTACAAAGGTAAGAGGACTGGGAATCCTCTGTGGAGAGGGGGAGATGGAGAGACAGCCCTGAGCATCATTTATTATCATAGACCCCTTCGCTTAAGTTCACTCATTTTCTCCCCATTACTTCCTGAGTCTACATAGTCACGCTGGACTTTGTTGAATGGCAATTCAGGTAGACATAAATTTGTGAATGTACATTCTCACTGTAGCTTTCCAGTCTTTCTTTTATATTTAGCAGAAGTAAATAAATGATGTCAAACAGAGTCCCATCACCATAACAACAAGCCTTCCAACCTTGAGTACTGCTTAGCAAAGGCTAAAATTCCAGATCTGCCTCAATTCCCCCAGTGTACTGAGGTCACCAGCCTGGGGTAGAGGCCTGGCCAAGCTCCCAAGAATGCAGCTGCCAAAACAAACACCTAGATACCCAGGGGACCCTAGCCCTTGACACAGAGAAAGGAGGAGCTGGAGAAGAGAGCAAAGGGAATGCACGGTTATATATTTTTCAGAGGTTAGACAGCAAACTTTTTGAAGCAAAGCAGTAGCTGAAACTTCTGTGCTGCCCAGCCCCAAGCAGGATAAATATAGAGCTTCAAAAATAAAGAGAGACACAGGGGGGTGACCTGCCCACTTGGGCTGACTGAAGTGTGAGGTCATGGCCCCATGCTGTAGGCCATTTGCCAGGCAGTGGGTCCCATCCTCACACAGCTCTCTCTCACTGTGAACAGCCAGGCGGGAGTGACAGCTCACTGGCTCCCAGGCCTGGTGATTCATGGATACAAGTTGGAAGGAATTTCCACTTCTCCATAGTCCTATCCTTGCCTCCCCAACTCACAGTACTGATAAACACACACACACACACACACACACACACACACACACACACGGTTGGGGGGGGGAGGGTGCGCTTATTCCCCTGGGGCAATTGCAAATGATGGCGGGAGAGTGGCATTCCTTTGTCTTTTAGCCATGACAGAAAAGGAACCCGACTGTGCAAAACGGGGTCCACTTGGGCACAAGGGCACTGCCCAGAAATGACGGAACCTTTTCTTATGCCCAAAAGCTATAAAATGTATGTGGTCTGTCTCTGATGTGAGAGATGACCTACAGTGTCTGAGGATGCTGCCTGGGAGCTTGGAGGGAACGGGGAATACAATTCTTTTCTGGTCATAACGGTCAGAAGCAACAGTGCCCATGGTTTTCTGTTTTGGGAAGCTATCACCTGCCAGCCTGATTCGGTGTGGGACAACTGGACATGCATACTCAGACACGCACGTGCATACAATTCCATAAGTGCCACCCAAGTTGGAGACAAGGCATTAAAAGATCAAGAAAAGTGGGGGAAGAAAGGGAAGGATGGGCTCACTGACTTTTTCTTACAGGAAGAGAGTCCTGTTCCCAATCCTCCCCTGCAGGTCATTTCTCCACTGACAGAAAGGGACAGAAATCGCTAAAAGCAGCCAAAATGAAGCAACTCAGCCTGTACCAGGCACATAGTCTTCCACCTCCCTCGAAACTTGCCAGTGTGGCTCCTGCATCCTGGGGCCACTCTGATCGCTAGCACCCCAGAGACCCCACGACCACGCGCAACCGGCCCGCACGCACCTGGGGTCTGACTGCCTGCGGCGGCGCAGAGCGTGCAGTACCAGGATAGCAGGCAGGGCAGCAGCGCGCAGAGCCGAGCCATGTGGCCGCGCGGGGACCGGGACGGGCAGGCGCCCGAGTCCCGGGACTGCCTGATCGCAGACCAGCAGTCAGCCTCCGCCTCCTCCCGGCCCGCTCCCGCCCGCACTGCTGGCTCCAGCGGCAGCCACTCTGTCCGCCCGTGCTGTCCGGAGCCGCCAGGACTCGGAGAGACCGACTAGGGGCGCGGGGCGGGTACGCGGCAGGGCGGGCCGCGCAGCTCAGGCGGGGGGCGCGGGCGCCGGGGGCGGGGGCGGGCCTGGCGAGCCACAGCGTGCGGCCGGGATCGGAAGTGCCACGCGGAGCTCGCGCGGGGGCTCCTGGAGCGCGGGGCGATCATCCCTTCAGACGCCAGAGCTTTCCAGAGCGACGGCCTGAACAGCTTCCCATGGCCGCTCTGTGATTCCTCCAGAGCCATGGCTCTTAGGGCTGTCCCACAGCATTTTGAGGGAGAGGATGGGGCGTCCCCCTCCCTGGGAATGCCTTACTAGCTCTTGACCCCTTGGGTCTTCCCACTTTGTAAATGACAGCGCCATGGACCCTAGGGTACGTCCCCTGTTGTGTCCTAATCGAAAGCAGGGCACAGGAAAGAGAAGAGCCTTACAGCCCAACTGCCCAAAAGGAAACCCCAGCGCTAAGCCTGTCTCCTCATCTGTGGCATAGCACACAAAAGACACAATAAACGATGAACGCCCAGCGCGTCCACCTCTGGCACAGGAAGGCACACCGTAGCCCTCAGATCAAAGAACAGAGCGTCTCACAGGAACAACAGATGCTGGCTTGGCGACTTGTTGAGACCAGTTCCATAGTCAGGGCTCCAGCCCATCGGAAAACCCCGTGTTCCTGCTTTACTTTACCACTTTACGAGTACGTTCTTAATAATTTGAAATTAGACTATAATTCAAACTACTCACAGGTGTAGACTCAGAGAAAGGAGGATCCGGTTGGCTTTGCTATTTTTATTGTTCTCTTGTTGCGTTTAACTGTGTTAAGCTGTGAAATGACACTGAGGTTTGGGGAGGCCAGCTCATTTCTAAGCTCAGAGAGCTGACTATTCCAAGTGATATTGAAGCACTCGGTTATAAATGACACCAACCACCAAACGAATCGAATGTGCAGTGTTTCTTTCTCATTAAGACCAGTGAGGTCAAGATAAGGCAGGGGGCCTATGTGTGAAGCTGATGGTGGCAGGAAGTGGGCCAGGGTTGAAGGAGGGTCAAGGAGATGACCAGGCTGTAGGCTACAAAGGTTCAGCTCCAGAACTCTGCAAATCTACTGAATTATTCTGAGAGAATGGCTTGCCTTCCCAGGGCCTCAGTCTTCCAAGCTGTAAACCGGGAACAGATGAGACAAAGTGACATAAGGATAGCTCACAAACCATCCCAGAAGACCCCTCTGGAGAGCCCAGGCACCCTGACACCACTCCACCTCCTCTTCCTGCTCCCCAGCAGAGCACAAACTACAGCTGTGGCCCCAGTGTCTGAGTCATGAGCTGTGGGCTGGGGCCTTCCCTGGAGCCAGCCTTGGCAAAGAGAGATCAAAACCTCATCCTATTTCTCTGCCCCCACCCCCTCTCCCCAAGGCTACAATGGTTGCTTGTATTGGCCAAGGATTATGTGTCCAGGTCCTTTTCCACTGAGAAAGGCTTTGTTAGGGTGAGGGCGGTGGGGACAAAAGGTGAGGAAGTGTCTGGGTAGCCTGCTTCTAGGTGTGAACAGGGCCACAGCCCAGAGAGCCTCCTAGGAAGGCAAGTTCTGGGTTGCCCAAGCTGGTGCCTTGGGTCTGTGCAAGGGACAATGGCTTGGTGGGGAGGGTGGGTGGCACTCTCTGGGCCTTCCCACACTTATTCAATGCTCAGTGCAAGGTCCCAGGGAGGAAGATGCTAGAAGGTGTCATTTGTCACATTTGTCACCAGGGAACAGTCAGGAGAGAAGGCTCATGTTCCATTAAGCTTTGTGTTGGTGAGAGAAGACTGGAGAAATTGCCAGTGAATAGGGGAGCAGGGTGGCCAGCAAGGACAAGGGAATGACTAGGAGGAAGCGGAGCCTGGAGAAGATAGGGAAGCCGATGGAGTGAAGGACATGTCCTGGCTGGGAGGGAGGAGGGCCATGCATAGGGAGGAGGTGGACCAGCCTGCCTGGAGTGAGTGTCCCACACAGAAGGGGAGGCAGCATTAGCTAGATGCTATAATCCAGTCACCCGGAAGTGGGGGGTGTGTAGTGCTGAGAGGTCATACTGCAGCCAGTGTGAAGAGTGGACTGAAGATGTGCCCGACCTTCAGCTGAGCTCTTCTGAGCAGCCCAAATCCCCAAGGTTAGGCTATGCAGAGGCCACTCTCCGGCTCAATATTTCCCTCTATCTTACCGCTAGACAGCTGAGGTCACACAACTCATTCATTTGGGGGGACAGACCCCCTGCTGAGTTCCCCATACCTCTTCTGTGGAAAAAGAGCCTCCAAGGAGTGAGGCTTCCCTTCTGCTTATGGTCCAGGGTGAAGATTAGCTGGCTCATTGAGACACAATGTCTTTACCTTAGGGAGTTCCTGTTAACCTCCCACCGAACATGTGAGTTTGAGACAACAGTCAGTGTTGTCACAGAATACGTGACTAGAGGCAGTGTTGTCTCAGAATATGTCCAGCAGGTAGCTGTGGTTTATTGAATATCAGCTGCTATTGCAGACATATGTCTGATTACCACCTAGAGGAGGTGAAAACCCCCAAACACAGAAAGGGGATGCAATCAGCGGCTCTGAAGTTCTCAAGAGAGGAAAAGAGTCCCACTAGGTCTCAGTGCAAACCACCACTATCTACCTAGACAATCAGGACACCAGGCAGCCGGGCCCCCAGGTCCCTCTAAATTCAGAGCAGACTCCAAAGTACTTCCAAATACAGTGTCCTCTTTATAAGAAACACTCATAGCCATAGCACCCAGAATATAGCATGCTGCTCCTGAACAGCACCACACTGTGATTCTAACGTATCTCCTCTCTGATCCCTGGAATCTTCTCCAGCTATATCCAGAAGAGACAGCCCCTCACATTGTACAGCTCTCCCTGCTAGTCAGGCCTCCAAGGCTTTCGTCAGGCTTAGGATAAAGACCAGACCCTTTGTTCTCCATCGTCCTGCCTCACAGCCCTCCAGCCTAGCTAATGCCCTATGGGAGATTCTGATGTTTGCTCAAATTTAAGGATTACAGCTCTACTAAACAAGGCCTTTAAAATGGGGTCAATTAGGACCGAGAACAAATGCTGTCTTGTGACCTGTCACTCATCCTGGCTACCAGACCTCAACCATCCCAATCTCCAAGGCCTGATCTGGAGCACAGCTAAGCCCCAGGCAGAACTCCATGAGCATCCAGAGGGCAGGGAGAGATTGGTGCCTCGTGGCCTTTTTCCACATCCTCCTCCTTGCTCTCCCCAGCGTTTCCTCTGCACATTTTTGGCAACTGTCTAATGTCCGTATCTAGGAGACCCGGCTGGGTTCAGCTAACCACAGTGACTTGTCTTGTATTACAGAATGGAGGACATCCCTGGAGAACAGCTGGGCCATGAGGTCAGTTAGAAACAACGTTGTTTGCACCCTGTGTATAATCGTTGCATGACGTGGTTGCTCCATATTGGGGGGCTCAGAGAAAGGAATTCTCCTTGTCCCTGTGGGCGGGAGGCCCAAAAGGACAGCTGTCCTCCCCAGCTCTGGCTCTGTGATTTCTGCCTCAGAAACTGTAAGGTCTGTGCTTGGGACGTGGCTGTAAGGTCTGTGCTTGGGACGTGGGCATCCTCCTCCCCAGAGGCCAGTGGACAGCAATGAAGCAAAAATCAGAGCCTCCTGGCACTTCCTGGAGCCCTCAGCCCTGTTTCCCACAGCTTTTCTTGCAGCCCTGGTGCCCTTTCAGATGCCATAGTGGCACCCTGCAGCTAAGAAGGGTCCATATTTGCCCCTTTTTCTAGAGCAATTAGGGTACCTGTAGCCAATTTTGTTTTTTACATTAAATAACATCTCATAAAAAGGAATTCTAGAGTGTTGAGATGCCTAGCAAGGTGAAGGACTAGCCCCAAATCTTGACAACCTGAGTTCCAATACCACAGTCCCCATGGCAGAAGGCGGGAAGTTGTCCCCAGTGTGCCTGCACATCATTCCCCCACACCCAATACATAAACAAGCAAATCAACAAACTAAAAAAGAGAGAGAAAGAAATATAAAAGCAAGCCAGTTCTTGACCTGATGACTCTGCCACCTGAAAATGATTCCACTCATTGAGAAATCAGCCTTCATGTTCATCAGCAGATTAGTTAGGGGAGGGGGGATCATTCAGCCACGAAGAAGAAAGTGTTCATACTGTTTGTGGGAAAACTGTAGGAACGGGAGATCACCATAAAAAGGGACTCAAAGGGCAAATGCCAAATGTCCCCTCAACTGTTGATCTCAGATTTCATGTAGATGCATAAAACCACTTACATGTTACGTTTGTAAGCTCTCCTTCCACATTGCTTAGTCTTATCTTCAGGCTTGCCCACTCTTAGTCACAAAATGACTGCACTGCATCAGATGCAATAATGACCAGGCTCAGTGGGAGAGTGGATGCTTTCTTAGTGACCCTTTTACATTATTACTCAGATATGCAAACTTACACAAATGATGGCAGAATAGTATGAAGACCCCCCCATCTTCTCATTACCCAGCTCATGGCCAGTGTTACATCAGTTCTAGCCCTCTCTCCACACCCAAGTTATTTAAAGCAAACCCCACACATCATCTCTCATTCAGCACCCATAGCTAACAGACAATGCCTGTAGTTCCTTTAAAAAGGAAAGGGTCAGGGAATGGCTCAGTCAAGGAGAATGCCTGCCATACAAGCATAAGAACCTGAGTTTGACCACTGGCACCCATGAGAACAGACTGAGCACAGTAGAGATAGCTTGTAAAATCACTTTGTACTTCCGAGGTTGAAGAAGCAGAGACAACAAGTTCCCTGAGTGGCCAACCTGGCCAAATCAGCAAGCCCCAGGTACTAGTGAGAGTCTACCTCAAAAAACAAGGTGAAAGACTCTCCATGAATAGTGGAGGTTGACTTCTGGCCTCCACATGGCCACACCTGAACGCATATACACACAAATAAAAAATTCAAGACACAATAACAAAACAAAACACAAAACACCATAAGTTTGGTGCACCCAAACAATTCCTTAAAAACCATTGTTCACACTTTCTCAGCACGAAAAATCCACTTGTCTTGATTTTGCTGCGTGGAGTTTGAGCCCAGGGCCTCATGAATGCTAGGGAAGCATTCATACCAGAAGCTATAGCCTCAGGCCTTGACCTGAAGTATTGTTTTCTTTGTTTCTTGTTTAATATAGGGTCTCACATAACCCCAGGCTAGCCTTGAACTCACTATTTGGCCAAGGATGATTTTGGACTTCTGATCCTCTTGCCTCCGCCTCCTAAATACAAGGATTATAGGAACGTACCACGATGGCCATTTTATGGGGTGTTTGTCATGGAACACAGAGTCTTGTGAAGATGAGATTAGATATGTCACCTGCTGTCCAGAAAGGACAGAGGCCAGGTGTGCTGGCATACACATTTATTATCTATCAGTGCTCAGCGAGCAGAGGCAAGCTGGTCTCTGTGAGTTCCAGGCCAGGAACTTGCTATGTAGACTATGCTGGTGAGATCTTGTCAAAAATAAAGTTTTAAAGGAAGAAGGGGGTGGGGAAGTCCCAGCCATCAGTGTAGAAGCTCTATGAGAACCAGGGAACAGAAGCCATCAGATGGAATGACACTAGGGTCTCAGCTTCCTCTTTAGTCTTAGAAACTGAAAGCCCTGAATGACTGAGAAGCCCTCCTTGTGGCAACTGCTCAGGGGCAGTCTGGCTGGAGGTGACATTCGGTCACTTCCAGGATGAACTGCCCTGTCAAGCTGAGTCATGAAGATACCTGGAAATTTTTGTTTTCAATTTGCTCAGAGCTTTTGCAAACTTCATCTCAAATGTCAGAGGTCCTAAGTTGTCACCGATGTGTCCTTTAAGAGGTAAGCCCTTCTACCCAACATCCCACCATCCTAGAGGACAGGGATGCTTATTGGTCATCTACTCTGTACCTGACACTGTAGACCTTCCCACTCTGCTCCCCATTTACATAGTAGGAAGGTGGTTCTAGGGACTTGAATATGACCTGCTTGGGACCTAGCAAGAGACAGATAGCCTTACTTTTGTATATGACACCTAACATTATCCCTACAAGAAGTTCTGCTAGGCAAAGAGGCTACTGTTCCAGTCAAAGCTGTTTCTAAGCAGTTAGGTAGTACCGGGACAGCCAGGTAGTGATGAGTGACCTAGGCAGTTTGACTGCCCCTCCAGCCTCTGCATGCCAGCTGCACTGGAGACACCAGTGGGTGAGTAATGTTACATCTGCAGTGCCTCTCAGTTCTGAGTCATGATGTAGCCTCTGGGCCTTCCTTCAGCCTGGGGGATGCCTTTGCCCATGGCTAGGGCCCTCTTTCACAGGCCTCATTTTCTAGGCAGCCCTCCCAGAAGCAGACCATCCCCACTCCCCCCACCACATGTTATTCCATACTTCTTCTAAGCTGTTCAAAGCTGTTAGCTCGGGCTTCCTGTACTGAACTATATTGATGTTTAATAAGGATCAGGAGAAACAAATAGGCCAAATAGATGTTTATTCAGGGAGAAATAACTTACAACATAGACAGATGAACACAAGCAGGTACCTGGTCCCAAGGATGCCTCTAGATGCTCTCCTGTCCCCGTGTGGCAAACAGAGCCCCCTCCTCAGACTTAGCTCCCCAGGAAACATCTGCCCTGTCTCTGCCCCATTGTGGGCATGGTCTGTGCCACAGGTGCAGACAAAGTGAATATCTCACTACAGAACTATAATTTTTCTTTTTATCTTACACGCATGGGTGTTTTGCCTGCTTGTGTGTTTTGTGCACATGAGTACGATGCCTGATGAGGGTAGGAGAGAGAATTGGGTCTCCTGGGACAAGAGTTACAGACATCTGTAAGCCACCACGTGGGTGCTAGGACTCGAACCTGAGTCCTTTGGAAGAGCAACTAGTGCTTTTTAACATCACTCCAGCCCCTCCTTGTACTGAACTATGCATCAGCTTAATACATGCAAGGCAGCAGGCTCCTTTCACCTGCTTGTCCTGAATCCTGACAGAGGCTTTCCAATGTTTGATTCTCCAAGACCACTGCTACATTGTTTCATAAGCTCACTGAATGTTAGGAGATTCCTATTATGGTCTGGAGAGACATACACTTGTTGATGTCTTTTTAGTTTGTCTGTTTTTGAGACAAGTCTCCTCTCCCTGTGTAGCCAGGGTTGGCCCTGAGTATAAGATCTTGCTAACTCAACCTGGGATTACAGACTTGCAGAGCACACCCTGCTTAAAGAATTTCTTGCGCTTTTCTTCCCTCTTCCCTTCCCTTCTAGGCTAGCTTGCAGACTCCTGCGCTTAAGAGTTCCTCCTGCCTCAGCTTCCAGGGAAGTTGGAACTACAAACAGAGCAACACCACACCCACCTCTCACACATTTCTGTTTTGTTTTGTTGCTGTGGTTTCATTGGTATATGTGTTTTTAATCCATTTTTACCATTAGTCATACAGAAAGAGCCCAGAGCTTTGAGAATAGTAGGCAGACATTGTGCCATCCCCAGCCCCTCCCTCTCTTACACATTATTTTATTATTTTACAGTTCTTTGTGTGCGGGACAGATGTCACAGTACATACATAGAGGGAAACTTACAGTCAATTCTCCCCTTTCACAGTGTGGGTCCTGGAGACTGAATTCAGGTTGTCAGTCTTGGCAGCAAGCTACTCGGCCCACTGAGCCATCTCACCACCCCATCTCCTATACATTTCTTAAGGGCAAAGCCTATTCTTTGCTTACATTTAGTTTCATGAGGCCTTGGCACACAAGCGGTCCTCAATAAATGTGTATCACATCAGGTCTCCCACCCCCTCAGCGGACTTCCTTACTGGGAGAGCAGGCTCTCCAGGGGGCTGGGAAATTCCCAGAGAGTTGGCACTCACTGCTACATGTGTGTGGAAATGAATTGGATTAGGACACCATGTGCACCAGGGTGGGGCCCTGCAGGCCAGGCCTGTGGCAGAGCTACCCAACAGTATGTCCAAGAAAGTCACCAACATCACTGCTGGTGGCCCCCTGAGAAAAAAGGTCCCCAGAAAAGAAGTGTGCTGTGACTTAAATGTAAAACATCCTTTGCAGGTCCACATGTGTAGTCTAGGTGCAGAAAGAGGGCCTCTCCGGCGCTGACTATGAGGTCTACAGCCCTGCTCACTGCCTGTCATGTCTGGACCCAGAGATGTGAGCCAATAAAGCCTCCCTCCTTGGAGTTGCTTCTTAGCAGGTGTTTGTCCCAGCAACAAGAAATAATCCCCAGCATTCTAACAATGACAAGGTTTGTTGGGGGTAAAGGCCGCTGTCACTGGAACTAGCTGGGCTAAACTGGGCTTCTAACAAGAGCCTATCTCAAGAAAAAGAAGGAAGGAAAGAAGGAAGCAAGGAAGGAAGGAAAAGAAAAAAGAAAGTAAATGCATCATATGTTATCTATTTATTATTTATTTCTTTTCTTTTTTTAAAGAGTCCATTCTACACAAACCAGCGCCTAGCAGGCAGGACATGCTGTGTGTGAGTCAGCCAAGAATAATTTGTCCGATGTTGGGTTAAAAAAATGATGCTGCTGACTTTTCCATGTAGCCCTGGTGGCAAAGATAATGTCCTCATATCAGAAACAAAGCCAACTAAGGTCTGGAGAAGCTTACAAACCGTGTAAGGGCACACAGCTAGCTAGATCTCAGATGCAACTCTCCAGACTCCAAAAACTGCCGTTTCCTGCTCTTGTCAGGTTTTCAGGCATTCAACCTGTCATTCCTCATCAAACTAGGAGCTTCTCTGCTCTGCAGGGAGAGAAGTTTATCTTTAGCGTGCATGCTCCTTAGCGTGCATGCTCTGCTGTCATATCTGAACTTGGCCACACTGCAGGTGGATTTCACCATGACCAGGTCAGCAGTGGGCCCTGCAGCCAGCTTGGAAGGTAAGTGAGGCTGTCAGCCTCCAGGGAGATGTCCTTAGAACTCAGGGTTAGTGCTCCATCATCTGCCCTGACAACTGACACCCAGAGCAGCCACTATTAGTCACCCACAGGCCATGAGGCCATGATACTGCTTCTCTCTCTCTCTCTCTCTCTCTTCTCTCTCTCTCTCTCTCTCTCTCTCTCTCTCTCTCTCTCTCTCTCTCATTTTCTTCTTTCTTTCTTTTTCTTTTTTTTGGTAAGTCTAAGCAGCTGAACCCAGCTGGGCCCTCCAGCAGCCCCAGTGTTTGGCTCCCAGGCCTCAGAGCTGTTTTTGGCAATATCTCCAGCTCAGTTGGCCAAGTCAGCGTTGGGAAGCTGGGAGGTGGTAGGGTGGGAACCAGGTCAGAAGTTCCTCCCAAGGCCCCTGATTCAGTCACCAGCTGGCTACTTTAGGGCCAGTAGAATTGAGCTTCTGCCTTAGGTGGAGCTCTGTACAGAGCAGCAGAAAGATGAGGTCTCCTGAGAGCAAAGTGCACAGAGAATTAAAATACCCAAATCTGGATGGAGCTAAAAATGACCTCCAGATTGTATGTTGCAAGATGCAAAGCCAGCGACCTTGACCTACGCAGTCCTACAGCCCACTGCAGCTGGCCAAGGGGAGCTTCCTCTGGCTCAGCTGACCTCAACTGAGTTTTCTAAAATAAATGGATAGGACATCCAGCCCTACTGTCCAGAGAGCAGCTAGAGATGTGTCCTCCCCCCAGGCCAAGCACCCTATGACCTCACCCTGCAAACTGATTAGGCAAAGAAAGAGGACTCACCCATTTCATTCCTGGACATTGGCTTTTGTAGTGGAAGGCGCATGTTATCAGTGTAAAAAAAACACCCCACAAACCTAAGACCCAGTTTGGGAGAAGGGTCTCAGGAAGAAATATCAGTGGTTGAGGTCTAGTGGCTGATCTGCAGGAGGAGTGCCACCTGCTTTGGGCTTCAGCAACCCTTTGACCAACCGGGCTCAGTCTGGACCACCCTGAGCTCTCCATCAGCTCTGGTGTTCACTGCTAAGTTTGGCAAACACCTAAATTGACTTGAGAGGAGAATCTGCTACTCTTTAAATGACTGTGAACTTATTTCCAAAGTCGTCCTTTTCGTTTAAGCTAAAAACTATTAGGAAAAACTTACAAGGAACATCTAAGATCACTACGACACTATGACTCATTCTTGTTAGGCAACCTGAAATAAACTTGGCTGGTTACAATACTGAACCGAACATGCCCAGTGGCATTCATAGCTTCCATATTTTCTTGAACACATGGTCTGGGACTTGCAACGGAGCATGCTCAGTAATGTGTCAGCCATCTTTCCTGTTGGAATGTGGGTTTCTGGAACTTTAAACTGAGCATGCTCAGAAGTATGCCTACCCCATGCATTGCCTTTCTTCTCTGGATAGGTATAGAATTTCTGGTGTTTCCTTTTTCTCCCAGAGGGCATTGCTCTGTGAGTAACACAGGGCACTTCTTACTTGGTGCAAGTGACAAACTTATCCTCATTCTTTTAGCTCCTCAATGAGCTTTTCAGCTTTGCACTAACTAAGACATAAGCCTGCCATGTTCACTTTCATGGCCCTTGGGTCTGCTTGCAAGAGTTTTTGTAGTGGTGCACCCCTTTAATTCCAGCACTCAGGAGGCCGAGGCAGGTGGATTTCTGAACATTCCAAGCTAGCCAGAGCTACACAGTGAGGCCACGCCTTTAAAGGGGGGAGTGGTGACATTTAAGCACGTGATTTCTGTTCCAGCTCCTTCTGACAGTTTCATTTGTGGGGGTGGGGCTTATTCCTAACTTCTCACTACTGGACAACTATGCTTCCTCTCTTTTATCTGTCATTCCCACAAGGAGACTTTAGATGCCTGGTCTTGCTTCTCCCCACTCCCATTTCCTTAGGGCAAATGGGAATCCTGAGCAGTGACTTGAACAGAGGTGGATTGTGCAAAATGGGTGGGTTTGAGCACAGACGAGGTTGTGACAGGCTGTGGCAGGCATAGGAGGGCCACCCACAACACAGACAGCAGATGGAGGAACAGTGTATTAAGGGAGAGGATTTCTTGTGGCTCACAGTTTGAGGGGTTACCATCCATGTGGGCCAGGAATGCATGACTGTTTAGATCATCTCATGGTAACAGGCAGAATGAGGTAGCATCCTAACATGCTAGCTGTGCTCCTATAGTCCTATGTCTGCCAGCTAGGGCCTATGTCCAGTAGTTGAAGCAGCCTCTTGCAACAATGCCACCAGCTGGGGATGAAGGGCTTAAACACATGAGCTTATGGAAATTATACATTTAATCCATGACATGTGTCCCTGATCTCCATATGCTTTGTCTTAAACTGGCTCTACTCAATACCTGTAGCTCTCCTTGGCAGACGTACAAACATCCTACAATAGCCTGCTATAGGGGTTTGAAAGAAATGGCTCCCAAAGGGAGTAGCTCTGTTAGGAGGTGTGGCCTTATTGAACTATTTGTGTGGTCTTGTTGGAGGAAGTGTGTCACAGTGGGGGGCGGGATTTGAGGTCTCATATATGCTCAAGATACTACCCAGTGTCTCAGAGTACTTCCTGTTGCCTGAAAGATGTAGAACTCTCAGCTCCTTCTCCAGCACCATGTCTACCTGGACACCGCAATGTCCCACCATGAAGATAATGCACTGAACCTCTGAAACTGTAAGCTACCACCTCAATTAAACGTTTTTCCTTCATAAGAGTTGCCATGGTCATGGTGTCTCTTTACAACAATAGAAACCATAGATAGATACCTGGAATCTGGATGGCAACTAAGGCTTCCTGTTCACAGTTTTACATACAACATATTCATGGGATCCATGTGAGAAATCTGAGCATGTCATATATTACCCAGCCTCCATGACCCTGTAACCCTGTGTTATGCTTGCCTAAAAAACAAACACTCCATTACCAGTCAAGATGTAACCTAGAGACCTAATACTGTGGGATTGATCTTACATGGTGGGAGCTTTTCTATCTTTTCTTTCTTTCTTTCTTTCTTTCTTTCTTTCTTTCTTTCTTTCTTTCTTTTTTAATTTTTTTTCCAGACAGGGCTTCTCTGTGGCTTTGGAGCCTGTTCTGGAGCTAGCTCAGTAGACCGGGTTGGTCTCAAACTCAGAGATCTGCCTGCCTCTGCCTCACAAGTACTGGGATTAAAGGCGTGCATCATCACTTCCTGGCACGTGGTAGGATCTTAAACTTGTCCTTGAGGTATTATTTCTATTGTCTTAGTTCCCAGCTTAAACCTGGTTCAGAGGATGGTTGCTTCACCCTTGGGATCTCAAACACATTTCTTGGTTTTCGTAAGCTCCAATTTATCCGTTTTCCCTTCATATGAAGATCTTTTAAAAATTCTGTTTAGGGGTCTAAAGAGATGGCTCAGCACTCAAGGGTGCTTTCTGTTCTTGCAGAGGACTGGAGTTTGGTTCCCAACCCATGTCAGACAGCTTACAACTGCCTGCCACTCTAGGAGCTCTGATACCTCTTCTGGCCTCCACGGACACCCTTCCTGTGTGTGTGTGTGTGTGTGTGTGTGTGTGTGTGTGTGTGTGTGTGTGTGTGTGTGTGTGTGTGTGTAAAAAGAATGTGTTATGTTATCTTCTGGAAAGTTGGTTGTCGCTATGTATTCAGTAGAATTTTTCAGTATGGTGAATTTAGGATCCATGTCTTTCCTCTATGGGTGTTCCAATTCCATTTGCCATTATATCTCAGCAGCACACTGACAGAGTTCTGGTGACAGGTCCATTTTTTCTCCTGATGTTGGACCCTAATTCCGGGGTCCTGATGGGCCGATGGGAGAGCCCCACTGTAGAGAGCCACGTAGTACCACGCCTTAAAGTGGCGCTGGCTTCTGCCTTACACCTTCCCGCTGGTGAAGACTCTCTGGGTAAACAAGCCCTTAATTGGTTAAGTCTGTTCAGCCTGTCTGCTTCCGCATTAGAGTAGCCTATCTGCAGGGTCCACATGGCTCACTGGGGTTGGTTAGCGAAAGGGTATTTAAGCCTGTGCAGGGGTCCCCTGGTTCTCTCTCTTTCTCTCTCTTTCTCTCTTGCTCTCTCTCTCTCTCTCTCTTGCGGGCCAGAAGCAACATGTTTAAAGGATCCTGATTAAAACTGCATGAAGAAGATCTACCTGGAGTTGCGTCTTCCTTGCTGGCGAGGGCAGGCGTGTACACCCCACAACACAAACACCAAAACCAGGAGATGCAACAAGCAAGAGGTGTTTATTGAACGAGTGCACTCGGGTGACAGCAATCTTGGGAAAAGCTGCACACACCCCAAAGGGTTCAGGCTCCTTTTTATAGAGACAAACCGTAAATCAGCATACATGCATGGGGCACCAGGTGATTGATTACAGAGTATGATCTCATGTTTGAGAGATCACCAGGTATGACCTGTTCTTATTCAAAGGATAAACCATAGAATGACTTGGAAAGTCACCAGACTGTCCATTGGCCAGGAGTGACCCAAACAGTGCTGTTCATCTGGGACCATTTGTTCCAGGGTTGGGGGCCCATTTCCTTGTTGTGGGCCAAGACCTGAGAGAGACTTCACTTCAGTTACTTCACAAAAGATTGATGATTCAGTTACTAGCCCTATTTAACAGAATCAGCCTAGCATAACCACTAGCCCCATCACCATAGTAACTTTCTTGTTCTCATATCTGTTCTTTTCTCCCATGTCAATGTCCATTCTTTATGATCTTCTATATTCTGCTTGCAAGAACTGTTCTCCTGCCCCTTTCCCACATTCTTGCTCTGCAGACTAAAATCTTTTACTGATGCTGACACCTCAGTTGCTGCGGTTCTGTACTAAGTCTTCATGTTTAGTGGTATAAGTTCTCTACTCTATCTTTGCTCCTACATATTCTTTTTAAACTATGTTTGGTGTGTGTGTGTGAGAGAGAGAGAGAATAGAGAGAGAGAGAGAGACAGAGAGAGAGACAGAGAGAGAGCGCAAGGCCATAATGGAAACACCACATGCAAGAGATGCAGTTGTGAAGAATTATGGTAGCAGGGTTTGAGAGATGGCTCGGCAGCTAAGAGAACTAACTGCTTTTCCAGAGGACCTGGGTTCAATCTCAGTACCCATAACTTACCAGCATCCAGCAGCTCACAACTGTCTACAATGCCTGCTCCAGAGAATCTGCTGTTCTCTTTGGGTTTCCATGAGCACCAGACACATATGTGGTGCACATACATACATGCAGGCAAAATATCCATACAATTAAAGTTAATTAATTAATTAGTTAATTAATTAAAGATATGTAAGGAAGTGGTAAAATATATGTAAGGTAATGATAAAAATATGTGAGGAAATGCTTCAGTGCTTTCTAAAAGAAGACTGAAAATTAATATGTGTAGCTAAACAAGTTGGGAAAAAGAACAATAGAAACCTAAATAATACAGAAAAAAAAGATAAGAAAATGAAAAAGAGATGGAAAAATATTAGCAAAGAAGAGAAAAATGACTTTCTACAAGGTCTTACAAAACATCATACAATATCTAAAAATCTTCAGAGAACAATCCTTTAAAAAAAAAAAAAGTGATCAAGATGGGCATTGATGGTGCACACCTTTAACCCCAGCACTTAGGAGGCAGAGGCAGGCAGACCTCTGTGAGTTCAAGGCCAGCCTGGTCTACAAAGCTACACAGAGAAACCCTACCTCAACACCCCTCTCCCCGACAAAAAAGAAAAAAGAAAAAGAAAAAGAAAAAGAAACCATGACCAAGCCAGGATGCTGTTATAGGCTCAGGGACAGATGCAAAGACAGGGGGATCTCTGTGAGTTTGAGAGGCCTGCTCAGCATAGCGAGTTCCAGGCCAGCCAGGATTACACAGTGAGACTCCTTCTAAAAATAAAATAAAATGCCCTACTACCAACTCAGACAGCTATGTTTCAAAGATAGAGGTATCATACAATAAATTACTTCAAACCCACTATTAGGAATGTCATTGCCAAGACTGATGCTAGAAAACATGAAGAAAAGCGACAGACAAGAAAAGAAAGTAAACTGAAAGCTAGTGGTGGCACACACCTCTAATCGTAGCACTTGGGAGGCAAAGGTAGGTGGATGATATCTGTGAGTTCGAGGCCAGCCTGGTCTACAAAGGGAGTTCCAGGACAGCCAGCACTGTTGCATAGAGAAACCCTGCCTGGGTTTTTGTTTGTTTAAACAAAAAGAAAAGAAAGAAAGCAAAAAGAAAATGGCCCTGAGGGTGCAGACCTGTAATCCCAGCTAATCATTAATCGGTGACAGAAGGATTGTAAAGACAAGGCTTGAATTCAAAGCCAGTTTACACACTGGAGAGGTGGCTCAGCAACTGAGAGCATCAGCCTCTCTCCCAGAGGACCCAGGTTCAATTCCCAGTGCCCACATGGCAGGTCACAACTGTCTGTGACTGTGCCATCTGTCCCGAGGCCCCTGTGTGCGCTCTGTGATGCACTGTCCATTCCCTGGGTTCCATTTGTGCAACACTGCTTGGTTAGCTTCCTGATGACTTTACCCTAGTGTACAAGAGCTTTATGCTTAGCCTGCCATTTCCTTCCTGCAAACCATATATAAGATGCTGGGCTTCTTAATAAACCTGCTTGGCATCAGACAAAGCTTGGATAAGACCTGACCCCAGCTCTCCAGGAACCTGTCACTGAAGGATGACAGCTGGCTGGACCTGGTCAATGGTGTATCTCTGAAGGGTCTAGAATCCAAATATAAAAACAAGTATCACAACTCAATAATAAAATGCAAAACTGGGCAAACTATTTGAAAGGCAGTTTTCCAAAGTGTGTGTGTGTGTGTGTGTGTGTGTGTGTGTGTGTGTGTGTGTTATGTGCCCACGAGCCATGCAAAAGTACACACTATCTCTAAACTGAATGAAAAACAAAGAGATAAAGGGATAAAGGAAAGGACATGACTGCAGCTAGGTGCGATGGAGGAGAAAGTTTACTGTAGATATGTGGGAGATCATAGTCAGAAACAGGGACATCTGAGAGATTCCAGAGTGGACATGCAGACTGAGCTGGACCATGTTGGGGGTTGGGGTAGAAGAGAGCATAACCAGGTGCAGCAGCCAGAAGCCCAAAAGAGTAGACAAAAACAAAAACAAAAAACAAAAAAACCAGGTAACCAAAATGGTTGGATTTTGGCGGAGGGAAGCCCCGCCCATGGGCTGGAGAAGTTAGGGTAGGGGTGGGGTAACCCAGCTAAGAGGGCCCTATAACAAACAGGTAGACACTGCAGGGAGAACCTGGCAGGCAGCATCCACTTTTGTATGTTAATAAGCATCTCAGCCATGCATCCAGTTGGAGATATTAACATTAAACCTGCAAGGAATCAAAAGAGAAACTCAGTGAGTGATCTCTTCATGTCCACTAGGGTAGCATAGTCAGACAGTCGGGAGGGTGGAGAATGCTGTGAGCAAGCCCTCGCACACCACTGGTGGGAATGTAAAATGCTTTAGCCACTTGGGAAAACAGTTCCTACAAGAATAAAATGGAGGCTACCACAATTTGTACAGAAATATTCACAGCAGCAGTGTTTACAGTAATGAGTAAGTGGGAAAATATGACCATCAACCAATGCATAGATAAACAAATGTAGTATACCCATATGACCATATATTATTCAGCCATGGAAAACTTTACACATGCTACAACTTCATGAAGCTTGAAACTACTGAGCAAAATAAGTCAGACAGAAGCAGTCATATTGCACGATTCTATTTATGTGAAAATCAATGTCCTAGTTAGGTTTCTATTGCTGTGATAAAGACCATGGCCAAAAGTAGCTTATGGAGGAAGGGGTCTGTTTGGCTTACATATCCAGAGTTACAGTTCTTTGACAGAAACCAAGGCAAGAACTCAAAGCAGGAATCTGGAGGCAGGAGCTGAAGCCTAGATCATGGAGGGGGCTGTTTACTGCCTTATTCCTCATGGCTTGCTCGGCCTGCATTTTTAATACAACTCTCAGGACCACTAGCCCAAGGGTGTCACCTCCCACAAGTGGACTGGGCACTCACACATGGATCATTAATTGAGAAAAGGCACCACAGACTTGTCTACAGGCAATCTGATGGAGGTATTTTCTCATTTGAGGTCCCCCTTCCCAGATGACACCAGTCTGTATCAAGCTGACAAAGGAAGACCAACCAGAACAGTAAGAAAATAGGAAGACCCAGAGATGTAAATTAGGCTTAGTGTGAAGGGAAAATGGGAAAGTCGCTGGCAAGCGAGCGCAGGGTTTCTTTTGGAGAGTGGTGGAAATAGTGTAAAGTTGGCTGTGTGATAGAAACAGCCCTTTGAGCATAGCAAAAACCATGGGATCAAATACTTTCAACGGGTTTGTGTAGGGCAGGAGAATTACATCTCAACACAGATAAAATTGCATCTCTGAGGAAAAGCTGTGCTGGTGCACGTTTCAACTGACAAGACAACTCTCATCAAGTATGCAAGCCCAGTGCTGTCAGAAACATTGGTGCCATCATGGCTCTCTAAAAGGCACCCCCAGTGGCATCTTGTCATTTGCTAGAAGGATTCCTCTGTGTGTGTGTGTGTGTGTGTGTGTGTGTGTGTGTGTGTGTGTGTGTATACACGCGCCTACCCCTGCCAGCAAGAAAGACCCGACTCCGGGAAGATCTTCTTCATGCAGTTTTAATCAGGATTCTTGAACATGCTTCCTCTGGCCCACGAGAGCCTGGGGGACCCCTGCACAGACTTAAATACCCTTTCGCTTACCAACCCCAGTGAGCTTTGTGGACCCTGCAGATAGGCTACTTTAACGCGGAAGCAGGCAGGCTGAACAGACTTAACCAAATAAGGGCTTGTTTACGCTAGAGAGCGCTCACCCTTGGGGAGGTGGAAGGGGAAGCCAGTGCCATCTTTAAGGCATGGCACTTCGCAGCTCTCTACGTACGTGTGTGTGTGTGTGTGTGTGTGTGTACGTATGTATGTATGTATGTATGTATGTATGTATGTATGTATGATTATCAATGTGCATTGGTGTTTTGCCTGCATGTATGGCTGTGTGAGTATCAGAACCCCTGGAATTGGAGTCACAGATGTGAGCTGCCCTGGCTGAAAGGATTCTTAAGAAGACAAAGGCTTCCTGGTGATTATGTCAGGGGTGGCATGATGATGGTGGTGATACATATGATGGTGATGTAAGTGACATGATGATGGTGATGATGACACTGCTGTGATGGAGATGCTGATGGTGGTGATGGTGATGTGATGATGATGATTGTGGTGAAATAGTAGTGATGATAGTGTGATCATTGATAATGATAAGGACGATGACCATAGCACTGAAGGTGAAATGTGGAGCCTTTCTCATGCTAGGCAAGTGCTCTACCACCCAGCTATATCCACAGAACCCACCCCACACTTTCATAGATGAGCAAATATGGGACTACAAAGGGGCTAAGAACGACGGTAGCTGAGCCAGAGCCTGTTTAGAGTCTCGAACCTCCCCTGCAGGTTTTCTGCAGTTATCTACACCTTTCACGCTGTCTTTCCATCGTGGTTAGGGACTAACTACCCCTTGGCTTTGGCATCCTGATCAGGTCACTTGGGCATAGCACCAGCCTGGGGCAGGGGCAGCTGCAGTTTCTGGGAGAGTAACAGAGGATGAGGCCAGTTCTGAGAAGGTGGCATACGCCAGGGTGAGATGTTAGCATGTGGCCTGGGGGCTGTGGCTACTTGTTCCCATCACATACGCACTTGAAGGGGTTGAGAATTCGCCCCCCTTGCCCATTTTTATCAACCTCATAACCATTGAGACTTTGGTGTTGGCCCTAGAAGGTGCCTGTGAGTCACTCCACCCATGGAAACCTCCCCGCTCTAACCTCAGGCAAGGCAGAGTGGGCGACAGGCTCTCATTCCTTCCTAGCTCTCAACAGTACGAGCTTGCTGGAACCTGGGTCAGGGCTGGGATGCAGTATGGACAGGAAGTGGGCACCAGTTGTGAACATCTCTCCCCACTACCCAAGGAGGAGGGGACGGTCACGTGTGCTGAGAATGAGTGAAGATCAAGCCTGATTCTAAACACAACACCTCACCTTCATGTCCCCTCTCCGGGACATTGTGATTATCCACAGTGTTGGATGAGGAGCTGAGACAGGAAGAGGCCAAAGCCACCCAAGCTCAGGTCACTCTCAGCAACTGACAGTTCCCCATGTCTTATACGCACAGAGCAGAGTCGGAGAGTGGTCAGCTGGCCTGCTGGGCCACACCAGAGTCCCACACCCCAACACCTCTGCTTGGCTGATGAGGCTCTGACCTTCACAGCTGACTTCCTGAAGGCTGTCACAGGCCGGATGAGGAGGTGACAACTGGGTGGGTGCTAGTGGGAACCTGTGACCACAGTCTGGGGGCAGGGCAGGAAGCAGTAGAGATGTGAGTATGACTAGGGTGGGCCTGCCTGGGGATCGCAGCACTGTTTCAAAAGCATCCATTGGCAGCGCAGGTGGCTCTGCTCTTCAGCATCTCTGTGACACTTCAGGTAGGGGAGAGGAGGGGTGGGAGGCACGGAGGCTGGAGTACCCTGGGAAAGAATTGGGAGGCAGAGCCCGAAGGAGCCAGAAGGCTGGGAGGGTAAACAAGAGCCCTGGGTTTCTGACAGCCTTCAGTCCATCACTAACCCCTTTATCAGGCTTGTGCCCACTCTAGGGATCACTTGTAAATGAAGACTGTCCACGGTTTAAAGACTATTTCAAGCTCTGGCATTTAGAGTCTTTAAAAGATGGAAATAGATCATAGGTATACCCTATGATCCCACCATTGGAAAGGCAGTGAGATCCTGTGGAAGGAGAGGGAAGAGGAAGGGAAGGGGAAGGGAGGAGAAGAAGAAGGGAGGGGAAGAGGAGGGAAGGGAAGGGAGGGAAGGGAAGGAATGGAGAGGGAAGGGAGGGGAAGGGAGGGGGAGGAAAGCAAAAGCCTGTAAATAGCCTGACAATATGAAGAGTTCTAGGAGACTGATGTCTGTGGGTCAGTGTCAGGAGCATCTGGTCACTTAAACAGGATGACCAGAAAGAATGACAGAATTCTCCCTTTGCCTGTTTATCTCCCAACCCCACATGCCACCTGAATTCTGCCTCCAAGTCACTCTTTGAGAAAAGCACAACAACCTACAGCTAGGTGCAAAGACATTTCTGTTCCTTGCTTGCTTGCCTACAACCCTGCTGCATATGCCAGGCAGTGGAGGGAAGGAGATTAAGCATTGGTTCTCAATCCGTAGGCCACAGCCGTTGGAAAACACGTATTTTCAATGGTGTTAGGAACTGAGATACCACTCAGTAGCAAAAGATTAGGGGTTCCTAAGAACATCAGAAATATGTTTTCTGATAGTCATGACACACAGGTTGGTTGAGAACCAGTGAGTTGGGAAAGGAGACAGCAGGGTATTAAAAAATAAGACTGTAAGCTGTCTCAAGGCAAGGAGAACCTTCTAGTAGGCAACAAGTAAGTGCCTGCCCTGCCATAAGTCCAAGTCTGAGAAACTTGGCGGGGAATATCAAGACCGGAAACCTGAGCAGAGGAAGGGGCTTGCGAGCGCGTACTTACTTATAAGTCCCTCACAAGGGTGCAGACACAGAGTAGCCGAGCGTGTACTTATAAGTCCCTCACGAGGGCACAGACAGAGTAGCCGAGAGCATACTCATAAGTCCCTCACGTGGGCATAGACACAGAGTAGCCGAGCGGGTACTTATAAGTCCCTCACAAGGGTGCAGACACAGAGTAGCCATCATTTATTGTAGAGCTGGTGCTGGTGTCCTTCCAGGAGGCTCAGAGCAGCCACATGGGGAGTGCAAAGAGAGGAAGGGGCTTACTGTCTCTCTATGTCTGTAAGGGGGAGACAGAAGTGAGCGTTAAAATCCCAGACAGGGAGAGAATTAGCTAGAAGCTGTGCCTGGGGCCACAGGTTTGGGATCCTTGTGCCTCTGGAGGGTTACACTGTTCCCGGTCTAGTCCAGGCTACAGAGTGCCCTCAAAGTCACCCTGAGTAACTTAATGACACCTTGTGTCAAAATAAATAAGTAAAGAGCACTGACCTACTAAGGCTCTGGGGTCCATCTCTGGGATAGAAGATGGCAATGTACCAGGGCCAGCGCCTGGTTCTCACTAGGTCTGAGACCGTACAATCTCAGCACAGGGCTTCTCTTGGTTGTATGACTCTGGGCTCTATGCTTAACCTTTCTGGGTCTCTCTGCATACTGGACCAAGCCTGTGAAAGCTGGGCCATCTCTGGCATGCAATAACTAAAGAGAATTTCAGTCTCTCTCCTTGATGATCTCCAGTGGTGAATAAGGTCAGCACCCTTCCCCCTTTCTTCCACAGCTTTCCAGAGTTCACGGCAGCTGTGCCCGCAGCTCCATAGTCATGTACTTGTTCCTTCTGGGCCTTTCCCTGCTGCTGCCACCACCCATCTCTGCTCCTTGCTACACCGCCACTCGGTCAGAATGCAAGCAGAAACGCAAGTTCGTGCCAGGTGCATGGCTGACTGGGGAAGGTGTGGACGTGACCACCCTCCGCCACTCCGGCTCCTTCCCAGTGAACACACAGAATTTCCTTAGGCCTGACCGCACCTGCACCCTCTGTAAAAACTCTCTGAAGGGAGATGCTATACAACGCCTGCCCCTGGCAATTGCCCACTGGCGACCTCACGGCTCAGGCTGCCAGCGTAAAGTGGCCACAGTCAAGGTCAGCTCCACAGAGGGTGTGGCCCGGGATGCCGCTACTAACATCAATAATGACTGGCGTGTGGGGCTGGATGTGAACCTCAAGCCTGAGACAAACATGCATGTGTCCATGGCTGGCTCCCACTCCAAGGTAGCCAACTTTGCAGCCGAAAAGACCTCTCAGGACCAGTACAACTTTAATACTGACACTGTGGAGTGTCGCTTGTACAGGTAAGAACTGCTCTCAGGACCAGTACAACTTTAATACTGACACTGTGAGTTTCGCTTGTACAGGTAATAACTGCTCTCAGGACCAGTACAACTTTAATACTGACACTGTGGAGTGTCGCTTGTACAGGTAAGAACTGGGTGGCAGCAGAGAAGCCGGAAGAGTAATGGGACACTCCAAGGGTCTAGGAGCTCTGGAATAGCAGCATACCATCTGCAGACTGCTTCACAGCAAATCCTGATTGCTCTAAACCAGCGATTCTCAATCTTCCTAATGCTGACACCCTTCAATACAGTTCCTCATGCTGCAGTGACCCCAACCATAACATTGTTTCATTGCTACTTCTATAATTTTGCTACTGTTACAAGTTGTCCTATAAATATCCGATATGTGATTTCCCCCTGTAGGGTCGTGACCCACAGGTCGAGAACCACTGCCCTAGATTCATTTCTGTTGCCGTGATAAAATGTCCTTGCCAAAAAGCAGCTAAGGAAAAAGGGCTTGTTTCAGCCACATTTCCAGGCTACAGTCCATTATCACATGATGTCAAGGCAGCAGGAACTTAGAGCAGCTGATCACATCAATCATATGCATAGTCATGAGAGAGAAATGAATGCATTCATGCTCAGTACTCTATAGCTTTCTCTATTCATATACAGTCCAGGACCCAAAACAGGAAATGGTGCTTTCCACTTTCAAGCTGAGTCTTCCCACATCAATTGAGGCAATCAAGACAATCCCCACAGGCATGACCACAAGTCAACCTGAACTAGACCGTCCCTACTGCGACTCCCGTGATTCCCGTGATTTTAGGTAGTGTCAAGCTGACATGACTGCTTAACCATGGCACTGGTCCTTAGATTGCAGATCCTACAGCCTTATCTGTCTGTCTGTCTGTCTGTTCATCTATGAATGACAGGCCTCCTCTATTTATGAGCATCCACATCCGGAGATAAAAGAGGTAAAGGCAAGACTGTTCCTGAGCCCTAGATTGGTGAGAGTTAGTTACAAGAAGAGAACACCTAAGCCCTCTCTCCCAGGCATTGCCAACCTCCCACGGCCCCTTCGTAGGTAGATAGAAGACCTGGCTATGCCCTCCCTCCCTTCACTGCATGGATACACAGATAGTGTGCACTGGTTTCTCAAGCTTTTAAAAACTATTCCTATTTCACTTACTTATGTACATACGTGTGTGTGTGTGTGTGTGTGTGTGTGTGTGTGTGTGTGTGTGTGTGTGTCACAGTGTGCAGAGTGTTCAGAGATCAGGAAACAACCTGTGGCAGTCATTTCTCTATTTCTACTATGTGGGTTCTGAGGATCAGTCAGGTCAGCAGACTTAGCAGCAAGCTTTACCCACTGATACACATTTTACCCTTCATATGCACACGTTACATTTTTAGACAGCACATATTAATTTTAAATAACAATGGGTCACTACATGTATATATTTTGATCACCCCTTCTCTTTCCCAAATAGCCCCATCTAGCTCCTTTCTACTCTCATGCCTGTGTATGTTTGGGGGAGGGGTCTTGAAGTTTGAATTGAATCAGGGAAATGCCACCTCCTAGTCTCACTAACACTCTGCTCTCTCCACAGTTTTCGCCTGGTACAAAAACCCCCACTGGACCCCAATTTCAGAAGGGCACTCAGGAAGCTTCCCCCCAACTATAACACCTCCACAAAGGACGATTATGACAGGCTCATCTCCTCCTATGGCACACACTTTATTACGGCTATGGACCTAGGTGGCCGCATCTCAGCCCTTACAGCCCTGCGCACATGTCAGCTGACTCTGGATGGGCTCACGGCTGATGAGGTGGCAGATTGCCTGAACGTGGAGGCCCAGGTCAGCATCGGTGCCCATGCCAGTGCCTCAAGCGAATTCAAAGCCTGTGAGGAGAAGAAGAAACAGCACAAGATGACCACCTCATTCCACCAGGCCTACAGAGAGCGCCACGTCGAAGTGGTTGGGGGCCACCTTGATTCCACAACGCATGATCTACTCTTTGGGAACCAGGCCACACCTGAGCAGTTCTCAACCTGGGTAACCTCACTGGCCAGCAAGCCTGGTGTGGTGGACTACAGCCTGGAATCCCTACACATGCTGGTGGAAGACGAGAACCCAAGGCGGGAAGCGCTGAGACAGGCTATCAGCCATTATGTGATAAACAAGGCTCGTTGGCGGGACTGTAACCGGCCCTGTAGGGCAGGCCAGCATAAGAGTTCTCGTGATCCATGCCAGTGTATATGCCAAGATTCGAAGGTCACCAACCAGGACTGCTGTCCACGCCAAAGGGGCTTGGCCCAGTTGCTGGTGGCAGATTTCCGGGCAGAGAATCTTTGGGGAGACTATTTCACAGCTTCTGATGCCTATGTGAAGGTCTTCTTTGGTGGCCAGGAGTTGAGGACCGCCACAGTGTGGAATAATAACAACCCTAAGTGGACTGACAAGCTGGACTTTGGGAATGTGCTCCTGGCCACCAGCGGACCCCTGAGGGTGCAGGTCTGGGATGCTGACAATGGCTGGGACGATGACCTTCTTGGTTCTTGTGACAGGTCTCCCAAGTCTGGTTACCATAGGACGACCTGTCACCTGAACCATGGCAGTGTGACATTCAGCTACCATGTCAAGTGTTTGCTCCACCTGACTGGAGAGACCTGCCTACAGTATGCCCCTGTGAAGCTTCCAGGAGACCCTCCAGGAAACCGCAGTGGGGCCGTGTGGTAAGAAACAGCACGCCTTTAATCCAAGCACTCGGGAGACATAGACAGGTAGATCTCCGTGAGTTGGATGCCAGCCTGGTCTACATAGGGAGACCCTGTCTTGAAAAAGCAAACAATAAAATAGCACACTCTGAAAGCACTTGAGTGCTCGACTGAGTTCTCCCTGGGAACCCACAGCGGCTTAATAGAGACTGAGGCTTGAACGTCTCACTGAAGTGACTGAGTTTATACAACAGAGCTTCTCTGACCTTTCCTGTCCACACTACCTCAGCCCTCCAATGTCACCAAGCCTGACATCTACTGCTACACAGCACAAACACTGGCCAAGGCCAGGAAGCTGTGTCCCCAAAGCTTTAAGGCCCTCCTTGAGCAAGGTCATCTGTTAGAGAGAACCCCTGTGCCCCGATCCTGTGTTTCTTCTGTCCCTCCTTCTGCTCCTGACAAATGAAGGCCTGTCACACCAAGCACATAGCTTGATAGAAGGCCAATAGATATGATGCAATGGGAAGCATGCTGGTGGCATGGTGGCAGAGAAGAGGGGACAAATGATGACCCAGAGATAGAGTTCTATGTCCGATGACCCGGTTTCATAAAATATGAAGTATTATAAGTAAACTTTTTCTTTCTACTTTTGCTGGTAATGTGGAACTCCAAAATACCTTATCCTCAGTCAAGAAATGGCAGTATAAACTCAGTAATAAATGATGATGGGCGTTCAATTTCTGGCTGAAAGACAATGTGGAATGGTGGGGACTGCAGTGAACTGGCAGGGATAGCCTTTAAGCCGCTGCAGATCTACTCTGAGAATGCAAGCCCAGGACCAGAGGTCTCTTACTTCTTTCATTTACATTTATCTATTTGTGTGCATGAGTGCCTCGTGTGTGTGTGTGTGTGTGTGTGTGTGTGTGTGTGTGTGTGCCACATCACAAGTATGAAGTCTGAGGATAACATGCAGGAGATAGTTCTCTTCTCCCATCATGTAGGTTCTGGTCATCGAACTCAGGGAATGTTAACTTAAGTCCTCAGATTTGACAACAAGCACCTTAATCCACTGAGCCATATCCAGCCCCTTCTCACCTTCCCTCCTCTCTTCGATATTTATTTTTACTTTATGTGTATGGGTGTTTGCATGCACATCTGTATGTGTACCTGGTATCTGAGGAAGTCAGAAAAGGCATCAGGTCCTCTGGAACTGTAGCTGCAGATGGCTGTGAGCCCACATGTGGATGTTGGGAACCAAACCCAAGTCCTGTGGAAGAACAGCCAGTGTTGCTAACCACTGAGCCATCTCTCCAGCCACCTGTTCTTACATCTTAAAGTAACCAGAAGCCTCAACCTGGCAGACTGTAAGACAAAGAGTATGCCTGTATGTGTGCACATCTGTGTGTGTGCATATCTGTGTGTGTGCACATCTGTGCATGCACATCTGTGTTTGTGCATATCTGTGTGTGCGCGTATCTGTGTGTGTGCACATCTGTGTGTGCACATCTGTGTGTGCACATCTGTGTGCCTGTGTGTGCACATCTGTGTGTGTGCACATCTGTGTATGCACATCTGTGTTTGTGCATATCTGTGTGTGTGTATCTGTGTGTGTGCATATCTGTGTGTGCACATCTGTGTGTGCACATCTGTGCCTGTGTGTGCACATCTGTGTGTGTGTCTGTGTGTGTGTGCACATCTGTGTGTGTGTGTCTGTGTGTGCAGGCTATCACCAGCTCAGAGCTGCCCATCGGAAACCTCAGCTTCCAAGAGAATCCATCTGCATAAGTCTCTGAATTCTCTCCTGCTTCACAACTTGGGGGAAGCAGTAGTTCTAACAGGGTGGATGGAGAGTCTTCCAAGTTCAGCCTGCTCAGCCAGCACATCAGGATCTGATATCAAGTGATGCCCTCTTTGTTCCATGTGCCTGGGATACAGGCCACGGAGCATAGGCAAGCTTTGTGGCAGCATTGGAATCGCATCGGAGCTGCCGAGGACTTGGTGATGCATGGCTGTTTGTAGTCCAAGGGGCTTGGAGGAACCACACAGACCCTGAGTGGGTTTGAAATCCCCAACAAAATAAACTGTAATGCCAGAGACTCAAACCCCAATCTCTGGTATTGCAGTGACCCTAAATTCCCAACAAGCAGGAGGGTCAGAAGGGTCTAGAAGCCTGTGGAAGCCACCGTTTTCTTATATCTTTCTAGTCTTAGCCACACACAAACAAGACCACAGGAAACCTTGCCTGACAGCTTGACAAATGACACTACTTGTGGCCCTGGGTGAAAATAAAGGTGGTTATAGCCAAACCCCTTTAAGAAAACAGATCTACAGAACTGGATGGGGCAGGACTCACTCAGCAGACCCTTTGCCTTGCCTCAGTTTCTCTCAAAGGATGATCTATGGTTTTTTTTCCTCAGAACTGTTTGTGGGGGTCACCAGCTTGTATGATAAGAGAAGAGAACCTGAGATTGAGGCCATGAACTCTGAAAGGTCATTTGCTAGCCCTCCTGGTTTCACATATAGAGAAGTTGAGGTCATCTGGGCAGTGGTGGCACATGCCTTTAATCCCAGCATCCAGGAGGCAGAGGCAAGTGGATCTGTGTGCGTTTGAGACCAGCCTGATCTACAGAGAGAGTGCCAGGACAGGCTCCAAAGTTACAAAGAGAAACCAACCCCCCTACAAAAAAAAAAGTTTGAATAAAATTTTGTGAGTTTTTTGTTTGTTTGTTTGTTTTTTGTTTTTGTTTTTGTTTTTTGGGGTTTTTTTGTCCAACAAAGAATTTAACTGTGGTCAAAGAAGTTAATAGCAGCAATAAGACAGCCAGACCTCTGGGTTCTGGCACTCACCCTGGACAGAATGTTGAGAGGCCAACGGCACAGAAAAGAATTTGTTTGTATTTTAAAAGATTTATTATTTTTAGATTATTTGTATAAGTGTTTTGCATTCAGATACATATAGAGGTCAGAAGAAAGTGCCAGATCCCCTAGAAGTGGAGTTAAGGACAGTTGTGAGCCACCATGTGCTGGGAACTGAACCTAGGTCCTCTGCAAAAGCAGTAAGTGCCCTTAACCACTGAGCCATCACTCTAGTCCACTATCTATGTTTTGAGATAAGGTCTCCTATAGTCCAGTCTGACTTCAAATTTGATATGTAGCCAGGATGACCTCGAACTCTGTTCTCCCTGCCTTCAGGATTACAGGCAGGCACCACCACACCCAGTTCTATCCAGCCATCAGTGGTGACTGGGTGGACCAAACATGCTTCCTCCACTTTGCCCTGCCCTAGCTATCTTTCCCGCTCCTGCTGGAGTCACCTCTCACAGGCATTGTCTGCTCTCTTACTGGACCTGCCTCTGGTGAAACCAGCTATGGCACACATTGGCCATGTCATTGACATACTTAAAACCCTTCTTTCAGGCTGGGAAAGATATATCTGTTGGTACATATCTGGAAAGGATGAGGCCCTGAGCTCAGATCCCAGAAAACATACTAAAATGCTGACCTTATAATTAAGCCCAGTGCAGTGAAGCAGAGACAGGAGAATCCCGGACTTTCACTGGCCAGCCATTTCAGCCCAACTGGTGAACTTCAGGCCAATAAGAAACAGTGTCTCAAGGAAGTGGACTTTATTTCTGAGGATGACGCCACACCTCAGGACTCTACACATACACATACACACAGAGAGGTGCCCTCTACACATGCACCCACACACAAACACATGTGCAAATGTTCATGCACACCACACACATACATACACACACAAGCACACATGCATGCATGCACACAACATATCTACACATACACACACATGCCTATACCATACACATGCATACACACACATATATGCAGCTAAACAGACACTCGTATGCATACATACATGTGCACACATATACACAAGCACACACAGAGAGACAACTCACACCACACATACACTTATACACAGATACATGAATGCATACACATACATGCACTCATACATGCACACACAAATACATACAAACATGCACATTCCATCTTTACTTTATGTGTATGAGTGTCTTGCCTACAGATAAGTCTGTGCACCACATGCATGTGTGATGCCCACAGAGGCCAGAAGAGTGTGTTAGATTCTTTGGAACTGGAGTTACAGACAGTCATGAACCACCAAACTAAGGTGCACCTGGCCCAGAGGGGTGAGGTCACCTCCAGTTTGTCCTAGGCTCCCTTCAGTCCCCAAGCTGCCTGGTAAATCCCTTCAGGGATTGACTTCCCAGGTTCAGGACAGTCCTAGTACCAAGTAGGTACCAGTGACAGGAGCTGCCAGAGCTGCTGGAGACCAAGGTTATGCATGGTGAGAGAGTCTCACGTGAGGTTAGGGTTTGGGTTACTTGCACAGAGATAAGCCTCAACCACAGGAAGGATTCTGGAAAACAATCAAGCAGTGACTTGCACAAATAGAGACCTCCACTCTCCCCTCAGACGGCAGCTACCCAGGCCCAGCCTGTGGTCGGACACCTGGCTCTATCCACTCTGTCTCTCCTAGACACACTGAATCCAGTAAGACTGCTCCCCCCCAACCCCTGGGGCCCCTGGCTGGGATGCAAAGGGGCTGAAACAAAGATTTCTACATAGCTCTGGGGCTCAGCTGTCTCACCCTGACAGTCTACAATGTTACCACAGCAATCTATCAGTCTCCGAGGTGGGGCTCTCTCTTCCCAGAGGCCAGTCCTCTACTCCAGCTAGCCCAGCTGCTGTTGTTCTACAGGCTATAACCAGGCTTTGTTGTTCACTATGGGGACTCAATGGCACATCTGGACTCACTGTTAATCTCCCAAACATCTGGTTCTTGTCTTTGTCTTAAGAGAACAGTGATGTCAGCTTTTAGACAGTACCTTGGGCTTTTCTCTGGGAACCCCAGTCTCCCTGTGACCAATAAATAAGGCTGACCCCAAGGAGGACAGCCGCATCTCCCTGTCCTCGTTGCTCTCAGGGCTTAGTCCCTGTGGGCTCCGGGAAGTTTTCTCTGTGTCCTGCACAGGGCAGAAGGCAATAATGGAGCAAGCGTGGACACCGTCACCGCCCACGTCTAACCCTCCCCAGGGTGGGTTCTAGGACACCATATGCATTTGTTTTGTAAAGTGTTTTTCCAAGTCAGAGGATTGGGAAGAGGGCCCTTGCTCCCCTCCTCTTCCCTCCCAGGCAGCCTCCCCCGAGGACTGCAGAACTTCAGGCACAGGGTAGGTTTTAACTTCTCAGACCTTCTCAACAGCCTAGTGAGGTAGACACATTTCTCTCCATCACAGAAATGAGGCCACTCATAAGCCACAGCTTTCCCCCTCACTTTTATAGATGCCATAAGACCTCAGAAGTTCACTTGCAGGGTTTTTGGTTGTTGTTGTTGTTTTGTGACTTTGATTTTGTATTCTGAGACAATGTTTCTCTATGTAGCTCTGGCTGTCCTGAAACTCCCTCTGTAGACCAGGCTGGTCTTGAACTCAGAGACCTGCCTGCCTCTGCCTCTTGAGTACTGGGACAAAAGGTGTGCACCACCACCACCTGGCTTCAGTTTTCATGCCCAGCATCCCTGGGGTTCTCCTTCATATACTCTACACGCTCCTAACGCCATTGCTGGCTGCAGCAAATCCACTGAAAGACGTGTTCTCCAGAGCAACGTGTCCATTCACCCTGCCATTTCAACTTCCTAAAACATGATAAAGCACATGCGGTAACATGTCTGATCAATGCACCATCCAGTGCATCCAGTGAGTTCATGATATTGCATAGTCATCACCACCAAGCAGACCCCAAGAGTTTTCATCCTCCTCAAAACAGTGCTGTGCCCAGGATGCGACACTCCCTTCACTGGGGTCGGGGGAATGCAAGCCATACCTACCCCTTCTCCTAAGGTACCATGACAAATCAAGACAAAGTTTCCTCACAGAGCACGGATGAGGGGTTACTTACAGGGCGTGGGTTCTCTCCCCACGCATCAGGCCTCACCCAACAAAGGTGAGGGCTTCTCTGTAGCCGCAGAGGTCTTCACACCTGGATATTCTAACCCTTCCCCAGCCCACTTGCAATTAAGGAAGAGCTTCATAGGATGGACCAGGCGGTAGGGAGCTGCTGGTGATGGGGAACTCAGACCCTCCCCATGCATCCATGAGGGGAAACAGACACATGACAAACCCAACTGGGACAATCAGTTTTCAAGGGGCCTGCAGAGCTCCCAAAGAGTGTGGCTGCTTGCTCCAAAGGAGACGAGCCCACTAAACAACAGTAACCCCAGCTCTACAAACCTCTATCCTATCCTCTGTCTTCCTGCCATTCGCTCTGTGAGGGTACTTGGTGTGCTTAAGCAATCTTACGTTCTGTGTCTGGCTTCTGCCACTGTCCAACTGTGTTGGATCAAAATGCCATTCCATTTGTGGCTGAGTAATGATGCTATGAACACTGGTATTCAAGTGTCTCAGCTTGCTGCTTTTAGACTCAAGCCTCGGAGCAGGACTGCTTCTCATGTGGAATTCACTAGACAGTTTCCCTCAGCTGGGCACAATCCCGCCTGTCTGTGGAGACACAGGTGCTTCAGGGAGCCCCCACAGGTTCCTGGGGACCCCAGCTCCTCCACCACCTTTCCCTTATACCCTCCCCACAACAATGAGGTCCGGGCTGTAAGAGGGTTCATTCTGGCAGGCCACTTCCTCTGTCACTGGTCTCTCAGTTCTGGTGAGGACCTCTCTAGCAGGATGAGGGCAGCTCACTCTAGCCCATGTAGACTGGCCTGAGGCCCCTCCTCAACAGTCAGTCCCTTCCTCCCATTCCAGGACTCCCCAGGCTCAGAGTAGCTGCTAAGAGGGTCCTCCCCACAGTAACAGTAGGAGGCAGTGGCCTTGGGACAGGTGTCCAGCCTGGGTTCCCCTCCTCCACCGTGAGCAAACTGGACAGAGCAGAGAGGCCTGGATTATGCTGTAACTGGCAGTGTAAACACACATCTGTTTATAATTTTAAAAACACAACAAAAACAATCTCTATGGAACCAATTGAGAGGGTCATCTGGCTGTTAGGGAATTACAGAACTTTCTTTTTAAAAACTGCTTTACGTGTAGGAATCATAGAAGAACTTGCTGTTTCTCTCCACCTTATAGGTCTCAAGGAAGAAACTCAGGTCATTAAGCTTCATAACAGGGGCCTTTGCCTGCTGAGCCATCTTGTCAACACTACATAATTTTCTAAAGAAATCAAAATGCAATGAGGCACAGTGGCGCACACCTTTAATCCCAGCACTCAGGAGGCAGAGGCAGGCAGATCTCTGTGAGTTTGAGGCCAGCCTGGTCAACAGAGCAAGTTCCAGGACAGCCAGGGCTACACAGAGAAAAATCTGTGATGAAAAACCAAACAAACAAAAAATGTGTATGTCGCCACTGCCCAGCTGAAATTTCTTTATTAAAAATGCATATAATGACAACTACTAACCCAACTATAGGAGTTCAGGAAACCATCCAGCAGCAGATAAGTCATGATTATATGAATTATTTTAAATGCTGAAAATATAGAAGGTATCTCACAGTTTTATAAGACTAGCATTACCCTACAATGGACTAAAAGCAACAAAAATAGGGGAAACACTTAAAGCACAGATGTAAAAATTCTAAATAGAATAAAACATATTTAAAGATCAAGTAATGGGGCAGGAGAGATGGCTCAGCGGTTAAGAGCACTGGCTGCTTTTCTAGAGGACCCAGGTTCAATTCCCAGCACCCACGTGGCAGCTCACAACTGTCTATAACTCCTGTTCCAGGGTACCCGACACCCTCACACTGATACACACAAAATAAAAAATAAAAAATAAAAATAAAAAAAGACCAAGTAACATTTATCTAGGAACACAACAATGATCAACACCGAAATCCCTGATGGCATATATTCCAATATCACCACATTAAAAGAAACCAGGTATGACAGCTCACACCTGTTATCCCAGCATTTGGAAAACAGAAGCAGGAGGTTCAGGAGTTCAAGTTCAAGGCCAGCCTGAGAAACAAAAGACCTTTTCCCAAAAGAAGGAAAGAGGGGGAGAAAAGAAGAAGGAAAAATTGTGAACTTGAGAAAAAATAACTTGCAGGGTAGCTGGTACACACCTTCATCTCAGCAGCGAGAGAGCTAATACGGAAGAAGAGGACTCAAGGACAGCCTGGACTACCGCCACCTGGACTATGCAGAAAGACTGTCTCAAAACACACAAAAGAGGGAAGAAAACTAAGTGTCTGTGGACTCAGCTCGGTGATGGAGTGTTTGCCTGGGAAGTGTGATGCCCTGGGTTCAATGCCCAGAACATCAGGAAAGACTGGCCTGGCTACGTCCTCATCTGTCTGTCTGCCTGCCAATCATCTATCTACCCAGGAAATGGGTCACATTACAACAGCCAGCCTACCACTTTAACAAAAGCAATAGAAAGTGGGCAACTCCTGAGTCAGTCCCAATGTTCTAGCCTTGACCGCACTCAAGAAAGGTACTTTAAGGTAAAATAAAAGCTCTTGGTTTGGGGTTTTGTTGGTTTTTTTTTTTTTCCTTATCAGATTGAGAAAAAATAAATGACTATGGCCTCAGTGCCCGTCTGGGAAAGCGTTAATGGTGCTTCCTAAGAGGCTGGTATTCTTATTCTATAGTGCCCAGAGACTGGTCCACCAAGCTCAGAGCAAGCATGATGTCACTTCCAGGTAGGAGGGTGGTTAGGCCAGCCCAGATGAATTCATTGTGGTGATGTGGGCAGAGGCAAGACTCAGACACTTCAAAAGCCAGCGCCTCAGTGTGGCTCCTGGTGAAAGCACTTTGGGTGTGAAGGGGACCACTTGAAAATGCACAAGGCTTCAACCAGCATCGGGTCAGAACCTCAAGAGCCTGATAGAGGCTTTTTAAGTCCATTGTTCCCCCCAGTCCCCTCAGTCCCCACCCAAAGTCACCCCAGCTTGCCATAGCGCTTAAGGTCTTTTTTTTTCTTTAGGGCGGAGTCTCACTGTGTATCTTCCTGTCCCTGTTCAGGGATTACCGGCAAGTGAAGTTTTATTTGGTGTCAGGAATGCCCACACACTAAGCAAGCACTGTACCCACTGAGCCACATCTCCGGTCCTTAGTAAGAGCAATTTGTTGTTGCTTTTTTGAGACAGGGTTTCTCGGTAGCTTTGGAGTCTGTCCTGGAACTAGCTCTGTAGATCAGGCTGATTTTGAACTCACAGAGATCTGCCTGCCTCTGCCTCCTGAGTGCTGAGGTTAAAGGTGTGCACCACTATTAGGTGTAAAAACATTTTTAAGAGATGTAAACAGACAGTGGTAGCCAAGTCAAGGAACAACATTCCCTGCTGTCTGAGATTGTTCACAGGCCATTTCGGAAAGGGGACTACTTGAAGGTGGGTATGGAAACCCCTCAAAGTGGACATCCCTTTCTGATAAATAGCCATCTTCAAACTCTGGGTTTGTCAACCTGGTTGTCAACCCAGACTGCTAAAACCTCTCCAGTGTCCCCTCCATAGGATAATCATTCCCTGCCCTTGGACAGACCTCGTTTGAGATTTCAGGAAGGAGGGGAGCCCACTAGCTCTTGCAAGCAACTAGTACTGACTGCAACAGTAACTGACACCCACCAAGTGATCACCTTTCCTAAGCAGAGCCAGAGATGGGCCACCCTTGACAGCAAGAGCACAGAGGACACTCAGAGATGAGAAATAGAAGGCTGTTGCTCAGGTCCTCTGAGCTGCTCTGCGGAGTGCTTGGGTGTGCAACAAGGTCAGGGAAGGGCCCCGGGCTGAGATGCTAGTCTGACACCTTCAAGGAGGGCGCAAAGGAGGAGCCACATGCCGAGGTGAGGCCAGAGCATCCTTTCAGCTTGTGTGATGGGAGGCCCAGGCAGGTTTTAACATGGAAGACCTGGGATGTCCTGAGTACCCAGTGGTTGGCCAGAGCAGCCCATGGTGGCCAGTGCCAATGTGGGACAAGGATGAATGGAGGCAGCTGAGGCTCGTCATCCCTCTGTGCGGCTGGGTGTCCTTGGGTTACAACAGCACCCTTCCAGGACAGAGGAAGCTTCCAGGCTCCCTGGACTGCCTTCCACACCATACTCCCACTGCCTCCAGGCCCTGCTGCTCAGCTCCCAGAGTCCCCATACTGGGCATACTTTTGGTAATCCTCCTGGCCTAAGCTAGTGGAGCCTGTCCTCCTGAGATGTAATTCAACAGGCTCTAATTATTATCTGCATAAAATGGCCTTTAAAGAGTGTCTAATGGGCATTGTTTATAAGGCTGTTGGAAAGGCTTTTGTTTGTTTTCTGATGATTCTGGAAGATTAAATCTGGGTTCTCATGGGACTAGACAAGAGCACGCCATTTATAGGTTTGAACATTGAAGGTTAACTCCATGTAAGCTATTTCTCTCCCTAGGCTTGTGCCTCATAGGGATATGCATCTGGAAGACATTAGACTGTCAGGTGGTACCCACCTGTCATTCTAGCACTTGGGAGGGGAAGGCAAGTGAATCTGTTGTAGGCTAGCCTGGGCTAAGTGCAAAACAACAACAACAACAACAACAAAATCAGCAAATCAATTGATGATGCCCCACCCCAAAACCCTAGAATACAGAATGGATTTTGAGAGTTACTTAGTGGCTACACAACAGAACATTACAGTCACTAAGGCAGCAAGGAACGCTTTTCCTCACATGTAAATGAAGGAATTTTCTGGAGTCAATGAGATGGCTCAGTGGATGAGGGTGCTTATGTCAAGCCTGATGATCTGAATTTGATACCAGGACCCCCATTATGAAAGCAGAGAACTAATTTCTAAATGTTGTCCTCTGGCTACTGCACATGTGCTCTAGCAATGGACACCCCACCCCCACCCCCACCCCCAGACACACACACAGACACACACACACACACACACACAGAGAGAGAGAGAGAGAGAGAGAGAGAGAGCTGAGGATGGAGAGCTTGCTAGCTGCCCAGACTAACTGAAGGTGTCAAGCTCCAGGTTCCACAAAAGTCCCTGCTCCAGAGGAAAAAGGGCAGGTGCTAAGGTGCCCCTCCAGCCCCCTCCGATGACTTCTGTGCATGTACAGGTACACACACATACTTCCACATGTGCCCACACACTTCATACACATCCTAGGGTTGTTATTGCTGTGATAAAACACCATGATCAGAAGAAATCCTGGGAGGAAAGGGAGAGGTCAGAACAGGAACTCAAGGCAGCCTGGAGGCAGGAGCCGATGCAGAGACTGGAGAGGAGCTGCTAGCAGGCTTGCTCCCTGCTTTCTTCCAGCACCCAGGACCAGCCCAGGACCGGGACCACCCACAGCAACCATGCATCGAGAGGGGGAATTTTCTTACCTAAGGTTCCCTCTTGTCAAAAGCCTTTAACTTGTGTGAAGCTGTCATAAACCAGCCAGCACAGAATCTACACACACACACACACACACACACACACACACACACATACACACACACACACACAGAGGGCTTCAGGACCAGCCTTTGGATAAAGCGGAGTTGGGGATTTTATTACAAATTCAAGGAAAAGTGTTCAAGCAGAGGGTAAGCACATACCAAGAGACGCTGTGGATTCTCTGAGCCGAACTCATAAAGTGAGAAGCATCCACGTATACAGACTCTACAAAGGAGAGCCACAACTCAGTCTCAACATCAGCTATTGGGACCAACATTCTGATGGCTGAGTTCACACCTTAAAAGGTTGCTAAGTCCCACCCCCTCTTTTCTCTGACTTTTAACATATGTATGTATGTATGTATGTATGTATGTATGTATGTATGTATGTATGTATGTGCCTATACAAGTATGCATGAGCCAACAGACAAGTAGATAGAATATTGGTCCCTATCATCAGCCTCTAGGGAGCCTTAAACTAAAACCACTGATTGTAACCGTCTACCATAAAGGGCTGCTGACTGTTGGTGGTCCCTCATAGGAGGGGGAAGACCTAACTGGACCTTCACCTGGGGTTTCATCCACTCTTTGTCACCATTTGTAGGCAGTTCTGCCATAATTGCATGTGTTCCTGGGGCTTGGGATGTGCTGGAGCCCAGAAAGGCAAACACAAAGTGGGGGCTCCATCTAAGTGGCTGTAGAAAAGCCAGTATCTATGGGATCACAAATTAATAAAATACCCAGAGACAGATACTGGGGTTCAAGCTTCAAACTGAAGATCAAGAGAAGCAAAGCAGTCAAGCCAGTAGATCTTACCCAGCTGAAATGGCTCTCCTGTCTCCTTACATTCCTATCTCCACCCAACCACATCCTCCTGTCTCCACCTCCCTAGTGCTGGGGTTAAAGGCCTGTGATCCCAGGTGCTGAGAGCACGTTTGTATGAGCTGTTTCTTTTACGACTGGATCAATTTCACACAGTCAGTGTGGCCTTGAACTAACAGGATCCATCTACCTCTTAATCCTGAGTCCTGGGATTAAAGGTGTGTACCACCACCGCCTAGCTTCTATAGCTAGCTGACTAGTGCGGCTGCTTTGACATTTTCATCTTCAGTGGCTTTAATAAATCATAAACAATATATCACTACAATTCATGCTGGGGTGAGATTTTCCAGTGCTTCAGAGTCACCCTATATCCTGTAGGCCACCCCTCAACCATGCTCTATAAGTGACCAGCTATTGTTTATATTTCCCCAGGGAAGGAATTCTCACAACACAGGGAAATGTCACCTAGCAGCAATCATGATGGTGACTGTCACAGAGATGAAAGATTACCTGGCTTGAAAAGTGTGAAGAAAGGAATACATTGGTGAGAATGGGAAATTACCACAGCCTCTTGGAATCCAGACGAGTGGCTGCCTCAGAAAGCCCAAATCTATATGTATGTTATTTTTCTTGTTGTTGTGACAAAATACATAAAGCAACTTAAAGAGAGTTGTTTAGACTCATGAGGATGTGGTCAGTCTTGGTAACTGGAGCAGTACAAGCCAGGAAGCTGAATGTGCACCTCTTTCTACAATGGTGCACTTCCCCGCAGTGGGACACTTCCCTCAGTGGGACACTTCCGGTGCACTTCCCCCAGAGGACACTTCCCGAGTGGTGCACTTCCCACAGTGGGGCAATTCCCGCAGTGGGACACTTCATGCAGCGGTGCACTTCCCAGTGGTGCATTTCCTGCAGTGAGGCTCCATCTTCTAAAGGTTTTGCAAGCTTCACACACAGTACTACCAGCTGGAAACCAAAATAGTATAAATGCAAAGGACATGAGAACCATGATCGAAGGTGCTGGGCAGGGGCCTTGGTCTGCAGAGGAAGTGCGGACTGAGGTCCGTCCTCTTTAACAGGCACTACCTCCACTTTGAGCACTTGTCTTTCTTAAAATCTGTAATAATCTCCAGCTCTGCTTCATTATAAGGCTAACCCTGAAACCCTTTGTGTGTGTGTATAGATGCTGTGCTCGGCGATTTTATGTCAACTTAACATAAGCTAAAGTCATTGGGGGAGAGTGACCTTCAAGCAAGGCCTGTGGGCAAGCCTGTGGTACAGTTTTGATCAACAGTTGATAGTATTGTTGTTCAAGCAGGGATCAGCATGGCCATCTTGGGCATCCACTACAAGATGGTAAGGTGTGACTGAGTATATTCAGGAAGTAAAGTCTGTAACACCCACAGCCTCCAAACATCAAGACTGCCAGTAACAAGGGCTTCCCATTCACCTTGCATCCATCTGGAGGAAGAGGGGACCCACTTATCCTCATATCTTCCTTGATGTCTGCCTCACACTAAAGATCAATCAGCAATACATTGCATGTTTCTACTGTTTTTAATGCTCAGAAGCTCTGTACAAAAACAAAACAAAACAAAACAAAAAACCATAGAGGATTCCTCACAACATCCCTGTGAGGTAGGTAGGCAAGTATTATTCTCCCATTTTACAGATGGGGCAACTGAGGCAGAGAGGTAACATGATCCGCCAGTGGTCCCAGCATATCTCCAAGTCAGTGCCAACTGTGAGAGTGTGAAGGGTTTCCCTCTGGCCTCTGACTCCTTGGCTACTCATCTGCAAAGAACTGACATGCATGAAGCAGACACCAGCAAACCTGAGAAGCTGTGAACAGACATACAGCAGCTTGCAAAAGAATTTGGCTAAGAGGGTCACTATATCCCCAGGCTGGAAACAACTCTGGCCTCTTCAAACATCACAGCTAACAGCTGGCAGGTCCTTCTGTCTTCCTGCGGAAGGACGAGAGCCCAGAGACTCGTCCCTGTCTCCAAAGTGTGCAACCACTGGGCTCCCCAAGTGCAGTCCCAGCCAAGGCTCACCAAACACAGGCCTCCATGCTGTCGTTCTACTGTGTGAACAGAACTCAGCAGTGTCCCAGGGAAGTGTCTCAGGGATCCTGGCAAGGGTGGCCTGCAATCTGAGGCCCAACAAGCCACCGCAGCCCTGTCTGCCCCACCCCACACCGTGAGCCTCCTAAGAGTCACTCTTGATCCTGCCAATGGGTTTCCCACACAGATCCCTCCTCACAGCCCCACTGGCCTCCACAATCTCTTTCCCCACACTGATGTTCCCAACTCCCTGGGAACATCCACCTCTGCCAGCCTAGGGAAGGGAGGGGAGAAAGACAGGGATGAGAGATGGAGCCATCCTCACAGTCTTCCAGGCTGGCGAAATTCATGAGCCAGGAGGAGCTGGGCCTTTAACATGGACCTGCCCAGCTCACCATCCCGCCACCTACCTCAGGCAGCCGCTTAAACTGAATGAGTGAGAAGCAAGAGCAAGTCAGCCAGGGGAAGGAGTGAGCAAGGAACACGGTCAGTCTGATGACCATTGGTGAGGAAAGGACAGTGGTGGCTGGCTGTGTGGGGAGCGAGCTTCCGAAAGGCTGTTCGCCTGCTGTCGTGTGAGGTCCAGAGGCCATTACACACTCCAAGAGTTCACAGAGAATGGCTGTGCCATCTACACTTCCCACAAAAACCTCTTTCCAAACTCCAGGAAGCTGGCAAGTGTTCCTCTGAAGCAATGAGAAGCTCAGGCCCCCAGCCTGCCTGGCAAGAAACAAGAAAAAGGGCCTACAGGAAGTCCCCAGCATCACAGGGTTCCAGGTCTCGGCTCTGCTCCTGCCAGCGGTGGCGGAGCCTTGACAGGGGCTGGTCCTCCGTGCTTTCCAGCTCAGGGAAGCCCAGCTGGTTAAGGATCTCATAGATGCCAGCTTTGGTTGCCACCTGGAGAGGGCAAAGATGGGGCAGAACTTCAGAGGAGGGGCCATCATCCAGACTACATTCCTCATATCCACCCCACCCCTTCCTGAGCTCTGAGACACATGGCTGAGTCTGAGAGCTGCCCTCAGCCAGCTCGGCAGCGACCACAAGTTTGTGTGTCCATCTCTAACCACCTTGTTAAGAGGTCTCTGACAGTCTCTCCTGGGACTCCCATGGACATGCCTGGGAGACCTCCGCAGCACTGGCCCAGCCACTCCAGCAAAGCACATCTGGGCATCTGGGCAGGGAGGCTGCAGAAGCCGTGTGGATGCCAGAGCAGATAGCAAGACTTCTCCTTGCCTGGGGGTTCAGCCCAGGAAGCTTGGCTCTCTGTACTGAACACTCAACACAGAGTTGGTGGCCCAGTAGCCTCGCCCTTGGCCCCAGGCTTCAACCATCCCTGACACCTTCTTGGGGCAACTCCACCTGGAGTAAAGAGATGGTGCTGTCCCTCTTGCTGTCCCCAGGCACTCTTGTCCCAGCCTCTATCTGTCCAGGAGAGGGGCCGAAGTTGCCTGAGTTTGTCACATTCCTGTCTAAACGGTAGCTTTCCCTGAAAATCCTTGCACACCCAGCCCCAGAAGCAGCTGGGGACAGAAGAAGGTGTTCCAGGCCTTGGTTTCCCTGTTTAAGCAGAACTCAAGAGAAAGTGTCCTTGTCCCCAAGGTAGGATGTAGCTGCTGGTGTATCACTTACCTGGCAAGCCTAAAGCCCTTGGGTTTGGGCCCTAGCAATCTGTAAACTAACTTGGCGTGGTGGTAAACCCCTATAATCCCAGGGAGGTGGAAACAGGAAGACCAGAGGGTCAAGGTCATCCTTAGCTTCATGGTGAGCTTGGGGCCAGCCTGGGCTATATGAGACCCTCCCACCTACATTCCACTCCAGGACTCAAAAACAAAAAAAAAAGCCAAGCTTGGGCCTGCTCGTCAAGGTGGTCTCAACATGGTCCTCATTATCTCTGGACTCAACATTCACCGTCAAGTACAGAGATCCATTTCATATGCTTCCCCACATTGACACCCGCGACCAAGCCCGGAAAGGCACACCCGCTGCAGCCTGCATTCCACACCCCTGGCTGCTCCCTGTGGTTCTCAACTCTGTCCAGTCCTGAGCCCCTGCGCCCGTCCTACACCCACTCTACGGAGTTCCTCATTCCTGATCTCCGCCCACTCGCATCCTGGTAGCTAACCATGGACTTGAATTCAGACTAGAATGGCTCATGGATGGTGAGGTCAACAGGGCCAGCTTCCTGGCTGAGGGATAATTACAGGCTTCTTTCCTTCTCTCTCTTTGACCAGCAGGTGCCAAGTGAGCCTGGAAGTCCAAGTACAGAGAGATCGCTGGGGCCTCAGGAAGAGCGGAACCAACAACCAGTTCCCATGACATTCATGAAGACGTCCTGAACCTCTGTAAGACCTCTCTTACCTAAAGCACACCTGGATCTCGCCAGGTCTGGCAGAGGCCCTACACATATGTCACGAGTCCCCCGCCACCTTCCCAAATGACACCAACACTATTGCCACTATTCTAGTACTGAGGTCAGCCGACTTACAAGACTGGCCACCCGCCCAAGGCCATGGGTGGGAGGAGACAGGATCAGAACAAACATGGGAGTTGAACAGAATAATGGACTAGTGCGCCAGGCGCCAGGCAATGCTGGTCATGAGACACATCGAGTATAGGGTCCCAGCTGGCAGGCTGCCCTTCTCACCCCATCTCTCCCTCTTCTAGCCGTTCACTGACTCACGTACCAGCTGTCTGCCTGGTGAGACACTAGGCACAGGACACAAGGGATGAATGGGACCAGGGGGAAAGATACAGCCCACCGTACCCATCAAGCCCAAGCAGGCCTGTTGGTCTCACCTCACGCATCCAGGTGCTGAAGGGCCTCTGCCAGGAGCCAGCCTTCTCCAGGCGGAGGTAGGCATTAAAGAGTATCAGGTAGATGTAGCGCTCCAGGTACTGTAAGCTTCGCAGCTGCAACCTCCGAGCCTCCTGGGCCTCTTTGGTGGCCTTTGCCTGGAGGACAAGGAGGATGGTGTCAGCAAGGAGACTTGTTTAACACACTCACACAGTCACTCACTGCCTGAGCATCCAGCAAGGTGACTTCAGTAGCAGGGCCTGGGGTGCTGCCTGGCTTGGCCGCAGAGGAGACCCATGGGGAACCAGTTCCTGTGTGGGTCTCAACCCATTTCCTATGAGAAGAAAGGCCTCTACTTCCTCCCGAAGTCAGGCAGTGTGCTGAAAAGCTAGGGACCATCTGAGGTATAGAGGGTGAGATGCCCAGACTTGGGGTCCCCAGTCTCCCTGGCCTGACTCTTCTCTCCCAGCTCCGAGCATCCCTGTGGAGACATGTGGAGTTCTGATCATGGCCTGTCGGGACCAATGGCACAGAGCTCTGACTGGGCAGCCTCTAGCCTTTAGTGAGCTCCCACAAGACTCCCCTGGAAATGGTACCAGGCCACATGCTGAGAGAAAAGATGATGGCAAAGCTGATGGACGGGAAGTTCCCTAGGGAAGATGGGAATCTGGATGGGCAGTGAAGACTTCATGGGGATGACAGTGAGAATGTGCACCTGTGGGGACATCGACAAGGTAAGGGACAGTGACAAGTATGTGTGGGGGCTATGGCCTGCTAGCCTGGGGGGAAAGAGAATGCCACCAGTATCATGGAGGATATTAATCCTACCTGTGGAGTTCACAGCCTCACTGCTCTTAAGAACCACATGGAAACCTTAAAACGCGCCTTGCTCACCCAGATCAGCCAGTGAGGGTCTCAGAGGTGTGGGGTGTGGGCACTAGGGTTACTAAGGGCCAAGGCTGGGCACTGTGGGATTCAGCATTGCAAGTCACTGAAGGTTCAGTGGTACCTATCAGAGGAAGACCCTGTGGGAGACCCATGCATAAGAGAAAGGGGACATTAATAAAGGAAATGCTTGCCGGGGGCGTTGATGGCGCATGCCTTTAATCCCACACTGGGGAGGCACAGTCAGGCGGATCTCTGTGAGTTCAAGGCCAGCATGGTCTACAGATTGAGTTCCAGGACAGGCTCCAAAACAATACAGAGAAACCCTGTCTCGAGAAAGAAAGAAAGAAAGAAAGAAAGAAAGAAAGAAAGAAAGAAAGAAAGAGGAAGAAGGAAGGAAGGAAGGAAGGAAGGAAGGAAGGAAGGAAGGAAGGAAGGAAGGGAGGGGAAAAAAAGGAAATGTTTAAAGGTTCCCCTCGGCAGGGAAGCACGCCAGGGACACTCATAGGATCTGGGACAGGCAGTGCAGCCAGCCTCCCCCTGTAGGGTAGTCTGCCTCCATATCCCAGTCTCCTCCACTACCCACCATGGATGTGCTGCCCACACAGCTGTGGAAAGGAGTCCCAGAGGGAGAAGGCCACCCAGCCTGTGGTAGCCCAGCCTCACACCCTCGGGCCTCTACCCAGGTTCACTGTAGCTCTCTGATTCAGGAAAAAAGTGTGGCATGGGATTCCTTCAAGTGACAGCACTATCTGTGGGAGGGCACAGTGAGCCCCAAGGGGCCAGGGAGGGATGCTCTCCCAACAGCTGGGCCACAGATGGAAACCCTTCCGTGAACACACACAGTGCTGGCCCACATAGACTGGGAAAACTCCGGGGTCACCCCACACCAGACATGACATGGCCAAGTGCCCTAAAACTCACAACCGGGCAGGGCCTGCCCAGCACAAAATGAGCTTTGAGGGCATGAGGGGAGGCAACTGGCAAAGCTGGGGGCCCGGGGGAGGGAAGCAGGGGAGAAGGCGGTACCAGGAAGGGCTTGAGGACAGGGACAGTGCCTGGATCCCTGAGAGACAGACAGTGAGGCTCACAAGATGGCTACAGATTTGCCGTTAGCCTGGGCATACACATCTCAGGGAACTAGTGAAAAGTGTGTGTGACCCATAAGTACTGACTAAACAGCTCTGAAGCCACAAAGGTGAGTCCCACCTGCCCGGCCCCCTGGGAGACTCCAATGGCTACAAAGCAGCCACCTGGCTGTGTCAGGAAAGGAGGGGAAGGGCAGTGAGAAGAAAGTGACCTGCTAGGCGGCGAGGAAGAAGCAGCAGCAGGCACCAGCAAGGTGGGCTGGGGTCAGGAAGGAGGCATGTCCTCAGCATAGTAAAGGGGGCAGCTTGGACAGTTGCCTTAGCAACAGGAAAGCGAGGCTGGTTAGTTTTGATTGTTGTGGATCAGCTGGAAAAAGGGCCTCAGTAGGGACTTGTCTAGATTAGGTTGGCCTGTGGGCATGCCCCCTTTTTTTAAAGATTTATTTATTATGTGAATAGTGTTCTGCCTGCAGGCCTGCCTGAGGCCAGAAGAGGGCATGAGGTCTCGTTACAGATGGTTGGGAGCCACCACATGGTTGCTGGGAATTGAACTCGAGGTGGGGAACCCTCTCTGAATGCTGGTGGCACTGGTAATGAAGGGAGTGAGAACAGGCCGAGCACTGGCATGGATCATTCAATGCGCTCTGGCCTTGACTGTGGGTGTGATGGTGCGGCTGCCTCAGACTCCTACAGCCCTGACTCCACACAAACTGAGAGCCAATCAGAGCCTTTCTCCCTTAAGTCCCTTTGTCAGGGGCCTCGTCACAGAAGCAAGATGAGAGGCCAAGACAAGACGAAGGGTCCTATGGGCCAAGGAGCAGAAATGCCTGTAGAACACACAGCAGGGAAAGTAGGCTGCACACCATTTTAAATATTAACATCATGTGCTCCCAAAATCAATTTTGCTTATAGGCAGTGGGTATTAGGGGGAAAGTATAGTTTACTTAAATATAAAGCACATGGCCACCACAGTGACACCCTGATTGTCTCAGGATTGTGAGCCGGTCCGCATTACACAGATCAGACAGCTTCCATCCCTCAGTCACCTGTCCCCTCCCAGTGCTCCTTGGAAAAGCCATTTTAAATTGCTTCCAATCAAGGCTCAGGAAAAATGCCTGCTCTCACCTGGCCACAGCCACCCCACACCAGCACTGTCCCAGACGCCAGCAAGGATGAGGTCTGAGGTGCATCCGGAGAAGAGAAGGAGCCTTTCTCCTGACCACCGAGGGTAGAATTATCTCTAAATGCAGACCCTGTGTGAAAATGTTGTCTAACACCCCCAGAGGTTCCCATGGACACATCCTGCCTCTGGCCACAGGGTTGTGATTTGAGACAATGGCCCGTCTGCCTGTTTCCTAAAAAGCACTCCATGCTGGCACAGTTCTGGAAGGGGGCACCCAACCACCTCCAGTGCATAAAAATAGCCAAGCTGTTTTTAAATGGTCGAGCAGACTAGGCTGTCATTGACTGCCATGAAGCTAGGCAAAGGCTTTTTGGACCCTTGGGACTGAACCCTAAAATAAAAGGGCCCAGGAGAGATGTCAGGGCTGCGGGTGCCACAGGCCTGTCTAGCATGGATGCAGGTCTAGCTCTGTCTGGGAGCTCTCTGCTGGGCCACCAAGAATAAACATGAGGCTGACCTCTGTGCCTTCACCCATTTATTCCTTCTGCCCTCCCCTAACCAACTGCTCCCAGTCACTCCATCTCAATGACAGTCTCTGCCTGAGCTACATCCATGCCCCAGGGCCCTTTCCATCATTGGAGAAAAAATGGCTTGCCCCAGTAGACTAAGAGCCATAAGGGATGCAGACAGGTTTTCCTATTTGTGCAAGTGTTTCTCTACCTGCCACCGACTGCCCACTCACTAATAGATCCAGCAGAACCTGCTGTGTCTGGCAGGGTCCCGGGAGTTGGGAGTGGAAGTGGGCCTGTGCAATGAACCAAGCACTCCCCAGAGAGTGAGAGTTACAAGCACAGGGGCGGGTCTCAGTGAGATGACACCAGGGCCAGGGATGCTGGACTTGACCCTGGGACTCCTCTAAGTCCAGTGGTACACACAGACCATGCAGGCACAGTTTAAGAGCCTGTCCTGGAACTTGCACTGTAGACCAGGCTGGCCTTGAACTCACAGAAATCCTCCTGCCTCTGCCTCCAGAGTGCTGGGATTAAAGGCGTGCACCTCCAACGCCTGGCATCACCAAGGAGGGAAAGGAAGATAGGACAAAGTAGAATGTAAAGTTCTGGCCCTGTTAGTCAGTTGTGGATTTCTGAATCTGCTTCCATATGTTTCTTCATAAGACAGAATTAGACTCCCTTAATACAGGTGACAATGGTGTGACTGGGACAATATATAAGGCCACTAGTAGGGGGACCAAGATCTAACTCTGATGCATAAACTGACTTAGTGGAGCCCATTCTGTATGGAGAGATAACCCTGCTCAGCCTAGATACAGGGGTGTGGGGAGGGGGGTGTGGAGAGGTGCCTTGGTCCTGCCTCAATGAGATGATGGGACAGACTCAGTAGACTTCCTAAGGGAGGCCTTACCCTCTTCGAGGAGCAGATGGGGTGGGGGAGAAGAGAGAGGAGGGAGGGGGAACTGGGATTGGAATGTAAAAATCAATTAATTAAAAAATTTTTCTTACATTCTGGCCCTGTTTCCAGCCAGGTACAAATCTTCCTCGGGCCTCAGTTTCTTCCTCAGTCAAATGTGTCTAATAAAACCTGCTTTGACTTCCTTACCTCTTTGAAGATGGAATGGACAAGCTCTAAGTTCTCAAGAAGGCACGGTAGACTGTCTCAAATACTGAACACTAAGAATGACTGCTCAGGCCTTTATCTCAGAACTCAGGAGGCAGAGGCAGGTGGATCTCTGTGAGTTCAAAGCCAGCCTGGTTTACAGAGTGAGTTCCAGGACAGCCAGGGCTACACAGAGAAGCCCTGTCTCAAAAAACCAAAAATAAAAAAGAAAGAATGAAAAAGAAAAGAATACTGTTGTCAGTTAAGGCCAGGGAAAATGCCTGCTGGTATTAATGCTTCTAGCAGAGTTTCCTCTAGAACCGGACCTTGGTTTCTGTCAGAAATAGTTTTCCTTCTCCAAGTCCAAAAGGAAACAATTGATTCACAAGTGGGTCAACCTGTGGGTTGGTGGCCATGTTGGAATACCTCAGGAGGGCCTGGACTTCTCATACTGGCCCCAGATGCCTCAGCTCTACCCTACCTCATGAAGTGGCTCACCTCCAGAGACTCTCTTTCCTTTTCTTATCCCATGTGAGGCAGTTTTTTTACAATGTTTATTCGTGTGTGTGTGAGAGTGTGTACAGAAGTCAGAGGACAACTGGAGAGAGTCTGTCACTTCCTTCCTCGATGCAGGGATAGGGGCCTCACTCTCAGGCCATCAGATGAGGTGACTCTCTCACACACACAGACTCAAACACACACTCACTCACACACACACACTCACACACACACTCACACAGACTCACACACACTCACACACACACACTCACACACACACAGACTCACACACACAGATTCTCACACACACACTCACACAGAGAGACACACACTCACACACACTCAGACTCACACACACTCACTCACACACACAGACTCTCACACACACTCACACAGAGACACACACTCACACACACTCAGACTCACACACACTCACTCACACACAGACTCTCACACACACACTCACACACACAGACACACACTCACTCACAGACACACACTCACTCACACACACTCAGACTCACACACACTCACTCACACACACAGACTCTCACACACACACTAACACACACATTCACACACTCACTCACACACACTCACTCACACACACTCAGACTCACACACACTCACTCACACACACAGACTCTCACACACACACTCACACACACAGATACACACTCACTCACAGACACACACTCACTCACACACACTCAGACTCACACACACTCACTCACACACACACTCACACACAGACACACACTCACTCACAGACACACACTCACTCACACACACTCAGACTCACACACACTCACTCACACACACAGACTCTCACACACACACTAACACACACACACTCACTCACACACTCAGACTCACACACACACACTCACACACACTCACACACACACATAAACACAGACACACACACAGACTCACACACTCACAACACACACATATTCACACACACAGACACACACACACACTCACACACACACATGGTACCAAGGCCTAGATACAGACAGCCTCACAGTCTACGGCATTGCTGTGAGTTGCGCCTCCAAGGCCAGGCAAATGAAACAAAGAAAGGCAAGGCTGTCCCAGAAGGCCTTGGGTGATTCCACTTGGCATATACCATACACCATCAGTCACAATGGCATGAAGGACTCTCAGCCATCACCAAGAACTGCCCAGGGGCACAGACAGGCAGATATGTGCCTCTTTTCACCTTGCTAGACCACAGGATGACACAGCCTTCTCCTTGATCTGACTTTGTGTCAGCAAAGGACAGGTAAGGAGTAAGCATGTGGGTTGGAGAGATGGTTCAGGATAAGACCAGTGCCTGCTCTTCCAGAGGTCCTGAGTTCAATTCCCAGCAACTACATGATAGCTCACAACCAATGAGAGAGATCTGGTGCCTTCTTCTGGTGTGCAGACATACATGCAGGCAGAACATTGTATACATAAATAAATCTTTAAAAAAAAAATAGTGAGCATGTGCCAGGCAAGCCTAACCTCAGACACACACAGACACAATCCCAATGAGTACTCAAAGCCTAATAATCCCACCTGTGAGGAAAGGTGAGCATGAGTGTACAAAGACCAGTATGAGGGAGCCAGAGAGATGGCTCAGAAGTTAAGAGCACTGACTGTTCTTCCAGAGGACCCTGGTTCAATTCCCAGCACCCACACGGCAGCTCACAATTGTCTGTAACTACAGTTCCAGAGGATCTGACACCCTCACACAGACATACACGCAGGCAAAAACACCAATGCACATGAAATAAAAATAAATTACTAAAAAAAGATCAGAGTAGGGGGTTGGTGGTGCACGCCTTTAGTCCCAGCACTTGGGAGGCAGAGGCAAGCAGATCTTCTGTGAGTTTGAGGCCAGTCTGGTCTACAGAGTGAGTTCCAGGGCACGTTCCAAAGCTACACAGAGAAACCCTGTCTCAAAGAACAAACAAAACAAAACAAGACCAGAATGAAAAAGCTGAAACTGAAGTCTCCATGTCTTGGTAAACAACGGGAGCCCCTCTGCATCCCCAGACTGTTTTGGGGATGTCATAGTATATCATGCCACCTCTAACACAGACTTCCTTACTGTTCACGTTCATATCACACATGGTGCTCCTTCCTGCTCCACAGGAGAGTAGAGACCTCCCATTTCCCTGGGGCCCTGGGGTCACTTCACTGCCAAAAGCAGCACCAATGCCAAATACCAGCCACGGCTTCTGATTAACATTTAAGTCAACCACTGGCACAGGCAGGGGGCCAGGAAAGATGAGTTCTGGAGGGTAAGGGGCAGAAGCCAAGTTGCCACATGCTGTTGGGAGCGTCATAATCTCAAGGCTGTGTTCTGCTGGGAGAACTTGAGATGGAGAAAAAATGCTGAGGGACAACTTGAACTGGATAGAATGTTGACATTCCCAGGCAGTGAGGCTGACGGAGGGGGCACATCCCAGATGATGGCTGGGCCCATTTCCATCCAGAGCTGAGTAGCATCCCCACAGCCACCACACATGCCCACTGGTCTGCTCTGTGCCAAGCTTGTCAGGCTCCAGCAGAGAGCAGCTGAGGATCTCCAGTTTGAAACCGGAGAGCAGGGGCTTAACTGAACCCCCAAATACTGAAGGTAAGACCCAACAGTTTCTAGGACTCAGTCCATGGGGTGAGGTGGGGCTACAGCCCGAGCGATCCTCCCCCACAGGTACCTAGAGACCCTGGGCTTGAATGCTACATAGACTAGAGAGGGGTATGAAATTGGAGAGGAGACCTTTGCCTCCTATCCCTGCTCTGCCAGCAACCCACACAGGACCTTGTGGGTTCATCTGTGGGTTCATGTTGCTTCATCTGTGAACACACACAGATCTGAGGGCCTTTTGAAGCCGGGAGGAATATTACAGGACACCGGCCAAAGATGCACCCTCAGGTCCCTCCCTTCTGCTGAGCACTTGCTAGGATCTAGCCAGCCCTATGTGTAGAAAGCCCCCAAGGACTTCCAAACACTGCCCCTTAAGAGGAGCATGGCTCCAGCCTGGCAGGCGGGGACATAGCAACGGGAGGCTGAAAATGCTCTCCCTCAGTGGAATTCAGAGCTTCCAACATCCACATCCTTGTCCTCTGCCTGTCAGTCCAGACGCTCTATCCTGGCTCCTTCTCCTCCTCCATGGAACTGGAGCTATGTGTGTCCACTGAGCAGAGCCAACCCCACTGTCTACCCTGATCACCGGTGCTTTCACGGTGCAGAGAAAATGGGACTTTTTACACACAGCTCAGAACCACACAAAAACCCTCCTCCCTCCCACATGTGTAGAACTGGCCGGAGCCTCTCTAGAGCCTGTGTACATCTGGCCTTCTGCGCTAAGCATCTGGAATGGCTCAGGGGACAGCTCAGCCCACCATGATCTCAGACAGAACCTTTCCAGGATGAGACACAGAGGACTCGGAGGAAGGAGTGCCCTTCTTGCTAATGGAGCCAACATCCAAGTCTCCAAAAGCTGCCATCCCCAAACCTTAGGGCCATGAGAAATCAGGAATGCAGATCTTCCCAGTGCTGACCTCCATGTAAGGCTGACACATTCTACTTCCTCGTCTATTATGAAATGCCATCAGTTTGGATGCAGTTGAAGTTTAAAATTTCTGCTTCTTCCTTTCTTTAAAGATTTATTTTTACGTGTGTGTGCGCTCGCGCGTGTGTGTGTGTGTGTGTGTGTGTGTGTGTGTGTGTGTGTGTGTAAAGCTATGCTATTGTGTGGGTATCACAGAGAACACAAGGGAACATCAGACCCCCTGGCTCTCCTTACACCTTTTGAGGTGACAAAGGTCTCTGTGGATGGTTGTCATAGGAGAACAGAGTCAAAACCAGACTGTGTTTGGTTCCCCCATGCACGCAAAGTCATAAACACACACACACCATACACACACAGTCACACACACACACACACACTCTCACACACACTCACACACACACTCACACACTCACACACACTCTCACACACACACACACTCACACACACACTCTCACACACACTCACACACACTCTCACACACACACTCACACACACACACCATACACACACACCATACACACACACTCACACACACACTCACACACACACACTCACACACACAGTCACACACACACAGTCACACACACACTCACACACACAGTCACACACACACCCTACACACACACTCACACACACACACCATACACACACACTCACACACACACACACACACACACACACACACACACACACACACACACACCCCGTCAAGAGCATGCCAGGGCATGTACGTGCGGCTTTGTTGGGAGTACCTGCCCAGCATGCACCAAGCTCTATGCTCTAACTCCAGCACTGCATAAAGCAGCTGTAACTGCACCTATGGCCCCAGTACTAGGGGAGCAGAGACAGGAGGGTCAGAACTTCAAGGTCATTCTCAGACACTTGGGATTCGAAGCCAGCCCAGGATACACAAAACTGTCTCAAAATGAAAGGAAGAGCCAGGTGTTCATGGCTTTAATCCCAGCACTCAGGAGTAAATCTCTGAGTTCAAGGCCAAGCTGGTCTACATAGTAAGTTCCAAGCCAGCCAGAGCTTCATAATGTCAAAAAGGAAGAAAGAAAGATCTATACACTGATGGGAGATGTCATTCTGTAAATATGTTTCTCTTATTGGTTAATGAATAAAGCACTGTTAGCCAATAGGAAAGCAGATAGGCGGGACTAGGAGACAAGGAGGATTCAAGGAAGTAGTAGGGAGGCATCAAGATGTAGAGACTGGAGAGAACAGAGGCCTGGGCCCTCTCTCCAGTAAGATAAGACCGCATGGAAATACTTAGATTTATAGAAATGATTTAATATTTAAGACAGAGCTAGCCTATAAGAAACTAGTAACTGGCCAACATCTTTATATCTAATATAGTGTCCCTGTGTGTTATTTGGGGCTAGCGCGGCTCTGGGACCAGACAGACAGGAAAAACTACTCATAACAATACACAAAAAAGAACATCATTCCATTATTACGAGATGTGTAAAAATAGACAAGTAAATCCAGAAAGACACAACAGGAAACACGAAGCTGTTGGTGGCTGGGGACCAACTGCCAAGGCTTGAGGATTCTTTCTATGGCCCTGAGCATGCTCTAGATTCCCTGTTGCAATGGCTACCTTGGACCAGACTGCTTTAAAGGCTTGCACTGGGCTGTATGCAAACTGCATCTCCATAAGCTTGGTCACAACAAGCAGGGCCCTGGCATGGCCCAGGCCCCATGTCACTCCAGTTACAAGCCATGAGTACTGTCATCTCAGAGCTGTGAACGTCCAGAAACTCCGGGACAGCCCCGGAAACCTGCACTTTGGCAAGCCTGCAGGGGAAGCTGAGGTACTGAGGTAGGGGACACCCCCGCTCCCCCACCCCCGCTCATAAGTGGCTGTCAGCCTTGGCTACACCCTGAACTCACCCCGGCAAACTTTCAAAGCTACAGTCACACACTGGCCACAAAGCAAACCAGGGACTCGAGGAGAGAGCTCAGACACCAGATGCTAAAAGTCCCCAGAGTGCCTCCTGCACAGGCACGGTAAAAGCCCCGCTGAGAGTCACAGCACGCACGCGCGCACGCACACATACGCGCGCGCGCGCACACACACCCTTCAGTAATGCCCTGGGTTCAACCTGAGGTGATGGAGGGGGGATTTACTTAACTCACTGGCACCACCTGGTGGCCACACTTGTGAATAACTGCATCTAGCCACCCTGCCTCTGCAGGGACCCTGGGATGGGGCTCCTGGATTCCATCTCATGCAGAAACTTGGCCTTGGAAATAAATATGAGAGGCATCTTGGTGGGGAGGTGGGGAGGGACCCCACTTGTTCAGCTTCCTCTATTAAACACTCCACTGTGAAGGTGGCCAAGCTACTGCCCCTAAAATACAGCTCTGCTCCCCACCTTCTTCCCATCTGCCTTATTCTCCATGAGAAAACCCAGCTACTCATCTAACCTCACTGCTGGTGACAACACTGTGCTACCAAATGGCCTTCAGTGTCTCCAAACCCACTAGGAACTCTTAGGCCTCCTGGCCTTTGCCCATGTGGCCCTGGAGACCTACACTGACTCCTCTTGAGGCCAAGTCCTCGTTTCTCCTTGCAGCCCAGGTCCCCTATGCTACCTGCTCTCTGTGTCCTCACACTGGACATACAGGTAGAGTTCGAAGGAAGTGAGGGCCTGTGAGCTTTGGAGTTGGGATAGAGAGAAGGGGGCTCCAATAGGGCCTGGCCCACACCCTCTGAAGAAAGTCTGAGCACCCCCTTCCCACTGCCAGAACCAAGGGGCCTCAGCTCTCACGCTCTAGAGGAAGGCTCTGAATAATGGCAGTGTGTGTGTGCAGTAGCTTTCTGCCAACCTGACATAAGCTAGTGGCATTTAAGACGGAACCTCAAGTGAGAAAATGCCCCCACCAGATCAGCCTGTGGACAAGCCTTCAGTGCATTTTCTTGATTCATGATTGATGTGGGAGGGCCCAGCTTCCTGTGTATGGTGCCACCCCTGAGCAGGTGGTCCTGAGTTGTATAAGCAAGCGGGCTGAGTAAGACAGGAAACATCATTCTTCCATGGTGTCCGCATCAGTTCCTGCCTCCATGCCCTGCGCTGGCTTCCCTGGGTGACGGGCTACAAGCTGTAAGACAAGCCCTGTCCTCTCCAAGTTGCTTTCAGTCACCCTGTTTCATCACAACACTAGAAGCCCTAAGGCAGTGTGAGACACGAGGGTAGCTAACTCATAGGAACCTGGAGATGGGCCTAATCACACATAAACTGTGTCTCCCAAGTGTGCCAAGTCCATATCGGAAGCTGGTGATCCACCGTCTCCTACCCATGAGTGACAGACAGCTTCTCAGTGTGAACTTTCCCCCAGGCTTACCTCCACATGCCTAGCCTGCCTCCACACAGGGGCCAACTCTCTGATCCCGGCAGGGTCTAACCCATGGCCCCAAGTCAAAGCTGTCCTGACTCACTCTGGTCATGCTTCCCCAGCTTGGGGCTGAACAAATGGCCTGACATAGCCTCCTCTTACAAGACACAGGCAGAAGCTGCCCTGAAAACCACCCCACCATGGCATATACTGCCACCTCTCGGAACCATGCAGCACTGTCCCTACCCACCTGCTGCCAGGCTGAGAAGTAGGGGTCTCAGTCCCTGTGACCAACCCAGAGTCCTGAAGCTATGACAGGCAGAGAAGGGGGGCCAGGGCAGATTTGAGGGCATATTCATACATTTATCTGAACTATTCTGACGTCCTTATCATAATTTAGTGAGGGGGGTAATATGGCTCAGTGGGTAGAGGCAACGGCCTCCAAGGCTAACCACCTGAAACCATTCCCCAGGCTCTACATGGTGCAAGGAGGGAACCAGCTCCTGCAAGTTGCCCCGCACCCCACGGTGCTCAGCTGCATCCCTGCAGACTGTCAGTCACACCGTTGCCCTCGCCCTCGGGAACACATACTAGCTGGTGCTGCACCCCACAGGGGCCTCTTGGCCCCTCCCACAGCAAGTTATCCCAGGTCAGGTGGGAGTGGCTTGGGGCTGCAGACATTTCTGTTTCCAGGTCCACATTCCTTTCTAAGAGGTGGGAAAGTGATCAAAAAGGAATTTAAAAAAAAAAGAAGGGCCCACTAGCCCTGCTGCCACTTCAAACCTGCACCACGGATCTCCCACACCCCCACTCCCCCCCAGGCGAGCTACAGCCCCTCCTGCAGAGCTGCAGCGGCTCAGGGCTCACCTGCCGGTAGGTGCAGATAATGATCTCCCGAAGGTGGTAGTGCATAGGAGTCATGGTCTCGCTGACAGTGTCCAGTGCCGTGTCCACCTCCTTCTTCACATGGTGGCCATCGGGTAGCAACTGTACCACCTTCATCACCACCTGGGTCCAGAGGAAGGGTGAGTGGATGGAAAACCAAGGGGGATCCTCAGCCCGGAGCCCTCCTTCCTGCTTCCCAGGCTCGGGGCAGTAAGGGGATGTGGGATTGCTCGGGCCATAGTTCCATATTCTTTTCATTCATAGGCAAGATTCTGTGAGTTGTTCGGAGGATCTGTACATGTACATTTCAATGCATATATTACTTGCTGTGTGTGTGTGTGTTAAATGTGTATGTGTGTAAATGTATGTGGTATATGAGTGAATGTGTGTGCAGATGCATGGACCTGTGCACACCTGGAGGCCACTGGAGGACGTTGAGTGTTCTGCTGGCCTCCAGCAAGCCCCACGATCCTCTCCTCTCCTCTCTGCTCTGCACAATGCTGGGATTATACGTGCACATAGGTCTTACTATTGGAACTCAGGTCCCCATGCTTGAACAATGAGCCCTGCACCCACCATTCTTAATGTGCGTATCAAAAATTCTAAGAAGCTGAGTGTGTTCATCTTTTTTTTTTTTTTTTTTTTTTTTTTGGTAATTTCATTGACTTTCTATCCTTACGAGAACTTCAAGGGCCTAGGGAAACAATTCAGTTGGGTAGGTACTTGCTGTTCAAGGTTAAAGACTGTCAGTCTCTGGAAGCAGAGGCAGGGATATCTGTGTGAGTTCGAGGCCACACAGGTCTACAGAGCGAGTTCCAGGACAGGCTCCAAAGCAATACAAAGAAACCCTGTCTCGGGAAAATAGAGGAAAAAAAAAAAAAAAAGAAGACCAGCAGTCTATTCCAAGCACCTACTTAAAAGGCCAGAGTGGTGCATGTCTGTACCTATAGCAATGGCAGAGGGCAGGGAGCAAAGACAGGTAGATCCCTAAGGCTTGTCAGTCAGCCAGTTTAGCTGAACTGGAGAGTCCCAGGCCAGGGAGACCCTGTCTCAAATAATAATAATAACAACAACAATTACTATAAGTAGCCAGCTCCTGTGGGATCACATCCAAAGATGACAAAAAAAAATTCTTTTAAAGAGGATATGAGGGTAAAGAGAGGGCTCAGCTGTTAAGAGCATGGACTGTTCTTGCAGAGCACCTGAGTTTAGTGCATCAGATACCTCACAACAGCCTGTAACTCCAGTTCCAGAGAATCCAGCGCCCTCTTCTGGCCTCTACAAGCACCTGCACTCATGTTGACATATCCTCACAGAGACACACAGGTACACATAATTAAAAATGAAATCTTTTACTGGGTATAGTAGTGGACAACTTTAGTTCCTGCACTCTGAAGGCAGAAGCAGGCAGATCTCTGAATTCAAGACCAGCCTGGTCTACAGAATGAATTCCAGGACAGCCAGAACTACATAGTGAGACCCTGTCAAAAAAAGAAATCTTTTTAAAAAGTGGGCATTGCTGGGCGTTGGTGGCGCATGCCTTTAATCCCAGCACTAAGGAGGCAGAGGCAGGCAGATCTCTGTGAGTTTGAAGCCAGCCTGGTCTACAAGAGCTAGTTAGTTCCAGGAAAGGCTCCAAAACCTCAGAGAAACCCTGTCTTGAAAAAAAAAAAAAAATGGGTATCAAGTACTAAACCTCTGAACTTTCATGTCACCTCTGCCTGCCCTGTCAGTCAGTTGGTGAAACAGACATGAATTCTCAGTCTTTCACAGCACATTAACAGCAGAACTGGGAAAGCCAGACCCCTATAACATAAAGTACATACAGTGCTAACAAGGAGAGCCGGGGAGATGATGGAGAGCCAGGGAGATGGTGGGAGAGCAGGGGAGATGATGGGAGAGCCGGGGGGGATGATGGAGAGCCAGGGAGATGATGGAGAGTGGGGGGGTGGGGGGTGGGATGATGGAGAGCTGGGGAGATGGTGTGGGGGATGGTGGGAGAGTCGGGAAGATGATGGAGAGCCAGGGGGATGATGGGAGAGCCGGGGGGGGGGGAATGATGGAGAGCGGGGGAGATGATGGAGAGCCAGGGGGATGATGGACAGCCGGGGAGATGATGGGCAGCCGGGCAGATGGTGCCAGCAAACCACAGGAAGTACTAATGGTTTGAAATGCTCAGAGTGTATTAAAACCACAGGTGAGGCTGCTTACAAAGATTCATCTTATTCTGTACTTTTTAGTTGTTGGACAAGCATTTTACCTGCTGAGCCAGTAGGTGACTGCTCCCCCCCGCCCCCACTCCCCTGTAAAGAGACAGGGTTTTACATGTTCCAGGTAGTTCTCAGACTCACTGGACACGAGCCACCACTCCCACTCAGGACCTGTGATGCTAGGTTCAAACCCAGGACTCCATACATGCTTAACAAGCATCTAACTTATTTACTGCAGTGGTAGGGATCCAGTCCAAGGCCTTGAACATGCCAGGCAAACACCCCACCACTGAACTATACTTATTTATTTATTCAAAACAAGGTTTCACTGTGTAGCTCCAACTGGCCTGAAAATTGCTATGTAGACCAGACTGGGTTTGAGTTTGATTTCTGTTAGCATATTTTGTCACACTAAGGAAAAAAACAAAGAATCTGAGCATTTGCCATAAAAGAAAGACATTGTCTAAAGAGGAGCATGCCTAAAGGCCTAGAGGCACATGTGATTGGCAGCTTTGACCTCCCAGAGGGAGGGCAACAGGACTCCCAGCAGGACAAGTGGCCAGGAATTAATGGCAATGCCAGCCACTGGTCAGCTATAGGCCAAGTGTGCAAAGCGATGTCACATGTCTGATATGACCCATAACATGTGGCAGGTGCATGATTTATGATGACTGGACCTGAAATGTTAATGGCTGCCCATCCAGGGGCCCTGACCTGAAGTGAGGGGATGGATGGAGTAGGTTGCAGCCCTGCATGGGGCACCAACCACAGCTGAATCTCAAGAAACTGAGGTAGTTATCAGCTAGACTATGCAGAACCCAGCATCCTGGCCAGGTAGGGGAGAGACCAGACCGTGTCTACTATGGGCATTTGCAGAGGCTTAAGAGTCAAACTGTTCTGAGCCATAGTCTGTCCATCTGGGAAGCAGAAAGCCAGACCCATTCCCACTAAGCTGCCAGCAAGACCCAAGATTCCAGTCTGCATAGAACTCCCAGGGACCCTGGGGCATACCCACCTGAAACTCGCCCTTGGTGAATTTGGCATCAGGCACGCTCACAAGTTCCTCCTCGCCCACCTCAGGGCAGCCCTGAGGGATGACAGAGCAGATGGAGCATCTCCCTCTTCCCCATCCCCACACGCTGAAGTCCTGCTGGGGGTCTGCCAGGACTGAGGGGAGGGGTTCCAGGATGACATCAGGTATGACCTCTGCCCCTCCACACTAGCCATAGCCAGTGCCCACCCTTGCCTGGGATGATCTCTGACCTCACTCAGAAGGCCACACCTACCCCGATGTGCCAGCAGACCAGCACAGCCACCACCATGGCAGTTGTGGTTCGGCCCTGACCACTAAGGCAGCTGAAGACAAAGCCTGTGCCTGGGTCCTTGGTGAGAGCAGCCCGCATGACCTCAAACAGCCGGTCAAAGTCCTGAGGTGACAAGACCAGAGTCTGGATCCAGGGGTATCACTGGAAGCCCAGACTCAACTGGTGACCCACATCCAAATGGTCACCCCAGCTTTATGTCCTCATGTGCCCCGCCATACACAAAACCAGAGCTCACTGTGTTATTACACAAGCCCACATGTGTGTAGGAAGCTGCATTCTTGTGGATCTCCCCATCCCAGGCACCCCAGGTTGGGCACATGAGCAGATACAACACACTTCTGGGACTCAGTATGCCAGCCCTCCACCTGGCAGATCATGCACAGATGTTTTCTAGCCTGGTGCCCAGGCCACCAGGTCCTGCCTGAGCAACCACCAGGGGGCAGCACTCCACGGGCTGTGAGCCCACAGGGAGCCAGGTGAAAGCAAACAGCCCTGACACTATCACAGCGACATCCACAGGCCACACATGTCAGGCATACACAGCCCACAGATGTACCAGTATCTGAAAGACAAACCACACAGACAGCTACAAACATACATCTGTCAGCTACCACATGAACACCACTTAGTCACACAGTCTGATTCCACAGGGTTTTCTCCATGAGCACACCCATCCCCTCCCACGGATGCACCATCTACACACAGCCCACAAACACAAGACAGATGCCATGAGCCCAATGAGAACCTATACCCCACACCACCAGAGCACCATGCAACATATCCCTCCAGCAGACATATGAGACAGACAGGGGCGGGGGGGGAGACCACATATGGACCCCATCAGACAATCCCTGGCTGCATTATAGAGTTGAGCTGTTTTTCCCAGGCCTAGCAAGAGGCCTCGGTCCCCAGAGGCTGGTCCCCTCACCTCCTCTGGAGGGGCGCAGAAATCTGGCACAGGAATACGGTGGTAGGTAAGGCCAAGGCAGGCCCTCTGGTGCTGGCTGAAGACCTCCTGTGTGGTCAGACACTTCTGGAACCTGGGGGTGGTAGGGTTCTTCTTCATGTCAGAAGCGGGAGCACTCAGGTGGACCTTCAGCTGTGCCTCCAGGGCCTGGACAGGACCAGGACAGAGGGCAGAGGCCACTGAGACAGGCCTGAGAGACAGGAGCCTGCAGGAGCCGTGACTAGTACTGGCTTCCCAGCCCCAACCTCAGGTCAGAACCACCCCAGAGGTGGGAAAGCCACCGGATACAGGGACATGGGAACACAGGAAGAGGCCTAGAATGGCCTGAATCATTCCCTCCTGAGCCCCAGCTTCTCAATTCACACAGGAGGAGTGTAGGGTCCTCTGGCTCACTCCCTCACCCTCCTTCTGTCCCGAGTGCCTCACATGCAGACCATGCAAAAAGCCAGAGACCTTACCTCCAGCTGCTCAGGGGCCAGGGGTGGTCCGGGTGGCCATAGGCTGTATATGTGACCATCACACTCCAGTACAACCTCCTCCCTCAGGTTGATCCAGACCACCTGTCGTAGCTTCCTCTTGGTATCAGACAGGTAGGACAGGATGCTGCCTAGGGCCTGGGGGACAAGGGCTTGTCAGGGCCAGGGCTAGCCTTTCCCCTGTACCCATGTTTGGACCTGGGCCTGGGAGTGGCAGGCACCTTGGCACTGGGCTGGGCGGTACCATAGATAGGCCTGCGAGGCACACGCCGGAAGTTGGCTACATCCATCTCTCTGACGGTGCTGAGCTCGTCCAGGGAAACAAGATCATCTGCTTCCTGTGGAGAGGACACCACACCTGAAGCTCATACTCACCAACCATATCCAGCCTCAGTGGGCAAGTAGGGGATGGCAACAGTGCCCTACTGGGCACAGGGCACGCGTGGCTGGACACCTGCAGCCTTACTGGTGCCCTGGCAGGGATGTGATGACACACGCCCTCCAGGGAGCTCCAGCTGGGCATTGAGATTAAGGAGAAGGTGCTAGAACATGGTGCCTGAACATGGTACAGTTTATTCACGGAGAAGCCTATGAGGCCCGTGGCAAGACGGAATCTGTACCTCCTCAGCCCAGCCCAGCCCGCTCCACAGCACACAGCCACTCACCAGGGAGCCCTTGGCGATGAGGTCCCCTGGAGCCACGGGTCCCACCGAACTCAGCATCACGGGCAGACGGTACAGCTCAGGGTGGGTACACAGCCATCGACTGAAACTGAGGGCAAGGGCCAGGGGGTACTGCAGCCCGAGACCAAGAGAGACGGGGCATTGAGAGTGTGGGGACATCCCGAGCCCTCTTTGCCGTAGCCACAGAAAGGAAGCCCCAAAAGGTATCACTGTGGTCTAGGGGGAGAGCGAGTAGGAGAGGGAGGACCAGGGTGTTTCTGCCCAGACCAAGACAGGCCAGACCTGGGTTGGGAAGGGAAAGGGGACATGGGGGTGGGGCGGAATCAACAGTCACCTGGATCCCTGAGGAGCATCCCTCCCAACGCTCCTCAGGGCCCAACACACACGATGCCACTCTGTTCCCATCCCGGAGGGTCCCTGTTTTGGGGAGGGAGGACTGATGCTCCCTCAGCCCCACCTGCTCATGCAGATAGTAGTTAAATAGGATCAGGTACAGGTACAGCTCCAGGCTCCACAGCGCCCTCTGCTGGACGGCATGCTGGCTACCACTTCCCTAGGGACAGGAAGGGGAAAGGAGAAATGAGGTGTGAAACTTGGGGCTGCCCCCAGCTGTGTGTAGAAGAGTAGAAAATCCCTGAAGCCAGGCTGGAAGTCCTTCCGAGTGTCTATCCCATTCGTCATGGCGCATCTGCAGTACAGAAGTCTGTGGTGACCACACTGGGCAAGGGTGGCTCTGGTGCAGATGCTGCCTCTGCAGGCCAGTTCCCAGCCCTGGGACAGGGGACAAGAGGGCGGAGGAGCAACATGCCTACGAATCCCCACGTCATGTTCCATCTCCCCTGTGTAGAAGAAGCCGCCACAAACATCCTTTCCCTTTCTTGAGGGAGACCCTCCTTTAAGAACCAGGAACACAAGCCAAGCAGTGGTGACACACGCCTATAGTCTCAACATTCGGGATGTAGAGGCAGGAGGATCTCTGTGAGTTCAAGGCCACCTTGGTTTAAGGAGCAGAGTGAGTTCCAGGACAGCCAGAGCTACAGAGAGAAACCCTGTCTCAAAAAAAAAAGAATCAAGAACTGTCTCTGTGTCTCTCTGTGTGTCTGTCTGTCTCTCTGTCTCTCTCTCTTCCATGACTAGGGTCCTATTGCTATCCCTAATTCATAGAGAGAATAGGAGTTCTGAGTAACAGAGCAGCTTCCTGCAAGCCGTCCGGCTGACAGGACGTCTCCACTAACCCAGCTGCACCTCCTCCCAGCACTGGGGTGTCCGAGAAAGCCCATGAGCCCCACCCCTACCCCCACAGTTCTGCAGCCAGGTCAGTAACCTCCAGGGGCTACAAAGCCTTTTCTGTAGGAAGCTAGAGAGTGAGTATGCTAGCTGTTGGGGGCAAGCACAGTCTCGATCACACCCTCCATGCTGCCATGCAGCACGATGGCTCGGCCAGTGACACGTAAGTCAACCATGTGTGGCCCGGTGAAACAAAGATGGCCATGAGCCCTGGGCCCTGAGCCATGCTCTGATGGTCCCTGACCCCTGGTCCAGACTAGGGGGTAACGCTGGGCTATGACACCCCCACTGCAGCTGCAGAAAGGGGATTCAGATAACGTTAAGGCGAGATGAAGCCGCTCCAGACAAAAGCAATTACAGGATGGGGTCCTGAAGCTGCTCAAGTGGCAGGTGACTCATTAGGCCAATGGGGGTTGACCTGGCCATGAGTTTAAGAAACAGCCATTAAAAATCTCAATGACAAAATCCACGTATTCACATCAAAGCCAGAAGCATGGGCAGCTACACAGAGAATCACAAACAAATGAACAAACAAACAAACACACACACACACAGTTAAAAAGCTGCCTGGGCAGCTGCCAGTGTGAAGTTCCATCACTTTTCATTCTGATTTCTCAGCTTTCCCACAGCTCTCAAGGACGTTTTTTTTAAGTGTTAAAGAAAGAAAAGGTTGTAAGGGCTTAGATTCTTTCCGTACACTGAACACAAACACTGTCAGCCCCCTCTTCTCCCTGGAGCTGGGGACAGGAGCTATGAGCCAGCTCAGCACTCCTCCTAAAGCTATGGGATGAACACAGCCTACTCTTCCCAGGGAAGCCCCAGCTGTTCCCTTTGTAGGAAGAGCTCCTGAATGAATCCCCAAGAGACTCCCCAGAGGCCCCTGAATTAGAGGCTGGGTCCTACGGTGACACTGAGGGAAGGTGAGGGGTTCCTTAAGGGGCTCTTTAGGAGATGTGCTCTAAAAGGGGACTGAGAGTGTTGGCTGCCTCTTCTCATCTTTTTGTCCCCTGGCCATGATGTGACAAGTCCTGTCTCACCATAATGTGCCAGCCGGAAGAGCAGAGCTAATGAGCTATGGGTGAGCTCGCTTCTCTCCTCTCCTCTCCTCTCCTCTCCTCTCCTCTCCTCTCCTCTCCTCTCCTCTCCTCTCCTCTCCTCTCCTCTCTCTTTCTTTCTCCTCCCTCCCCCCCTTCTCCCTACCCCTTCTCTCTTTGCTGACCTGAAACACACCATGCAGCCCAGGCTGCCCTTGAACTCAGTACCCCACCCCTGCCTCAGCAGCAATGTGGGGATTACAAGCCTGCACCAGCCCAGGCTCGCCTTTCCTTTTTACAAGCTGACTGTCTCAGCCTCAGGTTCTTCATCACCCTAGTGTGAAGCTGACTAACCCCCGTGATGAAATGGGAATCTGTCTGCATCCAGAGGTCTCAGCAGGCCCCTCCATCATGCCGTTTATTCTGCAGCCAAGAGACCTGCTCAGAAAAAATAAACTTCCTCTTCCTCATCCTTCCCGCTGGCCCGGCTGCCCACCCCACCCCCTCCAGAAACTAACGGAGAAGCAGCATCCAGGAACAAGCAGGCTGAAAAATCCCAGTCCTCCTGGTCTCACCCGCACTGGGCTCTCTGGCTTGATGCTTTCCAGCTTCCTCTGGTTCTTCAGAACCTCTTCCTTCAAGTCATGTAACTCTGCACAGGCAGTGACAGCTTGATCCACCTAGGGCCGGAACAGGGGATAGAGAACGGGAGAGGACTGTCAGAGAGAAACAGTGTGAGGGAGGAAGAGAGCCCCCACACACACAGAGACACACAGGCATGCACGCGAGCGCACACACACACACACACACACACACACACACACACGCACGCGACAGGAGCAACTGCCTCCCCACCCCCACTGTCCTGGCCCAGCCCCTCACTCACCTCTTCTACCATCTTCTTCCCCTGGGGCACCATGCGGATAAAGCCTTGGATCACCTGAAACTGCTCCATGGGCAGCGGTTTGGTCAGCAAGGAGGCAGCCCTGACAAGGTGAGAGTCAGGAGTGTGATGAGAGGCAGCCACACAGCCCTCTGGCTCCCATCAGCCACTGGGAAGCATCAGATTGCAGGCTCCTTCTGAATTTCATTGGGAGAATGAAGGCTCAGAAGGGCCCAGTGCCTCTCCAGGGCACCAAACAAATCTGTAGCAAATGAGGCAATGATTCCCAGCCTTCTGGATGTGGACCCATCATCCTGGAGGTGGCTTTACCCTCTCCTCTCCGGTCCTTCCAACCCCTTGCCTGGCTGGACCCCTGCCACTCACTCTGGCTGGGAGGTGATTCTACGGTAGTGGAACAGCACGAGAGTACCCAGGGCCATGCCCACATTGGTCCTGCCCACACCTGACTGGCAGCTGAACAGGAGGGCAGGGGGAAGACCATGGTTATCACGGAGCCGCAGAAGGCTGGGGGTCTCCTGCAGGAGGGAACATGAATGATTATCATGCAAGAGTGTGATGGGAAAACGCTGAGGCTGAAACCCAGTCAAGCTCATGACATCTGCAACAAGCTGGGGTCAGAAAAGTAGCACAGCCTCTGATGTCAAACCCACAGCCAGATCTGATCCATCTGATCCCAGGGCCTCAGGTCCTGCCCCTGCCTAGCCTCAGGGGAACTCAGAGAACAGGCCAGGAATCTCCCGGGGTCTGGAATAGGAGCTCCTCACAGGGTCCCAGGCCCTACACTGACCTGATGCCCTCCCCATGCAATACAAATTAAGGCACCATCCCAAAATGGGTTGGGACAGAAGCCCCACCCCCACCCCCAGTAAATATCAGCAAACAAGCCTGTGGGACAAGCTTGATGAAGGGAGGAAGGAGACATCTAGAGAGGAGGAACAGCCTCCAACACCACACAGTGAGTGTGCAGTCAAGCCACAGCTAGAACATGTCCTCCGGCATTAGAGAATCGTAACATGTATACTCAGGTGCACCTGTGCACACACAGCCACATGTACACACACTGTAGAAGCTTACATATATGCACACATAAGTGCATAGACACCATCCCGCACCCCAACATACCGGACCCTATATATACATTATAGATCAAACCTTCCATAGAAATAGTCTGAGATCACACTACCCTGGACATCTCCATAGAGACCGATGAATGGCACCTGTTCCTACCTACCACTCCCGGAGCTCCCCTCAGTCCCACTTACCCGGAGGACATTGACAAAGGCATCGAACTGGGATTCCAAGGGGGCCCCTTGCTCTGGCAGGGGGAGACGGTGATACCTGCCAGGAGAAGAGAACATCCCATGAGCCTGGCAACGACCCTGAGCAGCAGCATCCCTCATCCCCAAGCACTGCCTGATGTGCAGGTGGGGCACTGAGGTAGCAGCTGGAGAGCCAGCCCAGACAGGACATCAGCTCCAGGTACCTGTAGGTGGGCTGAAGGAACAGCGGCCGCTTATACACCTCCTCCGTCACGTGCACATCATCCTCACCTCGGATGGCCACGGTGTGCGGCTCCCCTCGCAGGTCCTCCGTGTTGTGGTACACGTGGTACGTGTTCTCTCTCAGCTGGGCAAAATCGTGGATCTAGAGTGAGATGCAAGAGTCAGAGGGGCGTGCCTGGGCTCCTGGGCCTCCCTGATTGAGCAGGCCACACAGAGGCCACACACAAGCTTCTTTTCCTTCAAGAGGGAGCCACATGGCCACAGGCACTCTGCCCTGCCTGTAGAGATCAAGCCTGAGGGCAGCCAGACCTGCATGGGACTGACCATGACCTCCACAGAGGTCAACCAGAGAGGGCAGCCGAAACGCACGAAGCCACCTGAATCCCAGCACGGGTGAGGCTCAGCCAGTTGCAGCAGATATAAGAGAGGTAGGGAGAGGCTGGTCCCCACAGCAGGGGTCTAGACCTCTCCACAGACATCTATCTCTGCAACTCTGTGACCCCCACAACCCACTCATATACCTCTGTGGTATGTCAGCTGTCTCAGAGCCCCCAACAAGCCTCTGTGCCACAGGAGAGGGGAGGATGCCCCAGAATCTGAGCCAGGCCCAGCAAACGACCCCCACATGACCAGTGCGTAGCCGAACTTCAGCCGTGGGCATCCTACACTAAATCTCTTCTCACCAGACCAGATCCCTCCCTAAACCAGGACTGGGGAGTGAAGGAGGAACATGCGGAGAGAGAGACAGAAATAGGGCCAGCTTGGAACAAGAGGTCAACTGTGCAGCCAACCACCCACCCTAGCAGGGCAGGGAGTATGTGCCAGCGAAGGCTGAGAGGCTCCCACACCCAGAATGACTTCAGGGACACGTCTAGAGAGCAGACTGGAGCGTCCGCTCAGGCAGCTGAGGCCAGCTAGGGAGAAGTTCTCTCACCACATCACCACCCCACAGGCCCTCACCTCTTTCTGGATGGCCAGCTCCAGGCTCTCAGCCTTGACCCCTGGCCCAGGGCTCCTGAGGTTCTCATTAAGGCTCTCTCTGTCTCGAGGTGTGTAGGAGACAAAGTCCTCCTCAGCACGCAAAAACAGCACAGGCTCCTCCCGCACACAGAAGATGATGCACTCCTGTCAAAGAGAAGCCATTGCCCCTGTGCCGCACGGACACCCATTCCCTGCCCAACCTCTAGGCCTTTGCACAGATAGTTCCTCCCTTATCCGGCGTGAAGCACCAAACCAGTCAATCCCTTCAACAGGAATCCTAAAAAAAACTGAAGTTCCATCTAACTGCTACCTGCCCCCCAACTGTCCTCAATCAGCAAAAATACATTCTCCTCTTGGGGCAACTGTCTTCAGTCTTCAAGGCAAGTTCTGTTGCATTTTAATCTGTTAACATGTCAGTAGGTCTGTCTTTTCTCACTGGGTGGACTGCACATCACCCAGACAGAATCACACTCTGGTCCTTTCCATGGTCTATAATACCCAGTGCAGAGTCCTAGGTAAATCAGTTGCCTGATAAAGACCATCTAAAAAAGGCTAGGTTGGCCTCTCCACCAAGCAGTCAGCCACTGGCTGGGCTACAGCAGAACCATCTCCAGGGAGCTAAGCTAGGCTCAAGACGGGAAGACAGGACCTACACACAGCCCCTACTTGATTCTTGTTCGCTCTGCCACTCAACCTCATCCCAGGCCAATACAATCACTGCCATGGTTGAGGAAATTGGACCACACCAACCCTTTGGCCTTACCCCACCTCGTTCAGGCAGGTGAGAGAAAGCATTTGAAATCAGGTGCCTGAGTCTGAGCCTTCAGGCACCACATGGAAGCTGTGTGACCTTGAACAAGCCACTTTCCCTCCTGGGACCTCAGTTTCCCACTCTATAAAATGGGGCCCTTCCTCACAGAATTGACAAATTTAGGTGTCAGCCAAAACCATCACGTGGCAGTCTCTGGAGTTGGAAAGTGGCTCTCTTGTCACCTCTCACTTCCTCCAAGGCTCTCAAGAGTGGGGTGCACGAGAGGTTTCTGACCCCTTCCCCTCCAGCTGCCCCCAACAGGACAATGCAATAAACACTCTACAGTTTCTGCCTGAAGGTAGAGGCCTAGCCAAGGTCACACTCCCTTCCTTAGCCCCAGATGAGCCACTCCAGAGCTATCTAGAGACAGCCTGAGACATATAGCTAGCTTACCTTGTGCCCATCCTTCTGGAGTTTCTGCAGGACCTTCCTGAATCCAAAGAGGCTGGGCTGTCCCATGCCAAACACAGGGAGTCCGCCCAGAACCTGCCGGAAGTTGGGAGCCCCACAGCTCCCCAAGGTGCCCAGCATGTCCATCTTCTCGGTGACATCACGCACCAGGAAATAGCGGCCCTGGCAGAGAGATACTCAGCAGATCAATTGGGGATGCAAGGGTTTGTCCTCGAGTAGAACAGGGAGGGAGAAACTGGGGTGGGGGTGGGGACATGGTCCTGCCCTCAAGTTACTGGCAGGTTCGTGCGACAGATGTCTGTGACAGCAGCGGTGTTAGGTTCAGGAAAATAAAGATTTTATATAGAAGGTGGCCTTGGTGCCGGCCAGAGATTGGAGCTGCAAGCCAACACTTACTCCAAAGAGGACAATGGGACACCCTGAGCTCTTAACGAGGCTCGCAGAAAGAGGGTCATGTCTGGATTGGGCCAGAAGATAATTAGGTGGCCTCCTCCCTGGAGCCCCACCAGCTCCAAGACTTAAGTGAATTGATAAACTGACCACAGAGAAAAAGCCAGAACACTGGCTGATCAATAGTTCATTCCTGGGTAAACCAGATCCCTGGGTCATCTCCTGTGACCCCTGCCTGACAAACGAGGAGTGAGGCCTGTACTTCCAGACAAGCCAGAAACTCCCACAATGATTATCACACAGACAGACAGACAGACAGACAGACAAATCACCCAATGTCTAGTCATTCTACACTGCTCTTGCTGCTGTTCATGAGACAAGTACCAAATAGTAATCAGAGTTACAATGCTTGTCCAGAACCACCAGTGAGGGACTGGGGCATGGCTCAGTAGAGGAATGACCTGAGTTCCAAAGAAGGACTCAGAGACGAGTGAGAGGAGGTGGACACGGAGAAGCAGAGAGGCGGGTGGGGTGGGTGGGGTGGGTGGGGCGGGCGGGGCGGGTGGGCTGCCCTCACCTGCACTAAGTAGTGCTCAGGGGTAGCGTCTGAGAGCCTGCCCACCCTGTAATGGGCCTTGAGAAGCTCATCATGAATCTGGAACTCCTCCTTACAGTTGTACCTGCCACAGGCACAGTGAAAACTGAGTCAGTCAACTTTGTGGGTCCCTTACAGTCCCCAGAACCCACAGCAAAGCCATCGCACCCCTACCCATGCAGCTGTACCTTCATCCTCACACACAGAGCACCAGAACTGAGACTGAGACCTGGGGCTACCCCCATTGCACACTACACTTCTCAGCCTCCCTTGCAGCTAGCTGTGACTAACTTCTGCCAGTGTGATGCCAGGGAGTGAGGTGGGGCAAATTCTGGGCCACTCCCAAAGGGGATGCCTTCTAATATGTCTTTTGCTTTTTTTCCCTGGCAGAAGAGAAACAGTTGTCTCAAAAGATAGAGGTACATGCTGATGGAATTGGGGGAGCCTGGGTGGTCAGGGTCTGCCATACCAGCCTGGAAAGCCAAGTGTATAGACACTACTTTGTTATGGTAGTCTAACCTGGACTCTAAGGCATTGGCACTGGATGGCCCACCCCTCAGGCTCTGATTGGAATGGTCCCCACACTTCCAATCCTAGAGTCGAGGGCAGTTCAGCCCACAAGATCTAAGGGTGAGCCCCTACCCTTCCGTTTTTAGGTGTTCCAATTCCTAGGACCTAATTATCACCCACAAGAGGCCTGACCACACACCAGCCGTTTAAAGCAGCTCGTGATGGTTTCTGTAGCCAGTAAGCCAGGTAAAGGCACATGACTGAAGCAGAATGACTGTGCTCAAGACACACAGCCATGCTGCCACTGTACCAGTGCGTGAGACCTGCCTGCCAGAGCGCAGGTCTCATGTTGGGGCTCCATACAAACAGCTGCCTGCAAGAAAGCAGTGGGTGAATGGGTGAGGTGGAGGACAGCTGCATAAGCAGGGGCCTGGTTGCTGCTCCGCCTCTACCTTGGTAACTCTTTATAGTGCCCCACCCTCTGCCTCCCTGAAACCCACGTTTCTATCTCAGTTTTCACATCTATCTGCCGTGATCAGGGCTCTGCAAACCTTTCCTGCAAAGGACCAAAACCAAACATTTCTGGCTTTGTGGGTCGTGTAGGCTCTGCTACAGTCTGACAATTCTGCTACTGAAACACTAGGTGCCAACAGGTGATGTAAAAGTGGATGGACCTAACGGTGGACCAATAAAACTTTATTAACATCAGCAGGTAGTGGGTCAGATTTGGCCTGCAGGATGCAGTAAGCTGGATGATCTGTAAGGGCCCCCTTCTACTTCAAATTCTGGGATTAAAGGTGCACGCATGCCACTACACCACCCAGCAACCCAAACTAACTTTCACTGTCTGTCAAGTCACTTTTGCATGTCATTTCCCTTGTGCCTTCATCCCAAGCACAGTAATTTATGGTAATTACTGCTTTCCTGCCAAGCCCCAGGGCTAGCTGCCTGGTCACTCCACCCACCGGCTTCCCCATCTCCCAGGTTTCTGCCATTTTCATGTGTGGAACATGTTTAATTCTTAGAGCCCTGTGTCCTTCTCCCTGCATTCCAGAAAGGTCCAGAGATGAGGAAGCATGATGTTCACGTGTGATGAGAAGAACCAGGCTTCCAGCTCCCCAGGAGACAGACCCAGGGTCCCTGCACTCTCCTGTATCTAGCCCCCAGAAGCACCCACTCTTTCGTCCACACACAGATGTCCACCCTCCCCGGACATCCTGTACGCTTCTGTGTCCAGGCTGCTGAAACACACTACTAACAAGAGCGAACGAGCGAACCGAGCGAAACTCTGCCTCCCCACTCAGCTTTTCTGAAGGCCCCAGCTGGAGCACGGAGGAGGAACTCCCAACTTTCCAGCCCAAGACTCTGGGGGGAAAAAAGCAACTGCGGGCATGCTAGTGCACACCTTTAATTCCAGCACTCGGAGGCAGAGGCAGGTGGAGCTCTGCCGTAAAGGACAGCCTGGTCTACATGGTAAGTCCTAGGCCAGCTCAGACTAACTACATAGTGAGACCCTGTCTTTAAAATAAAAAAAAAAAAAAAAAAAAAGGAGGGTGTATAAAAAAGGCTTCTGGCGTGGGTAAACAACACAGATCCGGAGCTTCTGCCCTAATACCTGTTTGCTGTGTGGTTCCAGAAATACTGCTTAACCTCTCTGGGTGAGACTTGGTGTTTTACCCACAAAACTGGAAGCAATCTGTAAGCATGAAGTGTACTCAGGCCTGCCCCCCCCAAGGCCATATTTTGCAGGAACATGATAACATGTCCCCCAGTACTCACGTGATCACAACAGGGGCCACCTTATTGGGGATGATGGACTTGGCCTTGCTGTTGTGCAAGCTTGTGGTGTGGAAGGACTGCACACTGAGCGCCTGCCTGCCATCCATGGTGCTGCCACCCTGCAGGCCCTCTAAGGAGGTGCCAGCCGAAACTGCCTGCTGTGCTGTGCTTGCTGTTGTACCCATAGTCTGCCAGCGGCCTCAGGACCCCAGACCTGCAGGTAAGAGGGCACACAGTTCAGAGGGGCAAAGTACCCACATACATAAAAATAAAAATTTAAAAAGAATATGAACATGTTCAGGAAAATAATTATTTAAAAAAAGAAGAAGGTAACCGGGTAGTGGTGATGCACACCTTTAATCCCAACACTCGGGAGGCAGAGGCAGGTAGATCTCTGTGAGATCGAGGCCAGCCTGGTCTACAGACCAGAAGAAGGGCTGAGATGCAGCTCAGCCATAGAACACTTATTATGGGGTGACATGGGGTACAGTCAGGAAAAGATAGCTGCCCACAGAGATGATGGTGGTTCAGGACTTCTAGGCTCAGAGAGTAGGAGATGAAGATGGGAATGGGTCCACATGGGCCCCTTGCACCGAAGCCTTGCTCATCTCTTCTGTGTCATTCTGCTAAGGCAGGCACACAGGGAGACATTCTACCCATGAGTTTCCTAGAACGAGGCCAGAGACATCCCAGCTAGGACAGCTTCCATCAGATGAAGTGTTCAAAGAGAGTAGCAGCCACAGAACCCAACACCAACCTTTGGTCAGCATCATCGGCCTTTGGGATTGGGGGCAGAGCTTCCTCCCCCACAGAAAGCTAGGCATTGTGGAGTCAAAGAAAACGGGTCTTGCCAGCCTGAGGTTAAAGTCCAAGGGCGAAAGTTGAAGAGGTGGAGTTGGCGTGAGGCAGGATGGGTGTCCCACAGAGAGTGGCAGACATGGTAGAGGGGGTCATGGGAGTTTCTAGGACCTCTGTGGCTACAAGCACCACACAAAGCACAGACATTGCTATGGGGGGGTCATCCTTTAGCTCCCCACACCCTTGTACATCTGGAGATAGCCCACTGTATTCCCTAAACATGGCAGCTATCCCAGCTGCAAATCATGAGTACTGCTTCTTCCTGAGCACACACTCCCACTCCCCAGCTCCACACCACCCTCCTCTAATCGCTGCAGTGACACCCAGAGAGGTGAGCAGTAGAGTGATGGGGTCAGCACAGAGGCAGGCAAGTCAGTCCGAGGTCCCTGGGCCTGGCTTAGAGCTCACGGCGCCATAGACTCTCCCTGTGTCCCCAACACTGCAAACAGGGGATCCTTCCCCAGAGCTATCTTTTGTCCTGGGGACTCAAGAGAGAAACTGCCCATCTGCTCTGCCCTTCTAGAACTTTCTCCAGATGCTGACAGTTCCTGTCCCACACAGAAAATGCCCCCTCTTTTCTTTAGCCTCAGCATCCTTGAAAACTGCCTCATGACAGTCCTGCTGAACACCCCATACCTGTGCTTAAGAGCCCATCTCCCCTCAAAGGTACAAAGCTCACAAAGCGGAGCTTCTCGGTGGACCCCAACTGATGGACCACAGAGAGAGAGAGCACTCTCTCTTCTTCACCATCCTCTCCAGCTGGCGGGCTTCAGGGTAAAGTTTCCCAGGCCTCCTCCCAGCAGCCTGGGCCAAAGGAATGTGAGTGCAAACAGCTCCAAGAAAGGAACACATAGGAAAAAAGGGAAGCGGGCATGAATCCACTGCTGGCCACAGCTGCCACAGGCCAGGCCCAAGCCCATTCCCACAGGACAGGCTCTACCCCGCCCACCCTTTGCCTCTACGCCTGCTACGCTGGGCTCACAGACAATGACAGGCCCCAGCTGGTAGCCTGCAAGCACAGTCAGCAGACAATACAGATGTGCACAGCTGGCAGACAATCACTAGGGTGTGCAGCATCCTTTAAAAACTGAACAGGCCTTTAAAATTGTGTACACATCCTATCACACAATGACACGAGGGTCTGAAGGTTGCTAAGGTCTCGATACTGAAAATTACAGCGCTGCTGATGATCGTGGTCAGCATGGCAGTGCTGTGAGTGGGCTTCTGAGGCTCTTAGGCTCCTGTGGCATGTCCTGGAGGTGGAGAATTAGACGGTGGGCAGGAAACAAGGCTGTTTAGGGAGCTCACTGGCATAGGTATGCTGTGTGTTAGGATAACAAAATACCTGGGGTAATCAACTGACACAAGGGACAGGTTCATTCTGTTTCACAGGTCCAGTGGTTTCAGTCAATGGTGCATTGGCACCATTGTTTCTGGGCCAGTGGAGTGGCAGAAGTCCACGGTGGAGGGCTTCCAATAGGTAGACCTCCTGACAGCCAGGAATTTGTCATGTATTACCCTGTTTAATCCTGACCTATCAAAGAGGCGCTGTATGTTTACATACACAAAAGAACTTAAAGATGAGCAAGAGACAGATGTGAGGACATGTATGCATCCAAACAAGGACACAAGATGACAGGGCTCACTCATCTTCAGTGACAGATTTTCAAAGACTAAATAAATAATCAAGGCCCTGGAATTCCCAGGCCCTCACTCAGCTGGCCAAGTGAAGTCCTGTGGTGACTTCAAAAAACAGTTCCATCATTTTGTTTGTTTGTTTGACTGATACGTATGTATTTGTTGAGACTCAGCATGTCCACTTAAAAGACTACCAGAGAACATGTCTGGGCCATGAGGGAACGTGGCTTTCTAGTCCTCAATAGCAAGACTGACCTACCTAGGAAACTGTGGGAAATCCTGCATAGCCTGAGGCTCCCACTCGGATTCTCAGCCTAAAATCATCCTTAAGTTTGGCCAAAATGTCTACAGTTGGGGCCAATGAAAAGCTCAATAGATAAAGGCACCTATTGCCATGCCTGGGGACCAGAGTTTGAGCCCTGGAATCCACACAGTAAAGGAGAAACCTCCTCCTAGTTGTCCTTTGACCTCCATAGGAGGTATGATTTCTGTGTTCTGTTGTTCCTTTTCTCTCTCTCTCTCTCTCCCTCTCTCTCTCTCTCTCTCTCTCTCTCTCTCTCTCTCTCACACACACACACACACACACACACACACACACACACACATAAATAAATAAATAATATTTTCAAATTATTTTTGAATACCCAGAATGCCTTCCTCCCCCACGAAAGGAAGAGATGACTACCTAAGCACAATGCTATAGAGGACCAAGATCTTTAGATACTTGTGCCATGTGACTAAATTCTAGCTAACAGGACATAAGGGACAACTTAACGTGTCGAGGCCCAGAATCCTTCCATATGAGAGCTTTCCCTCACTTCTTCCATCCTGTGGCCTGGGGCACAGATGTGACAGTAGACATTTTGCAGCCATGTTGAACCTAGGTAGAGCTTGTGAAACAACAGTTTAGGAATGGTGGCCATCCAAGATCCTGAGGGAAACTATGGAGTAGAGCCACCAAGCAGCCAGCATGATCTACAAAGCAGTAAGCTTGGATAGGGACAGAGAAATAAACTTCCATCTTGTATAAACTCTTGTTATTTGGCTTTTCCTTTGACTTACAGACAAATCTAATCCTGACTAATGTACCCTGTTATTTTTAGGCTGGACCCTCAGTGACCACAGACCAGATGGTCACAGGAATGAATGATTTCCCCTCTTGCAAGAGAATGTCAACCTTCCCTGCCGGTGAACAGGCTGCACTGTGAGTCTGCTCTCAGGGTTTGAGGTGGAGGGGAGTCACAGCCGTGAGTGACCACAGAACACACGACCCATCCACCCCTACCAGGTTCTTAGCAGCAACTGAGGTCATAGACATGAACTTACCATTAGTTAATCTCCACTACCAGCGGCAGGGTCTAGAAAGTTCTGAGCAGGATCATGCTGCCTGCTGCAGACAAAAACATGGCTTCTGCTACTCCCAAAAGGCAGTGGAACTCAGTGAGCCTCCTTGGCCCTCCAGGAACTGGTGTAGGCAATGAGAGTCCCCACAAGGCAATGAGAGTCCCCACAAGGCAATGAGAGTCCCCACAAGGCAAGAAACAGCCACAGGGAGAGGCCCCAGCCAGGCTGGTCTGCTGCACAGTAGTAGGCAGCGCATTTCCCAGAAGAACCAGAGACACCGGAGAAGCAGCTGTTCCCTTGGCTTCTGTCCACTGCAGCCCCCGAGGACTGGAATGGACCAACATATTGGAGACCTCAGACAGCAGGGCAGAGACAGTCAAGATTCTTTAGGGTCAGCAGAAACCTAGACTCTCTCGGGGACCCACGAGGGCACCACTTGCCCACTTTCCTGATGGCTACCTGGGCCTCAGAGGGCCACTTAACTCAAGCCCACTTGTGACTCCAGCAAACCTGCAGGGCCACCAGGTGAAAACACCCCTCTGAGGCTCTCACAGTGGCTCAGTAAGCAGAGTGCTCAGCCAGCATGCAGGAGGCCCTGGGTGCCAGGGGGTGAACATCTATGATCCCAGCACTTAGGAGATGGAGGCCAGAAGAGCTGGAGTTCAGGGTGATGCTCAGCTACCTACTAAGTTCAGAGCTAGCTTGGGCTACATAAGACCCTGTTTCAAAAATAAAAGAAACAAATAATAAAATAGAATACACCCCCATGCCCATGACACCCCCACCCAACACACAGTCCAACACAGACTTGAACCACTGATACATGTAGCTTCAAAATACCCCTTGCTGGGTGAATCTGACGTGTCTCATCCTTAGAGCACTGCTATGAGGAACACAGGGCTACTGTCCCATTCAGCAGGTAGAGCAAATGATGTACAGAGTTTACTGTCTGAGAAGCCGTTTTTCTTCTCAAGTGACACAGAGACACCTAAAACAGGGACTGCCAGGAGACAGAGCTTGATGGGCAGGGCGGGGAGTGGCCTATCCAGGGCCACCGACTCCCACATGCTCCTGGAAGCAGATGCCCAGGCCTTAACAATAGAGCTAAAAATAGGCTGATCCATCTTGAGGACAGTGGCTGAGTGAGTGGCCAGCTGCAGGAAACATCTGCCCCAGCTTCAGAACAAATACAGGGAAGTCACCAAGCTACAGGGTTCCCCTGCTGGGGGACCAAAGGGCTGAAATGGAATCATAAAACTTTTAGGACAGAGAGGGAGTGCTAGGAAGATGTTTCAATCACACACACACACACACACACACACACACACACACACACACACACACTCATTTACATCAATTTTCCCCCCTCTGTTTATCCCTAGCTGTCCTGGAATTCACTCTGTAGACCAGGCTGACCTGGAACTCACAGAGATCCACCTGCCTCTGCCTCTGCCTCTGCCTCCTGAGTGCTGGGATTAAAAGGTGTGCACCATTACTGCCTGACATAAGTCAGTGTTTTTTAACTATTACAAGAAGTACATGCCTGAAGAACAACACCCAAGATTGACTCTAGTCCCCACACACACCTGCACACAACACACGTGCACACACACTTTCAGGTCTATCCCTAGAGCAAGGGCTTAGATTGTCCCCTTCCTTCCCAGGTCTTGTGCCTCAACTCCTAACACAGTCACAAACATGAATGTGACACTCACAGTAGAGTCAGAATCCAGAATCCCCCTCGGGCATCAACAGACAATCTTAGAATTGGAGCCAAAGGTGCTTTTGAGAGTTCATTCTGTTCTGTTTACAGAGGAGGAAACTGAGGCCCAGTGGTGGCCAGACACACACACACACACACACACACACACACACACACAGGGCAAAAGAATGGGAACAAGAGTCTCCTAACCACCTACCTATCCCCTGCCCAGAACCAAGGAAGACCCTGTTAGGGGAAACACTCCTGTTTCCAGCAAGTGGTGAGAACAGGATCCTATGGAAAGAACTTCAGGGAGGCTCAAGGAAAGACTCCCCTGAGCCAGCCCAGCTTCTTCCAGCTTCCTATGGCTCCCAAAACCCACGCTGAATCAAGACTTCAGTGTAATGCATCACCAGGCCTTCACAAACCAATAACAGAAGCACAGAGCAGAGGAACACCCTACTACAAGGCAGGAGCAGTCTTGGGAAGCCCAGCCACTGGAGGGTGGCCTCTGCTGGCAGGCCCAGCCCCTCTGGGAGACACAGGACTTCTCTGCATCCGGATCTCTCGGGCTAGCTCTCTCATTCCACATCTTCCTGCCCAGCACCGACCCCCAACAAGACTGAGGGAAGAAGGGTCCCTCAGCCAGGAGGTACCCCAAGTCTCTGTAGGCAGAGGCTAGGCCTAGCCTTCAGGTACATCCCAGAGCCTGGCCAGGGCTTGGCACAAAGGGGTCACTTGAAGGAACACAGAACATAAGGTTGGACTCATGGGAGCCTCTTGTGAGAATTAACAAATTTACAAAACACTCACGTGCACTTTTAGCCAAGGGTGGGGAACACAGTACCTGTACCACAGAGGGCCACCATGTGTAACTACCCACTAAAAATGACACGCAGAGGTATCCTCAGTCCTTCAGCTGAGAAGGATGGCGAGGAAGGTTAGGGTTAGGGTTTGGGTTAGGTCCAAAAGCTGTGGCCACCAAAGGGGTGGATATCCCATCTGAGAGCACACCCCACCCATATGGGTCAGGTGCTTGCCTGAGACCCTTGGGCCTCATCTCTTGAGTCAAGCCCTCTTGTCTCTCAGCGGGGCAAGAAAAATGGCTAAGCTACAACCCCCATATAACACCTTCATTCACACCAGAAATGTATCAAGGCTCTGAGCAATTTTTGAAAGTTGAAGCAAATCTTTTTGTGGTTGGGTTGTCTTTTGCATGTATGGATCTGGGAGGGCGGGTGTTTTGTTTCGGTTTTGGTTGTTATTGTTTCCAAGAGTCTATGTGTGTGGTAAGTGTGATTGTCTATGTGCACATGTGTGCGTATAGTGAAGGTCCTCCACCACCTTCCACTGTATTCACTGACCCAGCGTCTGTCAGGCGGACATAGAGCTCCTGATCTCCACTGTACTCCTTGACTCGGGATATGTCAGTTGAACCCAGAGCTCCTGATTGAACAGTCTAGCTAGCCAACTTTTATCCAGAGACTTCCTGACTCTTATCTTCCAAGCAGGCAGCCCAGCCACCCAGCATTGGGTATTGGGGACTTAAATTACAATGGCAAACACCTTACCTGACGAATCACCTCCTTGGCCCTGTTTTGTTTTGTTTTGTTTTTAAGATAAAGTCTCATGGTAGCTCAGACTATCCTTGAACTTGCTATGTATCCAAAAATGACTTAGCTTCACGAATAATCCTCCAGCCTCCACTCCTACATTTTTTCATCACTCCTGTCTTACGTAGGGTTTCAATTGCTATGAAGAGACACCATGAACATGGCAACTCTTATAAATGGAAACATTTAATTGGGGTGGCTTACAGTTTCAGAGGTTTAGTTCATTATCATCTTGGTGAGGCATGGTGGCACACAGGCAGTAGTCTGAACCACTGGGCGTGACTTGAGCATACATGACACACTTCCTCCAACAAAGCCACACCTCCTAAAGTGCCACTCCCCATGAGCTTATGGGGGCCAATTACATTCAAACCACCACAGCCCCAGCTATTCAAATAATGAATCTTTAACACCAGTCAGTATAATGTGCTCTATAATACAAATTATGACGGGTGAGCTGGGGAGATGGCTAGGTGGGTAAAGTTCTTGCTGCACAAACAAGAAGACCTGAGTTCAATGCCCAGCACCCACATATAAAAGCCCTGGTATATCTTTAGGCCAGCACCAGGGATACAGAGACACAAATCCCTGGAGGTTGCTAGCTGACCAAACTAATTCAGTCAGTGACAGCAATTGAAAAAGACACCCACCCAATGCCGATCCCTGACTTCCACACATACACAGCCCACGTGCATGCACACATGAACACACAGTAAGACGAAAGTTATTAAAATTGAGACCAGTAACCCTGAAGGGGACAGAGAAGGAACAGGTAATGTACAGTGACCACAAGAGAGCACAGACTGGGCAAAGGATTGTCACAGGACTGCAGTTCTGTTTCTCACGGCCAGGGTCCCAGTATCTTCATCCCCGGTTACCTGGATGGGAACATGTGTGACAGCATGCTTCTTTCCTTGACAGAATGGTATTCTGTGGGGCAAAAGCCACAGTGAGTAAAAATGCCACAGCCATGGCAGGGAGCAAGGCAGTGCCTCACATGTGCTGGACCATGTTCTCCACCAGCATGAGCTTACTGTGACAACATATACCCACCTATGATCTAAGAGTCCTCACTAGTGTCCTCGTGAGGCAGAGAAAGTTACCCAGAGGCACAGCTTTTCAATCCCCAGTACCACATAAACCGTGTATTGTTGTGAAATAATCTTTTTGTATACTGTGAAGATGTGTCATTCTGATTGGTTTAATAAAAACCGGAACCACCAATAGCCAGGCAGGAGGTATAGCAAGGACTTCTGGACAGAGAGAACTCTGGGAAGAAGAAAGGCGGAGTTGCCAGCCAAACTGAGAGGAAGCAGGGTAGGGAGTACAGAGTAAAGGTAACCAAGCCACATTTAAAAAAAGAAACAAATAGATTAAAAGATATGGGTTCATTTAAGTTATAAGAACTAGTTAGGAACAAGCCTAAGCTATTGGCTGGCCTTTCATAATTAACAGTAAGTCTCTGTGTCATCACTGGGGAGCCCACAGTGCTGACCAAAACAGTCCTGACTACAGTGCATGATGCTACAAGTCTGAAACTTGCAAGATGGAGCCAGGAGGATCAGAAGTTCAAGGCCATCCTTGGCTACACAGGGAATTCAAGGCCAGCCTGGGCTCCTTGAGAACATTTCTGGAAAGATCTATCAGGTGTGATGGTAAACACCTTTAATCCTAGCACTCAGGAGATAGTGGATCTCTCTTAAGTTCAAAGGCAGACAGACCTACCCTGTCTCCAGGGTGGAGGGTGGAGTCAGTGTCTTCCGCCTAGTGAGCGAGTGTTTCTCCAAAGTCTGCACCTAATGTTACAAAGTCACAGAAAAGCCATTCAAAATAGCTTGCTTGTGGGATTAGGGTTTAGCAGAGAAAGATTACTATAGTGTTTCTAGACTCTCTGCTCAAGTTTAAGAATCTGCTCCTGCGCCAACCACATGGCTCAGAGGGTAAAGGGTCATGACACAAACCTGATGACCTAAGTTTGACTCCCAGGACCCAGAAGGTACAAAGAGAGACCCAAGTACAGAAAGTCACCCTCTAACATCTATGCCCACACCATGGCTTGCTTGCGACTCCCAGCACTTGGGAAGCAGAGGCAGGTGGGTCCCTGTGATTCAACATTGTCAACCTTTTCAGTTCCACGCAAACAGCACTACCCAGTGAGATCCTATCTAAAATAAATAAATGGAATCCACTGCTGCTAGTATTTTTACCTGGTATCAAAGAAAGCTGTCCCCAGGTGACTAACACATCCTTTTCCACCCAAGAATCGATGGACCAATGAGCCTTCCCCACACACTTGAACCAAGCAGCAGATCACAGCCCGCTGAATGCAAAAGCAGAACTGAACAGACATCAGACATAAAAGGGCCTTGGAAAACCAAAACAAAGACACTCTGGCCATGAGGGCACACACAATGCATTTCTGCAAGGACACAGTTCAAAATGCTCTTGGTAAGTATGGAATCTGGGGGCAGGGATAACCCAGGTGATTTTTCTCATCTTTCCAATACTTTTATCTTCTCTGATTTTTGAGGGGTTTTTTTTTTTTGTTCGTTTGGTTGGTGTGGTTTGGTTTTTGTGATGCTTGGGAATGAACCCTTCACATCATTCATTCAAAGGTAAGGCCTTCTCCATGGAGCTATGATTCCAGTCTTATTTTCTCCACTTCTCCTACCACAGACATATACCATACACTGTAAGGCCATTGGGACAAGCATCCATGGTTCAGTATCAACTTTATAGCCAAGATATGCTGGCACCTCCCACAGAAGTAGGGCTGCCCTTGAGTACTGTGGGCAGATTCATAAATGCCTTCCAAACCTTGGCTTCTTTGCCAATGCTGTCCTGCTCCAGAGGCCTGGCCACAGCCTTGCTTTTCTGCATCCCATTTCCTACAGGGTACTGAGAGTTAAATGAGGTCATTCAGTGCTGTCCTGACCAGGTCAGTGTTCTTGTTGTCACAGGCAGCCCTGGCTCCCCAGAAAAAAAATTGGAGCTTCCTCACCTCAAACTACCTGCCTGTGAGTATAGATAGCCCTGGACCAGTCACACAGCTTCCTTGGACCCCACTGATGGAGTTCCAGGCAGGAAAGGTGGATGGCTTATTCAGACAGGAAGTGAACTCACTGGATGAAAGACAGGCCAGCATTCCATCAGGAACCCCCACCTGCTAGTGACCCATGGGGTCATGGGAGCTGGGAGTGTGTGGGCACATGTAAGCTGAGGAGGAAATGGGATTTACTGCAAAAGCCAAACACAGGGCAACCCCCTGGGCGGGGAAGTGACTTCATTCCACACTCTGTCCTCATTGCTTCCGCCTCTGTCTCGGAAGGGACTTAACCCTGAGAAGGCCATGTTTCTCCAAGTCCTGGCCAGCTTCACACCAAGCCAGGGGAAGAAAATTCAGGCTTTCTCCTCTCCCCGACACCTAGCCATGCCAATTCACAAATGAGGAAACTGAGGCTCAAAGAAGCTGACAGCAGGCCAGAGCCTCCAGCATCTTTCCCACCACCCTGAGCTGTAGTCAGGGAGACATTAACTATCCATCAGGAAAGGCTCCTGAAGAAGGCAAGGGAACCCAGCCTGAAAAGCAAAACAATGGTGTCATTTCCAGAAGGAACAGCACAGATGGACATCCCATGCTGTGCAGAGCCTTCTGGGAAATCTCATGGTACCTGGGACTAGAACAGAGGATGAAAGGGGACCCAAAGTGCCTTAGGCATTGAACCAAGATATCAGGTATCACTCGGCGGATGAGATGTGCCACAGTATGGAGGCACGGCTACAGCCATGAGTCACCTTCAAGTAGCCATGCAAAGGAGGAAGCATGCGGGAAGGGACCCTAGCAAGGATTCGAAATTTCTCTGCAACAGGGAGCCTGAGCATTGTGTGATATTATTTTAACTGGACAAAGTTGTGTTACATTTGTGTATGCTGCTGAATGTGTGCTGCATTTGTTTGTGCTGCATTTGTTTAACTATGTAAAGATGTGTTGCTGTTTCACCTTGCTTGCCTAAGGCAACCGATTGGTCTAATAAAAAGCTGAATGGTCAATAGATAGGCAGGGAGGGATATATGGTGCTGGTAAACAGAGAGAATGGGAGGAAGAATCTAGAGAGAGGAAGGAGGAGAGGACAAGGGAAATGGAGAAGAACATGCCCAGGGCCAGAAGGCAGGCAGCGTCCAGCCAGCCAGACACAAGAAGCAGTGGAAGTAAGTTACACAGGAAGAAAGAGAGGAAGAAAGAAAGAAAGAAAGAAAGAAAGAAAGAAAGAAAGAAACAAAGAAACAAAGAAAGAGAGAGAGAGAGAGAAAGAAAGAGAGAAAGAAAGAAAGAAAGAAAGAAAGAAAGAACAAAGAAAGAAAGAAGAGAGAGAGAAAGAAAGAAAGAAAGAAAGAAAGAAAGAAAGAAAGAAAGAAAGAGAGAAAGAAAGAGAGAGAGAAAGATAGAAAGAAAGGTAAAAGCCCCAAGGTGAAATGTAAGTGAGGGAAAACTAGGCTAAGGCCGAGTATTCATAACTAACAATGTCTCCATGTTATGATTTGGGAGCTGGTTGCTGGCCCACAAGAAAAAGCCTGCTACCCCTTTATGCTACCACCCCAACATCTCAAGAGAAGAGAAAGGAATCCCCATAGCAACAGCAGCCCAGGCCAGGTCTACGCCCAACAACAGCCAGATCAGGGCACTGGTGGGCAGGCCCCTGGGCTCCAGCCTCCACCCCAGCATCAGCACCTTTACAACCCTGACTGAAGCACTCTATCCATCTGGGCCAGATCATTACACAAGGCTAATGCTGCCTGGGCTGGAAAGATGGCTCTTTTGAGAGATGGGTAAGAGTACTGGCTGCTCTTCCAGGGGACCAGGATTCAATTCCCAGCAGCCACATGCTGGCTCACAGTCTGTAACTCCAGTCCTAGTGGATGGGATGTTCAGGTCTGACCTCTAGGAGCCGTGCAAGCACACGTAAAGCAGTCATACACTACGCTGGTTATTCTTGTTTGCCAACACTACATCTGGAATTAACTAAGATCCAAGCAGCAGGGCACACCTGTGAGGGCTCTTCTTGACTGGAACATTTGAGGTCAGAAGACCTTCCCTAAACTGGGCCACAGCATCTCGTGGTGGCCCAAATAAAAAGACACAGAGAAGGAAGCATTTGCATTTTGCCTGCTTGCCCTTACTCTTGCTGGAGAGTTCATTCTTTTGACTGGTAATAGAGCCTATTTCTTCAGGATTCCGAGGTATTTCAATAACCAGCTGAGACATCCAGCCTCACGGGCTTTCTGTTGGAAGACCATCTGGACCACAGCCTATAAGCAATCCTAATAAATCTTCTTTAGATAAAGATGTAGACACAGATTCATTCTATCGGTTCTCTTCCTCACGAGAACCCCAACTAATACATACACATAAAAATAAATAATAGAACTTGTAAATAATGATGCTGATGCCTAGCCAGAACGAGATGGCACCAGCCAGGCTGAGATGACCCCTGGCAGACCCACCTGTGTGCCCACAGCCAGCAGCCACACACACCTGCTGCTGTGCTGCTGTCCCCAATGCCTCACAGGCCAGCAAACAAAGATGGGAGGCAAAAAAACACTGCCACCAAGTTCACCCCATTCACCAAGGCAAACCGTGACCCAAGAGCCCTCCCTGACAAGCTGAGCCAAGTCCCCAGCCTCCATCTAGCCTTTCTAACTCTAGGTCAAGATAGCAGCAGGGAGGGGCACCAGGCTGCACAGGAAAATAGGGTTTGGTTTCTCTACTTCCTGTTTATCTGTCCCCACCATCCTGAAGCTCCTGGCACTGTTTGTTCAGGGAAAGTCCTGCCAAGAGGGACATCCTGCACTATGGCCACTCTGGGCTGGGCTTCCCTGATAGCTTTGTGCTGGGTGCTTTGGGAGCCACCTGCCTGCAAACCCCTGCCTGGGTCTGAGGCTGCTGCAAAGAAGGGATTTCTATAGCAGCTGCATCAAGTGGGAGTGCCTGGGCCTGAAAAGACAGGCCTATCCCCCCTGGGTATCAGCTGGCTCCATGTGAGACATGACAAGAAGGATTCCGGGCAGGGACTTAACAGCCTGGAGTCAGGAACTCAGAGCCTAAGCTATGCAGTCAGGTAGACCTGGCATCCAAGCTCAGCAATATGAACTCGACCACATTATGAACTTCTCTGAGTGAGTCTCTCTCCTGTCAGGTGACAACAGCAGAGAGTACACAGGGAAAAGGTGGCACCTGATAAATGACAGCCTCTGTCATCATCTTCCCTGGTGCTGACTCCTCCCTCAGTCCTCAAATGTGAAATGCCCAAAAAAGTAGTTACATTGGGCTGGAGAAATGGCTCAGCAATTAAGAGCCCAGATTTGCTCTTCCAGAGAACCCAGGATAGATTCCCAGCATGCACACAGTGGCTCACAACTATCTGTAACTCCAGTTCCAGGGGATCTGATGACCTCTTCTGAACTTCATGCATACCAGGCACACTTGTAGTGCACATACATGCACATAAAATAAATCTTAAAAAATTAAAAAAAAAGTTACATGGAGGAAGAAGCAGACAGATCCTGAGTTCAAGGCCAGCCTGGGCTACATAACAAGAGTGACTCACAAAGCAAAGAGAACAATTAGGGCCCAAAAGGAAGGAAATTCTGACAGGTGCTGCCACATGGAGGACCCCTGAGGACACTGTGCTGGTTGAATAAGGCAGAAACATGAGGAGGAGCGCTGTGCAGCTCCATTTCACACCCCCTGTAGCTCACCACAGAGCCAAGAAGCAAGACAGTCACCTCCAGGGACTGAAGAGTTGGTGTCTAAAGGACACAGAGTTTCTGGTTGAGAAGACAAGACTGTTCTAGAAAGCTGCGGATGTGGCACAGTTGGCAGAGTGTTTGCCTAGCACACACAAAACCCTCGCTCATTCCTCAGCATCATATACACCAGGCATGGTGGTACATGTAACCCAGAACTTGAGAGCTAGAGACAGGAGCAGGACTGAGAATTCAAGGCCAGCCTCTGCTACATAGTGAGTCTGACACCAGCCTGGGCCACATGAGAACTTGTTGAAAGACAGGACGACAGACAGACAAACACAGACAAGGGCAAACCTAAACCTGACCATCTGCCCTGCTGGGACCATGGGCAGGGGACAGAGGAGGAGGAGGATGGAGAAGGTGACTACTGAGTGGGTGGGTCCATTAGTGCAAGACTCAGCACAGTCTCCCTTCCCCCACTCCAGCTTGACCTGGAAATTGCAGCCAGGGTGGGGATGGGGAAGCCTAGGGAGTCAGATGGACTGAGTGACACTTGGCTTCCTGCTGCAGGCCTTTTGGAAGCTCCTCAGCTTCCTTCTTGGTAAAAGAAGAATTCCAGCCAGCAACTCACTCCAGGGCATCTCTTCTAGAGAGGGAAGTACTCATGGTCCTCAAAAGGCATGAGGGAGCTTTATTCCAACCCCTACAATTAGAAACAAGACTCGGGGCTGGGGAGTGGTAACCACTTGGGAGGCAGAGGTAGGCATATCTCAGTGAGTTCAAAGCCAGACTGGTCTACAAAGCAAGTTCCAGGACAGGCTCCAAAGCTACGCAGAGAAACCCTGCCTCAAAAAAAGGAAGGCAGAAAGGAAGAAAGAAGGAAAGAAGGAAGGAAGGAAGGAAGGAAGGAAGGAAGGAAGGAAGGAAGGAAGGAAGGAAAGGAAGGAAGGAAGGAACAAACGAACGAACAAGGCTCAGGTCCATCCAGGAACAAGAGGACACAATTTGTGGCTGCTCTTGTTGGGGACCCAGGTTTGGTTTCTAGGGCACCCACAAGGCAGCTCACAATCCTGTAGCTCCAATTCCAGGGATCCAGCGCCCTCTCTGACCCTGATGAGCACACACTGTACACAGACATACACATGGGTAAACATATGTAAAAAGAAAGAAAACCCACCCTGACTGTAAGGACTACCCTGTAATATGGGCTGGGGTTTGTTTCCACCTTTAGAACACAGTTGCTTCTCCATGAAGGCCATCACTCACAGCAGGACTGGCTCACGGCAGAACATGGAGGGGAGGAGAACGAGGCCACCCCGCCCCGGCAGGAGCATGGCCATGCCTGGCTGAGAAGGTCAAGTTTCCAAGCAGGCTGGACTACGGTGGAGGGGAGAGCATCCGTGTGTCATGGGCAAAGCCCATGGCTGCCGTGCCAAGACCTGGCTCCCACAAGAAGTGGGTTGAAGAACCGCCACACACACTTCAATAGTGCCATTATTCTGCCCTTATCAGCAAGCCAACAAACTGGCCTGCCTGGAGTTCAGGGTGACCTACTGAGAGAGACATGCAGTCACTCACCGGCAATGTGGGCTTAACTGGAAGGTCTAGTTACCCCAATCCATACACCCAGGGCCACGTCCTTCACTTACATAGTCTGAACACCCTGCAGGTGGCAGGGGCAGTGGCAGCAGAGGCCAGGACCCCAGCACTGGCCCACTTCCCCACACCAGCATGACTTACTGCAGGTGGCTGGCTTTCTAGCATCCTTTGTACTGCTGCTTCTGTAGGGTTTTGATTTTGATAGTGCTAGGGATGCAATCCAAGGCTTTGGCCATGGATTTTCTACCACTGAGCCCCACTCATGTGTTTTCTAGTGAAATAAAACCTGAAATCTCAGGCACTTGGGTCTATTATGTATATGTAAGTTACACTCTAATGTGAGTAATGGACACCAAGTACTTTTCTATCTCTCTGAAGGAGGAATCTCTTTGAAAAGGGATCTGGGGCTGTGATGTGGCTTTTCAGTACAATGTTTACTTAGCAGGCATGAAGTCGTGAGTTCAATCGAACTCCAGTGCAACATAAACTGGACAAGATGATACTTGCCTGTAATCCCAGCACATGAAAGATGAAGGCAGGAGAATAAAGAGCTCAAGGTCACCCTCTGCTACATAGTAAGTCAAAGTCAGCTTAATATACATGAGACTCTGTCTCAAGGGGAAAAAAAATAAGTCTACAAATAACATACATGGTGGGCCAGAGAGATGGCTCAGTGGTTGAGAGCACTGGCTGTTCTTCCAGAGGTTTGAGTTCAATTCCCAGCACCCACATGGTGGCTCACAACCATCTATAGTGTGGTCCAATGCCCTCTTTTGTCATAAAGGTATATAAAGGTGCAGACAGAGCATTCATACATAAAATAAATAAATAAATAAATAAATAAATAAATAAATAAATAAATAAATAAATAAAAGCCATGTGGTATGACTACAGTAATATGAAGTGTCCAGGATCAGAAAATCTATAAAGACAGACAGTGAACTCATGAGTTGGGGTGATCAGACACTACTAATAGTACAGGGAATCTGTGGCAGTTTGAATGTAATTGGCTCACAGGGAGTGGCACTATTAGGAGGTGTGGCTTTGTTGAGGAAGTGTGTCACTGTGGGAGTAGCCTTTGATGCTTCCTATGCTCAAGATACCACCCAGTATCACAGTCCACTTCCTGTTGCCTTCTGATCAAGCTGTAGCCAGCATGTCTGCTTGCACGCCGCCATGCTCTCTGCCATGATGATAATGGACTGAACCTCTGAAACTGTAAGTGAGCCATCCAAATTAAATGTTTTCATGATAAGAGTTGCCATGGCCATAGCGTCTCTTCACAGCAATAGAGAAAGAATAGACAGCATCTTTGAGGTTCATGAAAATGCTGTACAATTGGACCTTGGTGACAGGTGCACCATCTGTAAATAGACTGAATCGACGCAGCTGAACTGAACTCCAGAGGATGAACTGAATGACATGTGAATTATTCTCAAGCCAGGTGTGTGGTAACACATGTCCAAAATCTCAGCACTTGGGAGGTTGAGGCAGGAGGATCTCAGTAAGTTTTGGGCCTGCCTGAGCTATATAGCAAGATCTTGTCTTGAAGAAGAAGAGGAGGAGGAGAGGAGGAGAGGAGGAGGCGGAGGAAAAAGAAGTATATGTCAATAACGGGTTAAGAAGTGCTAGATCGTGGGATTCCTTGGTGATAGCTTCCCTCCCAGGCCCACCCCCTTTCCCATCCCCCTTTGGTGTCCTTAAAGATCCAAGTCAACCACATCTGAGTAGGTAGGTGGTTACACCTACTTGGGACACCTACCTGGGAAATACTTGACACAATAGTGTTAAGGTATTACACTGAATTATTAAATTAGGGGAAACATTAAAACTTCACAGGCAGAAAGATAAGGGTTATGGTTACCCATCTAGGACAGTGTCAAGGAGGAAGTGTGACCACAGAGATTTGGAGAACAGACTGTGAGGGATTTGGTAGTGACATCCATGCTGCCTGGGCCCCTTCCTACCCTTCCTATAGAGGTGCAGCCCAGGCCTCCACCCACACACATACCAGAAAGCATTTCTGTGCTGAGGCCTGCCTCCACCAAGCGCTCCTAAGAAAAAGCCAACTAAGCAGGCAGTCTCTGAGGCTTCCCGAAAACCTCAGCATCTGCTCCTTGTCCTTGCCAACCCCAAGGCTCTTCCATACACCCAACCAGCTGCCCTCTGCGGGCCATATTCCTTCTAGTAAATTCACAGATACAAGAAGTGGGACAGAAACCCTGCATGAAGCTGCTGACTGGTGGACACATCCACAGACCCTCAGCTTTCAGCTTAACCTCTCCACGATGAATCACCCCCCCCCAGCAGTGTGCCACGCCTAATGCTTCTATTCTGGTCAGGCTTAGAGCAAGCACATTTACCCACTGAGATATCTCACCTATCCTAAAACAGTTCATTTTATGTTCAAGAAAAAGTCATTAAAAAAGAATGAAAAACCAGAATTGGGGTTCGTTTGTTTTTGTTTTTTTGGTTGTTTTTTGTTTTGTTTTTTCTAAACATGGTAGCACATGCCTGTAATCCCAGGACTTGGAAGATTGAGGCAGGAGGATTGCCAAATGTTTAAGGTCAGTCTGTGCAACAAATGAGTCCCAAGCTAGCCTGGGCTATAAAAGTAAGATTTTGCCAAAAAAAAAAAAAAAAAAAAAGAAGAAGAAGAAGAAGAAAAAAAAGAAAGAAAGAAAAGAAGGAGGCTAGAGAGATGGCTCAGTGGGTAAAATGATTGCTACACAATCACAAGGGCATGAATTCAAATCCCTAGAACCCATGTAAAGGCAGACACAGCAATGTTCATCTGTAATCCCAGTGCCTTCGGTGAGAGGGGTGGCTGCTACTCAACAGAGACCCTGCCTCAAACAAAGACCAACATCCACAGTTGTCCTCTGTTCTTCTCTCTCTCTCTCTCTCTCTCTCTCTCTCTCTCTCTCTCTCTCTCTCTCTCTCTTGTGGAGGATGTAAATACAAACACAAAAGACAAGACTAGAGAGAGAGCTCAGTCACTGAAGCACTTTTTTTTCTTTCTTTTTCTTTTGTCTTGTTTTTTGAGCCAGGGTTTCTCTGTATAGCCCTGGCTGTCCTGGAACTTGTTCTGCAGCCCAGGCTGGCCTCAAACTCAGAGATCCGCCTGCCTCTGCCTCCCGAGTGCTAAGATTAAAGGTGTGCACCACCACCACCTGCATGTGTGCAATTTCTAAAAAGCAATCAGAGAAAAAATATTCCACCCATTCCGTAGATGAGAACATGTGTTCAGAGCAGACACTGGACCATCACCTAAGCTGATGCTCATCAGAGCCCACAGATGGTAGAGACCTGCCCCACACTTCTCTGCAGCCCAGGAGCTGATGCCCTTTGTCATGGGCATCTGGAACCCTGAGATTACTGACAGGTCCTAGATAAGTCAGGCCAAGACACACGCACAGGAGACTCCAAAGGTCCAGGAATGCCCTCCACCTTCCCTGGTTCCCTGCAGGGGGGCAGGCGCATAGCTGTGAGGACAGAAAGAGAACCTGGAAGTGAGCACAAGGCTAACCCACTCAGCAGACCATGGCTGGCTTGAAGCTCTCCTAGGTCCCACCATCAGTGAGGCACTAGTGGAGGGCCACTCTGGGAAGGAACCAGAATGGTCCCAAGATGGAGGACTCTGTCACTACCAGTGTCAGTCCAAGGGCACACATCCACTGGCCACTTAGTGATCAGCAAGAGAAGGGTTAACTCAGTGGTGAGGTTCTTGGCCCAGGAAAGGGAAATTCCCCTCTGCACTATGCAAAAAGAATCTTCCAAAACACCCCAGTTTCCCTGTCCTCTCTTTGGGGAGGGGAAGCCCAGGAGTGGCACAACTTGGAGGCAGGGCTGGGGATAAGTAGAACAAAAATTCCAGGCCATCTCAGGATAGTCACCGTTCTCTCCTGAGGCTCATGTCCCATCGAGTTCCAAGTGCTCTCTCCTTAAGGAGCTGCTGCAAGCCCACAGAGTTCCTCCCACTGACCTACCCAGGTCCCAGAGCCCAGCACCTGTTGGAGCACCACAGGCTCATAGTGGGCCCAGATGTCCCTTGTCTATGGCACAAAGCTGCCCCAGCTCCAGGCTAGACTGGACCCCTGCGTCACAGAATGTCCACAGGAAATATACAAACAGCTGGGGCCATTCCACCTCTACCCCACCAGACCTTCTGCTGGGATAGCCAGCTAACCTTTGCCAAGCCTACCTTAGTGACTGCCCGGGCAAACTGTGCCCACCAGCTCCAACCACAGGCAGCGATAACCTGCACAGAGAAGGCCCCAATGGAATGTGGTATAATTCATGTGTGTGCTCCCTGGTGATCAGAGTCTAACCCACCTCTAGAGAGATACCTGTACTTCATCTGCGCGTGTGCACACCAGTGTTGATTACACATGCACGGCCCTTAGTGAAGGCTGGAGGTTGGCACTGGATCGCTCTGTATTTTTGAGACCCAGCAGCTTGGCTAGGCAGGCTGGCCAGCAAGCCCCAGCACTGCACATGGCCCCAGCCAGCTCATCGGTGGGTTTTAGTGATGGAACTTAGATCCTTGTGTTTGCATGGGATCCAACTTTATTTACCAATAAGCCATATTCCCCACCGCCAGTTCTTCTGTACCTCAGATGGAACCCACACAGAAGACTCCAAATCAAAATGTCCTCGTCCCCCATTCAACATGGGCTTCTCTGGTTCACCAGACACCCTGCTGGAAAATGTGACCATCATGATGGCTACAGCACCCATTGTCTCCCTAACACATCCTGTGAGCCAAACAGTCTCCAGCCATCTCCGTACACACCCACCTTATGTTCTTGTGACATCCTTTCAGGGGAATCCCTTCCCCTACCCTGTTACATAAGGAAAATAAGGCACAGAGATGTTAAGTGTGCTGCTGAGGGTCACAGAGCTAGGACAGGAATTCTGCTACAGTCTGCTACAGAACTGTAGACAGTTGGGGGCGAGTTTAGCAGGCCACCCTGGGGGGTTGAGGGAAGGAAGACCTGCGAGAGACAAAGGCTGTTGTTCACTCACTTTTTATTTCCTGAGTCCCAGACAAAGGCTTGAGCAAAGTAGCCAAGCCAGCTCCCAGGCCCATCCCTATGCCATGCTGGCCACAGGAAACATGAAAAGCCTTTCTCCAAGCCTGTGCTCTGAGCCAGGCAAAGGCAATGCTGCCTACCGGGAGGCCAGAACCATGATTTGGGGCTATTCTTAGCAAGCCACTGGCTCCCCTCCCAGAGGCCCTGCAGGCAGAAAGCCCAAGCTTCCACACGCCCAGCCTGCTACTTCCTGACCCCTTTCAGAGCACCCCAGGATGAGGAGGGGCTATGGGCAGAGAGAGAGGACAGAGGGGGCTGTCACTTCCAACAGAGAGGTGTCCAGTGCCTACATACCCTACTTGCCCAGGCTCCCAGCCAAGCACCTGACTTCCAAAGAGTCTGGGCTGTCATAGTTGCAGCCCTACTGAACCCATGGAAGGTCACTAACTTTCCATGAATTGTCTCCCATTTAACCCTCCAGGGAGCTGAGGTTAAAGATGAAGCAACTAAGACATTAAGTAACTGTGGAAGGTCACAAGTGCATTTGGTGTCAAGCTGTATCAGGGTCAGAGCTGGTTCCAAAGTGCCAGGCTGGGCAGAGTAGCTATGAGCACAGTGAGAATACAGGAGCCTCGGCTCTGCCCAAGCCAAAGGGAAAAGGCTTTCATCCCAGACCCTCCATATATCTCCCAGTGGTATATAGAAGCAACTGCCTGAAGGCTCAACGGTGTAGTTAAGCTCAGCAGAAAAGCCTCGGGCCAGACTCTAGAGCAAGCAGCGTTGAAGCAGCACACAGAACAATGGGAAGGCTCATAAAAGTCCCAGGACACAAAAGGCTGCCACCAAAGGCTGACAGAGCTTCGGCTGGTACCCCAGGCAGACACTTAGCCAGTAACTGAGGGGCAGGAGGTCATATGCCTTCAGAGTAAAACAACACTAAGCCGTGTGGGACCTCTGACTATCCCCGACATGGTCTAAAGTAAATGCACAGTGGGGCTGTGTCTCTGTTGGTAGAGTGCTTGCGTAGCACCTTGGGGGAACATACCTGTAACCTTAGTACCCGGGAGGTAGAGGCAAGAGGATCAGGAGTTTAAGGCTAATTTTGGCTACACGGTAAGTCATAGCTAGACTGGGATATATGAAGAAGGAAGGTATACCCACAACACCTGAGAACTGTCCCTCCATGCCAAACAAGCTGATGCCTGGCTAGGCTGCCGTATCCACAGCATCTACCTGGGACTACATCTCAGCATCTGCGGGCATCAGGATGCTAGCCTTGACTAGCAGGTGCCTCTGGCCAGTATTTGTGCTTCCCTGAGAGGTCCACAGCTGGATCCATGACTACCTCAAGACCCAGTGGCTAGTCCTCCTTGGCCATACTCACACTCCCTGTCCCCTCATGCGTCTGTGTCCTTGGGTTGTCCACCGGTGCCCTTCTGTGCCTGATCCAGTTCTTCCCTGCGTCTGCCCAGATGGATACGCACCTGTCTATGAGCTCATGTCCCACCCACACTGCATTCCCACCTGTGACCGGGAAGCTCCCACTAAAAGAAACGCACCCAAGGCCTCGGACACTGGTACACTGCCACCTCCCCAACGTGTTATAGAAAAGCAGAAGCCTATCAGGGACAGTAGGGACAGAGCAGAGTCCCTGATACTGTGGAGCCTCACAGGTAGGGTCAGATTGTCCAGACCCCACCCTGTCCACTCCAATACCAGAGAGGCAAGCAAAGTGGGCCACCTCCAGGCCCGTTTGCCCTCACAGGAAACCGAGGCTGGCCAATGCCTCCCACCCTTCCCTCCAGTCCCCAGATGGAGGCTCTTCAAAAAGGAAGTCAGGGTTTCCTCCTGTAGGGCTGGCTCAAACCTCAGCAGCCCCAGACTTCTGTTCTGCTCCATCTGACTGGAGAAAACAAATGGGTCCCTCCTATGCTTGCTGTCCCTGGGTAGAAAACGGCTCCGATTCTGTTGGTAATGCTAACAAGGAGGGAGGAACTGACTCCACCAGGCCACTGAGACACATACACCCATGTGCAAAATCTCAGGACACTCCAGCCAGTACCCTTGCAGCACTGGCGTTTGGTAATTCCCACGAATTAACCTCTTGGCATTTTCTTCTACTGCTACCAGCCCAGAACTGATATCAAGCTCCCTATCAGAGAACTGGCCGTGCGTTTGTCTCATCTTCCCTTGCTGGGCAGAGCCACATGAGGACATAGTCCTTCCAAGTCCTCCCACCTCCCACACTGTCTGAGTATGGCTCAGAGCCCATATCTCACAGGTGCTCTGCCACTGGTTGTGGGCAGCCAAGGACTAGCGGGGGCAGTGGCTGCCAGAGCAAATGCCTCAAGCTTGCCCGGACTAAGAGGCTTTTATTGAGTCCAATTTCCGGAAAAAAAAAAAACAAAAAAACGAGCACTCTGGCCACTATGAGAGGCTAGTACAGTCAGTCTCCCATGCACTGTACCTTTTCTGATGAGTCCATGTCCTTTCAGGGGGTCCTCTGAAGCTTGATGAGAGGACAGGTCGCGCGCGCGCACACACACACACACACACACACACACACACACACACACACACACTCACACACACACACACACACACACACACACACCACATGCAGAGGCACATGAATGCACATTCTGCATAGACACACTCGCTCACACCAAGGAGACTCAGGCTCAGAAGAGACCAAATAGAGCAGCGAATCAAAGCCTGTGCCTGCCAAGTCCCTGAGTTTGCTCTCTTGTCCCTGGGCCTCAAGGGCCCTGCAGATTAAGTCTGGGGACCCCATGCCCAGATGGCGACCCGGCTGTCTCCTAACTTCTTGGGAAGCCCAGCTGGCCGGGAGGACTCCCGGACACCGCAGTGACGAGCGGATAGTGCCATCCCACGTTGTCTCCGCTCCGAGGGAAGCCAGGGTAAAAGACTGAACCCGGGATCGACCTGCGCACGACCCAGGAGCAGCTCAGGCTTTGGGTGAGCGCGGTGGCGCCGGCCTGGGGCAGGCCTGGGTGGCCCGAACGCCAACGCTCCAAGTCTAGGGACCCCGATTCGCCCTTGGCGCGACCCACGAGTGCTTACCTGGCAGCCGCAGCTCCAGTGGAGCGTCGCGCTCTGCGGCCGGGGACTGCCGGTGCCGAGGCGGGCTGCGAGCGCGCCCGGCGCGGGCTCCTGCTAGCTCCGCCCACTCTCCCAGCCCATCCGGGGGCGGAGGCAGCTCCCGCAGAGTCCAGACACTGCAGACCCCACCACCCGCGGTCACCAAGCCCCGGATCATCCCCGGAGCCCCGCCCCGAGTCCGAATCCCCCTCACCCGCCACGACCGGGACGGATCGGTCACTCCTTGCCCAGCCGGGCCCGCGGCAGTTTCGACCTCCGCCCACGGGGAAGGGGTGCCAATTTAAAGACACACTCACTACACCGCGTCGCGATAGGCATCCCCTACTTCAGCCGCAGCTCCCAGAGAGCCCTGTTCCGGGCCAGCTTCCTCCGTCCGCTCGCCCTGAGCCTGGGGCGGGAAACAGTGCCTGCGAAGCCAGTTCCTCTTCCCTTGTCGGCTCCGCTCCTTCTGGAAGATACCCAAGGCCGGCTTCCAGCTCCTTGGCTGGAGAAAACAGCATAGGCTGGTAGCGCCACACCCCCTCCCCAACTCCAGGTCGCCAAGGATATTGGTAGCCCCTGGCTCTAACCTCTCTCTGCTTCTCCAGTCTGAGCAGAACACCTGGGCTTCAAAATCGGCCTTTCTCCGGTGCAACTTGCGCTAGGGGACTGACGTCTCTGGGCTTCAGCCTCTCCAGATGTCCAAGGACAGGCCCCTTAAAGAGCAGTTTGTTAGCTTGATGATGCCTTAAGAAAGCTGCAGTTCCCGGTCTTTGGAAGAGGAGGGGCCCAACTGCTACTACCCAACTCTGCTAGCAGTGGTGGGTCCAGTGGCTCTGTGGAGCTCCAGGTCCAGCACCTAGGCAGGCTGACTCTTAACCTCAGTTCAACCACGTGCACTTGCTTACCCCTCCTTCTGTCTCAGGAGACCCTCTTTGTGTATAGGCTGAATTACTTTTTCCCTCCCTCTCACCCTGCACTAAGGAATCTCTCCTCACGTGCCTCTATCTGCCTTGGCTAGTTAAAGCAACAGGGTCCTCGGCTCACTACGCGGGGAGTTGTGACCAGCATGAAGACAATGCAGGCCTGGCTTCTATCCAGTCAAGCCAGGGGACTCGAATCATGCAGAATGAAGGGCTTGAAACCCTAAAAGGATTTATTAACGGTGATCTGGCCAGATACCCAGCACGTCTGTGATGGTCTCATCTGTCTAATCTTAGAGGGTACCTGTGGGTGTTCATAATGATAAGGAGTGGGGAGCCCTGTACAGATGTGTCTGTGTGCACAGCCAGCTCGGGCTGCTTCTCTGGAGGGATGTGAAAAAGGATTGTGTGTCTGTGTAAGGCCTCATTGGTAGTGTGGGAATATAAGCGTGTGCATGTGTGTATGTGAGTGCATGTGTGTGTGCTCAAGTGTGTATGTGAGTATGCATGTGTGTGCATGTGTGTGAGCATTCACCTGAATGAAAATGCAGATAGAACACACAAAGCACCCCACCCCATTACATAGTCAGGACACAGGACCACACAGCCCTAGCCAGCCTTCAGTGCTCTTGAAATCTCAAATCCAGCCCTTGAGTAGAAGCTGTGGGAATCCAGCTTCCCTCGTGGGAACACTCAAGCCACAAGTTATTTCCTGACAGGCACAAATGATTGTCCGGAAGGCAGAGGCCCTGAGTCCTAACCAAAGATGACACTTGACAAAGGATGAGAAGCAGACCCCTCTGCTCCTCTCAGCTCCCATCAGGCCCGGCAAGCCTGGGGATACAGGACAGAGAAGATGAAATCCACCTGTCCTTACTCTTGGTGACCACAATAATGTCACAGTATTCCAGGGCAGGGGTGAGCAGCTTCCCCCAAGCTTGGTGATCTCGAGGAGAGTTACATGACTCCCAACTCAAACCCTGCAGGGCAAACCCACATTACTTCCCAGTCACCACAGGTCTCCAGGAGTTCTGGCTTCCGGGGACCACCTAAGGATGAAAGCACTAACTACTCACCCTCATTGTTATTGCCACCAGAACTCACATTGAGGACCTAGCCCTGAACCTGCCAGGGCAGAGGGCTTCTTCTGGCTGAGTCCAGAAGCCCAATCCCGTTGGCTTTCCTCCCTGGTGCACCCACTAGATCTGTGGGCTTTGGACCCTGCCTCATTCTGGCGCAGTAAGGCTGTGGGACCCAAATATATCTCTTACACTGAGCGCATCCCCTAGACCCTAAGTACTTTCAGTAATTGACAGCCTCGGGATCATCAGGATTCACACTCACAGCACAAGCAGGGTTTTGTTGTTGATGTTTGTTTGGTTTGGTTTGGTTTCTTTTTCTGATGCTGGGATAGAACCCAGGGCCCTAAGTGAGGCAAGGCTCTACTACTGAGGTACAGCCCCAAACCCTCAGAAAGCCTAAAACCAAGACCCAAAGTACTAAATACTTTAGTTTGGTTGTTTCTTCTTTGTTTTCCTGTTTGGCTCTGTTTTAGAGACAGAGTCTCATGGAGCTCTGGCTGGCTTCAAAGCCCCTGTGTAGCTGAGGATGCTGTTGAAGCCCAGCCCCTCCAGCATCTTCTTCCAGATTGCTGGTATTACAGGTGAGTGTCACCAAGGCTGTTTATGCGGTGCTGAGGATGGAACCTAGAGCTCCCGCCATGCCAGCCCAATAGCATTGCTCTTCAAGCACATTCTCCATGCCTAGCCCTGAACACCTGTGGGGGAGGAGACTAAGCCAACAAGCCGAATGGCCATCTCTAAGCAATTCGTTCATGCAAGGGAGGGATGGGACCCGAGTAATGGAAAACCAAGGAGGACGAACTTGGGCCAAAGATAGATCCGCAGACCTAGGCCAGCTGGAGTTGAAGTAGATGGTTGTATGGGCCCTGCCAGCTCCGGCAGTGTGGAGTAGTTTGTGTAGTTCTCTGCAGGAAACAGATCTGAGTTTCAACCAGTAAGGCAAGCTACTTAACTTCTCTGAGTTACCATTTCCACATCTATAAAGTAGCCATACCTACCCTGGTATCATTCTGAGATTAAGCAAAAATAAATCCCTTATCCAACAGTGCCCCAGATGAAGTTCTGCTCTTTGGAGTTTTTTCCTTGCTTTTGTCTGTTTGTTTGTTTTTCTATTTTGTTTTGTTTTGTTTTGTTTGAGACAGGGTTTCTCTGTGTCTCTCTGTGTTACTGGCTGTCCTGGAACTCACTTTGTAGACCAGGCTGGCCTCAAACTCACAGAAACCTACTTGCCTCTGCCTCCCCAGTGCTGAGATTAAAGGTGTTCGCCACCATGCCCAGATTTATTATTGGGGGGGGGTTGTTGTTGTTTCAGATGAAGTTCTAAACAGAAAAATAGTTGTGGTGATTAACTTCAGCACCAGAAGGTTCTCTGACATGTTATTTATCTCCCTCCCCTCCAGTGTTCCCTAGCCAACACTTACTCCAAACCCCTTCAGAGCATGCAAAATTGCCAGGCCCCTGCTGGCTGTCAGGCAGGGTTCCAAGTGGCTTTTTGCTGGGCCTCAGTGCAGAATCCCAGGCCCTGGACACTGGGAATAATAGGCACAGGGAGGGGCCACCACCCTGCAGCAGAGAGGCTACCCATCCCTGAATACACTGCTGTCACTCGCTCCCTCCCACCCATTCTGTCTCTTAAATAGCCCAGCCCTGTTGCCTGGTTGTCTCCAAGCAGCCCCATCCAGGCTTCCAAGGATGTCTCATAATGGCAGTGCCATTTATGAAGATACTGCAGGGGAAGCAGGGAACTGGAAGAGGTCACAGGCTCCAGGGAGGCTTGACATAGCCTCCCAGGAGCCCTCTTGTGACAAAGTCCCTGCCCCTAGAAACAGAACTCCTGGGGTGGTGGCATCTCCCTGAACCAAAAGCAAGGTGGATGGCTGCTTGCCAGAAAAATGTCAGGGAGGCAGAGGGCCACAGAGTGTCCTGGACATTGGGGACTTGAGACAGGCAGAACCCTGGGCTCAACCCCTGTCACCAGCCTCATTACTAACACTTGTGGGCTGGTTATTTCCCAGAGCTTCTGAACCCCACAGAACCCCAGTGCTGGAAGACAGCAACTGTAAGGGGTTAGACGAGACACTATGGTACCTTTTGTCAGTGTGTGTCCAAATATCACAGGAAGAGACCCTCTGTCCTCACGTTTCCACTCAGAAATGAGCCTAGAGATGTACTTCTGTGGCTGCAAATCACCTTGAACAAGACTGGTCCTAGTTTTCAACAGTGTGAGTTTGTAAAATGAAAGAGTCTATGGACAGAGAGTCTGCTAACTTGAGCGTGGAACATGTATAGCTATTTTATTTTTCAAACTGTGTGTGCATGAGTGTCTTGGCTGCATGTGTTCATATTCACCATGTATATGCCTGGTGCCTTCAGAGGCCAGAAAAGGACACTGAATGTCCTGAAACTGAAGTTACAGACCGTTGTGAACCACCATGTGGGTGTTGGGAACTGATCTCAGGTCCTCTGGAGGAGCAGTCTATACTCTTAAGTACTGAACCACCTCTCCAACCCAGATATTTTATTGTTTAAGGTAGGGGTGTGTGTATGTGTGTGTCTATTCATGTACCTGAGGAAGCCAGATGCGGGTACCGGATCCCCTGGATCAGGGGGCTATGAACCACCTGATGTGGGTTCTGAGATCTGAACTCCTGTCCTCTGGAAGCACAATAAGAACCCCTAAGCTGGAGCCTTCTCCAGCCCACGTACTGAGAGGGGAGTATCTCTAGGGGGAATGAGGCCTGGAGGTGGACAGGGATAAGGACAGCCAGGGTTGTGTGGACTATGGTGGTGGCATTCTGGAATCAGTCAAGGTCTCTAAAGGGACTGATCCCAACTACAGGTCATGCCAAGTTCACCCAGTTACACACAAGTCCAGAAGCTGGAATAAGCTTGGAAACACTGTATCCAGGGATAAGAGCCAGGAGTGAAGCTACAGACACTAACTATGCAACACTATTGATAAACAGTATCACTGGTGTAGGCAACATCTGCATACAGGATGCCCCTTTTGTTCGCTGCAGTGCTGGGAGAGAACTTTATAAATGCTAGATTAGCACTCTACCACTGAACTACACTCCCCCAGCTGGAACACCATATGCTGGGCATTCACCTAGCGTGTGTGTGTGTGTGTGTGTGTGTGTGTGTGTGTGTGTGTGTGTGTCTGTGTGCTGTGTGCGTGTGTGTCTCTGTGTGTGTGTGTGTGTCTGTGTGTGTGTGTCTGTCTGTCTGTGTGTGTGTGTCTGTGTCTGTGTCTCTGTGTGTGTGTGTCTGTGTCTCTGTGTGTGTGTGTGTGTGTGTCTGTGTCTGTGTGTGTGTGTGTGTGTGTGTCTGTGTCTGTGTCTGTGTCTGTGTCTGGGCTAGAGAGATGGCTCAATGGTTAAGAGCACTGGATGCTCTTCCTGAGTTCAACTCCCATCAACCACATGGTGGCTCACACCATCTATAGTGGGATCTAATGCCTTCCTCTGGCATTACATGCAGTTAGAGCACTCACATACACAAAATAAATAAACAAATAGATATTAAAAACAAATAAACAAAAATCCATATCTTATCTGGGCATGATGGCATAGGCCCAATCCCAACACAGAAACAGATTGGTCTCTGAATTTGAAGCCACCTTGGTGTACAATGAGGGTTTTAGGACAACCAGGACTACACAGAGGAACCCTGACTTGAAACAAAACAAAATCATATATTTTGTTTTTGTTTAGGACTCAGGATTAAGAGATAGGTGGCATCTCTGTGAGTCTAAGGCCACCCAGATCTACACATATTGAATCCACCTAAAGGGGATTATAACTCACACCTTTAATCCCAGGACTCTTGAGAGATATGTAAGTCTGTATCAGGATTCAGAGAGGCATTCGTTCTCCAGCCATGCTGAGGAGAAGTTACAGTGAGTCTTGGTGAGAGCTCGTGGCGACAGGATCAGCCCACTCGGCCTGAGGTAGAGGTGAGACGCTAGTAGTCCCACTGCTTTGCTTTCCTGAACTTCAGCTTGAAGCTTGAATTCCAGTATCAGTCTCTGGGTCATTTATTAATTTGTGGTATTATATATATTTTTTCATCTTTCATGATTTTTTTTGCAATCTTTTTTTCTTTCTATTGCCTTGAACTGTATGTGTGTGTCCTTTTGTTGTTTGAGTTTTTGGGTTTTGGGGATTTTTTGGTTTGGTTTTTTGATTTGTGTTTGTTTTGAAATCAGGTCAAGTAGCTTGACCAAACTTGAAGCGATTTGCTGCCCCTCCAAGTGCTGGAGTTACAGACTTGCACCACCACACCCTGTTCCCACTGGGTTGCTGTTGGGGAGTTCGGAAGCAACCACAAACCTCACAGCAGCTCGCAGCCCCCACATCAGGCTGTGAGGGAAGAGACACACACCATTCCAGAAGCAAAGTGTAAGAGGACAGCCAGTGTGTTCCACCGGACCTGACCTTGACCCTGGACTAAGTTCCCTAGGGTGGCATCACCTACCACCTTCTTGACTGTTCCCAGCAATTCATTACCAGAACCCTCTCTCTCCTTCCCTCCTTTCTTCCCTCCCTCCCTCCTTTTGAAACAGAGTCTCATGTAGCCCAATCTAACCAGCCCTGTCTCCACCTCTCAAGTGCTGGGATTACAAGTGTGCCCCAGTACACCTGGCTTGCCTTCAGTCCAGTGTCTAGAAGCTATGTTCTTGAAGAGACAATGCCTCCTACTTTTCTACTGCTTTGCCAGCTTGCAGACACCTAGCAGAGGCAGGGACAACTCTCAGGACTGTCACCCCCCACACAACCTGAGCCACACTGCAGCCCCCACATTCACATTGACTGGAATCAGAGCTCTGTGGGAAAGCAGACCTCCATAGGCGCTTGCAATCCTGCAGAAAGAAGCAAGCAGGAGCAGGGTCCAGACCATTCTTCCCCTGGCTCAGTCATTAGCAGAAGCCATGGACAACTTTCCAGGGTGGATGGGGATGGTGTTGACTGTTTGGGAACCACGAGGCCAAAGGACACTGAGCCCTCTTCTGGCTATATCCAGCTAATACAACTTAGTTACAGCCCCTCCCCAGTACCCCTCTTCCCCAGCTCAGGGCCCCAGATCCACCCCAGGTGCGTTAGTCTGAATTCACTGGGAGAGATGGGGTGATGCCAGCTTCTCTGAGCCTAAGGCTGCCCTGGCTAAGGCTCAGAGGATTCCCAGGCCTGAAACAACATGGCTATATTTGCACCTCCCCCCACCTCCAGTAGGCAGCAGAAACCATGAAGTCAGGCCAGATACCCTGAAGCAGGTTAGCTCACTTCCCAAACCTCAGTTTCCTTGTCTACTCAAAGAGAACGTGGAAAGCATGGTATGGTGGGTTCCTCGTGCCTCTGCCTCCTTCTCCTCCAAACTTCCACTGAGGAGAAAATGGGGCCAGGCTTGAAAAAGCCATATCAGGCTTCTAGGACCCAAGTTCCAGCCCAATCTCTACCTCTCTGGGACTAGGCTGGGCAGATCAGAGGACCTGGCCTCAGTCTGTTCATCTGTGCAATAGGCACGATCATGCTTGCCTGGTGCTCTTCTCAGCTCCATCTATGGGAGAGTAGGTGATGAACTTCAGGGGACTTAGAGGCATTGTTGAAATTTCCATGTAACCTTGGGCCAGGAGGACAATTGGAGAAGATCTCTCCACTTCATCCCAGAATCCCCATCTCCTTTGAGATGCTGTGCCTTCCTTCCCTGGGTGGTAAACTTCATAGTGGCCATGGCCATCCTAAGGCTGACTCTGTTACTGTCTTCATTTCACAAATGTATAAATTGAGATAAGGAAATTGAGGAATTTGCCCCGCATCTCCGGTCCACCAGTTCAGTCACACAAACGCTGCCTGGTTTGGTTCCTCTTAGTGACTGAACCTGACATCTTTGAAAGCAGCCACTTTGCTACAGACTGAGTTGTCAGGGTGGCCTTCATCCTTCCTATCAATGAATCTGACAGCCACTTCCAACTGGCTCTGTGTGTGTGTGTGTGTGTGTGTGTGTGTGTGTGTGTGTGTGTGTGTCACCATGCCATATCTGGGGCCCCCAGACTCCCTAGTTAAACACCCTAGCTTTCAAAGGCTGTGGGAACCTTGGGAACCTTGAGTTCTGAGTTCTTTTCCTACCTCCCCTGTGGGATTCTTTCCCAAGATGGTGGAGAAAGGGGCCTTTGTCTCTCCAGCCATCCCCTCCCACACCACCAGCAGCTGACTCCTGGTTCTAACCTGGCACCTAACCGGCACTTTACATTAAGGCATTGTAGTCTGATCTGGAGGCCCCCTCTCCTGACTCCCAGCCTGTCACCTGTCCCTCCCCACCACACACACTTCTGCTTTGAGGACAGTAGAGTACTAGGTTGCTGCAAGTGGGAAGCCTAGGAATCCTGCTGTCTGAGGTCCTAGGGAGAGCAGGCCAGGCCGGGAGGGGGTGGCAGTCAGAGTCAGGAAGGAGGGACCCCATCAGGAAGCCCTGGGAGCTGTAGACATGCAAAGGCCATGTAAATTCTCTCACCTCCTCTCCCAGGCTACTCCCCACCCTACAAAATCTCCTCATGTTAGCACATTTGAGAGGATGGGAGGCTTCTGGACGATGGTCACCAGGAGCCTTAGAAATGCAGTTAGTGCTATGTATGAATCAGTTAAAAATACTTCAAGGGCTGGAGAGATGATTTAGCAGTTAGGAAGGCACTACCCACGTGGCAGCTAACAACTGTCTGTAACTCCAGTTCCAGAAGACTTATGCCTTCTTCTAGCCTTTGAGGACACTCAGCACACTTTCAGTATACAGACACACGTGCCCGAAGACATGCAAACAGATAAAAGACCCATATACATAAAATAACCCAGCACTTGGGAGGCAGAGACAGACTGATCTCTGAGTTCGAGTCCAGCCTGGTCTACAGATTGAGTTGCAGGACAGCCAGGACTGTTACACAGAGAAACCCTGTCTCAATAAATAAATAAATACAATTTAATATTTAAAAAAAAAATTTATTTCCTGGAAGTCAGATGTGGAAGTCACACCTGTAATCCTGTAATCCCAGCAGCTGAGAGACAAAGGCAGAAGGACCAGGATTTTGAGATCACCCTCAAGTACATAGTAAGTTCAAGCTCAGCCTGGTTAACATGAGACCCTGTCTCAACAGCAAATACTTAGTTGGTGGTTGGGAATACAGCTGTAACTCGGTTGGTAGAGTGTTCATGTAAGAGCTGGGTTCATTCCCCAAAACTGAATAAAAATGAGCATAGTGTGGACACCTGCAATTCTCCAGCAAGGCCACCCTCGATTACACAGCAAGTTTGAGGCCATGGAGCTATGTGAAACCCCGTCTCAATATATATCTGGGTGTGGTGTGATGCTGTACATCTTTAACCCCAGAGCTTGAGATGCAGAGGCAGGTGAAACTCTGTGAATTGGAAGCCAGCCTGATCTACAGACTGAGTTCTAGGACAGCTAAAGCTATAAAGTGAGACCCTGTCTTAAAAAAAAAAAAAAAAAAAAAAAGACTCTGTGTGTGTGTGTGTGTGTGTGTGTGTGTGTGTGTGTGTACTTAATAGCACTCACCTACAATCCCAGCACTCAGTGGGATTGCAAGTTCCAAGCTGTATAAGACACTTTGTCAGAAACCAGGCAACAAATAGTTATAGAAATAGGCTTTATGTTTTATTTAATTGCTTTACATTTTCCCATTGATTTGTTTATTTTATTTTAGCTCAGTTCTCCCCAACCTCACACATACAAGGGCCTCATCTCACTGTGCAGCTCTAGCTGGCCTCAAAATTCCACAGCAACCACTGACTCAGGCCTGCGCCACGATGCTGGGCCGAACCCTTTTCATTTTAATGTGCGTGCTGTACATGCCTACACTTAGTCTTTGTTTGTGTTTGTTTGCTTTATCACATCACAGTGCTTCTCTAATTTTCTGAGTTTTTAAAAATATTTGTGTGTGTTCTGCCTGTATACATGTGTGTGTGTACACCCTGTGTCCACAGAGGCCAGAAGAGGACGCTGGATTCCCTGGGACTGGAATCACAGACAGTAATGAGCTGTCAAGGGAGTGTTGGGAATTGAACTTGAGTCCTCTGGAAGAGCAGCCAGTTCTCTTAACTGCTAACCCACCCTCTAGCACCATGTTATAAATATTTTATATATACATGTATTTGGCCAGTTTGAGAATAACACTCATACAAAGCATGTCTGGGGACAGCAAGATGGCTCAGAAGGTAAATGAGCTTGCTACCAAGCCTGATGAACTGAGTTCTGTTCCTGGGACCCACAGTAGAAGAAAACCAACTCCCACAAAGTGTCCTTTGATTTTCATATGCGTGCACACGCTTGCGTGCAGGAGCACACACACACAAATAAAATTTAAAAATTAAAAATAAGAAATCATTCAATCAGGTATGGTGTTGCACACCTTTAATCCCAGCATTAAGGCGGCAGAGGCAGGATCCACCTGGATCTCTGTGAGTTCGAGGCCAGCCTGTTCTACAAATTGAGTTCCAGACCAGCCAGAGCTACTCAAAGAAACCCTGTCTCAAAACAACAGCAACAGCAACAAAAATAGTAAATGAGCTATACCTCCAGCCCTGTTACACATCTTTTACCATAGTTGGAAACAAAAAGACAACCCACAAAATAGGAGAAAATAATTGTCAAAAAAAAAAAAAAAAAACCTCACTAACAAAAGTAGGCCTCCCCCAAAAGAAGCCCCAGGGGTCCTGAGGTCTGGCTCTGAGTCAGGCAGACCAGCAGAGGTGGGGACCCCACACAGCGTGGGAAAGCAGGGTGATTCTGCAAGTTCTCCAGCTGCTCTCTTCCAGCTGCCCCCATAGCAACCCTGGGGCTGGGCGGGCAGGCCCATGAAAGCCAAGAAACCCCTGATCTCAGCTCCGACTTAAGACACCAGAGCTAGACTGTGGGGGTGGTATGGAGAGCAGTGTGGCTTCAAAGGCAGTACCACCCCTACCCCACCCCACCCCACCCCCATCCCCTGGGCCAGTGGGAACTGGGCAGGGTTCCAGCATGCCCGTGACCTTTTCTTCTATAGCTTCCCAATCTTGCAGGATAGCTTCCCCATCCTACAGGGCCCAGCTCAAACTAACGCTTCATCGTGTGGTCCTCAGTCCTTCCTTAGGATGCAGAGATGTCACGAAGACAGCATAGTTTAGTCTGACAGGGAACTGTAACCTGTGATTCCATTTCATATACTCAGCCATCTACAAAAAGTGTATAATAATGCCTATTTCCGGTTACGTTGAGGAACGCAGCAAATGGTTTAATTTGATGGAGGTCAACACAGAGTTCGTGTTCATTAGATGGACTTTCTCTTCCATTTCTAATCTAAAACCCAGTGAGCCGGCAATGTCCCCTACTCAGCTGCTAACGCTCCGGGTAAGTGGGGTGAACCCACTGCGTTCTCAGGGGCCTCAGTTTCTACCGCTGTAAAAAGCATGCATACAGCTACCCGATGTTTCAGCTGCCCAGAGCAGAGGCCAGCCAGGGTTGCACGAGATCCTGTCTCAGAACAACACAAGGCTGGGCAAGGAGGTGCACACCTTTACAACCAGCGCCCAGGTGGCAGAGGCAGGTGGATCTCTGTGAATTGGAGGCCAACCTGGTCTACATAGAGTTTCAGGACAGCCAGAGCTACTACATAGTGAGACTCTGTCTCCAAAAATCAAAATAAATTTTAAAAAATAATAGTAAAGTTACTGAACAGCTGCCTCTGAGGCATTATGGAAATGTAAAGTCACAGGATGGTAATAGCCAAGTGTCAGACAGCAGCTGTGGAAGACTCCAACGCATGTGGAAGACCATGAGAAAGGTCACCCATGGGTAAGGTGACACTGGCTAAGGCGGAACCAATGAACCTCTGGGGCTGGAATGCCAGCTTTTCAGGCTGTGCTAGGCAGGGGCTGATGGCTATAAAACTCAGGGAACTAGAATTGTAAGCTTCCATCATTGAGCTCCCCCTAGTGGTCCAGGCCTGTTATCCCATCCACTCTCCAGGATGAGGTAGAAGGACCACTAATTTAAGGCCAGCCTCCGCTACAGAGCAGGTTGGAGGTTGCCAGCCCAGGCATCTTGGTGAGACTTTCCCCCTTAGAAGAAACAGTAAAAAGAAGGCTATTCCTATAGCTAAATAGAGCGGCTTGACTAGCATGTGTGAGACCCCAGGTTCAACCAAACCCTGGTGTCAGAGCTGCTCTCTCCTTGCCCCCTCCCCCACTTAGGCATTATTTTGTCACCCACTAAGTATCATGTCTTGTGGTTCCTTAAACCAGCCAGGTGTGCACCATCCTCTGGGCCTTTGCAATTGCAAGCCTTTCTTCCTGGAACGCCCTTCCTCAGATCCTTGACTGTCCAGGTTTAAGCATACTTCCATACAGAGCTGAGGCTGCTAATTAAACATTGTGGACAAGCAGACAAGCAGGTCGTCACCAGGAGCTCTTCAGAACTGCACTCTTCTCAGGGTGACAAAGACGGAGTTCAATATTTATTTTAGTCTCCCTCACCCCCCCCCAAAAAAAACATTCAAGAGAGGCCTGCTGTGTGTCTGAACCCTTGAGGGGTGCACAATGGGGCAGGAGAGGAAAGGGCGAGGGACCCCGCTCAGGGCATACTCAGGGCTCCATTTCTGAATTCCTAGGGTCAGTGTCCCACTGTGGGCTCTAGGTGTGGTGGACAAGGCAGCTGGGCAGCAGAAGGCTGGGCCTAAGCAGGAAGCCACCCCCTTCTAAAAACCCAGAGAGCTCCAGCCAAAGCCAGGCACCTGTTACCCAGGCAACTGTTCCAGTTCCATGGGCACTAGATTAAAGAGGCACAGAGCCAGGAGGTGACAGGCATCTGCCATGCCCCCTTTTGTTGTGAGGGAGGCTCCTTGGTCCATCTAAGCTGCAGGCTGCAGAGCTGAGTGTTGTGGGATTTTGTTGTTGTTTGGTTGGTTTGTTTTATTTTGTTTTGTTTTTGAAACAGTCTCTTTTAGCTCAGTCTGTCTTCGAACTTGCTATGTAGCTGAGGGCGACTTTGAACTCCTGATTCTCCTGCCTCTTGCCTCCCAAGTATTGAGATTCCAGGAATGTCTCGCCCAGTTTGTTTTTGAACCATTGTGTGTTTTCGTGTATGTGCATTTACCATCTACCACTGTGTGCACTGGTGCCCAGTACAACAATGGGCAGCTGCTCCTGGAGATAGGTTGGTGGATACAGTAGGGGGAAGGGTGGTGTGGAGCACCTCCTATGTCTATATGCCACCCTCAATTCTTTTCAGTTTTGTTTGTTTTGTTTTATTGAAATGAGTCTTGTTATGTTGCCCAGACTGGCCTAGAACTCATGACATCCCTCTTGCCCTAGTGTTGAAATTATGGGTACAAGATTCTATACCTGGCTGCCATGAATTCCTTCATTCTGTGTCACACAAGCCTTTAGATGTGTGTGTTGTTTCCATTTCACAGAAGATGAAAAGATGCCAGGGAGGAAACTTTCCAAAAGTCTCCTAACTATGAATCCATGGAGCCAAGATTAGAACCTAGGCAATGGGACTCCAGAGCTTGGGCTCAGCACCAGGAGCTGTGTCTCTGCTGCTCATGTGGCCAGAACTCTGCACGGTGCCCAGGAAGATGGACACAGGTGACAGTAGCATAGGTTTCCCTGAGCTCTGCTAGAGATGTGAGGCAATAACCTGGGTAAAGTCCCAAGAAAAGAAGAATGGTGCAGGGGGCTGTCCAGAGCATGGCAGCAGAAGAGGGCAGCCTGACTCAGCACCGGCAATCTGGATCCCAGCTGGACCCCAGCCTGGGGAACTACACAGACTACACAGTAAAGTGAGTCTCTGTTCTCTGCTCAAGACTAATGTGGGGACCAGGCCTGGGAAGCCGCCTGCTAGACCGCCTCCATGACCAGTTCCTCTCCTCTACAAAGGTATTCCTGGGTCCACTATGAGTCTGGCACGATGCCAGGCACAGGGGATTCTGGACTATGCAGATGGTAAACCAGAGTGCCCTTGTGGGACCTGTGATATCATGCTTAAGGCATAAGAGCTATTTAACACAGGGAAGGTGGAGGCAGGAGAATTGCCCTGAGCTCAAGGCAAGACAAGAGGACTGAACTAGAGGTCAAGATGTGGAGGGAAGCTTGGCGGCTTGAAAGCTGGGAGGGATTCAAGACAAGTACAATCAGAATCAACTTAGAAACAGTTTCCACCATCCAAGCTTGGGAAGCCTTGGGTAGGGGTGGACAGGAGAATAAAACTGAGTAATAGCCCTCGAGAGGGGGATGGAGAGTGTGAGGAGGCAGCACCATCAGCAACTTGACAATGAGGGAAAATGTAACAGCATTCGAGGGGGGGGGGGGGTTGGTGTTGAGGGTCAGGCAGTAAAGGGCAGGGTGTGATAGGGCATAGTGTATGCCAAACAGAAGGGCTGTGGGGGCCAAAGGATAATGTTGAAGGCTTGGCGAAGCTTTCTAGAACTTTCCTTGGTTCCTTCACATGCACTCCAGTTTCTGCCATCATCCATATAACATCCACTCCTTCTATAGATGAGGGCCAAGGTCACATGTATGCTTTGCCCAAGTCTGTCCCTTCCAGCAGACTGTTTACAAGGCTCAGAAGCCAAGGACTACGCCAAGATCCCAAGAGTCCCTTGGCTACCCTTCCATCCTCTACCTGGCCTTCAATATCCAGCCCAGCAATTCCCAGGGGACAAAACCAGACAAAGCCAGGAAGCAATGCTCTGATGTGACATCTCACTTCAACTTGCTCAACATCAGTCAGAAAAGGTCATGTGAAACATGCCTCCCCGTAAGCAATTTGCTAGTTTTAAATTACATATACTCTGCATGTCCTAAACAAATTTCATACACTCTGTGTACCATGATGGCATCTCCAGCTGTTCCATGCCCAGGACGTGACCCTTCCTCTCATCCAGAGTATCCACACAGTATAGCCAACCTTCCCTTGTCCACCTAGGCGCTATCTCAGCTCAACCATCATCAATGCGGTGTTTGTGTCCATGTGACTTGCTGTTGGCCATTTCCTTTTTGTGACAGGGTCTCACTATGTGTTCCTGGCTGCCCTGCAGCTTGTAAGGGTCCTAAGCCCTGCCTCTCAAGGCAGGGATTTCAGGCATGTAATCAGCTTTGTGTAGGGTGTGTGTGTGTGCAGCCTTACTAGTGCAGGCTGGCCTCAAACTCATTATCCTCCTGCTTCAACCTCCTGAGTACTGAGTGTGTACCAGCACAGCTAACTCAAATAACCCTCATCAAGAACAGCATCTTAGCTCATGTGTATAGTCTCAGCACTAGAGATCCGGGGGTGGGGGGAGCAGTGATGGGGATGTCACCATCTAGACTACACAGTAAAGTGAGTACCTGTCCAGAAAAACAAACCACAGAGCCAAAATAAATAAGTAAATAAGAATCAGGTAATATGCCAGGCAATGGTCGCACAGGCTTTTAATCCCAACAATCGGCAGGCAGATCTCTGTGAGTTCAAGGCCAGCCTGATCTACAAGAGCTAGTTCTAGGACAGGCTCCAAAGCTACACAGAGAAACCTTGTCTCAAAAAACCTAAATAAATAAATAAATAAAATCAGGTAATACTTATTTTACTTAATGCAATTAGTGCCCTATCTTTTTAACATTATGTATATAACATTCTTTTTTGTGTGTCATTTAAAGATTTATTTTTATTATTTTTAAAATACATATATATTTATCAATATATAAACATATGTGAGTATATGACATTCTGACTTTAGGTATGCCTGCAAACCAGAAGAGGGCATTAGATCTCATTACAGATGGTTGTAAGCCACCAAGGGTGCTGAGAATTGAACTCAAGGCCTTTGAAAGTTCAGTCAGTTCTCTTAACATCTGAGCCATCTCTCCAGCCCCTTAATGTCCTATCTTGACATTAGTTATTCTTATGAATTGCTTACTGTGCCTAACTTAAATATTTTTGTTCTTTTGAGACAGCGTCTCATTGGCCTGGAATTTGCTGTGTAGATCAGGCTGGCCTGAAACTCAGAGGTCTGCCTGTTCTGCCTCCTGAACACTTGGGTTAAACATACGCACCATCATGCATGTCTTAATTTATAATTATTTTAGCCAGGCAGTGGTAGCACACACCTTTGATCCCAGCCCCAGCATTAAAGAGGCAGAGGCAGGATCTGCCTGGATCTCTGTGAGTTCAAGGCCAGACTGATCTACAGAATGAGTTCCAGGACAGCCAAGGCTACACAGAGAAACCCTGTCTCAATAAAACAAACAAAAAAAACTTACAATTATTGTATATGTATTGTTATTACTTCGTTGTTTTGTGTATATGGGTGTGTTGCCTGAATGTAGTGCCCTTGGAGGCCAGAAGAGGGCATCGGATCCTCTGAGACTATCCACACATCCCACACTAGTCTTGAAGCAGTTGCTGGGTAGTGGAGGATGACCTTTAACTTTGGATAACTTCTGGCTCCACCTCCTGAGTGCTGGAATCACACGATTGAGCCACCACACTCAGTTTTTTATTTAGTACCAATGTGACCGTGGGCAGGAACTGAAGCAGGAAGATCCTCAGTGTTTTTGCCTGTGAATTGGGAGTAAGAACTGTTAGTTTCTGCTGAGGCAGCAGTTATGCCACCACCTGTTGCCACTGTCAGTGACTTTCCACTGTCAGTTTTGTGGCATGGGTGTGCACCCCACCCCATAAAATTGCCCGACGGGCACAGCTCGCTTGTCTGCCTCTTGCTCCTCTCTTGCTTCTTCTTCCCCTTGTCTCTTCCCTGTTCTGTCTGCCTGCCTGCCTGCCTCTCTCATGTCCTCAATACAACACAGCCTTTTGCTCTTTCTCCCCCTCCCCCAATAATCCTCTTACACTAACTCTGTTGCTTGAGGCCTGTTTTCTTAGTGGCACACCTTGGCAGCCCCTTCCCCCAAAAGGTGTCCACTTGGACTTTCTTTTCTTATCGTTTCAAGCACACCTCCAGAGAGTGGCATTTGTTTTTACCAGCCTCGGGACAAAAAAGAGACGGAGATGTGGGTCCCAAGCACCTGATGAAGCTGGCCTCGTTGTTGTGTCTTTTTTTTTTTTAATTATTTTTATTTTATTTGCATTGGTGTCTTTCGGATATGTATGTCTGTCTGTGTGAGACAATTGTGAGCTGCCACATGGATGCTGGGAATTGAACCTGGGTCCTCTGGAAGAGCAGTCAGTGCTCTTAACCACTGAGCCATCTCTTCAACCACTGGGTTCACTGTTTAAGAGAATCTCACTGAGGCATGGGTCCCACACATCTGACATGGATTGACACAGTGGGGCTCCATTGTTGTATGAGAGAGTTTGAATATTCTAGTAACTGGCCTGGAGCTCACTATGTTAGACCAGGCTGGCCTTGAACTCATAGAGATCCTCCTGCCTCTGCCTCCAGAGTTCTGGGTCTAAAGGCGTGTGCCACCACAGCTGGCTTCTGACAAGCTCTTCTTTAGTCGTGCATGGAAAGGACACAGGTTTAGCACAGCCCATCTCACCTGATCCCAGAGTATCCAGAAGCAGCTAGAAGCCCTAGAATAAAGGACTTCTGGGGTGAGAATAGATTCTCACTTCCAGGGAATTAGCTCTTCTCTTAGGTACTTCCTGCCCCATCCAAAGCCTCTGGGCTAATCGCATTAGCTCTCCTGGGCTTCCCTGCATACTCAGCCTGGTATGTGCACCTCTCCCAAGATGCCTTTGAAGTCTGGGGTCCTTTGATGTGAGTGGATGTGAGTGGGGGATGCTGGAGATCCTGTGACCCCTGTGGTCACTGGCCCACAGAGCAAGAGCTCTGGGAGCCTGAGCTGCAGGTGCCCCTCCCTGCCTGGGGAGAGCCAGTGTGGGCTTTGGAGTCAGGAAGCTGATCAGGAGCTTGCAGCCACAGCCCCATGACCTTTGGTCGGTAACCCAGCCTCTGCGCCTAGGACCCTTCTCTTTCAAAAGAGGACTATAGAAACACCTACTGGGGGCCGGGAGTGACAGCAAACGAGAGAGAGAGAGAGAGAGAGAGAGAGAGAGAGAGAGAGAGAGAGAGAGAGAGAGAGAGAGAGGAGACAGAGACAGACAGACAGACAGAGACAGAGACAGAGACAGAGACAGAGACAGAGACAGAGACAGAGAGCACACTCCCACCTCACCTAGTCAAGAGCGAGACTCTGAAAGACAAATCCTCCTGGCCCCAAATGAGACAGACCGCCTTCCAAAGACGTTAGAGGACTCCTGAGCTTTAGTCAAAGTATTCTCTTAATCATATTCCTCTTTCAGAATTATAAATAAACATATGAAGAACAACATTCTAATGATTTCTGTTTTTGACAGCTTCAGGAACTTGTTTAATTTTGTCTGTTTGCTGGGTTTTGGGTTTTTGCTTTTGGGAGTCATAGGTGTCACGGGGCTCGCTATGTTTCCCACCATGCTGGCCTTGAACTTGTGGGCCCCTGCCTCTACCTCACCAGGGTCGGAGTTATAAACATGAGCTACCATGTCCAGCTCTGTTGATTTCCTTGTCTGGTTGGGGGCTTTGTCTGTTTTAGGGTAGCATCTGTCCTTGTAGCCCTGGCTGACCTCAAGCTTACAGCAATCCTCCTGCCTCTCCCTCCCAAGTTGTGTTCTGACTACCATACTTCTACCTTAGCACACACATGTCCTAACACTTATGCATACAAATATAAAATAGATTTAAAAACAGAATTACTGGGCTGGGTAATGTGCTTCAGGTAGCACTCATGAGGCACTGGTTCAATCTCCAGAACTGGCTTTAAAAAACATCAGTCAGGTGGTGGTGGTGGTGGTGGTGGTGGTGCACACCTTTAATCCCAGCACTCTGGCAGGCAGAAGCAGGTGGATCTCTTTGAGTCTGAGGCTAGCCTGGTCTAGATAGTCAGTTCCAGGATAGCCTGAGCTAGAGTAGACTATCAAAAACAAACAACAACAAAAAACCAAGGTCTTGCTATACAGTTCTGAGTGGCCTGGGGCTCCCTACGTAGTGCAGGCCAGGCTTAAACCCTTAACAATCCTCCTGCCTCATCCCCTGAGCGCTGAGATTTTAGGCACCGGCCATCATATGACTCTGTCTTTGTTCTTTCTGTTTGTTTTTTGGTTGGGTTTTGAGACAAGGTCTTGTGGCTCAGTCTTGTCCTGATCTTAACAAAGGATGATCTTCAATTCCTGAGCCTCCGGACTCCACTTTGAACTGTTTGAGTTGTAGGTGTGGGCCACCACGCCTGGCTTGCTTGCCTCTGCTCTTAGTAGGCGCCCTAACTGATCATTATCATAAAGCAATCTGGGGGTCAGTGAGCACCCAGAAAACAGTCCTGATGGTATTACACCCCTACACACACACACACACTCACACACACAGACACACACTCACATACACACTCACACACACTCACACACACTCACACACTCACAACACACTCACACACTCACACACACACACACACACACTCACACACACACACACACACACTCACACACACACAGATGCCAGAGAGGAAAGTGTTTCCCAGCCCAGGGCTCACAGCTTAATCATCACACTGCACCTCACCTGCCTCACTGTGACTTCCTCCCACAGACAAGGGGAGGGGGGAGTCAGGAGTCAGAGGCTGTGGGAATCTCAGTAGCTCCAGGGTGGGAGGAGAAGCCCTCCTCCCGGTGGTCTGGGTATTTGTTTCACAAAATCCTTTCACTCCCCGGGGGTTCCCAGTCCAAGGGAGCCTTCACCTCCTGACCCTGTGGGAAGCACTCAGCTGGGCTCCTGCTGGAGAGGGCCCAGGATGAGGAGCTGCAGGAATTTAAGATCTGCCTGGGCCCTGGGGCTGGACCGACTCAATGCAATCTCTCAGGCCAAGATGATGTCAGTCCAGTTCAGGAGACAGCTGCCAGCAGCCTCCTGAAAGGTGAGCATTGAATAAGCACTGCAAGAGGAAGGCACAGTAATGGGCCATGAGTCCAGATACTGTCACATCAAGACACATGTCCCCTGTTAAATACCTAGAAGAGCAAGGAGATTGGTGACCTGGGGCTTGTGTCCTTTTGGCAGCCACAGCACCAAGAGGCACCTGCCCAGTGTCCCCACCTCTGCCCCCACTGCAGGCATTGGGTGACATGTATTCATTCAACATCCTGATTCCTTATATGTATCAGAATTAGGCCAGGGGCTACTAACACACTGGGCTGGAGGCTGAAGGAATGGCAACATACAAAATGAGCTCATTTTTGCTGTGGAAATGCCCTGAAGACAATGAAGAGAATGCTACCATAGGGAGGTTCCTTAGCTGGAGTGAGTAAGTGAAGGCCTCCCTGGGACTGTGTTTGCAACTCAGTAAGTTGGAAACGAACTTAGGGCCTCCATAAAAGCAGTACACAGCCCTTCACCGCGGAGCCATCTCTCCAGTCCTTTATCTTGAGGGCAAAGCTATTTATTTATTGAGCTATACATTTTCCCCACTCCCTTTCCTTCCACCCTCTCCCCTTCCACACCCCTCCCCCGCCTCCTGTGCTCCTAATTTATTCAGGAGAGCTTGTCTGTTTTCCTTTCCTAAGTGGATCCCTGTAGGTCTCTTAGGTCCTCTTTGATACCTAGCTTTTCTGGGGTTGTGGACTGTAGGCTGCTTGTCCTTTGCTTTATGTCTAATATCCACTTATGAGTGAGTACATACTATATTTGTCTTTCTATGTCTGGGTTACCTCACTCAGGATGGCTTTTTCTGGTTCTGTCATTTGCCTGCAAATTTCAAAATGTCATTGTTTTTGGTTTTTTTTTTAACCTCTGAGTAGTACTTCATTGTACAAATGTGCCAGAGCAAATAGGTTTAATAGGTTAGGAAGGGAGGGGACTTAGGCACACTGAGGAAACAGACTTAACAGTGATCGGTCAGCTACAGGCAATGTTTGGCACAGTGAAATGAGAGTTCAGAGCTTCCCATTTCTCCACTGAAGCAAGACAGAAATCTACCTTCTGCAAAATATCAATAATTTTCAGCCCAATGCACTCAAGAAGTTGAGGCAGGAGGATTGTGAGTGAACTATGACCCCAGGTACACAGTGAGTTCCAGAGCAGCCTGCTTGTATTTATAGTCCCAGGCTCTGTCTCAAAAAGGAAAAGACAAAAAAAAAAAAAAAAAAAAAGAGGAAGGATTGTCTTCCTCTAATGACTTAATAAAAACATTTTGATACATAACTGGAAAGTGGCAGATAAAACATTGCTCGCAGCCGACTGGCTTCAGGCACAGTTTGCCATCCTCACTCACCATTCCGTGCCCACCAAGTGCCAGGTCCTTTGTTCTGCATTCACACCATGCACCCGCCAGGCCTGCTGGCAGAAAGCTTCTGCAGACCTCAGGACTTGCCTCCTGCAAAGACAGGTCCGGTCCTGAAGGACAGGGTATGTGGAGGAAGAAGTAGGGGACAGTGACCCTGGAACTGTATTCTGAGGGACAAATAAGAATGCATTTATATATTTTACTTTTTTTATATTTATTTTTTGAGGCAGACTCTTGCTAGGTTTCTCAGGCTAGCCTTGAACTCACAACGATCCTTCTATTTCACCCTCCCAAGTACCAGAATTATAGATGTGACCCATTACACTGATTTATTCATCGAACTAACTAATAAAGTCAGTTCTCACAGAGCCTAGGCTGGGTTCAAACTTCCTTTGTCAGTTGAGGATGACCTTGAACTTCCCATTCTCCCTCTTCTGCCTCTTGAGGGTTGTGACTATACCAACCCTGGTTTATGTGGTCTTGGGAATCAAACCCAGGGCTTCACGTATGATATGCAAGCGCAGGCACCGGAGCTCCATCTCCAAGCCTATGAATTAATTTTGACAAGAGGTGCCACCCAGGCTTGTCTCATACTCGGTCACCTCCCCCTTTGCCAGCCTTCTAAGTAACTGAGACTATTCCTGGGAGCCTCCATCGCCTGATAATAACAGCCTTGTGTAAATGAAGAGGCGAAATTACTTCTGGGGGAAAAAACAAAACAAAAGAAGCTGTGAACATCAGGAAAGGCTGGTGCACACTTGGGGGAAAGTGGGAGGCTAGAGGGCAGGACTGACTGTGAGCTGCAGGAGCTGCCAATTCCTCAGGGGCACAGAGAACCTCCGAGCACAGCAGGGGCCTTGACCCGTCAGTTCTGGTGTCCGGCTCACAGAGCAGTGGTTTGGGAAACACAGTGAAAGTGCAAGCAAGAAACAACTCGGGAAGCCCTGCCCCCAGCACCCCCCAGTCTTCCTCGCAGCCTTCCCACCCTGCCCACTGCCATTCAGAGCTCTTCATTTCAGGTCACTGAAAATAACGAATGGGCTGTGGGCTTCAGAAGGGCAGGACTTACCGAACAGATACGCCTGCTTCTCGAGAGCGCCATCTGGTGGCTGCCGTGGCTTCATGGAGAACTGATGAAAGATGCTTGCTTGCTTGCTTTGCTCATTTATTTATTTTTTGAGATAGGGTCTTACTATGTAGACCTGGCAGGCCAGGGACTCAGCTCCACCTGTGGCAGCCTCCTGAATGCTAGAATTAAAGGCACCTGCCACCATGCTGGCTAGACAAAGTTTTAGTTAGGAGGTTTACTGGATAGCTGGAGACTGTATAGTGAAGAGGATTGATTCCCTCTCCCTACCCCCAATACTGGGCAGAACCTAGGGCCTTGCACCCGCTAAGCAAGCTCTCTACTATTGATCCACACCCCCAATCCTTTTTCTATTTCAAATTTTGAGACAGGGTATCTCACTAAGCTGCCCAGGCAGGCCTTGAACTCATGATCCTCTGGTAGTTGGTGTTACAGGCTTCAAGCCCCAACTCCTGGAGAGGACTTTCAATCTGTGTCGTTAGATGAGCGGGGTTTACTGAGCAGATGCAGTGGGAACAACAGAAAGGCCTGAGTTCTGGGCCTTGCTTTCTGTCCATCAATCAGTTGGCAAACACAACAATTGAATGCTAAAAGCTGCGCCAGGCCCTGAAGTAATGCAAGAAGGCAAATGTTCTCCACTTTCATAAAGAACTCGCTATTGAGTCCTTCCTCTGCGGCTTCTGTGTGCTAATACATATAATTGTCCAGAAGTAGCCACACTCTACAGAGGCTCAAGTCTCCTACATCAAATAGCACAATGTTCTGCATATAAATAATATACCTTCCCAGATAGTCTTTTCTTTTTTAGACAAAGCCTCATGTAGCCCAGGCTGGCCTCGAACTATGTAGCTGAGGATGGCCTTGAACTTCTGATTCTCTTGCTTCTTCCTCCCAAGTGCTGAGATTACAGTACTACCACACCAGGTTTTTGAAGTGCCGGGGATCAAATCCAGGGCCTCAGGCACGCTAACAAAGCACTCAGTTGGTAAATGAGCTACATGTGCAGCCTTTTCCACACACTTTAGAGCATCTCCCAGGGACTTACAAGATCCAATACAATGGAAAAGCTGGATGAATGGTTATGATACTCTATAAAATGATAAACTGGTTTTCTTAGAATATTTTCTAGCCAAAATGGTTGAATCTATAGATTAAGAACCTGCAGACACAGAGGGCCAACTGTGTATGAAGGCAGCAGCTAGTGTCAAATTAATTCCATAACTCTGGAGGTGGAGGCAGGTGGATCTACGTGAGTTTGAGGCCAGCCTAGTCTGGAGAATGATTTCCAGGCCAGATGGAGATACTTGATGTCACAAAACAAAACAAATACAACGACCTGGCAGATAAGTTAAGCTCACTAATGTTTTTGTTGTTGTTGTTATGTGCCTGTAATCCCAGCACTTGGGAGGTGGGAGCAGGGTAATCAGGAATCTAAGGCCAACCTCAATTACATAGTGATTTTGAGACCTTCCTGAGGTAAAAGAAACTTTGAGTCAAAAAAAAAAAAAAAAAAAAAAAAAACCCAAACAAACCAAACCAAACAAACAAAAAACCAAACCAAACCAAAACAAAACAAAAAAAAACAAAAAAACAAAAAAAAACCAGGGCAGGAGAGATGGCTCAGAAGTTAAAAGCACTGGATGCTCTTTCCAGAGGACCTGGGTTCAATCCCCAGCACCCCATGTGGCAGCTCACTACTGTCAGTCACTCCTATTCCAAGGGACTTTACCTCCTCTTCTGGCCTCTGAAGACGCACATAGAATACACAAAGATATAAGCAGGCAAAACACCTATACTCACAAAATAAAAACAAACCTTAAAAACAAAAAAGTAATGGTATATAGTAATATGTCTTTGACTCCCTAAGAATCATGTCTGAGTTAACAGGTTGTGAACTCATGGGATGACCAGATTTCTTCAATGCATTGCCAAATGCTGCATACATCATGTTTATCCACACTTACTATCTACAGTTCTTGTGTTATTTAGACATTATTATCTTCATTTTTATAATCAGGCAGGCAAAAGCATCTAAATGGATCAGGCAAGATGGCTCAGCAGGTAAAAGAACTTGCTGCTAGGCCTGAAGACTGGAAACCACATGAAAAAATGAGAGAAAAAAACAGCCCCAATTTCCTTTGACCTCCACATACAGGGCACATGTATGATCCATACACACACATAAATAAATAAATCAGTGTTTTGTTTTTTAAGATAGTAAACAATTAAGCCAGGTGGTGGTGGCATATGGCTTTAATCCTAGCATTTGGGAGGCATAGGTAGACAGATCTCTGAGTTCAAAGCCAGCCTGGTCTACAATGTGAGTTCTAAGACAGCCAGGCTTTCACTGAGAAACCCTGTCTGAAAAAACAAACCAACATACAAAAAAAGAAGAGAAAGAAGGAAGGAAGGAAGGAAGGAAGGAAGGAAGGAAGGAAGGATGGAGGGAAGGAGGGAGGGAAGAAGGGAGAAAGGGAGGAAGAAAGGAAGCAAGCAAGCAAGCAAGCAAGCAAATTGACTCAATATACTGAGGTGGTGAGAGAAGGTTCCAGATTTGCTTTCTAACTTTAGGGTCTAGAGCAATCATGCTGCCCCACACTAGGGCTAAAGTCAGGAGACAGCCAGAGCAGCCTGCTGGAAGCCTCTTGCAACCACAAAAGAGACTTTGCCCCCACCCCCCAGCAGCTGTGTGACCTCTGAGGTTATCATTCAGGTCAGACAGTCTGGGGACGTGAGAAAGTGTCACTCTCCGCCTCAGGAAACAACCCTGGGACTAACTAATGTCCTTAATTAAGGGAGAAGGATGGCGTGATGGTTGGCCTGTGTCCTGAAGAGGCTGCAAAGTCTTGGGTCCTCTTCCAGAGAAGCGAGAGGATGCTGGAGTTGGACAGGCTTTGTCAGACTGTCCAGGGAGAAACCCCAGATCCCCAGGCAGCGGGGGCCAATACACACAAGAAATGAGCTCCCTCTGCAGCCCAGGTCACATGAGGGCAAAACTTGGGAAGTCTAAAAAAAATCTACTACTACAAGACATTTGCACAACTGTATTAGTCAGGGTTCTCTAGAGTCACAGAACTTATGGAATATATATATATATATATATATATATATATATATATATATATATAAATTTATGGGAATCATTTACAGGCTGCAGTCCAACAGTGGCTATTGGGAAAGGAAAGCCCAAGAATCTGGCAGTTGCTCAGTCCCACGGGCTGGGTGTCTCAGTCCCACCGGCTGGGTGTCTCAGCTGGAATGGATGTGCTGACAAAGCAAGGACCCTTCCTTCTCCTATTGTCATTACATAGGCTTCCAGCGGAAGGCGTGGCCGGGATCAAAGGTGTGTCTTCCAGCCTCAAGACCCGGATCACTAGTATTCTTTCCATTTCTGGGTTATAGTTCATTCCAGATACAGTTAAATCGACAACCTAGAATAGCTACCACAACTTTTTTGGGGTAGGGTTGTTTGTTTGTTTAGACACAGGATCTTATTTATTTCATTTAATTTAGTTACTATACAGCTGAGGCTAACCTTGAATGGAAGGTTTTCCTGCCTCCATCTTCTGGGATTATGAATATTGCCTGTGCTTTCTTCCCCCCCCTTTAATATATTTTTTAAAATATGGCTGGACATGGTGGTGCACAAACTTAGAAGGCAAAGGCAGGTGAATCTCTGTGAGTTCAAGTCCAACCTGGTCTATGTAGTGAGTTCCAGGACAGCCAGGACTTATACAGAGAAACTCTGTCTCAGAAAAACTGGAGAGGGAGAGAGAGAGACTTATAAACAATGATTTTTGGGGGGTGGTTCAAGACAGGGTTTCTCTGTAGCACTTGGAGCCTTTCTTGGAACTCACTCTGTAGACCAGGCTGGCCTTGACCTCACCTGTGTCCACCTCCTGAGCATTGGGATTAAAGGTGCATGCCACCATTGCCCAGCCATAAACACCTTTTTTAAACATTTATTTATATATTTATGTGTTATGCTAGGGCAGAGGACAGCCTTCAGCAGTCAAAGTCCCGTCACTGTATGAGTCACCAGGTTTGGTGCAGGTGCTTCACCCACAGAGTCATCTCACCAGCTCTGTTTCTTTTTAAGACTAATGTATATATTATGTATACAGTGTTCTGTCTGCAGGTCTGCCTGCAGCCTCCACCAGCTCTATCTTCTCCTCCCCCTTCTCTCACCTCTTTTGTGGGAAAGCACCAAGAGTTGTAACATGGATGTGGATGACAGGTAGACCCGCCTCTCCTGCCGGCTGTTTCTCGTGTATTTTGGGGCCAGCACATCACCTTCTCCTCACAAGCTCCCATTTTGCCTTACCATCGTGTCTTGGACATGAGGTAGATAATGAAATCAATGGAAACTTAGCAGAATGCACAATGCACATGGCCCTCGATAACCAGCCATTGTTGTTATCATTAACTGCAACTCAGTTTGTTTGTTTGGTTGGTTCCTCTGTGTGTAGCTTTGGCTGTCCTGGAACTCGCTCTATATACCAGGCTCAAACTCACAAGAGATCAGCCTTCCTGTCCCTCCTGAGTGCTAGGATTAAAGGTATGCATCACCACTGCCTGGCACTCAACTCAGTCCCTACACTTCTATGTGCCATACAGAGCAAGAGATAAAGATGCCAAAAAGCTTAACCATTGATTAAGAGCAGCTTCTAACTGGAAGTAGGAAAACCATAAAATCATCTTCTTGGCTTCTTGCCCTTTGCCACCTGGATCCCAGGAGTCCATACTCTGGCAGTCTTGGGTTCTGTAATTCCCATCTCTTCAGCACCCCTCCTCACTGGCACACTTGATGCCCATATTTTTGTTAGTCAGGATGTCACTATGTATGTAATCTTGCTGGCCTGACACTGCAGCTGGAAATCACCACGAAAACTCCCTATGTAGATCAGACTAGCCTGGAACTCACGGAGATCCTCCCGCCTCAAAGATCTTCCTGCCTCTGCCCCTCAGAGTGCTGGGATTAAAGGTGCATCCCACCACACCTAGCAACCTGTCATTGTTTAATTTCTATATGCTAGGATCCAGGTGCTGTCTGCCTCTGGGAAGAGGTCTGTTTCAGCGGGCAGCAGCTCCTAACACCACCAAGTAACATTGGTCAGGAGCTCTGGTACCCATCCAGGTGTATAATCCCTTCAAAAGGGTTCAGAGCCTTTCAAGCTCTTAGTCTTAAGTGCTTAGAAGGAGATATCTCCAGCTGTTTCACTCGGCACACATCCTACAAACTGTAACCAGGCCCACCCAGGTTTCCAAAGCCTTCAGATAAGAACCACTGGGGTGCTTGCTGAATATGCAGATCACCGCACCCTCTCTCGGAATTCTAATTCTGAGGTCAGGAGGGAAATGTGGAGCCCAGGCTTTAGCAAACAGCCCAGGATACTGGCATCCTCAGACAAGTCCAGACATGGTGCTCAGAACTGTGGGTCTGAACCTGGACCAGAACTGAAGCTCAGTTCTATCGAGTTCACCTAGCAGGCATGAGGCCACAGGTTCAACCCCACCCAATACCACACAAACCAGGGCACCTGCAGTGTAATCTGAGTACTTAGGATGTGGAGGCAAAAGGATCAGATTTTAAGGTCATCCTCAACTACAAAATGAGTTCAAAGCTAGCCTGGGCTACACGAGACAGTTTTTGGGGAAAACAAAATGCCTGGGCCAGACTAGTATATCAGGGTAATCGAGCTGGTGTGCAGATCATCAGGACCTGTGGTGGCCTGCAACCTGAGGCTCCATCTTGCCTGTTAAAGCAGCTTCTACAAGATCATGCAGATCTGCAGGCCCAAGGAGTCTCTGCTGCTCCTAACACCTGCTCACATCCTAGCCTGTGAAAGAACCCAAGTGGGTGAAGTGCCCAGCACATAGTAAGCGTTCAGTAAATGTTAGCCAGCTGCTAAAGTGCTAGGGAAGTTTGAAAAGAGCAGGATGGGGGTGGGAAGCCGCTAAGGAGAAAACCAGCAATGGCCGAGGAAAACATGGGGGCGGACATCGGGACAGGAATTTACATCTCTTTAAAAGGTAATTCCAATCCTGCCTTCCCTTTAGAGAACACAAAGCCTAGGATCTTTCCATTCCCAACATGCTCTTCTTAATGACTCCATTCCGATGAACTCAATCATTTGACTGTGTGAAAAACGTTCACCCCCTTAACATAAGTAACACCCTTTAAGAATATGACGTATTTATTATATTGAGTCCCGCACAAGCAAATACGGCTAATGAGAGTTACTCTGAGAAAATAAAAGTCTTCAATTCCATCTTGGGCAGACAAGGTGAGCAGGCCATCCCAGGGCCCGGCCACAGCACGGCTGGCAGGAGATGCAGCCAGGCCCCAACTCTCTCTCCCTCTCTCTTCTCCCCCTCCCCCCAAAACTCCTGTAGCAAGCAGGGAAGGGCCTGTCACCACCCAAAACACCTGGGTTAGCTATAGCTGGGCCTGCCTCTGCTCCCCAGGAGGGCGCTTTGGTATTTGAAGCTGACATTTGTCACCAAGGGCCTTCCTCTGTTCTTGCAAATTCCCAATACCCAGTGCTTGCCAATAAAGGCTGTACCCCAGGCTGGCCTGGAGCTACCCAGAACAGAGGACCGCCCCCAGCCCCAGCTCTCCCTACCTGCTTTTGGATGAGCTGGAAAGAGAGGACCCCCAGGGGTCCCGGACAGGCAGAATAAGGAAGCCATTGTTGTGGTTCTGGGCTTAAAGCCAGGGCTCCAACACACCGCCAGCTCAGCGAAGCACGGTCCATAGCAGGTAACAGCCCGCTATCTCAGAAGTAAGATTTTCGAGGTCGAGGGGCAAGGTGCGGGGACAGCCTAGACCCACCCAGTCTCTGTACCCAAGACCCTCATCCCAATTTACCAACCACATTTCATCACATCACACCTTCCCCCGCAGGGGCTCTCCTACCCTACCCCTCCAGGGGGTATAGATTCTTAAGGCCTCTCAGGAGGGAGGATGGGAGGGGGCGGGGCGGCGGTGGCTCAGATATAAGGGACTCAGCCGCTGTTTTCGGGTCCAATCAGCCCACCATGAGTGCCCACCGCCTCCCCATTCTTCTTCTCCATGCCTGGTGGGCCCTACTCGAGCCGCGCGCCGCGACGGTGACCGCCTTTCCTCTGTGGACACCGGGGCAGCCCTCGTCACCATCCTCTCTCGCGTACATGATGAGCCTCTACCGAGACCCGCTGCCTCGGGCGGACATCATCCGCAGCCTCCAGGCGCAAGGTAGGCTGCAAGCCTGGTCTCACAAGCACCCAAGGGCGCACGACCCGGGAGGTGCGCGTTGGCCGCGGCGGGAACTGGGCACCAGCGGCCATCCAGAGTCTGGTCTTAACGATGGGCAGGCTCAGGGCACAGCGCTGGTGGCCAGGTTTGAGAGGAACCTAGGGTCCCGGGGCCACCGCCTTTCGGGTTCTAGTTTAGGTGGCAGAGAATAAAGAGGCAGGGCGAGGCCCCGATAGCACCACTGCGCATCTGGGACCCCCAGTTTGTCCATCTGTAGTTTAGAAATTGCAAAACCTCCTTCACAGACTTACGTTGAGGACCAGAAGACAACACCCCACGGCCCCCAGAAACGCTCTGCGCGAACCAGGCGTACAATAAATCAGGTCGTTACTGAGTTTTGTCTCGGCTGCCGGATTCTTAGGGATCGGGTGCCGCAAGTCCATAACTGGGCGATGTCAGGTGTCCCGGGCTCGGAACCTGTTTGGATCTAGGTGTGCGTGAGTAGTTGGCCCAGTGACCAGAGTGTCGTTCACCAGAGTAGATCGACAGGTGGGTGCGCAGGAGAGGAGTACAGACTCGGACTCCCTTCCCGGGCGCAATCCACATCCTTTCGCCTGGGCAGCTTGGCCAGTCCGCGTCTCTGTCCTGCGAGGCCAGACGGCCCTCCGCGGGGCCCGGACGCAATACACATCTGCTAATCCGGTCTGACCCGTCGTCCGCAGGCCCTCACGACCTGGAGGCGGAGCCCCTAGTCCCTGCCTGCGGCGTCTGGGGTGAGACTGCCGGTGACCCTCTCCTGAAGGGTCATCTGGGGACTTGTGGCCAGGCATCAAGGAATTGGTGGAGTGCTCGGCCCCTCCGCCTAGGGTGGAACGGAGGCAAAGCAGGAAAAACATCTTTCCAGTTAACTCCACTTTTAGAAAGTTCTTGAAGGATTCTATAAGTGATGGGACAATCTGGGATTCAGGAAAACTGCTCAGGTCCATCTAATTCTGTTTCGCAGTTGCCTGAGTCCCACGGCACCATCATCTCGCTTTTTGTTTGCTTTTGTAAATCGAGCGACTTCAGCATTTTAACTATTTGCCAATGGTGTCAACTGCCTCCATTTCAGCAAAATGGCTCTGCCTGAAAGGAGGTCTAGGGGAAGATCCACATTCCAGGTCACTCTTTATTTCCTGAGTCAGTATTTAATCTGCCTCATTACAGTGGCAGTGGGTCTGTCAGCTGGGATCTAAGTGCCTGCCTCTGCCTGACTTGTTCAGTTTATTCCTGTGCAAAAGGCAGTACCAGTGAGGGGTGCAGGCGGAGGTGGGAAGTCAGTTCTTGTAAAGCCTTGGCATTCCAGAAGCAAAAATGGCAAGGACCTCATGATAGCCCCTTGCCTCCCTGGATGAAGACCCGGGCAAGCAAGCTGCCTGAGTTACAACCCTTTCCTTTAGCATTGAAGCTGGCTAACCGCGCTAATGATTCTTGCCAAATCCACATTCAGCACCAAGTGAGTTTCAGGGTGGCTGTGAACCCCTTCCTCGTGCCCACCCCATTCACATTTACAGTATTTAATGAGCTAGAGTTACCTGGATCCCAGGAAACGCTGGGGTGGCCTGAGAGGAAGCAGTTTCTCTCTGCCTTGCCTGCACACTGGTCATCAGTTACAAGAGACGTCTGTGCAGAGCCTTGTGCCTAGCTACTTGACTGCCACGTTTCATTCCTGAGTTTTGTTTAACACACGATATCCCTTCTTTCTACTAATAAGGCAACCAAGGCTCAGAGAAGGAAAACCGCCTGATCACTGTCAAACTGGAACCACCACAGGGAACTCCTCAAGTCATGGGGGCTCAGGCTGATGCTCTTAGCCAATGAAGCAGGGGCACCTGCTCTGGGAGGCCATTTGCAGACACTTGATAAAGTTTCAGATCACAGGCCGGCTGCTAGTACAGGGGGCAGGATGGTGAGGGGTCCCACCTAGCTCCCAGGGTCCGTGGTGTCTGGGGAAAGTCTCTAGGCTAGAGCTAGTTATGGTCTCCTGAAGTCTCTAGAGGGGAGGGAAAGTGGAAATTAACAGAAAAGGTAGCTAGAGGTGGCCTAGAGAAGCCACCAGAGGCAGACAATGGAAATTTCTCTGGGCAACTCCCCTAAGCATAAAGATGTTGTTCTGGGGATGGTTAAAAGTGGAGCTACACTGGATCATCCCAGATCCCTGCTGTCCCCAGGACTACTCAATAAGCCTGTCACAGAGTCCTTGCTTTGTCTTTTCGGCAATGAAATAGACTATAAAATAAAAATGCCAGATAAATGTAAGAAATTAAACCTCTAGATTTCCCCAAGTCTTTACTTATTTTGTTATTGTTGTTGTTGTTGTTGTGGTGTTGTGTGTGTGTGTGTGTGTGTGTGTGTGTGTGTGTGTTTGAAACAGGGTCTTATCTACGCAGCATATCTGAAGCAAGCTATCCTGTCCACTAAGGAAAAGCACAGGCCTGAGAGAGTGGCTTGCTCAAGTTTTAACAGGGCAAATAGAAGCCCAGGGTCAGGAAAGAAAGTCCTCCCTCCCTCCCTCCCTCTCTCTCTCTCTCTCTCTCTCTCTCTCTCTCTCTCTCTCTCTCTCTCTCTCTGTTTCTTTTCTTTTTAAAAAATATTTATTATGTGCATTATATGTTCTGCCTGCATGTATTTCTGCACACCAGAAGAGGGCACCAGGTCTCAGTATAGACGGTTGTCAGCCACCACATGTTTGTTGGGAATTTAATTCAGGGCCTCTGGAAGAGCAGCCAGTGCTCTTAACCTCTGAGCCATCTCTACAGCCCATGTATGTGTTTTTCAAGACAGGGCTTTTCTGTATAGCCTTGGCTGCCCTGGAACTTGCTCTATAGATCAGACTGGCCTTGAACTCAGAATGCAGAGATCAACTTGCCTCTGCCTCCTGAGTGCTGGGATTAAAAGTGGGAGCCACCACCACCCAGTGCCACCCAGTTCTCACCCACTGTTCTCTGACTGCCCAGGGTGTGTTAAAGAGAGATGGCTAAAACAGGGATCAAGCTTATGCCTAGCTCTTCCTTCCTTCCTTCCTTCCTTCCTTCCTTCCTTCCTTCCTTCCTTCCTTCTTTCCTCCTCTTTCTTTTCCCTGGTTATGTCCCTCACACACACACTCTCAAGCCCAGGTTAGCCCTGAACTCTTGATGAAGTTGAAGGTGACCTTGAACATTTGACCCTCCAATTCTCCTCTGGAGCGCAGTGCTGGGGATCAAATCTGGGTCTTTGTACTTTGTAGGCAAGAAGTGGTCCAACTCAGCTACAGCTCCAGCCCTTTGGTTACCTTTATTTCCTATTTTTTTTTTTTTAATAACCTTTGTGCTTTTTTCCTTCATCTCTAAAATAGACTGTGTGTGTGTGTGTGTGTGTGTGTGTGTGTGTGTGTGTGTTTGGAGGTCAGAGTTTGATGTCAGGTGATTTCCTTAATTGCTTTTCCATCTTCTTTTTTGAGACAGGGTCTCTTGATATGACCAAACTGATTTGTGTAAATGAGCTATCAAGCCTCAGGCATCCTCTAGTCTCTGCCTCCCGTACTTAGATTACCAGGGTACAAGACACCACACCTGATATTTTACAGAGGTACTGGGGATCCACACACACACACACAACAGCTAGCTTAACTTGTAGTCCAAGCCCTTGAGAGACTGACATAGAAGGCTGGTCCAGAGTTCCAGTCTACAATAAATATCAGGTTCCAATTCTGCCTGAGTTAGTGGGAAACGCCTTATCAAAAAGCCAAAATAAATAAAATGGACTAGATAATCTGACAAGCCAAGAGGGGTGGGTAAGGGTGAGTGGTGGGTGACAGGCAGCCTACCCCGCTGGTGGTTGATGAAACTCCCTCTTACCGTTTCCTCCTCCAGATGTGGAAGTGAGTGGGCAGAACTGGACCTTCGCTTTCGACTTCTCCTTTCTGAGCCAAGAAGAGGATCTGGCATGGGCGGAGCTCCGGCTGCAGCTGCCCAGCCCCATGGACCTCCCTACTGAGGGCCCACTCATCATTGAAATTTTCCACCAGGCAAAACTGGACCCAGAGCAGGCCCCAGCCGACTGCCTGGAGCGAGTTCGGATGGAGCGGTTCACTATCGCTCCGTCTCAGGTCACTTTTTCCTTGGGCAGCACTGTCGTGGAGGTGACCAGGCCACTCTCCAAGTGGCTAAAGGACCCCAGGGCACTAGAGAAGCAGATGTCCAGTCTGAAAGGAAAGTGCTGGCATCAGCCCCGCACCCCACCTGTCACTCTCACCAGCACAAATGTGCTCATGCTCTACTCCAACCGGCCTCAGGAGCAGAGGCAGCTGGGTGGTGCCACTTTGCTCTGGGAAGCTGAAAGCTCCTGGCGGGCCCAGGAAGGACAGCTGTCTGAAGAGAGGGCCCGATGGGGCAGAAGGCACCGGAGGCATCACTTGCCAGACAGGAGCCAACTGTGTCGGAGGGTTAAGTTCCAGGTGGACTTCAACCTGATTGGCTGGGGTTCCTGGATTATCTACCCCAAACAGTACAATGCCTATCGCTGCGAGGGCGAGTGTCCTAACCCTGTGGGGGAGGAGTTTCACCCTACCAACCATGCCTATATACAGGTAGGATGCCTGGAATGGAACAGGCTGCTAGACATGGGGTGATGTTCACGGGTTGCCATGAGATAACTGGGTTTGGTCATTCCAGTACCTCCATGTTTGCTATGAGAATGTAGATTGTCATAGCACTGAGTTATGTTCTGTGGGTTTACCCTGGGAGTTCTCTTTCTCCCCCCCCCCCCCCCCCCCCCGACCTCTGGCCCCCTCTCTCTCACACACATGCACACGCATGACGCACCAGGCTGGCCTCAAACTCAGGATGACCTTGAACTCCCTAGTGCTGGGATGGTAGGCATGCATCATCACACCCAGTGGCTAAATATCGAGGATCAGATCCAGGACCTCATGCATGCTAGGCAAACAGGCTACCAACTAAGCTACATTCCCAGCTTTTCCTTGTTCCTATAATTAGGTGGTAGGAAAAGAACTGCTCATTGCTTATGTGTCTATTTCAAAGCCAGTAGCATATTTCATAGGCACGGAGTGGGGGGTTCATGAGTTGGTTGCACATGCAGTATTCTATTACTTATGAAAATAATTTTCTATTTTTGTACCAGACCAGACTTTTCACTTTGGCTAGAAATACTAATTCTGTCTCTATGTGAACCCACTGACCTTCCCTCCCTCCTGACTCCCTTTCAGAGCCTGCTGAAACGCTACCAGCCCCACCGGGTCCCTTCCACGTGCTGTGTCCCTGTGAAGACCAAGCCACTGAGCATGCTCTATGTGGACAATGGCAGGGTCCTCCTGGAACATCACAAGGACATGATTGTGGAGGAATGTGGATGCCTCTGACACTGCCAGGGGGAGTGCTGAATCAGCTTGCTCTCCATAATGCTAGCGAACACAGTGTCTATCCAGGAAGCAAAAATGGGAGAAGGGCTCTGCCTGCCAGAGCGGAAGAGGAAAGCCTGCTCCCTGTGCACAGTCAGACCTTAGACCTGCCAGGCCACAGGCTACTGCAGGGAGGCAGGAACGGAGAACCCTTGCAGAGGCTGGTTGGGCTCCCTGGATATGGGGGCTGTGAGCTGTGCAAGTGCTTTTTAAACTTTGGAGCCCTTGGAATGGTGTGCAAAGGCTGGGGTATGCTATGTATTTATTTTTGAGGCCATCTGTAGCTCTCCTGTATTCTTAAAAGTGGTCTGTGACCCACTGTCACTTCTTAAAGATCAGTATAATTTGATTAGATTAAAGCGAACCATTTGGCTCACCCTGCTTCATGTTAGGCTAGGGGAGCCCCACAACTTTCTGGCTTGCTGGTACTAATGTGATGGCCTTCCTCAGGGGCTCCCTGAGCTCTGTTAATGAGTTGCCTGAACAATAAAGCCACTGTCCAGTTCTCTCAGGGCCAGCTGGTGCCTTTGACCAGAGAGGTGGGCACTTATCCAAGAGGGACTGGCCATGGTGGACTACAGAAGCCAGAGCTGTCACACATCTGCTTGGCAGACAGAACCCAAGTCTATTAAAGGTCAATGAGAATTCACCTCAGGCTCTCAATGTGTTTTGGGGTCCTGAGGTTCCAATCCAGCAGGGGTTGGGTCGTGGTCATAGCTTTTACAGGGCCGTGTGATATGTGTGTGGGGCATTCACTGCCTGGCCTCTCCTTGTGAATAAAGTTGCAGACCCTGATTCCTTTGTAGGTTGTGCCTCTAAGGGGTAGGGAATGATGTGGCTCAGTCAGGACAGTCAGAGCTACATAGTGAGACCCCGTCTCAAAACAAACAAAAACAGGCATGAAAGGTAGGGCCCTGACTCTCCAACTGGATTGTCCTCTGAGTCTTCTCACTTTAGCCTTAACATATAAGATCTGCTACGCTGGGGCTGCAGAGAAGGCTCAGAAGTTAAGAGCACTGGCTGCTCTTCCAGCGGTCCTGAATCCAACTCCCAGCAACCACATGGTGGCTCACAACCATCTGTAATGAGTTCTGGTGCCCTCTTCTGCCATGCAGGTAAGGTATACATGCAGGCAGAACACTGTATACATAATAAATAAATAAATCTTAAAAGAAAAAAGACCTGCTCTACCTGTCGAAATGATTTTCTCAGGACAACCTAACTCCTGATTGTGCATGGCAGCATGGCGGAAGGAAGCTCAGTTTTCTGAAGACACTTCTATCTCCCCCCCCCCCCAAATAAAACCTTTAATCCCAGCACTGGGAAAGCAGAAGCAGTTTGAGGCCAGCCTGGTCTAAGAGTTCCAAGACAGCCAGGAATGTTTGTTACTCAGAGAAATGGGGGAGAGGGGGTAGTTAAGTTCTATCACTAAAGTAGCTGAACAGCTGCTTGTTCTGGCTGGGGTACAGAGCTGCTTTGGGGGTTGAGCGTGCAAGTTCACAGGAGCTCTTTTCTCAGGATGCCCATCCACTTTGCTTCTGCCTGGCTGAGTCAAGGCAGTGAGGCTAGTCCTACAACCTAGCCTGGGCTGACAAAGCTGAAGGCCCGTAACTCAGCAGCAAGGCTGGGGCCAAGCAAGCTCTGAGCTTAGTAGTTCAGTCACCAGTGTTTGGTGTTGAGGTTGGAATCAGTCTCACTCTAGCTCCTACCAGCTTCAAACTCAAGGCAATTCTCCTGCTGCTTCAGATTCTCAAATACCGGGATTACTCACCTTTACCACCATGCCAAACCAAATTCTACTTTCTGAAAACGGACTAAAGGCCTCATGGATGCCACAGCAGTGCTGAGATCCAGGACACCAGGATGGCATCTAGAGGACTAGGCTAACCTAGTTTAGTCCGCCGGGCAGTGGTGACACACACCTTTAATCCCAGCACTCAGGAGGCAGAGGCAGGCAGATCTCTTTGAGTTCGAGGCCAGCCTGGTCTATAGAGCAGCCAGGACTGGCTCCAAAGCTACACAGAGAAACCCTGTCTCAACAAAACAAAAACAAAAAACAAACAAAAAACCTAGCTTAGACCAAAGGCTTGACCTCCAGGACTCAAGCCCACTATGGAGCTTAAGTTCTTGGAGGGAAGTGGCCTCTTGAGGCTTTAGGAAGCAGGTGCCTGCAGTTCTTACACAGCCACACAGCAGGGCCAGCAGAGCCAAAGGCAAGGCTATTTGTGATTTCAGCTTGTGGGAGTGTTTACAGTTGGCTGTTCAGTGAACTTGTGATGAAGCTCCCTGGTGACAAGGTACTGCTTATGTCAAGTTGGGATGTGGGCACTAAGTGATCAACTACATGTGCTGATCTTGCTTATATTATAGTGCTAGCTGCAGGACCAGTGCACTGCCCTGACTGGGGCTTTCTGGGTACCACTGTCTAACAATGGTTCTGGATCTGGTCCATGGCTTGGCAGGATGCCTTGGCCATCCCAAAGGACTGCCTCTGAGAACCGTCCTATCTGAATGTGGGGCTTTAATAGTTATTTGCTCTCAAGGCAAAGGTCCGGTGTTCTGCAACTGTAAGTGGGGTCAAGAGCAGAGACAATAGTTGCCTTACAGACATAAATACACCCACCACCTAGCAAGTAGGTGGGTCTGGCAGTGACAGAGCTGTGCCCTCTGCACCATAACCTGGGTTTATCTCCACCTTAATAGCCCTTTTACAGTAGGAAGATCCCATCTGACCCACCCCCATGCCCAGGAAGGCTCTGCAGGTTATTCCAGCTCCAACTTCCCTTTAGTCCTAGGTCCATAGTTGCATCTGCGCTAATTCGCACCTGCACAGAGGGTCCCCACAGGCTGGTGATTCAAACACAGCTGAGCTTAGTGTTGTTTTAAGAGGGTCTCACAGTATAGCCCATGCTGGTCTGGAACTCACAGTAATACTCAGCTTAGCAAGTGAAGGGACTACATATGTGTACTACTTAAGTTCTTTTACAAGAACTGGCTGTACCAGCACTAGGCACAAATTCTCTTGATCTTACAACCACCTACAAATGATTTCTTTACCCTGATAGCGGCTGGAGGTTGAGAGATGTAAGAATCTCCCCATGGAACTGAGGCTGCCCAACCATGGTCCAGCACCAAACTTCTACTCTACTAGGAAGTTAGCCTCCTGTCCTCTGTGGACTTGTCCAAAGCCACCAACACAAGAAAGCCAAGCCAGGCTCATGTATCAGCCTATAACAGTCAGATACCATGCACATCAGACTTTTACTATTTATAACAGCTGTAAAATTATCATTACAAAATAGCAATAAAAATAATTTCATGGTTGGGTCACCACAACATGAGGAACTATATTAAAGGGTTACAGCATTAGGAAGGTTGAGAACCACTGGCCTAGCCACACATGCCAGGTGGCCTTGTCAGAGCAGGGAGAGGCCATCAAACTCCTGTGCTTACATTCACAGGACCAGAATGTCAAGGATCCATTAGGGAGACAGAAAACAATTGGCTTATTCTGCCTGGCTCCTCCAAACTGAGACTTACCAAATCCCTCAACAGTACACCAGTTTTGGGGTGCATGAGTGTATGTATGTGTGTGTCCCAGACTGGCCCTCCAACTTTTAGCAATCTTTCTGCCTCAGCCTCCTGAGCACTGGGGTTAAAGATGTGAACCATCTTTTAGTATTTGACCCCCCCAAAAAAGTGGTAGTGGTGGTGGTGGGGTGCCAGCACACACCCTTGCTCCCAGCACTTGGGAGACAGAGGTAGGCAGATCTTTCAGTTTGAAGTCAGCCTGGTCTACAGAGAGTTCCGGGACAGCCAGACCTATTACAGAGAAATCCTGTCTCGAAAAACAAAAAAATAAATCAATATATCAAGAAGTTGAGTTGGTGATACAAGCCTTCAATGGTAGCACTTGGGAGGCTGAGGCTTGTAGGCATTCAAGGGCAGTCTGGTGTACATGAGAAGTTCTAGGCCATCTGAGAGCTACACAGTGAGATCCTGCCTCAAAAACAAACAAAAAGCTTAATATGCTAAATTTAGCTAAATACTAAATTCAGGATGGCTCCATGGTAGAAACTGTAGCATATGTGAAAATGACAAATTTGGTGGGCAGTAGTGGCAGACACCTTTAATCCCAGCACTCAGGAGGCAGAAGCCAATGGATCTCTGTGAGTTGAGGCCAGCCTGGTCTACAGAGTGAATTTCAGGACAGGCTCCAAAGCTACAAAGAAACCCTGCCTTGAAAACAAACAGGCAGGGTTCAATGCTCAGCACCACAAAATACCAAGTCAATATTCAAGGTCTTTATTTAACTGTAACAGCAAAGGTTGGTGAGAATTTTCCCTCATTCCAAACACCTGCTAGCTTGGAAGGACAGTAAGAAACACACTGGCCATGGAATCACACAGGACTGTTTCAGGACTGCATGGAACCCACCACTGACCATTGGTGGCAGTGAATGAAGGGAGGTGAGGGGACAGCATGTCAAGGGGACAAAGTGGGAGGACCAAGGAAAGTGCTGGCAGCTTCTGAAATTCCATTCCACATGGCTAAGGCTGCAGCAGTGAACAGGGGAACGTCTATCACAAAACACAAAACACAACTGGGAACCAGAGTCCTTGGGCTCTTCAAGTTGCCTTCTTTGCTGGAGCCGGTCCAGGTGCCATGAAGAGGAGCAAAGGCATTGGCGTGAGCCAGTGTGGTCCTGCTGCCCCTACCTCCTGCCCTCCAGTCATAACCTCCAGGCCTGGGCTGGGCAGGTTTTAAGCCTGGAATGAAGAGGAAAGGGATACAGAGGCAAGAATGGGCGCTCTGTGCTGGATTCAAGGAACTCTCTGAAGATTGCAATGCCCTGGATTTGGGTCTGAAGCCGTCAGGAGCTTCCTTTGGAAGCATCAGCACAGCCAAGTGTCTACAAGGCATTCCCCTCTCACTGCCACTCTTCCACCTCAGAAAGGTGAGCAGGCACTTTTATCCACTGGGAACTGCTTCAGCTCAGTAGTCTTTTCTACTGGGCACACAGTGTGGCCCTCTAAGGCTGCAGGAAGAGCTGAGCAAGCAGAGAAACCACAGACCTCCCGGAGACTTTCAATGTTAAGCTCTGCCAATAGGCACCAGCTTCCAAGACCTGCCTTAGGTAAAGTTCCAGTTCCAGAGGGTGGGGAAGGCATCTTGATTGTTCAACAGGAAAAACGAGGATCCTCCAGTTATCTTTACAGTTTTTTAGTCAGTTCCTGTGAGCTAGCTTCAATCAAGTCCACCACTGACATGGAAACCATTACCAAAGCAGGAAGCACGCCTGGATGTTGCACACCCAAGGACTGTTTCAACTGCAGGAGCCGGAATTCCCGTCACTAAAAGCCAAGGGGCAAGGAGCTGTGGGTAATCATGCCCTACTCAGAAGTTCAGACAGAACCCTCTACCCCAAGAAGAAACCGTGCTCCTCACTAGAAATCCCATCTTCCACGGTAAGGATGGGTCAGTGATTGGGTTTTCGCAGATTAATAAATAGCTGCCGTGGGCATGGAGTCCAGAAAACACGCTAAAGAACTACATGAAGACAGTGGTGCCCTTCCTCTAGAGGGAACAAAAAGGGTTATGCTACACCCCCTTAAGCACCCAAGATGGAGACAGGAAAGAGGTTCCATCCCTAATACATGGCTGACCAACACCTGAGTCTTGTACACTAGTGCCCAACTCACAGTGGCAGTCTTTATAGGCAGGCTGGATGGACTCTCAGTGGAACACAACTGAATAAGATCTAACACCCAAGCAGACAAGAGCTCCCCATCCCCCACCCCTCTTCAGATTAGAAAAAACCCACATACCACTAGTACCTGTAGTACATACTCAAGCAATTATGGCTACAGAAAAGAAAATGCTAGTAAAGACAGCACCAATTCAAACAAGAGCCTCCATCTAAGGATGGGAGAGAATGCCTAGCAGGAACAGAGATCTCCCATGAGTTTCCAGGCACTGGCGAGCTACCTCTTAAGCTCCTCCTACAGGTGAAAACAAGACTACCGCTTTTTAAGTGCAAAGGAAGGAATGGGATATTTTGCAAGCTGCACTGAGCAGGGCAGCCAAGCACATACAGATATCTGCGTTTTCAGGCACCCCTGGCTTATGGAGAAGCTGCTCTGGGTGGGACAGCCTGACCAATGACAGACTCGGGTAGCACGTGGCCACAATACACCCACCAGGAGCATGAACGGCCTCCTGCTCACGAACCTACCATCCTTTGCTCCCTGACAAGTCCTGCTCCTTCTCTCAACCCCCGACTGAAAATGATGCTTAAAGAGGCCGCCTCAGAACCTTGCAAAAACAAGCATTCTTGAGAAGACAGGCCGACAGGATGCAACACATCTGGGAATCTTCATTTCCTGCCACAGGTCTTAAGAGAGGGGAAAGAGAAGTCTGTCTTTTGTCCCAGTTTGGTCCCACCTTAGAGAGCTGTTTTGATAGCAATATGCACCCAGCTTATGGCTGTGGCTTGCCTCACTTCCCTGAGGACTACTTTCCTCCTGTTAGGGGCATGGTGGGTTAAAGGCACTGCAACTTTCTTCTTTCCACCTCCTTCTCTGGCATTAGTCACTCAGGAAGAAGCCAGGTGATGGTACCTACCCAACAGAGACCCATATGGGGAGTGACCAAGGAAGGCACCCTGCTGACAACCACAAAAACCTCCAGCTCCAGATGGGAGCAGCCCCCACCTGTACCCTACATGTGTCTTCATGAGAGCCTATGCTATAAAGCTCCATGCTAAGCAGCCCCCAATCTTGTTTGAGAAACACTGACAGGTTGTGTCCACTATCATGAGATTTTAGGCTTGCAGGTAATTTGTTACACAGCAATAGATAACTCATATAAACTCTTGCCTAGAAGCCAGCTTTTCTACTCCAGTGCCCTGGAGAAGGAAAGGAGATGCCTACTTCAGCAGCACATGAGGGCTAGGAACTCAGAAGGACATTGCTGGTGTGAATACTGCTAGGGCTGGAGGTTCTTCCTTGTGTAGGTTGACTGTCCCAAGTGCAGATGCACATCCTTCATAGAAATGGCAGATGGTTACTAAGATTTGAATAGCTGTGCACTCAGGAGAGAGGCTGGCAGATAAGGTCCTTCCCTTAGGGCACCTGCTGTGAGGCTCCCTGAACACCCAGAGGTAACCCCCATTGGACCCTGCTTACTAGAAAATGGCTCATGAGGTATGGCACAAAGATGCCTTCTGTTGGAAGCTTAGTTGTTATCTCCTGCAATCATCTTACAATGATGATTTATGGAAATCAAAGAATGGGTAGTGGTGACCTTCATATAAGGCCTGCACCAAGCAGTGAGAGGCCCTGGCAGAGGACATAAGGCTAAAAGACTCCTGCACCACACAGGTGACACTTGAAGGAATATAGACATGTCTTCTGAATGAGGGGGAGGGGTGCACATGCAGCCTCCCCAAGATGGCAAAAGGATAAATTTCTTGCTCGATCCTACTCAACCCCCTTGCCAGTTGTGGGTCCAGGCCACTCTGCTGCAAGTCCACAGGGTGCCGGCAGTATGAAGAACCACGAGCCTTGCTCCCCAAGAAGGAAGCTCCGGGGTGCAGAGGTCCTGAGCTGCTTATGCCACTGGCAGCACAACTCAAGTTTTCCCAGGACTCCAGAAAATGAAATTTGGAGTTTAATTAAAAACATAACAGATACATTTAACAAAGAAATAAAACTCTTCTGATTATCAACTTGGAGACTCCAAGAATCCCCAAACATTGGAGACCCAGCTTATTCCTGAGACAGCGACCGTCACAGAGGGTTGCAATCCGAGCTATTCACATTGTGTAGCAGAAAACAGAACCAAGTTCTGCAGATGTCCTTCCTTCCTTTTTCCTAAAATCTTCACAATAGGATCTTTCCATGGTTCAAAGGAAAAACATACAGCTTTCTTTCTCAGCCAATGGGGATCTGAAATCATACTAAGAGGGCTTAGATAGGCATCCAATACAACCAGAGACTCCCAGGATACCAGTGGCTGCTAAACTGTCTTCCTTTAGGAGGATGGATGCATAAGCCTGTCTCTCTCTCTCCTGGGATCACCATGTCAGTCTAAGTACCAGGAGAGTGGGGTGGGGAGGAGAAGTAAGAGAGCAAACAGGTAAAGGAAAGGAATTAAGTCTTTGTCAACAACTCATAACAGGGCAGACTGGTTCAGTTTCGAAAGCCACCCTTTCTTCACTGCAAACAGCCCCCAAGCTTGAGAGTACAGGAAGGAGCTCAGAAGGAACTACGAAAGACAAGGGGCAGTGAAGACAGGAGACTTGCCTAGGAACCTTTCTTTCTTTTTTTTTTTCTTTTCTTTTTTTTTAAAATAACCTTCCTAATGCTGGAAGATGTTTTGTTAAAAAAAAAGTTGCAGTTCAAAATTGTTCTGAAAACTTATCTAAAAATAGGTCTGTAGTCATCTTAAAAATAAAAGGTCTCTCCTCTGATAAGAGACAGATATTATCAGATACCAACATGTGAGGTACCTCTGATGTAGATTCGGAAAATGTCCTGGTGGAAGAACCAGAAGGAAGAAAAGACTGAGGTTTGAAAAGGAGAGGAGGAGGAGGAGGAAGAGGAGGAGGAGGAAGAGGAGGGAAGCAGGAAGGATGGACCACAATGAGCAGGGCAGGGAAATGGGAAGGAACACACTTTTTTCAGCCCTTGCTTCTCTCTTGGCAACCAAAGACAGAGCAGATCCAAAGCAGGGTGTGTGTGTGCGTGTGGTCAACTTTAAACTCAAAATATACAACTGCAGGACAGCAAACCTGCTAAGGTCTGCCAGGTTTAAACCATGACTACTGAACCTGGCTGCCGTGTGGCTCAGTCCTCTTCAGAGGTCAGCCGGGCATTCTCGGGCAGACCCACCAGGTGCTCTGGGAGCAGACAAAAGTCACAGGTATCAAAGAGCGAAGAGGACTCTTGCCTGCATCATGCAGGCAGTAAGAATGGCAGGCAGGCAAAGAACAGCTGGTCACCCAGGGGTCTCTTCAGGAGAAGGGCTTAAAAATACCCATGCCAATGAATTACGTAAGGGACCAGGAGGATGAGCAATCACACCCAAGACAGAAGCCTTCTTCTCAGAGAAAAGGGAGGCTGACGCCATGTGTCCCAGGAATGCAGTTAGAGCTGCAGGAGGTACAAGAACAGTGCTCCAGTACTGAGAACAAACATCTCCAGGAGTGGGGCAAGCAGCTCATCGTTTATCATTCCCCCAAGTGGTTTAAAGACCCCACACCCAGTACTGAATCACAGATAGGATGCAGGGAGGGAAGGCAGAGAGCACAGGCACAGCAGGGGGCACCAAACTTCCTTCCCTCCCCAGCCACCCCAGCCAGAGGTGCTTCTTAGAGACTCTCTGGACTTGGGGTAAATCTGAAGGGGACAGGAAGATTTTTGGGAAACGACCAGGGAGGCTATAAGGACTGCTTTCCTCTGTGGACCAACTGCTCAGTTCCACAGAGGAATCCAAGGGCAGGAGACAGGGGAAGATGTGGTCAATGGAGCACACCTCCCATCATTTGGCACCCAGAGGGAGGGGAGAGGAAACTGCCATTTGCTTCTTGGTTCACTTCGTTCCTGCTGGCCCAGTCAGGTTGCACCAGCTGCGTGCTGCAGTCTCCTTCCACTCTGCAGCACTCAGATGTCCATTTCAAACTGAGCCTCATCTCCTGGTTAGAGGGAAAGAAATGAGAAGTTAAGTACAAAAAGTAATGGCAAAGCTGTTTTCAACATCCTTTTCTATCTGCAAAGGGTAAAACTAATCCAAACTGTCCCATTCCCTGGGGCCTCACAATACCTACTCCTGAGTGTAACACTACCGCTCAGATTTAATACTTAATTTTGGGTAAGCCTGGGATACACTGTACAACTCTGTCTTTGCAACAAAACCTCATTTACTTTGTTTCCACTAATCAATCTCAATTGGGGTAGGTGTGGAGAGGGGAGTGGTCACACCAGGAAAGGCACAAGGGGATGTTTCCAGTTGCTTTTCCACAGACAAACCACACAGCAGCTCCTGGTCCCTCAAGTAAGCACTATTCCGGAGGCTCGGAACTGACACTTACAGTGAGGGTGGCAGCTTACACCTATAATTCAGGCACTCAGGAAGTGAGGCAGAAAGATTGCTGCAGTAACTATGAGGCCAATCTGGGCTTCATGGTGAATTTTCTGCAGCCTTGTTCCCCAACCCTCCCCATCATAAAACCAACAAAACAAACAAGATGAAAACAAAACCTTCAATTGGAGCTGCAGAGAACATGAAGTGCAAAGCCCCTGCCCCCTAAACAAGGGTTCTCTGTGTATCCCTAGCTGGCCTCGAACTCAGAGGTCCACCTGGGATTAAAGCATGTGCCGCCACCATCTGGTCAGGTTTATTTTCTGGGCTTGCTGGAAACAGGTGGCTAAGACTCTGGGTTGGGGTATGTGTGTGCATGTGCAAGGAGGCTGTAGGGGCAGCATGTGTGTGCAACTGTGTCTATGTGAGTGGGACCCCGAGCAAATAAAGACGCCTCCAGGCATGGTTCTAATTCACTTTAGGGTTACCATCCCTTTAAAACAAACAAACAAACAAACAAACAAACACTGGGTCTACTCATGTAGACCTGGCTGACTTGGAATTCACGGGATCTGCCCGTTTGTGCTCCGTGAGTGCTGGGACTGAAGGCATTAACTATTACATCTGGCTCCCACCTCTGATTTGTTTTCCCCCCAAGCAAGTAGGTGGAAACTGAAAGCGTTTTAGCAGATGTTTAGGAGAGGAAACAGACATACAAATGAAATGGGCTACACTTTGATGAAGCAACACTCCCAGTCTGCAGTAAACTGACAGTTTACTCACCAACTGCATGCTTCCTGTCGTGATTGTTCAGGTTGTTCAAGTTGTTCACCTCTACTTTGGAGTCTTCACTTAAGGTGCCAGGGCTGGTGACTCCAGGGATATTGGGCAGATGGCAAGGCGGGGTCTGTGCCATGGGAGAATTTCGACGATCCAACAGAAACTTTCGATCATAAATGATTCGTGTTCCTAAAACACAGGGTTGAAGAGTTTCAAATAAATTAAGGCACCGCTAACTCAGTGAGTACTGAACCTGTGCGGCTCAGTCCTCCTCTTCAGAGGTCAGCCACGCATTCCCGGGCAGACCCACCAGGTGGAGGCCTCAGCACTTGTTCTTCAAATGACTGCTCTGGGAGCAGACAAAAGTCACAGGTATCTCAGAGTAAGATGCAGGTAGGAAGAACAGCACACAGGCCACGGCCACCTGGAACCCCTTCCAAATGCCACCTAACCCTTAAAGGCATCAATTCAGCCAAGAGGGGAGCCTACCCTCTCCCCATGAAGAGGGTAAGGTGCTCCGCCCTCTGGAAACTCCTGCTGGTTCTTAACACTCAGCTCCAATGTCACTTTTTCTAGGAAGCCACCTTCCTTCCCCTTCCGTTCTTTTCAGATCACTCAACACAGCAGCACCTTACACAGGACTCCTGTTTATGTATGTGCCTGTCTACAGACGTCAAGCTCTGTATGCCAGCTGGGTCTCATTTACTTACACTACAGTTTTCAAAACACCCCCCCACACACACACACACACTCTCTCTCTTTTGTTTTCTTCTTTTCCTGCTCTTAAAGAAATTTAACCTGGGTTGGGGCTTTGGATCTAAATCTTGTCTCAGCCACTTATCTACTAGACCAACAACTTAACTTCCAAAGAAGTTTTTCTTTTTAGATTTGTTATAATTTTACCTGAATATATGCCTGCTTGAGGGTGCTAGACCCCTGGAACTGTAGTTACAGACTGCCCTGTGGGTTCTGGGAATTAAATCCAGGTCCTATGGAAGGGCAGCCAAAGCTCTTATCTGCGGGTCCATCTTTCCAGGCCTCATCAAGATAAATTTCTTTTTCTTTTTTTGGAGATAGGGTTTCTCTGTGAAACAGTCTTGGCTGTCCTGGACTCACTCTGTAGACCACACTGGCCTCGAACTCACAGAGATCTTCCTGTCTCTGCCTCCCAAGTGCTGGGATTAAAGGCATGTGCCACCACCACCCAGTTTAAGATAAACTTCTTAATGAAAGAAATAGCGAATATAAACACTTATGTGAAAAGGTAGATAACTACCTTCTATTAAAGGCTACCCAAAGAAGCTTAGAGGTTGACCTCTGCCCCAGAGAGAGGAACACTTGCTGCCAAGCCTGGCCATCTGAGTTCAACCCCAGGTCTCATGTGGTGGAAGGAGACAGGTGATTCTCAAAGTTTGTCCTTTTATAAAACAAGATTTAAGCTGGGCATTGGTGGTGCATGCCTTTGATCGAAGTACTCCAGAGGCAGAGGCAGGAGGATCTCTGTGAGTTCCAGGACAGGTTCCAAAGCTACAGAGAAACCCTGTCTCAAGAAGAAAAAAAAAAAAAAAAAAAAAACCCAAACAACAGTAAAAAAAAACCAACAAAACCCAAGATTCATTATTGTTGTTACAAATGACTATTTGCACAGGGAGGCCAGGAAGCACTGGACCCCCTGGAACTGTAGTTACTGATGTTATGAGTCACCATATGGGCAGAGGGGACAGAACCCAGGTCTTCCTCAAGAGCCTTCAGTGCTCTTAAACACTGAGCCATCTCTTCAGCCCCAAAAGTTGTTCTTTGACCGCCACACACACTGGCAAATATAAGCCCATGACACATACATAAAATAAATAAATAAAATATAATAAAACAAACACACCACTTCCAGTCAGAGTCAACTGACTCAGTCAGAGTCAGTTACCTCAGTCAACTGAGTATCGGTTACCTGGCAGACTCAGTAAAGCCTGCTGCTTACAGGCTGTCTTATAGGCAGTGTTTATAACCTTTGAACTTGAAGACTGAGCAGGGGACTGCTAACAGTTTCAAGCCAGCCTGGACTACAGCAGGAGACCCTACCTCAAAGCTCCCCGCTAAGTAAGTAAATAAGTGCATGCCTGAAGCTCCCAACTCAAGTTGCCAGTGGGTGCATATCATCAGGGGCTGGAGAGATGGCTCAGTGGTTAAGAACATAGGCTGCTCTTCCAGAGGTTCCAAGTTCAATTCCCAGCAACCACATGGTAGCTCATAGCCATCTACGGTGGAATATGATGCCCTCTTCTGGCATGCAGGTGTACGTGCAGATAGACCATTCATATACATAAAATGAGTAAGTCTTAAAAAACAAAAACCTGCATAATATCACCAAATCTTGAGAGAAACATAAAGTAAAACCACAAGAAAAGATATACCTGGCAGCATGGCCATTATCAAAACCACAAGAGGTAAGTGCTGACCAGGACAAGGAAAGAGATATGTTGATGGTAGCACAGGTGCTCTGAAAAATGGGATGGATTCCCAGAAATTAAAAACACCATTTCTATCTATGAGTTTACCAATCCCACCTTGGGTGTACTGGTAGTGAAAAAAGAGTTTACTTATAATGGCAAGTTCACTGTCTGTGAGAAGAACGGGGAGGGGGGCAGTATGAGGTCAACCTGGGCTACACAAAGTGAAATCTTGTTTCAAAAAGCCAATAAAACAAGCTAGCGAGTGGCTCCTGCCTTTAATCCCAGCACTCTGGAAGCAAAACAATAAACAAATTAAAAAAAAAAAAAAAAAAAAAAGGCACGCAAATAAACCAAAAGGCAATAACAAGAATGAGGGGGAGAAGTAAAATGCCTGCATCCCTGCTTGAAAGATAAGCTAGATTAATAACTCTGACGCCTGAATTGTGAGCAATGAGGCATCTAGATTGTAGAGGACTTTGACCATGAAGTTTAAGAGCAGCTGACATGGATGTACCTGTCATCCCGCACCCAGCATGGTTACATGGTGCATTTGATGCCAACTAGAAGCACAGCAAAAGCAGCAGTAAGAACAAAACCCTCAGGCCCGATTCAGCCACACTGCTACACCCAACTCACTATGCCCTGTGCTCCTCCAAATTGCTGTCAGGTGTTCCCATGACACAATACCACAGATGGCCTGAAGGTTTCTAGTGATGGAGTAGAGAACAGCTGAAAACAGGTGGGAGAGAGAAGCAAGCTTGCAGCCATCCCTATTTAGGAGGACACCAATCTCGGCATCTCAAGTTCTCATCTGTACTTAAGTTCCCCACCACTTAGCCCAATCATACTGTGTACACATCACAGCTTCTACACTGGAATTGTGGTTGTGATGGATTCTTTTCTAGTCATCCCAACTTGATACTTCTAACCTGTTTGGAAACCCACGATCTGTTCATTATTACGCTACGTAATTAGGAGGGGCCAAAGGCTGAAAGGGGTCACAATGGCCTTTTGGTAACAAAGGGAGAGAACTTTAGTTGATTAACTCTACACATTTGTCTGAAACCCCTATTTTTGACTAACATATTTATGGTGTATAGTAATGTTCTAACTCTTGTGTACATTAGATAATTATCAACTTGGGGTGTTTTTTTTAGCAAATCTGCTACCTTAAACTTGTCATTTTCTTTCTCCCTGTTTTAAAAATGTATATAAATGTGTATAAATGTATAAAAATGTATATAAATGTATATAAATGTGTATAAATGCTTTGCCTACCTGTATGTATGTGCACAATCTGTGTGCCTATGAATGGTTATGAGTCACTTCGTGGGTGCTGGGTCCTCTCCAAGAACAGCAAGTGCTCTTAACTGTTGAGCCATCTCTCCAGCACCCATATCGTTTTTAGACAGCTTTCCTATGCAGCCCTGCTGGTCTTGAACTTGGTCTGTGTCCTCCTGTCTCAGCCTTCTATATGCTAGGATTACAAGCAAGCATGCCACACTCAGTTGAGATGGTTCTTTTAATGATAGTATTATGCATGTACATGAACAGGCATGTATGTGTCATGTTATACATGTGGTGGTCAGAGAACTTTCAGGAATCTTTTTGTCCTACCATGGAGGTCTCAGGGATTGAACTCAGGTTACAGGTTTGGCAGAGTGCACCAAAATTTCAAATAGCACATTAAAATCTTGTGTTTTAACTACAGTTACACAATAATGTGCTGTTAAATTTATAAATTACAGTCCTCCCTTTTCTGAGGTTTTACAGAGAATTCCAAAGATTTCCTAAGTTTCAAATAACTTTCAAGCACCTGAAGGATGTTCTGAAATCACCCCCCCCCCACCATCATGGTAGATGCCAGTAATGTGCACATCCCACTTGTTAATCTCTTCATCAGATGATGGACATGTGGCTGTTGCAAAGTCTTAACTATTAGGAATGACACCGATTTAAGATCTAGATATCCACACAGGGTGGACAGCCATTCCCAGGAGCACATCCCAACATGGAATGGCCAAGTCACATGCTAACTGCCCAAAGAACTGCTGAGACTTCACACGCCTGTTAGCAGGGTGAAGGCTCCGATTTCACACAATGCCGTTTACACTGTTAAGTCTCTTTCATGTTAGTTATCCTAGCTGACATGAAATGATTTCCGCCATGGACTGACTGACTTTGCGTTCCCTGATGGCTAGCTAATTATGCTGGCTTTGCTCCTCATGTGCTTACTACTGGCTTTTCCAATCAATATACATCACCTTTTATTGTGTTTTAATCATCCTCTCAATACACACACTCAGCTGAGGACTGAACCCATGGGCTGGTATGTCTGAGGCAAGGGCACACACATAATTTCCTCCCTCCCTCCCTCCCCAGTCCTGAGGAATGAACCCAGGGGCATGTGTTAAGTGATGTATTCTTTGAATCATAAAAAAGAAACAAAATTTTAAAATCCCTGGTTGGCCCAGCATTTGTAGTAACATCACCCCCAAACCCAAATGTACACACAATTGAGTTCTAAATGCTGGGCATATGCCACCACTTCAGACCACAGTGTTTAACTGTGATGAGATTCAATGTAAGTTTGCTGTTACTGCTTGTGTTTTTTATGTCAAATCTAAGAAATCTGTTGCCTGCTTTTCTCTAGGAACTATCTGTGAACTGTGGATCCAAATTGTATTTCTGTGTGTGGACAGTCAGTTGTATAGGCACTGTCTACTGAAAAGAGGTTCAATCTAAATGGCCATGGCACCTTTACTAAGATGGGGGCAGTGCACTAAGAAGGCACATTGCTTCTGGCTTCTCAATTCTTTCCCACCGATCACACACAAATGCAAACCACACATTTTGAAAACAGGAGATAAGAGTGCTCCCAAGTTTGTTTTTCCTTTTCTACAACTGTGTGGCTACTTCAGGTCCCTATACGAATTTCAAGGCTGCTCCTAAAGACGCAAGCTTGAACTCTGATTGTCCTTACTGTGTGCATCATCTCCTAATCTATCGACAGCAAGTGCCTCTTGAATTTCTTTCAACACTAATTTTTAAAGGATTTATTTATTTTATGTATATGCATGCTTTATCTGCACATTACCTTTATGCTAGAAGAGGGCACAAGATCCCGCTATAAAGGGTTGTGAGCCACCATGTGGTTGCTGGGAATTGAACTTAAGACCTCTGGAAGAGCAGCCAGTGCACTCACCCTCTGAGCCACCTCTCCAGCACCTCAACATTAAGTTTTAAAATTATGTATAACTTACTTGGTGTGTGTGCAAGCACACGCACCTGTGCCTGTTTGAGGGCATACATGCTATGGAGTGTTTGTGGAGATAGAGGGCAACTTGAAGAAGTCCCTTCTCTCCTTGCACACATGGATCCTGGGGATCAAACTCAAGCTTAGCAGCAAGATCCTTTACCTATTTTGTAGTTCCCAATGCACAAGTTTTGACTTTTGACCAATTTTATTCAGTTGTAATATTGAGCCAAATTACTACCTTTCCAGGCCAATTTATTAAATCTTGAGTCACTGAAAGTTAAAAAATATACTTATTTGGGTTGGGTGGTGGTGGTGTAGGCCTTCAGTCCTAGCACTTGGGAGGCAGAGGCAGGTGGATCTCTGAGTTTGAGTTCACCCTGGTTTACAGAGTGAGTTCCAGCCAGAGTTGCACAGGGAAATAGTTAAAAATAAAATAATAATAATAATAATAAATCAAAAAACTATTTGGTAGTTACACCCCACACAGACACACAAAAATAGCAATGGCAACTAGCATGTCAGTGATTAACATGCACCCGACCATTCCCAAGAACCAAACGATTCAAAGAAAAATGTTAATTACCACAAAAAATTCCTTTAATTCCTAAATGGATGTCTGTGTTTATGGTAAAGAATCAAAGAAAATCTATTACAATTTAAAATAGTCCATGTCTTTGACACACATGAACTTGTAGACATACTTTTTTAAAAAAGTGGGGGTGGGGGTAACAGCTCCCATGCTGTTTTGGATGGCCTTGAACTCACAGCAATCTGCCCCATGACCCTTAGGAATTCAGATTAACTGGGTGGAGAGTACTTGACTAGTTTATGCAAGGCTCTGAGTCTGAACTCCAGCATTATAGAATCACTCAGAGAAAAAAAACACTTGTGTTCTAGAAGAAGACTAACCAGGGCAGCAGAGACCACGAGAAAGGGGTCCTTCAAACTCAAAAACTAAATGAAAATGGCAGGTGGCTAGGTGAAGTCAAGAATACTTGAGGGTGTTCATACAGTTCCAACACTGAGACAGCAGGCAGGAAATTAAAAAAAAAAAAAAAAAAAAAGGAGCCATGTGTCTCTTGCCTTTAATCCCAGCACTCAAACACTCAGGGGGCAGAGGTAGATCTCTGAGTTCAAGGCCAGCCTGGTTTAAGAGTGAGTTCCAGGATAGCCAGGGATGTTACACAGAGAAACGCTATCTTGAAAAACCAAACCAAACAAACAAGATGCCAACAAGATGGCTCAGTGGATAAAATCGACATATATAAACCTGAAGCCTGGAGTTCAATCCCTGCAATCCCTGGATCCCATAGAAGTGACTGCTAAAAGCCATCCTGACATCCACACATTCACCTAGCACACCAGTGATAGTCAAAAAGAAACAAACAGGCTGAGTTTGATGGCACATGCCTTTAATTCCAATACCTGGTCTACATAGTGAATTTCAGCCAGCCAGCCAGGACTACACAGACTATCATGACACAAAAACAAAACAAAAACAAAAACCACAATTCACCAAAAAAAAACAAAAAAACAAAAAAACAAAAAACCACTTTATTTTTAGCCCCTAACTCCCATGGTGGTGCCTTTAATCCCAGCAGAGGCAGGTCTCTATGAGTTCAAGGTCAGCCTGGTCTACAAAGTAAGTTCCAAGATAGCCAGAGCTGTTACACAGAGAAACCCTGACCCAAAAACCCAAATAAGAAATGTAAAAATTATGCCTAATCTTTAATTATGGATATTTGTGTATAGGAATGTCTACAAGAGTGCATGTGCCCACGGAGGCCAGGAGGTTTTGATCTCTTGGAGCTAGAGTTACAGGAAGCTGTTAGAGGCCTGATGCGGGAGCTGGGAGCAAAACTCAATTCCTCTACAAGAGCAGAACATATTCTGAACTACTGAACCCTCTCTCCAACCCTGACACATCTTTAGTTGTAAGGGCGATCAAGCAATCAGAAACAAGATATGTAGTAGCCAGTGACTTTAGTGCACTCAGAACTCTTTAGTGCACTCCCAACCCTTAGTAACAGAGAAGGAAGACGCAGAAACATGTAAAGGGTTATATAGAGTTATATCCACCGAGCTTGGGACAGTCTGTCTGCCTGTGCCAGAGAGCCCAGGGAAAAAAGTTTTAACAAACATTTGTTCTTCATGGAGGCCCTGGATGAATAGACTGTTAAAAGTTCTGTAGCTGATAATCCAAAGAAAACTAAAAGCTGCCTGAGCCAGAGGCCCCCCAGGAGACTGGTGATGGCCAAACCACATTTACTTTGCTCAGCTACTAAATCCCTGAAGTACTAATAAAGCCACAATACAACTGGAGTTTGAGGACTTGTATCATAATGTGACTAAGTGCTGTGGCAAATGGAGACCTCCAAAGTTCTGTGGATGGTCTATCAAACCCTTTAAGCCCATGCCCCAGTAACAGGGAGCAAAGGGTACCAAATCCAAGTACTCAAGGATAAACCATCACTGCACGGAGAGAAATGGCTGTGTCCTACTAGGAAGGTCCACTGTTGGGGAGACCTTGAAGAGCTGCCTCTTTACAGATAAAGAAAATGTGACACAGGAGACAGGGACAACACAATTCACAGGCACTCAGGCAAAGTCTGGCTTGCATAATGAGCTGAATCAGGTGTTCTCTAATGCTAATGACGGGACTGGGGATGTAGCTCAGTTAGTAGAATGCTTGCCTAGCATGCACAAAGCCTTGGTGCAATCGCAGCACAAACATAAATAGGGCATGGTAGTGCATGACTGTGATCCCAGCACTCAGGAAGTAGAGGCAGGATCTTAAATTCAAGGTCATCAAAGGCTAGTTAGTTCTGGCCAGACTAGGCTACAAGAGACCTTGTCTCAAATTAAAAAGAAAAAACAAAACCAGCTAATAGCAAGTCCAAAATGGTGCGGGACCTGCAATTCAACTGACCCCACCTAAAGAGTTTCTGGAAATTTGAATCAAAATGAAGCATCTCTACTACTGCCGGGATTTGCTTCCACAGAAATACCTGAAAGGCAGTGCAGGTTGAGTCTCCCAGGCTGCTGGCTGCATTCTGTCTGGATCAAGTCTCTGGATTGAATCACACCTCATATGTTGTCAAGTCCTGGTAATACTAATGATTACTATCCAGCATTGCAAGTGGTGTGGGGAAAACAAATTCAACTTAGGCTTCCAACCCAAGTTCACTTCTAAAAACAATCTGTAACCATTACCACCCTCCCCTTTTCCTCACAATGAGGAGTGTGGACTCACCCCTTGGATATACCTACCCACGCTACTGTTAGCTGCTGCTTATTTTAAAAGTTTTAGGAGTTAGGCATGGTCAATGGCACAAAAATGTAATCAAGTAGGCAGAAGCAGGTATATCTTTGTGAATTTCAGACCAGACATGGACATACTGAGACTCTGCCTCAAAATCCACCAGACACGCTGGGCAGTGATGGTATACACCTTTAACCCTAGTACTCAGGAGGCAGGTGGATCTCTGTGAGTTCGAGGCCAGCCTGGTGGTCTACAAAGCTACACAGATAAACCCTGTCTCGAAAGACAAAATAAAGTATAAATAAATAAATAAATCCCCCAGACACAAAAGCCACTTCATGTCAATGCAGAATGAGAATTCACAGAAGACCTCAGGGCTCTCAAAGCACAGTGGAGCCCACCACACCCCTGCTAAGTACCTCTGAGTCCACAAAGCAACATCTATCCTAATATACAGCCAGCATGCCCACTATAAACACAGACATTTCCAAAGGAATTACAGGCTGGCCTCAAACTCACAGAGATCTGCCTGCCTCTGTCTCTCAAGTGCTGGGAATAAAGGTGTGCACACCACCACCCAGCTATGGAATATATCTCAAAGAATAAAACTAGTCATATGATCACCTCACAAAAAGAAAAACTCTGGGCCTGAGAGGGTCACTCAAATGGCAGACGCTTTGAACATACTTAATCCCCAAAGCCACACCCCACCCCAAAGACCCCTAACATTTTTTCATGATGACTATATCCAGCAAACTAGGAATAGAAGTGAATTTCCTCACCTTTTAGTAAAAAGCATCTGTAAGAACCCACAGCCCTAAGAACCCACAGCTAAGATTTTACTTCATGGTGAAGACTGCCTGCTTTCTCCCAAAAATCAATGTGCCACACACTACCACACTGAAGGCCCTAACCAGGAGAATGGGTCAAGAAAACCAGTATGAATCCACACAGGGATCGAGACCTTCATCTGCAAATAACGGTAACCACATGACCAGAACTATATTTCCCTGTTCATTTTTGCTTGTGATGTTTACCTTCTCAAACTACCCAGTGAAATGAGTAGTTTCTGTCATGACATCTGCCACAGAAATTGACACAATCATTTATTGAAATGGAAACACGCAAAGATTTCTCAGAGGGTCTTTAAAACTAGGCTCTTAGCCAGGGCTAGTGGCAAAGACCTGAAATCCCAACTACTTTGTTGGTTGAGTCAAGGAAGAAAGAAAGTTCAAAGTCAGCCTGGGCTACATACAGAGTGCTTCAAGGCTGACCTGGGCAACTTAGCAAGATCCTGTCTCTACACAAACACAAAAAGAGCCCCCTCCCTGTTTCCCCCTCAAAAGGTAACAGCCTAGACAGAAAGCCACCGAAAGAGAGCGCTTGAAAACTGTGATAAGGACACTGAAGTGTAGCTCTGCAGTTGATGGCTTCTATTGAGGGTGCAGGGGAAAGGCCACTGGGAGTGTAATAATGTGAGTAGTATACATGCAACACAAAGTGGCTATTCTTTTCTTGAGAGGAGGTCTTCACAAAGGTGGGCAGGATGGACCTGGGAGGACTGGGGAGTGAGTGAGATTTGGATGCAGGACATGAAATTCCCAAATAATGAATAAAAATATTATGTTGGGGGGAGAGCCTGAAAAAAATAAATAAACTCACCAGGTAGCCAATCAATCTGTGGACTCCATTCAGTGAGAGACCCTGTCTCCAAAACTATGGCAGAGCACATTAAAAACCAATGATGCATGTATGCATGCACACGCACACACAATACCAAACTAGGAACACAGGATGGACAGCAGTTGACAGCTAGCAAATTAGGCTTTCTTTCATTGTTTGTGAGCTGCTAACCTCAGACCCCAAGTACTAGAATTACAAGAAAGTACCATTGCATTCAGGTAAAGAATACAGATTTTTAAGGGGCTTCAAAAAATTAAAGTAAGGTTGGGTATGGCAGCACACAGGAAGCAGAGGCAAGCAGATGTGAGTTTGAGGTCAGCCTGGCCTACTTAGTGAGTTCCAGGCCAGAGCTACAAAGAGAGACCTTGACTCAAAAACAAAAAACAAGTGCACAAAAGATATCTCTCTCTCTCTCTCTCTCTCTCTCTCTCTCTCTCTCTCTCTCTCAACAGGTTTGGAAATGGCAACCTAGGTCTTACTACAAGTATCAACAGAGCTTAGGTCCTATAAATAGAGAGTCAAAAAATCCCCACAAGTATTTGCTCACCCTAGAAGGCTTGGAGCTAGGAAGCCCTGCAACTATCTTGCCAACAAATTCACCAAGGGCCCAGGCCCCTTGCCTCCTGCTCACTAGATGGAGTAATTGTCTTGTGTGATCCAAAAGTCTTTACATATACAAACTACTAAGCGTGCAGAGTCCACAACCATACAAAAACCCCTAGTGAAAACTCCTTTAAGACACCAGGCCTGGAAAGTTCTCTGCTGAAAGACTTTGGGCGCAGGTGGCAGTTTCTCTATTCCCTCTGAGGGATAATGCATAGAAGGCGGCGCAGAATCAGGAATAGCAGAACCTTCCTGTCACCCCTCACTGACCTGATCTGCTCTCCCAGAGCTGCCTTGACAAGAAAGGTCCTCAGCCTTTCCCAGGCTTGCAAAGCCAGTCCCTCCAAATCCAGTACAAAACTGAAGGACAGACTCTCCGGCAGAATGCCATCCCATGGCATCCCATGAGGCAATCGGTTGCCATTTCCCTGGCATAACAAGACAAAGTGATGTAATGAAGTGCTATGGCTGAGAACTGAAGTTAACGGGATGGGGACATGGCTCACTATGTGAGTTCAGATCCCTGGCACCCACGTAAAGAATGTGGCTGAGTGGCCTGTATTCCTGGGGTGAGCTAGTGTGTGCATAGGGGTGGGGGGGGCAGTTGCTGGAACCTGCTGGCTAGTTAGCTTTAGCTTAGCCAAATCTCTAGGTTCAGCAAACCCAGGCTCAGTGACAGACCCTGTCTAAAGGGAGAGTAAGCAAGCAATGTTTTTCTCTGGCCTCTGCAAATGTCCACAGAGGCACACACAAGAAGAGAACAGAATGATGTAAAGAAAGATTTTGTTGGCTTAGAATAAACAGGCCAAACTCACCGAGAAACCAAACCATCCCTGAAGCTACAGAGCACACTCATTCCTCCAAAAAGGATGGGCTGAAAAAGGTTCCCCCTATACACGCCCCCCCTTTTTTACACAGGTCACTTTCCCTTTTTCAGGCCTTCTCATTTATTTCCAGACTCTTCCAATGGCCTGCAGTTAACTCTGCCCTAGGAAACCAATAGCAGCAAAGAGGCAGGGAACAGAGACAGAGAACACACAATTTCAGGCCACAGTGGTAAGTGGCCCTCTGCTGTTCCTGTGTGCACTGTTCTTTTCCATAACTGAGAGTGTGGTTGAGGAGAGGAGCAGAGAGGAAGGCTAAATAAAATAGGTCACTATACCTCTGCTGATCCCAGAGCACTGCTAGCTAACATTCCAGAGATAGAAATGTCTTGAAAGGCCTGCCAACTTCCATTTAAGATGGTGGAAAAAGAGGCTGGGTAGTGATAAGACTACTGAGTGATGAGACTACTACTATCTAAGGCGACCCACTGACATGAACCAGTCAATTTCTTCAGGTCCATTTGATCCTAAAGTGAACACATTAGGGCCCTCCAGCTAACAGGACTAGTATACAAGAAAGCTCAACTATTGGAAAAGCTCACTTTCTGTGAAAGCAGTAGCAGCTTATACTGGAAGAAGGGATGACCATACTTTGCTCCATGGGTAGACAAGAGAAAATGAAACAGGCTTTCCTGTCCCTGAATAATGAGCAGAATCCCGGCACACCAGCAAAGCAACTCAAGATGTCTCAAAACCCACCCCAACCCCCAAATCATTCTAAAGGGAAAAAAGTCAGTACATTTTATACCTAAACACCACAGAACTACCTGCTATAAAAGACTGCTTAGCTGGTCATGGTGTCTCATACTCTTAATCCCAGCATTAGAGGTAGAGGCAAGTGTATTGCTCAATTTGAGCCTGGCCTGGTCTACCAGCCAGGGTTATACAACAAGAAGCTCAGTTCTAACCCTACAAATCCTATCTCCTTACAAGCAGAAAGCAAGCTCCCCTGCATCAAAACCCCAAGATGCTAGGCACAGTGGCCCCTTAATGCCACTACTTGTGAGGCAGAAGCAGGCAAACCTCTGTGGGCTCCAGGCCAGTTGGGGACAGAGTGAAACCTCACCTACAAACAAACAACTGTGTGCAAAAGCTCTGGAGAAGCAGGCTGAGTGGTGACACTATCATGGAAGAGTGAAGTTATATTTCCGCCAGACCTTCCAAGCAGTTTAGAACTAATCCAAGCTTTGAGACAGCACTAGCTTTCTATCTTTAAAGCAAGGCTTACTTAAAGATTACATGCCTTTTCCTTTGAAAGAACAGCAGCAAGGTGTTTGAAATATGACCACAGGGTTTTCCCTCTCTGGATCTTCCTTCAGGAGAGCAAAAATTATGGCTCCTCCCAAACTAAGTTAGAGCTAAGTGCATCTGTTGTTGTGGCATGTGCTCCAAAGTGCTGGGAATATGAGCATTTTACTGATTACTACCACAAAGAACTCTGGAGTAAATTACAGATCTCTCTCCACCACCTTGGAAATATTTTGTTGTTGACTGTTTGAGACAGGGTCTCACTAAGTAGCCTTGGCTGTCCTGGAAAAGCAGTATATAAAATGGGCTACCTTTGAACTCACAGACATTAACCTGTCTCTGTCTGCCAAGTGCTGGGCACTAGTCTGTTTCTTAAAAGTTATCAGTTCAAATTAACACAATTCCATTTGGGACTAACCCAGATCTTATTCTTGGTTCCACCAGGCATGGAGGGACACACACACTAACAATCCCGGGCCTCAGGAGGCTAAGGTAAGAACATCATGGGTTTAAGGCCAGCCTGGTCTTAAGGTAGTATGATGAACCATATGGTGAAATACCATCTCTAAAAAAAAAGGAAGGAGAAGGGGAAGGAGGAGGAGAAAAGAAAGACTAAAACCTGCTGGTCTTGAATAGACCAAATTAGAAAGATTTCTTGAGCAACTTAAGCCACTGCCCCTTCACCAGGATCTCCACTGTTCTACAGAGGATTTGTGTTATGGCTTCTTAAACCTGCCTATCCATAAGGAATGCCTTCCTTTGCCTGGGTCATTTTGAAGGTCTTTCAGGGCATTCTTTCCTTTCTCTACACTGGCCTGGCTGGATCCTCTGCCAGCTTTTCTCCTAGATTTGTTTGCTTCCCTTCCCTCTTCCTTGTTTGGATGGGTTTTTTTGTTTGTTTTGTTTTGTTTTTGCGACAGGGTCTGTCTGACACTGTAGCACAGGCTGTCCTGGAACTCATATAGCTGGGGCTGGCCTTAAATTATAATTCTCCTGCCTCTTTTTCTAGAAGTAATGGGACCATTGTTCCAAACTACCACTCACAGCCTCTGGATTGCTATCTCTTGGTGTTGGCAAGGCGGTTTTTTATTCTGTGCCTTCCTATTGAACAAGATTCCAGGAGGGCCAGGCCCAATTGCAAGTGATTGGTTGAAGAGAACTTAGGAGCCCTGCCCCACGGTCAAGACTACTAACCCCATTGACTGCGGGGGGCAAAGGGGGGCTGCTAAGCAAATCTTCACCCACTAACCAAAGGCCAACCCTCTGGGTCACCAAAAGAAGACAAAGTTCTGAGATTAGAAAAGGAAGGCCAGTTCCCTTCATAAAGACCCTGAAGATCCCTTTCGAAGCTCCTCCCTCTAGAGAACAGCCCAGAAAGGGGACAAACAACCTTTGCGCTTCCTTCTCCCCGTGACCAATTCAACATGTTTCACCTCTTCTCTAGCGTTGTAGGTGAACATTTCCGGGCCATCTTTTGAAAAGCAACCCCAGGAAGCCCCTTCCCTAGGGTCACGCAATGTAACCCAACTAGTGTGTGCTGTTTGACAAAGCCCCCTTCCGCAATCTCAAAGCCCTGGGCTGAAAGCTGATGGCGACTCTACTAGAGAGAACTTCAATCTTCAGGGCTACCACAGGAGGAGGCATTTTAACCCCCCCCCCAGTTCTCTCAGCCTGGGGCTCCCCCAACCTAAGATGACTCCCCCAGCAAAGTAAACAATGCTGTCAATGGAAGATAATACTGGGCGAGGCAAGCAAAGTGCATGCCAGCCTCGTCCCAGGGCTCCAAGCACGGACAGATAAGTCATCCTAGCGCTCCGCGCCTGGTCCTCCATCTCGTTTTCCCTCCCCCCAAACCCGAAGGGTTGTGTGCTGCAGAGTGCATGCTCTGCAGCACACAACCCGAGCGGCAGACGTGCCCGGGAAAGGAGAGGAAGCTGTGGGTCGAGTACACAGTGCCACGCGCCAGCCGCGATGGCGGGCAGGCCCGGACGGCTCACCTCCCGGCGTGGTGGAGAACAGCGTCCCCCCGGGCGTGGTGCAGTAGTCCTGAGGTAGCTGCGCGGCGTCGCTGATGGCCACGGTGCGCGTGGGGATGGCGCGGCTCTGGCTGGGCTGGTGGCCGCCTCCTGCCGACGCGGACATGGCTCGGGCGCGGGCTCGCGGCTTTGTGCGGCGGCGGCGGCGGGGCCCGGGAGGCTCCGGCTCCTCGAGCAGGCGGAGGAGCGCGCTGGGCTCTCAACTCGCCGGCTCTCGCTCGGTTGGTCCGCTGCACTCCCGCGCCCGCCGCCGCCGCCGCCGCCGCCCGGTTCTCCGGCCTCTGCCCGCAACCTCAGCAGCAGCAGCAGCAGCAGGAGCGGCAGCAGCGACGACGATGACTACCGGAAGCGAACCAAGGCGGGAGCAAGAGGGAGGGGAAGGCAATATGGAGGCCGGACGTGACGTAGGGGGCGTGTCGAAGGGGTGGGCCGGGATCTGAGGGCGGGGCCGAGCAGGCGAAGGCTGGAGCCCAAGCGTGGTCCCGGAAACCCGAAAACAGGAAGTAAGCATAAAGGGCGGGGCTTCAGGGTGTGCTGGGCGGGACTTGGAGGGGCGGGGCTTGGAGGGCGGGACTGAGCTCAGAGGAACCAAATCCAAGTGAAGCTGAGTGTGGGTGACTAACGAAGGCGAGGAAAGCTTTTGTTTGTGGTGTGCTGCGTAGGTGTCAACTAACAGTACTTTCCTGGTGCCTACTTCAGTTCCCCATTTATATTTGATAATTAGAAGTATAATTTGGGGAGCTCCCGCGGATGGTTCAGCGGATAAAGAACCGCATTTGCCACCAAGTCTGCTGACCTGAGTTCACTCCCCAGAAGCCACAAGGTGGAAGCGGCACAGGACACAGGCCATGGCATACACACATATATAAATAAATGTAATAAGAATTGTTTTTAAAAGTATGATTTTAGTCTTAATTGTTCATTATTAAATAAAGACAATGAATGCATGGTGAACTAAGGGCTAAAAATCGGTACTGGAGAAATGGCTCAGCATTAAGAGCACCAGGGTTCCCAGCATCCATGTGGTGGCTAGGAACTATGCATGACTAGAGTTCCGGATACCCGAGCTCATCTTCTGACCTCTGCAATAGCAGGCACACACACATACAAGCGTGCATACATACATACTTGCATACAAAGCACTCATACCAGCTTAAGACTCATCTGTGTTACTACATAACTAGCTTGAGGCCAGCCAGGAATACAAAAGACTGTCAGAAACAGTAATGGAAAGTGGGGGATGAGAAGATGGGTCCACCTTTAGGATTGCTTGCTGTGCAAGCATAAAGACTTGAATTCAAACCCTATCGTCCACATTAAAAAAAAAAAAATGTCTTTTAAAGATCAGACATGAGCCTGGCCGTGCTGGAGTGATATGTGCCTTTAATCCCAGCACTCAGGAGGCAGAAGCAGGCAGATCTCTATGAGTTCAAGGCCAGCCTAGTCTACCAAGTGGGTTCCAGGACTGGTAGGACTACACAGTGAACCCCTGTCTCAAAAAAAAAAAAAAGTCAGACATGAAGTAACCCCACCCCCATCCCCACCTCCACCCCCACCCTCACCACAGTGCTCCCGTGCTGTGGAGGGCAGAAGCCAGGGTAATAGCTGGGGCTTGCTGGCTTCTATCCAAGCTCAAAGCTCAGTCAGACCCTGTCTCAATGTGTCCTAGTTGGTTTTTTTGGGAACGTGGCAAAAGGTAAAGTCATCTGTGAAAGGGAACCTCAATTGAGAAGGTGTCTTCACCAGATTGGAGCCTGTAGAGAATCCTGTGGGGGCATTTCTTGACTAATTAACACACTAATTTAAGTTAAAAGAATAAAAGGCTAGCCTGGTTATGGTGGTGCAGGCCTTTAATCCCAACACTTGGGAGGCAGAGGCAGGCAGATCTCTGTGAGTTCGAGGCCAGCCTGTTCTACAGAGTGCATTCTAGGACAGGCTCCAAAGCTACACAGAGAAACCGTGTCTCCACAAACAAAACAAAACAAAACAAAAAACAAACAAACAAAAAAAAAAAAAAAAGGAAGGAAGGAAAATGGGTATACAGTTATAGAAAAAAGTAATTAGTTTATAAATAACAAACAAAAAAAAAATAAGCTGTGCCTGGCATGATTCCGTCCTGCATGTCTGTTCTGAGGAGCAGTAGGCAGTTTCCTTAGTCTGACTTCTCTCTCACCGAAGTAAGCACCTCTACCTCATGAAAGACATGATGGATATGGACATGAGCCCTCTTCGGTCTCAGAACTACCTACCTTTTCAGTTGTGAACTAAAAGCTGACAAAGATTATCACTTAAAGTGGATAATGATGAGAATGAATGCCAGTTGTCACTAAGAACAATTAGGTTAGGGGCAGGGCAAAAGGTAAGTTACACATGGTAGAGGCCAAAGCAATGATCTCTGAAGGCAATCCAATTAAAGTAACACCGGCAACTTTAAAAATGTCTACAACCAACAGTTCCCTTGGGGGCTTTGAAATTACACCTGTGGCCTTATGGTTGAGCTGTGGTTCAGGGCCTGTGCACATCAGTGGACAGCACCTAATAGCTGTGGAGGAAGATGCAGAGTCAGAAGATGAAGATGAGGAGGATGTAAAACTCCTAAGTATGTCTGGAAAGAAGTGATCTGCTCCTGAGGTGGTGATAAGGTTCCACAGAAAAGAGTAAAAATTGATGAAGATGAGGATAATGAAGATGATTTTGATGATAAAGAAACTGAAGAAAAAGTTTCAGTGAAGCAATCTGTATGAGGACCTCAGCCAAAAATGCACAAAAAATCAAACCAAAATGGAAAAGACTTAAAACCATCAACATCCACATCAAAAGACCGAGTCCTTCAAAAACAGGAAAAAAAAAATCCTAAAACCCCAAAAGGACCTAGATCTGTAGAAGACATTAAGGCAAAAATGCAAGCAAGTATAGAAAAAGGTGGTTCTCTTCCCCAAAGTGGAAGCCAAGTTCATTAGTCATGGAAAGAGTTGTTTCCGGATGACTGACCAGGAAGCGATTCAAGATCTCTGGCAGTGGAGGACGTCTCCTTTATTTAACTTTTAAAAATAATTTATTTACTTTCATTTTGTGTACATTAGTATTGCACTTACATGTATATCTGTGTGATGGTGTTGGATCCTGGATTTACAGGCAATTGTGAGCTGCCATGTGGGTGCTGGGAATTGAACCAGGGTCCTCTGGAAGAGCAGTCAGTACTCTTAACCTCTGAGCCATCTCTCCATCCCCTAAATCATTTTCTTAAAGAGGCTTCCTTCAGGGGAACTGGAGAGATGGGGTGTACTGACTGCTCTTCCAGGGGACCCTGGTTCAATTCCCAGCACCCACATGACAGATCACAACTGTCTGTAATTTCAGTTCCTGGGGGCTGACACTCATGATAAAACACTAATGCACATACAAATAAAAAATAAATTAATAAAAATGGTTTAAACAATTTGAAATATTCCATCTTGCTTAATTTCTGTACACACAGTGGATATATCTGGCTTTCCTTTTTATAATCCAAAGTGAGATCTTTTCCTACTTTGTTTGATAAATGTTGTCCAGGTCCCATTGCCAAGAATGTGTTGTCTAAAGTGCCTGTTTGGTTTTTAAGGATGGAACTTCACCCTTTGCTTGGTTTTAAGTATGTATGGAATGTTATGATAGGACATAGTAATAATGGTGATCAGGTGTGGAAATGGTAGTGAGACAAAAATACATGTGAAATAAACTCAGTCTTTTAATAAAGTAAAAAGAAAAAGCCATGTAGATATGAAAGATAAATGAGATGCGCTCCCTTTGGCAGCACATATACTAATATTTGAAAAATACTCAGGGAGTCTGGATCCTGTATGGCATTGTGTTGTCTTTGAATTTTTTGATTGCTGATATGAAAACAACAGCTGCTAGATGACATGAGATTGCAAAAGGAATGGCTGAATTAAACCAGCCTATATACTTTAGGTATGTCTTAACTTTAAAATGAAAGCTAAAAATGTATTGCTGGGCTGGAGAGATGGCTCAGAGGTTAAGAGCATTGCCTGCTCCTCCAGAGGTCCTGAGTTCAATTCCCAGCAACCACATAGTGGCTCACAGCCATCTATAATGAGATCTGGTACCCTCCTCTGGCCTGCATACATGCAGGCAGAATATTGTGTACATAATAAGTAAGTAAATAAATAAATCTTTTTTAAAAACGTATTGCTTTGGGGAAGAGGTTACATTTTTGTTTCCCCAGGAAACGAAAGTTTGTGGATTCTTTCAAGGTTGATAGAGGTCAGGTTTGATTGGCAAAAATCCCTGAAAATCCTGGCTACAGACATTAAGAAATAAACCAAACCAAACCAAAACAAAACCCAAAAAACTACAACACAGAATATGTATATTTTACCTGCTCAAACATATAAAAAAAAATCAACTTTGGCTGACTTGTGTGAAATGCAAAGTCCATACTTGTGTTAATGCAGGTATGTATGTTACCTTTGAAAGTTTGTGTATTTTGGAGCAAGGAAATCGGGCACTAACGAAATTGGTGGTCCAGATGATCCAGCCTCTCAGACTGCAACTCTGTTGCAGTTTCTTCAGAGTTCTGCATCCAGAACAGCTTCAAGACTTCTGACTTCTTGGTCCAGCCTCACGGACTATTCCGCCAGGACTGCAGATGACCCTTGCACTTTCTGTTGCACAGAGACCGGACAACAGATGTTATATCTGATTTCCTTAGACTTGACCACTATCTCACTTTTCTCATGTTCACTGAAGATGCTTCTAAACACAGACAACAGGGGCAGTCTAGAGAACACAATACCCACATTCTCAAGAGGTGGAACGGTGGGTGGATTTTGCTCTTATGTGGGTTGTGCATATTTGTTATCATGTAGTGGGGTTATAGGCGTATAGGCTAAATGACAACTATTAACCTAAAATATTTTTGCATTGGTATAGATTTTGATAAATTGATATAAATTTAAAGTTTTTTTTTTTGTTATACTGTATATATGTTTCTACTCTTGTTTGGTGTATTGTGCTTATGCAGCTCATTTAAGAATGTTAATGTGCTGGTGGTGGTGGCACATGCTCCTAGAATTTGCTGAAGGAGGTGGAGGCAGGAGGAGCATGAGTTTGAGGCCAGCCTGGGCTACACATTTATAAAACTGGGTGGTGATGGCACAGGCCTTTAATCCCAGCACTCAGGAGACAGAGGTAGGTGAATCTCTGTGAGTTCGAGTCTAGCTGGTCTACAGAGTAAGTTCTAGGACAGGCTCCAAAAGCTACAAAGAAACCCTGTCTCAAAAAACAAAACAAAACAAAAATAATGTGTAATTAAGAAATGCAGGATAGTAGTTTGTCATCTATCATAATCAAACTTATAGTTATGTTAGGTATGTTTTCAAGGTTAAACATATATTTTAGACAGATATATGGTCTTCAAACACATCAAAGACCTACAGAACATGACATTTAAAATGTTTAATAACGTGTAGCTTTTTAAGGCAGTAAGACATGTCTGCTCCTGGCAGCACCAATTTACTTCAGAGAAGATAATGGGCATTGAGGACACTCCATATGGAGTTTGCTTTTATTATGCAAAGTTCACTGGGCAAAGAAATTGCTCTTGGCTTGAACGCTGACTGTATGCTGTACAAACTGAACAAGCAGGACGCAAAGGAAAAAGACTGATGAATTTTGCCAAAGCAAGGCAGGACAGTTCTTCAAAATCCCTGCCTCATGAAAAAGTCTGGAGATGTTCTAGGCCTGAAGCTAAACTAGAATGCCTCAGTGTTGCAGGGGAACCTGTCCAGGCAGCCAGATGTCTGTTATTTCTAGTTTTGGAAGTGGTTTGCACTGTGCTTCCTGTTCACTTAGGTAATAATATATCCTTCTGGGGTCTTTGATGTAGTTGAAAACTAGATAGACATAGTTTCCCTTAGTTATGATAGAAAATGAGTTAGATATAGAGCTATAGACTCATTAAGATAGAATAGATAATAGAGTGATTTCTCCAAATTTGCCAAATGCAAATGAACTGGAAATTTAAATGTAATCCTTACTTGATCATTTTTCTTGTTATATGTAGCTTTACTATGTTAAAGTTAAACCCCTTTTTATTTAGGCATAAAGGAGAAAATGTTGCCAAATATTCTCTTACACTTTCTATTGATGTGAAGAAACACCTGGGCCATGACAACTCTTTTTTGTTTAAGATTATTATCTATTATGTATACAGTGTTCTGCCTGTATATATGCCATCATGCCAGAAGTGGGCACCAGATCTCATTGCAGATGTTTGTGAGCCACATGTGGTTGCTGGGAATTGAACTCAGGACCTCTGGAAGAGCAGCCAGTGCTCTTAACCTCTGAGCCATCTCTACAGCCTCTCATGCCAACTCTTTATAAAGGAGAACATTTAATTGAGTGGCTTACAGTTTCAGAGGTTTAGCTCATTATCATCATGGTGGAACATGGCAGTGTGCAGGCAGACATGGTGCTGGTGAAGGAGCTGAGATTGAAGAAGCTACATCTTGATCCCAAAGGCAAGAGGAAGTGATCTGACTGTCACATTGAGTGAAGCTTGAGCAAAGGAGACCTCAAAGCCCACCCCCATAATGACACACTTCCTTCAACAAGGCCACACTTACTCCAACAAAGCCGCACCTCCTAATAATGCCACATCCTATGAGTTTATGGGTGCTAATTAGATTCAAACTACCACACACGCCAAACCCAAGTAAAGACAAGACAAAAATGGGAGAGGGGCAGAAGGAATGTTTTTATATTTATTTATTTATTTTTATTTCTTGGCTTTTTTGAGGCAGGGTTTCTCTGTATTGTTTTGGAGCCTGCCCTGGAACTTGCTCTGTAGACCAGGCTGGCCTCAAACTCACAAAGATCCACCTTCCTCTACCTCTGGAGTGCTGGGATTAAAGGCATATGTCACCATGATTGGCTTTCTAATTTTAATTTTTCATTGCTTAAAAACAAAAAAAACATTTTTTTTTCAGCTGGGCGTTGGTGGCATATGCCTGTAATTCCAGCACTTGGGAGGCAGAGATATTATTCTGTAAATATGTTTCTCATACTGGTTAATGAATAAAGCACTGTTGGCCAATAGGAAAGTAAGATAGGCGGGGCTAGGAGACAAGGAGGAAAGAGGAAGGAGTAAGGAGTCAGCATGGAGAGCAGAAAGAGAACAGCACGCTGTCCGGCTGTCCAGTAAGATGACCATGTGGAAATACTTAGAATAGTAGAAATGGGTTAAACATTAAAATAAGGAATTAGGAATTGGCCAACAGCATTATAACAAATACAGAGTCTCAGCATGTTATTGGGGGCAGGTGTGGCGGCGGGACCAGACTGGTGGGGGGGGGGAGAACCTACTTGTAACAAAAAAACATTTTTCAGCTGGGCGTTAGTCATGTATGCCTATAATTCCAGCACTTGGGAGAGACAGACAAATTTGTGTGAGTTCTAGGCCAGCCTGGTCTACAGAGGGAATTCCAGGACAGGCTCCAAAACAATACAGAGAAACTCTGTCTAGAAAAACAAACAAACAAACAAACAAACAAAAATCTAAAGCTAAATAATCATATAATGTTTTATTTTTGTTAAAACATTAGCACCTGACCAAACAGAGGCAGCTGGATTGGCATAGATAGCTGTTTGCGTGTTCATCATTGCAATCAATGTCCTTTCATTCAAGTGTCTGAAGAAGCTCAGCTTCCACAGGCATGAGTTGCGATTGAAGATGTCCCCACCCTCTAGACCACACTTTGAGTGCACAGTGAGAGAAGGATAGTGAGGCCCAGAAGTGCTGCTTCATTCCCATTTTGCAAATGAGGAAACTAAGGCTAAGAGAGATAAGGGCTTAGCCTAAGGAATGGACTTCTATTTCCCAATTCAAAGAGCAGGCAGGTGCTTAAGATGAACAGAAGGACTTTGGGGCTAGGCTAAGTAAATTCTAGGGCCCCTCCTGTCTTTGACTACCCAGAAATGGGATTACAAGTCTCTGGCTTTCTTCATGATGGGTTCTGGGGATTTGAACTCAGGTCTTTGAGATTGCATAGTAAACACTTTACTGACCAGTCATTTTCTCAGCCCCAGGTGTGTGTGTGTGTGTGTGTGTGTGTGTGTGTGTGTGTGTGTGTGTGTCTTTTGCTTGTCATTTCCTCCAGGAAGGATCTCCAATCTCCTATCTGGGCACCTGTGTCTGAGTACAAAGGCCTTCAAGCCATGTTGGAGTTGGACCAGAGAGGAGGGACCCTTGCCACTCAGAACAGGGACTTTCTCAGAGCCGTTTCTTACAGTGTGACTTCCTCAGGTCATGGCTAAGTCTCCAAACACACAAGTGTCTCATAGGATTATTGTATTCTTCAGCCTCTATCAGCCCCTGTGGTTCTGGGGATGGAGCGGTGCCTCTGTGCAAGATGACAAGGACAGCCTGCTTCTCCTTAGGCACACTAGCCACATAGGGCAACTCCTTCTCTTCCTCTCTGGAGCCCTACTCTGCTCTTGTGACTACAGCCACACCTGAGGGACTAGGGTGTGGTCCAGTGGTTGAGTGCTTACTACCATGAATGAGGCTGCCCTGAGACACATCCCCAACACTTTGTCCACGCACACAGTCACACACATGTGCTTGTTATCGGGTTTGCTGCTGGGCATAAAGCCTGAGACCTGAACAATGCTAGACAGGGGCTCTCCCATCTACTGACACCCAGTCCTGACACTTAGTCCTTGAAATGTTATGTCTTCTCTCTCCCTAGTTTTTGTTGTTTATTTGTTTGACTGTAGCTTTAAGATGAGTCTAGTGGCTGGATGGTAGTGGCAGAGGCAGGCAGATCTCTGAGTTTGAATCCAGCTTGGTCTACATAGTGAGTTCCAGGACAGTCAGAGCTACATAATAAAACCCTGTCTTAAAAACAAAACAAACAAAAAACCCAAAAAAGATGGATCTTGCTATGTGTTACAGGCTGGCTTTGAATTTGCATTTTGTAATTTTCCCACCTCTGACTCTAAGTATTGAGATCGCAGGCATGTTCTGCCATGTCTGAGCAAAACTACTGCTCCCTCCCCCCCCAAAATAAATAAATTAGAAGAAAAACATATTTCTGTTCTTTCCTAGAGTCAGCCATGGATACTTAGGACTATCTCTCTTGGCCTCTGGTTGAATAACATGCCTGAATGATGCTATCCTGACAGTTTGAGGATAGGGAACCTACAGCCACAGAGCTCTCTAGATCTACATCTGGTGTTTTGTCAAAAGGCAGCATGGGAACACTATCACATATAGGCAACTGTGTCTTGGAAATTTTAAATTGTATTTATATAACTAAAGTCTTATTATCTGACAGTGGCTGAGTTGTTCCCAAGGCAGTGATTTGGTTGCCTTCCCCAAATTTACCCTTTCACACATACTTGTTCCAAGTTTCCTTTGTGTCTGGCTTCCCGAGGGCAGAGGCAATTCAGCCGTTCACACCAGATCTGTATCACAGAGGGATGATGGTCCCTCATCCTGGAAAACACGTTTCCACTTTACAAAGCAGTTTTGTAATCATTATCTCGGGAGCCACAGGCTGAGATGGAGATAGGCTGTTTGCTTTTCTTATCTATCATTTACAGATGAAGAAACACAAGCTCTAAGAAGGTAACTGATTTCTCAGAGGAGGTGATACATGGTCTGATGGAGATGGGTAGGAATTTTGGCTTCCATCAGATAGACCTCTGCACCCCTCCCTCTGCACCCCTTCACTCCCTCCCTCTGCATCCCTCCCTCCCTCTGCACCCCTTCCCTCTTCACTCATTCCCTCTGCACCCTCCCTTTGCACTCCTTCCTCTGCATTTGCTCTGTTCTCTATCCTGCCTGCTGCTAGCTGCATTCTTAAAGAGAGCTTGGTGTCAATAAGCATCCACCCCTCACCAACACTACTGCCTTAAGCAAAAGCCAGGGACTGACTCTTGAGAAATGGATGATGTCATGGTATCCAGTCACTGAGGAGCTGTGTGCCTTTGAGAGATCGTATCTGACAACCTAGGAGCTGACTAGATTTTATGTCAACTTGACACAGGCTAGACTCATTTTGGAAGAGGAACCCTCAATTGAAAAACAAACAAAAACTCATGTTCCCACCAGCTTGAGCTCTGGGCAAATCTGTAATATATTTTTCTTAAGTAGTGATTGGTATGGGTCGGCCCAATGGTGCCACCCCTGGACATGTAGTCCTGGCTGAGCTGTAGCAGGTGGTGGTGGCACACACCTTTAATCCCAGCACTTGAGATGCAGAGGCAGGCGGATCTCTGTGAGTTCAAGGCTAGTCTGCTCTACAAATTTCAGGACAGCCAGGGCTACACAGGGAAACCCTGTCTGGGGAGAGTGGTGGGGGTTGAGTAAGCCTGGAGGAGTTAGCCAGTTAGCCCTCCTCCATAGCCTCCAGGTTCTTGTCTGTACTTCCTGCCCTGACTCCCTCAAATGATGGGTTACAAGTTGTAAGATGAAATACACCCTTTCCTCCCCAGGTTACTTGCAACCAAGGTGTTTTAGCACAGAGTTAGAAACCCTGACTAGACACCCTGCCTGCCCTCCATAGTAAGAATTACCACTTCTATTTTATCATGCAGGAAGCAGCTCCAGATAACTACTTGCCAGTGTGACCTGGGTACCTCTAACAATTTCTTGTGCTTGTGTGTATACATGTGTGGGGGCCAGCTAGAGGTCAATGTTGGGGCCTCTTTCTCAAAATGGATCTCCATTTTGTTGTTGTTGTTGATGTTTCTGTTGTACATTTTCATTTTCTTTATTGTTGCTACTATTAGTGCACATGCATGTGTACACATTCAATTCCCATGGTGTGAATGGAGAAGTCAGAAGATAACTTTGCAGAGTTATTTTCTCCCCTTCCACCTTCATGTGAGTTCTGGGGGTTGAACTCAGGTCACCAAGCCTGCTGGTAAGTACCTTTAGCAGCCAAGCCATCTCACTAGCCCCTTCCTTCATCTTCACTTAACCCGGAGCTTCCTGATTCAGCAAGGCTAGTTGGCCTAGGCGTCCCAGGAACTCTCCAGTGCTGGGATTCCAAGGCTGCACCAAGACACCAGGCTTTTTATGTGGGTTCTAGAAGGTTAAACTTGAGTCTTCACACTTGCATGTCAAACTCTTTATTTTTATTATTTACTTATTAATGTATATTGGTGTTGTCTTAGGGTTTTTATTGCTGTGAAGAGATATCATGACCACTGCAACACTTATAAAGAAAACATTTAATTGGGGCTGGCTTACAGTCTCAGAGGTTTAGTCCATTATGGTCATGACAGGGAGCATGCTGGCAGTGTGCAGGCAGCCATGTTGCTGAAACTGAGGGTACTACATCTTGACCAGAAGGCAGCAGGAAGTTCACTGACTGTCACACTAGTGAAGCTTCAGAAAAAGACCTCAAAGCCCGCTCCCACAGTGACACACTTCCTCCAACAAGGCCACACCTCCTAATAGTGGCATTCCCTTTGGGGGCCATTATTTTTGAAACCCCCACAGTGTTTTGCCTGCATGTATGTCTGTATAGTGTCAGATCCCTCAGAACAGGAGTTACAGACAGTTGTGAGCTGCTACCTGGGTGCTGGGGATTGAACCCAGGATTTCTGGAAGAGCATCCCAGTGCTCTTAACTGCTGAGCCATCTCTCTAGCCTGTCAGATGCTTTGTTGATTGAATCAGCTCTCCAGCCCTAAAACTTTCCCAGAGTTGTTGGGAATAGTTCATAGTGCCCAGGTGCTGGCTCCCTCACTAGCTTATCTATGACTGTGAGCTGCAAGCCCGGAGTCTGAAAACTGTGGGGAGGAAACCCATGCCTCATGGGACACACTTCTGAAGGTTCATGTCAGGGCCAGCCAAGGTTTGACTGACAGGGATGGTCATCAGGCATCAAACAGCTCCAAGAAGTTTCTGGAAGGTACCAAAGCTGGAGAAGGGTAGGCAGGACAGCACTATGTCTGTCTGTCTCACTATGCCAGAATGAATCATGCTTTCCTCCCAGTATCCATCCCTTTGGAGGTCCTGGAGGATGATGCTCTCTCTCATTACAGACTTTAGAAAAAGGGGTTAGGGAATGGGGAGGTAACTCATTTGGTAAAATGCCTGCCATGCAACCACAAGGACCTGAGTTCAGAGTCTACACACCTATGTAAGAGTTAAGTTGGCTCTAATATCAGCATTGGAGGAGGTATGGAGACAGGAGGATCCCCGGAGCTAGCTGGCCCACATCCCGCCAGGTGGTGTGCTCCAGGTCCAGGGGAGACTCAGTCTCAAAAACTATGGTGGAGGGGCTGGGGAGGTGGAGGGGCTGGGGAGGTGGAGGGGCTGGGGAGGTGGAGAGGCTGGGGAGGTGGAGGGGCTGGGGAGGTGGAGGGGCTGGGGAGGTGGAGAGGCTGGGGAGGTGGAGGGGCTGGGGAGGTGGAGGGACTGGGGAGGTGGAGGGGCTGGGGAGGTGGAAAGGCTGGAGACATGGAGGGCCTAGAGAGATAACTCAGTGGTTAAGAGCACTGGCAGTTCACAACAAGAAGTAACTCTGCTCCAGGAGAGTAACCCTCCCTCTGGATTCTGCTGATACACATACACAGTCACATGCACACATGTACACATAAATAAAAATTAAAAGTTGAAGCATCTTTGGCCTCCTCAGTACATACATACTCGTATACTCACATATGCACATACCCACATGAGCATATACAATGTACACGAATGGAAAGAAGGAAGGAAGAAGGAAGGAAAGGGGGAGGTGGGGAGGGAAGAAGGGAGGGAGGAAAAAAGGAAGGGAAGAAAGGAAGAGGTATAGCTTGCTTGAGGTTACGTAGCCCTGGTTAAGGGAGCTTTTAAAGCTCGTTTTGAATCTGCTGGCTACCTGTCACTCCTATCTTTCTTCTCCATCCTGACATCAACTAGAGGATTCTACAGACCCAATACTGATTCTACAGATCAATAAAAGCCCCAGGCTGCAGGGTGAAAGCAAGGTTAGAGCCCACAGCAGCCACATCGCATCGGGTGGAATGTGCTGGATCTGAGAGAATCAGCTCCAATCAGAGAACGCACGGTTGGAATGGAAATGCACAGTCATCCAAACAGTTGAGTATTGGGTCACACCCTGCTCCCGCCTCAGTCCTCAGTCCACAGGCAGGGCACATTGTGTACCCAGCCTCCCAGCCAAGGACAGTGCTTGCCAAGTTGAGGCAAGGGTTGCTGTCCCAGGCACTTGTGCCATCTCTTGGGTGGATCTCAGGCTTGTCAAGTGGAATTCTGTGTGGGTGGCCATAGTGGGGCTCAGAGTAGAAGGCAGGCCAGACTATCAGGGATCTGACTCTTGGAGAAGGATGTGGACAAGCCACCTGGCTTCTTATTGACCCATCGAGTCACTTATTCTGACATATCCACTCAGTGCTTACTGCAGTCCTGGTTCTGGGTTCAGTGATGAATCAAGCTTACCTCCATCGAGCGCCCCGCTGGCTGTGGGCACCCCCTGCCTTGGCATCAACTCCCTGTCTACTGGATGGTTCTGGATGGAGCCAGTGTCTTTAGTGTCAGTGACTGGCCATGCATGTTGGATTGTGTCTCTTCCATAGCTCTCCACGTGGCTTGGAATTTTTGAGAAGTCCTGTGTGGGTGCTGGAGAAATGGCTCAGTAGTTAAGAGTACTCGCTACAGCCAGGTGGTGGTGGTGCACGCCTTTGATCCCAGCACTTGGAGGCAGAGGCAGGCGGATCTCTGAATTCAAGGCCAGCCTGGTCTATATAGCAAGTTCCAGAACAGGCTCCAAGCAATACAGAGAAACCCTGTCTCAAAGAAAAAAAAAACCCAAATAAAAAAACAACAACAAGCAAAACAAACACCACAAACAAAAGGAGCTCTTGTCTCACACACCAAGGACCCAGGTTTGATTCTCAGAAGCCATGTGACAGTTCATGACTCTCTGATTCCATTTCAAAGGATCAGATGCCGTCTCCTGGCCTCCATGGGTACAGCATACACACTAGGTACAGACAGACCTGCAGGAAAACACCAGTACACGTAAAATAAACCTCGAGAATAAAAAAGGAAAGAAAAGGCCCAGTAGAGTGTCCTTCTCACTTTCTGCTGTCTACTCCCTCTCACTTGCTTCCTGTCGCTCTGATGGCCATGCTTTCTCCTGTCCAGTGGGCCTTTGTACATGTCTTTTTCTTTTCCTGGTTGTTATTTTTCAGCAAGACGAGTATCAAGGTGAACCCGTCTCCTGACGTCACACCCTTAGTGTGGATGGGACTTCAGGCTTCCTCCTAACCAACAGAATACAGCAAAGGTGCAAGGAGACCATTCCTGTCCTTAAGGGACATGAGACTGTTTCTGTGGCCAGTCACACAACAAGTTCAGAAGCAGAGCATTCACTTAGAAAACACTGGAGGCCCAGGTCTGTGGCTGCCCCTGCCTCCCCGCTCACTGGCTCGGAAGAAGGAAGCTTCAGGTTGAATAGAATCATACCACTGTGGTAGCACTGGCCTTACATCCTGGCCGGAGTAGGACACCTCTTGGCTGTTCTGTGTTACAGATTTCAGAAAACATTCTGCCTTCCCACGGCTGGAAGAGAAGGGCAAGGACAGGATGGTCTACAAAAAACCACCTCGCCTGGTCTGAGTCTGGAGTCGCCTCTGACGCTCTAACACTAGGGGGCGCCGTGAGCCAGGCTTGCCTCACAATTCTGCTATAGGCTTTCGGCCACATAAATTAGGGAGCTTAACAGCCAGGGATGGAAATTTCCAGACAAACAGCTGCTCTGGATCGCCCATGATCCTGCAGTCACCTGGATAAACCCTTTCAATCATAAGGTTTGAGCCATCAGAATATTTCTTGATCTGTACCTTCCTCATTTAGGTGTAAATAGATCTCCCTGTGTTATTCTGTCTCTCTCTGTCTCCCCTTCCTTTTGTAAGACCCGCGAGAGCGTGGTCCCTCGCACTTCCACTCAGGAAAGGCGCCCCCTAAATCACTCACGAGAAGCGGTCTTGATGCAAATGCATGAGGTCCTTTATATTCCAGTATATTGGGGCTATCAGCCATACGCCATGCAGGGTAGAGGGCTGAGCAACCTCCGGCACAGAATTGAGACAGCTTTTATAGGGTTACAACAAAGCCTGCGCGCATCGTGGACCAATCACCTCTGAGCATCCAGTGTGGACCAATTAATTTAAACTATCCAAGCCCGTGCTTAGCCCAGGAAGTCTGCTTTCTCACAGGCTTCTGGGTGAGATGACAAGGCTCATTTCCTGTGTTCATTCACTCACAGGCTGACTTAAACATTAAAGTAGGTGACCTTCAGCTTGGGATTTAAGACTCCCAGCTTCCTGGGTTCACTGGAGAATTAGGCTAAATTTTTCCATCCTAACACTTTCTGTCTTTGTCTCTCTCTTTGACAAGATCTCACATAGCCCCAGCTAGCTTCTAATTTCCTCTGTGGCTCAGGCTGGCCTTTTATTTCAGATCCTCCGGCTTCCACCTCCTCAGTGCTAGGGTTACAGGGGTGACCACTATGGCTGTGGCTGGTTTTCTTGTCCACTAGTTTTTGTTTTGGAGACAGGGTCTTAATGGAGCACAGGTTGTCCTGGAAACTCTCAGTCTTGCCTCAGCTTTTTGAGCACTGGAATTTTAGGTGTGAGCCACCAAGTACAGCTGAACAAATGTTTTTGTTTTTAATGTTTCCTCAGGAAAAGAAAAAATGATGAAACAGATGAGGAGTAGAGCACTTACCTAGCATGCACAAAGCTCTGAGTTTGATGGAGGTGTGTGTGGCACCAACCAAGCAGCAAGGCGCTTGGCTCCCTGGTCCTACATCCACAAAGTTTAATTCTGCCAATCCTCAGAGTGGACATGGAAGCCATCCCTCCCAGTCCAACCTCCATGTGCACATTCTGCCCTGACTGGCACCTCCTCTGAAGCCCTGCAGAGGATCCTCTGTGCAGAAATTGCTGGCGTGTAAAAACTTGATACTCTATGAAATCTCTGAAACCTTGGAAACCTTATGGGCTCAGACTAGCTGTCTCAAACCTCCCTTTCCCTTTAAAAATGCTTCACAATTGTAACCGGGCACCTTATTCTTCTGATGAGTGAGGTCCCAGCCGGTTTGGTTCTTAGCAATAAAGACCTTTTGCTTTTGCAGTTGTGAGTCATTTCATTGGAGGTTAAGGAAACTGGGAAGGCACAACAATCATCATGAAGAGCACTCGGGATGAGACGTGGGGTGGCAATTGTCCAAGGGTGACCTGTCAGTGGTTAGAGGTTAAAACGGTCTGAGGAGAGACTAGACTGTGTGTCGGGAGTGGCCCCAAGTCCGTTCCTGAGTGGGGGAGTATGGATGAGGGAAAGGCTAGCTATAGACAATAAAGAAAGCCAGAGAGACAGAATAAAGGTCAGGAGGGCAGATCGGTTTTTTCACCACTCTTATATACCTTATCCAAAAAGGGGAACACAGTATCATGTATATGGAAGAGACTTTTCTTCCTCACTTATTCTAAGGGTTCAGTAACCACACCTTAGCTCTAACTTCTTATTCCCCAGCCTTGACGTCAGGAGTAGCCACACCTCAGATTCAGGTCTGTTGTTATTTAGACTAAGACAGCCAAAACATCCTTCTGTAGCCACACCTTTGACCTTTAGGTCTTGTGACTTGCTGACAGCTTTGAACTCTCTGTCCTTGTGCCAAGATGGAGTGCAGCCATCTTTATGGGCACCCACACCATAAATCTTCAAATTTGCTTTTTCTGTGGTGCAGGTGAACGAGTCAGTGTGCTAGGGGGCACTCCGGCATGCTTTGGTAGAGCAGTGGCCCTAAGCCACAGCCCAGCCTGGCAGGAGTGTGCTTCCTTCAGAAGTTCCAGGCTCTGTCTTCTCACAGGAGCCTCTTGTATTCGGATCTGCTGACAATACACTTGGTACACCTCTCATTATTGCACCTTCAAGGTCAGAGGTCGAAAAACTTGGAGTGAGAAGGCAGGGTGTGGCAAGGAGGCGATAGTTCTGATGTGGCTATTTTATTGAAGGCATAAGAGTCAGGCCAGGGGGCCTACACCTATAGTCCTAGCAACTGGAAATGCTGAGGCTTACTTAAGCCCAGAAGTTCCAGCCAGCCTAGGCAAGAGGGAGAACCCCTGGGGGAGGGAGTGTCCAGCAGATACCATCATAAAGTTCAGGACATGGGTTGTTTGAACTGGCCTATGTCTCTTCAAAAACTATTCTTTGTGTTTGATTGTATGTGGGTGCACTGCACTTGTGTATACATGTGGATCTATGGTTGCTTTCCTCAGGTCCCCCTTTCTAGAGTTAAGGTCTTTTTACATTTTTTTTTTTAAAGTTTTGGTTTTCTGAGACAGGTTCTCTCTGTAGTTTTGGAACCTGTCCTGGAACTAGCTTTTGTAGACCAGGTTGGTCTCAAACTCACAGAGATCTGCCTGCTTCTGCCTCCTGAGTGCTGGGATTAAAGGTGTGCTCCACCAATGCCTGGCTGAGTTAAGGTCTTTTCACATCCTGGAGCTCACTGATTTGGTGAGGATGGTTAACCAATAAGTCCCAGTGATCTTTCTGCTTCTGCCTCCCCAGTATTGGGATTCTAGGCATGAGCTGTGAATTCTAGGTGTCTTAGTGAGGGTTTCTACTTCTATGAAGATAAACCATGACCATGGCAACTCTTATAAAAGAAAACGTTATTTTAAATGATTTACTTGTTTTTATTTTATGTACAATGGTGTTTTGCCTGTATGTCTATCAGTGTGAGGGTGTCAGATTTTGAAGTTACAGACAGTTGTGAGCTGTCATAAGTGCTGGGAACCTGGATCCTCATGGAAGAGCATTCAATGCTTCCAACTGCTGAGCTATCTCTCCAGCCCCGTGAAGGAAAACATTTCATTTTGTGGCTTACAGTTTCAGAGGTTTAGTTCATTGTTATCATGACAGGGAGTATGGTGGCTGGGAGCATGGCAGTATGCAGGTAGACATGGTGCTGGAGAAAAGCTGAGAGTTCAACATCTTGATCTGCAGGCAGCAGAAGCATCTGTGTCTGCACTGGACCTAGCTTGATCTGCAGGCAGCAGAAGCATCTGTGTCTGCACTGGACCTAGCTTGATCTGCAGGCAGCAGAAGCATCTGTGTCTGCACTGGACCTAGCTTGAGCAAAGGAGACCACAATGCCCACCCCCACAGTGACACACTTCCTCCAAAAGGCCACACTTCCTACTAGTGCCACTCCCTATGGACCAAGCATTCAAACACATTGAGTCTATGGGGGTTATTCCTATTCAAACCACCTCATTAGGCATTAACTCACCATATTCTTTGAGATTCTCATGTGGAGCCTGGGATCTTTGGAGAAATCTGCAGGGATGTGATCAAGGCCAAGGGAAAGATTACTGTTGGAGGCTGCTGCTCTGAGATCAGGAATATGCCAGACTTTGCTCCTCTGGGTGATGACACAGCCACAGGCAGCTTCCACTGGGTGCCATCAGCTCCCATTGACCATGACCTTCCAGGCCCTGCAATGTAAGAAAATGACCTCTGTTGTCTAACTCACAACCTGTGTTTTTTGTCATGACAGTCAAGTAGCCTAAGACAGGAATGTCCAAAATCTCTACTTTACCAACATTTTTGTTTCTTGAGACAAACGCATGCTGTAGTCCAGACTGTTCTGGAGTTTACTATATAACCCAGATTGGCCTTGAACTCATAAAAATCATCATTCCTCGGCCACCCGAGTGCTGGGATTATAGGTGTGAGCTACCTTGTGCATGCTGGGAACTCTTCTAGAGAGAAGCGTATCCATGCTCTTTTTTTGTTTGTTTTGTTTTTATATTTTGCTTTTGGTTTTTAAACATAGAGTTTCTCTGTATAGTCTTTCCTGGAACTCACGTCGTAGACCAGGCTAGCCTTGAACTCAGAGATCCACCTCCCTCTGCCTCCCAAGTGCTGGATTAAAGGCTTGCACCACCATGCTTTTTATCCAGTGCTCTTAACCTCTGGGCTATCTCTCCAGCTCCCAGTTGTTAGATTTCTTGCCTCAAAAAAGCAAAACAAAACAAAAACCAAAAACCCAACAAAGTTCAGGTGCAGACCACAATGAGGGTTTGAGTTTAGAGTTCTCTGAGCCTGCGTGGGCAACTCAGCATCACCGCTGAGTGGCGCTAATACAGCAAAAATCAGGAAGGCAGCCTGCTGGGAGAGTGAATCTTAACTTTTTTTTCTTTTCTTTTCTTTTCTTTTTTTTTTAGACAGGGTCTTTCTACATAGCTCTGGCTGTCCTATTGAGATCTAAGGCATGCACCACTGCCCCCATCTGAATAGTCATTTCTATGGTAAAGCTCAAGCCCTTTGAGGGGGGAAACCAACCTCTTGCCTCGGGATGTAAATGGCCATTTTGCCTGTAACCCCATTTGACCTCCTTTCGATGCATGTCTGTCTGCACACAATTTTCACCTTAAAGACACAAGTCATATTGGATTACAGCCTACCCTAACAACCTTAATTTTAACTTGCTTGCCTCTGTAAAGATCCTATCTCCAGATGAGTCACAATCTGAGGTGGTAGGGTTTAGGACCCCAGCTTCTCCCTCCCTCATCTCTTTTCTCCTGTGGTCCGTTCATGGTGCTGGGATGAACCCAGGGCTTTGGACAGCATGCCAGGCTGTGCTCTACCACTGTGCTCCCTCATACTGTCTTGAGACAGGGTCCTGTGAAGTTATTCAGGCTGATCTTGAACTTTTGGTTATTGTCTCAGCCTCCTAAGTAGCTTGAATTACAAGCCTATATCATTAGGTCCAATTTCCCCCCCCCTTCTTTCTTCCTCTTTTTCTTTTAGATGATGTTCCAATATGTTGCTCAGGCTTGGTTCATAGTCTTGTGTGTATGCATGTGAAGGCCAGAACTTATCAGCTATTCCCTCTTCTTCTTCTTCTTCTTCTTCTTCTTCTTCTTCTTCTTCTTCTTCTTCTTCTTCTTCTTCTTCTTCTCTCTTCCTCTTCCTCTTCCTCCTCCTCTTCCTCTTCCTCCTCCTCTTCCTCCTCCTCCTCCTGAGACTCTGCTCTTGCCTGTTGCTAGCTTCTGGTCCACCAACTATCCCTGCATACCTCCTCTTGCAGGAGCATCTCTTCATTCCCATTATCACATGGTGTACCGCACATGCCCCTCCTCCCCTTGAGGGCCACCAATCACACTCCAGTGTGACCTTATCTTCGCTAATGATATCTGCAATGACCCTATCTTCAGTAAGGCCTTGTTCTGAGATACGGGAGTTAGGAGATTTTGTTTTTCTTTTTGTTTCACTTTTTTATTTTTCTTTTTAGAATGGTCTAATGTAGCTTACGCTTGTATGAACGAACTAGGTAGCTGTCTTAGGGTTTTATTGCTGTGGAGAGACACCATGACTATGGCAACTCTTATAACAGAAAACATCTATTTTTTTTTATTCATCTTTTTATTTTTAAATACTGGCCACAGCCTCCCCCATCCTCCTCTTCAAGACCCTCTCCATCATCCCTCCCACTTCCCAATTCCCTTTTCTCCCATCTCCATTCAGGAAATGGCAGTTCTCCCAAGAGTATCAATAAAACATGCTATGTCAAATCTCAGTAAAACTGAGCACCTCATGTATTAAGCCTGGGCAAGGTGATCCAGTATAAGGACTAGGGCCCCAAAATTCAGTAATATAGCCTCTGTTCCTGCTGTTAGGAATCCCACATGAGGACCAAGCTACATAACTGTAACATATATGCAGAGTGCTTATGCCAGTTCTATGCAGGCTCCCTGACTTTTCTGTTCGAGCCCCTATGAGCCCAGGTGAACTGTCCTGGTCTCATGCAACCAGATTGGTGCCTGGCCCAGTTGTCGCCAGTGAGGTACCATCCAGCAACTGATGGAGACAGATGCAGAGGTCCACAGCCAAACATTAAACAGAGATCAGAATCCTGCAGATGAGGAGGAGAAAGGAGTGCAGAAGCCAGAGGGGTCATGAACACCATGGGAAGGCTCACACAACCAAAGGAACATATTTAGCTAGGATTGGCTTATAGTTTCTGAGGTTTAGTCCATTATCATCATGGTGGCATGCAAGGCAACAGCAGACAGATGTGTGCTGGAGATGGAGCGGAGAGTGCTACATCTTAATCCGCAGGCAGAAGAAGGAAAAACGGCACACTGACAGGACTTCAGTTTAGAGGACCTCAAAGTCCATGTCCACAGTGACACACGTCCTCCAGCAAGGTCACACCTCCTAATAATGCCAAGCATTCAAACACGTGAGTCTATGGGGGCCATTCCTATTCAAAGCACCACAGTAGCTGAGGATGATCTTCACTTTTGAACTTCCTGCCTCCCATTTCTGTGTGCTGGGATTTCATTGGCATTTGTGGGTTTTGAGGTGCTGGGGACTAAACCCAGAGCTCCTGCAAGTACAAGCACACTATCAGCTGAGCTACACCTTCAGCTCCAGGAATTACAATTAGCATATCTTTTAGGAGGACACAAACCCTAAGGCCCTAGAATGTGCTGTGCTGCCTAAACCCCCACAGTGGTCAAATTCAATATTCATTCTCCAGACCTCCCCATCCATAGTGTGTGTGTGTGTGTGTGTGTGTGTGTGTGATGTGTGTGTGTGTGTTAGAGGGTCAGACAATCTCATCTTGTTTATCTTCCCCTATTTCCTGTAAAGGGTATGTGGTGATGTCAGGCAGCTATGTAAACATTAGCAGACCTGGAAGACACAGGGCCTAACTTATACCCAACAGCTTGGAAAAACAAAGACTAAAACTGCAGAACTCTATTGGCTAGTTAGAGGGATGAGGCCTGAGTCCACTAGCTCTGGGAGATGTGAGAACCTGAACTGTCTGGAAGGTTATTAGACCTAGCTTGAAATCCTAAGCCTCATAAGGTCCCTGTCTAGCAGTAGGAATTCTGACAAAGTCTAGCGAATGTAGCAGTGAGCCCAAGATTCTGTCTCAAAGTGGAAGGTGAGGACTGACAGCAAAAATTGTTCTCTGATCTCCACTATGTATGCATGTGCCTGCACTCACAGGTGAACACCACACACACACACACACACACACACACACACACACACCACACTCACACACTCACACACTCACACACATATAGACACACACATACAGAGAGACACACACATATACAGACATACACACATATAGACACACACACACACACACAACAGACACACACACATACAGACACACACACATACAGACACACACACATACAGACACACACACATACAGACACACACGCACACATACACAGACAGATACATACAGACATACATACAGAGACACACACAGAGGCGCTTTTTTTTTTTAATTTCTTTTTTTTTTCGAGACAGGTTTTTCTGTGTAGCCCTGGCTGTCCTGGAACTCTCCCTGTAGTTGAGGCTGGCCTTGGAACTCACAGAGAAGTGCCTCTGAAGTCCTGGAATTAAAGGTGTGTGCTACCAGCACCCAGCTACTTTTTTTAAAAAAAGTCAATCCAAAGAGGCACCTCATCAAAAATTCACTCAGGAAGAATTATCTGTTCAAGAGACTTCAGAAACAACATAAGGCCTGCCTCAGTAGACAGGTGAGTGGACTAGGTGCCAGTGTTTACTCTCATGCCTCAGGCGTGGGCTTTGCTCCATTAGGCAATTAAGGTGTCACCAAGCAATGTATCCTGCCTCTTTTCACAGAGATCTTAAGAATGGAGGAGAGGGGACTCCAAGAGTCCAGGGCAGATGCTTCCCTAAAAGAAGGCGTTGTATGCCACGTTTATTGTTTATTCTGGTAGGAGGCTAGTGACTCTGGTCAACTTAAGGGACTTCCTGAAGCCATTTTGAATTGCTTATTGCAATTCAAAGGTGATTCCTGCAGATTCGGTGTTTTTGAAAACAGTTCTGATGCTTAGTCTAGCGCTTTGAGTAAAAAATAATAAAAAGAACTGTGCCTGCTTTTCTGATTCGAACTTTGGAGACACAGAGAGGTTGGAATGATTTATTTTATGTATGCCTGTGTGAGGGTGTTGGATCCTGGAGTTACAGACAGTGATGAGCTGCCATGTAGGTGCTGGGAATTGAACCAGGGTCCTCTGGAAGAGAAGTGTGTGGTTCTTAACTACTGAGCCATCTCTCCAGCCCCTGCTGAATTGAACTTTGGTGCTATAGAGAGGTTGGGATGTTGTAGGTCCAGGGCCATAAATTGTTGGGAATGCATGAACAGACCCCTAGTTTCCAACCAACCAAAGGGCTGATTGCCCTCAGACTAGCATCTGAGGCTATCCTATAGCCAAGATGTTTTTCCCAGGTCCTTTGCTTTGTAACCTGGGATCCTCACCAATATATTTGAGAAGTACCTGGATTTATGATTTGCTTTGATTTTCAAGGCAGCGTTTCTTTATATAACAGCCGTAGCGGTCTTGAACTAACTGTAGACCAGGCTCTGGCTTCGATATCACAGAGGTCTGCCTGTCTCTGCTGCCTGAGTGCTGGGAGTAAAGGCCAGCGATGCCACCACCTGGTGATTTATGACTTTCTTTGTTCTATTGCTATAAAACTTTCATTAAGAGGCTGGAGAGATGGCTGGACTGAAGAGTATTTACTGTCTGTATAGAGGACAGGGCTTAGTTCCCAGCATGTACACGGTGGTCTCTGAAGGCACCAGACACACAAAAGGTGTACACAAGCAGGCAAGCATATAAAAATCTTTAAAACAAAAGGAAAGAACACACAACTTTGTCAAACTGTTAACACGTTGGAACATGGAATAACCTACATCTGTGTTCTAGAGCTAGGGTCGCTCCTCTTTGGCTCCAGGATCAACCATCTCTGATCCCCTTTGACCTAGGAGTTGCTTGTGTGTGTGTGTGTGTGTGTGTGTGTGTGTGTGTGTGTGTGTGTGTGTGTGTCTCTGTGTGTGTGTGTGTGTGTCTGTGTGTGTCTCTGTGTGTGCGTGTTGTAGCAGAGCTGCACTCATCAGCCCCTGCAACAATGCCCACAGTGACTCTGTGAAGCAGGTATTTTGACTTTAATTCCATGTTTTCTGCGTTTTGGAGAGATGAAGTTACAACGCGGTCTCAATTAGTGTTTCTTCACGTTTTTCGGAGTTCTATGATTTGCCGAACCGAGCCCATCTGGAGAAAACTCAGCCTGGAACAGCATCCTAAAGATGTATTGCAGGAACCGGCCCCCAGCGCTCTTGTCCTCGGCTGATTCAACACAAAGCGGTTCCCCCCTAGGTTTCTGAGCGCGCAGGAGGAGCTGAGCGCTGATTGGTTCATGAGGTCGGAGCTCCGGCCCCGCCCCGCCTTAGCTCTCATCCTTGCATCTTTATTGGCCAAGCGGCCATGCGCGCAGAGCTGGCTGCCCCTTGGGCCCCGCCCCTCGAGCTCCGCCTCTTGGGCTCAGAACTTGCCCTGGGTGCGGGCTGCGCCGAGGGACCGTGACTGCTGGGCTCAGGTCTCTAGGACGCATTGTCGCTGTAAGTGCTGCCTCCAGCGGCCCACAGGCTTCGCGCCGCGCAGAGCAACGGTGGCCAGAGGCCTAGCGTGTCAGGGGCTGGGGAAGAAGGGAAAACAGGGTCCCAGGCTGTGTCCTTTCCCCTCCCCCAGGACACTTGGTGGCACTGAGCAGCGGCTCGGGCGGTGTCCTGGGTCATGGACTCGCTCGCTCGAGATCGTTCGGGGGAATGGGCAGCTCGAGGTTACCGCTCCTGGACAGCCTACTTCCGTTTCCCCTGGGACACGCCCGTGCCCACGGGGAGAGGCAGCTGCGCATGTCGCTCTGATAGTGTACCTCTCCGCCCCTGGCAGCATGGGACGCCCTCGGTCTCGGTGATCAGCAGCCTCCCCTGCTCAGTTTGCTTTATTTGCCCCAGGTCCCACCTGCCAGGACAGCGTGGTACTGGAGCGAGTATGAGGTCTGGAGGAATCCCGTCTTTGGCCACTGGCTACAGTCACGGGCAGGTACAGTCTGAGGATGCTCACGCGGGGCTCCCCAAGACTGAGAAACCCGGCGCCGACAAGTCCGGCTCACTCCCCATCGGGCTCTTTCCCCTGGGTGGGAAAGTGGGTCAGCTCTGTTCTAGTCTCTAGAGGACCTTTGGGATTGCTGGGGTGCGAACAAGCACCGTGCCCCTCATCTCCCCACACCAGCTCTTGGACTTGGCAGGGTCCCGAAGCGTGGCCCGAGCCAGCAGTGGGGCAGCTCGTGCACATGGCTCCAGAGGCTCCAGTTGCCCCACAGCGAGGCTGCCAGACTCTAAAGTTCCCAGTTGACCACAACAGTAACTAAATATAGGACCATCTGGTGCAGCTGAAGTGTCGCTCTGGTGTCTTTGCAGAGATCTAAGGTGGTAAAGTTCTGGCCCTTAAGGACTGAGTCAGAGCTGTGGTCAGGTTTAAAGTGTTTGGAATCTAGGTGAGACTGGTTTCTGATCAGGCAGAAAAATTGCACAGCGCTCACGCTCACAATCACATCAAAGCAGAGTAGCGTACACCTTCAATTTTTATGTGAAAACTTCCAGTCTACCCTTGTTTGATCACTTATTGATTGGTCATTCCTTAATGTGGGAAGCCCTTAATGGCTTGCAAAGCCCTTCCTGAGAAGTGATTTATCATCAATTAATTTCCTAACAGCTCCATTGAGGAAGGTGATGTTTACGTCTTACAAATGGGGCTGCTCCACAGCATCAAGAACTTTCCAGAGATCTGAAAGAGACTGTAGGCCTTCTCCTCTCTGGCATATTTTTGTTTCCCTGTTGCTGGCACTGAATGGTTCCTCCCATGGGGTCATGACACAGGCTTCCATACCGCCCCCCCACCCCAGGCTATAACTGTGTTGGCCTGTAATTGGCTCATTCTGCCTGGCAGTGGGAAGCTTGTTCCATCAGGCATATCCCATCTGTGGCCTGTGGGCCCAGTTCATCCCAGGAGTTTAATGTATGTGTAGATGACAGTGCCATGATGCAGTGGCACTGCAGGTGGGGGTGCCTCTAGTCCCTGTCCTGTCTTTTTGTCCATTATCATCCAGAGTGCTTTTGTAGATGGTGACTAGGAGATTTCAAATTTAAACATGCCCTGGGACTGTGTAACAGACTCGGGCAAAGGGCAGGTAAGCAGGTGGGAAGGGTTTATTCTGTCGTTCCAAGCACCTTGGGTTTTGGAATGATTTCTTTGGTAATTTCTTCCTTCTCCTTTTCCCTTTGGCTCCCTCCTTCCCTCCTTCTTTCCCCTCTACCCCTCTTTTTTGAGACAGGGTCTTGCTCTGTAGCCCAGGCTGACCTGAGACTCAAAATCCCCCTGCTTCGGCTTTCCTGGTGCTGGGGTTATAGGTAAGTGTCATCATGGCCAGTTTCCATGAAAGTTTCCGAGTCTCTCCCACACAGTTGCTGGGATGGGTAGCACTGGTTGTACTGAAAACACCCAGGCCCATGGAAGCTCCTGTTTTTTCCTGACTACTACTACCACCCTTATCAAAGAGTTGACCAGATCTCTGCTTCTGGAAGCCTACAACCTAGACCCGTGGGGCTGGTCTGGGGCCCGTGGCTTGTGCTGTTTCCAGACAGATGCCTAGTGCCTTGATTGTTCAAATAGTGCTGATGTGCAGATTGTGAATGGACTCAAATTGCTTATGTAGATTGGGGGAGGGAGCAGCACACAGTGCTGTCTTGCTTGACTTGGACTGTTGTCTGCTTCTCTTTGTAAAACATTGAAAAGAAACAAAATAAAAAGCAGCTATGTGTCCATCCCATGTCTGCTACTCCCCACCAGTACTGGGATTAAGCCCAGGGCTATGAGAAGGCGAAGTTGCCCTTGAACTTGCTCTGTAGTTCAGACAGGTCTTGAATGTGTGATTCTCCCGCTCCAGCATACCGAGTACCTGGAATTATAGGCCTGTGCCACCAGACCCAGCAAGGAAAAATGTGCTTTCTTCCTCCTCCCAGACTGTCTCTTTGAGCTTCCATCAGGTACTAAGTAAATCCGTTTGGTCCAGCCTTTGGGGCCAAAGGAGCCATTAAGTGCCTCTTGGTGGGGCCAGGAGCCCATCATGTTTGTTCTCCCTCAGCTCTGGCCCCTGTATAGAACGTGACCTGCCATCTCTCCATCACATAGTCCTGCCTGCTTTGTCATCTGGCCTGGAAGGGGTGCCCAGCTGGATTGGGGAGCAGTTGTTTCTCGTGGGGAGAAGCTTTAGATGATGTGTGGGTAGCTGTTTGCCCAGCAGTGAGCATGGTGAAGGTAGGCAGCTGATGTTTTAGGCAGCCTAGGATGTATCTGTGCCACACCCAGAGCATCATTGAAGTAAGGGAGTCCTCCTTCTTAGTAAGTTGGTTTGACACCCAGACTTTGTTCATGCTTTTATGACCACTCCGACCTATAGTGTGGGGTGTCTGAGTTTTCCTAGGGACTTCTTTTATCAACAACCTACTGCAACATCACCACCTGGTGGCATCTGGTAGAATTGCAGGCATAGTGGTTAATTGACAGACAGCCTAGTCTGTTTTAGGTCACACAGGCCCTGGGTTTTTCTTTCTATATTTTTGTTTTGAGTCCAGCATTGTTCCAGTGCTATTCTTTAGAAATTTAACCTTTTAAAGAATCATGAGTCAACTAAATCCTGTTATTTTTCCTTTTATTCTTATGCCCTGTATACCTAACATAAATATTTATGATTATTGATCATGAGTACTTGAGAGGGGAAAGGAGAAAAGATGGTACAGCAGGAAGAGCCCCTCCCCCAGGCTGAGAATTAGGAGACTGGGGGTCTTTGTTTTTATCTAGCCTGTTGGCCTCCTTTCCTGGATCCTCAGTTCCCTGGTTTGTGAAGGAGTTAGGATAAATGACTACAGGGCTGGTGAGGTGGCTCAGTGTGTAAAAGCACTTGTTTCCATACCTGGTGACCTGAGTTTGATCTAAGAACCTACAGTGGAGAGAACACACTCAAAAGCCAGCCTCTTCCCTCCAAATGTGTCCCATAGCACACTTGTGCCTGCATATTCTTTCTCTGTCTCTGTCTCTGTCTTACACACACACACACACACACACACACACACACACACACACACACACAGAGAGAGAGAGAGAGAGAGAGAGAGAGAGGTAAAATTAAGAACTAGAGAGCTGTCTCAGCAGTTGAGACAGTTGAAAGCACTGGCTGCTCTCCCAGAGGACCCAGGTTCAATTCCCAGCACCCATACAGAAGTTCACAACTGTGTGTAACTCCATTTCCAGGGTATCCAACACCCTCACACAGACATGAATTCAGACAAAACACCAATGCACATACAGTTAACTAAGAAGTAAAATTAAAAACATAGACAAGTATGTCACCTCAATTTTGGTAATACTGATTCAGGCCCGGTGGTTTGAAGTGAGAGTCTGAATATTGGTGGTGGGGGGTCCCTTTGTCACAGTCCTTCCTTTTCTCCACCGTCATTCACTGACCCATGCTATGCAGGCTACGGAGGTATGGAAACTTAGAACTTTCACCTTGCACTCTGTCTTGGACATGTTGGAAAAGTCATTAGACTTGTATTTCAGATTTGAAACCCCAGTGGTGTGTGGGGATCATCACACCAAACATCTGTTTGATGAGAGTATGAAGAGAAGCATAGGGTGGGTGTGTTCATGGGCCAGTGGGTGAGGGGAGGGGAAGAAAGCAATGTGGAGAGAGAGAGAGATTTTTCCTCCCATTTGAGTTTTTTGAGACAGGGTCTCTTTATCTATTATGTAGCTCTGGCTGTCCTGGAACTCACTATGTAGATCAGACCAGGTAGGCCTCAAACTCCCCTGTTCTGGAATATTATTTTAAGATGTGTTACATTTGTTGATGCTGTGTAACATTTGTTCTAATGATACAAAGATGTATTGCATTCTTTTATGTTGTATTTGTTTAACTCTCTGTGAAGCTGTGTTACTTTGCCTGTCTAAAACACCTTATTGGTCTAATAAAGAGCTAAATGGCCAATACCAAGGCAAGAGAAATATAGGCAGGGCTGGCAGGCAGGGAGAATAAAGAGGAGGAGGAATCTGGGAGGAGGAGATCTAGGACAGAGAAAAGAAGGGGCCAGCCACACAGCCAGACACGGAGTAAGAAAGAAGAAAAGATAAACAGAAATAGAGAAGATAAAGGCCCAGAGGCAAAAGATAGATGGGATAATTTAAGTTAAGAATGCTGGCTAGAAACAAATCAAACAAGCCAAGCTAAGGCTGGGCATTCATAAGTAAGAATAAGACTCCGTGTGGTTTGGGAGCTGGGTGGTGGCCCCCCAAAGGCTAAAGAGCCAAAAGAGTGAAAAACAAACAACTACATTCCCCAGGGATGGGATTAAAGGTGTGTGCCATCAAGCCCAACAAGAGAGAGAAACTTTGAAGCTCACAAACAACCCAAGTAACTTGTGCTTAGTCATTTAAGTACCACCGAAGCGGAGAGAGGCGGGACTCGGAGGCTGGAGCAGTCAGCGTACACTTCCTGGGAGTGGCTCCATGGGAACTGTACTCATCCCTCAAGGAATGTGCCCAGGTGTGTGTTCAGGATCCTGTGGGTCATACACAAAACATTCGACACTGGTGTCATACCTGCACATGTCCTTCCAGTGGGTGTTTGTTGAGTATTTATGAGTCCTGGGCCCAGAGTGAGGCAGACACAAAATCATGTGTACTCATCAAGAGAGGTGTTACTAGGCTCTTGTTCAGTGCTGTTGAGACCTCCTCCCTCACGTCCCAGCTATGCAGTGGTAGAGTTGGGCCTTTCCCATCTTCAGTGTGTCCTGGCCTTTCTGTGTCAGCCTCTGGAGGACACACACTATCGATTTCCTGGCTGAGGGAGGGGTAGGCTTGAGCGGACCTGCCCTGCTTGTCCAGCTCTGGACACTGTCCCCATATCTCTTCTTTCTGCCTTTGTCACTTTCACCTCTGGTCCGTGACTAGGGTGGGTTTGCTAGAGCGACTGTTGAATTCAGGACTCAGGACCGGGACAGGAGAGACAAAGAATCTGGTCTTTGGTATCGACTTTGAGTTCCTTTCTCCTTGTGGTGATGTTGGTGACTTCTGTGACGAAGCAAATACCCAGACCTGGTTATGGTCTGTCCCCCTTGAGCCTGTCCCTGGCACCTAGTCATTGTTGGCGCTTTGGTGTCTTTCTCTGCAGTAACAGGGTGTTGGAGACATTTTTATGACTTTTTAAATTTTCTATCTATCATCTATCTATCTATCACTATCATCTATCATCTATCATCCATCTATTTATCATCTATCTATCATCTATCAATCTATCATCTATCTATCTATCTATCTATCTATCTATCTATCTATCTTGTCATCTATCAACCATTGCTTGAGACAAGGTTTCATGTAGCCCCTGCTAGCTTTTAACTTATGAAATTTTTATATTGAACTCCGTAGTGCTGGGACTATAGGTGGGTCACACCTTACCCTGTTTGTGTGGTGCTGGGGATTGAACCCAGGGCTTTTGTGACTGTTTGGTAAAGCATTTTACCAGATAAGCTACACCCCCAGCCTATTTCTCAAATGACTTATCAATTGCTTTTCTTTTGTGTATGTGGGGTTTAGCCTGCATGTGTATGCATACCACATATAAGTCTTGTGCCTGGTGCCAGCCACCATGCATGTGCAGGGACTTGACCCAGGTCCTGTGGAAGAGCAGCTAGTGCTCTTAACTACTGAGCCATCTCTCCAACCCCACACTTCTTTAAATATCTTCTCCCCAGTGATCCAGTTATCCGGGTCCCCTTTTCTCACTTCCTGGAGACCACCCACCTGCAGGCTCCAAGGTCCATTTGCCCTGGTACTTCACTTCCTGCTGTGCAGTAGGGACCTGGTAGATGGGGTAGCAAGCAGGGCAGCTGGACCGGTCGTGTGGATTGAGCCCTGGCCAGGAGGCTGCAGAATAGACAGGTGCCTTTCCCCAGCAGTTCGCTGGGCCTGGCCTCTCCCTCAGCACCCTGCCCTACCTGTTGAGTCACAGGCCATCTGAGTCCTCATACCTGTCTGGCCAAGCTCTTGCGAATGGTGAGGTCATTTGCGTTGATCCTCTCAGGAAAGTGGTAAGACCCAGCTGCCCTCACCCTCTGGGTGGCAGATCAGAGTGGCCCCTGCAAAGGCTAAGCCAGTGTGGCCTGGCTCTGGAGGAGGTGGGTGGCCTGGGGACTTCCTTGTAGCTTCTTAATGACCTGAGTCCCTAGGCCAGTCATGGAACCCTGGCTGGCAGGTATATGCTTCATGGTCCTGTGTCTTCCGCAGGCACAGACCCCTTTGTGAGCAGCAGACCAGCCTAGAGGCTGGGAGCCCGCCCCCCACGTCTGCATGCTGAGGAAGATGGGTGAGGCTGTGGCCAGAGTTGCAAGGAGAGTCAACGAGACAGTGGAAAACGGCTCAGACACCCTGGGTAAGTGAGGCCTGGCTCCTCTACAGTGTGACTGGCTTGTGAACACAGACATGGCACGAAAAAGAGGTGAAGAGGCTGTCAGTGCGGGACTGGGAGGACAGGCGCTTCGTGGGGCTTTTACTTCACTTGTGCTTAGTGTGTATGTGCGTCTCACTGCAAGCCTTGTCCTTATTTCCGGATGCCAGTGAGTTCTGTGTGTGTGTGAGGGTATGAGTGTGAGTGTGAGTGCTCCCTTGAACTGCCTCAAAACATCAAAGTAGCCACACTTGAGTCACTCCGTGTCCAGGCCCCATGCCAGGAGCCTCTTGAGTATTGTCTTGTTGAACTGTCACAGCCTCCCTGTGGTGAACAGTACTTGCTAGTCACAGCTAGCCTGTGAGCCTGTGTGAGCTTTTGGGTTCACCCAGCTGGAAGACACTTCCACACTCTGGTGTTGTGACATGCAGTCATTTTTTAAAATTTGAACTGATTATAGCATTTTATTTACCCTGAGACTCCCAAGCATTTCAGCAAGCCGTCCGTGTAGTTGAGTCCTGCAGTTGTGAGTGGCAGGAGGAGTCAGGGAGAACAAGCAATTATGTCTGTGTACGCACAAGTTTCTGTGTGCCTTTGTGAGGTGAATGATTCATGTGTTCTGCACACACTTTTGAGTGTGCGTGTGTAACTCATGGGTATCAGTGCCACTGAAGAGACGTAGGCATGTTGGCACATTGTAGGAACCCAGAGGGCACAGCCCTGTCATGGGGATGACAGTGCATATGGCTTAGATGGGCTTTGTCAGTGGAGAGGAATTTCCAGGTGTGTGGGGGTTTGTGTGTACAGGTGTATGTCTTCAAGTGTCTGTGTCTGGCATGCAGTCTCCAAGTCAGAAGGTAACAGCCCAGGGACTGGAGAGGCAGTCAGCCTTGGTCACTGACTCTTCCTGGAAGCCCTCAGTTTTCCTTCCCTTCTGGTACTCCAGAGGACAGGAACACTGTGTTTTTTTGTTTTTTTGGTTTTTTTTTTTTTTGGACTTGTGTCTCTGGCTGAAGTGGAATGCTCGACAGATCAAACCGGCCTCGAACTCAGAGTGATGTGCCCGTCACTGCCTCTGTAGTATGAGCTACATGCACAGTCGACCCTGTGGTTTTTTGCTCTCTCTCTGTGGACCTAGTATGGCAGTTGGCACTATGTTGGCATGTGGAGGGTTTGCTAAGCTGAGATGTTGTCAGGAAATGGGAAGGTTTCTGCTGGCTTTGGAGGGGACCCTTAGGGATAGCCGTTAACTGTGGCCTCTTGGTAGAGCTCTGGAGTCTTACCCAGCATACAAGACTTGCTGCCGGGCTTGGGCTATTGGGTCCTGGGTGTCAATCCTGACTCTGCCCAGTACTAGCTTGGCATCTTAGCAGGTCACCTACCTGTAGCCTTGATTTCTTCATCTGTAAAGTGGGGATGGTAATTGTGTCTTCTCAGGGAGGTTAGGGACAATTGTGCCCTCTCAGAGTGGTTAGGGACAATTACATCTGTCACTTGCTCGGCATGCAGGGAGCTCAATAATTGACAGCTATTTTTTTTTTTTAAGATTTATAATCTATGGTATTCTGCCTGCATTATACCTGCACACTAGAAGTGGGCAGCAGATATCATTATAGATGGTGTGAGTCACCATGTGGATGCTGGGAATTGAACTCAAGACCTCTGGAAGAGCAACCAGTGCTCTTAACCTCTGAGCCATCTCTCCAGCCCTGGCAGCTGTTATATTTAATTTTTTTTCTCATACCCCAAGGTGGTGGAGGTAGAGGCTAAGTTCTCATTGGTACAAAGGCACCTCCACAGGTGCCAGTCAGTCAGGTCACGTGGGGCCTGCTTCACATTCCCTCTGAGAGGCAGGCCGTTCAGTACAAGGTGTTATGTCTGTAAGGTGACGGTTCAAGGGCCCCAGGCAGCATTTCCTCATCCAGATCCAGTTCTTGTGAGCACAGTGGGCAGTGACAGTTCTCAAGGGGGAGAGCCGGACAGAGGGACCTGAACTCTGACCCCAGAAGCTTCCTGGTGGAGGAGGCACTGTGAGGAGGCAGGAGGAAGGGACCTGATGCGGCTGAGTTGGGAGAGGAGATGACCTTTGCTGACAGCTTTCAGGCAGTGATGCTAAGGGGCGATACACCCCTACTATGTGACATCTGGACTTCTGAAAACGAGAGAGATTGCAGATGCATGTGTCACAGTGGTCTGGTGCAGATGCTAGCAAGCAGACAAAAGTGGCTTCTGTCTGGTGATGTGTGGGATGGTTCGGGTAGGAGATGGCACACCAGCTTTTGCACCAGCTAGGGTCCACGCCCACAGAGGATCCCAAAACAGGCCTTTAGCCACCACGCAAGACCACTGCAGTGGCTGGGGTTAGAGCCCCTGCCTTGGGCACTAGAGCAGAAACCCTCACTGTACCATACAGCCTTGGAGTAGCTGGTAGCTGGTGATTGCCAAGATCCTGGGTGCAGCAGAGCTCCAGTCATCATGGGTGAGCCTTCAGCCATGCAGGTCCTGCTGAAGCTGGAGACTTTCCTGTGGCGGGGATTGGGCCTTTAATGTCAAGGTTGGAGTGTGCAGGGCTTCTTATCCCTTTAGTGAGCATACACACAAAATGTGAGACCTGGCCACTCTGAGTTCCCCGTAAGTTTGGAAGGTGACCTGACCAGGCTTAAACAGTGTGAAGGTGCTGGGCTTTAAGAAAGCTGCTCTTGTTGAGCACCTACTGTGTGTTACCTATCTGAAAAAAACAAAAACAAGGCCTAGGTTGTGTGGCTCAGTGTGTAAAGATGTTTGCCATCAAGCCCAAGGACCCAAGTTTAATTTCCAGGACCCACATGGCGGAAGGAAAGAACCATCTCCTACAGGTTGTCCTTGGACCTCCATGTGGGTCTTGTGACATTTGAATGTATACACACACACACACACACACACACACACACACACACAATTTTCAGAATATTTTTTGAAAATAATTTGTTTTTATTTTACGAGCCATGATCATGTTTTGCCTGCATGTATGTCTGTATGAGGGTATCAGATCTATTGGAATTAGGAGTTATAGACAGTTAGTTATAGCCATGTTGATGCTGGGAATTGAGCCCTGGTCCTCTGGAAGAACAGCCAATGTTCTTAACCACTGAGCCATCTCTCCAGCCCCTGATTTCAGAATCTTTGGGTTTTTTTCTTTTCTTTTCAGTGCAGAGCTAAAGAAAGCGCACCCTTTTACTGAAGGTAACACTTCAAAACCCCCAGCTTCCTGCAGGGACATGGCCTCAGCTTGGTACCTTGACAGACCCTGAGTGCCCATCCATCCTGCCACCTAGGGGTGATGGAAAACCAGTTCTGCCCCCCAGTCCCTCTACTCACCAGACACCATGTGAGCACTTTGCCAGTCCTGACTCATTTGTCATGAGAACTTGATGATGTTAATATTGTGTTGTAAAGATGATGAAGCAGGACAGGAATGCCTGCCTCTGCCTCCAGAGGCGTGAATTAAAGGTGTGTGCCACCACCACCTGGCTAGATCGTTTTGCTGCATAAAGGTATCCAACATATGCCCTCTGTAAGGTTGCTTTTTGTTTTTTAATTTTGTGCCGGGGTGGCACTGTATGGACCAAACTTACTAGACTCCAGACTCATTATATGGCTCAGGCTGGCTTTGCCCTCACTGTGTAGCCCAAGCTGGCCCTGAATTTATGGTGACCCTCCCTGCTCAGTCTCCTGAGGCTGGGAGTAAATACAAGCATGTGTCATATCAAGTTGTGGGAGTTTTACAGAGCTCGAGCTAGGAAGAGTGCAGGTGATTTGCTGGTGATCCAGGTGTGGTTCACACCCTGACCCCCCTCTGGGGGTGCAGGAGATGGAGAGATGGGCTGAGAGCCAAGCCAAACCACTGGAGGCTTCCCCAGACTGTCTCCTCTCATGCCTCAGAAACACCTCCGTCTCTGTGAGCCTGCCTTTTCATTCTTTTGAGACAGGGTCTCACTGTGAAGCCCTGACTGACCTGGAACTTGTTCATAGACTAGGCTGACCTTGAACTCAGATCAGAGATCCTCTTGCCTCCTGCCTCTGCCTCCTCCATACTTGGCTTGCTTGCATTTTCAATTATTCATACTAACGTACACACACACACACACACACACACACACACACACACACACACAAATGCAGATGCCCTCAGAAGCCAGAGGACAGCATTAGATCCTTTAGAGCTGGAGTTACAGATGGTTTTTTTTTTGTTCGTTTGTTTTGCTTTGAGGTAGTGTCTCTCCATAACTCCCATTATTCTGGAACTCAGAGATCTGTTTGCTTCTGCCTTCTAAGAGCTAGGACTAAAGGCATGTGCCACCCTGCCTGGATCTACAAATGTGTATTTTGAAGGTGTTATATTTATTACTTGTTTATTGGGTAGGGCACACACATGCTATGGTGTGCATGTAGAAGTCCTGGGTTCCTCAGGTTGGTGGTCAACGCCTTTCCCTGCTGAGCCATCTTGCTGGTGCCCAGTTCTTTAGATGTTCTAGACCCTAGTCCTGTCTCCCTTCTTTTTCGTTTGAGTCAGGCCCTGACATGCAGTTCAGACTGTACTCCAGCACCATCTCCTGCCTCCACCTCCTAAGTGCTGGGGTCCTACACAGTCCCAGCATACCTGCCAGAGTTTTCCTAAACCCAGTTTGTAGGCTCTGCCTTGTCTTCCAGCCTTATAATGGTGTCCAGTTTATCGTTTTTTCTTTTCTGGACAAACAGTCCTGGTGGTACAAATAAGATAGCTTTGCCAAACTCAAGCCTGTATGTCCTCTTGGAACTGTCTGGAAGCTGGGCAGATGTACAGGTTCACGGGGGCCCAAGGCCTGTGGATGCTTGCGTGAGTCCCTTCTACCTTGAATTTCTAAGGTTGGGCGGGTTCGCTGCCCGGCAGGCCTCTGGATTGTATGAGTGGCGAAAGCAAGAGAATGAACAAGAGTTGGGAGAGGCCACATCCTTGGTAGTTGTGACAAAGTAGGTGACCAAGACTAGGGAGAGAAGGGATGTAGCTCAGCTCCCCCAGGCTCAGCAGCTCTTAGCTGCACTTACCAGCAGATGGCACCCGTCACCAGCTGGCCTGGCTGTTGCAAGGTGTCAGTTCCACAGCCTGACAAAAAGTCTTCTCCCCAGCCAGCTCACTTTCTGTAATGCATAATTGTCTGAGCCCTGTAGGGACCCCATGATCTGAAAACCCCCACTCCTCCCTCCCTCCCTCCCTCCCTCCCTCCCTCCCTCCCTCCCTCCCTCCCTCCCTCCCTCCCCCCTCCCTCCCTGCCTCCCTCCCTCCATTCTTCCCTCCCTTCCTCTCTCCTTCCCTCCCTCCCTCCCTGCCTCCCTCCCTCCATTCTTCCTTCCCTCCATTCTTCCCTCCCTCCCTCCCTCCCCTCCTCCCTCCATTCTTCCTTCCCTCCATTCTTCCCTCCTTCCCTCCCTCCCTTCTCCCTCCCTGTCTCCCTCCCTCCCTCCCTCCCTCCTCCCTCCCTCCCTCCCTCCATTCTTCCTTCCCTCCATTCTTCCCTCCCTCCCTCCCTCTCTCCCTCTCTCCCTCTGTCCCTCCCTCCCTCCCTCCCTCCCTCCATTCTTCCTTCCCTCCATTCTTCCCTCCCTCCCTCCATTCTTCCTTCCCTCCATTCTTCCCACCCTCCCTCTCCCTTCTTTCCTCCCTCCCTCCCTCCCTCTCCTCCCTCCATTCTTCCTTCCCTCCATTCTTCCCTCCCTCCCTCCATTCTTCCTTCCCTCCATTCTTCCCTCCCTCCATTCTTCCCACCCTCCCTCTCCCTTCTCCTCCCTCCCCCCTCCCTCCCTCCCTCCCTGCCTCCCTCCCTCCTTCCCTCTCTCCCTCTGTCCCTCCCTCCCTCCATTCTTCCTTCCCTCCATTCTTCCCTCCCTCCCTCTCCCTTCTTTCCTCCCTCCCTTCTTCACCCCCCCTCTCCTCCCTCCCTCCCTCCCTCCCTCCCTCTCTCCCTCCCTTCTTCCCTTCTTCCCTCCAACCCTTTCTCTTTTTTGTTTTGCTTTATTTGCCACCCAGCCCAGAACTCTGTTCTTTTATGACAGTATTTATCATGCCCTTTGTGTGAGTCTCACTGAATATGAAATCTCTGCTGGCTCTTTCCCAACAAATGCACACTGAGCACTGAGCTTCTCCAGGGTTGTCAGTGTGGAAAGGGAAGCAGGTCTCGCTCCACGCCCTCTCTCTGTACACACAGGTTAAGGATAAGGGAAGCATCCAGGGCTGTAGCAGGCAGAGCCTCTCTGTCCTGGCTGGGCGGTAGCCCTGGATTTAGTTGAGGTTTGCTAATCTACAGTTCCTGGAGCAACCTGTGAATTTAGGGGTTGTCTGTTTCACTAGTCTGCGGAGTCCCCAGGGTCTGCCAGGTCCAACCCTTTCTGAGGGCGCAAGGGTAGGGACAGGCTCCCGAGGCATTTCTCCGACTCCCATCTCCACTTACTGAGAAAGCCAAAGCCTTTGTTCTGCTTTCCCGTCTCCTGCAACTGATGGGGACAACAGGCTGGGTGCTGACCTTGTGTCCACTGCAGAGCCTTCAGCTGCTCTTCCCAGAGCCCCTGAGTTCCTGTGTGATGACAGCCTCATCCAGGCTCTGCCTCTGTATGATGCAATGTGGAAAAGGGGCGTGAGAAGCTTTCTGTCTAAGTTGCTATTCTAGACAGTCTCTCCAGATTGCAGGGTTTGAAAACCAAGCCTGAGCTTTCTTCCAGGCCTAGAGAGAGCTTTTTTCCCTCCAGAGCTCAGGGCCTCTCTTGAAAGTAAAGCTTTGTATCCTGGCGGGGGGGGGGGGGAAGTGCCCCCTTCTCACACAATGGCTGCCTTGTGCACACAGTGTTCAGCACCTTCCCTGGCCCCAACCCAGAGATGCTAATGCCCCAGTCCATTCAGACTCCTATGATAGAACACCAAAGCCTAGGTGGCTTAAAAGCATCAGAAAGATGGTCCAAAGAGGGCTTAGTGGACAGCATGCTGGCTGTGTAAGCATGGAGCCCTGAATCTAGATCCCCAGAACCCACAAAAGCTGTAAGCACATGGTGGAGATAGAGATAGAAAGCCCGAGAGCTTGCAACTAGCCTGACGTATGCAGTGGTAGATAACAAGGCATCCTGTCTCCAACAAGCTGGAAGTGGGGAGGGACTTACACCCAAGGTTTTCTCACTTGGGTGTTTGTAACCAATGTCAGGTCCCTTCCAAGAACAGTATACATTCTTAACTGCTGAGCTGTATATGCAGCTTCCTGCACATGGAATTTTAAAGAAACACTATTTATTTATTTGTGTGTGAGTGTGAATGTATGTGCAAATGTGTCCCAAGAGGATGTTAGGTGGTATGTGATGTCAGTCCTTGCATGGCAAGCATCCTTTTATTTTTTTTCAGACAGGGTTTCTCTGTGCAACTTTGGAGCCTGTCCTGGAACTAGCTCTGTAGACCAGGCTGGCCTCAAACTCACAGAGCTCTGCCTGCCTCTGCCTCCCATGTGCTGGGATTAAGGTGTGCACCACCCTTGCACGTGGCAAGCATTCTTAACCTGAACACTCTTTTGAGTGCTGAGTGTATGAATTTTTAGCACATGTCTTTGATTTTGTTTCTTTATTACTCAGAACCTTACGTGTGGTTGCTTGTAGATGTTTGTTACGTGCATCACTGTGTTTATCTCACTGCATACATGTGCCTCAGTGTGTTCACCCTTAGCACTGTCCTTAGATTCAGGGCTGCCTAGCAGTTCTCATAGGCATGTGATTCTGTAAGGAGAGACCCAGGCTGAAGGCATCCTCTTTAGGTATTATGGGTCTTTAGGACAGATAATGTTCAGGCTGACTTGGGTACTGGCTGGTTGTAGCGCTGACAGAGTAAGTCAGGGTATCTGTGGTTCCTTTCAAACCCGTTAGGGTAGACCTGCTGGTAGCAAGAGGAGTCCTAAGGCTTAGGCCTTATCTCAGTTAGGGTTTCTATTGCTGCAGTGAAACACTGTGACCAGAAAGTAAGTCGGGGAGGAAAGGGTTTGTTCGCCTGACCTTTCAGCATCGCTGTTCATCACTGAGGGAATTTAGAACAGGAACTCAAACAGGGCAGGATCCTGGAGACAGGAGCTGATGCGGAGGCCACAGAAGGGTGCTGTTTACTGGCTTGTTCTCCATGGCTTGCTCACCCTGCTTTTCTATAGAACCCAGGACCGCCAGCCCAGGGATGGCCCCACAATGGACTGCGCCCTCCCCCATTGATCACTAATTGAGAAAATGCCTTTCAGCTGGATCTCAAGGAGGCATTTCCTCAGCTGAGACTCCTTCCTCTGATGACTCTATAGCTTCAGTCAAGTTGACACGTAAAACCACCCAGTGCAAACTTTAGTTCAGCCTTGTCCTTGCTAGGTGACCCTGGCAGTCACTTCCTAACTCTGGCCTGAACTTCTGTCAGTTACGCAGACGCTGAGGAGCCAGCCCACTCTCCAGGGTTCTCAGGCCTGGGAGTCTGAGAGTGCAGGCTTGTGTGGGCTGGCTGTGACTGCAGTGGCTGTCAGTAAGCCTCCGAGGGTCTGAGGCAGGTATCCCTGGCAGGATGTGCCAGTGTAGAGAAGAACAGCGTAGGTGGAACCCTGGTGGGATGCGAGGGTATAACTCAGAAGCAAATAGCTGGCTTGAAAAGGAGAATCAATGGATCCACAGAAGCAGAAGAAGCTTTACCACCAGCAAATTGGCCTGGTGCCGAGGCCTGCTGGGCTTCAATGCAGGGCCCGAGTTTGTGTGGCTCTTGATTTAGAGGATTGTGATTATCGCCAGTCCTCCTGGGGCACAAAGAAACCAAACATCGAGGACCGTTGTATACAGATGTTCAGTGAGGTCTCTCACCTTACATGGGGCCAGGATCTAGAGTCTGAAGGTGGAAAAGTCACCTCAAACCAAAATGTACATAGGAATGTACATCCACTTCCTGTCTTCTATGGACCAGACTGTCTCAGCTGCTGGGCATACCTCCCATTTCATCTTTAACTCTCCAATTGGATTAACCTTAGAGGGTACATGTTAAGCCTCCAACTTCTCATGTATGTCAGGAAGATCTTGAACAACTTCAGGTTCTCCTGGCTCTACCTCCAGAGTGCTTGGATTACAGGCTTGCATCACTATGCCCAGTTTGGATTTTTACCTTTAAAGAACATTGACCAACTGGGTTACGTTACATTCCAGCCCCTAGTTCTGTGTTACAGATGAGAAAGCTGAGGCCTAGGGGTACTGAGCAACTCCCCGAGGCTGAAGCTCCCAGGGGGATTTAAGCCCAGCCAGAGTTCTCTCCAGGGTGACGCACACATTGTTCCCTCTGAGGAGACTATAGATTCTGTGTTTGGGAGCACTTGAGGCCCCCACGTTTGGAGCCAGCAGGCCCATGTTGTAGGGAAATATGTGTCTTCAATGTCAGAGTCACGCACTGCCTCTGGAATCAGATAAATGAGTTCGTGAGCTGCCTCTGCTTTCTCTGATCTGGGTGGTGACAGAGGTCCCTGGTGACTTCTGAGGAAGAGAGCTGCATGACCTGCTGGGGTCTAGAAGGGTCACTGCTGGGTATAGGGCCCACAAGATTTCACAAGGGACTCCAAGGGAAGAAAGAGCTTGGCACCTTTGTGGGTGACAAGAAGGTGGTTAGGTGTGCTGTGTAGACAGTGGTTACACTGTGAGAAACAGGGGAGCCTGCGTCATTGAGGTTGGTAGTGTGGGGAGTTCTGATGAGTTTGGGAACCTTGTGGGATACCATGGAGAGGCTCACAGCAAGGAATTAGACAGATGGCTCGGCCAGCTGGCACTGGGGATTTTTGCAGAAGAGCTACTGCCCCAGGAGCCCACCCCACCGTAGGTTGTTCCCTCCCTCAATTCTGTAGACCTGTGCAAGTCTTTGAAATTGCAAGGCTAATGATGCAGCTTCACATAGTGCGTGCTAGCAGAAGAGTGAAAATGCCTAGCCTCAGAAATCAGCAAATAGATAATTTCACAGTATCAAAAGCTCCTGTTGCTCAGGTACGAAAATGTTAGCCTTGGGCAGGCAACTTAACAAGGAGGCTTATGAGTATATTAAACCAAATATTTCCACAACTGGCTGCTAGGGTGGCCAGGGGTAGAGGTTCAGCTTGGAGTGCACTGGCCAAGCCAGCAGTTCTGAAATCGAGCCTCTTCAGGACTCTAACTGTGATCTTGGCCCGTGCCGGAAGCCACCTCCTGCTCGATAAAGTTGAGAAATTGTGATTGCTCACAGAGATGATGCTGTCTAGACTCATTATCCTGGTAGATGAGGGTGAGGTTAGGACCCTTTGAATTGTCCTGCCCTGGGTGACTGGATTGCCAAGATGCATATTTCTGTCATGCTCTGGTTTCTCTAGAGGTTTCTTACGTGGTCAGGCCCTCTGTTTGGAAGCACATCTCACGCTGTGCTGTGTCTGTGGTCAGGCTCTGCAGAGGATGGCCTGGAAGTTACTGGAGGGGGGGATCTAGGTAATGAGCCTGCAGGTGCCCCCTGAGGCTACTGCTCCTTATTCCTGCCCTGAGGCTCGTCTTACCCCTACCTTTGTGACCAGCTGAGTGCCCTCTCAGGTCTGTGTCTCTGCTTACTGTCCTGGAGCATGATCTAGGTTCCTAGGAGCAACTAGCTAGCTCCTCACAGGCAGCAGTTGTCCTTAGACAATATTAACACAGTGACTACCTGGGAGAGACTTCTCGAATGAATGAATGAAAGAGTCAAATGAATTAATGATAGCCTTTAACAGGTGGTACTTTTGCATCACACAAAGAAAGAGAGCCAGATATGATAGTGTATCTCTCTAATCCCAGCACTCATGAGGCTGGGGCAGGAAGGTTGCCAGCGTGATAGAGGAAGAGACCTGTACATATGTGCACAGGTAAGCACACCTGTGTGTGTGTGTGTGTGTGTGTGTGTGTGTGTGTAAGAGTCTCAAGGGGAGGGACACTGACCTTCATTGAGAACACGAGCATTTATATACAGAGAGCTAAAGTTGAGATCTAAAGAATAACTTGCCAATGTTCACTTATGAAGAGCAGCAGCAGATCAGGATTTGGGTCCCCAGATTCTGCAGGGCCATGTACCGTAAGAGGAAGACATTCTACCCATTCACAATTTATGGTGTGACCTTGAGAAAAATCTCAACTCCTCTGGCTTTAGCTTCTTCAGCTGCAGAGGGGACGCCAGGAACCCCTCTCTTGGAGGTGGACGTCTGGTTTAGTCCAGTGATGTTCAGTCAGTGCTGAATGCTGTGCGCTTGTAGAAGACCATAGGTTCTGCACAGTTCTCTCCAGGACGATATGGCTTCTGCTCTGACCATCTGGAAGCCCCATAGAGCTCTTGGTGTCTGTGTTGTCAGCATCATCATGGCTGCTGCTGTGACTCCTAACTGTGGCTGGGATGAGTCACTGACTAAACTAAAATAATGGGTGTCTCAAATCAGAATCTGTGTGCCATTCATGGATTCTGTATCTGCAAAAAGAAACTTTATTTTTAATTTCTAAGTGAATATTGGTTTTCTTAAAATAGCAGACCAGCTTGTCAGCAAGGAAAAGGGTTTCTTTCTTTTTTGAAAAAAATGATGTTTATGTTAGTCCCCGGAGAATTTTATACAGTGTATTTTGTCATGTTTATTATTCCCTTCCTTCAGCACCTCCCAGATCTTCCCTCCCCTCCACTTTCCTGCCCGCCCATATTCTCTCTTCCCACTTCTTCATATTCTCTCTTCCTACTTCTCCCTCAAAGCCATCAAGTCTAGTTTGTGTTTGTGTTGACTGACTATTCCTGAGCATGGGGCCTGGAGTGTGACCAGTAAACCAGGAGTCATATTATTGAAGAAAACTGACTCTTCTTCTAGCAACAATCAGATGCCAATAGCTCCTCAGCTAGGGGTGACACTTCATACCTTTCTTTATGCAGGGTTATTTTTGGGCTTTATACAAGTCCTATGCATTCTGTCACAGTAGCTGTGAGTGCATAAAAACATATGCCCTATTATGTCCAGAAAACACTGTTTCTTTGAATAGATCCCCATGCCTTTTGGGGAAGGGCATAATAGATGTTTCATTTAGGGCTGGCCATTCTGAAGTCTCTTACCCTCTGCTTGCTGACCAGCTATTGATTTGTGTGTTAACTGCCATTTACTGCAAGAAGGAACTTTTCAGATGAGGCTTGAGAGATGCAGTGACCTGTGGACATAGCAATATGTCACTTGGACATATTTATATTATATTCATCTAGAAGAGTAGTAGTATTAGGTTCTCCCCTGGGACCATGACATATCTAGCCCCAGGTTCTTGGCTTGGTTGACAGTGTCAGGGGTAAGCTCCATGTTGTGGAGCTGTGTTAAAAGGAGGTTGGCTATGTCAGTCAACAGTTGTCATATCTTGCTTGTAAAAAGATAAAAAATTCAGCCTAATTCTCCAATGACTCCAGGAAGCTAGACTTTTAAAAATACTATCTAATAAGCCCTAAATACCTCAAATTCCAGACCCTGTCCTCTGCCAGTAAATAGCCAAAAGGTTACAGTTCTTGCTGCTTAAGACAGGCCCTTGAGTATGTGACCCTGGCCTAGTAAGATAATGGGAAATGAGCTGACTAACTGCTTAACTGACTTCGCTAAACTGTTTGTGAAACCCCCACCCCAGTGACCTATCACTGCCATTTGTCACCCCACCCAGGAGCCCTCGCAAATGCAAACCTCTGGGGCTATAGAAAACTGATTGGTCTATAAAGCGCGGGCTTGGATGTTTTAAATTGATTGGCCCACACTGCTCGGGCTCTTGATGCTATGGGATGATTGATTTGCAATGTGTGGTCTTTTTGTAAACCCTATAAAAGTTGTCTCGATTCTGCACTCAGGGTCCTCAGTCCTCTACCCCTACATGGCATATGACTATGGACCCCAGCGTGCTTGTAATAAAAAAGTCCTCTTGCTGTTTGCATCAAGACTGCTTCTCATGAATGATTTGGGGTGTCGCCTTTCCTGAGTCGGAGTGTGAAGGACCTTGCTTTGAAGTCTTTCACTTAGAGGGTTCATAGTGAAGTGAGATTGATCTCTCTCCTCTATAGTGTGCATAGTTCCTTCCAACCTGGTGAGAACTAGCCTTTAGGGGTTAAGCTTTCAGTCAAGTACCAAGCTAGATTTCTCCATGTTCTATGTATGACTCAAGTATCTGATATCTTCAACAATAGGATCTCCTTACCATCAAGTTAGCAATAGCTTTTATTATTTGGGGAGGTTCTATGGGATCCCATTGGCCAACAGCTCAAAAAGAAATAACCCATTCCTGGTAATGGGGTTTTTATTAGGCAGTGTATGGGTTCTTGTTGGAGCATTGTCCTTCATTATAGAGTAACTGAGTTTAAACTCTATATATGTATATATTTTAATAGTAGGTTTCTGTGTTTTGTTTTAAATTTTTTTTAAATGTTTACTTTTTTTTTTTTTAAGATTTATTTATTTATTATGTATACAGTGGTCTGTCTGCATGTATCCCTGTAGGCCAGAAGAGGGCACCAGATCTCATTATGAATGGCTGTGAGCCACCATGTGGTTGCTGGGAATTGAACTCAGGGCTTCTGGAAGAACAACCAGTGCTCTTAACCTCTGAGCCATCTCTCCAGCCCTTAAACGTTTGCTTTTATGTGCATGTGTTTTGCTTGCATGTACAATGTGTACCTAGTGCTCTTGGAGATCAGGAAGTAATGGAGCCTCTGGAACTGGAGTTAGGGTGGTGGTGAGCAGTCATGTGGGTGCTGGAAGTTGAATCTGGGTCCTCTATAAGAACAGTAAATGCTCTAAAGTGCTGAACTATCTTTCTAGCCCTCCATATGGCTTTTTATAAAAGGTCTTCAGTGTCATTATTCCTCCCCATATTCCTTCCTCCATCCCATCCTCCTGTTCTCCACCTCATTTACTCCTTCCAATTTTTCCTTTATCTTTTCTAATACTATACTCTATTTCCCCTTTCTTGAAACATATGCTCCCCCATGACCCCTGACCCATGACCTCTGTGGGTTCTAAGTGAAACACACTGTATTATATCAGTCAGGATTTTCTACAGCCACAGAACTTACAGAATGAATCTCTCTCTCTTACCTATTTATCTCTATAATACATATGGGAATTTATTGGAATGACTTATAGGCTGCAGTCCAACAATGGCTAGTTATGAATGGAAAGTCCTAGAATCTATAGTCTGCTGGGATCTCACAGAAGGAGATGGATGAAGGCAAGGTGAGGGCAAGCAGGCGAAGAACACCCCTTCCTGCTTCCATTGTCCTTACATAGGCTTCCAACTGAAGGTGGTGGGCTAGATTAAAGGTGTGTCCTCCAGGCCAAGGTCTTGATCATGAGTGTGCCCTCCATTTCTGAATTATAGTTCATTCTGGACATAGTCAACTTGATAACTGGGAATAGCCATCACAATCCACCTCTTGTCAGCTTAATACACAATGATATATCCTTATGTCATGATTAATTTCCAAATAAAAAATAATAACCAGGTCATAATAACATCTAAACATAATATAACTATTCTCCATTATGTTACGGCAGGTTTGGCGCCAATCTGTAGCGTGTATGTTTCCGCCAACCCACCAGTCTGTGCCCTCAGCCGCATCAGCCCCAAATAACACTCAAAGACTCCGTATTTGATACAATACTGTTGGCCAGTTACCATTATTGTTTATGGGCTAGCGCTGTCTTAATTATTAACCCATTTCTACTTATCTAAGTATTTTCACACGTGGTCATCTTATCAGGGTGCCGCGGTGGGCGTCTTCCTTCTTCCCGGGCTACATCCTGACCCTCCCTCCAACTTCCTCTTTCCTCCTTGTCTCCTAGCCCCGCCTATCTTGCTATCTCATTGGCCACAGTGCTTTATTAACCAGTATGAGAAACATATATACAGAATAACATCTCTCATTAGCATACAATTGCAAATGTACTATGTATTTAACCAGGTCATCATTACACCTAGCATGATATAGCTATCCTTTATACAAATGCAAACACATTATAAATTTAGAATAGTTGTAATGTTCTTGGGAGACATCCTTTTAATACCTCAAACTTACATATGATAAATAACCACTGATATTCTCTTAAGTTAATGTTATAACATATGATAAGGAATTTGAAAGAAAACACAAATACATTCTTAACAAATGCAAGAGAAGCACTCATGCCAGTTATAATTCTTGTCTCCACAATTAGTCCCATGACCTTAGATGGTATTTATAACTACCTGCCTCTACTACCCATTCTGTATTTCCTCCACCCAAGCAGGCCTTGGCTCTTTTCCTGGAGGAGTGACCCATAGTTCATTCCTGATGCACCTGTGCCTTTGTCATCCTGCCTGGATTAGGCTGTTGTAGCTTCCCATTGACATTAATCATAGTGCATGGGAGCACTGAGACGCCCCAAAGGTTCTCCTGCATGCCAGACATAATCGTTCTGACCTCCATTGTGGAGAGACAATGCAATTTCCCCGTGGTAATCTGGATCCATCACCCCTCCTAACTGTTATTTCATTCGTAACCGGTTGGTTCTAAGGACATTAAAAGCCCAAAGTGGCCAGGGGGAAGTCTGAGCTTCCAGTTCAATGGAATTATGTTTGCTGTGGCTCCTGGGAGGAACACTCCCCACTGTGGAACCAAAAGCAAAACTCCATCTTCTGTCAGGCCAGCTGCTTCAGGATGGTGGGGAACATGGTAAGATCAGTAGATTCCATGATCGTGGGCCCACTGTGGCACTTCTCTGGCTGTGAAGTGAGTTCCTTGGTCAGAAGCAATACTGTGGAATACTGTGATGGTGGATAAGACACTCTGTAAGTTTACAGATGGTGGTTTTGGCAGAAGCCTTACATGCAGGAAAGGCAAATCCATAACCAGAATAAGTGTCTACTCCAGTGAGGAGAAAGTGTTGTCCTTTCCATGGAGGAAGTGGTCCAATGTAGTCAACCTGCCACCAGGTTACTGGCTGGTCACCCCAGGGAATGGTGCCATGTCTGGGACTCTGTGGCTGTTTGCTGTTGGTAGATTTGGCACTCAGCAGCAGCTGTAACCAGGTCAGTCTTAGTGAGCAGAACCCCCATCTCAGCCACCATGGCCACTTTGTTCATGGGACCATTGGGCAGTGACAGGATGGTGGGGGAAAGAGGCTGACTGGCCACAAAATGGATCATTCTGTTTACTTGATTACTGAACTCCTCCTCAGCTGAAGTCACCTTTTGATGAGCATTTACATTGACACAGTGTCTTCACAGCCTTTGCCTATTTAGAGAGAGGTCTATCCACATACTTGTTCCCCAGATGTCTTTCCTACCAATTTTCCAATCATTTCTCTCCAAGACCCTGACCATATCCAGCCAATCCATTGGCTACAGCCCATGAGTCAGCAAGAATATTATTTTGTTGGAGAGACAGAGGATCAAGATTCCTTCTAAGTTATGACACAGGGCAGGAGTGTTAATGTATTCCTGAGGCAAAACAGTAGAGGTATACTGCTGGCCTGGCCAACTGAAAGCAGATTGCTTTTGATGGTCCTTATGGACAGGTACTTGCTAGAGTAATAGCTGCATACCATATACCATGATATATGTTAATCTGCTCAAGTAAGGACACCACATCTGGTATAGCAGCTACAGTTAGAGTTACTACCTGATTGAGTTTTCAGTCATCAACTGTCATTCTCCATGATCCATCTGTCTTCTTGTGCACTGACCAGATAGGAGAGTTAATGGGAGATGTGTTGGGAACCATCACCCCTGCATCTTTTAGGTCCTCGATGGCACTAATTTCTGCAATTCCTCTAGGGGTGTGATACTGCTTTTGATTCACTGTTTTCCATGGCAGAGGCAACTCTAAAGGCTTCCCATTTAGCCTTTCCAACCATAGTAGCCCTCGCTCACAGGTCAGGAAGCCAATATGAGAATTCTGTCAACTTCTAAGTATATCTATCCCAATTATACATTTTTGGAACTGGGGAAATAACCACAGGATGAGTTCCAGGACCTACTGGACCTACTGTGAGTTGTATATCAGCCAAAATTCCAAACCTGGCCTTTGTAAGCCTCTACTTTAACTGGAGGGTCTTGGAGTCTTCTGGAATAAGTGTCAACTCAGAACCAGCATCCAACAGATCCCAGAAAATCTGATTGTCTCCTTTCCCCAGTGCACAGTTACCCTTGTAAAAGGCCTCAGGTCCCTCAGGGGAGGAACTGGAGAAAGGCTAAACATAAAACTTTTAGGTATCTTATCAAGATCCTCCCTCAGGGGAACCTGGCCACCCTTCATTCAACAGGTTCTGGATCTGCAGACTGACTCAAGTCTGGAAATGGAGTCACAGACCCAGACTACCATTTGCCACGATCCAGTGCAGCTTTTCTTATTTGTTTGAGCCTTTTTCCGCTTGTACAGATCAAACAGGAATGCAGTAGGCTTATCTATTTTGTACCTGGAAACACCATGATTAACCATTACCAAAAGTCTGTATGTGTCATGCCACTGTAAAATTCACCTTGCCTGTGCTGACCCTGCTACCTCCCAGGCCCAGTTAAATGCATTGCATTTAATTCATACAATTGAGCAGCGTTATCTCCAACCCTAGGTCTGGCACAAGAAAAAGGGTGACAACAAAACTTTTCAAATGTGCTGGTGCCCCCCTCACCATTTTGTCTTATAGGGTTAGTGAAGGGCATGTCTTCTGGGCCTTCCAATTGTGGAGGATTAGGTTTTACACAGTGTATCCACTCCAGCATTGACTTTTCCCTGAGCCTTAAAATACCTTCATTAACACTAAACCATGGGATATCAGGCATCTCCTACTCCCTTTCAGTAGACCATTTTTTGATAAATGCTTTAGCCAACCATTCAAACAAGCTTTTCACACCTTTTTTTTTTTTTAATTGTGTAAGCTTTCATATTAATTCTAGAATCTCCACTCAGAGAACTCATATCAATAAGGTTAGTCTGATCTGGTATGTTCCTTCCACCATTATCTCACACCCTTTTTTCTTTTCTTTCTTTCTTTTGTTTTTTTAAGATTTATTTATTTATTGCATATATATTGTATTCTGTCTGAATGTCTGCCTGCACACCAGAAGAGGGTGCCTGGAAGAATAGTCAGTGCTCTTAACCTCTGAGTCATCTATCTCTTCAGCCCCTATCCCACACCCTTAAGATCCGTTTCCACACATAGTCCCTAGACTTTTGCTTGAATGAATTAGCAGGCTTCTTAAGCTCTTTAGTAGTGTAGCACACTTCCCCATGGACTACACTCTCCACCTCTCCTCTAGGGGCGTGCTTTGCCTTGAGCAGGGTCAGGCAACTCTTTGTGGACCTTGAGAGACATTGGTATTGTCTTGCATGGCATTTCCTCCGGAAAAAGTCACTGTTGGTTTAGCAGACAGTGATGGATTCATTTCCTCAGCGAAAGGTGAAAGAGGCAATATTTCAAGGGTTGTGACTGAGGGTACTACTTCAAAGTTCTCAGCTTCAATGGGAACGCCCCCCCCCCAATCCCATTCTTTACCAATTAGTGCCCTTACTTTAACTGCCAACACCCTGTGAGGCTGAGACTTGAATTTTTACTGTAATTCAGCCAACCTTATAATGAGGGCTTCAGTTTGATTTTCTGAGCTCTGTGTCTACTGGAGAGAAGATTCTCTTTCAGGACACACTTAGAAAATGTCACTGTTTATTCACATCTGGAGGCAGTCAGCTTCATCTCTAAGTTCGTTGTTGTCCTTTACCGTATTCTGAAGATGGTTAATTTTAGCATAGAGCTCATGCCTGTCTGTTAGCTGTTTATCCAGAGATACTAAGAGCAGCCACCCAGCAGCATAATTTCCCCCAAAAACTGTTAAAAGTTTCAAATATAACATCACAAAATCCATTGCCACACACTATTGATGACTTAAGAGAATCAATGGCATTTATCTCTTTAAGTTTTAAATATAGTTTGTACCATGAGCTGTCAGTGCTTTGTGAGCTCCCAGGAGAGAGTGACTGGAGAGGCTTCAGTAGCGGAAGTTGCTGATGAATTGGAAGGTTCAGGCAAATTAAGAAGCCTGTACCAGATCCTTAAGAGTTTCACCCTTCTGCTTCCGTTTCTCTAGACCCACTCTCTGGTACCAAAATCTGTTGGTCAGCGTTCTCTAGAGTCACAGAACTTAAGAGAGAATCCCAATCTCTCTCTCTCTCTCTCTCTCTCTCTCTCTCTCTCTCTCTCTCTCTCTCTCTCTCTCTCTCTCTCTCTTTCTCTCATATGGCGCTTTATTGGAATGACTTGTAGACTGCAGTCTAACAGTGGGTAGTTATGAATGCAAAGTCCAAGAATCTAGTAGCTGTCGACTGGTGAGGGCAAGCAGGCGAAGAACACCCCTTCCTGCTTCCATTGTCCTTACATAGGCTTCCAACTGAAGGTGGTGGGCCAGATTAAAGGTGTGTCCTCCAGGCCAAGGTCTGGATTAAAGGTGTGTCTTCAGCCTCAAGTGTCTGGATTAAAGGCATGTTGTCCTGCCTCAAGATCCACATCATTAGTGTGCCCTCCATTTCTGAATTATAGTTCATCCCAGATGGTGTCAAGTTGATAACTGCAAATAGCCACCATACACACATATTATTTATGTAGATGGATGTTTTATCTACATGTATGTCCAAACAACAAAAGAGGGCATCCTATCCCATAGGGCTACAGTTACAGATGGTTGTGAGAAGCCATGTGGATGCTGGGAATTGAACTCAGGATCTCTGGGAAAACAGCTGCTGCTCTTAACAGCTGAGCCATCTCTCCAGCCCAGTATCTAAAATTTATAAGCCAACACTACATATGAGAGAAAACATGGATGTTTGTCTTACTAGGCCTGGTTAGTTCACTCAAGATGATTATTTCACGCAAGGAATAAGGATTTTTTGTTTTGTTTTGTTTTTTTCTCTAAAAGTCCTATATCTTGGGGCCTGGGGAGATGGCTCAGTGGGTAAAGTGTCTGCTGTGTTCGCATAAGAACCTGAGTTCAAGGCCCAAAACTGGTAAAATGTTGGGTGTGGTGGCAATTTGCTTGTAGTCCTAGTGTTAGGGAGGCAGCGACAGGCAGACGACTGAGCACAGGACCAGCCGACCTAGCTGAATCAGTGAGCTCCAGGTTCAGTGAGAGACCCTGGCTCAAAATACAAGGTAGAGAATAATAGAGGAAGACTACCCTCCCCTTTTAGCATCCAGGAAATGGAGGCAAGAGGATCAAGACTGGGACCTGCCTGAGCCATATAAGACAAGAGACCTTGTTTCAGAAACAAAGGGACTGGGAAGATGCTCAGTGGGCAGGTTTGCTCAGATCCCCAGAGCCCGTTTAATGTTGAGCAGATGTGGTCACTTGTAATTGTAGTGTTCAAGAGGGGTGTTGGGGAGGGGTGGAGTGGAGGGAGATGTGTCCCCTGGGGTAAACTAGCTATCTTAGACTAGCCAGAATCGGTGAACTCCTGGGTCAGCTGGAGACCTTGCCTCAGTAGATAGAGTGGAGAATGATGGAGGAGGAAGATACAAAAGACCAACTTTGAACTTCTACTTTTATGCACACATACATACACCCATACACATGAGAGCATGTATCCACACATCCACACATGCTACACTAAACAGGCAAGAAAAGGAAATAAAAGGAAAGGAAAAAACCAAGGAAATGAAGACCATCACCTGTACACACGCATGTACGCACACATGCATACATACACTCCTGTATCTCTTTGTTTCATAGCAGTGAACCCTGTTTATTGAATTCAGACTGCCTGGTAGGCACTGTGCCAAACACATTTCATTCCATGCCCATAAATTGATGGTTTTTACTATAATTACAAGATTGTAAAGCCATTACCAGTGTCTAATTCCAAAACATTTTATCACCCTAAACATGAGCCTTTTACCCATTAGTGGCAGGCCCTCATGTCTCTGTGCCCTGCCTTCTGGTCACCACCAATACACTTTCTCCATAAACTGGCCTTTTCTGGACATTTCATGTATATGGATGTGACTGGCTTCTTTCACACTTAAAATATTTTCATGGGGGACCTAGAGAGATAGCCCAGTGGTTAAAGCACTTGACTGCTTTTGCAGAGGTCCTGAGTTCAGTTCCCAGCAACCACATGGTAACTCGCAACCATCTGTAACGGGATCAGATTTTTTTCTTCTAGTGTGCATGAAGACAGAACACTCATATACATAAAATGCATGAATAAATAAATATTTTCACAGTTCAGCCATGTTATAGTTTGTGTTGGAATTCTGTTCATTTTATGGATGAATATTTTTCCATTGCATTATATACCAAAATTCATTGCTCTGTTCCTCCATGGCTGGGCATTTGGGTGCTTTCTGCTCTCAGGCGGTTCTGAACAGTTCTGTGGACATGCACAGACAAGTTTTGTATGGCTCGTCCTCACTGTATTGAAGAGGTGTCTGAGATAGAGTTAAAAATCTGACCCAGGTGCCACAACCAGGAAGAATTGGCTCCAGGAAAGCTTTTGGAAGGAGATCTTCCTTCTTGGGCCTCTGTTTCTGTTGCTGTCTTCAGAGGCATCCTGGTGGGTATGGAGCCTGTTGCCTGGATCCAGAGCCACACATCAGGGTTGGAGATAGACACCTGCAGTCACCTTGCTTCCTATGAGGAGGGGGCTTTGCTTTGGTTGATGCCTTAGGTAGGGTTTCTATTTCTGTGAAGAGATACTATGACCATGGCAACTCTTACAAAAGAAAATCCTTACTTGGGCTTGCTTAAAGTTTCAGAGGTTTAGTCTATTATCATCCAGGTGGGACATGGCAGTGTGCAGGCAGGCAATGTGCAAGAGGAGCTGAGAATTCTACATCTTGATCAGCATGCAGCAGGAAGTGAACTATATACCACGCTGAACATAACTTGAGCAAAGGAGACCTTAAAGCCTACTCCCACAGTGACACACTTCCTCCTAAAAGACCACACCTACTCCAGTACTGTACATCTCTTAATAGCACCACTCCTTTTGGGAACTATTTTCTTTCAAATCATCACATTCTGGTCCCAAAGGCTTATAGCCATATCATAATGCAAGAATGCCTTCAGTCCAACTTTATAAGTTCACATAGTCTATAATAGTCTCAAACTTAGTTAAAAGTCTAAAGTTCAAAGTCTCTTCTGGGATTCATGCAATCTTTTTGAAGAATATATGTGCACATTTGTCTGTGTGAGGGTGTCGGATCCCCTGGAACTGTACTTACAGACAGTTGTGAGCTGCTATATGGGCACTGGGAATTTAACCCAAGTCCTCTGAAAGAGCAGTCAGGGCTCTTAACCACTGACCCAGCTTTCTAGCCCCCATGCAATCTCTTAACTGTATTTCCCTATAAAATAAAAAACAGATCATATACTTCCAGCATATAACGGCACAGGATATACATTGCTGTTCCAAACGGTAAGGGAGCATAGTGAGGAAATCCTGCACCAAAGCAGACTGAAAACCAGTTGTGCAAACTCTGCATCTCTATGTCTGATGTCAAAGCACTCCAGATCTCCAGTTCCTTTCATCTTTGTTGACTGTAGCACAGGTCTTTCTTTTTGGCTGGTTCCACTCCCTGTTAGCAGCTGTTCTCAGTATCCCATGACTTTGGCATCTCCAACATCCTGGGGTTTCCAAGGCAATCCAGGCTTCACCTTCACAATTTCACACAGTGGCCTCCCTGGACCTCCATAGGGACACCCTTGCCACATCCGTGGCCTCAGTGGCTTTCCTTAGCCTTGGAGGGAGAGTCCAAAATTCCTTTCTTGTATCCTCTAAAGGCAGAACTACATGGACAAAGCTGCCAAGTTCTGCTGCCTGCTTGGGCTGGAACATGGCCCCTCTCCCCAATCAATTATATCTTTACCAGCTTTCTGTTTCCCATGGTTTCCTTCACTGCCTAAGCTTGGTTGTTCTGGAACTTGATCTGCAGACCAGGCTGGGCTTGAATTTAGAGATCCCACCTTCCTCTTCCTCTGGAGTGCTGGGATTAAAGTGTGCATCACCACACCCAGCTCTAAATTTTTCTTTAATTCCTTCTCATAAGTTGGAAATTTAGCTGGGTGGGCTCTTGCCCCAAGGTCACCACTCCCTTTATTCCATTTCTTAATCTGTTTATCTCCTTGCACACACGACTTAACCTCTTGGTGCTCCTTTTCTCCTCACATTGTATATTGTGCATTTTTCCTTGCTCAGCTTGCTCCTTTTCATTATCAATAGTCATTACAGTTAATACCAGTAACCACACAACTGAGTCTATACTAGGCTGCTTGAGATTTCCATAGCCAATGCAGTTAATCTAAAACTCCTTACTCTAGCTTCAGGCAGACTTTTGGACAAGGGTAGAAAGCAGCCATATTCTTCACCAAAAAGCCACATGAAGGATCTCTAGGCAACTTGCTGAAATTCTCCTCTGAAACCTCTTGAGCCAGCCCCCCATAGTTCATCAAATCACATTCTGCACCTCTGTCTTCCATGCTTCTACCAAGATGACCCATTAAGCAGCACTTAAAGCATTCAACTGTTTTTCTGATCCACAGTCCCAAGTTCCATATTCCTCAAACCAAGGCACCATCAGGCCTATTGTAGCAACACGCTAGTCCCTGGATCAAACTTATGTCTTAGGGTTTCTATTCCTGTAAAGAGACTCTTACAGAGGAAAACATTTAACTGGGGTGGCTTACGGCTTCAGAGGTTTACTCCATTGTCATCATGGCAGGTGTAGCAGTGTGCAGGCAGGCATGGTGCTATAGAAGCAGATGGAAGTTCCACATCTTGATCCACAGGCAACAGGAAGTGAAACATCTACCACACAAGACACAAGAGTGTCTCTTGGGCCAACACTCAGACATCATTTCCAAGGGATGCAGCTTGGGTGGGAGAGTGCATGCCTAGCATGTTCAAGGCCCTGGGTTTTATCTTAAGCACTGCATAGAGTTGAGTGTGGTGGCATATTCCTGAACCCTAGCACCAGAAGTTCAAGTCAGCCTCAGCTAGACCCTGTCTCAAACAAAACAAAACAAACAAAACAAAACCCTCTTAGCACCAGCAGGGTAAATTTACCATAGCCAGAGGGAGACCTATTCTCTGTGATTCTCAAACTGGACATCAGACACCCCATGGGGCTGCTGAAATCGCAAGTGCCTGGGTCCAGAGTGGGGCCTGGGAGTTTGTAGGAAGACCAGGAGTTCAGGACCATCCTCAGGTACGTACAATGAATCCTGCTTGTGCTACATGAGATCCTGTCTCAAGAAGACAGTGCTTCAACAAGGCTCAAGCAAGGAGGCCTGACTCCTGAGAGTTGTCCTCGCTGACCTCCACACCACACCAATGGCTTTAGTTATTTCTTAACTAAAATTTTGTTTTAAAAGAACCAGTTTTCACTCTGTGTCTAAAAGCCATATATGAGTGAGTACATACGGTGTTTGTCTTTTGTGACTGGGTTACCTCACTCAGGATGGTTTCTTCTAGTTCCATCTGTTTGCCTGCGAATTTCAAGATTCCATTGTTTTTTTCCGCCGAGGAGTACTCCATTGTGTAAATGTACCACATTTTCCCCATCCATTCTTCACTTGAGGGGCATCTGGGTTGCTTCCAGGTTCTGGCTATTACAAATAATGCTGCTATGAACATAGTCGAACAGATGTCCTTGTTGTGTGAATGTGCATCTTTTGGGTATATAACTAAGAATGGAATTATTGGATCTTGAGGTAGACTGTTTTCTGTTTTCCTAAAGAACTGCCACAATCCATACTGCCAGAAAAGCTAGGAAACTAGGAGGACCCTAAGAGATATATGTAGTCCCCTGGAGAAGGGGAAAGGGACAAGATCTCCCAAGCAAATTGGGAGCTTGGGGGGAAGGGAGAGGGAGTTAGGAAGAAGAGGAGGGCAGAGGTGGGCATGAGGGAGCAGGAAGATTGAGCCAGGGAAAGAATAGAGGAGAGCAAGAAAAGAGATACCATAATAGAGGGAGCCATTATAGGTTTTAATAGAAATCTGGCAGTAGGGAAATGTCTAGAGATCTACAAGGATGATCCCAACTAACAATATAAGCAATAGTGGAGAGGCTACCATAAATGCCCTTCCCCAATAATGAGATTGATGACTACCTTATATGCCATCCTAGAGCCTTCATCCAGTAGCTGATGGAAGCAGAAGCTGACACCCACAGATAAACACTGAGCTGAACTCCTGGAATCCAGTTGCAGACAGGGAGGAGTGATGAGCAAAGGGGTCAAGACCAGGCTGGGGAAACCCACAGAAACAGCTGATTTGAACAAGGACTAATGGACTCCAGTCTGATAGCTGGGAAACCAGCATAGGACAGACCTAGATTCCCTGAATGTACAGTTAGTTAGGAGATCTGGGCAGTCTGTGGGGCCTCTGGTAGTGGATCAGTATTTATCCCTAGTATGCGAATGGACTTTGGGAGCCCTTTCCACATAGAGGTATACTCTCTCAGCCTAGACACAAGGGGGAGGGCCTGGGCCCTACTCCAAATGATGTGACAGACTTTGAAGACTCGCCATGGAAGGCCTCACCCTCCCTGAGGAGCAGAATGGGGATTGGAGGGGGGTTGGTGGGGGAACAGGGGAGGACAGGAAGGTTCAGGAACTGGGATTGATATATAAAACAAGTGTGTTTCTAATTTAAATAAAAATTATATATGTGTGTGTGTGTGAGTGTGTGTGTGTACAAACACCAATTTTTTGTGTTTGCAAACACAGTGTTGCAGCCATGTGTGTTTTTGTAGGTCAGAGGACAAGTCAGCTCTTTCCTTCTGCCACGTGGGTCCTTGGGATTGAACTCATGTTGTTGGGCTTAGCTGCAGGCCCCTTAACTGGATGACCTGTGAATTTTTTAAAATAAGCCATGTGACTTGAGTAAGCGGTTTCCTCACCTGTTTAGCGATAAGTAAGCACAGTGCCGTTCTGACAGCGTGGACGGTGCCTGGTGCTAACAGGCCCATAGCACAGCGTGGTACTCAGCTTCAGTGATCCATGGCAGTGGTTGACGTTGGATAGAACTCTGCAGGAGAGGAGTCAAAGTCAGAGCCAGGCAGCTTCTGCCTGTCTAAGAGCTTTGGAAACCATGGCAATGCTTCCGCCTGGAGAAAAGTTTCTGGTTTTCTCATTTTCCCGGGAGCCAGCAGCAGAGGGGAGGGGAGGGGAGGGGAGAGGGGGTGTCTAATAAGTACATAGCTTCAGTTTTGCAAGATAAAAGCATTCTAGAGATTGAAGATGACACATGACCTTATTCAAGGCCACTGAACAGCATGCTCAAACACGGTTACATTGGTTTAAAAAAATTAAAATTTGTTTTTATTAAGTGCAGTTTTAAGTTTGTAGCACAATGGAGAGGGAATTGGAGTTCCCACAAACTCTTCTCCACCCAGCCTCCTCGCTGACCCACGTCACCATGACCGTGGTCCATTGGTCATGTCCTTTGTTCCTGCTGTATAAATTCCTAACAGGTGCTCAAGAAGAGCGGCTTTACTAGCTCAAGCCTGAGGATACAGTCCATCATGACAGCATGAGCTTGAGGCTGCTGATCACATTGTACCCACAGTCAAGGAACACTGGTTCAAAGCTTGCTTTCACCTCTATTCAGCCCAGGACCCCAGCCTGTGGTTAAGGATGGGCCTTCCTACCTCACTTAGTCCATTCTGCAAATGCTTGCTCTCACAGACACACCCAGAGGATTTTCTCCTGGGTGAGTAGAAATCCTGTCATGTGGATAACATTAACCATCACAGCTGTTACGTGGTTAATGGCTGACTCTGCATCCCACACCATCTTTATGTCCCACATGGTTCACTGGAGAAACTGCATTCTCAAGGTTTGAATGGATGTATGATGGCATGCATGTTACCATCCATGACCAGACATGTTCCCTTCTCCAAACACCCTTTGTGCTCTCCATCCCCAGCCTAGTCCCGAAACAGTTGCAACTTTGAAAATTGGTTGTTTTTAAATTTATTGCTGTATTATGGAGGCCAGAGAGGACAGCTTTCATGGGTCGGGCCTCTCTTCTTGCTCCTTGTTGAAACACTGTCTTTTTTCCTGTTTTTTGAGACAGGGTCTCCTGTAGCCCAGGCAGAATTCATATTCACTACATAGCTGAGGGTGACCCTCAGCTTCTGACCTTCCTTCCTGCCTCTACCTACTGAGAGCTGGAATTGTGCACCACTGTATCCAGTTTATGCATGCTGGGAATTGAAACCAGGACTTCCTGCATCTTAGGCAAGCAATCTACCAACTCAGCCGTCTTTCCCAGTGCATGTTCTGTCCAGCACACTTGACTTCTGGCTGGCCACTCTGCCTGCTTCTTGGATTTTGTTTATTGGGACCTAGTTTCTGCCATCCGTTATGTACTCCCTGGGATGAATGTGTTGGATAGCCTTTCATAAAGCACCAGGGACTTTGGAATAGAAGCCTCCTTTATTAACACTAAGTACTGTTTCAATTAGAAGTTTGGGGTGTACATTTAATTACAAGGATAATTATGCCTGATAATCACTGGTACGGTCTTGCAAGGAACTTCTCTATTGAAATTGGGGAAGACCACTGACATCCAGATGTGTTCCAGCATTGATGTGGGTGCCCAGGGTTGACCCTGCCTGCCTCCCTAGCTCCTAGCAGCAATCTGTGGATAAGTGCCACCAGGTAGCTCAGGATTTGAAGAGCAGGAGCCTTCATCTCTGAACATTTATGGGGCAAGGTGAAGGCCAGGAAACCAGAGAAGGCTGACCTGGAAGGTGGAGGTCTCATGGAGAGACTCCTCAGGGCCTTTGCTCATGCCATTCTCCTAGGCTGTCTTGCCTTCTTCTCTCTGGACCAGTCTCCATCCATTAGCCTGAATTTAGGGTGACTAAGCACCCTAGTGTGAGGGGATACAGGACTCTCCAAAGTAATATTGGAGAAGTCTTGAGCAAACGATTATGTTGGTTACCCTGCTGAAATCTCTGGTCTGGAATCTTCATGCTAATTTATTAGCCCATTTGTCTTACTGGAATGGTAATGGGTGTCTACTTGGCAACCCAACCCTAACCTTCCCATTGAGGGAACTTTAGGTGGTTATAGGAACTGAGGTCATACATCACAGCACAAGGGCTCAGTGTTATTGGCAGCATGCATTTCGCTGGGTAGAATTGGACCTTTGAGCTCAGCAGCTCAGCCCCCATGGCTATAGGAATCCTCTCTGCTGACCCTGACCTGGGCCTCATATTGTGTGGTATATCCTCTCTCACTTCCTTTATGACTGGTGAACCCTTAACCCTTATCCTGTCTCACTTGAGGCCCCCTGGATAATGGGATCCTCTTTTCTAAAAGTTTCAGTTTACTTCTAATTTTGTGTTGGGGCTTGCACATGCTGCAATGTGCCTGTGAAAGCCAGAGGACAACTCTTAGGGGTTGATTTTTCCTTTCCAATGTGTAGGTCCTGGGGATTGAACTTGGGTCATCAGCTCTGGTGGCTGGTACCGTTACCAGTTGAGCCATCTCCTTAGCCAGAGCACACTTGTGGTTGTTGTTGTTTTTGTTTTGTTTTTCGAGACAATGTTTCTTTGTAGCTTTGGAAGCTATCCTGGAACTCGCTCTGTAGACCAGGCTGGTCTCAAACTCACAGAGATCCGCCTGCCTCTGCCTCCCAAGTGTTGGGATTAAAGGTGTGTGCCACCAATGCCCAGCTACCAGTGCACTCTTAACTCAGTGTTTGCAGGATTTTTTTTTCTTTCTTTCTGCTACTGGAGATTAAACTAGTACATCAAGCATGCTGATCAAGTACTCTCCCACTGAGCTACATTCCCCAGCACTAGAACCCCCTCCTGAGGCTGCCATTCTATCTGCAGCCTACAATAGCCCTTTCCTGGTTGACCCTTTAACGGGCTCTTAATTGGACCTAATGACCATCCACATCCTGGCCATACCTTCTGGAAGCAATGCCACTTGTCCACATAACCAAAGACCCAACAATGAATTTGGCTTAGCTTTTGGGGACTTTAATTCTGCACAAAACCGTGGTCAGCACAGAGTGTGCTCAGCCTCTAAATTAAGACATCAGAAAACTCCATTGAGAACAAAAAGCCAGGGGAGCCTTTTTGCCTTTCCTGGGATCACAGGCTTTGAACTGGAAAAGCCTCTAGGAGTTGATAGCCACAGCTGCAGTTTGCCATTGGGAAGCTCAACATTGGTTCCTTTCTATCTGTCTGACCTAGAGGTGGGTACCTGGGCATAGCCTTGACCCAAGCAGGTGGTACAGCAGAAGGCTTGGAATACAGACTTACTGGACCAGCAAGGTAGCTTAGCTGGTAAAGGCATTAAATCTGATGGACCTAAGTTTGGTTCCCAGAACCCTTATAGTAGAACAAAAGAACCAACTCCCACAAATTGTCCTCTGACCTCCACACAGGTACCCACCTCCCATCAATTACAAATGTAATAAGCCAGGCATGGTGGCCCTTCCCTTTAATCCCAGCACTTAGGTGGAGTGAGGAGGGACAAAGGCAGGTTCCTTTTTGTGAGTTTAAGGCCAGCCTGGTCTACATAAGGAGTTGCAGGACAGCCTTGGCTATATAGAGAATCCCTATCTAAATAAACAAACAAATGAGATGAAATCTTAAAAAAGAAAATGAATAGAGACTTCGTCTGCCTATTCTGAGTCTAGATTGCTTTCCCCAACTTCTAGCACTACACCTATCCCCAAGCTAAGGAACAGAGAGGACAGTGAGCAAGACTCTTGTGTGTTTGTGAGTGTGTGGTCCTGGTCCTGGTGATTGAACTGTGTTAGGTAAGCACTCTCCCACCAAACTACTTCCCAGCCCTTGACAGCCACTTAGTATCGGTTTCTTTGTGTGTGTGTGTGTGTGTGTGTGTGTGTGTGTGTGTGTGTGGGACATTGGTGTACATGAAGTAATAAAGTGATATTACTTATGACCACACTGTCACCATCCTTAAAAGCATAAACTCCCAGAATATTGTTTCTCATGTGCTGATGGGAAGGTGACTGGACAAGGTAGAGGTTTGTTCCAGGATGGCTGGGTACCTGAATGTTAAGTTCTTAGCCTGAGAACATGACTTCCTCACTCAGCAGGGATGATGCTCTGTGGTATTAGTGGCTAGTGATACAGCAGAAATGCAGCATGTTTGCATCATCTCCAGAGACTTGTTGAAGGGATGGATCCTTGTGATCTCTGCAGTCAGTGGCAGCCAGAGTGCCCTGACTAGATACCCCATGCCTGCTAGGCAGTTTGGAGTCCCTGGGAACAATGGCAACAAAATCACATCAGGAAGGGGGCAAGATAAAGATGTCACTAGATGAGGGCCTGGCACTTAGATGAGCCTCACTAGTTAATGGGGGATAGATGAGGGAAGTTAGTGTTTGGGGTGACATCCCTAGCCCTTGGCATCTTTGCAGGAGCAGGATGGGTGGCCACAGGAAGCTTCAGACACTGTGTATTGCTTAAAACAGACTGGAAGTCTGGAGTGAGAATTTTCTTCCCTTCCTGTTGATTAATTGTCTTGCCATGGAGAATTAATGGACTTGCAACAAAGGGTGAGTGAAACAGGAGGATTTTATTCGTGTGGGAGTGACAGCCCGAAGGTGAAGTGGGCTGTGGCAGCTGACAGGGAGCTGCTTTGCCAGTGAATAGTGACAGCTTTGAACGCACTCAGTTTGTGGGACGCTGACTGAGAGGGAATAGAAATGTAAGACACAGTTCTCAGTGGCCTTGGGTTGCCAGCTAAGAGTGAGTCATTAGCTGGTTGCCATCAGGAAGCTGCAGTGAGCCTTCCCAGCTGAGAGCCAGAGTAAGCCAGTTGTTTGAAAACAGGAACAGGTCTCCCAAAAGGCCATGCCCAACTATTTATATAGGCTCAGGTGGGCTCTGACTGGCTGGCCATCTGCGAATTATGTTAAAAAATGAAAATCAAATCGTTGGTCAGTGGAGAGCTGGCCCAAACTGGGGGAGATTCTTACTGCTCAAGCCCCTCACCCCTTTGATGTTGTAGCAGAAGTGGAGAAAAGGAATTGAAGGTGGGAAAACACCTCTACTCCAGCACCCATGTGCACCCCCACCCCTTCCCAAATCTGCCTGACGGCCAGCTCTGATCACAGCTGGGACCCACCTATCAGTTTTTAATCGAGAAAATACCTGACATATATGGATGGATGGATGATTTATTTTGGTTTATGGTTTCAGACCATCCTGGCAGGAGGAGGACATGGCAGAGCAGCTGAAGCTGGGAATGGGAGAGGGAAGGACTGTAAGCTGTGCTAGTAGGCTTTCTCATTTCACTGCTTTTACTCCATTCAGGCGTCCACACTGGCCCAGAGCTGTCCATACAGAGAATGCCCTGCCCTAGTTGATTCTCTGGGATCCTTGCTGACGTAACTCAGATGTACTTACTAATCCTAGGCACCTAGTAAGCTGATCAAGTGACAGTCAAGATTGACCATAACTCTGGGAGCTAGGCCTAGTGCTTGGCTGTGGATCTCTGAATCTGTTTCCATCAGTTGCTGCATGAAAGTTCTGTAATGATAATTAAAGTAGTCATCAATCTGATTACAGGGGAAGGCCAATTCAGGCACCCTCTCCACTAATGGGTAGGGTCTTAGCTGGGGCCATCTTGGTGGATTCCGGGAATTTCCCTAGTGCCTGGTTTCTCAATAGCCCCTTAATCAAGACATTTCTTTCCTGCTCTCACTCTCTGCCCCCCCCCATCTCAACCATTCTGTTCCCTCATGGTCTCATCCTCTTTCCATTCTGCCTTTCCTTCTCCTCCCCCTGCGTGCTCCCAGTTTTCTCAGGAGATCTTGTCTATTTCCCCTTCCCCTTCTCTCTCTCTCTCTCAGCGTTCTCCTTGTTACCTAGCTTCTCTGGGGCCATGGTCAAAGAGAGTGATAATATGAGCAAAGGGGTCAAGATCATGATGGTGAAACCCACAGAAACAGCTGACCAGAGCTAGCAGGGGTGGGGGGTGCTCACTGACTCCAGACTGACAGCAGGGGGGAGCCTGCATAGCACCAAACTAGGCCCTCTGAATGTGGGTGACAGCTGTGTGGCTTGGGCAGTCTGGGGCCACTGGCAGGAGGCCCAGGATTTATCACTAGTGCTTAAATGGGCTCTTTGGAGCCCATTTTCTTTGCTCAGCCTAGATATAGGGGAGAGGGCCTATATGTGCCAGACTTTGTGGACTCCCTATGGCAAGCCTTACCCCTCTGAGGAGTGGATGGGGGTGGACTTGGGGGAAGGTGGGGAGAGCAGGAGGAGGGGAGGGAGTGGGAACTGAGACTGGTATGTAAACTGGAAAAAATTGTTTTAAAATTAAGAAAAAATTGCTGGGAAAAAAAAGATTGACCGTAACAATGACAGGATGATGGGGTCTGCTGATCCTGGGGACACATGAAAGAAGTATCTGCTCACCCCAGATAGCACAGACTGGAGATCAAAGGAACAGTTCCTCTCGAGTCCATCTTGGTGAAATTGTGAGTACACCAGGATGTCTTTCAGGATCGTGGATGACTCAGGCAGTTATGTCTCCAGAATGTGCCCACCCAGCATGGGTGGTACCTCATGAGAGAATTGCATCCTTCCCAACCCTCATCCTTGTACCCAGCTTGTAGGCATCTCCATTGAAGTCTCCTTCTTGCACAGCTGTTTACTGCTAATATAACCTTAGACACACCCTTTGTGTATCTTGGAAATTTTTGAGCCCCTTTAAAAAAAAATTACACTTTTTTATTTGTTTGTTTGTATTCAAGAGGGTTTCTCTGTATAGTCCTGGCCCAGGCTGGCCTTGAACTCGGAGATCTGCCTGCCTCTGTCTCTCAAGTGCTGAGATTAAAGGTGTTCATCACCACTGCCTGATCTATTACATTCTTTTGTGTATGTCTGTGTGGGTGCATTTGTGTCACAGAGTATGTGTGGAGATCAGGACAACTTGTAGGAACTAATTCTCTCCTTCTGGGTCAAACTCAGGCTCAAAGTTAGGTTGTCAGACCTGGCAGCAGATGCCTGTACCTGCTGAGCCATCTCGACAAGCTTTACTTATATGAGCATTTTTAACCTCTGATTCCTTGAGTTTGTGGAATCTTGCCAGCCCATCCCCTTCCTCCAGGAGGAGGTGTTTCAATGTGGAGGGAATAGTTAGACAGTAGGATGATGTGTGAATGTATAGGCATGATAAACAGGATGTGGGATGGCCGTTTCTGGGCTGATCTGCTCAGGGTGACAGGAAACTTTGAAGAGCCTTGGAAGTGATTCAGATGGCTTTATGGCTTTAGTCTCTTCTCTGATTGTGACCACTTCCCTCACTTTGGGGCCAATGGCTCATTGCACTCTGGTACAGTCCTTCACCTGTACCAGATGCTGCAGTGATCCTGCTGAACTATTCTTGTTTGTCTTGTGGGCCTGCTTTTCTCTGTTCTTTTGACTCTTTTTATTTTAAATTTCATTACAAAGAGAAAGATGATGGGGTGGGGAGATGCTCAGGTCAAACAAAGTGTTCGCTGCTCAAGTTCAATTCACTCACATAAAACCAGACATAGCCATTCTAAAACAGTGATTACCAGGGCTCACTGAGGAAGACACCCAGCATAGAGGCCTGGCCTCTACACATGCACTTTCACCCACATGTGCATGTGTGGTGTGGTGGTTTGAATAAAAATGGGTCCCATAGGCTTGTGTCTTTAAATGAATGCTTGGTCACCAGGAGAGTACGGTTGGAAAGGACTAGCAGGATTAAGAGGTATGGCCTTGTTGGAGGAAGTGTGTCACTTTAGGTGGGCCTTGAGGTTTCAGAGCCCCAGGCCAGGCCCAGGTTGTCTCTCTGGCTGTGGATCAGGATGTAGCTCTCAGCTGCTACTCTGGCTGGTGCCTGCTTGCTGCCATGCTCCCTGCTGTGATGATACTGGACTAAAGTTCTAAAGTTGTAAGTAAGCCCCAGGTAAACGCTTTCTTTTATTTATAAGAGTTGTCTTGGTCATGGTGTCTCTTCACAACAGTAGAATAGCGACTAAGACAGTAATAAATTACCAAGTTACATTTTCCCCCTTCTTCCTTTCCTCCTGCTTCCCTGACTTCCCCCCATCCCACCTTCCATCTGCTCCTCGAAGAGGGTAAGGCCTCCCCTAGGAAGTCTAAGTCTGTTCCACCATCTTGTTGAGACAGGATCAAGCACCCCCACTACCATGTCTAGGCTGAGCAAGGTATCTCTCCATATAGAATATATAGAATGGACTTGACTAAGTCAGTTTGCGCATTACAGTTAAATCTTGGACCCACTGCCAGTGGCCTCATATACTCCTCAGCCACATCATTGACACCTATATTCAGGGAGTCTAGTTCGGTCTTATGCAGGTTCCCCAGTTGTCAGACCTGAGTTAGTGATCTCTCACTTGCTTGGGTCAGCTGGTTCTGTGAGTTTCTCCATCATGGTCTTGACTCCTTTGTTCATATTATTGCTTCCTCACTTTGATTGTATTCCAGGAGCTTGGCCCAATGGTTAGTTGTGGATTTCTGAATCTGCTTCCATCTGTTTCTGAGAGAGGGTTCTAGCTTCTTTAGGGTTGTAGATTGTAGGCTGGGTATCTTTTGCTTTATGTCTAGTATCCACTTATGAGTGAGTACATACTATATTTGTCTTTCTGGGTCTCAGTTGCCTCATCAGGGTGTTTTTTTCTCCTTCTGTTCAATCAAGTTACATTAAAAAAAATCTGTCAAATGTTACAGAAATGGAATCCTCATCTCCACTTGGCACTGTAATCCTTGCATGTGGGAAATAGAGTCAGAGCTTAGAGAGTTCAAGACCAATTTCAATCACATAGCAAGTTCAAGGTTATTCTGGACTACATGAGCCCTGTTTCAAAAAGTATTTTTTTAAAGTTTAACGTTTATACACACATTTGTTAAGAACATGCTTCAAGTAGAAGACTGTTCTATGAAACACAGGTAGAGAGAGATCTGAGGACAACTTGGTAAGGGTCCTTTCTCCCTCCCTCCCTCCCTCCCTCCCTCCCTCCCTCCCTCCCTCCCTCCCTCCTTCCCTCCTTCCGTCCCTCTCTCTCTCTCTCTCTCTCTCTCTCTCTCTCTCTCTCTCTCTCTCTCTCTCTCTCTCTCTCTCTCTCTTTCTTTCTACCTTTGCATAGGTTCCAGGCTCAAATTCAGGCTGCTATGCTTGTATAACAATCACTTTTATGAATTGGGCCATCTTCCTGGCCATGGTGCTGTTTCTGATGCCCAATAGTTCTGCTTGCCAATTTCCAAGCCTGGATTCCTGTCTATAGAATGGCATTGCCTAATTCCTGGAAGGTCCTTCTGTGAGTGGCCTGGCTCCCTAATCCTGTCCCAACAAAGTCAGGTACCCTGACGTGCAAGTAGAAATGGTGGCAACAGCAGATAGAAACCCACAGCACTTAAGGGCACTACTAAAGGTGGAAGAAATTGTCTACTATGTGACAAAATTCTTCCCGGGCAGATGCAACACATGTCTACTAACCCTAGATAGGGAACTCAGGGCAGATCAAAGTACAGATACCCCCAGGGTCCAACTTAGTGAACCACTGAGTTTTACTGGGGCTACTTTAGGCATGGGTTACTTCTAGGGGGCAGAAATGACTCAAAGACAGTTGTATTACCAAGGACCACCCTATCATGGGTGACAGCTCACAGAAGCGGGAAACCTGGAGCACACTGTACAGCCTGCAGGTAGCTCAGCAGGTTGGAGAATGTCCTTTCTAAGTGACTCTGCTCTAAACCTCTTCTAGGCAGCTGGGCTGGCTCACAAGCTTCTTATAGCTTTGCCTGGCTGAGAGTCTCCTTTGTAGTTTGGCTTCACTTTTTCTGAGAAAGACCTTCAACTTTTATTGCTTACTCTGGTAGGGAGGGGCTTAGTGAATCTGATTGGTTTCAGGGACTTCCTGAAGCTATTTTGAGTGTTTTGCCTTCTTGCTTAAGGAGCTTTCTGGAAGGATAGAATGTTTCAATCTCAGAGGAAACTGTTACATATGCAAAGATCAACTCAAAGTCAATCAATTCCACTCATGGTTTTTAGAACCAACAAATTTCTGTGCAAATGATAACATTTTTGTAATCGTATTAAATGGCCCTGTGCTTTCTAGTGGCATATATCAGAGTGTGTTTTTGGATATGGTAATGGGCAGTGCCCTTAACTTCACTGTGACACTGTATAAAAGTGCCTCATTATAAGTCATTGTATCTGCCTTAGCACTAATGACATCTTCCTAGATGCTTTTATTCAAATTGTTCAAGTCTTCTTGAAAAGGATTTCAAGTCTGTGCCAATTGAGAATTCCACCTAGATGGTGGGAAGGAGGCTGAACACACCATCAGTCACAGACGCTTGGAGGCGTGATTCCCAGACCTCGTTTTTCTGGCCCATCAGCTGCACATAACCATTCTCCTGCCCTGCCAGCTTTGCCCTCTGCCTTGTTCAGTCTTATTGACAGGAAAGGGACTGCCTAGTTTATCTTCAAATTTGCCAGGTTTTTTCCCCATGAAAGTTCATTTTGTGATACATGTATTTTTCTGTCCTAAAAGTATCACTGTGTATACCTATATTTGACATATTGTTTTATATAAACATAGTAGTATTTTACTTATGTAAAACAAACATTGTGACTGTGGTAGCAAAACAAATACTCTCAAATAATTACTGTTAGCACTCTTTTTTTTTTTTAAGATTGTCTTTCTCAAGCCTGTATACTTTTTATCTAGTTGAAACTACTGTGTATGTAGATGAGATACCATCTTGCTTTGTTATCCTGCTGGCTTTGAACTGCTAGAGTCAAATGGTCTTTCTAGTTTAGTCTGCCAAGTTGAGATTACAGGCACACACCTTAATACTCAACTTAATATTTTGTTTAAAACATTGCTAATCTTGGGGTATAGGTAGAGTCTTGCCTACCACATACAAAATCCACATACAATATCCCTGGCATAGCTTAAAACCAGGCAGAAGGATCAGATATTCAAGGTCATGCTCAGCTATTCAGTGAAGTAGAGGCCAGCCCTGTACTATAAAAGAAAAAAAACAAAAATCTAACCTCTATAAATGTGAACTATAAAAATTGGAAAGTTTGGTGTGAATTATGAAGTTGGGAAAGTGTGAGCTATTAAATGTGAAAATAACCAATAGACATGGGTTGACAGTTCCTGTAGAAGGAGCTTTATCAGGCTGTCAGGGAAAGTCCTCCAGAACACCAAACAAAATAACAAAAGATGAGAGCAGAATGCTTCATGGGGGAAATAAAGATGGTTAACTGACTATGAAATGTATTAGTCTTATTACCCAAAGCATTGCAGATTAGACCAAGGGATACCATCCCACTGATCATATCAGCAAGGTATGTCTTTAAAGTACAATGCTATTGTTCAGTAGATTTATACATCAACATAATGTTCTGGAAAACAGCTTGCAATCCATGTGAGGGCTGTGTATTTGTTTATGATTTATATTTTTCCCTTTATATTATTATCTTAAGCCTTTTCATTTTCTTTCTCTTATTTATAGACTCTTGCATAATCTTTTTTCTAACCTTATTTTCTTTGAAAGATTTATTTTTTGTTTCTTTTTATTTTTTGAGGCAAGAGTTTCTCTGTGTAGCCTTGACTCTTCTGGAGCTCACTCTGACCAGGCTGCCCTCAAACTCACAGAGATCCACCTGCCTCTGCCTCCTGAGTGCTGGGATTAAGTTGTGCACCACAACTGCCTGGCTAAAACATCAGTGTGTGTGTGTGTGTGTGTGTGTGTGTGTGTGTGTGTGTGTGTGTGTGTGTGCGCGCGTGCGTGCCATGTAATGCAGTGTCCCTTGGAAGCTGGCAATGGCATTGGCTCTGTTGGAGCTGGAGTTACAGGTGGTTGTGAGCTGCCTGATGTGGGTGCTGGGAACTGAACTTGGGCTCTGTGGAAGGACAACAAGCACCCTTGACCACTGAATCATTTTGCCAGCCCCTTGCTTTATTGTTATTATTGTTGTTGTCATTGTTATTATTACTATTGTATATAGTTTTAGTTATTCAGAACAGGGTCTCTATCTCTGTGTCCTTGGCTGTCCTGAAACTCGCTCTGTAGACCAGACTGGCCTCTAACTCTTGGAGATCCACCTGCCTCTGCTTCCTGAGTGCTAGGATTTAAAGGTGTGCACCACCACCACCTGGATACTTTTTTGTTTTTTTGCTTTTGTTTTGTTTTTTTTTCTTGTTTTGTTTTTTTAACATTCAGTGGTCTGTTTTTTATGCAGTTCCTTACATGGTCCCTAGGTTTGAAAAGATACCTTCATCTAGAGGTTACATAAACATGAACTCTGATCACTTCTGAGTTTTCTGGTGAGGATAAAACTTTTAAGTCTCTGGGGAGTCTCCTTTTCATTTTCCCCAAGCTGTTAAGTGAGGGAGCTGATGAGCACTTTCCTTCCCTGCTTCATTTGGGAGGCTTCCATCAGTATTATTCAATTATGATGTGTTTTCTTCTGTGCTAAACCTTCTGGGCTCAACATTTTCTTTCTGTTATGTTTGTCCTTTTGTCCTCTCGTAATTAGTGGGAATTCTGTAGTGACTGAAACCCTGCCTTACTTTTCAGGTCATTCTATTTACTCACCGAGAGATGGGATTTGTGTACAAAACACAGCAGATGTTCTATTAAATATTCTTTTCTTTAAAAAAAGATAACATGGAGCCGGGAAGTGGTGGCACACACCTTTAATCCCAGTACTGGGGAGACAGAGGCAGGCAGATCTCTTGAGTCCAGCCTGGTCTGCAAGGTGAGATCCAGGACAGCCAGGGCTACACAGAGAAACTCTGTCTTAGAAACAAACAAACAAAAGACAGCACAGTCTGAAAGATGGTTCAGTGAATGGTCAAGAGCCCTTGCTGCTCATTCAGAGGACCAGAGTTCAGTTACCAACACCGATGTGAGGATGGGTCACAATCACCTGGAACTCCAGCTTCAGGGGATCCAACCCCTCTACTGATCTCCTTGAGCATCTGCACATCTAAGCATGTACATACACAAACACACACACACACACATGAATAACTTAGAAGTCAAATGAAATCTTTTTAAAAAGCAACATATTTGTTTCTTGTTACCAATGAACATGTTGTCTGTCTTCACATATAAAACCTAAAAATACCTGAAAACAGACACAGAAAGATGTTAATAAAACCTAGGATTAAGCTGTCTCCGGGCACTGCATGAGACTCGTGACTGGAGGAACAGCTGCTTAGGGCAGAGAGAGGCTTCATGGAGTAGGTGACATTTGACTAGGACTTGGAACAAGAGTAGAGATTCCATGGGTCAGTGGATTGAGAATGGCTTCATGATTATTACATGACCATTTCTGTACGCGCCTACCCCTGCCAGCAAGGAAGATCTTCATGCAGTTTTAATCAGGATCCTTGAAACATGTTCTTCTGACCCTCAGGAGCCCAGGGAACCCCTGCACAGGCTTAAATCCCCTTGCGCTAACCAACCCCAGTGAGCTACGTGGACCCTGCAGATAGGCTACTCTAATGCCGAAGCAGACAGGCTGAACAGACTTAACCAAATAAGGGCTTGTTTATGCCAGAGAGCGCTCACCCTTGGGGAGGTGGAAGGCAGAAGCCAGCGCCATCTTTAAGGCGCAGCACTTTGCAGCTCTCTACACATTTCCATGTGCTTTGTATTTTTTTTTTTTGCTCTTAGTAATAGGACCTTGAAAAGCCATATTCTTGTATTGGGAATATGGCACATGGTAGAACACTTACCTAGTAAGTCCTAGGCCCTAGGTTCAACTCCCAGTGCTGCACAACAGATAAATAAATGAATGAAAACCCATATTTTGGGGGGCTGGAAATATGGCTCAGGAGTTAAGAGCTCTGACAACTCTACCAAAGGACTTAGGTTCAGTTCCCAGGTTCCACTTGGTGGCTCACTACCATCTGTAGCTCCAGTTCTAGAAGATCTGATGCCCTCCTGTGAGCACTGGACACACATGGTGTGAAAAAAGGAAAAGAAAACCCATGTTTTATTGCTGGCATATGGGGTTATTATTGCATTTGTGTATTTATTCTGGAACCATCTGCAAATACATGGCAACCTAAGAGAGCCAGGCTTCTATGGAGAAGAGATGGGATGGTGCTGCCACAGTCACTGAGAGCCCCAAGGGCTCAGAAGACAATGGCCAGCAACAAGGAAGCTCCAGAAAGGCTCCCAGGAGAGGTCTAGAGGCAGCCAGCCTTAAAGTATAAGAGTTTTGGACAGAGTAAGGAGGGAGGGTGGAGGGAGTGTGTGTAGGAGGAGTGATGGCACTGTAACACACTAGCCTCATATCTTCTGGGCTCTTGGTGAGATGATTTCATCAGTTTTCTCTTTCTGGGAGCTGCCAGTCAAATACCATTGTTGTTGTTTTATATAATAGATGAGGAAACTGAGACTCACGAAGCTTAGGTAACTGGGGAGAGCTGGGTAGCCTAATAACAGCCTCTGTGTATTTCTGTGTGTGTGCACGTGGTTCTGTGGAGACCTCACTCGTTACTCATCATCCATGTGAAGTGAACCACCTGAGGCTGGGCATGTGGCTGAGTGGGTAGAGTGCTTGTCCAGCATATGCAAAGCACTGGGTTCGGTCCCCAACACTTATGAAAGTGGATGTGGTAAGGCACACCTGTATCCCTGGCCCTTAGGAGGTGGAGGCAGGAGGATCAGAAGTTGACAGTCGTCCTTTTCCATATAGTGAGTTTGAGGCTAGACTGCATATGCCATGTGAGGCAATGAAGACAAAATGAAGGAAGCGAGGAGAGAGGAGCTGAAAGAAATTCTTTTAGTGGTTTTCATTGTGTTCGAGGAGCTATAAAATTGCTGCCACGTCCAATTTTAGAACATTTTGCAGCAAACAGCTCTGTCTCTTCCTCACCACTCCCAGATCCTTTCTCCTGCAGCCCCATGTATGCATCAGCTATCTGCTTTCTGTCTGAGTGGATTTACCTCTTTACATTTCATGTATGTAGAGTCAGGCTGATGTGTGGTGCTCATGACAGGCTTCTTTGACTCAGTACTGTGTTTCCATGTTTCTTTCATATTATGGTTTTTCTCTGTGGGCATGGGACCTGTTCTTAGTGTGTGTGCATGTATGTTGTTTCTTGATTATCATACATTTCTTTTCTCCCTGTTTTTGAGGTGAGATCACTCCCTGGCCTTTAACTCTGGAAGTAGGCTAGGCTAACTGACCAGTGAGCCCAGGTCTCAGCCTGTGTCTACTTCCCCAGGGCAGGGATCATAGACATACATCACTGCCACTGTAACTGCCCACCCCTCGTGGATTCTGGAGATCACATGCTCGCCTTTACTCTTTACTAACCATACCACTTCCCCAGTCTCTATGGCATGTGTTCTTGCTGTGGAGCAGTATTCCCGTTTATGTGCATGCCACCCATTTCTCAGTCTGTGGTCAGTGGTATTCTGTTTTCAGGCCTTGCCAGCAAAGCTGCCGAAGACACCTGCATGCCTTGCGTTTTCTGCATGGAGACACTCGTCCTCTTGTCTCCTGGATATATATGTGGGAAGGGTGGTAGTCCTCAGTCGATCATACAGTGATGTGTAGTTTGCCCTCAGGGAAGTACAAGTCTGTTCTGCTCAGTGGCTCCCTGCTTGTTTGATACAGGCCTGGGGAGATGGGCCAACCACAGAGTCTGAGCATTGTGTGTGTCCAAAGCAAGTGATGGTGAAGTACCCTTTGAGAGGCTGCCTCATTGTCAGGTCTTTGATTCCAAAGGAACTGGTTCTGTAAAGGAAGGGCCTGAACAATGCTGCCCAGAATGACATTATTATTGTGAATTCAAGGTACTGCCTCTTGGATTCCAGCTAATAGGCTGTGATAATAGAGATGGATACAAAACCAAGGTTCAGAATGTGAAGGAGGGACAAGTGAGGTGTAACGCTGATGGCGCTATGCGACAGGCCAGAGAACACAAGCTGGACGACGAAGAAGGTGGAGGGAGAGGTGGGTTAGGTTCATGTGGGTCTGGAGCCCGTTCTTGGGAAGTGTCCATTAATGGCTCTGATCTGTCTTTGTCCTTTTGCTGCAGACCTGGCTGACTGCAAGCTTGTTTCTTTCCCCATCTGCATCTACAAGGTCCTGAGGAATGTCTCTGACCAGATCCACCTCATCACACTGGCTAACAATGAACTCAAGTCCCTCACCAGCAAGTTCATGACCACCTTCAGTCAGCTTCGAGGTAAGCCAGGGGTAGGCTTAGGCAAGGAGTATGTGGCCAGGCCCTGACCTTCGGGGCCTCATCCCCTTTGGAAAATGTTCCCAGAGCTAGGCCTGAATCAACCAGACTTACTACGTCATTCCCATAGGGGATGTGGGTCCTCCTAGCCAGCAGGCTCCTCAAACTTAGTTCGTGTCCCTTGATGAAGTCAGATCCATCCTAGGAATTTTTCTGTACACACTGTTATCCCAAGACTTGGGCCATCTGAGTGTGAGCTTAGGCCTTGGCATTAATGCATGTGCCTGCCATTCTGAAGTACTGACACCCACAGTTCTAGGCTTATCAGCCCAGGTGTGTAAGAGACTAGTGTGTGATGGTTAATAGGTAACTTGCATTGAATATCTGGCAGTAAGGAGTAATGGGGACTTACCCATCTACCAGCTGGGTGTGTCCCTCAGCTGTGTGTACAACCAGAGAAGATGGAATGGTGATATCCATTCTTCTGATCAATTATCCAATTTGGTTTTCTGGAGACGGGGTCTCCAGTAGCCTAGGCTGACCTCAAACTTACTGTAGAGCCAGAGGTGACCTGGGACTTCTGATGTTCCTGCTTCTGCCTCGCAAACACTAGGATTGTAATCATGTACTACTGTGGTAGCTGGCTGCTGCTGATTGTTTAATACAAGCTGGAAATAAACTGTGTGAGAATCCCCCCAGATTTTATGTAATGTGAAAGTGAGTAAGATGCCTTTGCAATATAGACTTAGCTTGTAAAATAATTGGCCTCAAGTTTCCTACTTCATGGAAGGAAATGGAAAATCAAGGAGGGAAGGACTTGGCTCAGTAAGGACCCAGAGCAGAACCTCCAGGGCTTGGCTCCAAGTGGGCCACCTCACGGGGTACCTGTATTAGCTCAAAGGCCTTGTGCTCTTTTGACAAGGTCTTATGTAGCTCAGGCTGACCCAACTCTATCTAGTTGAAGGTGGCCTCTAACCTTCTGATCCTTCTGCCTCCATCTTCCAAGTGTTGGGATCATACGTCCATTTTACATGGCACTGGGGTCAAACCCAGGGCTTTATCATGCTGGGTAAGCACCCTCCCAGCTGTGTCATCAGTCCTGAGCATTTCTACAAAGAGTACTCAGTCTCTTTCTAGAGAGCTAGGTGGTGGGGCTGTCAGGGTCCCAGGAAGAGCAATCAGGGTGAGGCTTCCTGGGGCAGAGGAGAGATCCCATGTGCTTTCTTATCCTCAGTCCATCTCTTAAGCACCTGCAGTCTTCCAGACCCGAGTCTGGAGGTGGGGAAACAACAGAGGACAGTCAGCCAGGTGTCTCCTTGAAGAAGCTGGGTTGCAGGATGCTCGTTCTTACCATCATCCCGCACCCTGAGGGCTGGGACAAATGCAGGCGTGTAGACTGCTGGGAAGAACTGAGAGAGCAGTGTGGGCTCTGAGGGCTGGAGGAAGCACTGTCAGCTGTCCCTCACCAGCTTGGGGAAAAATGCGGCTCAGGGCTCCACTAACACCAGTGTAGTCCTTCCAATACCATTGGATCAAATGCCTATTGAAGGATGCCATCTGAACCCTCTTCTCTGCCCCCACCAGCTCCTGACTCCTGCGTCCCTCAGCTTGGGGCTTCAAAGGAAAAGCCAGATCGGCTAATTGGATTTCACACAATGGATTGTAGGCTGTGGTAGCCAGGATCAGAGGGTGGGGGGTTGAGGGAGTGAGCACCAGAGCCAAGGCCCATTCAGCTCTTAGAGAGATAGCTCTGAGCCCAAGTCTTTGTTGTGATTTCTCTTTTACAGACCACACACACACACACACACACACACACGCGCACACGCACACGCACATGCACATACACCCCCCACTCCCCCCAACCCCCCCCCCCAGAGCTGTGTGTATGTGGAGGAGGAGGAGGTATTGAGACTGCTTGCTGTGTCTTCCTCTGGGCTCTTGACAGCAGCTGCTGTGTCCTGTGTCCCCTGCCTGCCTCAGGCCCCTCAGAACTCTATCCAGCAGACTCACGGCTTCCTGTGGTTGGACCATCTTTGATTCTACCTTTCCATGTCCCTCCCTCATTTTTATGAAATGAGAGGCAGAACCTGGTCTACTGTGGCTTGTCTAGTATGCACATGGCCTTAGGTCCGGCCTCTAGCACTGCATAAAACACTTGTGGTGACATGTACTGGCGGTCCTGGTACTTCAGGGGTCGAGGCAAGAGGATCAGAAGTTCAGACATCTTCTGCCACCTAGCCAGTTGGAGACCAGCCTGAGATATATGATGTCTTAAAAGAAGCAAAACAAAACAGCGAGACCTGAGTGAGTGAAGGGGCCAGACGGAATCAGTGCCAATCGTTGATGGGCTGTGGAAAGGGATCTCAGGGTCTGGGGGGACTCTTCTGAATGTGTCGCCTTCCTTGCTCTCTGATCACTCAGCTCTTGATTGAGTGTGCCCTGGACTGCTAGGTGAAAGATAGATATACTCGCTCCCTCCCAGCAGAGGCTGTTGGAGGTCCCGCCCTGGGTACCCTGCTATAGGGCAGGAAGCCAGCCCCCTCTGTCCACTTGGCAGAGGCTCCAGAGCTGGCAGGGACTGCAAATGATTCAAGCAAGGGTTATGGTTGGAGCAACCACATGGACAACTGCTTGTGGCTTGCTAAAAGGCATCCTTGGGTTTACTAGAATTGGGCAGAGATAGGTGTAGCTTTCTCTTTCTGGTCCATAGTTGGATTCAGAGAACAAAACTCAGGGAAGTTCACTCAGGTGTGATAGCTCAAGCTACTTGGGAAGTAGAGGCAGAAGGACCCAGGAGTTCAAAGCCAGCCTCAGCTACATAGTTGGAGGCCAGCCTAGGCTAAATGAGATCCTGTCTTAACTCAGTATCTGCCCTGCCCCCCAAACTTAGAGTAGCTGCAGGTTATTGAGTCCTGGCCTTTTAGAGCCAATTGAGTGGTGGTTATAGACAATACTTCCTATGATGTCTGAGTTAAGCGAGCAAGTTGCTTCCACAAAGCACCAGGACCAAAGAGCATGTTGGGGAGGAAAGGGTTTATTGGGCTTAAGCTTCCACATCGCATTCTTATCACAGCGGGAAGCCAGAAGAACTGAGGCAGTGCAGGACCACAGAGGTGGGAGCTGATACAGAGGCTATGGAGAGTGCTGCCTACTGGCTTGCTCCTTATGGCTTGCTCAGCCTGCTTACAGAATCTAGGACCACCAGTCAAGGGATGGCATCACCCACCATGGGCTGGGACCTCCTCCATTAAGAAGTAATTTTAAAAAATGTCTTACAACCAGATCTTATGAAGGGATTTTCTCAGTTAAGGTTCCCTTTATTCAGAATAACTAGTTCGTGTGTCAGGTTGACATCAGACTAGCCAACATAGCAAGTGTCCAGGCCAGTGGCTCCAGATAACTGGTTGCCTTCCTGGGCTATAGATTATGGATCAGTATTCTGTTTGATACTGGGTTTCATTGTTGTCGGTAAATTCAGTCTTTCTTGAGCCAGGCATGGTTAGTGCACAGCTGTAATCCCAGCACTTGGGAGATGGAGGCGGGGGGGGGGGGGGATAGGAGTTCAAGATGAGACCTTATCTTAAAAACAAACAAACAAACAAAAAACCACCTCAACCTCTCACAACCTTACCTCACCCAATCCAGTGGAGCTCATAGTCCTGGGTCAACACATGGTATCTCTAAGTAAATAAAAGTACAGGACCCCCAATTCCCTGGGCACTCAGCTCTCCTGGCCCCAAGCCTATGGGCGTTTCTATTTGAAGTTTAATTTTATTCTTTTGTGTATATAAGTGTTTAGCCAGCATATATGTCTGTAGCACTTGCATACCTGCTGCCCAAAGAGGCCAAAAGAGGAGTATTGGATCCTCTGGAACTAGAGTTACAGACAGTTTGTAAGCTGCCATGTGGATGCTGAGAATCAAGCCCAGGTCCCCTGGAAGAGCAGCCAGTGCTCTAACCCCTGAGCCACCTCTCCAGCCCACCTGCTCTTTCTGTGACTTGTTGCTGCAACAGCAGCATCCCTTGGGAATGAAAAGATTTAGAGATAGGCCCTTGAGGTCCTCGCCATTTCACAGGGGATGCAGATGCAGCAACATGGAAACTTAGGGAGTTGTCTGCTGAGGGGGTGCCTGTGGAAGACTCAGAGGTGTGTGTGGGAACTCAGGAGTGACAGAGAGGTAGCTTAAAGTGGGGATTGATAGATGAGGAGGTGTTTGCCAGATAAATAAGGGGGTGTTTCTATAGCACCCTTCAGGGGAGGAAAGGTATGTTTGGGAAATGACTGCAAAAACAATAGAAAACCAAATGTTCCAGAGCAGAGGGATGAAGCATGTTGTCAGAGACTGGCCAGAGGGGGCTATGTGATTAAGCAGGAACATTCAAGAAGGGTCCTTGGCAGGATGAATTGGGCTCAGAAAAGGCAGTGCGAGACATTGAAGCGAAATGAGTCAACGTCTAAAGCCAGCAGATGTAGGAAATAGGACTGGCCTTAAAGACTCAACGCCAAGCTGATCTTCATCAGGTCCTAAGAGAGCCTCTGAGATGGTGAGTCTCTCCACAAGCAGGACAGAAGGACGTGGACATTCTGAGAGGGTGTTTTGGTAGACAGAGTTGGGAAAGGAGGTCTGGGCTCTCTGGTCAACAGCCTAGGTGCCTCTTCTGGAGACGGAACTAATGCAAAGTCCCTGCTGTGGGAGAAAAAGATGCTTGGCAGAGCTGGGCTTAGGGACAAGGCTCTTGATTAAGTATTATGAGAATGGGGTGAGGTGACACCTGATCCTCATGGTGTGACATTGAAGTGTCTTATGACTTCTAGTAATGGACACATTTGTTTGCTTAAGATAGTCTCGTGGAACCCAGGTTGAGGGCAAACGTCCAAGGATGACCTTCACCCTAATCCTCCTGCCTCCATGCCCCCTGTGCTGATCTGACAGGTGTGCACCACTTACCCAGTTGTAATGAGTGTCTCTTTCTGTGCCCTCCCCTTAGCTGTGTTCTCTGAGCCCTTGCTGACAGGAAGATGCCAGGTAGCCATCGCCCTGGGAAACTCCTATTCAGGCTGCAGGCACCCTGCAGGGCCTGTCTGGTTAGGGCTTCAGGGCTGTCACTGTTCTCAGCACAGGGGCATCCAGGCAGCAACTCCTTTAACTATTGTTAGAGGAAGTCATGCTTCACCTCATTGCCTCAGCCAACCAGATAGGTAAGAAGAGCGCCATTCTTTCTCCTTCAGGCAAGCCACTGGTATGAGAGGGCTGCATGTCCTGTCCTTGGGGCAGGAGGGTTAGGAGGTTTTGGGGGATTGGGACAATGTGGGAAGTGTCCTCCTAGGATGGCTTATCTCCTGGTGTTCTGGGAAGAGGAGGCTTGGAGTGGGCTCCCTTAGTCATGATAAAACTTCCAAGCCAAAGATGATGGGACCATCCTCACATAGGCCGTCAGGTGACAAGACCAAGTGTGACTGAAGTTGCAGGACACTGGGCCTTCACTTCATGTTCTACCTTAGCTTTCCTCAGCTCATGCCCCTTAGCTGACAGAAGAATAGAGAAAGGCGCCAGCAAGCTGGCCAGACACAGAGGTAGTGCTGAGGTGGAGTGTCTGCATTTTAGTCTACTAAATTTAGTCTATTAAATTTAGTCAATCAGTCTACTGTTGGGCACACATTTTCTGCCTCTTCAGTGTAGATCCTGATTAGGCGGGGACCCACAAGGACCCATCTCTTTTGATTGTCCATAGGATCCACCCCCATAGACATCCCTAAGAATTCTGCCAACAGTGGAGGAGGTGACAGGGATATGGTGGCCTCTTGCATCAACTTGTACTCTCTGTCCTCATGGGTATCGGACTCTGGGTTACCTGGTTGAAAGCAACAGAATACGAGTGTGAATGTTTGTGAGATCTGGGAGAAATCACTTCAGGTTCCTTTAGGACCTGGTGGCAGCCTGGAGAGGTACACCTGTCACTCAGGCAAGAGGCCACCACCTCCATCCTGCACCCTGGCACCCTAGCTCTCCGCCTGCCTAGCCAGGGTGAGTGTGTTAGTGCACACGGGGTGAGGCGCACCCAGAACACTGGGACAGGGTAACTGAGTTAGCTGTGTCTTCCAGCTCTGTTCCCAAGCTCATATTTTCCAAACCCTGAGTGACAAAGGATTTTGCATTTCCCTCTCCCGCCTCCCCCCACCCCGCCCCGTTTCCCCCTAAGCGCTCTGTACAGACTTTCTTTGCTGCTGTGCTCCCCCTCACCCCATCCATTTTCCTGCTGGTTGTTCACGTCCCCGCCACACCTGCACAGCTCCACCACATCATTTGAAAGAATGGGTCCTGTCTGCTTGTTTATTTTTGAATAGGCAATAGACACACACAATGCAGTGGTCCAGTCAAAAGGAATAATAGAGGGAAATAAGTCTCTCTCCTCCCCCAGATATCCAGTTCCCTGCCCAGCAGTAGCTGTTGCTGCCAGCTCCAGAGATGCAGCCGGCCTGTGAAATAGAAATGCACCTAGTATTAGTGACATTTACATCATCCCACCAAGAGCAGGCATTGCTGTGAGCCCTTTCCAAGTATAAAATTATTAAAATTTTTACAGCCTTCTCCTTTTCCTGTACCTCCTTTTCTGCCTCCTCCTCTCCCTCTCATTGTGTTTCTAGCTCTATCTTCTTCCCTTCTCTCAGAGAGTGCAAGGGACCTGACCAAGGTTGCACAGCAAGAGGGTGGGCTGAGACCATTCACTAGAAAAGGATACATATATCATTTTACATGATAGAGTTGACATTGGTCCAGTTAGGGATATAGTTAATGTTGGTAGAACGTTTGTGTGATGTGCACAAAACCCCAGGGGATTTGACCCGTAACACTGCCTACACCCAGCATGGTGGTGCAAACCTGTAGTAGTAGCACTTGGGAAATAGAGGCACAAGGGTCAAGAGTTCAAGACCATCATCTGCTGCCTAGGAAGCTTGAGGTTAGCCTGGGCTGTATGAATTAGGACCAGCAATAACAAAACTAACTGCCTTATTAGGCGTTTACAGGCATCTGGTAAGCACTTCCTTTTTGTCACGGCCCTCTCACCATCCCACAATTCGGGGGATGTTTTCTGGAAGCTTGGCTTTTGTTTCCTTTCCAGCTAACTACCCAGCACACACATGGATGGCCCTTACTTACTGCCACACTGACATCTGACAGGATAGGCAGGTGCAACTCTTCAGTAATGCAGAGTCAGCACCTCCTGGCTGGCCGAGCCGTGGTTTGCAGGCGTGTGGCGCTGGCACATTCCTTCACAGAGCAGCTGCACTGTCACTATGAGGCCAGCCTTGAGTGTCTCCTAACAGAATCGACTGGTTTTCTCTTCCTGCTGGGTTGATCCCGGTAGACTCTGGCAGCTGTCCAAGGTGTAGTGGATTTGAGAGTGGAGAGATGAGAAAGGAAGGTTGCCTTTGACAAACACTGGAAACCACAGCTCAGGGAGTCACTGAGCAAGGAAATGTTGCTGTTAGGGCTGCTGTCAGCTGGGATACCTTCAGAATGGATGCAATGGGGTCTTCTCCCCAAGCCCCTTTTATCTTTGGATTCCCAAGTTGTCCAGCTCTGACCCTGGCCCCTCAGACAGTCCCTCAGATGGTCCCTCAGCCACGAGACCCTGGGTGCTGTGATCCTAGGGTGAAGAGCAGAGTCAGGGCTGACTGTGGCGGTGGCCATGGCCGTGTGGAAGGTCAGGACCGTTTCCTCTGACATAGGAACAGTAGGGAAAAAGCACAGGCGCCCAGAGCAGGCCGTTGGGAAGATGAAGCGTGGTCATTAGCAACCTTGCTGGCCCCTGTTGGTCTCTTTAAGTCTCTCTCTCTCTCTAAGCCTCTCCTCTGTGCCAATCTGTTTTGTGTTGTCCTAACAAAAGACCTAAGCTGAGTGACTTCCAAAGTGAAGTGGTTTGGCTCACAATTCAGGCAGCTACATGGCTTGAACAGTATGGCTTCAGTGCCCTGGCTAGGACACCTGGCCAAGAGGCAGAAAGGGAACCAGCCACGTGCAAAGGGAGTTGGTGCATTGGGTGGCTTCAATTTAAAACTGACTCACACTCTTGAGAACTATTCCACCCTGCAAGAAAGGCATGAATCCCTTGATTCACAGTGCCCCCATGATAAACACCTTACATTTGGTGTGTTCCCAACACCACCCCCGTGCTTGGAGACAATGTCTCTATATACCTCTGGTTGGCCTAGAACTCACTATGTAGACCAAGACTCAAATTCACAAGATCTGTTTGCTGCCACACTGGCTCCTCTTCCTAAAATTGCACTACCCCAGCACCCTCCTTCCACAGGGCTCAGGCTTCTGCCACAAGCATGTTGTAGGGACACACTCAAACCCCATCTGAACCATGGGCAGGCAAGCATTCACTCTATGGTGATCCTGTGAGGTTGGGCACGGTGTGTGCAGTGCTTACTAGCCATCACCAACATGACTGGGTTCAGAATCACCATGGAAACACACCTCTGGGCATGCCTGTGAAGGTGTTTTCAGAGGTTTAACTGGGGAAAGAAGAATGTGGGTGGCACCATCCCTGATGCCGGATGGAATGAAAAAAGTCGACCAAGACCAGCTTTAATTTCTTTCTGGTTCCTGACCACGAACACAGTGTGACCTTTTTCCTCACCTCCTGCTTGCATGTCTTCCCTGCCATGGTGTCCTGTTCCCTCAAACTGAGCCACGATACTTACTTTGCATTTGTCAGCTGTTCTGGCACAGTGACATAAAAGTAACCAGTGTACCTCGATAGGCAGATGAATGTTTTGACGAGTTGTGGTTTTGGTATAGAGTGACAGTTACATTGAGAGGCTTACTGTGTCTGTAAGGAGACTGCTACAGCCAGTTAGTCACAGGAATGAGCCACTGCAGGAGAAACTTTAGTGGGACCTGAACTGGATTTAAATCATCAGATATGGGGAGCCTGAGGTTCAGGTGTTCCACCTACAGGCAGAAATTCTGGGTCCACGGCCCAAGATCTATGCCATAGAAACAGGTGCTTCGGTCAGATACTAGCAACACGATTTGTCTTGAATCATTGAACTTCCCCAAGCCTCACTCATGTTACTTGCAAAATATATTCATGATGCTGATGTTGAGCTTGCAGGACAGTTGCAGGAGCTAACAGGCCATGCAGGGAAAGCAGTTAGCACAGTACAGCTCTCCAAAGGTGCTTGCTGTAATCCTTAGTAGTTTAGAGACTTGAGGGCTTCGGGCATGGAAGATTCCAGATCGACCATAGAGGGTGTGTCTGCAAATGGTCTGACTCTTACGCACTAGTTCCTAGATTTAACAAATGAAGTATAAGATACCCAGTTAATGACTTCAGGTTAGCAGTGACTAGGTTTCCAATGTAAATATACTCCATGAGACATAAGGTATAAAAGCATACTTAAAAAGTTATTTATTGGTCGAGCGGTGGTGGTTCATGCCTTTAATCCCAGCACTTGGGAAACAGAGGCAGGTGGATCTCTGTGAGTTTGAAGCCAGCCTGGTCTACAGTGTGAGTTCCAACAAAGCCAGGCAGTTACAGAGAGAAACCCTGTCTTGAAAAACAAAATCATTATTTATCTGAAATTTGGCCTTAATTGGATGTGCTCCATTTTATCCTGAAATTCATATCCCAGTGCCCCTAGAGACAGTTTAGTTCATTCTGCTCTTGTCCCCACCATTCCTGTACATGGGGAAGGGTTGAGCCAGGACACATAGGGAGACCCCCTCATTGGTCTGGAAGGATGTTACATGGACCCTGCTCCTGTGTTGCAAATTTCATCCTGTGCAGGCCTGGGAGAATTTGGGGTTCATTGTCAAATCATCCCCCAGCTTTTCGCTTGTCCCTTCATTTCCTTATTCATTTACTTATTGTCATATAGTCCCTGTCTGTGCTGAGCACTGTGCTGGGTACACAGCATGCATGACGCACCACGCTGCTTCTGAACCCAGCCCAAGGGTCACCAGACAGCACTGTCCCCTTTGCCAGACTGTGCACTGCGTTCCCCCACAGCCCATTGTCCCTCACTCTGTCTGCTGGTCTCTGTCCTGCTGAGAGAAAGGATGGGCACTTCATGACCACTAGGTCATTATTCCCCACATTGGAAGGATTGTTGGCTTGGTTACAACAGGCAGGTTGGAGCAAGGGGCAGTGTTTGGCCTTAGGAAAGCCAGTAGACACTGACACCCACTGGAGCCCTCAGTCCTTTAATGTGGGGTTCAGAGGAACCTTCGCCAAGGAGTGAGCCCTGGGCATAGCTGGCACCAGTTAGGACCCAGGAATGGGCTGGTGCTCTTTGGCTACACCACTGCCTGTGGGTGGGTCTTGGTGCCTTGGCAGAGGACCTCGCACCTGCTCCCCATACAGGTGGTACTCTCTTGATCTGGATGGAACAGCAGGCAAGACAGTTTCTGGTCACCTGATACTTTTAAACAATGTTACTGTCTTTGAAACAGACCCAAGTATGACCTAGATAACTTCCTGAGCAAGTGAGGGATGATGAAAACTAAAGCCACAGCCTTCATTTTCATGTCCTAGGCATGAGGCAGAGCCTTCTGGACTCTCAAGTTTCCCAATTAGATGACCCCGACCTCTGCCATCCCTGTGCTGATTGATGGCAAGGCCATAGAGTTGTGAGGAGAGTGAGATTCCCCACCAATCAGGAGTGATACAGAGGTAGCCGAGGTGGTAGAGAGGATGTGGGATGAGGTCTCTGAGATCTTCAGAGAGCATCCTGAAGAGGTACAGAGGCAAGAGGAGATGGATGGATGGGAGGATAGATGGACAGATGGATGGATGAACAGTCGGACAGACACACAGACACATACATACATATACATACAGAGGGATATAGATAAGATAAATTCAAAATACAAATATAGAAACAATGTAGACACACATATATAGGAGCATAGCTGTGTAGATACACAGAGAAATAGACATCAACTAGATACATGCATGGGTAATCTCTCTCTCTCTGTCTCTCTCTCTCTGTCTCTCTCTCTCTGTCTCTCTCTCTCTCTCTCACACACACACACACACACACACACAGAGAGAGAGAGAGAGAGAGAGAGAGAGAGAGAGAGAGAGAGAGAGAGAGAGAGAGAGAGAGAGAGAGGCAGGCAGATATGCACATATCGAGATGTGTGGATATGTGTCTGGCTCCAGGGCAAGCTCCCAGAAGGCTTTCTTGTAATCTGCCTACAGGGACACACTTCTCATATTTCTGAACTGTGCTGGGGCTGTGATAAGACTCAGGTGTGAATTGGTTTGATAAAGTCTATCTTTTTTCCCCTTAATAACAATTGTGATCCTGTCGGGAAATTAGAAGTAACAAAGAGGAGAGATTCTCTCCCCGCCTCTGCAGCATGTGCAGCATTTACTCTTCTTAGCTGTGTGTGTGTGTGTGTGTGTGTGTGTCCGTCCAACCATCTGTCTAGGGCACTGGGGCAGCAGTGGGTCTGAGACCCCTTACGTGGACGCACGTGTGTGGGTGACATCATGGCTGTTTTTTTTTTGTTTTTTTTTACCAACTGTTGCATACACCGCTCCCATATGACTTGATGCCATTAGGGTTACAGGAAAGGAGGTGACCAGTAACCCCAGGAGTTCCAAGATTGTTTTTCATTCTGTGACTGGGAGCATAAGCATGCCTGCACCAAACAAATAACTCCTCATCCTCCCCACAATTCGCTCCTCCCTCCCTCCATTCACAGATTTTGTCTGCCTGGTTGTAATTGACTTCTGTGCCCCATGCCAGGGGAGAGAGGCCCCTCTGCATTTCCTCCCATGCTAGCCAGTGAATGCCTGTACACCATGGGGCTCATAGACACAGTCTCTAGAATCTGATATCCTGGGGTTCAAAGTCAGTATGGGTGTGGTGCCTTGAATCCCAGCACTCTGGAGGCAGAGGTATGTGGATCTCTTAGTTTGAGGCCAGTCTGGTCTACATATCAAGTTCCAGGCCAGCTTCTAAGTGGCTTGTTAGGCTTTGCAGGCAGATGGGAGAAGACACAGCTGGACAGCATGTTTCTGGAAAGTGGGAGCTTTGGGAAACACAATGCATAGACTCTGAGCAGCCAGAGAAAGTGGACTGCCCTTACCTGCTCTTGAGAGCCTCCAGGTCAGCCATCCCTGTGAATGTCCTCTTATCTTCTTTCTGCTGTCACCTGCCTGGGGCCTGGAGTTTTCATCTGGTATCAGTGTTCAGTGAGATGTGAACAATAGTACTTTTTTATAGAAAGCAATAATAGGTTTTTCCCTCGCTTTTTGATAAAGGAACAAATCAATTTAAGGAAGAGCTATGATGTATTTGGAATAGGAACTTAGCAGGATTGTAAGGGTGAGGCTGAAATCCATTCACCTGTTCGTTTGTTTACCTGCCCAGTATTCTTGGATGCTCACTGTGTACTGGACTATTTGGGTGTTATTGAATGTTCACTCTGGGCTGCGCTGTCAGGGAGACTTTTCTAGGACAGCTTCCATTCTCGAAGCAGGAGGCAGAGTGTGGGCAAGCACGTATTCTTAGGAAATCGGGGATCTCTAGGGTCAAGCCCTGAAGGGGAAGGGCAGTGACTAAGGCGAGGGAGTCCAGCTTTAATGGGGCGATGCTTGAGTGAAGACACACGCTGGCACGAGGCTGGACAAGGGCTTGCACACGCACAATAGAGGACATTGTAAGAGACGAACTAAGCCGGGCAATGGTGCTGCACACCTTTAATCCCAGCACGAGGGAGGCAGAGGCAGGTGGATCTCTGTGAGTTCAAGGCCAGCCTGGTCTACAAAGCTACACAGAGAAAGAAAGAAAGAAAAGAAGAAAGAGGAACTGAAGACTACCCGTAACTCCAGTACCTTGGAAGCTGAGGCCAGAGGACCACTCATAGTTTGAGGCTAGCCTGGTTTCCATAGCATGTTTTAGGCAGGCAGAACTACAAAGTAAAACCCTGTGTCCTTATGTGGGGTGTGGGGCGCTGGAGTGGTAGTCCAGTTGTAAAATGTTTGTCTAGCATGCACGAAGCTCTTGAGTTTGATCCCCGACACAAATATACACGAGGTGTGGTGGTAATTCTAACACTTGGGAGGTCCAGGCAGAAGAATCAGGAGATCAAGGTCATATTCAACTATCTAAGGAATTTGAGACTAACCCTGGCTGCATGAGATCCCATCACCCCAAAAGAAACTTAGGGGAAGGATGAAAAAAGAAAAGCAATGAAAGGAGGAGGAAAGGAAGGGAAAGTAAAAGGAATCCATCCATTCATCCATCCATCCATCAACCAACCAACCAATTAATCAACCAATCAACCAACCAACCAGTCAACCAACCAACCAGCCAACCAACCAACCAGCCAACCAACCAACCAACCAACCAACCAACCAATCAATCAGTCAATCATCAATCAACCAACCAACCAATCAATCAATCAATCAATCAATCAATCATCAATCAACCAACCAATCAACCAACCAACCAACCAACCAGCCAGCCAACCAACCAATCAATGAGGGTCCTAAGGCAGTAATCTGCTCAGCATCAGGAAATGCTGTTTGGCCAGGGCACAGTGGGCTAGATGACTAGCATTGTCCCTAACACTGTAACTAGTAACCATTATCCAGATGCAGGGTTTGGGGGTTCTTATGAGACATGGGATTCCAGATGCCTGATCTTCTGACTGAGCCTCCTGGTTATTTGAATGACAGCTGTGTGCCACTATGAGATAGGGGTGTTTTATGATTATTCATGAGCCTAGCTGCTAAAGGAGTCGATCTTTGGTTGCATGGAACAGGTCTTGGATTTGCTCATGGATTGGGGATGTTGCCAAAGAGAGGACACTGGGAAGTAACACCTGACATCCCCTCCCCTTTACTCATTGGATATTTACTGAGTGACCACATAAGCCCACATAAGACCACATAAGGAGGCTGGACATAGAAATGAAGAAGAATCACATACAGTTCCTGCCTTAGCATAACAGAGCAGAGGACTTACAGTGTGGCTAGAACCGTGTGTGTGTGTGTGCGCGCGCGTGCATGCGTGCGTGCGTGCGTGCATGTGTGTGTATGCATGTATCCAGAGGCCCTGCAGAAGGGGACAAAGTCCTGAACCCGTACTATGGCAAACCCTAAGGTGGGCTGTAGGGATCTCAGCAGGCCATCAACCCAGGTCCATGTCATAGGAATCCTCTGAGAACATGGAGCACAGAGGAAGAGGCTGGACTGGCTACAAAGATGGAGTGCTAGACTCTTGTTCTGGTGGGGGGAGTGCTATAAAATAAATAGAAAGCTTTCTTTGGCTGCCTCTCCCATAGCTTGCCATGCTGCTTTCATTTTGCTACTTAACATCAAGGAAAAATAAAGACAGGGTGAGTTATACAATTGATCTTTATGTCACACAAAACTGGCTTGAAGAACAATTACCAGGGCAGTTAGCTCACAGGCGAAACCCTGGAATTAGACAACTTGAATTTTACTGCTGGCTTCTGGAGGTGCTGTGAGTGGGCCAAAGAGACTGGACTCCAGCCAGGCTCAGGCGGGTTAAAAGGAAAAAGGGAAGCAGGCCATTTTCTGCCCAGGACCACCCACGAAGCCAGATGCTGGCAAGTGCATGTTCAGGCCTGATGGCAGCTGTTCTGCTCTGAGCAGATGCTAGACTGCCACACTGGCCAGGTGTCCCCTTTACTGAGAGCCCCCAATTTTGAGCAGATAGACAACTCCAGCTCCCTTTTTCATCCTGAGCATCAAGAAAAGACCTACTTGGTGCCTGGAGCAGGGAGTGTCAGTCCTGCCAAAATCCAGTCCCCAACTGGCCACCCTCACCAGGTGCACTACAGAACTGCAGCCCAAGGTCCCTGAGCAGGGGTGGGATGAGGAACAACACAGGATAGTCACACCTGACTCTGATGTTCCCTATGGAAGGTGGAGGGCTACATAAGTCTAAGCAAGGCCTAACGCAGGCCGGAAGGAAAGGAAGGGAAGCGGCAGACTCCCAGAGAAGGAGGCAGGGCTACATGTAAACTCAGACATCACAACTCAGAGCTGCTGATAAAACAGTTGGGGAAAATGATGACGACATTCAAGGCTCTACATGGGAGCCAGCCACGGTGGGACGTGCCTGCAGTCCCAGAACCTGGGAGGCTGAGGCAGGAAGGTCTTGACTTTGAGGTCAGCTGAGGCTGTGTAATGAGACCAAGTCTCAAAAGAAACAGAAAATGTGGCATATGGAATGGGACTGTATGGGACTGCATGGGTCACATGTCCCCAAAGTTGGTGCTGGGTGGAAGAGCTGAGGGATGGACGTGATCGACATTTCTGAGTGTCCATTTCCTTTGGGTCAAGCGCACAGAGAAGCAGGCTAGTGTGAGGTGGGTGGTCTTCCTCCACAAGTGGCCACTCCAGAAGCACGGATCCTGTCCCCTCCATCACTTGGAGCTTTTCCCATGTGAATTGACATAGTTCTCCACATCTCCCATCTCCATGAGGCAGGCACCTACCAGCTCCTGTCTCTGGTGAGGAAACGTGGATCTGAATGGGCAAAGTGAGTAAGTCAGCTGGAGGTGGCCAGGTTGGAGTTCACACTCCAGCAGCAGCAACTGATCCCCGTGTCATAGCCCTGTGCTGTGTCATAGCCCTCTTCACCCTGGTTCCGTTTTTGCCTCTTCCTGTACAAGGGCCCCTGTGGGAGCCTCTTCCTCCCTTCCTTTCTGTACTGTACCATATTTTATTTAACTGTATTTCTGACAGTTGCACTATAGCCACACAGTTAACATCTGCCTTATAAGAAGAATATTGGTTTGTTTGTTTGTTTTTTGTTAAGTAGAATAAGAGGCAGAGACGTATATGAAATGGACATAGCTAAATAGGTCATCACAAAATAGAAGTCTCTCCTTCAGTGACAATCTCTCCCCCCACCATGACCTCGAAAAGGAAACAGTCTAGACAGGAAGCCATTGAAGAGAACTCTTAAAAATTGTGATAGGGATGCTGAAATGTAGCTCTTCACAGTTGATGGCTTCTGGCAGGGATGCAGGCGAAGAACTCAGTTTTCTTTAAGGGACAGGTGACTGGAGGTTTCAACCTGCTGCAGTGAATATGTGAGCAACACAAATTGGACTTGGTATTTCTCCCCCTCCCCCTTCTTTCGTTTATTTCTCTTCCTTTCTTGTTACTGTTGTTGAGACAGGGTCTTTCTGTCCTTGAACTCACTATGTAGACCAGGCTGACCTTGAACTCACAGAGATCAACTTGCCTCTGCTTCTCCAGTGCTGGGATTAGAAGCATGCACCACCATGTCTGGCCCAGGAACCTTTTCCTTGAAGTTTTTCAGCTTCAGCTTCAGCTTCTGCCCTGGCCCATCTCTCGGTTCCGTCTGGACCTTCTCATAAGAGTCCTTTCCGCAGGCCAGGGGTCAGGTTCACAGTGACCACTCCAGGGGAGGAACCTACTCATGTCTGGTTGGTAGTGGCTGGGTGAGGAACCAATCAACTCCTACAGAGCCAGGCTGTCCTGACGCAAAGGGCCTTCAGAAAAGTCATGACCCTTTTAGTGCATATCCTGACACGTCCCACAAGGCCTGTCTGCCTCTGCTTCTGTTAGGAGAGCCTCCTACAGGACCCAAAGCAGTGTGCCTCTGCTGGAATGATGGCAGAAAGCCCTGGGCAGTGGTGGGGGCAAACAGACCTGGAGCCATCCTTTTGGGGCCTTCCTGTGAGACAGGGCCATTCTCACTGTTCTGCCTGAGCACCGACAGCAATCCTGGTGGCTTCTGGGTAGGACCCCTCCCCTCACAACTTGTCCTTTTCCCTCCTGTGGCAGAGCTCCACCTGGAAGGCAACCACCTCTATTGCCTCCCCAACGAGGTCAGCAGCCTGCAGCACCTCAGGGCCATCAACCTGTCCCGGAACCAGTTTCGAGACTTCCCAGAGCAGTTGACCACCTTGCCTGAACTGGAGACTGTCAGCCTGGAGGAGAATGAGATAGTGGGTGAGTGTGGCTACTGCTCTCTAGGGCTCTGCAGAGTATAGAGTGCTGGGATTTATTTTTCGTGGGCACAAGGGAGGCGTGACTTTGCTGCGCCAGACAATGAGCCTGGGAAGATAACCACTGCCACCTGCCAGATGCCAGCTCAGACACCCACCACCATCGGTGGCCTGGGCTTTCCCCATAGCACAGTCCTGAACTTATCAGGACACTGTGGGTCTCAAGCCCCGTCTCACTAGATCTTCATTTGCCACCCTTTCAGCCATAAACCCCCTCACGCTGAGCTCTGCCTGAGTTGTCAGTAGGTAGCAGGGGCCATACATGGTCATGCTCAGAGTCGTCACTCAGGGCCCCCACCACGAGGAAGCGGCAGGCCAGTGCCTCCTATAAATAGCAGCCCCCAGAGTGTGGGTCTGTAAGGGTTAGAGTGTGCCCTCCCTCCTTGCAGTGCAGCGTGTGTCTGTCACACCCGGACCTCACAGAACTGAGTGTCCTCTCCAGCTAGGAGCCTGATGTCCCCAGAGAGAGCAGATGCTCACTGGTGCCTTTGTGTCCTCGTCTTCTTGGCTCTTAGCTCCATTGCCCCATCTTACCCTGTCACTGTGCCTCCATCATTACGGCTGTTCTAACGCCAGCCACGTTACCTCCTAATCCCTTCAATTCTGCTCTGGTTTTTCCTAAGTGTTTTTATGGCCCTTTATGCCACCTAATTAAAGGCAGTGGCCTTTGGAATGGTTTGGGCTGCAGCACGGGAATGCCTTGTGCCCAATACTTGCCTTGTGTGGTAGTGAGTGAGTGCCTGAATATCTGGGATATTGTAGGCAAGATTTCTGACCTGGCCAGGTTGGGAGGAGGTGAAACCATCTGAGCTTTTCAGGTCTAGGTCCATTTTCTTATTGTTGTCTCTTCACTTTAAATTACATTTACTTATTTATTGTATGTATGTGTTCACATGTGTGTGTGTTTGTGTGTACACATGCATATGCTGGCTACACAGTGTATATAGAGGTCAGAGGACAACTTGCAGGAGTTAGTTCTCTAGTTCTTTCCTACCATGCACATATTGGGGATTGAACTCGGTCATCAGGCTTGGCAGCAAGTGCCTTCACTGACTGAGCCATCTCACTGGCCCTAATGAGGAAAATGAGCTCCTAAGCATCACAGGAGAACATTAGATTACATGGAGAGACTGCACAAGGAAAACGCAAGATGAACCTCAGCCCCGGGTCACCCCAGCTGGTCTCAGAGAAGCCATTGGCCATGGGCACTCCGAGAACCTGGGGTCTCTGAACAGTCTGGTCTGACTTGGCTCACTCCTCGCTTGGTCCTCTGTGCCATCTCTAAGCAGAAAGCTCACCCAGGGTGTCCTCTCACTTCAAGGTCTTTCTTCTGTGCCACCTGTGTCACCCAAACTGTGCTGAGCTCTGTCTCATATTCCCAGCTTTGCCTTTTCTGCTGCCTTTCACTGGCCCCCCTTCCTCTGCCCGTAGCGGAGCCAAGTCAGCTAGCCATCAGGCAAGGGCTCCCGAGGCCAGAGCTGAGCAGGTGGGCCAGATCTCTGATGGAAGTGATATGTGGTCAGTGGCCACTTGGATGCTACCCTGGAAGGTGGTCAGAGACGAGAAAAAAGGGTCTCTCTTCCAAGCTTGGGATCAGACTAAACATCTGTGCTGACTGCAGCCCTTAATGTGACTGTCACCAAGTCAGGCAAGACCAGGGATCCAGACACTTCCATTATTCCTCTCCCTCAGTGTTGACAATGTCCCTCCGCAGAGCAGTGCCACAAGCAAGGACAGGCCACTTTGGCTCACTGCAGCATACACACATCTCTGCCTTTCTATGGAGTGACAGTAATAACTTGTCACATGTGCTTACATCTTAGCAAGTCCATGAAACCTATCCTTGCTTGACACTCCGACTGTTGCACACTCGGCCAGGTAAAAGTGACCTCCGTGCCCCGTTAACCTCAGGTAGCCGTCAGATTGCAGGCGAGTTGATTGTTCTCATCAGGAGAGAGGGGATGGACTGAGGCAGCCATCGTACCCTGCTGAGTTGCCCCAATTCTACCTCTCCCCAGTCTATTCTGGTTCCCACTTCCAAATCAGTGGGAATGCCACACTGCATCCTTCGTAGCCCTTCCGGAGAGAGACAAGCCGTGGGGTAGGAGGGGGGCTGTTGCCAAGCACAAGGGCGAGTCCTTCCGTGGGAAAGAGCTTTGTGCTGCTTGCCAGCTCCAGCTCATCTCCCATAGATGTCTTCAAAGTGACTTACTCCCTCTTAGAACTTGAAAATGGTGCTGGAAAAAGTAAAACCAAATTTTTATGAGAAATGTCTTTTTTCTAAAAAAAAAAAAAAAAAAAAAAAACTTTTGCCATGGGATTTTTATTACATTTGTTTACTTATTTATTTAATGGGGGTTGGGCGATGAGCCCCAGTGCATATGAAGAGATCAGGGAACAACTTGCAGTAGTTGGTTCTCTCGTGCCTGGCATGGTGGTATACATCTTTAATCCTAGTGCTTGGGAGGCTGAGGCAGGCAGATCTCTTGAGTTTGAGACCAGCCTGGTTAAAATAGTTTACAGTAACTCAGACATCTCACAGCTATTTCTGAGTTACGGTAATGCTGTTACCCACCAAGCAGAGTGAGCCCTGAACCAGCTGTAAGTTTTGGAGGGATACCCCATTCCCATCCCTGAAGGACTTCACCCCACCAGACCTCCTATCTGGGCTCTGGAAGACTGACCTACCCTGTTTTTCCAGCCAGTGCTGCCATCTGATTCTACTCCACATTTGGGGCTGTTCTGGGGAGAGAGGAAAAGTGTATGGGATCCATTTCATGGAGAGACGTCCTGGGCCCTCTGCAGGGCATGCCAGTTGGGAGGAATAGGGGTAGGGTTTGCGTTCTGCGGCCCAGAGGGGTGCCACCTATCCAGAGTGTCCTCAGGTGGCATGGCTACGAGGCACGGGACTGCACTGCCTATGCAGACAGTCTCTGGCCTGTGACCCTGTTTCTCTGTGCCCTCCCTCTGTTGTAGCCGCCTGCCCTGCTACCCTATGGGCAGGCACTGCATGTAGCATCTGCAATTCGCTGGCTAGAAAGCACAACTACAACACAGAGTAGGGATTTGGAAGCCTCAAAGTGCCTCTAAAGTCCCGAGACCAAGTCAGGTTGATTATTTCAGTTGCAGGCTGTGATCCACCAGGGAGCTGTAATGGCAAATTAGTGGGTTGAGACCAGCAATTTTTTAATAGAGTAGAAAATATCAGGGTACTTTGCATGAAGCATGGTTTGTTACTTTGTGACTTTTAATTTTAGTTTTACTGTGTGTACATTCAGGTGTTTATTTGGGGTCATGGTGAAAAATTGTGTTTCTTAGCATGGTCATAATTAAAACTACCAAGGCTGTCAAGATATAATGTGCTTGTCAATCAAGCTGGTGACAACCTGGCCACCTGAGTTTAATACTGGGAACCCACATGTAAGTAGAAGGAGAGAACCAACTTGACAAAATTTCCCTTGAAGCTGAGCATAGTGGCACACGCCTTTAGCTTCAGCAGAAACACATCCTCACTTGGTGAACGTTTGCTCCTGCCTGGCAGTTCAGTGCTGGAACATGTGGGGGTGAGGAGGAAATCACATGTTTCAACAACTTCATTTTGCTAAGCAGGAGGCTCCAAGTTAAGGAAGAATTTGGCTTTCCACGACCCTCAATTCTCTTGTTGCACCCACGTTGTTCCAGAGAGCAAAGGATCAGAGCAAAATCCATACTGTTGAAGACTTGGTAAATAGCTGGCATGATGGCATGCCTATAATTCCAGCACTTGGGAGGTAGACATTAGATGAGGAGTTCGAGGCCAGCCTCAGCTACATGATGAATTCCAGGCCCCCTTGAACTACAGGAGATGCTGTCTCCATTCCCTCACACGCACAAAAGGAATTTAACAAACAAGAACTGAGTTAGTTTAGTGGCAGAGTGTTTGCCAGGTGTGTGAGACCTGAATTAAGAATTCAGTCCCTCAAGTACCTTCACCTGTGGTGCCAGCTGGTTTTTATGTCAACTTGATACAAGGTAGAGACACCTAAGAGGAAGGAACCTTAATTGAGAAATTGCCTCCATAAGATCTGGACGTAGTCAACTTGTTAGGCATTTTCTCAATTAGTGATTGATGTAGAAGGACCCAGCCCACTGTGGGTGTGTCTACCCCGGGGCAGGTGGTTCTATAAGAAAGCAGGCTGCACAAGCCATGGGGAGCAAGCCAGTAAGCAGCACCCTCCATGGCCTCTGCATCAGCTCCTGCCTCTGGGTTCCTGTCCTGTTTGCAATCCTGTCCTGGCTTCCTTTGATGGTGAGCAGTGATGTGGAAGTGTGCGCCAAATACACCCTTCCCTCCCAGGCTGATTTGATTATGCTGTTTCATCCAGCACCTGCTGAGTCATCTTGGCGTTTCCCAGCCCTCACACCAGCTGTTTTTGAAGCAAGGTCTCTCAGTACTCTGGAAGTAGGCTAGTCTGGCTGTCTCTACCTCTCCGACACTGGGATTACAGCATGTGGAGGGTCGCACTAGAGAGGAGGCTCAGAGGGAGAGTACTAGCTGTTCTCCCAGAGGGCCTGGGTTTGATTCTCAGCACCCACGTGACAGCTCACAAACTTCAAGTCCAGTTCCAGGAAACGGATGCCCGCTTCTGACCTCCCGAGGCACTGCATGCAAGTGTTGCACAGACAAGTGTGTAGGCAAAATACCCAGAGAGATGTAATAGAAATAAATATTAAGCCAGCCGTTGGTGGCACATGCCTTTAATCCCAGCACTCAGGAGGCAGCAGGTGGATCTCTGTGAATTTAAGGGCAGCCTGGTCTACAGAGCAAGTTCCAAGACAGGCTCCAAAGCCATGCAGAGAAATCCTGTCTCGAAAAACTAATAAATAAATAATATCAAAGGCTGGGCAGTGGTGGCGCATTCCTTTAATCCCAGCACTCGGGAGGCAGAGGCAGGCTGATCTCTGCGAATTCAAGGCCAGCCTGTTCTACAAATCTACACAGATAAACCCTGTCTCAAAAAAAAAAAAAAAGGCCAGTAAATAAAAATACTTTTAAAAACAACAGTAAATAAGTATGCCGGCTCTAGGGATTGTCCCCAGGTTTTCATGCTTGAAAGAAAAGTGCTCAATCAGCTGGCCACAGCTCCCTGCCTGTCACTTAACAGTGATGGAAAGGAATCTGTATGAGGAATGGGGACCTGAAGTCTGTGTTTGGGTCCTGGTTTTGCCATTTACCCTGTGAAGTCGTTGGACTAAAGACAGAGACTCTGTTTTCTCATCCTTATCCTTATAGCCCCTCTTAAGATGATTCAGCAGACAGAAGCTCTTGTCACCCAGGCTGAGGACTGGAATTTGATCCCTGTAGCTCACACAGTGGAAGGGGAGAAAACAGCTCTCCCAGGTGGTCTCCCAACCTCCGCATGCTTGCTCTGCTGCGCACAAACGTGTGGGTCTACACATGCACATAAAATAAATAAATGAACATGTTTAAGGAGAGTGAGGAGCTGAGAGCTGGCTCGGCCATGAAGAGTACTTGCTGCACCAACACCAGGTACCCAGCGTGTAGGAGCCCCTAGGATGCAGTCCCCGGTGTGGGGAGGAAAATACACATATGAAGATGGAGATCAAAGGGCACAGGACAACTGTTTGAACCCTTCTGCGAGGCCTCGTGTGGTCAGTGTGTGACAGTTGTACTGGGCAGGGCCCTGGAACTCCCAGACAGGACCCCACTCACTGCCATTGCTGTGGCCAAACCTAGCTGCTGGCATTCAAGGAAGTGTAGGTTCTCTTTTCAGGTCTGTTCAATGTGTGGCTGTCACCCTTTCCTCTGGTGACCAGAACAATAGATGAAATGAGTTCATTGTGTCTCTCCGACAGGAAGGAATCCGTCAATCAAACCTCCACACATGGACCATTAGATTGGGGCCAAGCCTCATTGAGTTGTCCAAGGTCACACAACGACCTTGCTGTAGCTGAAGATTAGAGTCAGGACAGAATGGCAGTCAGCTGTAGGCAGCCAACAGTCTATTGGTACGCATGTAATTGTATATTTAAAGGGTTTCTTCGGTCCTGGCTGGTAAGTGATAGCCCCTAGTTAATAAGCGTCCTTCCCACCATGTGCCCCACTGTTACCCCAGACCCCTGTTCTGTTCGGGAAGAACACCAAGAGCACTTCCAAGTCAAAGGGGGCTCGGATGTTTACAGATGCATCGCAGGCTGTAGAACACACTACAGAAGGGATTGAAAGCCAGGGAGAAGGCTCAGTCAGTGAAGCATGAGGACCTGAGTTCAATCCCCAGAACTGGCAGAGAAAAGGAAGCTGGGCATGGGCAGGTAAGCTGGCTCCTGGGGTGAAGGCACTTGATGCGAGGCCTGGTGACCCGAATGACGGTCACCCGATCATAGCTTGGCAGAGGGAGACAACCAACTGCCGTATGTTGTCCTCTGCCCGCCCACACACACACACACTGGTCATATTGATGTCATGTAACTCCAGCACTGGGGAGCCGGAATAGGCAGGTCCCTAGCACTAGCCACCTGGATGCAGTTGGTTTATTTTCACTCTTTGGGGGCCTGCTACCCTGCTCTCAAATGAATGCATGGAGACAGCCTTAGCTTGGCTTGTTTCTATCTAGCTTTTCTAACTTAATTTACCCCTTTTCTTTTTAAGTATATTTTGCCTCTGGGCCTTTTTCTTTTCCTTTTATTCTCTGTGTCTGGCTGTGTGACTGGATGGCTAACCACCCCTGACATCCTCCTCCCTCTCTCCTATTTATTCTCTCTGCCTGGCAGCCCTGCCTGTCTCTCTCCTGCCTAGCTGTTGGTAACTCAGCTCTTTATTAGACCAATCAGGTATTTTAGACAGGCAAAATAACACAACTAAACAAATGCAACATAAAAGAATGCAACACAGCTTTGTGTCATTAAACAAACCTTCCACAGCATAAATAAATGTAACAATCTTAAATTAATATTCCACAACACCTGGCATAGTTGATGAGCCCCAGGCCAGTAAGAGATCTGCTTTTAAAACTAAGGTAGACAGCACCTAAAGAATGACACGAGAGATTGCCCTCTGGCCTCCATATGTATACATGTATACCCAAACACACATATCATTGAAAACAAAAGGGATTATAGATGGCGTCTTAGCATCTGAGAGGAGAGAGTGGTCGTGGCGTCTTTCAATCTTGGCAAAGATTTGGCCAGGCAGGGATACCTGAAGGACAGAGCCAAACTCTGGCCTTTCCCTCTTGTCCTTGCATCTCCAAGCCTGCCTAGGGGGAGATGGAACTGTCTTTCTGGGCGGGGGTTTGGCATTTCCCAGATTATCCGGACAGCCCTGGTGGCTGTGCAGGGACAGTACGTCCTTCCAGGTGGCAGCTGCCTGTGTGCACAGTAGGCACACTCCACTCCTCATGTAGCACCTGCAAAGCTCTGTATTGCGTTTGTGGAATCAAACAGTTGGTACAGGCATGGGTTGTGCCCGCAATAGATCACTGGACTGACAGTACCGGAAGCTCCTGCTGAGTCATCTCACCATTTCCCAGCCCTCACGCTACCCCGGCACAGTCCTGGAGTGACAAACAGGATTCAACAGCATTTAGTACGAAGAAGTTATGGCCCAAGGGGAGAGAAGAGCCTATTTTCAGGTCCAACCACAAGGGACTAGCAAGGCCATGTCTAGGCAAAATACCTTTCACAAACTTAGTCTTTGCCCAAATGGCATTATCCAAGATGGCCACTATGTGGTAAAGCCTTGATGAACAAAAACCTCCAGTTATCCAGGATACCATTGGCACTTTGCTGGCAGTGTACAAGTATATTTTTAAAGTTCTTTGATACTTGTTTAAACTGTAATTGAGCCTTGTGAAAGGCTAGGAGTGTAGCTCATTTGGTAGAGTGCTTGCTTGGCTTGTACAAAGGCCTGGGTTTGATCCCTAGCAACTCATAAACTAGGTATTTGTGACACTCACCTGTAGTCCCAGCACCGGGCATCTGAGGGAGCATCAGAAATTCAAGGCTATCTTTGGTTAATTGGTGAGTTTCTTAAGTACCGTTTACCCACCAGTCTCCCAACACCTCCCACTCTTGGCTCTGCCTACAGTGCTACGGGACTGTGCTATGGTCTAGGTCTTTCAGCCCAGAGTTAAAAGGATTTCTACCCAGGGCAGAAGCAGCTTGTTGGAGTCACAGACATGGGTCTAGGCAGGGTTATGTTAACTTTGTGCCAGGCACTGAGATGAGACTGAAAAAAAAACAAATCTCTCCATTCCTGTGGGGCTCGTGGCATCATGGGTTCCTAGTAGCTGGTATTAACCAGTTTTCCAGTTCATGCTTACACGTTTTCTGAGAGCTTCTCAAGGGTGCTCTCATTTAATCCCCACCATAACCTTGTGGAACAAAGAGATGGGCATGCCATCCCCACAGCAAGGGTTCTAACCCAAGCTCCCTCCTGTCACTCCTGCCAGCACTTTGCACAGGAATAGGAATTTTCCACGAACCTCTGGAGCAGAGAGCCCTGGGAAAGCTGTGGTCTAAGCACAGAACTGTGGTTGAAAGGAAACTCCAGTGGGGTGGAAAGAGTATATAAGGTAGTTTCCAGAGGTACGTCCTACCTGCTCAGTCCCTCAGGGGGAGGCAGCAGGGTGGGCAGCACCCCAGAATGGACACAGCCCATGAGTATCTACAGCACCTTCTAGCCAATCCTCTTGGAGAGAGGAGGTGGTGCTCACACTGGCTGCACGTTGTCATCATCCACTGAGCTTTTAAATAGGTCCAAGTCCAGATCACATCCTATGCCAATTAAATTAGAATCTCTGGTGATGGCATTCTGATCCGTGACTTTTTATAACTCTCTAGATGCGGCTGAGATGGTTCAGTGGATAAAGCATTTACCAGGCAAGTATGAGGGCCCGAGTTGCAAGCATCAGAGCCCACATAAAGCCAGACACAGTTGTGCAGCACATCTGTAATCCTAGCACATCTGCAGAGATAGGAGTTGGAAACAGGAGAATCATAGACGCTCATTCATTCATTGGTGCATGTGTACACACACACACACACACACACACACACACACAGAGAGACACACACCAAGTAATAAAATGCTCCAGATGATTCCAGTGTGCAGGCAAGCCTGGAGCTGAGCTAGACCAGAATCTTTCATCAGTAAGCACACTTCTGCCCCAGATGTAGGGTCTTTTCCACTTGGAAAAAAAAAAAACAAAACAAAACAAATAAACCCAGACAAAACCTCATTTCAGCCCCTAGAAATGCTATAATAAGTGCCCTCCCCCAAACCTCTGGGAAGATGCCTAGTTCGGGCTAAGAACAATAGCCTGATTGGGAGCTGACATTCTGTTGGAGGGTAACTGAGTTGAGCTCTGTGACATGGATCTTCCTCCTGGGACCCCAGGCATGGTGCTGTGCTGCCCCCCAACCCTGTGCCTTGGCTACTGCCTGACCTGCCACCCACCATCATAGGCTTCTGACAGCCCATCATTCAGTTCCAGCCCTCCAATTAGAGGCCACCAGCTCTAAGGGAGGGAGTGGCAGACACTAGAGAGACAGGAATTGTCCTGCTTTCTGAGGCCCTCCCTAAGAGCATCTAAGCTGGAGCCCTGGAGGGTTGGGGCTGGCCAGAGGGAGGGAGAGCAGGCCAGGTCGGGAGGAAGATAGCTAGCTGTTAGCCGATGATTTGAGTTCATCATTTCTCTGTCTCCGGAGGCCAGCTGTTATTTCTAAGGAGAACTATTGTGATTGGACTTGATTGCGTGTTAGAACTGGGTACAGAGGATCTTGAGGGAAAGGCTATGTGGCTAGTGACCTTCCTTGATGCCCAGTTGCCCGATTATCACATCAGCCTGTGGTGAGGAGGAACTAGAAGGTGGGGCTTTTCTTTGTCTTTCCTCCTTGGTAGCAGACTGTTGTAGGTTTAGGGAGCCTTAAAATGCAGGTTTCTTTCCCTGCCCTCCGAAGGGCTGCCCACCACGGGCCTCAGTAACTCCCTCCTCCCTGAAGACACTTTATGGTGCGCTTAATGTCTCGGAGGCCCCACCCAACAGTCTGAGGCAGATGCAAGGTTTAAAAGCCAGGCATGTGGTGTGTGGCTATAAGCCCAGCCTTTGAGAAATGGAAGGCTTAGGGAGTTTATGGTCATGCTCAGCTACCCAGTAAGCCTGAGGCAAGCATGAGCTACCCAAGACCCTCTCAAAGTACATAGGGACTGGAGAAACGGCTCATTCAGGAAAGTGAGAGTCTGAGTTTAGAACCCCAGCACCCACTAAAGAGCTGTGGGTGGTTGCTTCCTGTTGCTGTGATAAACACCATGACCAAAAGTAGTCTGGGGAGGATCGGGTTTATTTCACCTTACAAGTGACATTCCATCATGAAGGGAGCCAGGACGGGGCTGGAGGGAGGAGCCTGAAGCAGGAACCAAGGAAAAAAGAGCCGAGGCCCACCTGCCTAGGTGTGTCAAGTTGACAACCAGCATTAGCTGTCACATGGTGTTGCATACCTGAGGAAGCTGAGACGGCACCCTGAGGCTCACTGGCCAGCCTGCCTAGTTAAATGGGTGACCTTCAGGGTTCAGTGAGAGACCCCGTCTCTAGACACGGTGGGACCACAGATCAAGACATCTGATGTTGACCTCTACATGCTTGTACACGATCACACATACATGGACACATACACACCACCGGCCTGGTGGTATACAATTGCTTGAGCAAGGCTTAAGCAAGAGGATATTGTTTTCAAGGTCAGCTTGTATAGCCAATACTGGCCAAATTCACTAACCTTGTGAATTTGACTGGGAGACTGGGTCTCAAGGCCTGGTCTCTTCAGTAGTAGGTTTAGAATTCCACATCATACATAGCCTCCCCAAAGACTGGAGCTCAGTATAAGGATTGACCGAGGCCAGCTTTGTGTTTCTCCCAGGAGGCAAGGACTATTCTATTTCTGTTGGCTTCCTGCCCAGAGTACTGGGAAGATGGGAAAAGCTTAGTTACTCCCCCAGCTGGCCTCCAGCCAGCCAGTCACTAGCACAGTCTGAGGAAGGAACTTAAGTGTGGCCCAGAAACAGCCTGTTCCAGGCACCGTTCCCTATCCCTGCTGGGTCACCTGAGTTTATCTGCTGAGTTTGTCTGTGGCATTTTGTGTGGGATGTGAAGCTGGGCTCTGCATCCTTAATCTTAGTCAGTTTGGTTTCTAGGTACCAGGAGCTGCTGTTATGCTGAGGTGTGAAGTCTGGCCCCCCTGCTTCTGGCCAGCCTGGATTCCCAAGAATCTGAAGTCATTCTGGATACACAAACCTCTAATTAACTCTAATTAACTCTGCTGGAAATTCACCACCCCTGCCGCTTCCCTGGGCCCAGTGCCCTCCTCCTCCTCCTAGCCCCCTTCTGGGCCATGGGAGGGTCACAGAGATGAAGGAAATTGCTCAGAGAGATGGTATTTGTCATTTTGCCTCTCAGCTGGTCCCCGCTGCCATCACAGAACTATCCGTCAATAGTGCTAATGGCCAGCAGGAGGAAGTCTTCAGGGCAGTGATGTCTGTAAATCCTGCCCACTTGTGTGCCCCCCATGATTGATTACCCAAGCCTCCCATCGATAGACAGAGCCTAGGAAAGCCCTCTACATTTTGAGGAGCATTAGGGAGGGCATTTGTCCTTGATTTGGGTCTTTCTCTGCAAGGTTTGTGAAGTCTTTAGCTACAGTCCCCACCTAGGACACCAGGCTTTACAAAAGAAGCTTGTGGCAAACCCCTTTCCATACACTAGTGGACCCTGAGAAATTTAAAGTGACTCAGGTGTTTGCTCAGAATGAATTCTGGGCTTGTCTCGAAGAAGTCCTGACCCTTCTCCTGCCTCGAAACTTCTCTTCTTTCATGACAGATAGGGCCCCATGTAATCTAGAGTGGCCTTACAAAAGTGACCTTAAATTTCTGACCCTCCTTCCTGGAGTATACTGCCTGTGAGCTAGTTATGCAGTGCCGGAGAGGACCTTAGGATTTCCTGTGTGTGAGGCAAGCTCTCTGCCAGCCCCATCCCTGACCCTGCCGAGCCCCTCCAGCGCGGCATTGTAAGTGTATACACTACCACATCTGGGCACTTGACAGAATTTTGCTTTGGTTTCATGAGAGGATCCTAAAACTTCATATCATACCTTCTTCAGGTTTGGCCAAAGGAGACAGAAGCCACCCCCAGAATGCCATGTTATTATTCTAGGTGCCAAGATGTGAATAGATGATGCACTGGCTGCTCTTGCAGAGGACCCAGGTTCAGTTCCCAGCACCCACATAGTAGCTAACAACCATCTATGACTCCACTTCCAGGGTATCTGATATCGTTCTGTGGCTTCTGCAGGCGCACAGACATGCACCATTTTTTAAAGTAGAAGCAAGCAGGGTACAGTGGCACATGCCTGTAATCCCAGCACTTGGAAGGTCATGGCATAAGGATTAGGAATTCAAGGTCAGCCCTGGCTACATAGAGAGTTTGGGGCCAGCCCGTGCTACATGAGACCTGGTTACAAAACAAAAACAAGAACCTGAAAATATGGCTCAGTAGTTAAGAGCACTTGCTACTTTCCCAGGAAGCCTGAGTTTGCTTCCTAGCACCTACATCATGCTGCTTATAACTGGCAGCAATCCCAGCTCCAGGGGACCAGATTCTAACTTCTGGCCTCCATAAGCACACACACACCCATGCCAGGTGTGCACACACTTCTTTTAAAAAAAAAAAAAACCTTTAAAATGCCCAGTGGTGATACTACATCTTTAATCCCAGCACTCAGGAGGCAGAAGCAAGTGGATCTCCGAGTTTGAGGCCAGCCCGGTCTACAGAGCAAGTTTCAGGACAGCCAGAACTACACAGAGAAATCCTGTCTTGAAAAACAAAACAAAAGCCTTTAAAACAACAAAATGTTAGGAGAATGTGAAAAAGAACCAAGGGACTTGGCAGGAGGTGTTCTTTGAGCGAGGATTAAGGAGCAGAAGTTTGGGGGGTGGTCATCCCTGAGGGGATGTAGAGGCCAAAGTGGCAAGACTTTTTCTGTTATTAGTGGTATACTGACATGCTCTGGCCCAGGGAAGTGCAGTTGACATGGACACATTTGGTGTCCTCCTCAGAAAGACACAAATCACTTCATCTCCTCTCCATCCTGTATCCATCTCTACCTCTTGTCCAGATTCAGGTAGCATAGATGATTTGTCTGAAACTTCATCCTGAAGCTCTTGATTAGCTTCTAGGGCTGTCATCTGCTAGTCACACTGCTCCAGTTTGTCACTTCTGTCAGCCTTGACATGGGCTATGGCTCCTAGCTCCTATCCCTGGGCTGTTTCTGTCACGATAGCAATTAATCACTGGAGGGAGAGTCAGCTACTTGGTGCTTCCTCAATGGGATTTGGAGAAAGGCTTGCACAGTGAAGACACCGGCTAGGCTTGAGCTAGACGTGGAAGCAGCAGCAACCAAGGTAGCTGGCCCCTTATAGAGCCTGGAGTCTCCAGCTATCCCCCAGGGCTGGTCTGCAGTGGGCCTTAGTGCAGCACCCAGCAATCTGTAGCAGTGCATTCCACCACTGGCCTTCCTGGTAGAACAGAGGAGGCATGCAGTCCAACATGGAGACAGGCTCTTAGCAACTCCCCAGCACAGTCCCCTCTAGAGAAACAGACAGGAGCTGCACTCTCCAGTGCCCGAAGGGGAGATAGGATGGTTTCTCAGGTCCAAGCCTCTTCTCTGAAGCAGGAGCACTGTGACAATCGGCGTTACAAGGGCCTGAGCAGCCCTTGTAACTTGAGCTGAGAGAACCAGAGAAAGCAGACTGGTATCTCATCTTGTCCCTGACCCCGTCCAAGTGGGTGTTAGGATCAGGGACTGCCTTCCTGTTTCACTTGCTGGCTCCATGACCTTGGTCACCATGAATCTGAGGCCCAATTCCTTTGTCTATAAAGTGGATCATTGTAAGGAACCTTCTAGAATAGGACCCCAGACATCAGTTTCTAGAAGTCTCCTTCTCTGCTAGGCCCTCTTAGATAAGCTGCCAAGCTCCTGTGTGACAGGCACTTAGAGGCAGCTTTTACTAAGAAGCATTAACTCCCCATTTGGACTCACAGGTCACTCAAAGCCAAGACAAAAGCCTGGCATCTCCACCTTCCACTGTGTCTCTTTGAGTTTGACTCCTGCCTGACAGGCATTTTAGTCACTCAGGAATGCCTATTGAACCCAACACACACACACACACACACACACACACACACACACACACACACACACACACACAATACACACACCTTGAAGCTGAAGACACAGAGATGAGTTAACTGCCCTACCTTGGATTCCTGGGACAGCAAAGGCTGGCAGGACAAACCACCATCATCCCCATGTAGGCACCCATCATCTTGCCAGAACCATATTGGTCCCCATTAATGATGACAGCAGTTGACAGTTTAGTAATTCATTTGTGAGACCCCTTTGAAAGACCAGGGCTGTTTTAGTTTATGCACATCTCTTACCCTTACCCCATTTCTTTCTTCTTTAAAACCTGAAGTTCCTATCAGTACCCTTGGGGTAGATTTGGTATCACGTTGTCTCTGGGGAACACAGGGTCCCTTTTGTGTGCTCTCAATCAGATGGTTAAAGTAATTTCAGAATGGATTAAGGCAATTAGGGCAGCTCCATTGCAGTCTGAGAGAGAAAGCAGGGCTTCCCTCTTGGCCCTGTTGAGCTGAAGGTGCGATTTAAAGGGAGTAAGAGTTTACTCTGGAACCAAGTATGAGTGACCATGGCCTCAGAATATCAATTCAGGTAACCTCAAATTTCGTGTTCCCACATGGTAATGGTGTGAAGCTTTTATAGTAACAAAGCAGAGTTGTAATAAATCACTTTTCAAAGGCATTGGTGGAAACATTGAAGTATGTGGATCTCAGAAAATTGGGAAAAATCTCAGTTCCAAGCCTGGATGCTATCTGATGTACTTTCAACCCTTGGGTTGGTGGGAACTAGGGTCTGTCTGTACACTTGGAAGGATTTACCTAATTGTCATGAAGATGTAAGGTCACACAGAGGAGGACAGTGATGGCTGTTAAGAGGGTAACCAGTGGCCCAGGATAGTTTGACTCTGCACAATAATTGAAGTTGTAATTAGTCAGCCTGCAGCACAGTCAGTAGAAAGTGAGGCTCTTTTCTGGAACTTTCCTTCACAGCACCCACTTACACCTGTCTTGAAAAATTGATGGTACTTTTTAGTTAGAGAACATTGGGATAAACAAAACAAAACAAAAATAAACCTTGACAAACTCTGATGTAATTACCTCAAACATGAAATCTTTGTTTTTTCTATAAGTGTTACTAAGAACAGATCAGTAACAACATTTTTAAATTACTTTAATTTTGTTCATAGGAGTGTTCCACCTGAATGTATGTCTGTCCAGTATGTGAGTACAGTGCCCTTGGAGATCAGAAGAGAGTTCTAGATTCCTCTGGGACTGGAGTTACAGATAGTTGTGAGTAGCCATATAGGTGCTGTAGGACTTGAACTTGGGTCCTCTAGAAGGCCGTCTTAACACTGAGCCATCTCTCCAGCCCCAGTAATTCTATATGTGAATGAGAATCCAAGAAACTCTATAGAAAATGTGGAGGTAACATTAATCATCATGTGTTAATAATTCTGGAAACGTTTTTACTTACTATTTTTCAACTAACAAATTAACTAATTTTTAAATTTGCTTAAGTTTTGTGAATTCAGAGGAATTTGAGCCAAGTTCATGAGCTGGTTTACTTAGAGGCCTACTTGAATTAAGTGTTTTAGGGGAATTTTTATCATGTATTTATTAAAGATGACACAGAAATAAATATACTGACAAACCAAGACAATACACCTGTGATGTTAAGACTTTGTTGTGGTGATCTGGAGAGATGGCTCAGTGATAAGGAGCACTTCCAGAGGACCTGGGTTCAATTCCCAGCACCCACATGACAGGCAAAACCATCTGTAACTCCAGGAGCTCCAGTGTCGTCTGCTGGCCTCTTTGGGCACTGCACACACAATAGTGCATGTCTATACAGACAAAACATGCATACATATTAAATAAATATTAAGACTAAAAGGAGCATATGCTGTTCTTGCAGAGGACCTGGGTTCAGTTCCCAGCACCCACATTGTGTGGCTCACAACCACCTGTAATTACAGCTCTAGGAGATATGACAACCTCTTGTGGACTCCATGGGTGTCTGTGCACACTCTGCAAACACACATACACACTGCACTTACACGAACACATAAACATTATAATTAGTTGTGAGACAAAATTATGCAGTAAAACAGATTTATCCATTTATGCAGAATGTGAGCTTAAACTTATAACACAGTGATACAAATTAAGAGCTGTTATCTGAACCATCTCTGAAACCTTTTGATTTTGGTAGTGTAGTTTTTTTTTTATTGTCATTTGTTTTTGTTTAAATCATCAGGCTGAGAACCTGATCAGGCCCAAAGAATACAAGCTATTGTTTCCTTCTCGTGGTCTGAGAATCAAATTTGCCTCTGTTTTTTTTTTTTTAAGATTTTTTTTTAAAAAAAAAAAATGTCTTATTGTTTTACATGTATGGGTGTTTTTATCTGCATGTATGCGTGTGTTCCACATGCATGCTTGGTGCCTACAGAGGCCAGAAGAGTGTCTGCTCCCCTGGGGTTAGAGTTATTGATAGTTGTAAACAGCCTTGTAGGTGCTGGGGATCAAACCCAGGTCCCCTGAAAGAGCAGCCAGTGGTCTTAACTGCTGCACCATCTCTCCAGCTTTAAGATTTATTTCGTTTTTAGTTGTGTGTGTATGGGGAGGTGTGCTTGCTCCCTCCCCTGGACTGAAACTACAGGTGTTATGAGCCTCCTGGCATAGATGCAGGGACCAAACACTGGTTCTCAGCAAGAGCATCAATCACTCTAGCCAAGGAGCAAGAGCACTCAGGAGGCAGAGGCAGGCTGATCTCCAAGAGTTGGAGGTCAGCCTGGTCTACAGAGTGAGTTCCAGGACAGGCTCCAACACTACACAGGGAAACCCTGTCTGGAAAACCAAATCTATGTACCAACCACTAACTGCTAAGCCCTCCCTCCACGGATTGCCTCCGTTCTTCAGGACACCCCAGAGGTGAATCTGAAGAGATAAAATGGCCTGAGGCACACTGAGACAGGATCAGTGACACCCATTCTTTGCCCTCAGAGTGCCCCTCTTTTCAAAATGACCATCTGTGTCTGGAAGATGATTCAGTGAGTAAAGGCACTTGCCACCAACCCTGATGACCTCAGTTTGATCCTGGGAACCCACATAGTGAAAATAAAAAACTGACTCTGGCAGGTTGTCATCTAACCTCCACAGGTATGCCATAGTGAGCGCGCGCGCGCACACACACACACACACACAGGCACGCTCACACATGCACACATGCACACATTTACACACACATATACACACATACACATGCTTACATACACACACACACACACACACTCACGCAGGCACACACACACACACACACACACACGCACGCTCACACATGCACACATGCACACATTTACGCACACATATACACACATACACATGCTTACATACACACACACACACGCAGGCACACATGCACACACACTCACACATACACATGCTCACTCAGGCACACATGCTCACATACACACATGCACACGTTTGCGCACACACATACACATATATACATGCTTACATACACACACACACTCACACAGGCACACACACACATGTACACGCACGCACACACATGCTCACTCAGGCACACACGCACACATACACACGCTTACGCACACACATACACATGCTCACACATGCATACACACATGTACATGCAGCTGGGGCCAACATTTAAAGAGCAGAAATGCTGGGCCAGCTTCTAAAGGAAAAGATGAACCATGCTGTTGTGTTAGGGAGATCCTAGGTGACTGAGATGAACATTGTCAGGAACATGGCTACAAGAGAAGGAGGAAAATAGACGTACCTGGACACACACAGCAATGCTGTGCACGATGTTGAGAGCAGAAAACAATAATCTTCTCTGTCCTGTGGGGTAAGCTGTGAGTTGCCATGGCCTGAGAACCTCAATTGCCATAAGAGCAGGGCATCTCTGCTCAAAGCTGCCCCCCAAGGGAAGTCATCGATGGCTGCTACAGGAGACAGAGTCCTGAAGCGGATGGGGTAAGTTCCCCAAAGGAGGCTGCAGGCTGCATCTCTCACCCGTCAGGTTGCTGGCCAGTGTTAGTGGAGTAGGGCGGCCGTCTGCAAACACCAGTGGGGAGGGAATTGGTGGGGATAGGAGTGCTGGTGAAGGAATTCCTCCCAAGGCCAGCAGGGCAGGGGAAAAAGCAGGTTTGTTTAGTATATTTCAAAGCTCTCAGAGGACATGACAGCGACAGACAGGAGAGCTACTAGAAGGTATGATGAGACACAGGTCTCTGTTTCCGTGGAACCCTCATTCAGGGTGAGCTCTGTAAATGAGGGCAGCTCAAGCCAATGGGTGTGCGTTCCTAGGTGGTTAGGGTGAGCCACCTGTGCAAGCTCGCTGGCCAGTGGCTCCTGCCATGCAAATGAGGGAAACTGGAGGTTGGGTCCTAGGCAGTTTATGTGTACCATTTTGCATGTTCTTGTCATGAATCCCCAGCACAAGGATGAGGGCAACACTGGAGATGGCTGGAGCTAATCTTGTTTGGCTAATTCTGTTTGGTTCCACTGTGTGGGGAGCAGAGCCGGCAGGGGGGCGGGGGGGGGACCTTTTCTGTTTGGGGTGTGCTTTCCAGGCCAGGCTCATGGGAGACCCTTTGCCTTTCTGCTCTCCCAGTCAAGCTCCTCTACAGCTGGTCTTTTTTTTTTTTTTTTTTTTCCTGTTGTTGTTTTGGATCTTTAAAGACAGGGTTTCTCTGTGCAGCCCTGGCTGTCCTGGAACTCACTCTGCAAATCTGGCTGACCTTGAACTCAGATCGCCTGCATCTGCCTCCCAAAAGCTGGGATTAAAGGCATTCACTACCACACCAGGCTGCAGCGGGTCCCTCTTTAATCTTGCAATTAGTTACTCTTGGCTGTACATCTGAAGGCCAGCACTTTGGGAATGTGTTCCTAAAGAGACTTTCATCATGGCATTTGAAATCTATCTCTGTGTTAAAATCTTTCATTCTCTATCCGATTGGTGCTAGTAATCATGCTGAGGCCTCTGAGTCTCACATGATTCCCTGCACGCGGGTGGCTGCAGAAGGCGCCTTGGTTCCCTTTCCCCCTGCTTAGCACGCCCTCCCTGCTTTCCCTTCATCTCTTTAATTGGCATATTAGATGGGATGTGCAGCCTAGCTTGTTGGTACTGCTGGAGCCTGAGATTTACCCCTAACATTCCAGTTACATCTGGGCCTTGACTTCCCTCTATGTCCCGTGGAAGTTAAGGTCAGTGAAATGACTCCACTAGGCCAAATGCAGGGGGTTTCCTAATTCTTGGCAATGGGACGTAGGGCTTGGGTTGTGTGGCTGCCTCCTCTAAGCTGACCTCTACAGTGATGAACCCAAGGAATGAGCCTTTGTCTTCTTGCTGTTAGCCCCACAGCCAATAAGGGGCAGCAAGGAGCTTTCCAGGCTGCTGCAGGTTCAGAGGAAGCTCAAGGAAGTGGGTGGGCACTGGCAGATGTCAATCACTTTGCTTCCCCTCTGCTCCTGGAGGTAGGTCTGTTCTGTTTTACCTGCATCCTGGGGGAGAGTGTTTGCCTTTTCCTATGCCCTCCCCCTAGTCTGTAGGGATCACCCTGCCTTTTGACCTGCAGTGGTTCATGCTTGCCAGGAAGATGGTGACACTCTCACATCTGCTTGTCGATCTGGGTTCTTCTGTGCAAGCTGCTACTGAAGCTGATTGCAATATGTAATAATAGACATATGTAATATGTCTTATGTAATAATAGACAGCCCTCCCTCAGGGAGCTTAGTGACCCATCACCCTGAAGTCTAAAAATGAGTGAACATCCTTTTTCTAACTCCTTCCATCTGAAGATTGGGCTACCTGTGTGTTGCTCCTCTCTGATTAAGCCCACCCAGCTTAGGAGGGGACTGGAAGGCTGCCTGGGAGATGGTATGAAGGACACAGGGCCCCAAGCCTGCCAACATACATCCCTGTTTTACCACCTAAATGCCCCCACCCATACACACACACACACACACACACACACACACACATACCACATACACACACACACATATACACACACACCACACACACACCTACACACACACACACACACACACACACACACACACACACACACCTACCTTTAATCTCTCTGGACTTCATCCCACACAGAGCATAGAGATAATCATGGTCCTTGGGGCTGGAAAGAGTTCAGCAGTTAAGATTGTGTACTGCCTTTGGAGAAAACTTGGGATTTGGTTCTCAACTGTCAATATTAGGTGACTCACAATACCTGTAACTCCAGCTCCAGGGAATCCAAGGCCCTCTTCTAGTCTCCCCAGGCACACATGCACATACACACATGTTCTTCCCAGGCACAAGAACATGTACATACATGCATGTGCATACACAAATAAAAAAATCTCTTAAAAAAGGAATGGTTCTCAGCTCCTTCAACTATAGAAAATGTTAAGTTAAAAATGTTAATAATTCGTGCAGAGCATAAATTAGCAAGCCCTCAGTACATATTACCTAAAGCTCTGTAGCTGCATTGGTAGAGTGTCTACCTAGCATGCATCCAAGCCCTGTGTCCCATCCCCAACACCACATATACAGGAAGTGGTAGAGCAGCTGATGAAATGGTCGGAAATTCAAAGCCATCTTTGGTCACAAAGCAAATTCAAGGCCAGCCTTCAGTACACAAATCCCTGTATAGAAATAAAAACAAACAATAAAAACCCAAAATGCTACGGCACAGAGGACCTGAGGCCTGAGGCACTGCAGAGTTCTACCTTGTGATGCTTGTGCTGGGCTTAACAGCTTTGGGGCAAAGAGGCCCCTGGGAAACCCATGGGCATGGGGCCTCTAGGTCACTTTCTCCAACCCCATGCCCACAGTAGCCGGCCCCTTGTAGAAGATGCTTGGGGGCAGGCAGCCCCATACCCTGCCCCTGCTCTGCTTCTCAGTAACCAAATGTCCTTGAGCTCGGCCTGTCTGGCCTCAGGCTCCTCATCTGTGAAGTGGGCAGAGGAGCCCCTGAGCTGCCCTGACTTCCTCAGTTTTGTAAGCTCTGGTACACGCACAGGGAAAGACTGGCCAGAGGGGGTGTCTTCTCTGTTTCCATCCTAGCAATCAAGCCTACAGGAGAGGTTAGTTGTTTGTGCTTTCAGAGTCTTCACTATCTACCGTCCTCAAAGGACTCAAGGCATGTGTCAGGAGGGAGAACTAGGGATGTTGCTGAAGGTATGGGGTGTATCTCTGCCATGGGTATGGGGACAGCCTTAGTTGGAAGCCTTGGGGAAACAGGCTGACCAGAGCCGGGGTCCAGGAACCATCAGAGGCAGCTACATACACATCCTTTGATGGAGCCATTGACTCTGCTCCTGGCAGGCAGCCGACTAGCCTTTAGAGACAGATAATGCAGCCTGTGTGTCCATCACTGGCAGAGTACAGGGGAAGATGCAGCAAGGAACCAAGCATGGCACATTTGGCTGCAGTTCAAAGCAGGTGATTATATATGTGCAGAGCCTTGTAAATGGATCCCACAACATGCTTTAATACATTCCAAAATGTTGGGTGCTTGCCAACCCACACAGCCATAGCTGGGGGCAAAAGTACAAGACAGAACACTCGCTAGTGTGCTCTGTCCCCAGCTTTACAAAACACAAAAACAAAAGCCTTCAGGAGCCAGGTTGAAGGGGCTCCCACAGGCCAAATCTGTAACAACTTGAGCAACCATTTAATTAGACACAACAGTCAGGAATCAGTAGAAGCATAGAGGTCCCTCTTAATAAACAGACGGGCAGCCAAGAAGGGCAGCCTGTGTTACGCAGTGCAGTACTGAGCAACGGTCTACAGCTGTCACAAAGGTGGATAGAGCGCGGACCAGCCGTGGCAATGGATGGGAAATGTTGATGAGGCGACTCTGCTTGCCTGCTCTCAAAGTGTGTTCCCACAGAGTTCTTGTTATTTGCAAATGAGAAAAACACGAAAGCAGCAGTAATTATATGGTGGTAGAGTCTAGCACCACACTGACAGAGTGATCACAACAGCCTTCAAGATGACTATGCACCTGCCAGGCGCACACCACCTGTGCAGGCTTACAACTGAGGATCTGTATTCCCCCGGGATTACGGGGCTGGGGAACATAAGGCATGGGGCAGCACTAGAAATTATTACGGAGGAAAGGTGGGCTCTTGTCTATGGGCTTGCTGATGCCATGTTTCTTTTCATTTTGTTTGGTCTTTTTGTTTATAGTTTTGTGCTTGTTTATTTATTAATTTAATGTTTGTTTGTTTGTTTGTTTGTCTGTTTTGAGACAGGGTCTCTCTTTTTAGTTCTGGCTGTCCTGGAACTCACTTTGTAGAGCAGACTGACCTCAAATTTACAAAGATTCACCTGCCTCTACCTCTCCAGTGCTGGGATTAAAGCACCCACCACCACACCCAGCATTATTTTTTAGGCTTATTTATTTGTTGTCGAAGGAGTATACACCATAGCGTGCTTGTGGAGGTGAGAACTTGTGAATATCAGCTCTGTCCTCCCACCTTGTGGGCTCTGGGAATTGAACTCAGGCCCTCAGGTTGCAATGAGTCCTATTACCTGCCACCTCATTTCTGACTGTGTACTGGAACTTAAATCAGGACACCACACCTATAACTGTGACAAAGTGCCTCGGGTATGTTTTGAGAAAGGTCCTGTTTGGGTAAATTGAACGGGTGATAATTTGAGACTTGCTTTCCACATTGTAGCATTTGGGACCCAGAGCTATGACAGGAAAGATTTGCTGTGACTCCTGAGGCCACCTAGCCTCTACATGACCACCCAGGGCACTCATACAGGCATGTGACTCAGAGGACATGGTATGGGAGTTCTGATGATGTCAAGCCTTGAGCCAGTGTAGCAGCAAAGAGATGCGGTTCTGTCCACGTTCTCGGGGGCACTGGCCTAGGGTGGGTGGAAGGAAGCCCAGTGCACACTGTGCAGCCCTGCCTTAGGGAGTCCTCAAAGGCACAATGGACCAGGTGATGGGACAGAGAATGGTGCTGCCACCATTAATGAGAATTCCACATGTTCCAGATGCAGCCTCATCCATTAGGTCACTTACACAATATGTTTGTCTTTCTTCTTTTTTTTTTTTAATTAGATTCTTTTTTTATTATTTATTTTGCATGTGAAGTTCAGGACAGTGTACAGGAGTGGATCCTTGAACTTGCAGCAAGTGCCTTTACCTGCTAAGTCATCTTGCCACCCTTCCCTCTGCCTTTTTTGAGGCAAAGTCTCATGTAGCTCAGACTAGCCTCAAACTCCCTATGTAGCTGAAGAAGGTCTTAAATGTTCTGCTATACCTCTGGGTGGCATTGACTGCTTTTATAATACTGTGTAGCCACCATCCATTTCCTGACTGTGACCTCTTCTCCCAGCTTCAGGGTGTCTGCCGTCTCCATGAACTTTGTTCTAGATGCTGCTGGGCCTTCCTTTTTCAAAGTTGATTCGTGTTGAAGCATGTGTCCGAATGTTACTCCTTTTTACTGCTGAATGTTATTCCATTACACTCACATACTCTGTTTATCTGTTGGTAGATATCAGGCTATTGTGAATAATCTCCTGTTCTCTCCATGTAACAGGGTTTAAGTGTCTGTCTTTAATTCTTTTGAGTTTGTTTAGGAATAAAATTGTGTTTTATATAGTGATTCTTTTTGAGTTGCCTGACCTAATCGCCCGCCATAACTACCAACTGATTTTGAAATGAGGTCTTGCATAGCCCAGGCTACCTTCAGACTCGCTGTGTAGTACAGTGATCCTCTAGCCACAGCTTCCAAGTCCTCATATATAAAGCTGCTCTTCCACATGTGACTTTAGTGTCCTGGTGTGCCCCTGATGACCCCTCCCTCAGGGCTGGGACCCCTGAGCTGAGCCCATACATGGCGGTCCATGAGCAGCAAGCGTATGCCGGCTCTGTATGCTCCCGTCTTCCTGCTCTGTCATCTTGGCAGGCCCGCTTGCTCCCACCTGGCTAACCTGTCCCCTCTCTCCCCAACAGATGTGCCTGTGGAGAAACTGGCCGCCATGCCAGCTCTGCGTGTCATCAACCTTCGTCTCAACCCACTGAGCGCTGAGGTGCGCGTCATCGCCCCGCCACTCATTAAGTTTGAGATGCTCATGTCTCCAGAGGATGCACAGGCTCCTCCGCCTTAGGATGCACACCCCGTGTTCACCCAGCAAGGGACGAAAGCTGCCGACCTGCCAGCCTAAGAGGCGGGAAGCCTGTGGAAGGTCAAGCCTGGGGAGTGGGGTGGGAGGGATGAGGCTAAGCCGAGATAGGTAGCTTATTGCTATAGTGAGCCCTGGCGCTCCAGAGGGAGAAGTTAGGTGGTGCCAGAGCCTGGGCTCAGGGCACTCATCACTGCTGTGCTGACGTAGATAGGTTTCTTTCTCTCTCCAAGTTTTGCAGTTTGGGAGGAGGAAGGTTGGAGGGGCGAAGCTTTCCTGCATGGGACTCTGCTGTGGTTCTGCCTCCTCACTGTCAGGCACCTTCTAAGCTTGTGGATGAACCTTTTATGGGTATTTTATGGACCTTATCATTTGAAGCCTTGTTTCTGCTGTGAGAGCCAGTCACCATCCTGAGAAGAGACCACCTCTGACTATTTGTCACCTTCTGAGGACTGAACACAGTCGAAAGACACCCTTCATGGTGCCATGGCCTGGCCATCTGAGGGCCTGGACTGGTCAGAGCCTGAATGAGGAGGGCCTGGACTGGTCAGAGCCTGAACGAGGAGTTCAGATGCCTAGGTCCTGTGGTTGGGTCCTGTAGCAGCAGTGTTTATGAAGGCTGAGGTACAGAGGGGCAGCTCCAGGCACCTCTTCCTTCCTTGTACAAGACAAGGGAGGAAGTTCTATGCACTCTGCTCTGTCCCTCCCTGATATGGCCCAGTGTGGTCAGGCTTCATCCCCAGAGAAGACAAAACCATCTGCATCTGTGACTTTGACCCAAGGTCCTTAGGTGACCTCCTTCGTTACGGCCTCCCTCTGATAGTAACCTGGTTGCCTTGTCATTGCTCAGAACCACCACCCTCAAGACTATCACCACAATCACTAATAAACTGCCATCTCTAGGACCTTTGCCTGTGGCCTAGAGGACTAGCCAGAGGGTAGGGTGTCCAGCTGTCCTGGTATACTCAGAACTGTGGAATTTCCCAGGAGCTGGCTGAACACTCACCCCTCCCTAGTAAGACCTATACTTGGGGATATCCCTGGTCCCCTCCATCTCCATGTATCTACCTCCTTACCTGAGCAGGTAGGCCTAACAGCCGCCCTAGCCCTGGCTGATCTACACCTTTGTGTAGGTCTGTGAAGGCCATGGAGGCCCCAGGACTCAAGTAGGGCTTTGCCATTATGCCTCCAAGGTTTTGCAATTTAGAACTAATGCTACTGCTCCAAGAAGAAACCTGTTACAGAGTTTGTCTGGGTCCCTGCCCTCTCACGGTGCCCCTGGCTCTTGGTAAGGATGCCACAGGGCATTGCTGGTATCGCTAAAGTTATGTATCCTAAGAGGAACTTCGCCCATTCTGCTCTCATCCCAGGGCCAGTCAGCCAAATGAGGAGGTGACACGGGGGACAAACAAGGGCTGGGTACAGCCCAGACTGCACTGGCTCCTCCCACCCTGTGTCCCTAAGTTGGGGATTTCAGCTTGTTGAAGAAGAGAGGGACTCCTCTGGGATTTAAGAGGGAGCCCATTGTTGGAGCTTAGCAATTCTAAATGTGGACAGGCTAACACGGACATGCTGAGAACGCAGCCTCTGGTGGTGTGCTCCTGTCCTTCCAGCCCTTGGAAAGCTAGGACTGTCGGATTGTGAGTGTGAGACTAGCCTGTGTTGTAGATTGAGAGCCTATCTCAACATGACAACAGCAGGCAAACAGAAGAAAAGAGTGGCTGGCATAGTGGTGCCCTCTTGGACTCCCAACCCTCAGAAAGTAGAAGCAGGAGTCAGGAGTTCTAGACCAACCTCAGCCTAGAATAAAAAGTCTCTGGGCTATGTGAGATCCTGTCTCAGTAAAGGGGAAACTTTAAAATGCAGGTTCCCGGGCCTCACATCAGCTTTCTGCGTCAGAGCTGTGTCTTAACAAGTACCATAGCTGGTCCCTTCAGGAGTATCACAGCGTGAGAATCAGTCAAGGGCCTGGGTGGCCTGGGCGTGTCCTCACAGTGCAGAGAAATGCCATGGGTCGAGTATATGCTTAGCCTCCCACTAACAGCACTGGGAGGGAGACCCTTGCATCTTAGATCATCTTAGTCTTTGTGTCACTGGAATGGTCACTGTAGTGACCATCAGATGGTGGCTAGGTGTGTCCCCACCTCTCTGGTTCATCCCTGCATGGCATTGAGGTTGCTCCTGGAAGTCGTTATCTATGCTGCCTAGACATTGTGGCCTGTGTGGGCAAGCTTGGGCAGCCAGAAACCTCCAGGTCCTTTGCTTTGGTCTGCAATAGAGGATGGACGTGTTAGTCTTCCCTGCCTGGGTAGTGTTTGGTTTTTAGTTTCTTTCTTTTTTTCTTTCCCAGTGTATACATGTGGTATTTGATTCATTCCCCCAGCACACACTCTGGGGAGCAGGGACTAGATGTCACCTGCCCACCTTTGAAGGAAGACTGCCTCTCTAGTGGAAAGCTTGAGTTATAGAGTTCGGCTCTCTAAGCAACAGCTGCTACAGTCATTAGATGAGCTGAGCCTGCCTGCCCAAGTCCATCGGGAATGAGCTGTGGACTCTGAGTGTCCCTGAGAGAAGGAGTTGGTAAAGAAGATCATTAGACCCGAAATCTGAGATGCCAGCCACTTTCCCAGCAATTTGTGTGCAAGGCTACAGGCGAGAGAATATTAACTGCAAGGCCCCATCTGTATGGCTACAAGGAAGTCATTATCTACCCTGGGTGAAGACTTTGCAGTGAGCCTTTGGGGGAGTCACCCACACACCTACAAGCAACTCCTCACCCATGCTCTGTAAAGAAACCCAATAAACTCATTGCTTCCCCAGATTTAACTTTGGTGAAATCATACTTTGGTTTATCGATGGGACCCTGGTGGTGGTGGTTGCGTGCCTTTCATCCTAACACTCAGGAGGTAGAAGCAGGCAGATCTCTATGAAGTGAAGGCCATCCTGGGCTACACAGAAATGCTGCCTCAAGGGGGGGAAAAAAAAATGGGACAGGGCTAGAGAGGTGGCTCTGCTCTTCTAGAGGACCTGGGTTCAATTTCCAGCACCCACAGGGCAGCTCACAACTATCTGTCTATCTGTAACTCCAGATCCAACATCCTCACACAGACATTCAGGTATCCAGATCCAACATCCTCACATAGACATTCAGGTAAAGCATGAGTGCATACAAAAAAAAGAAAGAAAGAAGAAAGAAAGAAAGGAAGAAGAAAGAAAGAAAGGAAAAGGAAAAGGAAAAGGAAAAGGAAAAGGAAAAGGAAAAGGAAAAGGAAAAGGAATGTACAGCCTGCAGCAGCCTGCAGAGCAGTGGGATGGATGTGGGCCTGGAGAAGACTGTGTCTTGGGAAGGATGATCAGCTCATGTCCCCAGTGTCCCTCACTAGTGCCAGACATTGTACCTTTTGTTACTCATCCTCCCCTGTCCCAGGGAGGATGGGATACTGGTTAGAAGTGCAGCAACTCCGCTCACCCCAGGAGCAGCTTCAGAGGCTCAGGTTTGGCCAGAGCTATCCAAACAAACCCTCTGGAAGGCAGCTTTGATGGCTTTGGCATTCCAGCAAGAGAGCTGCTATTCTGGGTTCAGGCTTTTTTTTTTTTTTTTAGTTGAATTGACCAACTTCAATTGGAATTGTAAAACCAGATGCACTACGGCTTTTATTGAATAGGCACAGAGCAACCAGCAGGTACTAGGCACATTATGGTTGTTAATGTGTTTATCCCTTGATGCTATCTTAGCAGCTCTGTGATTTCCAGAAATCTCTGCCTCTCTCCAAGCCTTGGTTACTATCTGCAAAATGAAGGGGCCATGCTAGGAATTCCCAAGGAGCTTTCTGGAACCACACAGTCCGCGTTGCTTGGATTCTAAGGGTTCTGCTATTTAATGTCCCTGCAAATCAGGCCTTTCCTGTCATATGCCAGCTTTCAGGACTTCAGCCAGTGACCCATGAGGAAATAAAAGCATGAGGAGGCAGAGCCTCTTGTTCTTCCTGTGGGGAGTTTCCTCTGAAGAAGCTGGCTGAGACTCAGATTTCCATGGAGATAGGAAGCCTTCGTCAAGATGGGGTGATTACAGTGCAGTTTAAGATGGGTGGACTGGGCATGCACAGGGCGGTGGTGGTGCATGCCTTTAATCCCAGCCCTTGGGAAACAGAGGCCAGCGGATATCCAAGCTTGAGGCCAGCCTGGTCTACAGAGAAAGTTCCAGGACAGCCAGGGCTACACAGAGAAATAAAGAAAAAAGGTAGACATGGCAAGGAAGCATTTGGGGACAAAGGGCTCAGAGAATTTTGGGGTTAGTGATGCTGTTAATACAATTAGACTCCTCCACTAAGTGAAAGTTCCTGAGTTGAACTTTTATTTCCTGGGCAGGAGGGTCCTGGAATGAAATTTTGTATTGAAGATGACAGAATAACAGAGTTCACAGCGATATAGCAGTGTGGGGCCAGAGGGTGTGCTTTGCTAGTTTTCCCCAACAGAGCATGTTGGACTCCCTAGAATCCTGCTTTGAAGCTACTGTGTGTCTGAAATGTGCTTGTCCCTTCTCAGAAAGCTAGTCAAGGGATTGGGGACAGTTGACATTTACCTCAATAGAGTCTTGGGAGAGGGGCCACAGCCAGAAAGGACAGGTCTGGGATCAGAGGTAGGTTTGAGTGGGAAAGTTCTCAAACATCGGGATCATGCTTTCATGCTCTAGCTAGGGTCTCCAAGCCAAGCAGGTGAGACCCATCCTAAGAAAGTGGACACAGGCTGCCAGTGCTCATGAGTTCCTAGTGTCTACTTGTCTCCAGAAGGGACTTGTTTTACATTTTAAAAGTTTATATGTATGAGTGGTTTTGACTGCAAGTATGTGTGCCTGGTACCTAAGGAGGTCAGAAGAGGGCATCAGATCCTCTGGAGCTGGAGTTATGAATGGTTGAAGCCCATTAGGTGGCTGCTTGGGACTGTCCCCTTCAAGAACAGCAAGTGCTCTTAACCTCTGAGCTCCCTGTCCCCAACAGACTTGTGTTTCCTTGTCCGCTGTAGCAGCGTCACTCTGCTGCCAGCAGACAGGGCTGGAGGGGTGAGCACATGATCGGGAAGCATCAGGTCCAGGTGGGTACATCAGGGTTACTCACCTGCCATGCCCTGAGACTGCCTCTCACGGCCATTTAACACCCATCACCGTGAGCAAAGCCCTCAGTGCCCAGACAAGAACATAGCCTCTTGTTGCCACAGAAGGCTGTAGGACATAAATCCGTGGCACACATCTGGAGGCCGATGGGGAACCTCTCTTCGTGATTCAGAAGCCTACAAAGCCTACAAAGCCTACAAAGCTTCAGCCTCCAGCACCTGGGAGGCTGAAGCCGGGGGATTGTTATGTGGATCCCAGCCTGGGCTACAGCATCAGAACTGTTTCCCAAAGATCAAACCGCCAATCAATCTATTAACAGCTGTCTGCGCTGTCCATACAGCTAATGAGACTGTGGTGATGCAGTGGAGGCCTTGACAGCCAGCTGGAGCTCACGCTATTCCACAAGAGCAAAGCCAGATTTCTTCCAGCAGAAGCACCCTCGCACCCTATTTCCTATTGATGGTGACCGCCTAAGACTACCTTTCAGGATAAACCCCCGAAGGCCTGTCTCACTGCACAGTTCACAGACAGTGCTCATAGTACAGTTGCTATCACTGATGCCTTCCACTCCGAGCATAGTAAGGTCAGGGGTCATGAAAAGGGTGCTATCAGATCTCAGGAGTGGGAACAGCTGGGCGGTGGTGGCACACGCCTTTAATTCCAGCACTTGAGAGGCAGAGGCAGGTGGATCTCTGAGTTGAGGTCAGTCTGGTCTATAGAGTGAGTTCCAGGACAGCCTGGGCTACACAGAGAAACCCTGTCTGGAAAAACAAAACAAAAAGAATCACATGTGGGCTTTCTAAGGAGCAGAATCCCACCGGAGTTGCCAGACGGATGGACTCTGGAAATAGGGCCCATGCACCTTGAGAAGTTCCTGCTAACCACCCACACAGCCCCCAGAAGATCCTCTAGACCCTGGGCTGCTCCTGCTTCCCCTCCCAAATGGCTCTCTGTCCCTTTCAGGGGCAATCAAGGGCTTACAGGGCTATCTTGGACTAAGCATCTTCTACCGCTTGTCACCTTCTCAACTCCCAAGTTTTTCTTTATCCATAGAGCTTATCACCTACTATATAGCCAATGAGCATTTCTCCATGACCATTATTTACACTTGCTAGGATCATGGTCTTGGTTGCCATAGCTTTTCCTCCCTCCTACCTCGTGAGCAATGCCTGGCACATAGTTGGTATGTGGTGTCTATCCACCAGTGGCTGAACGGGTGCGTGGTAATGAATCTCAATGTTTAAGAATTGGGATTTTGAGACTATTGCTCACAGACTGAGCCACTGCCAGCTCAAGGTCAAGTTTGACGTTAAATTTCTGTGTATCCCACCAGTGATACTGGCTTAAACATCAGGTCATCCCCCCTGCATTGATCTCCCCAGACCTCACAGACTGTGGGTTTTGTTCTAAGTGCAGCGCCCAAGAGTCCATATGCACAGCCCAAGAGGAAACGGGCAGCCCAAAACCCCAGCACTGTGCTCTCTGCCTGAGATTTTTCCGACAGGAGACTGTCGCTTTTCACCATGCAATACCCTCTCCCGTTACCCTAGTTCCACCCCTGTCAGAATTAATAGAGTTCAGGGACTAGACCAGCCAGACCCTTGGCAGTTCTCAGCCAATAGCATCAGTAGAGGAATGGTGTGTGTGTGTGTGTGTGTGTGTGTGTGTGTGTGTGTGTGTGTGTGTGTTAAAAATGTGCTTAGCTTATTCAAGAGCCTGGATTCAAATCCCAACATACAGGCTCACACACAAAAAAGCACAGTATGTTCCTTCTGAGAATTTGAGAATTTGCCTTCCACCAAGATCTGTGTGTGACATGGACATGAATGTTCCGTGAGACTGCAAGAGCCAGCTTAAAGGACTCCTTCCCCTCTGACTTCCCGCATACACATAACATAAATGACTCTTTACGTTTGGGGTCAAGGAGTTTGATGTCAGGCTGGCCTACATGAGGTCTTGCCTCAAAAATAAAATGAAATTTAAAAACAAGGTAAAATACATTTCAAAATAAGGTAAAAATCTGTCACTTGTCAAGTTTTTCCAGTTACTGTCAAATTCAGTTGCCACCACAACAGGGAAGGTAGTTACAATCTATGTTGCAGTGTAGAAGAGACAAGTTGGGCGCCACATGCCTGTGATCTCAGCACACAGGAGGAGGCAGGAAGATAACAACTTTTTTTTTTTTTTTTGAGGTAGGGTTTCTCTCTCTCTCTCTCTCTCTCTCTCTCTCTCTCTCTCTCTCTCTCTCTCTCTCTCTCTCTCTCTCTCTCTCTCTCTCTCTCTCTCTCTCTCTCTCTCTCTCTCTGTTGTGTGTGTGTGTGTGTGTGTGTGTGTTTGTTTTTGAGACAGGGTTTCTCAGCCCTGGCTGTCCTAGAACTCACTCTATAGACCTGGCTGGCCTTGGCCTTGAACTCAGAGATCTGCCTACCAAGTGTGTGCCACCACAGCTTGATGGAGGATGACAATTTAAGGCTAGTCTGGGCAGCCAAGAGACAGGCTTGGAGGTGATGGACCATGTGGCCAAAGTCACATATCACGGGGATGCCCCCAGTTGGAAGAGAAACTAGTTTCCAAGCCCAGGTCTTTTGACTAGACTCTGTATCATTTCCAGTCAGTGTCCAGGAGTACACCTATGCTCTGGGAAGGCTGTGGACTCCCCCTCTCCTGCCACCCCAGATTGCTCTCCTGGTCCTCTAAAGCCTCAGATGCCCTAGAGATGTACTGAGTCCTTCTTGGCTCAGTAGCCATCACTGTCACTACCTAGAGTGTGAAGCCCAGCCTGAGGACAGGACATCTCTGGGTGTACCTAGGCTCCAGGATGGGGCCTGTGAAGATGAGGAGCTCTGTCACCCAAACCCTCACATTTTAGAGGTTGGGTACACTGAGTTCCCGAGAGAAGGTGTGCAGGAAGCCAGTGTCAACGCTGGGAAGAGGAGAACACCCAGGTTTCTGGCTGCCTGTTGGAGTTCTGAGGCCTGTTGGGGGACTTCTCTAGGCTTTTCTGTCTCTCTTGGTGGCTGCTCTCCAGCTCTGCTGCTGGATGGAGTCAGCCATCTGAGCCCTCTATTGTCATTTATAAATGCGGAGGATGGTGCTGACCTGCTTCCTTGGGGAGAGCTTGCTAATAAGCATTTTAAGGCTTTTAGAGTGAAACGCTCCTCAGAGGCTGTCTCCAGGCTCTGGGAAGGCATCCCACTCCTGCCTGGGCCTTACTTAGCCTCTCTGCTTTACCCTGGCCTCACTGTGCAAGGGAAGCCTCCCTCCTTCATCAGAAAAACACTACAAAAGTCTGCAGTGTGGGGTCTGATTCCCAGCAGCTACATTCTCTCCATCCAGAGAGATCTCTTTCTCCTACCCTAAGAATTCTGAGCCTTTTCAAAAAGGGCAGCTTACGCCGATACCCTTCTTTGCCCCAAAGGCCCCTGTACATTTCCAGCCAGGGAGAGAGACCCAGTGCCCTGCTGGAGATGCCTGGCTTCCCCTCCGCAGGAGATTTACCCCACGGTCACTCTTTGGCTTCATGCAAGCTCTTCTCCTGTGCCCTTACCAACTCCACTGGGCATCTCAGAGCACACTTCCAACCCTGCTGAGAGAGAAGGAATCCACATGCCAATCCAGCCCAGACTTTGTGTGGTCCAACAATACCAGTGAGGGTCTTCAACTGAATGGATGTTGGGATAGTTAGCACAGGCTGTGACGAGGGGTCTCTGCCCTTAGAGGATGCTACATACTCAGTTAGTATGGGTTTCTCCATCCTAACCCCAACTGCCTATATTTGAAGATAGGGCCTGTGGGGCTTCATTTAGGATAGGGTTCTGATTCCCCAGGGATGAGAACACCATAAAAGACATATCTGTAATTCCAGCACTTGGGAGACTGAGACAGGTGGATCACAAACTTCAAGTTAGCCTGAACTATACAGTGGGATTTTTGTCTCCAAAATGAAGAAGGGGGAAAAAAATGTAAAAAGAGCTGGGGATATAGCTCAGTTGGTAGAGTGATTGCCTAACTGGAAGCCCTGGGTTTGATCCACAATAGGACGTAAAGCAGGTATGGTAGCACACACCTAGGGAGATAGAAAGATTAGAAACTGAAAGTTTCATATTGAGGGAGGTCCCCAAGGCTACATTTAGGTCCAGGCTAACTGGGTTATATAAGGTCTTGTTTCAAAACAATAAATAAATAAAGATTAACAAAACAAACAAACAAACAAACAAAAAAACACAACAAGGCCACCACCACCACCTTTTTTTTTTTTTTTTTTTTGGCTCTAGACAGGGTTTCTCTTTGTAGACCAGGCTGGCCTTAAGCTCACAGAGATCTGCCTGCCTCTGTCTCCCGAATGCTGGGATTGAAGGCTTGCCCAGCTTAAGAAAGCTTAAGAAAGCTCCTTGTGTGTGTGTGTGTGTGTGTGTGTGTGTGTGTGTGTGTGTGTGTACCGAGTCCTGAGAACTCAGGAAGATTGCGCACAGGAGACACCAGATGGCCTGCAATCTATATCACTATGAAATATGTTTCCATTGTGAAGCCATCAAGCCTGTGGCATTTTGTTACTCAAGACTGTGGAGAGGACCTAAGGGGAAAGGATCACACACACAGCAGCTGGGGGACAGGCACGGAAAGGGACAAGGACTACAATGTCACCAGCAGTGGTTCTCATTCTGCTGGGTGTTGGAATTGCCAGCAAGCTTCACACACTCCTCATCTCCTTGCCAACCCAGACTTTCCAATTTAATTGGAATTAATTGGAATAGGTGTCATCTGAGGGAGGGAAAATGTGGGTGTCAAAATCTTCTGGTGGCTCCAAAGTTCAGGGAAAGTTTAGGAACCACCAGCCTAAGGGTTGTACAAGAGACTTGGGAGCTGAGAGCGGCGGATGGGGTAAGGGATGGTTGATGGGCAGGTGAGATAGATAGGAATATCAGGCAGAGTACACAGCATAGGGGCAGGCAGGGGAATGGAGAGGAGCCAGATGCTCAGTCGAGAGGCATGTGTCAGTGATGGGAGATAGAGGCAGGGCGAAAGGAGGAGAAATGGAAGGGATAGGGTCATAAAAAGAGGTAGTCAGGCTTACATCAGCTGGTTGGTACCTGCCAGTCTCGCTAGGGAGATGTGAGCAGGATGGGACACAGTGACACCATTTCAAAGGATCAAGGGGGCTCATCTGGTGTGTGAGCCACAGGTAAGGACATCTTTTGTTGGTCTGTTTGTTGTTTTAGAGGCTGGGTTTTACTTTGTAGCACAGGCTGTCCTGGAACTTGCTGTGTAGACCAGACTTGTCTCAAACTCAGTTTGTCTGACTCCTAAGTGCTGGGATTTAAGAAGGTATGCACCATCACTCCCAGCTTATTCTGGTACTTAAAGCTCCCTCCTTGTCATTCCAATCTGAGAGATGGATTGAGTGCTGGTCTCTAGATATTTTGGAAGTCATAAAAGAGAACAAAACCTGGACTCTTGATAAAGGAAGGAGTGATTATTCACTTTCTTTCATTGACCTAGAACCTGGGGATCTTCATCCACAGGGCAGATATACAGTGTTGTCTGCTGGGTATCTGACAGGGCCTGGGGATGGCGAGGGCAGTGGTCTCCAGTCCAGTAAGGGGGACATTAATTGAGTATCTACTATATACTGGGCAGAAACGAACATCTCTCCAAACCAATTCACAGATGCAGAAACTCAGGTTCTGCAGATAAGACACTTGCCTGGACTACAAGATTCAGAAGCCAGGGTCATCCATCACACATCTTGTGTCACCCCTCCTCGTATCACAAACCCCCCTCCCCGCGTCGTTTACTGGGAAGGACTCACCAGCTTCTGTCTGGAGGTCACTCCTATGTAGTGACAGCGACCTCTTAGCCTCTTCACGAGGGGCAGAGTCCTGGACATCATGGTTGGTGAGTGCGGACAGGCTCGGCTCAAGATACGTAAAGAGTGGGCGCAGAGAGCTAAGGCTGCGGCGGGCACCGCCCGCACTTTGGAGGGTGCGGGTCCTGGGAAGAGTTCGCGGGGGATGTGCTCTGGGCGCCCTCGCTCGGCCGCACAGGTGTGCCGGGTGCCATGGAGACGGCGCCGCGCCAGCCCCCTCCTTCCCTGAGACCCGGGAGGCGCGGGGCGTGCGGCAGAGTCCGGCGGACCGCAGCACTGAGCGAGGGCGCTGCACCCCGGGACCCCAGGGAGTGAGCGCCACCTGCCCGCCTGCGAGCCACCCGGTGAAGCGGGGACGAGGGTAGGCCACCCAGACCCCTTGTGCCTCTCTGCCCCAGCCCACCCGCCCGAAGGTGCCCGCCTCCATTGAAGAGTGTCCCAGAGCAGACAGTATGGAGGGTGAGTGACACTGGGGTCGGGGGTCAGGGTGGGACAGGCTACAGGGACAGGGGGTGGGGGGCAAGCAGCGGGGAGAGACTCTGACCACCTTGGCAGCCAGAGATAGACACTGATTGTGTGTGTGTGTGTGTGTGTGTGTGTGTGTGTGTGTGTGTGAGTGAGTGAGAGAGAGAGAGAGAGGGGGGGGGCGCACAAAGATGCAAAGACCCTGAGAGAGGGACAGAGACAAATCTGAGGGTGCCTCTGTGTTTATGGGGTTAGGAGGGGGAAAGACTTGTTGTGTATATGTGTGAGAGAGCCAGAAAGACAGAGACAGGAAACAGAGACACCAAGAGAGAGACAGAGAGATGCAGAGAGATGAGGATAGAATGATGCAGCTGCCTCTATGTCCAGAGTATGTATGTGTGTGAAGGGGTGGGAGGACACCTGTGTCTCTGCGTACATGGTACATGTGCATACGTGTGTACACTATGTCTAATACCTAAACAAAGGCTTTTTTGTGACCAGGTGAGGATAGTTTAGGTACTGGCTTTAGGCAACTGTTGCCAACTTAGCAGGCTTCCTGGGTGGGGGAGAGGGATGATGTGTTAGAGGAGGCAGCCACCATGATTCCCCTAAGAAAGGACCTAAACTCAGAGGCTAGGAGGAATAATACCCCAGGCTTAGCCTGCTAGCTTCAGTCACATCAGATGAGGGTCTGAACCTCCATCTCGGTCCCTGTGGACAAAGGGAGTTATATGCAGATTAAGAAACCAGAGGACTGAGGGCTGCTCCACTGACTTGCTGGGTGTCTCTGAGATGGTGCCCAAGCCTTTCTGTGCCAGTAATTACCCAGCTGTTGGACAGAGGAACTTCCATGCAGTAGGGCTTCACAGGGGAAGTTGTGAGGGTAAACTGAGACAAGATGTATTGAACATATCCATACATCATAGTAAGTGAAAGCTGTTTCTTCCAATGGGGAAGAAAATGGGGGGCTTATAGGCAGTCTTTTGAGGTGCACTGGCAGCTTTCCCAGGAGCTGGAAAGAGATGCAGGGAGGAATGTGCAACCAGGATGAAGCTAAGATCCATAGGCTCTGTAAGAATGAGGTAAAGAGGCAAGATCTGCTCGGGGCTGGGGGCTCTGGGTCTTCCAAGTGCATTGAGTGGAAGAGGACTAAAACTCCAGAGGGCTGTGGTGGACAGAAAACACTGAGCCTCCTGCAGCAAGCTCACCCCTCAGAGCCTGGACACATGGCATCCCAGGTACCCAGAGGCAGCTGCAGATATAATCATTGCTGTAGAGGAAATTACAACAAATGAAAAAAAAAAAAAAAAGCCCTGAAGATGGACACCTGTCCTGATTTTCATAAAAAGTGGAAAGATAATTTCTGAAACCCACTAAACTGCTCAAGTGAAATGCTGGCCTCTGAGTATGCCAGAGAAAAGTATTGAACGCACAGTGAACGTTTGAGAGACAAGACAGCAAGAGCATACAGCTTTGGTGTTTTGCAGAGGAAGCCATTCTGCACACCTACAAAGTCTGCTTGTGTTTGCCTAGATACTATAAACTAAATAAATTAAGTCAAGGTTAAGATAAGGCTCACCTTCAGTGATGTCATTAAAGAAGACATTTAGGGGTTGTGGGTGGGGCTAAGTGGCAAATGAGTGGCTGTGAGTTCGGTCCCTAGTGTGGTGAGACAGATCATGCTTAGGATTCTATTTACTGACATGGAAATGTGTTCATCATCTACTGTGGATCGATTGTTATGTGAGTTTATATTGTGAACACATTGAACAAGTATTAAAAAGCAGGGTTTAGAAAACATGCAAACATACTTTTATCACTGGATATCTCTATCATCTGTCTATCTATCATCTACCTATATCTATCATCTATCACTCTATGAGTGAGTGTCACTAGTATCTTCCCTGAATTCCCTGGTTCCTGGGGCATCCCCTAAGACAAGGATTTAGGAATAGGGAATTCATTTGTGAATTGCCTCAGTGAAGCAGAGGTGAGGAATTGGAGATAGCAAAAAGAAAGGGGGCAGGAGGCATAGGCCAGTTGGTAGAGTGCTTGCCTATAGCATGGAAGGAGTTCTGGGTTCTATCCCCCAGCAATTCATCAACTGGACTTGCTAGTGAATACCTGTAATCCCAGCATTTGGAAGGCAGAGGCTACATAGCAAGTTCAAGGCCAGCCTGGACTAAGTGAGAAGGGGCTCTAGCTGCTGCATGCTCCTCTCTATGAGTTGAAGGTTATTCCACTCCATTAGCTCTGAGTTGTTCCTGATATGGCTTCAAAAAGCAAAGTAGAGAGACCCAAGTTGCAGGCAGGATGGGGTATTGGCAATTCGAGGAACCCATTGCCCCAGCTGACGTCTCTGGGCTAAGGGGATATGGTATAAAGCAATCAAATGCATTGTCCCAGCTCGTGCATCCCAGGGTGTTCCCATTCAGAGACTTCCTCTATGTCTTTTGTGGTGCCGAGAACCATGCATGTCTTTTAAGAACTAAAAACAGAATGATAAGAACTACAGGAATACTTCCAGAGCTGGGGCTGGGCCTCAGCAGTCAAGCACTTGCTGGCATGCCTCAGGCTCCAGGTTTGAGTTCCAGCTCAGCAAAACAAACACACATTTCCAGGGGAGAGAGAAAAAAAAAATAAAATAATCTAGTGATCATTAGCAGCCAATGTAAGAGCAAATCACACCAAATTTCCTGTCTTGGGAGGTAAACAGATGGATTATAGCAGTGTTGCATGAACTTCATGAACTTCATACAACACTCAGCAGTGACAGGAGGGCTAGAGGGCTGACAGCAAGGGGTACCATTAAAGCCTTGGCAGCAGTCTCTGGGTGCCTGAGGGGAGAAGAGGCGTGTTCTGCGCATCTGTAGCTAGGAGCCCAAAAGGCCACAGGGCAAATGGAGTCAGGATTTCAGGCTGGGGCCTGGGGAATGCTCAGTGGGTAAGGGGCTTATGGCACAAGCACACTCATCCCAGTTCAGACCCTCATCACCCACATAAAAAAAAAAAAGCTAGGGGGCAGAGACATGTGTCTATAGTCTCACTTCCAGTAGGGAGAGAGGCGGGCTTGCTGGCCAGATCTGAAATGGTGAGCTCCAGGTTCGGTGCAAGGCCTAGCTGGGAAAAAAAGAGGTGGCAGCCAGGTGTGGTGGTGCCTTTTGATCACAGCACTCAGGAGATGGAAACGGGCAGATCTCTAGGCCGTCCAGGCCAGCCTGATCTACACAGCAAAGACTGCTAAGGCTACATCTTGAGATTCTGTCTCAAAAATGAAAGGAAATTGGTAGATAGAGGAAGATACCCAAAGTTGAACTCAGGCCTCCATGGGTCTGATTCCTGGCTAGGCTGAGGAGAAATTTTTAAAAATGTATTGTGCATGTTTGCATGTCACAACTGTACATGGAGGTCAGAGGACAACTTTGTGGGATCAGTTCTCATTGTGCCTTTTCTTAAAAAGATGGGTTCTCTCTATGTAGCCCTGGCTGTCTTAAAACTTGCTATATAGACCAGGCTGGCTTTGAACTCACAGAGATCTGCCTGCCTCTGCGCCCCACCCCCAACCCCAAATGCTAGGATTAAAGGTGTGGACTGCCGCACTCAGCTTTTCCTGTTCATTTGACCTGGGTTCTGGAGATCAGCTCAGGTCGCCACACTTGTGTCCAAGTGCCCTTTGCTGCTGATTCAATTTGCATAGCCCAGAGGTGGACTCTGAGGCCTCAGAAACTTCCTCTTAACTCCTGAAGACAGACAGCTTCCTCCCTGGTGCCCCTGGAGGGTGCATGATGAAGACCCAGTGGAAGGAGAGACCGCATCCCATTCCAATGCAGTGGTTTCTCCTAGGAGCTGCTGGCAGCCTTCACAGCCAGTCTGAGTGAACATGGAGCTCAGTATGTAGAGGTCATTCTTGGCCACACACAGAGGCCAGCTTGGGCCACACGAGACTGTCAGAGAGACAGCGAGAAGACTATATTTCAGCCAAGAGTGTTGGCTCCAAAACAAACTACTCCAAAGGCCCTAGTTCTGAGAGCCTGGGGGTCCCCTGTAAGAGCTGTCCAGCGCTGATTGAGGGAACAAGGAAACAGAGTAATCAAGCTGGGCCTGGTTAGTTTCTACCAGTTCTACTTATATGAGGAAAACATGAAAGACACAAGCTCAGTCTCGGCAAAGCCTTCTGCTGCTCTCATTAGCAACCAAAATTGCTTCAAGAGTGGTGCAGTTTCAGATTTAAGGATTGACTTCTTTTGAAATGCAAATGGTTCAGAGACAGCCTGCAGAACCATCCTGAGTCATTTCCTCATCCTGGAAACAAGTATATCAAACTCTTCTTTAAAAATATTTATTTTCATTATTTTATTTTATTTTGAGACAGGAATTTTCTGTGTAGACCTTGGTTTTCCTGAAACTCACTCTGTAGAACAGACTGGCTTCAAACTAAAGTAGAACGGCCCGCCTGTCTCTCCCAAATGCTGGGACATGTGGTAAGGAAGTTTCTGCAAAAATGGATCCTAGGGCAAGAAATACGGCTCGGTGGTTAAGAAATTTGGCTACTCTTCCAGAGGACCAGGGTTCAAACTCCAGCACTAACGTGGTAGCTCTAACCATCTGTAACTCTAGTTCAGGGACTCTGATACCTTTATACCAATACACATAAAATGAAGTTAAATGTTTTTTTTTTAAAGAATGGATCCCAAAGAGCTAGGTTTTCTTCCTTTGTGCCTTAGCTGAGCCCACAGCGGCTCTGGCTCCGCCTCTGACCATTGTACACACTTCAGGCAGGGTTGTCATTTGTTTCTTTTGAAACAAGGTTTCATGTACCCCATGCTGTCCTCAAACTCACTATGTAGCTGAAGATGATCTCAAACTCTGGATCCTTCTGCCTTCACCTCCCCAGTGGTGAGATCATGGGTATGCATCACCTCATCTGCCTTGAGTGATATTTTAAATTCATGATGTCAGACATGCTTGGGCTTTTAGAAGTGAAGGCCCTCTCCTAATTAATAAGAGCCTTAATTGGACACTTGAGGGCTTTAGAGGTGGCCTAATGGACTTAAAGAGGATAAGAAAATGGGGAAGAGGGCAGAGACAGAGTGGAGGTTCAAACTTGAAGCATATAATTGATGGATCGTGTATCCTGAGGTCAAGGAAGGGCAGAATCACTGTTCCACCCTGTATTCTGAGAACAGGTCTCCTTGTGTTTGAGCTTTGATTGTTCCTGTGAAATGAAAAGGATTCTTCGTTCCAGGCAAGGTGATGCACACCTATAATCCCAGCCCTTGGAATGTGGAGGCAGGAAGATCAAGGACAGCCTAGGATGCACAAGACCACCCCCTTCCTTCTTGAAAGTGCCAGTAACCATGAAAAGAACAGAAAACAGAGTCTATGTAGAGCAGCTAAAGCAGTACTAGAAGGAAAATTCATTACCCTTAGAACTAGGCACCAACATTCCTTCACCAATTCTGTGTTCTAGGCCATACACTAGATAGTGGCCTAGTGCTTTTAAAGATTTGAAGCTAAACGAGTCATGGCAGCTTCCTCTGAGATGTGTCCAGTGTAGAGGAAGGGGGCAGGATGAGCAGTATGATACTGAGGGATTGAGCATGCTGACCCAGAGCCTGGACAGGGAACTATAGACAGACAGGAAACTACAGAGCACCTTCAGCCTGGCCTAGAGCAAGCCAGAGGATGGCAGTCCCTGCCTGCTGCCTTCACTTCCCCAGTGGCGAGATCACAGGTATGCACTCCACTTACCTTTTTTAAAAAAGATTCTTTTTTCTTTTTAATTTTATGTGAGTGCCTGCATGTGTGTGTGCCAGGTGTGTGCCTGGTGCCCATGAAGTTGGAAGAGGGCAACAGATGCCCTAGAACTGCAGTTGCAGATGATTGTGAACCAATATGTGGATGAGAGCCAAGCCAGGTCCTCTCCAAGAGCAGCAAATGCTCCTAATGGCTTAGACCCCCACCTCACTATCATTTGGAATCTCTTTAAAGGGGCTGAGGGAATGCGCTTAATATGTGAAATAGAGCAGTTCAGTTTCCAGGAGGAGAAAGGACTTGGAGGAGAGAGTTTCTGAATACAGGTGTTGATGGGTGAAACACACACACCTGAGAGTTGCTGAAAAAAAAAAAAATGAGAAATGGAAAGACCCAGTGTAGCCAAGCAGTGGTGGTGCACACCTTTAGTCCCAGCTTCCAGGAGGCAGAGGATCTCTGTGAGTTTGAGGCCAGCCTGGTCTACAGAGCAAGTTCCAGAACAGCCAGGGCTGTTACACAGAGAAACTTTGTCTCAAACAAACAAAAGGGGGGGGGGGGAAGAGACAGAGAGAACAGAGGTCTCAGTGTTGTTAGCCAGAGAAGCAGCAAGTGAGCTGGTAAATGGGCTCTGCAAAGCCCATTTCAGACGAACTGGGTTCTTTATTCACTTCAGCTGCTAGATGGGCTCTGGGAAGGCTCTAGGGAACTAAGGGGAGCTCTATTATATCTTCACCGGAGGGGGCAGGTGTCCTAGAATGATACATGGCTTTGCTATGGGGACGTGCATGATTTGGGCACATTGGGACTTGAAGGCACTTAAGGATCATTTGTTTACAAGGTCTTGCTACAACTGCAATAGCTAGGGACTCGGCTTGGAGCAGGCATGGCTAATCACCCCTGTCTTGGGTGGTTTGTATTTTCCCTCCACCAGGATGGATGTGCTTTCAACAGGGTTTGGTCAGCTGGACAGGGTAGGGCCTGATCTCTCCAGGCTGCTGGTCTAACTACAGCCTGGTCCAACAGGCTTGTTTGGGGCTAAAGAGGTGGCTTAGTGGTTAAAAGCATTGGCTGCTCCTGCTTATCTGTAACAACAGTGGGGAGAGGGCACCCTCTTCTGGTCTCTGCAGGCACCAGGCACTAAAGTGGTACACAGCAGGCAAAATACACACACATTTGTACTCCAGACAACTGCTCAGATTTGTCAACTCCAAGGGTTCTGGAAGTCTCTCTTGCTCTTATTCACTGTGTTAGTTAGGGTTTCTATTGCTGTGAAGAGACACCATAGCCATGGCAACTCTTAGAAGGAAAACATTTCACCGGGGCTGGTTTATAGTTTCAGAGGCTCAGTCCATTATCATCATGGTGGGAAGCATGGAGGCATGCAGGCGGATGTGGTGCTGGAGAAGGAACTGAGAGTTCTGTATCTTCATCTGTAGGTAACAGGAAGTGAACTGTCACACTGGGCATGGCTTCAGCATATATGAGACCTTAAAGCACACCCCCACAGTGACACGCTTCAACAAGGTCATACCTGCTCCAACAAGGCCACACCTCTTACTAAGCCACTCCCTGTGGTCCACACATTCTAATGCATGAGTCCATGGGCATACCTATTCAAACTCAGCACTCCACTCCCTGCCCCCATAGGCTTGTAGCCACAACATTGTGCAAAATGCACTCAGTCCAACTTCAAAAGTCTCCATAGTCTGTCACGGTCTCAACAATATTTAAAAATCCAAAGTTTAAAATCTTTTCTGAGATTCATGCAATCTCTTAACTGTAATCCCCTCTAAAATTAAAATGGCTGGGTGTTGGTGGCACACACCTTTAATCCCAGCACTCGGGAGGCAGAGGCGGATCTCTGTGAGTTTGAGGCCAGCCTGATCTACAGAGCAAGTTCCAGGACAGGCTCCAAAGCAATACAGAGAAACCTTGTCTTAAAAACCAAAATAAATAAATAGATAAATAAATAAAAATAAAAGTTAAAAATAAAAAACAGATCATATACTTCCAGCATATAACGGCACAGGATATACATTACTGTTCCAAATGGTAGGGAGGGGAGCATAGTGAGGAAATACTGCACCAAAGCAGACTGAAAACCAGCTGTGCAAACTCTGCATCTCTATGTCTGATGTCAAAGCACTCCAGATCTCCAGTGCCTTTCATCTTTGTTGACTGTAGCACAGGTCTTTCTTTTTGGCTGGTTCCACTCCCTGTTAGCAGCTGTTCTCAGTAAGTATCCCATGACTCTGGCATCTCCAACATCCTGGGGTTTCCAAGGCAATCCAGGCTTCACCTTCACAGTTTCACACAGTGGCCTCCCTGGACCTCCATAGGGACACCCTTGCCACATCCCTGGCCTCAGTGGCTTTCATTAGCCTTGGAGGGAGAGTCCAAAATTCCTTTCTTGTATCCTCTAAAGGCAGAACTACATGGACAAAGCTGCCAAGTTCTGCTGCCTGCTTGGGCTGGAACATGGCCCCTCATTCAATTATATTTTACCAGCTTTCTGTTTCCCATGGTTTCCTTCACTTACCTAAGCTTGGTTGTGCTGGAACTTGCTCTGTAGACCATGCTGGCCTGAACTCAGGGCTCTGCTTGCTTCTGTCTGGGATTAGAGTGCTGGTATTAGAGGTGTGCACCACCACACCTAGATCTAAGCTTTTCTTTAACTCCTGGATCTCCACTCTCTTTATTCTATTTCTAAATCTGTTTATCTCCTTAAAGACTTGGCTCTAAATTCTTCCTGGTGCCCATTTCCTCCTCAAATTGTCATTTTGTATTTTTCTTGCTTGGCTTATTCTTTTTCATTATAAATATTCTATTATAAATCATGGTACTGCAGGCAGGCCTTTAGTCCCAGCACTCTGGAGGCAAAGGCAGGTGGATTTCTGTGAGTTCAAGGCCAGCCTGGTCTACAGCATGAGTTCCAGGACAGCCAGGACTGTACAGAGAAACTCTGTCTCAATAAGCAAAAACAAATAAATCATGGTACAACATGACAGAGTCTACATTAGGCTGTTTTGAGATTTCCTTTGCCAATGTAATTAATCCAAAACTCTTCTCTTTAGCCTCAAGGAAACTTTTTGGACAAGGGTAAAAGGCAGCCACAGTCTTCACTAAAATATCAGAGGAATGAGCTCTAGGCAACATACTAAAATTCTTCTCCTCTGAAACCTCTTGAGCCAGGCCCTCATAGTTTTTCTCCCTCAGCACCACTGTCTTCCATGTGCCTACTAGTATGGCCCATTAAGCAGCGCTTGAAGCATTCCACTGCCTTCCTAAACCATAGTCCCAAAGTCCATATTACTTCACGCAAAAGCACTGTGAGGCCTCTCACAGCAACACCCTAGTCCCTGGTACCAAACTCTGTCTTAGGGTTTCTATTGCTGTGAAGAGACACCACAACCAAGGCAACTCTGCTAAAGAAAACTTTTTCTTGGGGCTGGCTAACAGTTCAGAGGTTTAACCCATTATCAGTATGGCAGCATGCAGGCAAGCAAGGTTCTGGAGAAGGAGCTGAGGTATGCAGGCAGCAGAAGTAACTGTGAGTCACAGTGAGCATAGTGAGACCCTGTCTCAAACAAACGAAAAGAAGCAAGCCTGCCTGAGTTAGAGTCCCTGCTAAGCATACTTAAAGCCAGCCAAGAAGCATTTTTTAATTAGCTGTGAGATACAGTTCCAAGGCTCCTCTTCAAACCAGGTTGCTCTCCCCAGGCCTCTTAAATGTGTGAGTGACAATCACTGGCTACCAGGTCTCAGGCCAAGTTCTGTAATCCCTAACTGTAAACAAATGGTAAGAGAATCCACAAGAGCCCAAAATAAGGGGACATCAAATATTTATCTGGGGAACACTCATAAATGACAATAAGGTAGAGCGCTGCCTTGGTCTTCTGCCCAGGAACTGGAAGCTGTGATCAGATCTCTGACTGCTACACAAGAGAGGGAGGGGCTGTCTCCTTACTTGTTAAGGAGTTACATCAGCGAACAAGGTCATGGGCAGGGTGTATACCCACTACACTACACCTAATCAGTGTCTTTACCTCTTTGTAAAATCATTGTTCCCATGGGAGAGCATATGGCCTGTTGAGGGGCAGTGGGATATGGGGACAGAACCCACAAAAGCCTACTGAGACACTATCCCACCTGACACTATCCATGAGATGCTGAACTGAACTCTGCCGACCCCTCAGAGGCCCATGATGATCAACTTAAGTCCCCTTTATTAACCAGACCCTGGTGCCAATGAACTTGACCAACTAGAAACTTATAGGAACTGGGCTGGATGGTTATCTAGTGGACAGGAAAGCTGGGTTACCACAATCAGACCCAAAGCAAACTAACTCTCACTGGCTGTCATTTGGCTAGGGATGAGTGCAGACTTATGATTGACAGTCCCTCAAATGCTGCATGCTGGCTCCTCAAGGGAAAACTCACCATGCTTCAGGAATTGGGGAAAATAGGTAGAGTTGTTGGCACCTGCCCGTGCTCACTGGCCCCCTGAAAGGGCGTGCTCTGTTTAGAGAGGATCCAACACATTCACAGGCCATAACTGCCTTTTGGATAGGAATCATTTCATGCCAGATCAAGAGAAATCCCCAGAAAGTCTGTGCAAAAATGCATCAAAGCACATCAAAGACTCCAGTGACCCCCAAGTGTTAAACCTCACTAAAGCTTGATGCTGGAGAGCAGAGATAGCACAAGTCAGCGGCTGTCAAATCATGAGGGACACATCAGAGGAGCTTTTAAAGAAATATCTCCAAATGCCATCCCCAGATCCTAGCCCATGGGGGAGGAGGGACATAGAGGAAATGCCTCCTTAAAATCAGAGTGATTGTAATGTGAGTTGGAGAGCCACTGACATCATCAGTATTTTATCCCACGTTTCCATTTCCCTGTGATCAGAAAAGTCAAAACCAAATGGTAGAATGAAGGAAACAAAAAAACAAATAAATACTACAACCCGAGGTCCATATTTTCCCCATGCCACCAGAGCATCATGGTGGTCCCCACTCCCCAGTCGCTCATTGGAGTACTGCCCAGATCTGCATTCATCTGAAGGCTCCCTCACTGGCTCCGCTGTCTCTGCCAATCTGACTGATGAAAAGGTTACACTGAATTCTTTCTTAAAGGGCACCTCTCACATTGCCAATGAGTTTGAACTTCTTGTTTCATGTGATCATTAGCCACCTGTCCTGGGTTGTGCTCTGTGCCCTCCGCAGCTCCTAGTGTGGAGCTTCAGGAGTTCTCAGAGGGGATATTGAATGGGTCTGTGACTGAACTCTCGTGTGTAACCAGGACAAACCAGAAGGTGGCGCCATCGATGCCGTCGTTGGTGAGAAGGCTGTGAACTCAGGGAGACACCTAGACTGGGTCTGGATTGGGATCCTTCATGTGGACTTTGCTTCTTGTTCACAGGTCTTTCACGGCTACTAGGCTGCCATCAGAGTACCCTGCATCAATGTGAGCTTGACCTTTGACCTCTGTCTATTGTAGTAAGAGGGATCTGGTTCCTAGAAGTAGCATGATCTACCGTAGGCCATAGCCAGGAAATGCTTTCATTTTTTGTTTGCTTGTTTTGTTTTGACAGTGCTGGGGATTCCCAGGGCCTTATGCATGGTAAACAGATACTCTACCACCGAACCATACCACTATCTAATGCCTCAAAGTTTAAAACGATGGCTGGGAACTGGTCTGAGGCCCTAGGTACAATTCTCAACACTGCAAAATAGCAGATAAAAATAAGGGCTGAGGATGGTTCAACAGGTAAAGCATTTGTTGCCAACATGAGGGGTACATGTCAGACCCACTGGAACCCATGTCAAAGCCCGGGCTGTCCCATGCTTATGTAACCATCTCAGTGCTGAGGTGCCAAAGACAGGAAGACCCCTGGGGCTTGCTGGCCAGCCAGTCTAGCCAAATTGACAAGTTCCAGGTTCAGTGACAGTAGACAGCAGTTGATGAAGACACCTGGCACTGATCTCTGGCCTCCAAGCCCATATACATACATATGTGAGCGTGCACACACATGAACACATACACCCCAAAAATAAAAATAACAGGTAACAGAGGGGAAGACTGGAGAGATGGCTCAGTGGTTAAGAGCACCTGCTGCTCTTGCATAGGATCCCACTTCAATTCCCAGAACCCACATGGTGGGTCACAACCATCTGTAACCCCAGGGTCTGGCACCCTCTCTGGCCTCCACCGAACAAGGCACATACATGTTACACATAAATACATGCAGGCAAAACATTCTTACACACAAAATCAATAATGAATCTTTTCCAGGATGAAAAACAAATGAGCAAAATAGATTGTTGACCCCCCCCCTTGCCCCCGTCCCAGGCTCCTTAGATTGTTGACCCCCCTTTGCCCCTGTCCCAGGGTTCTGATTCTCTGGATCAGGGATAAGGCCTGAGACCACCTGAGAAGTTCCGTGTGATGCTGGTAGTTAACAACCACACTTTGGGAGACACTGTGCTCCAGCATTCTAGTCCAGCTTTTCCTGATGCAGGCGTGACCCCCTAAGCTCATCAGGGTACCCTAGAGGCAGCCATCATTATACCCTGAAGCTTCTGGGAAACCCATCCAGTTGGGGACTGTAATTGGGTTCAGAAGATGAAAAGTTCACAGGATGTAATCATAAGGGCAGCTGGCAGGTCTCAGAAAGGCTGAGTGAATAGTGTTAATGAGCTTCTGGCTGCTGGTGTGGGGCTCAGACGAGAGATATGAGGGCTCTGGTTCAGGGGAAATTGATAGGAATAGGAAGGGCTTCTTCTGGGATGACGCAGTGCTGTGAGCTAGGATAAGTCTTGGGATAGATACCCAGGTGTTTAGACATTAGAGATGGACAAGGTCACTCACTCCAGACAATTTACAGGGAAAGACTGGAAGATGAGCTCATTTGAGGGCCAAGCAAAGGGAGTATGGGAAGCCAGCTAGGATTCCCAGACCTATTTGTTCACTCTGTTATTACTGGTTTATTGAATCATTTACTATGACCAGGCACTGACAAGATACCAGAGATACTTCTGAATAAGACGGGAAGCACCGTACAGTCTAGGAGAAAAGACAGTGAACCTAATCAAAATCCTTGGCAGATTCAAGAACATAAATGAGACCCAATGAGAGTACAGTTGGGGAACCGCCTTTAAATGGAGTCATCAAGTTCAGTGTCTCCAGGAAGACGTCAGAATTGAGAGGGGAAGGAGGCAAACAAAAGTCCCGGGGTTGGAAAACACAAGAGGATGTGCAAGTGGCCAGGACTTCCGGGGCGAAGGGGCTGTTTAAGACCATGAAGACATCAGCAAGGATCAGAGCCTGCTGTGCGTTGAAGTCTGAGCTCAGGAGAGCTGAGCCTAGTGGTACAGGCATAGAATGTGGGGTCAAGAAGATCAAGAGTTCAAGGCTCAGAGCTAGAGAGATAGATGGATAGATGGCTCAGTGCTTAAGAGCACTTACAAGCTTGGCAGTACCGGTGCAGGACTTTAATCCCAGCACTCAGGAGGCAGAGGTAGGCAGGTCTCTGTGAGTTCGAGACCAGTCTGGTGTACAAATTGAGTTCCAGGGCAGTGAGGGATACACAGAGAAACCCTGTTGAGAGAGAGAGAGAGAGAGAGAGAGAGAGAGAGAGAGAGAGAGAGAGAGAGAGACAGACAGACAGACAGGGACAAAGAGACAGAGAGAGTGCACTTAGATTCCCAGCGCCCACGTGGCAGTTCACAACCATCTGTAACTCCAGTTCCTGGTGATTTGACACCCTCTTCTGGCATCAGGGGAACTTTATGCATGTGCAACACAGACATAAATGCAGTCAAAACATTCAATGTACAAAGTAAAAATAACAAATAAATCTTTTTTTTTTTCTTTCAAAGTTTGGGGTCAGTCTCAGCAACATGGTAAGTTTATGGTCACCGTGGATGATATGAGACCCTTTTAAAAAAGAGACCAAGTGAGGCCACCAGGCTACCCAGATGCACCCTTGGACCACACTGTTAGCTTTAAATGCAGATTACAAGAATTCCAGAGCACAGAGAGTGGAGCGTAAAAAACGATACATCGAGAGAACAGTCTGCACCATTCAGCCTGCTGAAAAACCCACAGATGAGCCACATAACAGTCAGGACAAAAGAGTTGCAGGAGTTGGTGGGTTGTGTAGAGACATCATTGGAACACGTGACCCAACAGATTGTGAGGTGACATCAACTAAGTGTGACAGAAGACGGGTAATGTTTTTTTATTTAGACTTTTACTTCCTATGTGTATGTGTGTGGGAACATACACACTTCAGCATGTGAATGGAGGTCAGAGGACAACTTGTGGGAGCTGGTTCTGTCCTTCTACCATGTAGGTTGCGGGGATCAAACTCAGGTCATCAGGCTTGACAGCAGGCACCTTGCCTATTGAGCCATCCCAATGGCCTGGTTTGGTTTTGTCTGTTTTGTGAAAAGGTCTCATGTAGTCCACTCCTGTGTTTATGGGTGTACCACACCTGGCTTGGTGTTGGGGGGAACCTGGGACTTTGTGGATGTCTGTCAGGCATTCTACCAACTGAGCTCCCATCCAGCTCCTGGATCTCCACTTTAAAAACATTAGATGTCTATTTTTCAGTGGAAAGCAATGCTGAAGAATAACTGAAGAGGGTCAGTGGTTGCTGAAGGTAGACGCCATTCATGTAGTTGTCTCCACCATTCCATCTCTACTGGTTAATTAAACTTAGACGCTCACATGTGTACCTCATAAGAGTCTCTTATGTATGTCTGAATTTTTTATATTATATTAAAGGTGTTTGAGTGCTATTAGAGCCCTTGAAAGGTCTAAGTGTGGGACAGTGCCAACCCCTCTTGGTTCTTTCTCCATCAGCAGACCCTCACCCCTGCCACACCCTGGTACAGTCCTCACTGGTCCCTGCAGCCCAGATGATGCCAGCTCAATAGTCCACTGCTCCCAGGTGTTTCCAGCCCCCAGGGGCCTCCAGCCCTCCAGTGTGCCTCCTAGCCATCGGCTGAGCTCTGGGCTCCACAGAAAGATTCCTTAGAGATGCTTCATCCTCCAGAATGGGCCCCACTCAGTCCCAGAGGAAGATACAAGGAGAATGTTTGAGACAACACCGTGACTCACCACAGCTAATGACTTCCCAGAAGAGCTATGGTTGGACACTGGGCTGCTCCCTCCAAAACAGGACTAGAGAAACATGTAGTCAGCCTGCTCCTGATGAGAACTGTGTGGAGCGGGGCACGTCCATGCCTACCTACTACTGGGCTGGCAAAACCAGAATGCTATTGCTGCCAACAGCGCTGTTGGTGCAGAGGAAGAACCAGTTGTTACCGTTGCATGGAAGAGAAGCATCTTAGTCCCTTTCTCCATTGCTATACCAATATATCCAAGATTGAGTCATTTATAAAGAATAGAAGTTAGTTTAGCAGCTGAGTAGTGGTGGCACACGCCTGTAATCCCAGCATTTGGGAGGCAGAGGCAGGCAGATCTCTGTGAGTTCGAGGCCAGCTGGTCTACAGAAGGAGTTCCAGGATAGGCTCCAAAGCTACACAAAGAACTCTGTGTCTCAACTCTCCCCCACCCCCCACAAAAAATTAATTTAGTTCATGATTTTGGAAGCTCAAAATTTCAAAAGCATTGCTCATTTGGTCAGGGCCTTTACCTGCCACCTAACATAGCAAATGCATGGCAAACTATAGCAAGCATGGGACTGGAGAGAGGCCCCAGCCATTAAGAGCACTTGCTGCTTTTGCAGAAGACAGGAATTCAGTTCCCTACACCTGTGTCTAACAGCTCACATATAACTATGGTCCAAGGAGATCTGGTGTGTGCGCACTCGCATGTGCGCACATGTACACACACACACACACACACACACACACACACACACACACACACACACACCGCACGCACACACTGCAAATGCACGTGGAAATATAGAGCAAGGGCTGAAGAGATGGCTCAGCAGTTAAGAGCTCTGGCTGCTTTTCCAGGGGTCCTGAATTCAGTTCACAGCAACCATAACGTGGTGACTCAAAACCATCTGTAATGAGATCTGGCGCCCTCTTCTGGCCTGCATACATACATGCAGACAGAACACTGTAAACAAAAAAATACAGAGCAAACACACTATCTTAGGACTCTTCTCATCTTATGAAATCATCAATGATATCACAAGGGCCCCGCCTTCTAACCTTATAATTCCAATCATCTCTCAAAAGCCTCACTTCCAAATACCACTGACACATGTTTTGGGGGACTTGAAATATGTAGACACAAGGATAGGTACATTGAAAGCACAATAAGGATTGCTACAGGACAAGAGCTGTGTCTACTGATAGCCTTGGGCCAGGCAGGAAGGAAGCCGGGAAACAGATCCTGATTCCTCTCTTGCCTTCCCACCTCCTTCAGGGCCTCCCATTGGCTGAGCCTAACCAGAGCTGATGGGATGGGGTCTGTTAGAAGTTAGATTCTTGGATCTGGGGATAGTGCATTTGCCTAACATGCTCTAAGCTCTTGGTTCTATCATATAAACTGGGCATTGTGACATACAGTCTCATCACTCAGGAGGTAGAGGCAGGAGCATGAGATATTCAAGGCCATCCTTGGCTACATGGTGAGTTCAAGGCTAGCCTGATATATAAGACCTTGTTATCCCCACCCCACCCCACCACACACACACACACACACACACACACACACCACACACACACACACGAGAGAGAGAGAGAGAGAGAGAGAGAGAGAGAGAGAGAGGGAGAGGGAGGGAGAGAGAGAGAGGGGAGGGGAAGGCAGACAGAAGGTGTTGATGGAGAATAACCAACATGGTTGAAGAATGAGTCTTGGGCAGCGTGGGTGCAAGTTGGGGATACATTGAAAGTCCTTAACCAGAGACTGGAGGATGACTCAATGATGAAGAGCCCTTACTGCTCTTGCAGAGACCTTAGTATGGTGCCTGGTACCCACACTATGACTCACAGCCATCCTTAACTCCAGTTTAGGAGATCTGATGCCTTCTGACTTCCATGGGCACCAGGTATACACATGTATGTATACACAGGTATACACGTGTATGTACATGTGTGCAGCAAACACTCATAAAATAAATCTAAAAATTAAAAAAGCCCTTCATCTGTGTGTCCAGTTGTCCTTGGAATAGTGAAGACAGTAATGAATGGGCTTAGGGTGTGGCACGTGGAACACAATGAAACATGGATTTTCCTTTCTTTTCTTTGAAGGTCTCATTTGGCTGAGGATGGTCTCAGGCTCTAAGTAAATGAGGGTGACCTTGAACTTCTATCCTCTGGCCTCTGCTTTCCAAGTATTTGGATAAAATGCATGTGCCACTGCCCCCACTTTATGTGGCACAGTGGATCAACACATAGCTTCATGAGTGTTAGGCCAGCACTCTAAGTTACACCCCATCCAAGTGTCAGCTTTTCAGTTTGACATCGGCCATCCCCTCTTCGCTTCGGTCATGACACTTGTGTTTCTTTGGTCCTAGGCCAGCTTGTCCAGCCTCCCAATGTCAGCTGGCCCTTGAGTCAGAATGGGAGTGATGCTGAGGCCACTCCGGCTGCCAACCTCACCTTCTCCTCCTACTATCAGCACTCCTCTCCAGTGGCAGCCATGTTCATAGTGGCCTATGTGCTCATCTTCCTCCTCTGCATGGTGGGCAATACCATGGTCTGCTTCATTGTGCTCAAGAACCGACACATGCGCACTGTCACCAATATGTTCATCCTCAACCTGGCTGTCAGCGATCTGCTGGTGGGCATTTTCTGCATGCCTACTACCCTTGTGGACAACCTCATCACTGGTAAGTATGACCAGTGGGCAGCAGGAAGGCCCTCACCTTTCACTTCTACTTCCCAGCTGAAGACTGAAGCAGAAACCAGGAAGACAGAGGTCACTGAACTGGCCTCTTGGCCAAAAGGCCATGTCTGAAACTCTGACAGTGTTGCTGACAAGGAACTGGCCTAGGAATAACAAGTCTATGGGTTAATCATCTTCTTTGTGCCAGGCATGATGTTACATATGATTTGTACGTTATCTTAATTAATCTCCATAATCATCCAGCCAAGCATGCTTTGTTATTATCCTCATTTTACGGGTGAGGAGCCATGCTCAGAGCATTTAAGGGATTGGTCTGCAATTACGTAGCTTGTCAGTGTCAAGGCCAGTGTTCTCACAGCCCTCTGGCCACACCCTTGGAGAGAGCTGTCATGTGCAGAACTAGAGGTGGGCGATTTCTTCTACAGAAAGACCTGGAAATCCACTCCTTTCGCCTTCTCTCCCCCCAGAAGATGGTCTGGTTCTGTAGGTAATGAGCTCCCAGTGGCTGGGAGTGACTGAGCAGGGACTGGCTGGCCACTGAGCAGGGGTTTGGTGGGACTGGACATTTCCACAGTTGTCAGAATGTCTTCTCTGGTGATCAGCCTGTCTTAACTTTGGTCTTGGAGACCCCAGGCAGGGTGTGACCAGCTTTCCAAGCTGTGGCGATCCCTAGAGGTCTGAGTAGGATTAGTCAGCTCTCTGGGTCATCCAAAGTTCCCAGAGGCTTCTGCTTGGTCTGCTTTCCCTCTTTATAGTGGCTTTAATGACTCAGACCCAGGAAGGGGAAGCCTGTGTTTTTCAGGTTCCTGAACCCTAAAATGATGTCTCAGAGAGCCTTCTGGCTGTGTGCCTGGTGGAGACTTTACTCACCATTGAGTTCCGATCCCTGAAGAGATGCAAAACACAAACTGGGTTCCTCTCCTAGCACCCATAGGTAGTCTAGCCTGCTCTAGTCCACCAGCCACAAAAGCTATGTACTGTGCGATTACTTATATGACATTTTCAAAGGCCAAACTGTATTTTCTGTCTCTAGAGAAAGCAAATTGGCAGAATCAGGAATAATAAAGAAATGAGTGGGAGCTTCCTGGGGTAATGCATGATTTGCATATCTTGAATATGATTAAAGCCGTGTGACTTGCATGACTGCATGTGTTCATCAAGCTTGTAGATTTGTATGCTGAAAACAGTGGGGTTTATTGTTGGTTGAAAATAATTTCAGTGTTAAACATATTCATATTTAAAGTCCATTTTCAAGTGTGGAGAAACATGATGGGCCAGCAAGACGGTTTAGCAGATGAGAGTGCTCATCCCTGAGACACTCGTGGTGGAAGGAAAGAATCTACTGCTGCAAGTTGTCCTCTGATTTCCATATATGATTGTGCTGTGCACATGCACACATGTTCGTGTGTGTGCGGCACACACACAGGAATGCACACTTGCACGCACAATGATTTAAAAAAAAAAATGGGTGGAGAGAGGGCTCAGAGGTGGAGAGTATATATAGCTCTTCAGAGGTCCTGAGTTGCATTCTTAGCACCCACATCGGTTTGATGGAGGATGTCCTTCTATATGCTGTGAATATATATTTCTCTTATCAATTGATGAATGAAGCTGTTTTGGCCATGGACAGGCAGGATTTAGCCAGGCGGGAAATCCGAGCAGGGATAGAGAAAGATAGTAGGTGGAGTCAAGGAGATGCCATGTAGCTGCCAAGGAAGCAAGAGGTCTGGGCATCACCAGTAAGCCAAGACCACATAGAGATACAGAGATTAATAGAAATGGATTAATAATTAAGAAGCCTGTGCCATAAGCCAAACAGTTTATTCATCAACCAATAAGAAAAACATATTCATGGCATAAAGAAGGACATTGGTTAGCTTACAACTAACCATAACTGCAGCCAGGAGATCTAACACCTCTGGCCTCCATGTGAACCTACACTCATGTGAACATAACTAAACACAGTATGCACATATGCAAATAAATAAAATAAGATAAATCTTTTAAAAAAGTCATGAAAAAATGATGATGTTGGTGGCTCCCAAAGGAAGAACTCTGAGTCCAGATGAGAATCTGTGTTGCTAGGCACCTTTAAATGTGAGTGCTTTCCCTATTGTAGTAGTTTTCATTTTATTACTTTACAACTTTTTAATATGATTCGATGTGTATGTGGTTCGCTTGCATGTGTATATGTACACCTCATGTGTCCCTGGTGCCTATAGAGGCTAGAAGAAAGTATTAGATCCCCTTGAAACAGATAATTCTGAGCCACTCTGTGGTACTGAGAGCCGAACATTGATCTGCAAGATCAACCATGGACCCAACTCTCCAGCCCCTTGAAACAATTTTAGACATAAAGAAAAATAGCAACACCAGCCTAGACTCCTTACATGTGCTTCATCCACCTTCCCAACAACTACAATAGAAAATCAAGGTCAGGAGAAAGCTTCCAAATACGGTTAAGTGACCTGTGGAGTTTTCTTGACTTCTACTAGTTTCCCAGACATGTCATTGTTTGAATCATAATCCCAAGAAACGCAATCTGAATCTTGAGTGGTGGCACCAGGTGTTTGAAAGAAAATGCCCCCAAAGGGAGTGGCACTGTAGGAAGATGTGGCTTTGTTGGAATAGGTGTGGCTTTATTTGAGGAAGTGTTACTATGGGGGCAGGCTTTGAGGTCTCCTATGTTCAAGTTATCCCCAGGTCTATTCTCAGACTGCTTCCTGCTCCCAGCAAAATGTAGGATTCTCGGGTATTTCCCCAACACCATGTCTACCTTGCATACCACCCTGTCCCACTATGATGATAATGGACTGGACCTCTGAGGCACCCCAATGAAATATTTTCCTTTATAAGAATTGCCACAGACATGGTGTCTCTTCACAGCGATAGAAAGCCTACCTAAAGCAGTCTGTAATCTCAGAACTCTAGAGGCTAAGACGCGAGGACCACCTGCTTGGGATACAAGCTGGGATACACAGTGAAACCACATCTCAAACAGAAAACAAACATCAGCCACAAGGCATAGCCATTACAGCAACAAAACAGACCACTCCAAAGGCCACTTTAACAATAAAATAGGCAATCATAGCACATTTTTGCAAGCATAAACACTCAGGCATACAAATGCCCAGATGACATTTGTGAGGCTATAACAGCTCTGAGCAGGCTGGATCTGTTCATAATGGGCCCAAAGTGGTGGTTGGTAATTGTGCGCATCCCACTTTATAACTGTGAGCATCTGGAATACCGTGGCTGTCTTAGTCACCGTTCTTGCTGTGAAGAGGCACTGTGACCCAAGGCAGCTCTTATGAAAGAAAGCATCTAATTGGGGGCTGGCTTACAGTTTCAGAGGTTTAGTCCATTATCATCGTGGCAGGGAACGTGTCAACACACATGGTACTGAGAAGTAGCTAAGAGCCGCATCCTGATCCATAGGCAGATAGAAGAGAACTGAGCCTGGTGTGGGCTTTTTAAAACCTCAAAGCCCGTACCAGTGACACACTTCCTCCAACATGGCCACATTTACTAATCTTTCTTACCTTTTCAAAGGGTTCCACACCCTGGTGACCAAGCATTTAGATATGAACTTATGGGGGTACATTCTTACTCAAACTACCACACTGGCAGACCATCCCAGTCTTTTGGGGGAGTCTTTTAGGGTGTCAGATCTCAACCCTGTAGTTCAAGCTAGCCCGGAACTAGCTACGTGATCAGGCTGGTCTGGCATGTGTGTTCTCCCAACTCTGCTTTCTGAGCTTTGGCCACCACTACATAGACAATGACTCCAAAAGGGAAGACCTTGAGAAATTTTATGTCTCACAAATGCAGACATAAAAAAGACGTCATGAGACCTGATGTGGTGGTGCACACCTTTAATCCAGCACTTGGGAGGCAGAGGCAGGAGGATCCTGTGAGTTTGAGGCTAGCCTGGTCTACAGAGTGCATTCCAGTACAGCAGCCAGGGATACAAAGAGAAACTCTGTCTCGAAGAAAAACAAAAAACCAAAAACAAGAAAACAAAAACAAAAAACAAACAAAAACATTTTCCTTTAAATTATTTTTCCTACCATATCATCTTCACCCAAAGCAATGATTTTTTTTTTTATTACTGATTAACAAAGTTCTAAGCAAGTCAAGGATATTTCAGCCAGTTTCTTTGTACTAGCAGGCATGGAGGATTCAGGGTAGCAAATTCTTTTTATTTTTAATAATTTATTTATTTGTATTTTATGTACACTGTTATTTTGTCTGCATGTATGTCTGTGTGAGGGTATAAGATCCCCTGGAACAGTAGTTATGGACAGTTGTGAGCTACCATGTAGGTGCTGGGAATTGAACCTGGGTCCTCTGAAAGAGCAGTCTGCTCTTAAATGCTAAACCATCTCTCCAACCTAGTGTAGCAAATTTTTACCCTCATTCTATTCTACAAGACTTTATTCAAGTGGTCTAGCTAACCATCTATTTTTCCTTTTTCTTTACACACAATAGGATCATTTAATTTCCTTTCACAGCTTAGTTCTTTCAAGATGCACACCCAAACCTGCCATGAATCCTGTAAGCTACAGGACCAAGGAGCTCAGACCTGACTTTGAGGGCAGGGACATAATCGCTTTCTTTTTATCATGGGCCTGTTTTGCCACAGGCAGAATCCACGGGTTTTTCTATAATGCATACAACTTCCTTGTTTTCATTTTCCATTCTCAGTAAGGCTCTTGTCTGTAAGTGTCATTGCTCTATAAAAATCACCTTTATTATGATCCACATGTAAACTACCTGGTGAGGAGTGGGATTTCTCTATGAAACCATCACACTTTTCTAGATACAGTGGCATTTTCCCACTCTGTCATCACCTTATACCAAATACAGTAAATGCACAAACAGTAGCAGACACAGCAGAAGCATTCTAGAGACAAACCCCTGCGGCTTTGCCTCTCTGGGGTACACCCATCCGAGCTGTGCTAACTGGTGGGTCATACTGCATAAGCTCCGTTGCCAACTGCAGTTCCTCTGCCAGGCAACTTATGGAGGGTGGTATAGATTCTCCCACTGTGTGGGTCCTGGGAATCGAACTCGGGCTGTCAGGCTTGGTGGCAAGCACTCTTAGCCACTGAGCATTATTGCCAGTTCTTTTTTTCTTGTTTTTGAGGAAAGATCTTGTACAGCCTGAGCTGAACTTGAATGTCTAGGTGTGGTCTAGGGTGGTTCTTCTCCACCTCCTGAGTGTTGTCATTACAGGCCCACGCCCCACGCTCTCATGCATGTTTTGTGTGGTAGATCTTCCTTACCTTACCGAATCAGACTCACACCCTCTTTTGAAAGCATCCTTACTGTCGACAACCAAAATAGCATTGGCCTCCAGGTTTCCTGACCCCTGCTTTGCCATTCCTCTTGAACCTGGCTCACACGAGTAGTGGCTTTGCCAATGCCCCAAGGTCCAAGCTCTCAATGCTTCCCCTGCTTCCTACACCTTGATTAGATTCAGTTTGTAGCCATCAGGCAAGAGCAGCATGGCCATGTGGGGAAGGCACACATGAGAGTCGTGCTGCTTGCTGACTCCTTTGTAACTGCTGTCTCTCAGCTGTAGAACAACCACTTCCGCGTTTTAATTATGAAGTACCCTACAGGGAGAGCCTCTGAGACTCTGCAAATGTCATGGCTCATTATATTTTTGCACTAACTTAATAGTGATTTGGCAGTTGCTGCCCACAGCAGCGCTTCCCATCCTGTTCTCTATTAATGACGTTTTTAGCCTCTGTACTTAACTAATTGGATCTCTGCTTCATGGCTTTTAATCCGACACTGTTGTTTACTTCGTTGCTTAAACTGCTCTGGGTCTGGCTATTGGGAGCTCACAGTGGCTTCTGTGTCCCTCCCATCTGCTACCATGGTGTTTAGAGCATTTCCTTACTTCCTAGCTCTGCAGAGTGTTCTGGGTCACCTCATATTTTTCTTGCATTGGCTCTGGAATTAACTAGTTCTTCAAAATGCCTTGTTACATTTTTTGGAGTATATTTATTCTTATTTTATGCACATGAGTGTTTTGCTTGCATATATACACGTGTACCATGTGTGCCCACAGAAGAGGACATTATATTTCTTGAAACTAGAGTGTTATGGATGGTTGTGAGCCTCCACGTGGGTGCTGGGGACTGAACCAGAGTCCTCTATAAGAGCAACAAGTTGTCTTAGCTGCTGAGCCATCTCCCCAGGCCAAGGAAGATAACATTTACAAAGGTCTGACTTCCAGGTATGATTATTGATATTGGGGTGTCCTGATTGTAGATGCTCCGAAGGGGCAGAGCTGTGAAATGCATGCGTGTTGCCACATGTCCTTGTTTTGAGTGAGGGTCTCATCATATAGGCCTGGCTGGCCTGGAACTCACTCTGTAGACCAGGCTGGCTGGAACTCACAGAGATCTCTCTGACTCTGTCTCCTGAGTGCTAGGATTAAAGGCGTACACCATCAGACCCAGCTGCATCTTTACTTCTAGCCATTTGCCTGCATTTCAGGAAATATGATCCATATTTCAGATTTCAATCCAACATCAGAAAATTTATTTTAACAATGCCCCCTTCTTTATTTGTAGCTTTGTTCTTAGTGAAAAAAATCTGTTCATTATATCATGTTTACTTGTTTGTTTGGTCAACTTTAGTATACATATGTGTGATAATAATATATAGACTATGGATATACAATAATAATAATAATGGGATAATAATAGAAGGGTTAATGTGAGGAAAGAATGGCCTCCCTCCTGCGCTGGACGATAGGGCCCAGCGGGGGCTAGATGGACCCAAAGGTCATAAAGACAATCAATTGCCAACATAAAAGCCATCTTCCTAAAAGCAGTGTCTGAATTGGTGTGTAGTGGTTGGCTCCTCAGTCATGGTCATAGAGACCCAGTGATCCCTCAGCACTAGGAGAAATAAGCCATATTTTTGGGATGGAGCGGGGCTTGGCTTACCTACCTGGTGATTTGCATTTTGTTGGATAAGCATCTTTCACCCTGTGGGGGCCTCTGTCATTACAGGTTGGCCTTTTGACAATGCCACATGCAAGATGAGCGGCTTGGTGCAGGGTATGTCTGTGTCTGCATCTGTTTTCACGCTGGTGGCCATCGCCGTGGAAAGGTGAGAAATATCCCTGGGTAGCTTGGGGCTGGCACTGACAGAGCTCATACATTTGATACGGGGCTAGCTGGAAGGCCATAGAGACCTGCTGAAAGTCCCACCCACACCCCTTCTGGAAGGCAGAGGTCACTCCCAACAAAGCCTGCTAGGATCTCAAGGAAGTCTGTGTCCTGGCCTCAGGAGTCCTACCTCTCCTTTGTTTGAGCTCTGGGAGCCTGTCTGTGGATGGGCTTAATATAGCTGGAAAAGAAGGCTTTCTTTTTGTTCCTTTATCTCATCTCCTACTTGCTGGTTCCTGGAAATTCTGGACTTACTGTATCTACATGTCCATCAGTTACAGTCATTCAGCCTCAGACTCCAACAGAGTCTAGACTAAGCATGGTTCTGCACATGTGGCGGGGTTGGAGCCCTGGACCAGTGCTTAAGCTTTCCTTCTCATAATGCACAGTGTGACCCTCCTCCTGCTCCTCACTAAGGACTCCTGAGTGGAAGCCTTCCCCGACAGGGACTAGGAGGTAGGCAGAACAGCTGGAGATGGCTTTTGTCCTCAGCACTGTCCCACTATGTGATGTTAGCCACTCATTCAGCTACTTTGGGAGGAACTGTATCGGGAAAATAGTAAATGCCCTAACAAGAGGCTGGAGGCTTCAAACAACTTTGTTTGAAATGTTCATGAACAGTTCTTAGCCCACGGTCCAGACACCAGCCACTAATGTGATTTCTCCCACATACCCACTGAAATGAGTCCTTTTCTGTCCCACCAGCCAGCTCCTAAATAATGACATAGAGACTTCTTATTAATTATGAAAGCTTGTTCTGTAGCTTAGGCTTGTTTCTAACTAGCATTTATAACTTAAATTAACTCATTTATATTAATCCACTCTCTATCATGTGGCTTTACCTCTCTTCCTTCTTGCACTTCCTGTTTCCTATCCATGTCTTCTGGCATCTCCTGCATGCCTAGATTCCTCCCTCCTCCTCTTCCTTTCTCTCCCCAGAAATCCCACCTATACCTCCTGCCTAGCTATTGGCCATTCAGTTTTCATTACACCAATCATAGCGATATACCTTCACACAGTGTACAAATATCCCACAGCAACTAAGATCCTTCTCTTGGTTTCTCTCTCCAACACCAGCCTTTTCCAGCTCTGCCTATTCCAGAATCCCATGTTCCCAGCTATTTCCCACCTCTGTTCCCATCAAACTCTGTTTTTGTTGGTTCTGTTAGGCTAGCCTTGAACTCACATGAAGTCAAGGATGACCCTAAACTTCTAGTTCTCCTCCTTCTACCTGCCTAATCCTAGATTATAGGCAAATGCCATCATGTCCCATTTTACCTGTTGCTGGGATTAAGCCCAGAGCTTTGTGCATGCTAGGTAAGGACCCTACATGCCCAGTCTCAAACCCCTACCCATGTCATGTAGGCAGCTGGCATGATAGAACTGGGTCCCCTTCTCTACAAAGCCACCAAATAATTAGGATATGTGAACTCTCTCCTCCCCTAACTTTTTTTTTCTTGTCTTTTTAGTTGTGAGTCTTAGTTTTTCATGGCTGAGCCTTCCCTTGAGCCCTCAACCTTTGTTTTGCTGTTGCTGTTGTTTGTTTTGGTGAGTGACAGGAGAATGTAAAACCCTTCCCAGTCTTCCTTATAGCTTTTCAAGCTCCACGCTCTCCAGGAAGCCTTCCCCAATGATTTCAGAAGTTTCCTCCACCTAGCAATTACTATTGAGTTCATAACAGACTACAGGCTTCTGGAGTCATGTGTTCTCTGGAAAGTTCTCCAGTGTCTGATGCTGGGAGGATTGACTAGGCTATGGGAAAGGTGATGGGGGCTTTCAGGTTAGTAGGAGGCCAGGGCACAGATGCAAGAATAAGGGGCCTCTGGACAGCAGACAGTGCCACACCTGTGTTCTAAGCAAGTTCTGTACTAAAGAGCCACGTGGACTTGTAAGAAAGCCCACCTCTTCCTTCCTTTCCACTCAAACAATTGAGCCTGACCCCCTAGTCTCCAGCAGGAATGCCTATTTTCTGACGTAGATGGGTGAGGGGAGGTATTCTGAGAAGTAGGCAATCCTCCTTTTTCTTGCTGTGTTTTTTGTTTGTTGGTCTTGAGGCAGGATGTCTGTCAAGTAGCCCAGGCTGACCTTGAACAATCTAACTCTCTAGTCAAGAATGACTTTGAACTCCTGGTCCTCCTGGTTTTGGTTTTTCTTTAGTCTCAGTTCATCCTCATCACCCCACAGAGGAAGGTTGGTTATGGATCCCCTTTGTGTGTGTGTGTGTGTGTGTGTGTGTGTGTGTGTGTGTGTGTGTGTGTGTGGTTTTTAAGAGACAGGGGTTCTCTGTGTAGCCCTGTCTGTCCTGGAACTCACTCTGTAGACCAGACTGGCTCAGAGATCTGCCTTCCTCTGCCTCCGAGTGCTGTGATTGAAGGCATGTGCCACCACTGCCAGGCTATGGGCCCCATTTTTAAGATAAGGAAAACAAGGTCCAGAAAGGCCTTTTAACAACTGGTTCCTCCAGTCATCCATTCCTGTATTGATAAACCTGTTTGACACCCACTTTCAAGGGCATGCAGTTGAGCAACAGCCTTTGAACCTTCCACCTCCTTCTCCTCTGCCAGCAGCTGCCAACCCAGCCTATGTAGAAAAGAAGATGCTAAAACCCGATAACTCCTTCCCAGATCAATTAGAATGGAGAGGGGTTTCTTTTTTCTTTTATATTTCAGGAGAGTCTATACAAAGTAAGGGTTTTACAGCTACTGGTCTAACTGACACAGAGGATTGGACAAAATTGGAGTTCCAAGGTGGTCCTTTATAAACCATCTACTCAATGGTTGTGTGACCTTATGCCAGTTGCTTCACACTATGGAGAGCTTTCCCTCAAGTAAATCAAGGACTGAAGGGTTAGCAGTTCAAGGCCACCCTTTCTAACTTAGGGAGTTTAAGGCCAGTGCAGGCTAGAAACCCTGTCTCAAAAACGATAAATAGACAAACAAGGGTTTAACTAGAGTTATTGCTGAGTGGATCTAACAAGGAAAGTCATACTGCACACTTGTGACTGTTGTCACCCAAAAGGAGACCAGGATGAGAAAGCACCTTATGAATCCAAAGGGTTTTTTTTTGTTTGTTTGTTTTGTTTTGTTCTGTTTTCTGAGACAGGGTTTCTTTGTATTGCTTTGGAGGCTGTCCTGGAAGTTGCTCTGTAGACCAGGCTGGCCTCGAACTCACAGAGATCCGTCTGCCTTTGTCTCCCGAGTGCTGGGACTCAAGGCGTGCACCACCAACGCCCAGCTTAGGTTACGAACTTTTAACAAAAACAGGGCACAGTTGTGTCACCATGGTTATTTTTGTTTGATCTGGGAGCAGAAAGACTTGCCTTTTCAGAAGCAGAACAATGCAGGTTAGCGAAAGTACCTGAGTGCCTTGAGGGCTGGGCTGACCTCAGTTTTAGCCTAAGATCTGGTCAGGATTTAGCAAATATGTTTTTCTCACTTCAGTATAGTAGTTAAGATGAGCCAGGGATGGCCTACCACTGACCCATCCAGCTTCCAGGGTTTTCAGGGGAATATATAAACAGCTAGAAATTACATTTGTTGCGTTTGTTAGTTACATTGTTACATTGCGCTAGTAAAGTGGTTCAATGCGTACCTGTTGAACTGAGTTTAAGCCCTAGGACCACATGGTAGAAGGAGACCTAGGACCTAGGACCACAGGGTACACGTTTTCTTCTGTGTGGGGAGAGAAAAGGGAGAGAAGGAGAGGGAAAGCTGAACACTAAATGTTTTTTAAAAAGCATTTGTGTATTTACCTAGTCAGGCTTCCCAAGCACATTCAGCACAGACTGGCTGTGATGCTTGGTACCAGCTAACCCTTCCAGAAATAAATATATAAGCCTCCAGTGGGAAGCTGTATCCTCCTCACCTACTTTAAATCCAGCCTTGGCTCCAGAACCATTTAGCTGAGTGAGCTGCCACCCTCGCAAATGACAAACCAATTTACTTGTAAATTAACCTGATTAGTGCCTAAGCTGTCACCGGATGCTGCCTTAAGTGTAGTAATGAATGTCAGGTATCTTCCAGCAGCATGGGACGCTACCTCAAGTATGGTGATGAAAGTCAGGTGTCCTCTTCCAGCAGCCCCTAACCAGGTCAGCTCTGGCCTGCTAGGCCTCCAGGAACTCTTCCAAACCCCTCTGCCTCTCCTCCTGCCCCGGGGCTGCAGGTTCCGCTGCATCGTTCACCCTTTCCGCGAGAAGCTCACTCTCCGGAAGGCGTTGCTCACTATCGCGGTGATCTGGGCGCTGGCGCTGCTCATCATGTGTCCCTCGGCGGTCACTCTGACCGTCACGCGCGAGGAACATCACTTCATGCTGGACGCTCGCAACCGCTCCTATCCGCTCTACTCATGCTGGGAGGCTTGGCCGGAGAAGGGTATGCGTAAGGTCTACACCGCAGTGCTCTTTGCGCACATCTACCTGGCGCCACTGGCGCTCATCGTCGTCATGTACGCTCGCATCGCGCGCAAGCTGTGCCAGGCCCCGGGTCCAGCGCGCGACTCGGAGGAGGCGGTGGCAGAGGGTGGCCGCGCGTCGCGCCGCAGGGCCCGCGTGGTGCACATGCTGGTCATGGTAGCGCTCTTCTTCACGTTGTCCTGGCTGCCGCTCTGGGCACTGCTGCTGCTCATCGACTATGGGCAGCTGAGCGAGCCGCAGCTGCACCTGCTGTCGGTCTACGCCTTCCCCCTGGCACATTGGCTGGCCTTCTTCCACAGTAGCGCCAACCCCATCATCTACGGATACTTCAATGAGAATTTCCGTCGCGGTTTCCAGGCTGCCTTCCGTGCACAGCTCTGCCGGCCACCCTGGGGTGCCCACAGACAAGCCTACTCGGAGAGGCCCGGGCGCCTCCTTCGCAGGCGGGTGGTGGTAGACGTGCAGCCCAGCGACTCGGGCCTGCCATCCGAGTCCGGCCCCAGCAGTGGGGCCCCAGGACCTGGCCGCCTGCCGTTGCACAATGGGCGTGTGGCCAACCAGGATGGGCCTCAGGAAGGACCTGGCTGCAACCATGTGCCCCTCACCATCCCAGCCTGGAACATCTGAGGTGGTCCAAAGGGGGCAGATCCAGTGGGCCTATGGCTGTGACCCTGAACCGTGATGCCTGGATGCAAGAGCAGTATTAGAAGAGGGTACCAAGATGCATCCTTGATTCAAAAACAAAAACAAAAACAAACAACAACAGAAAACGAGACTGGGTAGCGATGCTGATGGCAAATAAGAGGAAGTCCCCAATCTCCCAAACTTCCTCTGCTCTGGAGCCATATCTGGATGAGTCTGGTTCGTCAACATCTCAGAACCCTTTTCTTCAGAGGCACTGAGGCCTGGGGAGAAATGACAAGGCCTCTCCATTGGAAGTCTCACTTGATCCAGACTCCAGTTCGTCTTTATGTTATCCACATTTCCAGTAGTCTTCCCCCCACCCCCAAGGCCTTCTGGGATGGAACTCAGGAAAATATGTCACTTTATCTAGGTAGTTGGGAAGAGGTGGCCTCTGTGCTTACAGAGTCCCGGGATTGAGTCCTCTGTGTTGTATTGTTGAAACAGCTCCCCTTGGCCCTTTCTGGGAGAAACCCATGCTCTCCTCCTGCTAGCCCGGTGTGTTTGCTTTATTCTAAGAAGTGTCCACGTTTATTCCCACGCCAGGATGTCACAACTGGCCAGCTGCAAGAAGGGCTTTAGGGAGTCTGTTTAAATTGCAGGACACTCTGGGGTGAGCCTAAGGGAGGTGCCCTCCCCTACCTCCCCCACCCAATGCCAGGCAGAGCGTCCAGTAAGACCAACAGCTCATGGGTGGCAGGCAAGGGGGAGAAGAAGACAGCACAATGCCTAGTCTCCCCTCTGGAAATATTTTACTGTGCCTGTGAGCCTGATACTTTTCTCCTGGCCTCTCTTCCTAAGAGAAGAAGTTGGTCAGACAGACACATACAAACCCTTCCACAGTATGTGACTCATGAACCCTAAAAGCAAAGGAGACCAGGAAACCCTGCATGCACCCCAGCTCTCACACAGTATATAGCCAGTCGCCTTGACAGAGTGACACTTCTCCCCAGGAGCTGAGGAAATGGGCCGCCTCTGCTGACTTCAACAGCTTCAATAATCTGCACTTAACTGAACACTTTTCCTCACCTCCATTACTACATTTGCTACAAATGTAAGGGATAAAAACAGGAAACATTTCTAGTATCCAGGGCTCTGAGCTCTTACTGCGTCATTAACTCAAAATGACTGGCCACTTACTGTTCCCAAATCCATCATAAGCAATGGCCACGGTGGCAGAAGAAACTGCTTCATAGTTGACATGTCCCAGCATGTCTCTGGACACTGTCATCTGACACATTAAATGTTCTTGCCTTTTCACAAAGTGACTGAGGCCCAGTAGGGCCAGGGTCACAGAGCCACAGACAGTAGCATTCCAACAGGCTTGTCTTTGAACAGCTTGCATCACATCCTGCCTTCTGGAGAAGGTGGGCATGGCAGCAGGATCTTTGGAGAGCTAGAAACTCCCTGCCTGATGACAAAAAGGAACACCCATGGGATGAATCCAGATTGGAGCAGGAAAATGTCTCCATTGTGTTTGCCCTGTGATTTCTGGCCAGAGCTGTTTTGAACAAATATCTATAACCCTCGGCTCAGGAGGCTGTCAAGTTTCCTCATAACACTGCCTGGTCTGGGAGTCTGGGAGAGGCAGGTGGGAAAGGCAGATAAGGTATGGTCGCCTGAGCTGACACTTTACATTCTTTTTTTTTTTCAAGACAGGGTTTCTCTGTATAACAGCCTTGGCTGTCCTGGAACTTGCTTTATAGACCAGGCTGGCCTCAAACTCAGACATCCGACTGCCTCTGCCTCCTGAGTGCTGGGATTAAAGGCATTTGCTGCCACTACTAATACCACTCTACACGCTTGCTGGTGTTGTATTAGTGCCACACGAATGGCACAGTAGCCTGAGAATTGCTGGTTGTTTACTGGGAACATGTGTGACTCTAGGCTCTAAAAATAGACCAGACCGAGGGCCATGTCAGCTCCGTCCCTGTGGCCTCTGGGAGTTCTGTGAATTGCAGTCTGCTCTCTGCCACGGAGTGCTTCTCCTCAGCATGGCCTCTCCTCTGTGATCATGTCCATCAAGCCCTATGCTTTATTTTCTCCAGACTCGCTGCTTTGAGAGTTGACGACTGCCCAAATGACAGACACACTTGACACCTGCCTACCCCCCAGACTTGCTACAGATACTGACAGGCATAATTTCATATTATAAAAAAGCAGGCAGGGTGTTATGCAGGGAGCTTGTTTCTTTGTACATGTGTTAAAATATACCCAATGTACATTTTCCCCAGGGTACAGATCAGTGGCACTGAGTATCCATGTTGCTGTGTAACTGTCCACCTACTCTTGGACACAAACTCCCCATCCCTGCTCTGCCCAGCTCTGAGAAGCCACAATTCTTTCTCTCTGAATTTGACATTTCTATGGTTCCCTACAAATGAAACCACTCAGTGTTTTTCCTTTTGTGATTTTTATATCATATGACGCCTTTCAAGTTTCACCCATGTAGTCACATGGGTCAGAATTTCCTTGCGTGGCCAACTACTATTCCATTGTATGTGTGTTTGACCTCTTGCTTCTCTATCAGTGTGTTCTTGTTGCTGGTTCAGCTATTACAAGTCATATGTTATGCATGGGGGGTGTTAGATAATGAAATTAGATCCTAAAAAACCTATGTGAACCCCAAAGAAAGAGACCCCAACACTTTTCTCAATTTGTCACTTAGCAGTGACAGAGCAGAGGACAGCTGAGATCTCTCTCCTACTGTGCTCACCCCAGCTGTTTTGAGCTTCCTTCATCTGTGTTCCTTCTTGGCTTGAGTGGGAAAAAAACTGTATTCTGTTCACAGGATATTTGTATGATGCTGTTTTTATACGTTATAGATTTGTCAGCCTCATGAGGTCTCTGTGTCCCAATACTTGGGTCCGAGTGCATCTTGTGTGACTACAGCACTCAAGTACAGTCAAGGAAGGCCTCTCTCGGAGCAGCCACGATCCATCTATCTGTGACTTATGTCAGGTCTCCTGAGGTGACTCGCCCTGTCATGGGTGGAAAGTTTGGGGATGAACAGAGCCTGTGACGGGGAAGAGAGCCAGAGACCTGTGGACATTGAGAACTCTACCCAGAGGGGCTCTTGGAGGGACACTATGTCCTTCAGTACCATGTGCCTGCCACAAGAGTGGTCATTCTCCAAGTGGGGCTTAATGGATGAATGGGCTCTTGACTTCCCGAAGACCATGCGAACACACCTGACCAATGTGAGGGAAGGCGGTGCCCACCAGGGCCCACAAACCACAGACTGGCCAGCCTTGGACCGCCAACTTTCTCTAGGGGCCTGAACGGTTCATGGCTGACTTGGGTTGGAATGGAAGGTGGAACTGGCAAAGGAAGCCAGGAGCCCCCTATCATTAACCTACTGTGCATTCATCCTGAATCCAGGTGCGAGCCAAGCCCAGGGCTGGAAGGACAAAGCATTGCTCTTAGGTTCTGGACCGCTTGGCATCCTTTCCCTTAGCTCCCCTCTCAGAAATGCCACTGAGGAAAGATAGATGAGAAAGAGGTGACCAGCAGCTTCATCACAAGCAAACAATGTGGAAGCAAAACAGATTCCTTGTTGAGTAACCCAATTATTGTTGGCCGCTTCTTTCTTTACAGTTGAGCCCCTGCATAAGCATGGTGGAAAATTCATAAAATGTAGATAAGCAAAGGGAAAAGAGAAGGCAAAGTGCAACTTTACGAGATGTACACATTTGGTTTGTGAGCATAGATAGTATATGTTTAAAAGTTTGCAGCACCCTTATGGAGGGATAAAATATGCTAAAATCCACCTTTCTGTGAATATTTGATGGATCTTAGCAATTGCATATTTGTTTCACTAAAGATACTTTCATCCTTCCCAACCCTCCCTAATGTTAATGTATGCCCTTCTCCAATCCCAGAAAACTAGCCATCTGGTTCCAGAATGTCCTGTATATAGAATAAGACCGGGGACCGCATTTTGAGTCTGTCTTCTTTCATTTGACAGGATGACTTTGAGGCTTGCTCACATCATGGCATTTCTTAGTTTGTTCCTGAGTAGTAATCTATCTGTTCATGAGATGACCATCATTTGGGTTGTTGACGATCAGGAGATGCTATTGTGGTCATTCCTACAGAACCCTTCCATGCATACATGTTTCCAGTTCTCCTGGTGAGTAAGGAGTGAGGGTGCTGAGATGTGCAATGCATATATACTTCTGTCTGTCTTCTAGCACTGTTCTCACCAACAGTGTGTATGACTGAGTTGTCATTGTTCTGCCAACTCTTAAGATTACTGTTCTTTTTAAAGTTCTCCTGATGACTAGTGATGTTGGGTATCTTTTTATGTGCCTACTGACCATCCTTGTCTCTTTTATTTTAAACAACTATTGTATAAGTTACTTCTTGTAACAATATACCTGACCAAGGCAACACAAGGAAGGGAAAGGTTTTTCTGGCTCATAGTTTGCAGGCCATGAGACAGGAGAGGGAAGAATAAGGGGCTAATATATAGCAAACGTCACTGACTTTTAGCAATTACATTTCTGGCCAACTCAAAACATTTATTTGGTGCCTCTTGAATTGCAGTTGTGGGCCAGTGAGAAGGCTTGCTGAGTAAAGGGGCTTGTTACACAAGTCTGATGACCTGAGTTTAAATCCTGAAACTGCCATAGAAGGAGATAAGTGATTCCACTAAGTTGTCCTTTGACCTCCACAAGTACACTGTTGCACACATATATGTAAACACACACACACACACTTGCCCGCATGCACGCACAAATGCCTGTGTCAGTTGTTAAACTCCTACATTGGAACAGAAGCTGAGACTCAAGTAATGGTCTTTTCTCCCCTGGGTTGCCATGACCTATCTTTCCTACATTTGAGAGGGTGAGGGTCAGAATTAAACCAAGAGGCTTGATGGAGGTTTCCTATAATCCTAAAAATAACCCCAGCCAGCCACAGGCTCCAGTCTGCTGCTTTGGTCCCAAGCCACATTTCCATCACACTCAAAGGCTTCCAAAGACTTGAGATGGGAGGAACACCAGCAGCCAGAGGTACAAATACAGCCTGATCCAACACCACATCAAGCCCTCCAGGGAGCCCCGGCTCCCTTGCCCAGTGGTCACGGAAAGAGGGAAGTCTCCTGGCCTGGCTGTCACATCCTGCCCTGTTGTTTGTGTTCCCTTGCTAATTGCCATGGCCTGGTCTTCAAATCTGGCCACCAACAAATGTTGCCATTGTCATGTACAGGCAACAAAATAAATATAGGTGGAAAAACCCAAGCTTAGTGATTTGGAGAAGTGAGTTTATCTGTGGCATGGCCAGTGGAAGTATTAAATCATCCTGTGTTTGAGGGGTGTTTGCTATCCCCCCCTCCCCAGTACCCTGCTGTCTTCCCTTCTGTGCAGAGGTCAGAGTAACCAAACACTGAGACACCTTCTTTGCTGTTCTGGCTCTGGGGAAGGACCCCTTTTTTGTCCAGTGGTCCTCCAAGCCCTGTGTGACCAGCATAACCACCTCCTTTATGTCCTCCTTTCCAGGCCTTTGGAAAATAATCCTGATGCCTCTGCCGTAGTTTGCAGGAAATAAACATGTCAAAGGGTTTGAAGGCCTTGTCTTTTTATTTCCGTGCCACCAGTGGTTTCTCTCCTTTTGTGTCTTCATCACGAAAAGAAATTTTCAGGCAAAGCATCCAGCTCCTTCAAGAAGACGGAGAATAGGCGATGCGGCCTCTAAGACAATTGCAGGATGCCCATTTGATGCAACTAAGTTGAGTGGAGTGTGGACATTGCTGTGACGTCCACATAGTACCTAAGAGGAGGAACCCAAATAAAACGGCAGGCTTTGTAGACTTCTGTCCAGTGGGTTCATTTTTGTTTTATTTTTTTTTTAAGATTAGAAAGAGGGGGCGAAGTGTGGTGATGTACACATTTAATCCCAGCAGACTGAGGTAGGCAATTTAAAAGTATGTATATCTGTGGGTGAAGCTGCTCACTAATGCCAGAAGATGATATTGGATTGCCTGGAGCTTCTCAAGGGGATGCTGCGAAATGAACTTGAGTCCTCTACAAAAATATTAGGTATTCTTAGCTAGGCACTAGTGGCACACACCTTTAATCTCAACACTCGGAGACAGAAGCAGAAGCAGGAGGATCTCTGCAAATTTGAGGCCAGCCTGGTCTACAGAGTGAGTTCCAGGATAGCCAAGGCTAAACAGAGAAAGCCTGTCATGAAAAACTGCAAACGAACAAGCAAACAAAATAGTATGTACTCTTATCTGTACAGCCACCTCTCCAGCCTGTTTTGGTTTTTAGACAGGGTCCCATTTAGTCTAGGCTTGCCTCAAATTCTCTATATAGCTGAGGATGAACTTGAACCCCAAATTCTTCTGTGTTCACCTCCCCAATGATGGGATGGTAAGTAAGCACCACCACTCCTGATTTCAGGCAAAGTTTTACTTTTAAATACTTTTAATGGTTATTTTTCTTTTATTATTTATGTATATACCTCTGTGTCTTGTGAGTATACTATGTATGTGTGGGTGATGGGAGAGACCAGAAGAGGGAGTGGGATTCCCATCCCAACAACTAGAGTTAGAGGCAGTTGTGCATCTCCTGAAGTGAGTTGCTGGGAATTGAACTCAGGTCCTCTAGAAGAACAGCAGATGTTCTTAACCACTAAGCCACCTCTCTAGCCCCTAGGCAATGTTTCAAATGATCTTTGCAATATTTGTGGTGTCTAATGATATGGCAGGAACATCAGGAAGTCAAGGCTTCCTTGAAATCAAGAAGCCTTAACTAGACACTGGAGTTCTTGAGAAGGGATGTAATAAACCCAGAGAGGATGGGAAACTGAGAGATGGTAGAGCCAGAGCAGAGGCTCGAACTCAGAATAGGTCCACTAGCTTGTTTGAAGGATTGTGAATTCTAAGGTCAAGCAGAACTGGGTCCTGAATCCTGATGGGGATGTCCTTCTGTATGCTGTGAATGTATGTTTCTCTTATTGATTGATGAATAAATGCTGATTGGCAGGAAGTATAGGTGGGCTACCTGACCAGGAAAATTCTGGGAGAGGAACTCAGAGAGTGAGTCTTAAGAGAGATGCCATGTTGCTGCCAAAAAAGAAACATGCTGGAACATTAAGGGTAAGCCACAGTCTTGTGGCAGTGCATAGTTTAATAGAAATGGGTTAATAAGAGAGAGCTATCCAATAAGAAACCTGAGCCATCGGCCAAACAGTTTACAATTAAAATAAGCCTCTGTGTGTTTATTTAGGACTAAAGGGCTGCGGGACAGGATGGAACAGAAACTCCATCTACAGAATGTTACAGGTACTTTCTGGTCAGCCTGGTCCCAGAGCTGCATCAGCCGTAAATAACACTCAGAGACACTGTATTAGTTATAAAACTGTTGGCTGGTTACTAGCGTTTCTTATTGGCTAACTCTGTCTTAAATATTAATCCATAATTACTAATATATGTATTTCTACATGGTCTTATCTTACTGAGAACACCAAACTTGTGTCCTTTCTTCCCGAGATCACATCGTGACTCTACTCCATTTCCCAGAATCCTCCTCCTCTCTTAGTCCCACCTATCTTGCTTTCTTATAGGCCAACAGTGCTTTATTCATTAACCAATAAGAGAAATATATTTACATAATGACATCTCCCATCAACAGAATCCTTTTGCTACAATGTATTGTGAGAATACATTTCCTTGTCTTTGATATTTGACTGTGCCACCACACATGGATAGTATGTTGTTCTTCACATGACATCAAATCACCTGACTAATTACCTATCCATGAGAAGACAGGTGTAATGGTTTGAGTGAAAATGGTCCCCCAAAGGCTCATATATTTAAATGCTTAGTCATGAATGAGTTAGTGTAAGTGTTTGAGAAGGATTAGAAGATGTGGCCTTGTTGGAAGAAGTTTGTTATTGGGTGGTGGGGGTTGCCTTTCTGTACATATGCTTCTCTTATTGGTTAATGAATAAGGCACTGATTGACCAGGCAGGAAGAAAGGTGGGTCTATCTACACTTTTGGGAAGTGTAGGCAGAGAGGAGTCAACATGTGAACCCAGAGACAGGACACGAGTCAGGCGTCCTCAGGTAAGATAAGACCATGTAGAAATACATAGATTAGCCATGTGGTGGTGGCACATGCCTTTAATCCCAGCACTCAGGAGGCAGAGACAGGTAGATCTCTGTGAGTTTGAGGCCAGCCTGGTCTACAGAGCCGGTGCCAGGACAGGCTCCAAAGCCACACAGAGAATCCCTGCCTTGAAAAAACAAACAAACAAAACAAAACAAACAAAAAACCCAAAAAAGAAAAACATAGATTAGTGCTTATGGGTTAATAATTATGACAGAGCTAGACAATAAGAAGTCCAAGCCACTAGTCAACTGTTTCATAATTAATACAGTGTCTGTGTGTTCATTTGGAGCTGACGCTGCTGTGGGACCAGGCTAGTGGGAAAGAATGCTCTTTACAGCCTCTCAGCTTCTGCTCTAGCTTCATGTCTTTCTGCTTCTCGCTATGATGATCTAAAACCGAAAGCAAGTTTCCAATTAGATGCTTTTTTTTGTAAGAGTTGACTTGGTCATCATGCCTCTTCACAGCAAAGAACAGTGACCGAGACAAGACAGCTTAGATAAAAATTCTAGCAGGATTCACCCAAAACTTAGTGTCTGTTGAGTATTGATGGCGGTTGGAGGGGATCATGAACTTGAACTTCCCTACTTTCCAGTAGCAAAGGCAGAAGGGGGGGGGAATCACAATATAATACTATTCTTCCTGTAGTAGAGTCACATATGGTTGGTCAAAGAGGTTAGGGGACAGCTTGAGGGGTATCAGAAATGGATTCCCAGAAACAATCTAAAGTTAGTCTGAAGGGTTGAGTTAGACAACACATGGAGAGGAGGGTGTGAAGCAGGCGGTGAAAGCTCACAGTGGCATCAGGGACAGTCACTGGAGGGTGATGGAACTCAGTCATTGGAGGAGGAGGCATCTCCAGATGATAATTAAGGACACTGGCCAAGGCAACCAGAATGAGGAAGGGAAGTACAGGAGGCCTTAGACAGAGAACCAGTATGCCCTGACCTGGGCAGCTGGGGAAGGTGGGTCATTGGTAATGCTCCCAGTCATCTGTAACAGGAACTAAAGGCTTATTGGTGTAATGGAGCATATGCATTGCAAATACATCAGACTGGCTGATATGTGCATCCAAGAAGTCAAGTCAGCCTGGAAGTCAGGCTGTCCACACCTCTGCTGTCAGCAGTACCAATGTCACCCTGTTTTCCAGTGTGGTGGAAAATATGGCTACTGGCTGTTAGAACACAGGCCTACCCCTTTGAAGACCATGGTCACCTTTGAAAGACCACATCCTACAGCCTGTTGATATCAGGCCATGTCTCTGTGGGACAAAGAATTAAGAAACTGCCTGTGTGGTGTCCTGGCGGTTGACTCTCTGCTCTATGGTCCTAACAAGTACCTGCCTGGCTCCTGTGTGCTCTCTGTCATATGTGCTGTGTTGAACTCAATTGTGTGATGTGAAACTTCCTGCCAGCCTCCGCTCCCCCAACTCAGACAGCTCTGATATTGCCTTTGTTAGGGAGATGGCTTCAGGATTTGCTCTGAAGAGGCTTCCCTGGCTCTTCCTGCCATTCCTCTCATAGCAACACTCTCTCCCTTTTATTCTCCAGGTTTGAAAAGTTAAGCCTCTCCTTGCCCTGAAGGCCATTTTTGTTTTCATATATTATATCATTTTCTGTCTAATGCCTTCTTCCTCCCACCCAAAGGCCCGATCAGGACTTTTAATAAACTTTATTTCTGAAGGGAATTATTTGTCATCTTTCTTGTCCTAGAATGACCTTTGTTCCTTAATTATTTGTCATTATATTTAACAACAGTAATATCAGAGCAATGTATTTGATTGTGTGTGTGTGCACAGAGAGACACAGAGCAAATGCATATGGAGACATTTCTCTTGTCATGATTTTCCCTAGTGCCTGCCCTCATTGGCGTTAGGTACCCATTCTGGAGTCAACCTCTCATCATGGGAATGCCATGATATACATTCCTTTCTACAAGAGGCCCTTCCTTCTTCATCTTTGGTTCATGGTCAGTCAAGGATGGAAGAACAGGGCAGATTTAGCTAAACAAAGGCTCCTCCTGGAGTCCTACATCACACCCAGCCTCTGATCTATTCATCTGGGGAAGGGGGAAGCAGGCTGTGGAGAAGATGTAGCCATGAGCATCATCAGGTGTGGTACAAGGACAGAGAGTTCAAAGCTGTCAGCAAGTCATAAGACCTAAAGGTCAAAGGTATGGCTACAGAAGGATGTTTTGGCTGTCTTAGTCTAAATAACAACAGACCTGAATCTGAGGTGTGGCTACTCCTGACCTCAAGGCTAGGAAACAAGAAGATGGAGCTAAGGTGTGGTTACTGAACCCTTAGAATAAGTGAGGAAGAAAAGTGTTTGTTTCATATACATGATACTGTGTTCCCCTTTTTGGATAAGGTATATATAAGAGTGATGAAAAATAAACTTGTGGCATTTCAGTACTGACTGGTCTGCCCTCCTGACCTTTATTCTGTCTCTCTGTCTTTCTTAATTGTCTATAGCTAGCCTTTCCCTCATCCACACTCCCCCTCTAAGGTACGGACCTGGGGCCACTCGACTGGCTTCGATTGCTGCCCTGCAAAGACTGCTCCCGACAATCAGGGCCAGGGTTTTACTTTGCATCTCCACTGTAGACATTTCTGACTATACCCACGAGCTCCTCTTCTCCAGGGTGAAAGGTTGTAGTAAAATTCCACAACCATGCTCAAGTGAGGAAGAGAGGACCTCTTCCAGCATGGCTCCCACAGAAGCAAGAGAACCTTTCCCAGAAGCCTCTCTCACAGCTCCCTTTGAGTCACATTACCACAACCAAACCAGACATTAGCAAGAGGAACAGAGACATTGTGATTAAACTAGACTAATCAGAACTGTCCCCTGGGCTTAGCACCGTTCCCAGAAGCACAAGGGTGAGTGTGCAGCGACCGGTGGATGTGGGTCTGAAGAACAATCGTCCTGTTAGGAAGGAGGGGGAAAGGTGAATGGGTGTTGGAGAGGGCTACCAGGATGAACCCAGAGAAACCAGCTCCACTGCACAGGCAGGTGCAGCCTTGGCAAGGAGGAAGATTTAAAGGAGACATGGTGACTTATTAACAATGAGATGCTTAAGAGCCACCCAAGCAGGGAAGCCAGGGGTGACTGTCCCCTTCTAAAAGATGCACATCTCCTGATTTAGCTCTCCCCTCTCAAGCACTTCTCAGATCCTTCTGTGGACATCTCTTCTCATGGCCTTGCAGAACACAGGGTCTCTTCAGGATTCTGTCCCCTTATCATTCTGTGCTGTTCCTATAGGTCAGTGGTTCTCAATCTATGGTGGCAACCCCTTTGGGAGTAAAACACCCCTTTCACAGGGGTTGCCTAAGACTATTAGAAAACACAGATATTTATATTACAATTTGTAACAGTAGCAAAATTACAGTTAGGAAGTAGCAATGAAAATAATGTATGGTTGGGGTCAGCACTGCATGAGGAACTGTATTGAAGGTCTTGGCATTAGGGAGGCTGAGAACCTCTGGTCTGGGGCCTCACTTTCTTCAGTTCCCACTGCCAAGGTAATGGCTTCAGCCTTCCTCTTCTGAGTCCCAGGCCTGTTTCTAACCATCCAGCCTGGAACTTTGGGCCCTCCACACACTTTGTTCTCTATAAAATCCTGGCCATAGTCATTGGTAATCCTGGATAACTTTCTGTTTTATAGCAATATTGGACTATAAATGCAACTTCATTCTCTCTCTCTCTCTCTCTCTCTCTCTCTCTCTCTCTCTACTCTCTCATCTCTCTCTCTCTTTCCTTTCTCCCTTCACTCCCTTCCCTTTATCCAATAAACTTCCCTCCCATGTTTAAAAAAAAAGCAACTTCAAGTTGCCTTCTTTGACTCTACTGCTGTTCTGAGCTTGTGTCTAGTTCTATCCTCCCCAGTATTTATGTGAATATGTATGTATGTATGTATGTATGTATGTATGTATGTATGTGTGCATGCATGTATGGGGAGAGCTACCCATGTAGAAGAGCTTTCTTGAACCCAGTGTGGTGTCCCATGACTTTTTAAATCTCCTCTTAAGAGTTTAAGGCCAGTCCAGTCTACATAGTGAATTTCTGGCCAGCCCTATCTTAAGCTTTCTCAAGGTCCTGTCAAAAGTAGCCAAGATTATGTTGTTTCCCAGCATTCATGCTTGTTCCTGTAACAGCAGTGTGCATCCATCATTGTCCTAAAGTTCTATAGTATCTTCTGCACATGAGTTTGTTTCCCTACTACTTTGATGTTGAATCTGATTGTGTGAATGGGCAGTTGTTAATACAGATGTAAGCATTAAGAACCACTATGTGCCTATTTGTGGGGGCGCACCTTTAATCTCAGCACTTTAGAGGCAGAGGCAGACAGATCTCTGTGAATTTGAGGCCAACCAAGGCTACAGATATACCTACATACATATAAATATAGTACATTATATCATATATTCTATACACACTACATATAGTATTTATATTGTATATATTATACTATAGTATACATATATTTATATATGAATTTATATATGTATTATATATTATATGACATATACACATTTGTATAGATAATATATTATACATAGTATACACAATATACAATTATATACTGGAAAATATACAATTATATATTATAATATATGTTCATATAATATATAATGTAATAACTATATACATTACAATATAACCAATATATAATATATACAAAATAAATAATATATTCAATGTACATATTATATACACAATGTAATAATTATATATGTGTGTATGTATACATATATATATATACATATACATACATACATATATGTGTGTGTACTCTGGAAACATGGGCACTTGGTTTTCTGCAACAAAATTAAGAGTGTGGTAGGTTTGGCAAGAGGAAGGTTGTTATCTGTTACAAGAACAATGTATCTCTTTTGTTGTTTTTTAAGAAGACAAGGTTTCTCTGTGGTTTTGGAGGCTGTCCTGGAACTAGCTCTTGTAGATCAGGCTGGTCTTGACTCATAGAGATCTATCTGCCTCTGCCTCTGCCTCCTGAGTGCTAGGATTAAAGGCATGCACCACCACCGCTTGGCAAGAACAATGTATCTCTTAAAATGTATTTTTAAAACAGACTAATATAAGCTGTGGACATGGTTTGGTTGGTGAAGAGTTTGTCTCACATTCACAAAGCCCTCAGTGCTGCAAAACAAAACACATGGGCATGGTGGTACACATCTGTGATTTCATCGCTTGAAAACTGGGGGTGGGAGAAGCAGAAGTTCAAGTCCCTTCTCTGACTCCTGTAGTGAGTTCACAGCATTCTGGGTTCCAGGAGATCTCAGTTCCAAAAAAAAAAAAATGAATTCATTTTCAAAAGAAGAAGAAGAAGAAGAACAACAACAACAACAACAAGTAAAAAGAAAAATAGATGGATTAAGTAATAGTATTAGGAGCAAAACATTGTGTCATTCCTTTTGGGACTGACAATTGGAAGTCAGATTAATCACCAAGTAGCTTCTAGTCTAAAGCAAGGGTATTTTGTTACTATGTCTTTCTTGGCTGCTTTTAGATACATGAGACAAGATTTTATTTATTTATTTTTACACAGTATCTATGTGACTGGCTTGGAATTCACAGAGATCCACTGCCTTTCCTTCTTGAGTGTTAGAATTAGAGGCGTGGGCCATTATGCTGGGCAAGATTTTTATTATAAGCAAAAAATGAGCTTGAAAAAGAATTGGCTAAATAAACAGGGGATGGGAAGAGAGAATTCAAAAGTCTGTGATTGGGAGACTCAACTGTTGCTTGGCTATGACAAAGAAAAGCTGGAAATTGAGAAATACATTGAGTAACAGGCACGAATTTCTAGGTGAAAGTTAGTCTTGGGACAGACTCATGGAGAAAATAATTCAGGAACTTTAGATCTTTCCTTAGTAATTATGTATGGTGACTGGCAAGTGGAGGTGCCTGGAACCACATAGGCTATCTATGCGTGGTCTCAAGAGTGTTGTACAATTGACCAGCACTGGCCTGGGTGAAAGGAGACTATGGCTGTCGAAGAACAGTCTTTGTGTTCTCAAGTCTCTGTGGGCAGGAAAAAGGCTGACAACAACTCAGCTTCCAAGGATTTTCCAGATATAGCCAAGGTACATGTTTAGAATAAACGGAGCCCTTCAGGATGAGAAAGCCTGATACCAGGGGGCAGCTAAGGGGAGGCTGAGTCCATCCACACTAAGCACAACTACAAGCCCCAGAAGGCCAGTATATTCTGGTTTTTATTAGTTTGTAAAACTAGGTCTGGCTGGCCTTGGCTCAGGAAGTAGCAGAGGATAACCTTGAACTTCTGATCCTCCTGTTTCTACTTCCTAAGTGCTGGGAGGTGCTAGCCTATAGGCATTCACTACCACTTCTGGCACTCGATCTTTGTTTAAAAACTGTACACTAGGACTAGATAGAGAGTACATAGCACTTGTTTCTATGTTCATAAGTTTCTGGATTAGAGAGGCATATTTGATTATGATGCTACAAGCAGCAGGAGATACTGGTGGGTGAAGGGGGAGATGAACATATGTGACTAAGACTTTAATAATAGAAAATAATACCGTACCCAGTGTCTGCTTCTTTCTTCACATACATGCTTGCCTATGTACCCCTTTAAGAACCAAATTTACACACACACAGACTTCAGAAAACATCCCAGGGCTTTGTTGATAAGCAGAAATCATATGTAAACATTTATATATAAATGGTATATGTTAGAGCTAATGCATATATATGTGTATATATATATATATATATATACCATTTCATTATTTTTTAAACATTTTAATGAATTTATTCTTATTTTATGTGTATTGGTGTTCTGCCTGTATGTCTGTTTCAGGGTGTCAGATCTCCTGGAACTGGAGTGATAGACAGTTTTGAACTGCTGTTGTGAACTGAGAATTGAATCTGGGTCATCTGGAAGAACATTGTTTAAAGCTTTTAACCTTTGAACCATCTCTGCAGCACAACCCTTCCCCCCCCACCAATTACTATTGTTTTGATCCTCCTGCCTCAGCCTCCTCAGTGCTGGGATTATAATCTTTTCTGTTTGTCTTTGTATCTGTCTTCTTCTTCTTCTTCTTCTTCTTCTTCTTCTTCTTCTTCTTCTTCTTCTTCTTCTTCTTCTTCTTTTTCTTCCTTCTTCTTTTCTTCTTCTCCTCCTCCTCCTCCTTTCCCTTTCCCTTTCCCTTCCCCTTCTCCTTCTCCTTCTCCTTCTCCTCCTTCTCCTTCTCCTTTTCCTTCTCCTTCTTCTTCTATGCTTGAGGCACTTGTGCCACAATAATGGGCTCTCATTATTCAGTATGATGTCTTCCAGGCTTATGGCATGCTGTACCATGTGTCAGGATTTTGCTTTTGTCTGGGCCATTCTTCTGTTTTAATAGAGATACTTTTGATTTTATGAAACAGAAATCTTCAATTGAACCAAGTATTACCATTAAAACTGCAAGGAATTTATTATGTAATAGAATGAGACATTCAGAGGCCAAGCAGAGCTAGGGCTGGTTAAATCTGCAGCTTCAAGGCATCATCATAGGACTGGGGTTAGTGTTCCATCATTCTTTGTGGTTGATCTCTTTGTGCTGGCTCGGCTCCCAAGCCGGTGTCTTATGGGACTCTGCAGCGTTAGCCACTTGTAGTCATCAGTTTTTGCTGGATTATGCTATGACAATAACCTCTAAATCTCTATGGCTTGAAACAAACATTTAGAAGTATATATGCAATTTAAGATAAAGACACACATTAGCAGTCTGCCCTCCATCCCAGTAAACACAACTGTGTAATATTTACAAGTTACTGTGGTAGTTAGGGTCAGAGCCCAGGCCCTGAACTTAAGAGACAAAGTAATACTTAGTAAAAAAAAAAAAAAAAAAAAAAAAAAAGCCAGGGATGGTGGAGCACACCTTTAATCACAGCACTGGGGAGACAGAGGCAGGCGGATCTCTGAGTTCCAGGCCAGCTAAGGCTACATGGTGAGACCCTGTGTCATCCATCCCCTCCTCCCCCTGGCAAAGAAGGAAGAAAACAGATGTATTCAATGGGACCACACTGGGGAGAGGAACAAAGAGGACTCCTACCCCACTCCCACCCCGGAGCCCATCTTCTGGGTCCTAGCATGATGCAGATTTAAGTAGAAGGCAAGAAACATGTACAGCTAAACAGTCTTGGTCAAAGTGTCGTCCTGTCCATCATCACTAGCTCTGCCCAGTCAAGGCAAGTCTGACAAGTTACTAGAACTGTGTGACCCTGTTTCCCAGAGAGCTGGCCGGCCGTGCCAGCTTCAGGCCCTTCTCTCGGCACACAATCTTGGGGAGAGTCCAGTTTTTGAGATTCATTATTTAAAAAGTCTGATACACAACAGGTAGGACACAAATGTCTGAGTGTCTTCATTCCTGCTGGGACAGTTAGATGACTGAAAAGAAGAAACCTCTGGCAACTATGGCCCACTTAGCTCATTTTCAACTCCTCCCTTGAAGGTGGAGGAGGGACTGTGTGCCCTGAAGCAAACCTGTACAGAAACTTCCTCAGTGCAACCTGTGAGGAAGGTGACAATAAGGCTTGAGCAGGCTTCCGGCTCCACCAGTCTTACCCAAGCTCTGAGCTACAGACAGGGTTTTTTCTTTTCTTGGCTGAGACAGGGTCTCACACCATAGCCCAGGCTAGCCTCAAACTCACACAGTAGCCGAGGTTGCCTTGAACTCTGGGAAATTGTCCTTCCTCAGCCTCCTGAATGCTATGACAGAATTTCTTTTATGAACAATTCTGAGTCAAGCCTCATAGGACAGGTTTGCTATCACAGCTATGCCAGCGCCAGCGCCAGAGGTCAGAAGATGGAAAGGCCAATGCCTGCCTTGGCTACAGAATGAGTGGAAGGTCTGAAGGGTTCTCGTGGGCCACAACATGGCAAACATAGTTCTGGCAGATCTTGCCACCTCCTTGCTAAGCTGTTAGATTAAGATCTATATTCTTTGTTGGCTGCTTCCTCCTCCTGAGACTGACCACCAGGCCCAGCAACCAAAAGCCCCCTTTTGGCTGTCCTAATTAACATGCTGATTCAAAACAAACCAACTCATCCTAACGCAGGTTTGCCTTTTCCCTGTATAAGCCACCATTTACCCGTGGGCCACCTGTGTCCTCTATCCAGAGGCAGTCCAAGGCAAATACCCCTCCCCACCCCCACCCCTTGTTCCTTTTCCCTTGTCCTCTGCCTTTGTCTCTCGCCCTCTCAGGGGCTGGTGTCCTGTGCAATTCTGGGCCTTTCAAGGTCAGCCCCGTTAACTTAGTAGGACCCTATCTCAAAATAAAAAGTAAGAGCAGGGCTGGAGATAAAACTTAGTGATAAAACTGTTGCCCAGCATGAATGATGCCCTAGATTCAGTTACCAGAGCTACTAAAAACAAACAAACTAACTAAATAACCCCGATTTGGATCAGGTAATTTTCCCACTAAAAACCTCTTTTAGATGATGAACACTCTTCATCTTGCCTGTGTACATGAGCCTCTGTGTGTGTGTGTGTGGGTGTGTGTGCGTGCGCGTGTCTATGTATGTGTATGTGTACGAGCCTGCCCTGGACCCTGCAGATAGGCTACTCTAAAGCAGAAGCAGACAGGCTGAACAGACTTAACCAATTAAGGGCTTGTTTACCCAGAGAGCCTTCACCAGCCGAAAGGTGTAAGGCGGAAGCCAGCGCCACTTTAAGGCGTGGCACTTCGCGGCTCTCTACATGTATGTGTTTGGAGGTCAGACTTAGATGTCAGGTGTTTTCCTTAATTGCTTTTTCATGCACTTAGATTACCAGTGTTGCAAAAGAACAACAACCAGGGTACAAGACACCACACCTGACATTTTACAGAGGTACTGGGGATCCTAACTCAGGTCCTCTTGTTTAGGTGGTAAGAACTGCACTAACTGATACTCTTTCTACCTCCTGCTTTCTTTTTTCTTTTGGCAGGATCTGGCTGTCAACCTGCTATGAAGCAAGAATGACCTTGAATTCCTTATCCTTCTGTCTAGCTTAGCAATCTCCTGAGTGCTAGGATTATAGGCATATGCTTTTAAGCCTGTTTTATGTTTGTTTGGGTTTTTGTTGTTGTTGTTGTTTTGTTTTTTGTTTGTTGAGACAGGGTTTCTCTGTATAGCTTTGGAGCTTGTTCTGGAACTAGTTCCGTAGACCAGGTTGACCTAGAACACACAGAGATCCAAGTGCTTCTGCCTCCCGAGTGCTGGGACTAAAGGCATGTGCCACCAGCTCTAAGCCTGGTTTTAGGTGGTCTTGGGGACTGAACCTCAGGCTCTGTTGTATTCTAGGTAAGCACTCTACCAATTGAGCTCTATCTCCAACCCAATTTTCTAACTAATCATTATTTTTATTTTCTATGTATGTATGTTTTGGCTGCATGCATATCTGTGCTTGTGTGCCTGAGTGAGGTCCATTGACGCTTCAAAATGGCATCCCTTGAAATATGAGTGACAGATGGTTGTGAGCCAGCATGGGGGCGCTGGTAATTAAACCTGTGTCATCTGGAAGAACCTGTGCTCTTAACCACTGAGCCATCTCTCCAGCTTCATAAAAAAGCATATTTATTTTCACTCAGAAGGTAGAGGTAGGCAGATTTCTGAGTTCCAGGCTAGCCTGACCTACAGTGCAAGCTTTAGGATAGCCAGTGATGTACAGGGAAGCCATGGGTGATTGAACTGCATTATGTATGTGTATATATACTGCATGAGCCCTGGAGACCCCAAAGGCCATAACAGGGCATCAGACTCCTTGAAACTGGAAGCACTCAAGGTTGTAAGCTTCCTGTGAGGTCTGGGAATGGAACTGTGGGTCCACACAAAAGGCTTTAACTGCTGAGACAGCTTAGAACCCTCCAGCCCAGTGTTTGCAGACAAGGTCTTCTGGAGAGCCTAGGCTGGCCTTGAACTTGTTATCCTCCTGTCTCAGCTTCCCAAGAGCTGGGATTATCTGAACATGCCACCAAGCCTGACTGAACACGTTCCTCAAGGTCTGTGGGGCTCATTACTGGTGCTGGCTAGGGAAAGTTACAATGCACAGGGCTGGGCGTTTTACTACAGTGAGTGCTGATTGGTTCTCTGAATATATTCAATGGATCAGAGGTAGAGAGTAGGTCCAGAGGTCAGGGAGATGATATCACCTCACCTGGCTCTGAGGGAAAGTGCATGCAGGGTATTATTATTGTGTCATTTCTGGACATTCAGTCAGAGATGAAGCTCAGGGTTTGTTCAAGAACACTGATTCCTCCTGCTGAAAGACAAAGAGAGGGAGAGGAGAGAGAGAGAAAGAGAGAGAGAGTGTTTCAATCAGATATGCAGCCCTCAACATATTCCCAGACTGGGTCCTGCTAACTATTATTATGTGCAGAGGTTCCTGCTTTCAATCCTGTATTACCAACTAGGCTATTACTCTATCATATGTATATGTATATCTATATCTATATGTATATGTATGTGTGTGTGTGTGTGTGTGTGGTGTAGGTGTAGATGTAGATTATATATATATATATATATATATATATATATATATATATATATTTTTTTTTTTTTCCTGCCTTCATATTCAGAAACTGTGGGCAGTTGGGAGGGGGGACAGGGAGGAACATAAACTAATGAGAAATTTCTCTTTATCTTTTTTTTTTTTTGAGACAGGGTCTCTTGTAGTCCAGACTAGCCAAGGATGACCTTCAACTCATAATCCTCCTCTTGCTTCTCTATCCCAAGCACTGGGCCAACATGTATGTATAATCATGACAATTTAGAAATTAACACTTGATACTTGGTTTATACATTCCATTATGTATAATAGACATTGTTTTGAAAATAGTTTAAAGAAATTGTCTTTAAGATACTGAGCTGAACTGGGTGGTGTTGGCACACATCTTTAATCCTAATACTCAGGTATATTTTACAGAACAAGTTCCAAGACAGCCAGGCCTACTCAGAGAAACTGTTTGAAAAACAAACAAAAAAACAACCAAACAACAACAACAACAAACCCAATAACAACAAAACAAAAAAGTTAAACAATATTTAAAAAGAAATTCTGCCTATCATTTTAAAAAGTAAAATTACCTATTTTTTTTTAAACGTAGATGTTTTCCAGGATTATAATTAGTTTGTCTTATTTTGAGACAGTTTCATACTGAAGCATGGGGTGACCTGGAACTCACTATGTAGCCTAGGCTGGTCTTGAAGTTGAGGCAATCCTCCTGCCTCAGCCTCCTGAATTCGGGGGTTATAGATTAGAACCACCATTCCTGGCTTATAATTAGTTATAAAATATTCAAATATATTCTATAAAGAAAATATATAAATATACAAATATATAAATAAAAATATATTTTTAACCTTATAGGACTGGGAAAGTTAGTGATGTCCACGGCTTAACACTTTGAGGGATGGTGTCTAGCCTGAGGTTGTTCAGCAGAAGTAGGAAAACAAGATCCAAGAAGCTGCTCCTGGGAGAAATGTCCTCAAGGAACTGAGTGCACTCCTGGCTTCCCAAGTGCTTCAATCTCAGTCCCAGTGGACCTGGGGAGAAAACTGGGGAGGGTAGGAACTTCGGACTTGTCCAAGCAGAACCCACCCAACAACACAGAAGAGACTGAGTCAGGAAGCTTAGTAAGAGCAAATTTACCCCGTGTCAACCTCTGGAAAATGAATGGAAGAGCAGGCATTTCGCGGGTAGCTCTAAAGCGTGCAAGTCACATCCTAAGTTTTCAGAGCAGGGTCGGTGAAACCCTGAGCTTTAATCAGGAGAAGCAGGTGGCTTATCAAGGCCTCCAGAGATAAGGAACTCCTCTGCAGGCTATGAGTGCAGTCAAAGGTGAGCGTCCCGTGTGCGTCTGCAGAGTAATTTGCGTTCTAACCCTGTGGAGCCACCAACCGGCTGACAGTTTCAAGAGGGCAGCGGGCGCCGGCCACGTGGCCCAGGCTGCGAGCCAGGGGCGGGGCGGTCCTGGGGGCGGGGCATGTGGAGGCGCGCCGGGCAGAGTGCGCCTGCGCATGGGGGCGGGGCGAGGGCGGGACGCAAGCGGAACCCAGCACATTAAAGAGGCGGCGCGGGTGACCAGCTGGTGGGCCCTCGGTGCGCAGGCGCGAGCTCCCTCCTCCTGTCCCATTGCTCCGCGTCGGGGCGGCTTGGTTGTGTGGCTGTGCAGCGGTGGTGGCGCGTCTCGGACACCATGAGTGGCTTCAGCAGCGAGGAGCGCGCCGCGCCCTTCACCCTCGAGTACCGCGTCTTCCTAAGTGAGTGGCGGCGGCGCTCGGCGCGGCCCCCATTCATTCCTCCCGGCCTCTGGGAGCCAGCGGGCGGGCGGGCGGGCGGGCGGTCGCGTCCCCTTTCCATCGGCGAGCGGGCGGCGGGGCTGGCCAGGGCCGCCATCCCGCTGCGCACCGCGATCGCTCCCTCCACACATTCGAACTTGGCCACGTGGGAAAGGAAACCACTGAGTCACCCTAAGAAGGTGCCGGGAGGTGACAACAGTCACCTTAAGAGGATTGTCCTCAGAGCATCGCGGGCGGGCGGGCGGCGATTTCCTCAAGACCTTAATTCGATCCCGAGGAGGATCGAGCCCTCCCCGGTATTCTAGAGATGGGAAACTGAGGCCCAGGTCTTGCGGGGTTGGTCCTCGATGAGCAGCGCTCCTGCCTCGTGCTCTGCGAGCCTTCTCGAAGCACTGATGGCTAGGAGTGCTCCCTAGGAAACTGAAAGCTTTCCTTCCCCGGGCAGACTGGAGACGGGCAGCTGAGAAGCAGGAGGGAGAGCAGCCAGGTTCTTAACCCTGGTGCAGGGGCCCGAGTCCTGACCTACTAGTTATCCACAGCCCTGCACTCAGAAAAGAAAGGTGGAGCGCTCGGCCTTCCAGGTCGTGCCATCTTCTGCCTTGTTGGTGCTGGAAGCTTCCTATCTGGGGGTTCTCTTTAGCTCATTCCCCAGCTTCTAGGTATACATTTACGATGCTAACGAAGGCCTTGCTTCCATTTTGTAACCTCTGTATGTTATTCGGAAGGGATGGACAGGGGTATAGAGGTCTGAGTGGATGAAGGACTGGGCAGTTAGACACTCCTGGAAAGAATGAACAAAGTGTCTAGCAAATCGAAGTCTGGTCTGGATCGAAAGGGACAGTGAATTCTTAAAGCTTATACATCTAATGAAGATTAAATCACCAGGGGAAATCCGGGAAGGGTGGGCCTCGTTTTCATTAATTACAGAGTTAAACAATAAGGGCAGTGTGTAGGAACTTTGGTCTGGAAATAGTGTTGGCCCCAGGATTTATCAGTGTACCTTACAGTGACCCTTGGGACGAAGAGCTATATGTACAGAACAAATACCTGTTTTTAACTTAGATAATGTATCGGCAGTGAGTATTTGGTTGTTAGTGGAGAACAAAGCCACTCCTTGACTTTGGACTAGGCCAAAGTTTATCAAAGGGATAAACTTTGAAAAATAGGAATAATTCAGAATCACTATGTAATTTAACCAGTTCTCGATTTTTGAGCTTTTTAAAAATGGTAAGTTTTGTGAGCTGTGATGGTACATACCTAATCCCAGCACTGGGGAGGCAGAGGCAGTCGGAACTCTGTGAGTTTGAGGCCAGCCTAGTCTACAGAGTGAGTTCCAGGACAGTTCTGGTTGTCCCCCAGAGAAACCCTGTCTTGAAAAACCAAAATGATTCCTACAATTTTTCCCCCTCCTTGTGGAGGATGGTGGTGGTTTGGGGCCACAGGGATTTCCCTGGTCAGCTCAGCCTGGTTTCAACCTTGGCATCCTCCTGTTTCAGCCTCCCAACTATTAGAAAATAGGCCCTGAGCACCACACCTAACAGATGGCATTCATTCCTAATATAAATAATTTTTCTTTTCTTCATAATGTTACATTTTTCTTCAAAACAGATAAAAGTCCATTTTGATCTGAGGACAGTGATGCTTGCAGCTCTACACAAAATCATAAACTTGAAACATGGAATTGGCAGCTTTGGGGGGCCAGTAACTTGATTGCAAGGTTCTCAGTGTGAACCTCGTGGGTGGTAGAAGTCAAAAGTTAGATGTGCTTGGTGGTAGATTACAGAGTCACAACTAATGGAAAGGATCCTGGAGATACTAGATGTTCAGGTCTACTTTTGAATTTTAGACTTGCGATGGTGTGGGCAGATTCTTAGGTTTCCTGTAGAATGGACAGGAGAGTTTTGTTTGCTTGAACTACATCCCCAGCTCTGAGGAAGTGTGAAAATTACTTTTGCTTTCTTTATTTTTTCTTTGTGTTTTGAGGCAGGGTCTTATGTAGCCCAAGCTGGCCTCAAACTCATTATATAGCCAAAGTATGTCCTTTACCTTTAATTCCTGATCCTCCTGTCCCAGTCTCTCAAAAGTACAGATCAGGCATGGGCCACCAACTCGAGCTAAAATTACTTTTCAGATAATGATAGTTCTAGAATATAGAAATTGCTTGTGAAGATGTCATTGTGATTAGATCATTCTTAAGGAAAGTCCTAATGTTGAAGCAGATCTGAAGTGTCACTTAAACAGCATGAATTTCTAAGTAAGTCAGTTGGTCTCTTTCCTGTAGGTATTTTACCAAGTTCTATAAGCAGTTAATTGTAATAATAATAATAATAAATGTACTATTATTAATATGTACAATATATAAATAATATTTATTTTGTATAGTAAGTCCTTCAAGGCTGGGGGTGGGAGGTATACAGTTAGGCCCTTGATCTCATAATAGGAATTAATACCAAGTGTAAGCAGAAAGCACATAGGATGAAAACCTGGGCCTGGAGAGGGGTTGGAGATTGTAAAGTATGCATTGTTTGTTTTTAAACAGGATCTCTCTCTCTCTCTCTCTCTCTCTCTCTCTCTCTCTCTCTCTCTCCACTACCCCCCCCCCTCCGTCTTTATGGCTGGTATAGACCAAGCTGGCTTCAAACTTACAGAGTCCCTTCTGTCTCCTGGGTGCTGTTTTTTTGTTGTTTGTTTTGGGTTCTGTTATTTTTGAGACTGGGTCTCATGTAGCCTAGGTTGGCTACAGTCTTACTATGTGAACAAGTACAACCATGAACTCTCCCATCTTCCCAGTTTCTGGGTTTGCAAACTCAGCTGGAGAGTGGTTTCCTATTTTTTTCATCCCTCCAGTATGAGGATTGAACGGAAGGATTTGCACATGTTAGGCAGTTGTTTTACCACTGAGCAATATCCTCAGCTTGTTGTTTTTGTTTTGTTCTGGTTTTATGGTATAGGAGTAAAATCATGGTGTTAAAAAGTCATTTGGAGGTATAACCACTCACAACAGCTTTTCTTATTTATTTTCAGAAAATGAGAAAGGACAGTATATTTCTCCATTTCATGATATCCCAATTTATGCAGAAAAGGTAAGAATCCATGTCATTTGAATATGGTCTTTTTTTTTCTCCTACCTCCCTCCCTTCCTCTCTTCCTCCCTTTCTTCCTTTCTCTCCTCTCTCTTTATGTATTCTTGAATGTTCTAGAACTCACTGTGCAGACCAAGCTGTCCTTGACCTCAGAGATCCACCTGCCTCTGCCATCTGAGTGCTGGGATTAAATTCATGTGTTACCTCATCCAGCAAATAAGGGCTCTTAAATTAGCTCCCTAGTTATACATAATGAATTTACTTAGATCTCAGTAAACACTTGAAATGTCTCATCTGTCAGCCAAAGGTTTGTTGAGTAAATAAGAAGTCATATTAAACCATATCATTGGATTAAAGAAGTAGCTAGAAGTTGGGGAAGGAATAGAAGCAGAAGTTTTTAAGATGCCTGTTTGTATGTGTATCAGGGAGGCTCACATTGGTATGTGTGTTTGGAATGGAAGCCTTCCTGTTATATTAATGGTTTCAAATAAACCAGGCAGCATAAAATTTTGATTGTAGGATGTTTATTAAACAGTAAAAATAAACTCAGCAAGTAGAAGAAAACTTAGTACTTTTAGTAGATTAGTGAATTTTGCAAACAGTGTTAAGAAAGGTATACACAGACCTCTGAAAATATGTCTCTTGTACACAACAGTGAACTGCAGAAATCTGACTTTAGCACATATTGGTAGGATTGCCACAAATTAGTAAGAATCTTTACTTTCCTAGGAAAAAAGTCTGGCTTTATATAAATATTTATTGCCCTTGGTAGTACATTGCCAAAAAAAAATTTTTTTTTTTCAATAACTAGGCATCACACTTAAGGCTTTATACCTGTTGGGAAATTCTTTATTACTTGACTATATTTTTAGTTTTGGCTGGGCATATAGATTCACACCTATAATCTCAATCTGATGCAGGAGGATTGCCTTTACTTCTAGACCAACTAGGGTCAATTAAACAAACAAAAACAGCTTAGGTTTTTATGTTTATATTGCAGAAGTTTTTACTCCATAAGAACTTGACACATGGGAGCTCTGATTGCTTTCACATGGGTCAGTCTTTCCTTTAGGAAGTATGGTTTGCATTAAAGACAAAGCTTTTTGAGTTGTAAAAGTTGCACTGTCTTCTACCATGTAGGCTTTGGGAATCAAACCCAGGTTGGCAGACTTGAAGACATGCACCTTTGCCCACTGGGTCTTCTCACGGGCCCTCATAGACTTTAGCTCAGTGTTGATACATAATCCATGTGGACCCCACTGCACGTGTAGAGTAATATTGTCAGGGTAGACTCTCACCTCATGCTCAAAGCATTCCTGTTCTCTTCCATAGAAATAGAGCTGTAGGGCTGCTGAGATGGATCAAGAACACTTGCCCTGGAGGAAGATAACCAACATCTGTACATACATACATATACATATATACATAATACCTTTTTTAAAGTTAAGAGAGTGTGCTGGTCCTGGGACCCTGGCAAGAAATCCAGTGTGTAGGTAGCTTCAGAGGATCCTGTCTGACCAAGGCCCCTCCCCCTTTGGAGGCAGTGGGGCAAACAAAGGCAATTATGTGCTGCAGTTACAGGAGGGACCTCTAATTGGATGTCTTCCCTATGGGAGCCGCACAGTTGTATTTACTCGGGTTCTCTGGTTTGGATCATCTATGTATGGTCTGGTAGTATGCTCACCATACTGTAACCTGCTTCACAGTAATACCTCAGGCCCTTCCGAGTTGTGAAGGAAACAGAGTCTGCATAGGTGTGCTGAGGCAGGAAGTATCTTGATACAGAACTGTTTTTCCATGTTCACAAGAAGTCAGTGTTCTTGCCAAGGGTCACCATAGTTGTAGCTCCTGGTCTTATAGCAGTTCAAGACATTCCGAAATAGGAAACAGAGATGAAGTTTTGGCATCCACCATTTCTCAGAGACTGTGTTGTGTCTGTGATGGGATTACTTAGGAACCTTTTTCATAAGGTACAGATTCCTGTGACAACCAGATTTCTAAACTTTAGGCAATAAAGTTTCTCTTTACTGCCCAAGAAGCCGGAAAAGGTTCTTTTAAGGAAGTTATTTAATTGGAATACAAATGAGGGTGTGCATGACAGATGTTAGTTTGGATTACAACAAAAAAAGCAACCTGACCTAATACAGAAGAGTGTAATTTTATCTATTTTTCAACTTAAATGTATTGTGTGTATGTGTGTGTGTGTGTGTGTGTGAGTGTGTATGTGTGTGTGTGAGAGAGTGTGTGTGTGTATGTGTGAGAGTGTGTATGTGTGTATGTGTGAGAGAGTGTGTGAGTGTGTGTGTTTATATGTGTGAAGAGAGTGTGTGTGTGTATGTGTGAGAGTGTGTATGTGTGTGTGTATGTGTGAGTTTGTGAGTGTGTGTGTATATGTGTGAGAGTGTGTGAGTGTGTGTGTGTGTGTGAGTATATGTGTGTATGTGTGTGAGTGTGTGTGTATGTGTGTGAGTGTGTGTGTATGTGTGAGTGTGTGGTGTGTGTGTGTGTATATGTGTGAGAGTGTGTGAGTGTGTGTGTGTGTGTGTGTGTGTGTGTGTGTGTGTGTGTGTGTGTAGGAAGGCACAAATGCTACAGCGCTCATGTGTGTGGGGGACGGACAGTTCTCTCTTTCCATCTTATATGGCTTCCAGGAACCCAATTCAGGTTGCTCTCTTGTGCAGCAAGTGTCCTCACCTCAGGAGGCATCTCTCTGCCTCTTCCTGACCCTGAATTCTGATGTGAGTGTACGTGAGTAGTCTTTGTATGTAGTTGTGGGTTGTGAGGGTATGCCCCTAACAAGTGATGGTATACTTTTAATGACTCTGCTCCTCTGTAGAAAAATATCCGAGGACTTAGAGTTTTTATTCCACGTCAGACCTTTCAGTTCTGATAATACTGGGTCTGCTTTTGCTTTAGCTAACAAGGCAGCAGGATCAGGAAATTCTTGTAAATCAGGTGTCCTGCTGGACTCTGTCCAAACATAGTGGGCAGTAAAGAGGAAGGCAGGGACTTTACTGGATTTTGTTTTGTTTGGTTAATTTAAATAATGTCCTTTGTGTTGGAGTCTATTTAGGGTTTAAATTTAAAAGTGTGGTTATCACTGAGAATAACTTCCATGACAACATTAGAAATAAATAGAAAACAAACTCAGGACAATGGAAAACTCAACCTGGTATAAAAACATGGAACACTGAGTAGATAAAGATCAGTTTGATTCTGGTTTTGGTTTTGGATTTTATTTCCTCTTGTTACTGAGAGTTGAACCTAGGCTGTTACACTGTGACGGGCACACACTCTATCAGTAACCTGTATGTATCCCTAACCCTCTTTTTATCTTAGAGACGGGATCTTATGAAATAGCATAGCTCATTCTCTATCCCAGGCAGGCTTCGATCTCACCATCTTTCTGTCTCAGCCTCCTGAGTAGCTAGGATTAGAGGCAATTTGATCGGGCCCATTCTATACAGTAAAAGTTGACTTCAAACTCCTGATAGCCCAGCTCAGGTCCCTGAGATTCCGTTTACTCCCACTAGGATCATAGGCATACATCACTACAGCCAGCCAAGGGTTAACCTTAAAATGCTCAGCTGTCATGACTTGATACTATAATTTTACAAATTTGATGTTTCTTAGGGCTGGGTCTTCAGTGCTAATATTAAATACTAGTAGTGACTTTACTTTTCTGTTTTCCAGGCTCCTGGGGGGGCATGTATAAACACGAAGCTATCTCTTTTCTTTCATTACAAAAACAAAACAAAAATACTCAAGCTTTAATTAGATAGACTGATGTTTAAAGGCTTAGTCATTGTAAATCATAGGCAGGTTTGACAATGGGAAACAAACTCTTGCTTGGTTTAAACAGAAGAGAAGATAAAAGGTGTGGTTAGAGTATCTAAGCAAATTGCAATCATTCTGTAGTATTTCTGAAGAGGAAACAGCAATGGTCTTAGTTCATATGGCAGATTAAGTTGTTTCTTTGCATAGGTGCCTATGGCCATTGCATTTCTGACTACAGGAGTGAATTTGATCAGCCTATTGAAAGCTTTAATCACAGGACAAAGGTGCTCTGTTTCAACTTCCCTAAACTGAAGAACCCTTGGAGTTTCAGATTTCAGAGCAGCTTGAATTGCTGGATTAGATGTGCTCACCCTGTAAAGCCTGTGCAGGTTTATCAAAGCCTAAGAACCTCTGAAATCTGAAACATTTATGGTCCTGGACATCTTTATGATATCTTATGTAAGTGTGTATGTATAGGAATGTCCCTGCCATGGTGCAGGTCAGAAGATAGTTTGTAGAACTGTTCTCTTTTACCACGTAGGTTCTAAGAATTGAACTCAAGTTGTCCTACTTGCTGGAAAGCACCCTTATCCCATGAGCCCTCTCACCAGCCCTGCTCTAAACATTTGCATAAGGGACATTCAACTTGTACTACTGGAAATTTGGTGTTTAGTTTTTATTTGTTTGAGGTGTGTGTGTGTGTGTGTGTGTGTGTGTGTGTGTGTGTGTGTGTGTGTGTTTCAGCTCAGGTTAACTCTCTTGACTCTTAACAATATGCTGAGCAGTAGTCTTTTGGTTGGTATGTATCACATTTTCTTTGGTTGAATTACTTTTTTTTTTTTAAAGGAAATACGTCTATTTAGTACTCCACAAAAATAGAGGCAGGCATGGCAATCACAGCAATCACCTGCTCTAAATCACAACTCTGACTGAGAAAGTGGTACAACACTGTCAGCTTTGGCCATCGGATTTTTATCAAGGCTCTCACTTATTAACAATAATTCAGAAGTTTGTTTATTTTTTAATTAAAATTTTTGGATGTGTATGAGTGTTTGCTTACATGTATGCCTGTATACCATATGTGTGTCTGGTGCCTGCCTAGAGGCATGAAGACCCCCAAGTTTGTGGTTACAGATGGTTGTAAGCTATCATGTGGGTGCTAGGAACCTAGTCTAGGTCATTTGGGAGAGCAGTTCCTCTCTCCAGTCTTCTATTTTTCTTTTAACTACTTAGAGCATATCCTTCTAAAACAATTTTGTTTTTTGTTTTTGGAGACAGGGTTTCTCTGTAGCTTTGGAGCCTGTCCTGGAACTCGCTTTGTAGACCAGGCTGGTTTCAAACTGGAAAAGATCCTCCCGAGGTTTTTTTTTTTTTTTCAAGGCAAGGTTTCTCTTTAGCTTTTGAGCCCATCCTGGAACTCTCTCTATAGACCAGGCTGGCTTTGAACTCCTGAGATTCACCTGCCTCTGCCTCCCAAGTGCTGGAATTAAAGACCTGTGACACCACCGCCTAGTTTTCTATAACATAATCTTAAGAGACTAAAGATTAGGGGTTAAACTCCCTTGTTTCTCAGTGACCAGAGCTCTAGTAAGGGGAACTCTTGACAGATGGTATTGTGTGAGAGCTCCATCATCAGGCTGAGTGTGGTGGCACATCTCTATAATCCCAGCTGTTAGGAGGCTGAGCTTGAGTTTAAAGCCAGCTAGATCTACATAGGAAAACCCTGTATCGCATCCAGACAAAGTATGTTTATTGGGCAGGAGCATTTCCTTATAAATCCAGTGTTGGCTCTTCTGATAAAAAAGTTTTCAAACTCAGAAAGTGGGTGGGCGGGCAGCATTTACTTATCTTTGAGGCAGGGTCTCCTGTAGTCCCGGCTGCCCTTGAATTTGTCATGTATCTGAGAATTACCTCAGCTGCCTCTGCTTCCTGGGTTGCTGGAGCAACAGGTGTGCATCACCACACCTGGATTAGGAATTGCTAAACGTCCAATCCAGGCCCTTCATTCATCCGAGGCAAGCCCACTATCAACTTCAATGTATCTATTGCCTTCATTTTTGTTTCTGAGACAGGGTCTCATGTAGCCCAGGCTCTCTCCCATCCTGTGACCAAGGATAACTTTCAACTCCTGATCCTCCGTCCTTCCGTCATCTTCAAAGGCATGTGCTATCAGGCCTGGTTTATCCAGTGCTGGGGATGGAGCCTGAGTTTCATGCATGCTCAGTAAGTTCTCTAGCAGCCAAGCTTACATCCCAGCTCTTAACATTTGTTTAGCTTTTTGAGCGCTTGCAGTAGAATTCTTTTGTTACCACTTTTTTCCTGGGGACTTTTTCCCTTCTGATTTGTTCCTTTTCTGTTTTAATAGTTTATAATAGCAGGCAACTTTAACATCTATGCGTGTTTGTCATTTAATTCCATTAACATGTTCAGTGTCGTTCCTAGCCTCTGTTAGTGACTCAGCTGTACCTGATCCTGCTCCACTTTGTGGTTCTTGAATTCCCATCTCTGGTCATAGCTCACACTACTCTGCCAAGCACTACTTTTTATTTATTTATTTTTTAATATCCAGGAGTGAATTCTTTTTGTGGTTTTGCTTTTTATTTTTTGAGATCGGGTCTCTTGTAGCCCAGACTAACCTTGAACTTGTTATGTAGCAGAGGCTGGTCTTCTGAACCTGCTAAGTGCTGAGTTTACAGGTGTTTGCCATGTCCAGGCATTGTATGCCATTCCTTGGGTGGTGGGGGGAGGAAAATAGAGGAGAAAAATTACCAAGTTGAGGGTCTCATTTAATCTTTCATGCTGCAACAGTGCCACCTTGTGAACCTCCCCGGTATTGCTGTTGGAAACAAATCCAGGGTTTTGTTTTTATTTCCTTCCTTTCCTTTTAGAAACTATTGTCTTTTTGGTGGTTCAAGATAGTTTCAAACTTATGGCTCTTCTGTTCCTGCCTGCTTTTTGGTGAGGTTACAAATGTGTACTGTGCCTGTCTGAAATATAAGCTTTTCATTAAAGAGGCATTGCAGCTTGGCTCATGAGTGCTGTACACTGAAATATGTTCATGTAAAGTCTTTTTTTTTTTTTTTAATAGAAATTACAGTTTAGACAACTTGATGTTCAGTTTCAGTTAAAGAGCCCCTGTTAAATCCATACTTGACTTGATGTGTGCCTTTTTAAGCTGTTGGCATCTAAGGATTTCTACTTGTGAATGTATCATTCACTGTACTGTATTACACAGTTTAAGCTGTAATTATACTGGAACTCCCACCAGGTAAAATATCAGAGTGTGTTCCTGTCATTGATGGCAAGCCTCTAGTTCTGTCGGAAGGCCTTCAGGAAACAGCCAAATTTGGAGAATCATGTCGGTAATCCATCTGATTAATGCTGACACTGAAACTGAATCCACCAGGTCCTGGGCTGGCTCAGGTTTGTCTTCAGAGCTGCTCTGAAAGAGGGGCTTCTACACCTCTGTACAGTGTCAGGACACTGCAGGGAGTAGCAGCAGCCTTTGGAGGTGACTTTCCTACAGACAGCCTTTCCAGAGATAGAAATACTCTTTTTTTTTTTTTTTTAAGATTTATTTTTATCATTTTAATTATATGCATGGGGGGAGAGGGGTATGCACATGAATACTGGTGCCCACAGAGGTCAGATTCCCCTGGACCTACAGGTAGTTGTAAGCCACCTGATGTGGGTGCTCTTAACCACTGTGCCATACTCATATTTGTTTAAAAACTATCCCCTCCTTTCAAGAAAGGTTCTTTCGAGAAACTCTGAAATACTTTATATGAAAGATGTACAACGTAAGTTCAGAGAATCATCTACAGTAAATGACCATGCACCTGCCACCTTGAGTCTGCTATAATGTGTTCCTGTATCTTCATCTACTTCTCTCCTACGTTTTGTTGGAATTTCATTAACTTCAGCTGTTAGAATTAATGACACACTGAAAGAACAAATAATCAGAACGAATGAGTTCTGCCTTTCTCACCATCTCTGTCTTTCTAGGATGTATTCCACATGGTGGTTGAGGTTCCTCGCTGGTCAAATGCCAAAATGGAGGTAAGAGAAATCAGCAGACTTGGTGTATTATTTATTTTTATAAGACTGATTTTATTTAATTTGTGCATGTGTGTCTGCGAGTGTGCCAAGTGGTATGTTGAGGTACCTGCAGAACCCAGAGAAGGGATAGCATCTGCTACAACCCAAGTTATAGACAATTGTGAGCTGCCCAAATGGGTGTTGGAATTGAACTGTGTTCTTCTCCAAGAGCAGTAGGCTGTTAGTGCTGAGCCATCTACCTGGCCCCCAGCTTATTCCTTTTTACATGGCCAGACTGATTTGCTTAGAGATGAGAAATATCCAGATTTCTGGTTTCCTATGTCTGGTCTCAGCCTGTTTCTTAGGTACGTCTCTCCCCCCATCCCTATCCCCACCTCAGCCAAACTTTTCATGTGCTGCCAACAAATATGCCCCTGACTGCTTCCCCAGGCCAGTGCTTTGGATGGCCCCAAAACCAGTGTTAATGTTCGCTTCTCCTTTTCTTTTCTTATTTTGTCTTCTTGTGATAAGCTGTCACTGTGTAACCCAAGCTGGTCTTTACTCTTTTCCGTCCTCTTGTGTAGATTCCCAAATTGCTGGTACCTCAGGCACGTGTGGTCATCCACAGCTGTCTCTCCTCAACCCCAAGCCTACCTGGATTCCTTTAGCATCTCAGCCAGAAAGAGCTCGTAGGGCTTTTGTTGAATTTTGTTTGTTTGTTTCTTTTTTTTCAAGACAGGTTTCCCCTGTGTAACAGCCCTGACTGTCCTGGAACTTACTCTAGACCAGGCTGGCCTCGAACTCACAGAGATCCTTCTGCCTCTTTCTCCCTAGTGCTGGGGTTCAAAGGTGTGCCCCCCACTGCCTGGCTAAATTTTGTTTCATTCTGATGGCAAATGACATAGCTGTCATTCATTATTAACAGTCATCTTATGTCACTTGGATTTTTGTTGTTGTTTGACACAGGGTCTCTCTCTGTGGTTTTAGCTGATTTAGAACTCACTATTAGGCCAGGCTAGCCTCCAACATACAAGATCTGCCTACCTCTGTCTCCTGAGTGCTGGGATTCATTAATTAAAGGCCTTCACCATTATGCCTTGCTCGCTTAGATGTGTGTGTGTGTGTGTGTGTGTGTGTGTGTGTGTGTGTGTGTGTGTGTGAAAACAGTAACCACACCTGCAAACTTTCAGATGTTTGAATAATAGGAAAGAATAATGAAGTTGGATAATATTTATTTTGTACTTTCCCTAGAACTCTTGGGGGCTTTTTAGTTATATTTATTTGTTTTTAATAATTTTACACCTTTAACTTGCACATGTGTGTAGGCACTTCTATGCCACTGTACCCCTGTGGAGGACAGAGGACGACGTGTTGGCATGGTTCTGGGGATGAAATTCAGATGTCAGGCTCAGTGGCAAGTGTCTACCTGCTGAGCCATCCTGCCAGCACAGTACTTTTCTTAAATGCTAGTATTTATTCCAGCCCATATTACTTCTTCCTTTCTGGAATCAGTAAATGTTCCTTTTCTCTTCTTGAACGTTGCTCTACACAAGTAAACTCTATTATGGTTGGCTGTGAAGCCTTTAGTTCAGTTATTAGTGTATTAGGGATGAAGCAAGGGACATGCATATCATTTTTTTCCCTGAATTGCTATTTGGGTAGTATTTCATAACCCATTGACATTTATTTCAGATTGCTACAAAGGACCCTTTAAATCCAATTAAGCAAGATGTGAAAAAAGGAAAGCTCCGTTACGTTGCGAATCTGTTCCCTTATAAAGGGTACATCTGGAACTATGGTGCCATCCCTCAGGTATGCCTCCAAGAGTTTGCTGAGAATGTACATTTTTAGCTCAGTAAAAATTAGCTTTCTTTTTTGTTTCTTGTGTTTTAAGCAGGATATCTGTGTCCTGGAACTTTTCTCTGTAGGCCAGGCTGACCTTGAACTCACACCAATCCACCTGCCTCTGTCTTCCAAGCACTGGGATTAAAGGTGTGAGCCACCACCGCTTGGCTTGAGCTCCTATTTTCTTAAACAGCCAGCTTTGTTTGTCAATCTATCCCCAGCACAAAGCATCTGTAGCCAAGTGGTGGTGGCTGCACACATCATCATTAATCCCAGCACCTAGAGATAGAGGCAGACGGGTTTCCAAGTTCAAGGACAGCCAGGGCTACACAGAGAAGCACTGTCTCAAAAAAAAAAAAACCAAAAAAAAAAAATAAAAAAACTTATTAGTAAGGACATATGTTTGATCCAGTGGCACTTGTTCAATTTAGTTTTTCCTGTGGGTAATGGTTTATTCATCATTAGGTGGAATTATTAAGTGGAAACATTATGAAACTCTGTAAGTCATTAAAATGTAGGTCAAGCTCATCTAATTTGTTGACTAATCACAAAGTCATTTGTCTGCCCCAATTACAGCCCTTTATTTTGCACTTCAGTTGATTCTGTATTTAGCTTTGAAGTGTGGCCCCCGTGGGGAACTGGTGCTGAACAGCTTCTTCCGGGCGCTGACTTTTGCCTTCCTAGTGTTGGAAGCAGTCTTCCTTTATCCCCGTTCTCTTTGATCTTCTTCCTGCAGCCGAATAGGGAAGCAAATCCAAGTCATGAATGTATTCTGCTTAGAAATAAAAGACCCTAACAACGGCTGCATTTTCCGCCTCACACCTGGCAGTACATGATCAGCTCTTTGTGAGATGCTCTGCTGTGCTTGTGGCCGCAATTGAGCCAAGAAAGAGATCCAACAATTTAGGCTTTTCGTCCTTGGCTCCCAGCCAACAATGATGCTTTCAACATCAGAGGGTATCATTTCCATTTCAGGCTTACTGCCTCTTCCTGTGTTGTAGAAGTATGTTATGAAGAGAATCCAGCTTATAGCAGATAGATAAAGTGCATAGAATGGGCAATCAATGTGTTTTTCTATGTTCAGTGCTCGGGCTCAAATCCAGGCCCTTGTGCAAGCTAGGCAAGTGTTTTGCCACAGAATGACATGCCCCAGCCCTTAGTGCTTTTGACATAGGGTATTGCTGGGTCACTCTGCAAGATCTCTGTGGCCTGGAACATGCGATCCTCCTGCCTTGAGTATTGGGATTGCAGATGCGCACCGTCATGCCTTGACTTGTTTGCTCTTAAGTAAGATCATTTTCTGGTTTTGTTTTTGGGTTTTTGAGATAGTATCTCACTATGTAGCCTTGGCTAGCCTGGAGCTCACAGAGATCCACCAGCCTCAGTCTCCTGGGATCAAAGGCATGTATTGACATACCCAGCTTCATTCTCTGTTTTGAAGTTTAGATTTAGTTTGACAGTATATGCATAATAGCTCTAGTATTTAAATAAAATTCTTCTGTATAGTTAAAATTCTTATGGAAATTGTAAACATTTTTAAGACATCTGGTTTATATTTTGCATTATGCTTCACGCTAGTTAGTGTCAAGCAATTCTACTTGGTTGGCAGTGGGTATCTGAGAGGTGTGCTTTAACCCTCACTTTGTTTTAGACATGGGAAGACCCAGGACACAGTGACAAACACACTGGCTGTTGTGGCGACAATGACCCAATTGATGTTTGTGAAATTGGAAGCAAGGTAATGAAATCATTTTTTTTTTCTGTGATATTAAAATGAAATTAATGAATCATACCAAAGTTTATACTTTGAAAATTGTTGTGAATAAAATTTGAGCATTAGTGAAATAGGCCTTGCTGGAGGATTTCCCAATCAGTGACTGACTCCAGCCAAATAACCCTCAATGCTATAGGGATTGGTACGGAGTTTTCTGCCCAGTGGGTTGCTATTCTAAAATACAAGTTATCAAGCTTAGCAAAGTAGTTAGCAACCCAAACCAATATGTTATGCTTTTCATTTCTGTCTCTGTTTTTTTCGGTTCTGGGGATTAAACTCAGAGCCCCTCAGCAAGTGAAACATTTAAAGACCTGACTGGCTGAATTCAATGGCTTTTATAAAAGATAAAGCATATTAAAGTATGTGTCTAAAACAAATTATATAAGCCTTATTTAGCACATATATGGTGTAAAAAGTAAGTACCCCTGGAGTCCAGTTTCCATACCTACATAGCAGCTCACAATTGTCTGTAACTTAGTTCTAGTGGATCCGACACCCTCTTCTGGCCTGTGCAGGTACAAGGCACACACATAGTGCGTATACATACATGCAGGCAAAACACACCATAAAAATAAGTATGCTTTGACTTTCTTTTTCTTTTTTTCCTTTTTAAAGTGTACACAGCAGAGTGTATTGGCACACGCCTTTAATCTCAGCACTTGGGAAGCAGAAGCAGGCACATCTCTTCAATTTGAGGCCATAGTGAGTTCCCAGACAGCTGGGACTACGTAGAGAGAAGTTGCCTTTAACAAACAAAACAGAGCACAGGTCCTATATATCCTGTGTTCAACCTAAATGGACAATTAAAGTATTTATTTGCCTGGCTTTTGAAACTTTAAGAGCTAGGCATGACAACACACCTCTGTGATTCTAGCACCTGGAAGACTGAAGCAGGGTGATTGATTGCAAGTTGGAAGCCAGCCTGGGATAGCAAAGTCTAAGCTATCCTGAACTACACGGGGAAGCTGTGTCTCAAAACCATAGTACTGGTGAGATGGCTCAATAGGTAAAGGTCCTTGCTATGAAGCCTGTTGACCTGAGTTTGATCTCTACAACCCATGTAAAAGTGGAAGGAGGGAATTGACTCTACAAAGTTGTCCTGCACTGGCATGCAATGGCATGTACAGAACTCCCTACCTCCTTCACACATAAATAATAAATTCTTTTTTGAGACAGGGACTCCCTGTATAGTTCTGGCTGGCTGGCCTTCTGCTTTCTGAGTGCTAGGATTAAAGATGCTAGGATTATTGCCACCATGGTTGGCAATAAAAGTTTTTTTTTGTTTGTTTTTTAAAGATAATTAAAAAAGAAAACTTGACAAACGTCAAGTAAGTGCAGAAAAAAATTTGACATCTTTCTTCCTTATTATCACCAAAGGAACCTCCAGATTTCATCCTGTGGTTTTGTTTTGTTTCAACTTTGGTTATTTCACAGGTGTGTACAAGAGGTGAAATAATCAGGGTGAAAGTTCTGGGCATATTGGCTATGATTGATGAAGGTGAAACTGACTGGAAAGTCATTGCCATTAACATGGAGGATCCAGATGCAGCCAATTATAATGGTAAGGAAATCTGAAGAGTGTATGCAAAGCTTTCTAATCATTTTGTTGTTATTATTATTGTTGAGACAAGATCTTTCTGTGTAGCCTTTGTCCTGGTACTCAATATGTAGACCACATGTAGACCACATTGCCTCTACCCCCCCATCTGCTGCATTTAAAAGGTGTGCTAGGGTTAAAGTACTACCACGATTAACTCGTGATAATGGAATTGTAAACTCTCGACTTTAAACTGTTAGATGGGAGGAGTGACACATTTAACCATTGACATTAGCTTTTCTACTACAGAACTGTTGGAGTTTAGTTTTTGTTTCTTCAGTGTTTGAGATATTCACATAACAGCTGCTACTTGGAAACATATTGATTGGTGGGTTTTGGAGCCGTGGAGGGTATTTGTGCATGTAAAAGTTGGATGTCAACTTCGGGTGTCATTCCTTAGGAGCTCTCCTTGATTTTTGAGATAGGGTCTCTTCTCTCTCAGAGATAGAGCTCTCCCAATTAGGCTAGGCAGACTGGCCAGCAAGTTCCAATGGTCTGCCTGTTTCTACCTTTGTTTTGCTAGCTAAGTCTTCTAATTTTGGTCAAACTCTTTATGAAGCCATCTCAGCTTCTGTTGTTTTGTTTTTGGAAGAGTCTAAACCAGTTTAGATTTAACTCATGACCTGCCTGTCTTTGAAGATACTTTGTCAGGGCCTGCCTGCCTATGTCTGATATTAAAATGTAGGCAACTCCCAGGAGGCTAAGGAGTTCAGGGTCCTTTGTAGCTATAGAGAATAATCAAGTTGAAATCACAGTGAGCTGTGTAAGTGAAAGCAGATGCCATTTTACCCTCCTGCCTCCCCCAAAGGGTGTTATATGTATTCCTAGTCAGGTCAACAGAATATTGTCCGCCTAGGATTATAGGTGTGGCTTGGGTCAGCCCATGGCTTTGGAAGACCGTCTCAGTGATATCACCTGCTGGCACCCAAATCTGGGGTTCTTTTAACATTTACAGTGAGAAAGAAGTCAAGGCTCCTTGGAGAAATGATTGATTCCAAGTCTGGGGCAGGGAATGAAAAGGTAAACCTGAACCAACCAGCAGAACCAGTTATGGCATGCTTTTAAAAGGCACAGTCATCAAAGAGGTGTGCTCAAATTTTGGATTGCAACCCAGAACATATAACAAACCATGAAACCTCATAAATAAATGGACAAGTAAGCAATGGAGGAAGATTAAAAAAAAATCTCTATTGCAAAATTCCAAGTAGTTTCTGCAGCTGTACTACTCTTGAGGGGCAGATATAAGTCCCTCTCTCATGGTAGGTTGTGAGTACCAAGAGTGCAGTATGGGAGAAGTCATTTTACATCAGAGAAATAACATCCCCGCCAGTGACTAAGGGCACCAGTAGAAAAGGTCTTCTTTTGCATGGACCTTGAAATGATGTGCTTTGTACTTTGCTGTGTGTGCCTGTGACCTCATAGATTGCTGAGAGAACAGTAGTCTTTGAAGTGCAGTGATAAAAAGTTTAACTGTTAGGGGCTCAGTGTGTGAGTATATTTGGGCCATATGTTAGGCATCTGGTGTGGAGTTGATTGTATTGGTCAGGGTCTGTGTTCGCACATACTTGGTGGCATGCTCTGGCCACAGTTTGTAAAGCTGAGACACTCACTGTTTCAGCACTGATTTGCTCTGACTTTGGTTCCCAGCAATAGAGCTATAGACTCCTGAAAATTCCCTGGGTCATCGGTGCCATGTGTAAACTATGTGCTGTTTTCACTGCATGTCACCTGAAGGCAATGTGCATCCTCTCCTTTTGCTGCTCCTGAGCGCTATCTTTAATTACAAATCTATAAAGTAATGTGGGGCTGGAGAGATGGCTCAGCAGTTAAGAGCACTTGCTGCTCATGCAGAGGACCTAGGTTAGGTTCCCAGTCTCGACATTGTGACTCACAGTCATCTGAAACTCCAGCTCTAGGGAATCTGATGTCCCAGGCACCAAGCAGGAATGTGTGGTTCACATACATGCTAGCACAATAGTAACATAAAATAAAGTGATGTGTTTTCTTGAGTTTTGCGAGCTGTTCCACAGAGGGTGGGTCTTTAATCGTCTACTTTCTGAATGCTGAGTTAATAGGTGTGCTCCTCTGCATCAGTCCATGCCATCAAAGGATGGAACCCAGGGCTTCATGTGTGCAGGCAAGCACTCTACCAACCCAGCTACATCTTAGTTCTTTCTGAGTGTAACTTCCCAGTTCACAAGCTTTCCAGACGTTGCTTTGGATTCTCCTGCCGATAGGTTCCTAAGTGATATGATTACAGGTGAACACTTATGCTCAGCTTTAAAGACGTTTTTGGTTTTGTTTTGTTTTTTGTTTTTTGAGATAGGGTTCCCTTTATTGCTTTGGAGCCTGTTCTGGAACTCATTCTGTAGACCAGGTGTGCCTCAAACTCACAGAGATCCCCCTGCCTCTGCCTCCTGAGTGCTGGGACTAAAGGTATGTGCCACCAATGCCCGGCTTTTTGTTGCCGTTTTTAAGGCAGAATTTCTCTGTTTTTAGCTCTGGCTGTCCTGGAACTTGCTCTGTAGACCAGGCTGGCCTTGAACTCAGAAATCCTCCTGCCTCTGCCTCCTGAGTGCTGGGATTAAAGGCATGTGCCGCCACTCTTGGCTTATTAGGCTTTCTCTGTGTAGCCTGGCTGTAATGAATTAGAATGTAGTAATCCTTAAGTATCAGTTGAGTCTACTTTTCTTGTCTTTTGGTGTGTTGGTGTGTGAGCCTCTGACATACAGCCTCAACCTGCCTTTTTTTAGTATTTCATACCTTCCTTATAGGAATATGCTACTTGCCAAACTGGTTTGATTATATAGCCCTACTCATCTCCCTTCTTGGATCTAATAGCAGGTTAGTCATGCTTGATCCTCTCTTCAGTTCTTAATGTCAAAGCTATTCAGACACTGGATGGTTTTCTTTCACAGCTCTAATGTTGTCTTGGGCTTCTTCATAACCTCCCCATGACTCTCTTAATGTAAACACTTGACACTTTTGTTGAACGCCTAAAGAATTACTTAAGCATTGTGCAATGTGTTTATTTTTTCCCCTTAGATATTTCTGATGTTGAACGGCTGAAACCTGGCTACTTAGAAGCTACTGTTGACTGGTTTAGAAGGTATAAGGTTCCTGATGGAAAACCAGAAAATGAGTTTGCATTCAATGCAGAATTTAAAGACAAGGTAATGTATCTTTCAATACTGTAGCTCTAGACCGTTTATATTGAGACTTATAATTAAAGTGTGTTGTTTCCATGGGGACGGAAGTTTCTGTCCCACCATCCTGCAGCCTTTCAGTCCCAAATAAACACACCGAGGCTTATATTAGCTACAAACTATTTAGCTGATGACTCAGGTTTCTTATTGGCTAGCTCTCTGTTAATTATTAAACCATTTTTATTAATCTCTGGTGCTGGTTTACCGGTGATGCCTGGATCTCTTGCTTCCTCAGCAGTACATGGCATATCCTTGACTTCACCTACTACCTTTCTCTATCCCTGTTTGGATTTCCCACCTGGCTAAATCCTGCCTTGTCCATTGGCCAAAACAGCTTTATTCATCAACCAATAAGAGAAGCATATATTCGTAGTATCCGGAAGGACGTCCCCCATCAATCTCATTCAAAGATCCATGAGAGAAGGGGAAGGAGATAGACTTCTGTGGTAGAGTGGTTGCCTAGTATACATAAGACCCTGGACTTGACCCCTCGTACCACCTCCCAAAAATTACTCATATAAGACAGTTCAAAGATGCAAGATAGTCTTAGCCTTTTATTTATGTAAGTGTTCCCTTCCTTTTTAAACAAAACTTTTCTTTTGTTAAGCCACTTCCTGATTCAAAAGAGATAGTATCAAGTTTGAGGAAATGTGGTGGGAAAGACCTCCTTTTATTGTCCTAATGCTTGTTTTCAATTTACAGGGTTTTGCAGTTGACATTATTAAAAGCACTCATGAGTATTGGAAAGCATTAGTGACTAAGAAAACAGATGGAAAAGGAATCAGCTGGTAAGTGTTAATTCTTTTTTATGCCTTTAACACACAGTAGGCCAGCTCACACCAAACATTTTAGAGATTGTAATGTTTTCAGTGGTCAGTGTCTAGATAGTTGTTTCCAGAACACCTCTTAATCAAAGAACTAAAATAATGATGTACACAGATTTGCAACAGTAGCAAAGTAACTCTGTTCAAAGTGAAGCTTTGATATACATTAGAAAGGAATATACTGTCTTGGTAGATTAGGTTATATGTTTACTTTTCCTCTTAGACTTTTCCCTTCTCATAATTACATTCATGCCTATTATTGCATAGTTATAAGATGTGAAATAGGGGATTTTCCCTACAAGGTTATTAGAGGACACAGTTTCGCCTTCCTACTCATATACCCAAAACCAGTTTAAGCCAAATTGCTTTTCCATTCTTAATACAGGATACATTGGGAACATATTTGAATACAGACTGTCTTATGCTTATTAGGGGTAGAGAAAGTTAGACTATAGTTGGGTGCTTTGTTCAGGTAAATACAATGCCGGAACATAAAGTAGCTAGGTTGCCAGTACATTATTAGCTAGGGGTGGTGTACATAACCCAAACTGAGTAGATTCCTGGGTATACTAAATTATTCCCATACTTGCCTGCCTTAGCATGACACCATTCTTATATTTACTTAGAAAAACCTTAGGTCCAGTTAGATGATTCAGTGGGGTGAAGTGTTTGCTGCACAGCCCTGATGAACAGAGTTCAAGCCTTTGGCCTCCATATGTGTGCCATAGCATGTGCATTTGCACATATGCACATAACACACACATACACAATAATAAATTTAAAAATTAAAAACATGCTGAGTGTGGTGGTACATGCCTTTATTCCCAGCACACAGAGGCAGAGGCAGGTGGATCTCTATGAGTTCAAAGTAGTTGGTCTATATAGCAAGTTCCAGACCAACCAAGGCTATATACTGAGAGCCTGTCTCAACAATCAAATAAAATAAAAATAAAAATTGATTTTACTGGTTTCTACTCGAGTTAGTGAATCAACAACTTAAAACTTCCCATAAGCTCCTTTCTAAGCAGGTTGGAGGGGAGGGATCAGGGGTCAAGTTTAGTTCCCAGAACCTCAGGTGGCTCACAACTGTCTGACTCAGTTCCAAGGAATCCTACACCCCTGGCCTCCTCAGGCACCTGTAGTCACATGCATATATCTACATACTAACACATATATCTGCACGTAACTAAAAATAATGAAAATAAATCTTTAAAGACAATTTTCTGTAAACAAATACAGACTAGATTCAAAGGCTGATAGCGAGGTCAGAGCTTGGGAGCTCAGAATGTAATCAGTAGAGGTGGGTGCCTGTGTTGATATTCTCTGATGTAAATGTGTGAAGGGGTGAGCTGGGACAATGTAGAGTCTGGTAGTATCTCTTCAGATTGCCTGGAGCACCATGAACAGTGCTTCAAAGTTCCAAAAAAACAAAAGCTGTCTCAGGAGCAAGATGGAACCCATGTGTCTGAAGGTTTCGGAGGCTTCTGTCCTCTGCATGGTTTTATAGCTGGTGGGACAGCATAGACCGTTTATCAGTGGCTGTGGCTCCATTTCCTAGGAAGCAGGCTGGCTTCATTGCAGTCATGCTTCATTCAGCTCTCTGGGGATCTAATCTGATGAGTACCCGAGCTCTTTGGGGATCAATATGTATTGAATTGTACTGACTGCCACCAAGAAAGCAGTCTTTGTTATACCAGTATCTACCATGATCCCTGATTTACTCCCACTCATACTAATAGTTAATGTTAATTGAGCAATTAATACTTGCCAAGCATGAAACAGATAGAGGAGGTTAAGCTTAACCAAACGCGCTCCAGAGTAAGTGTTGGTGCCTTATCTTAAATACCTGTCAGGTCCCAATATTGAAAGAAAAAACCCAAATAAAAAAACCAAAGTATGTCCCTCAAGATAGCTAGCTCATCAGGCAAAGGCACTTGCCGCCAAGTTTGAATCCCATAAATTGTCATCTAGCGATGTGGTGCATGTATGCATGTACCCATGCATAAAATAAATGTTATTTATTTATTTATTTATTTATTTTGCTTTTTTTAAGGCAAGGTTTCTCTATGTAGCCCTGGCTGTCCTGCAACTTACTTTGTAAACCAGGCTGGCCTCAAAGACAGAGGTCTTGCTGAGACCCTGATTCTTCCTCCTGAGTGCTGGGATTAAAGTTGCACACCACCATTGCCCTGCTGAAGATACACATCTTAATCATCATTTAAAGCTGAGCTCATGAAACTCAGTTGATGCAGTGCTTGCCTGGCATGCACAAAACCCTGGACTCCACCCCTTGCTGCATAAGCCAGACATGCTAGTTCATTCATGCCTGTAATTCCAGTAACCAGAGGTTTCTCCAAGGTCATCTTTAGCTTCATAGCCATTTAGAGGTCAACATGTGCTACAGGAGACCCCGTCTCAGTAAATAATAAAATACAAATTTAAAAGGACTGGGAGTTAGCACTGCTTGAATGCTTTCCTAACACATGCCAAGAGCCTACTGCAAGCCGTGTGATGGTGGCACATGCCTTTAATACCAGCACTTGAGGCAGAGGCAGTCAGATCTGTGAGTTTGAGGCCAGCCTGGTCTACAAAGGAAGTTCCAGGGCAGCTAGAGCTGTTACACAGAGAAACCCTGTCTTGGAAAAAAAAGAAAAATGAAAAAGGGAAAGAGAAAGAGAAAGAAAAAATACCACAGCTGGATAAAGTTTTGGTTTTTCCCCAAAGCACCTATTTGTAGGATTTTGTTTTGTCTTACCAGTTTTATGTGTGTGCAGAATATTCATTAAACATTAGGACTATATTATGCTTTTAAATTTTAAAACTACATCCTAAGCATTCGCCCATTAGATGGTATAAGAGTCCATAACTGTCTAATCCATTTTTGTGGATTTTTTCTTGTTTTTTGAGACAAGGTTTATCTGTAGTCTTGGCTGCCCTCAAACTCAAGAGATATGCTTGCCTCTGCCTGTGGAGTGCTGGGATTTAAGACATGTGTTTTTTTTCTTCTCAGACATATCTATATTTTACATGTTTTACCAACGCTGGTGGGAACAGGTTTTTTTTTTCTTAGTGTCATTTTTTCCCCCCCAGAATTTCAGAATTTAATTTGCTTTTCTCAGCTATTTTAGTGAGTACTATAGAGGATTTGATCTCAGATTCTTAAGTCTAAATTTATTAAGAGATGTGAAATAAGTCAACCTCAAGAACATCTGTACCCTGACCAAATAAATGTTTAGGATAGGCAAGAAAGCTTTCAGTTAAACCAAATTTAAATGCTATCTGGTCTAGGGAAAATGATACTTGAATTTAATCCCTGAGGTTCAGGCTAGCCAGGGCTACATTGTGAGACCTTGTTACAACCCCTCACTCCTGCAAAAAAAAAAAAAAAAAAAAGCCATCTGGTCCAACATCATCAACTTGGGGGTTTTTGTTTGTTTGTTTTTTGTTTTTTTTTTTAATGTGTAAGAAGCCTATATTGTTCTTTTATCTCCTGATTATGTTCATTTCATTTCATTTAATAGCATGAACACCACAGTGTCCGAGAGCCCCTTCAAGTGTGATCCCGATGCTGCCAAAGCCATTGTGGATGCTGTATGTAATGTTTGCTTTTGAAAGATGACTGGGTGGCTGAAAGATTGGGTGCTCCATGGGAAGAAATACTTGTTGCAACAAGTATTTGAATGCCTTATGTATACATGTTACTGTGTGACATCTTGAGTCAGAATCCTGAACACAGACAAGTAGACATTTGCAGGGAGCTGAAGGGTGGTCCGGGTCAACTCTAAGTTGTACAGATGCAAAGCAGGTAACAGGAGAGCAGCACCTGGATTTTATAAGATTTTTTGGTTTTTTACTTGGTTTTTGAGTCTCCTGGTATATAGTCCTAGCTGGGCTCGAAGTCATAGAGTTCTGTCTGCCTCTGCTTACTGAGCACTGAGATTAATGGTGTGTATGTACCACCACACCTGCCCTTTGTGCTGTTACTAATAATCTGATTTGGCCTGGCAGTGGTGGTACATGCCTTTAATCCCAGTACTCAGGAGGCAGATTGCTGAGTTTGAGGCCAGCCTGATCTGCACAGAAACAGCCAGGACTGTTTCACAGAGAAACCCCGTCTTGAAAAACCAAAAAGAAAAAGAAAAAAAAAAAAATCTAATTTTGATTTAGCAAAAGACTGAACTAGATAGATAATTTAAAAGTTATTTTTATTTATGGGGCTTGACAAGATGGCTCAATGGTTAAGACCACTTACTGCTTTTTCAGAAGACCCAGATTCTGTTCCCAGTGTCCAAATAGTGACTTATAATCAATCACTTGTAACTCCAGCTCCAAGGGGATCCATCCTGGGCCCTTGGACATACATGGTGCATAGCTGTACCTGTAGGCAAAACACTTAACAGACATAAAGTAAAAATAGAGAAATCTTTTTCTTTCTTCCTTTCTTCTCTTTCTCTCTCTTTCTCTCTCTCTCTTTCTTTTTTTCTTAAGAAAAAAATATTTTCATGGGGCTGGAGAGATGACTCAGAGGATAAGAGCACTGACTGCTCTTCAGAGGTCCTGGATTCAATTCCCAGCAACCACATAGTGGCTCACAGCCATATGAAGTGAGATCTGGTGCCCTCTTCTGGCCTGCAGGGATACATGCTGGAGTAACACTGTAGACATAATACATAAATAAATCTTTAAAAAAAGATTTTCATTTATGCTACCAGAATCTGCAAGCCACAGGAAATGGTGTCTGACTTTCCATGGCCGCATCAATGGGGCCCTACAAAGGAAAGACATGATGATGAGCCCAAGGCATTTAGATTCATCTTCGTTTATACATGGATGCTGACAAAATGAGATGAACAGGAAAAACAAAACTGGGTGTGGTGGCTCAGGACTCTGAAGTCAGGAGAATTGCTGAGAGTTCCATGCTAGCCTGAGCTATATACTCAAACCCTGTTTCCAAAAACAAAAAACAAAAACAAAGACACAAGGGCTAGCGAAAATGGGATCGTGATGCATGCATGCTAGGTTTTATTTTAAAAACACTCTTGTGTGTGTTATTAAGACACTTGCATATGGGCCCTTCGTGGACGTGCAGAGACTAGGGTTCAATTCCCAGCATCCTTATAGTGGTTTACAACTATCCATAACTCTAGTTCCAGGGGCCTGACTTACTCAACTTCCACGGCCACCAGGAATGCATATAATGTACTACATATTAAGGCAAAATACCCATACACATAAAATATAGTAGATATATTTTAAAAAATTGAAAGACTTGTATATATTGATCTCTTAGTGCAGTGGGTCTCAACCTTCCTAATATGATGACCCTCATGCTTTGGTGACCCCCAACTTCATAACTATAATTTTGCTACAGTTATGACTCATAAATATCTGATATATGGCTCCAAAGGGGTTGTGACCCACAGGTTGAGAACCCTTTCATAGCAAATCACACTGTTCCTGTAAGTTATTTTTTGATACTGAAAATTGGTAGTCACCTGCACAGTGTTTTCCAGTTTTACCAGTATGTTTTTAGCTTTCCCCCTTGGGGTTAGACAACATTTTAATAGTTTGCTTTTTATTTTAGTTGCCACCACCATGTGAATCTGCCTGCTCACTTCCGACAGATGGTAAGACCTGAGTCCATTAGAGTTATAAGTCTATGAAATTACATTTACTTGGAAAATAGTTGTATAGGTATAAGTTTTGCTGTGCGTTCATAATATGGCAAGATTAAGTCAAGCTAGCAAATCTATCACCTTACATACTTATTTGTGGGCAAACATTTAAAATCTACAGTTGTAGCCATTTAGAAATATGTAATGGGACCCAGGAAGTGTAGATTGATGTAGAGTGTGTTAACATGCTAGAAGCTGTGTTTATTCCCCAGCAGCAGGAAATGAGTATTAATATGCGGTGCATTATTGGTAGTACAGTCACCATTCCATTAAATAAAGCTCATTGCTCTGACTTGACATGGATGGTGTGCCCTTTGAGTAGCTTCTGTTTCTCCTTCCCATGTGGCCTCCCTGCCCTCAGCCTCCAGCAGCCATCCTCTACCGCTGCAGAAGTCCACACAGTTTAGCTAAGCTATTCATCTTTTTTGTGCCTGTCTTTATTTCACTTGCCAAACTATGCTAAAGTTCTACAGTGTACGCGTGAATGATGGGGCACCGCATGCCACCTTTCATTTTTCTTCCCTTTTCCTTTCTTAGGCATTTCTGTCACTCTGACCCCTCAGATTCCAGTGGCCAATGTGGGAGTTTCCCAGCATTGCTGTGTTCTCATCCAGACATTGCCCGCTTCACTCAGAAAAAGTAGCTCTATCCCCTCTGTAGATCTTAGAGATCTCTGTGACAGGTATAGCAATGCATACCTGTAATCCCAGCACTCTGCAAGCTGAAGCAGGAAGGTCCCAGGCTGAAGGCCAGCCTGGGCTATATAGAAAGTCCCTGACTAAAAAAAACAAAGGAAAGGGGCTGAAGAGATGGCTCAGAGGTTAAGAGCACTGGCTGTTCTTCCAGAGGCCCTGAGTTCAATTCCCAGCAGCCACATGGTGCCTTGAAACCGTCTATAATGAGATATGGTGCAGGCATACATGCAGGCAGAATACTGTATGATAAATACAAATGTTAAAAAAAACTATAACAGCAAAGGAATCTAAATTTCTTGTGATGAGAAAAGTGATCTGCTGCTTAAAATAATTCAAGCTGCCTTGGTGGTATACACTGTTAATTCCTAGTGCTCAAGAATTTGGGATACTGGGGCTCCATAGTGAGTTTCAGTTCAGCCAAGAGTATATGAGACGTCAGCTCAAAACAGGGACCCAGGGAGAGAAAGAAGGGAGGGAAAAGAAGAACGAGGCGGCCCTGGTGTAAGCTCTGTGCTAAGCACTAGCTCTTGGACTGGTTTTGCATGCATGTTGCAGAGGTTATCTAGAGCAGGAACATTGGGAAGCCCTGTGGTGTTCCTTGGCAGGCAAGCATTCTCCTGCTGAGCCACATCCCCAGCTCACTTGTTCTGTGTTGATAATTTAGCCTCTTAACAGAGACTCTAACTTGTCTTTCTTTTTTCTGGAAACAGTGGATAAATGGTTCCATCACCAGAAAAACTGATGAGATGCCCTGGAATCCAAGCTGATCCTGCTGCATCCTGTTCACCTGGAAACATTAGATGCAAAAGTATAGTCACTTTTCACAGCTTTACATTTCTATAACTTGCCTACTGAAGCAGACTCTGCTGAGCCAGTCCAATATGTTCAGAAGGTTAGCCATCCAGACACTTCACATCTCAACCAAGACAGCTTTCACCACATTAGCTCTCAAAGCCCTTGTGACACGGAAGTCATTTGTGCATAGATGTGCAAGGTGAACACATAATGGATGTATATGTTTACTGTACTAGAAAATAAAATTATTTTGCTGAAACTTGGTTTAGGATTTTTTTTTTTTATTTTAACATTACCAAGGTGTTGTGGTTGCTTCCAAGTATTTGTTTCCTAGCAGTAGTCTTAGAATTCCGTTTTATATTATTAGATAAAAACTGCACAGTAGTGTACATTTTTAATCCTCAAACTCAAGAGGTAGAAGTAGGCAGATCTCTTGAGTTTGAGGCCAGCCTGGTCTACATTGCAAGTTCCAGGACAACCTGAGCAACATTGTAAGTGCTTATTTTTTTAAAAAAAATAATTTGTTTGATTTTTAGGAATCTGAGAATGGAATCCCTTGTGCATATAGAAGCACATAAACACAGCTAAAAAATAAAATCTAAAAGATTTTAGATGGGCATGGTGGCACATAGCTTTAATCTCAGCTGTTGGGAGAGAGAGGCAGATGAATCTTGAGTTCAAGGCCACCCTGGTCTATATACCAGGTTCCAGGCCAGCCAGGACTTCATAGTGTAGATGTTTGCCTGGTGTCTTCAGAGGCCAGAAGAGGGAGTCAGATCTGGAACTGGAGTTACTGACAGTTATGAGCTGCCATATGGATGCTGGGAATTGAGCCCAGGTCCTCTGGAAGAGCAACCAGCACTCTTAATCACTGAGCCATCTGTCCACCCCCCAAAGATATTTTTAACTATATTTGTGGGTGGGTGGGTATAAGTGCCTGTGGAAGTCAGAAGAGGGCATCAGATGTGGCGAAGTTGTAAGCCACTCAACATGGAAACAAACTGGGGTCCTCTAAAAGAGCAAAACCATCTCCAATTTCAAAACTTAAAACACACACACACACACACACACACACCTTTTAATTGTGTATCTTTGTGAAGGCATGTGACATGAGTGCAGTCCTGGGGATTACAGGATGTGAGCTATACAAAAGAATGGAACTGAGGTCCTTTGTAAGAGTAGTATGCCTTCTTAACTACTTAGCCATTGCTCCAGCCCAGTTTTGCTTAATCTTTAAGCCTTGTTATAAACCACAGGCTTTGGACAATGTAAGAAAGCTAGAAAATTACACACACACACACACACACACACACACACACACACACAAGTGGCACAACCAAGTGCCACCCTCTTGAGAAGTCCATACCCACAACTTGGGTTCTGTGTTCTCTTTTTTTTAAACCAAATACCCCACACACACACCTATCTTCTCAAGTTCTAAAGCAAGTTCTCTACTTGTGGGATGACCCCTTTCACAGGGGTCACCTAAAAGACCATCCTAAAACACAGACATTTACATTGCAATTAATAACAGTAACAAATTACAGTTATGAAGTTGCAACAAAAATAATTTTAAAGTTTGGGTCATCACAAGAGGAACTGTATTAAAGGATTGAAACTAGTAAGGTTGAGAACCACTGTTCTAAAGCATGTTCCCTCTCTTAGGTCTGTTTAATAAGCTGGCTAACTTTGCTTCACTCTGATTCTTCTGATATTCTTTTCTGCACAATAACCAAGTGTCTGGCTTTATTTGAGTGGAGTGGGGAAAGGAGCAGTTCAGGCTACGGGCGTAGGGCCGGGCTGTGTCTCCTTACCAGCACAAGGCAGGCTGACCTCAGTTCCAGTGGTTCTCTTGCCTGTGCCTCCTGAGTACTGGGATGTAGGTGCATTCCACTACACCTTGATGTGTTGTTTTTAATTTTTTAATTAATTATTTTGTGTCTGTGGTGTTTTGCTTAACATGTATGTGAATCATGTTTGAAGTGACCTTGGGGTCAGAAAGTCCTCTTGAGAAAGGAGTTACAGTCAGTTGTGAACTGCCATGAGGATGCTGAAGATTGAATCCTCCTTAGGGGAGATGTCACATGTACTTTATTGGTTGGTGACCTCTATGCTATCTGTATGACTGAGACCACACCAGGTTAGACCCTTAAGCTATAGAATCCATCTTTATGGAAGAAGCCAACATATACATTGCAGAAGAGTTTTGATGTAGGCACAACTTAAGCATTATTGAGATAATTGCTTTTAGGAAACTTTTCCAAAATTATGCTGTACTTAAATATGCCTAAAAATAATCTGCCTGGCATCAGACTCTAGAAGTTTGAGCCAACACTGGCTAATTAAGTCGTGTTGAACCATTTACCTCTTAACCTCACAAGGGTAACTTTGCCAGCCCTGGTGGTCGCAGAGACTCCACAACCTTTTATTCGGGTTCTGGCAATTGAACTCAGGTTGCCAGTCTTGCATCTTTGGGCAATGTGATTGTTAATTTTGGCTGTTCAGTTGACTACATCTGGAATTAACTAAGGCCCAAGCAGCTGGATACACTTGTGAGGGATTTTTCTTGGTTGGATCATTTAAAGTGGGAAGACTGCCACACTTTCTAGTGGCAGTCCACATAAAAGGACATAGAAGAAAGAAGCGTTTGCTTTTTGCCTATTTACCCTCACTCACACTCACAAGTTCCTCTATTGTTGCTGAGGCATCCCTTCATTGATATTAAAACCTACTTCTTTGATATTCCAACTTAGACTGAAGACTTTTGGCTGTCTAGCAGTTCCCTAAATTCCCAACATCAGATTGGAACTGCCGAGACATTCAATCTGGTGGATTGAACAATTACTCGGTTCTTGACCTTCACTGGGAAACAGCCATTGTTGGATTACTCAGTTCACAGCCTGTAAGCCACTCTAATAAGTCCATGCATACGTATTATATATTTAGTTAGTTAGTTTTGGGGCTTGAGAGATGTCTGAGCAATTGAGAGCACTGGATGATATTCTGGAGGACCTGGGTTCAATTTTCAGCACCCATATGACCACTCCTGTTCCAGGGGAAATGAGGCCCTCTTCTGGACTCTACAGGCACCAGGCATGCACATGGTACATAGACATCCATGCAAACAAAATGCCAGACACATAAATAAATACATAAAATAAATAAATAAATAATGATTATTATTGGTTTTTCAAGACAGGGCTTCTTTGTAGCTTTGGGGCCTGTCCTAGAACTCAATCAGTAGACCAGGATGGCCTCGAACTCACAGAGATCCACCTGTCTCTGCCTCCTGAGTTCTGGGACTAAAGGCGTGCGCCACCACCGCCTGGCTCTAAAAAATTTAAAATTGCATATGTATAGTCATTCTTTCAGCTCTGTTTCTTTATTAGTATTATTATTGAGATAAGGTATCACCAAGTAACTCTGGTTGGCCTGGATCCATATGTCTCAGCCTTCCAAGGGCTGGATTAAAAGTGTCCACCACAATGGTGGGACAGCTCTGTTTGAGAGCACTGACAGCAAACCAGAGCCTTTACCCGATGAGCCATTTTATGTGTGTTCAAGGGGGCTGCTTCATAGAACGTAACGAGAACTAAATAGATGAGGCATCCCAAGTCCTCAGTGTACTGCTCGGCACTGGTCAATAAACGCTCGCTTCTTTTGTTAAGTTAAAAAATAAAAAGAAACTGTACCAAAACAGGGAAAACAACTTAAAACAACGACTTGGTGGCCATCCACCTAGGCTGAGGTCCCCAAGATCAGTTCTACCTACATGTCAGCCTCCACTTCGGCGTCTAGAAACGAACTGGGGTTGGAAGCCCTGGGGTGGAGCCGCTGCTGTGCTCGGGGACAGAAACCCAGGCCGCCTGACAGGCACTGCCACGTCTCGCGCGGCTCGAACACCTCCAAGGAGAGGGCGGGACCGCGCCTGAGTGGCTGGCAGGGCGGCACCTACCGGCCGAACGGCGTGACGCCAGAGGGGGCGAGCGAGTGCGTGCCCGGAAGTCCCGCGGGAGGGGCGTGACGCACATCCGGCGCGTAGCTGGCGGTCCCGGGTGCCGCTGGTCTGTGCTCTGAGGGAGGGTCGCGCCGCCAGCCACCGCGGGAGGAGCCCCTCGGGCCGTGAGTCGGGGCCGAGCAGAGGACGAGGCAGTGGGGCACGGGGCTCGGGGCGGGCGGCAGCGAGGCCGGGGCGGGGGCCGCCGGGAGGGCTGGGGGGGGGAAGTGACACGCAGGCGGTTCCGCGGGCCGGCTCTGGGCGGGGACGGGCCGCAGCCGCGGGGTGGCGTGGCGCCGCTCGGGTTTCTGGAACGGCTTCGTGGCCTCGGTGGCCAGGAGCCTCGGTCTTCGGTGAGGCTAGCTGGAGCCCAGCCTTGGGTGCTGCAGACCCAGGGGCCACGCAGGTACCGAGTGGGCGCTCGAGCCCCACGTTCAGCCTCTGGGCGTCCGACGCCCCGTCTGGAACCCAGTGGTCGCCCCTTCCACGAACACCGCCTCTGTTTCCCTGTGCATGGGGCAATTCCTTCTCGGGCGTTTACAGTACGAGTGTTTTCTTCATCATTTTTGCCCAGGCGGTAACAAATTTCCTTTTTCTGTATTCTCCCTTGTTCTGGTGGTTTCTCAGTATCTGGGCCCATCTGCTCAGGTTGAGAGATTTAGGGGCAATTGGCAGAAAGCTGGTCTTTGACATTTACCCCGCAGCAATGTAGAATTACTTCGGTAATAACCAGCTGCTTTCTACGCCAGGTTCATCTCGAGTCTACATGTATTAAGTAATGAGTACGCTTTTATTGGCCAGTGGTCATTTTGTGACTTCTCTCTTGTTTCCACCACACTGGGTATTTGCACGCTTTTACTTTAGGTTCAGGAATAGTGTTAGTTTCATATTGTTCTTAACAGTCTATAGTAGGTAGAGTAGATGAAGTAGAGGAAAGAAATAAGGTGTGTTCTTGGGAAGATTATCCTCTGTGAGGGTTGGTAGGTTAAGGAAGTAAGTTTCCTTTTTGGAGTTTTGGTGGTTGGAATTTTACATTAGCGGGAAGGGCTCCGGTTTTAGGTGAGAGTTTTAAGTCCTTGGAACTGACACTTTCAGCAACACAGTTTTGAACAAGACAGGTCTTGTTAAATGAGGCCAGAGATCCCTGCTTGGTAGATTTGGTGAGAGGATGAAGTGGGAGATATGGGCAGGTACTGTGTAATTCTAAGGTTGCTGATGGGTGAATTGGTTCAAATCCTGAGATCTCAAGGACAGAGGCCATTTACTCATCTTTGGGCAGCAGTGCAACCCAACTCCTGGGGTCTGGTAGGAGTTACTATTTTTTATCATCACTGAAGAATTCATTCTAATATTTTTCCTATATCATTTTGGTGGGAAAACTTTATAGTGCTTTAAAGACAAGGAAAATAAGTTAGAAAATCAAAGTAATTCAGTTATCACTTTAAAAAAAATCCTAAGTGACAATAAAATTAAGCAGGTTGAGAATACTTGCTTTTGTTTTCTTTGGTTTTTTTGAAATTGAGTTTTACTGTGTAGGCCAGGTTGGCCTGGAACGAACATACATACATACATACATACATACATACATACATACATACATGCAAAACTGCTACAGACTGAAGCTCATTTTCCTGCCTCAGGCTCTCAAGTGCTGTTAATTAAAGTTTACACTGCCAAAGTTTGGTCGGAAGTACCAAACAACACTTCTAAAAAGATGTAGTGTAGAGGTACCTACCTATACTATTGACAGCAAACCAGTGCACATGAATTTAGGAGTGTGGGGTTATAAAGAGTGGCCACAGTGGGAGTAATAGCCTGTTAAAGATGGACTGTGCTTCTCCAAGAATAAAGTGAGAAAAAACGAGAGGTTGTCTCATTTGGGGAACTGGAGAAGAAAGGCATACTTTATTTACCTGCAGTAAATTTAAACTTATGTATTTGTTACTGGATTTCTTAACATGCTAAGTTTATAGATAAATCTCTCTCTCTCTCTCTCTCACACACACACACACACACACACACACACACACACACACTCACTCACTGTGTGTGCATGTGTGCTTGGTTATTTGTCAATGCTAAGGATTAAACATAGGCCATGCATGTTATGCATCCCTAGCACTGAGCTATGTACAGCCTCCCCTCCTTAAATTTTTTATTTATTTTTTTGGGAGGTGGGATCTCTCATGATTCAGGCTGGCTTCAACTCACTGTATAGCTGAGAATGTCCTTCAACTCCTAATACTCTGCTTCTGCCTCCTAAGTGCTGGGATTACAGGCACGGGCCATCATGCCTGACTCCAACTTCTCTCTCTCTCTCTCTCTCTCTCTCTCTCTCTCTCTCTCTCTCTCTCTCTCTCTTTCTTGGTAGGGTCTTTCTGTATAGCTTAAACTGGCTTTGAACTTGTGAGATTTTTCTTCTTGAACCTCTTGAGTGGTAAGATTACAGGTGTGTACTAACTACCCTTCCTGGCTATTACTTAATATGCTAAATGTGTTCTGTGTGCCACAGTTTTGTTTGTACTTCCGACCAAACTTTGTTCTTGTTTCGGGAAAAGCTGAATGGAGTAAGCATGGAGTAGGTTCTAAGGCCTAACCCCAGTAATTAGTTTGCTTTTCATCTGGTGTATTTGAAGAATGTAGGGGAAGCTTTGCAAGGTAGCTATTCAGGATGCTGAAGCAGGAGGCTAGCTTAAGCCTGGTGTTTAAAGCCAGCCTGGGCAACACAGCAAGATCCTGTCTCTTAAAAGAACACACACATGTATACCAATGTATATGCAAACCTATCTTGTGACTAACAGTTCCTTCAGCCACTATTCATGACAGTTTTATTTGATTGCAGTTGGCTGCATCTTGATTAAAGTTTGTCTTAATGGAAAAGTAGTTTTTTGTTTTTTTTTTCTTCTCAGTGCTGAACTGAGGTACTGATGTAAAAATTTAATGTGACCAAGAAATGGATCTCTGAGAGTCTTCACAATTCTTCAGTATTTTCAGGTCCTCCCCTCTTAACTACACTTAGAGCTGATGTATTGTCTATAGGAAATAGAAAAAGTAGTGTTGGCATCTGTGTTAATTGATATGACTTAGGCCAGCAGTCCAGTGCTACATAGTTGAGACCTGTCTTTAAAGAACAAATAAAATACTTGTTTGGGATTTCTTGCTATATTATGAATGAGTATTCTTATTTTAAGAAATTAAGAGTTTAGAAAATGGATATGTACTTAATTGCATTACAAAAGTTTTTATTCCTACATGGTTCTATAAAATAGTATATCTTTTTGTGAGTCAAAACATCTGCAAAATGGTTAAGGGTTTTGGTAAGTAGAACTGAACAAATTGGGCCAGTTGATAGATTTTGGATGATCTTTTTAGAACTATGTACTTTTCATGCATGATTTTATTTTGGTTCTTTTTGTGGTTGTTTTGAGACAATCTCTTTATGTGGCCTTGGGTGGCCTGAGACTCACTGTGGACAGGGCTGGCCAGAGATTTTCCTGCCTCTGTCTCCTAAGTGCTGGGATTAAAGGCAAACACCAACATCACTCTGATTCTGATTATTAAAGACACAAAATTCCTAAGAATGTTGCTAGTTGGTAGGCAGCAGTGGTTATCTAAGGGTGTGAATGGGCAGCTTCCTGGAGCTGTACATCTCACAGTAAAGGAGGACAGTGTGTATGTAACTCCTAGTTCTCTGAGTATCTAGATTTGCAGATAAGAGACTCTTAAGAGTTTCCCTTCAGAGTGCAAAAATCTGTGTCTCAACGGGGAAGGAGATTAGTTCTTCTTTGCAAGATTGATTTATTCTTGTTGGTTTGTTTTTTGAGACAGGATTTTTTTGTGTAGTCCTGGCAGTCTGGAGCTCACTTTGTAGGCAAGGCTGGCCTGGAACTCAAAAATCTGCCTGCTTCTGTCTCCCAAGTACTGGAATTAAAGGCATGTGCCGCCGCCACCACCACCTGGTCCAAGATTGATTTTTATCTTATGTGTTTGAGTGTTTTGCTTGCATGCATGCTTACCACAGAAGCTAGAAGAGAGTGTTGGATCCCTTGGAACTAGAGTTACAGACAGTTGTGAACCATCATGTGGGTGCTGAGAGTCAAGTCAAACCTGGATCCTTTAGCGGCAACATTCTTAACTGCTGAGCCATGTCTCCAGCCCCAGACTTTGCTTTCCTAGTCTAGAAAACTTGGGTCTATGAACATGTGTCATGGTCAGAGAATAAGGCATGTAGAAAGTTAATGTTGTTTTCATGTTTTACACAGGTTGTAAGCATCAATAATGTCTTTCATCTTTGAGTGGATCTATAATGGCTTCAGCAGTGTGCTTCAGTTCCTAGGTAAAACCATTTTTATGGACTACATTATAGGGTATTGCTACATTTCCTCAAATAATTTCTATTTAAGGGGCTTTTGGTGGGGAGAACATTAAGATGTTCTTTTCTCTCATAGGACTCTACAAGAAATCAGGAAAACTTGTATTCTTGGGTTTGGACAATGCAGGCAAAACCACTCTTCTTCACATGCTGAAAGATGACAGACTAGGCCAGCACGTACCAACACTACATCCCAGTAAGTTTTAGAATATCAGGTGACCTTTTGACAGTCAGTGTCATGTGTGGAGGATGAATGGATCCCTAGTTCAGTTACTAACTGAGACCCCCTGAAGCAGATTACTCAAGTTACTGTGAACACACTCAGGTCACTTACTGTGCATCTTTGGAACCTTGTCATTGACTTTACTGACCAGTTCTGTAATGAGGCACAGCTCCCAATCTGATCTTAGGCAGAAAACTTCTTAGGAAGAGGGAAATAGAAGCTTTTTAACTTAAGACTGTTTTCATTTCTGTGCCTTCTTTAAAATTTTTTTTCTTTAAAGATTTATTTATTATGTATGCAGTGTTCTGCCTGCATGCATGCCTACACACCAGAAGATGGCACCAGATCTCATTACAGATGTAGTGCTGGAAATTGAACTCAGACCCTCTGGAAGAGCAGTCAGTGCTCTTAACCTCTGAACCATCTCTCCAGCCCCCTGTACCCTTTTTAATGTGATTACATTTGCGTTAGTGTCCGTTTTCAGGACTAGCACCTGCACCTTTGGTTGGACGTTTGTTTGTTTATTGCCTTTTTGGTCACTTTCAGCCTCGGAAGAACTGACAATTGCTGGAATGACTTTTACTACTTTTGATCTTGGTGGACATGAGCAAGGTAAGAGACTGCGTGAGGATGTGTCGTTTAACCTTTTTAAAATTAATTGTGCGTGTGCATGATGTATTGGGTGTGCATGCTGTGGAGGTTGGGAGACAACATGGTGGAATTGGATCTTTCCTTCTACCTTTACATGGTTTCTGGGGCTCAAACTCAGGTCTTGAGTGAGCTATCTCACTAGTGGCCCTCCACCCCCTCCCTCATTTTACCTTGTAAATTACTTGTATTTAGGATTAGAGTTTTACTACTTCAGTGAAGTTACTTCATCTATTTTTCTTTTTGAGACAGGTTTCCTGTAGCCCAGGCTAGCCATGAATTCCTTCATCTCTGCTTTTACCTCTTTTACCTCTTTTGCCTCTTTTTAGAGTTATAGACATGCACCACCATGCCTGAGTTTTTCTAATTACAATTGTGTATTTTTTTTTAAAAAGTGTAATTTATATAGGGAATTCTGTTTACTTAACAGCTTTTGTCCAGATTTGCTAGTCTCTTTAATACATAGTGCTACCTATTTTATGAATCAATTGTGAAAAGTTTTCTCTACTCAACCACATGTATTGTTTAGTAGTCTTTTTTTTTTTTTTTTTTTTTTTTTGTCATTTTGTTTTTGAGACAGGATCTCTATATAGCATTGGCTGGACTGAACTTTGTATAGACCAGGATGGCCTTAAAATGTCATGTTTCTGTTTAGTTACCATGTCTCTTTTGTGTACTTTATTCGGTAGAACATGAGTATATAGATTATCACTTGGCAACTAATTTTAAATTTCTTAAAAATTCCCAAAAGAACGCAGTATGTGTTGGTGACTCCTGGAACTGTATTTTGTGTGTTCTGCTCATTTGGGACAGTTGGACCATTTTCTGTTATGTTTTTGCTTAGTTCTAGATCCACTTTGCCCAATTTGGCCTATGTCTCTGGCTCTTAGATTTCTATAAAGTGTTTTTTATGGATATTTGTTTATTTGCTTTTAATTTACACCTATAACTTGTTTTTAAATTACTTTGAGTGTTTTGCCTGCATGTATGTCTCTGTGCCATGTGTTCCTGGTACCCACAGAGTCTAGAAGAAGGTATTGAATGAATCCCCTAGAACTGGAGTTGTAGACATTTGTAATCTGTCAGGTGGGTGCTGAGAATAGAACCTGAGTCCTCTGGAAGAGCAATTAGTACTTCTACCTGCCGAACCATTTCTCTAGCCTTGTAAATTTTTTTTAAAAAGATTACTTTTATTTATAATTTTGTGGGGGGGTGTGTGCATATGAGTGTAGGTACTGGCAGAGGCTAGAGGCATTGGAATCCTGAGGCTGGAGACCTTGGTGCTGGGAACTGAACTTGGTCCAGTAATATACACTCTTAACTACTGGGTCATCTCTCTAGTCCCTGCTGACTGTGTGTGTGTGTGTGTGTGTGTGTGTGTGTGTGTGTGTGTGAGAGAGAGAGAGGGGAGAGAGAGAGAGAGAGAGAGAGAGAGAGAGAGAGAGGGAGAGGGAGAGGGAGAGGGAGAGGGAGAGGGAGAAGCAGAGAGAGAGAGACACCAGACTCGGCCTGGTACAGGCCAGAGAGGGTGTTAGATCCCTTGGAGCTATAGTTGCAGATGGTAGTGAGCTACCAGTGGTGCTGGGAACTGGAGGAGCAGCAAATGTTCTTAAGTACTGACCCTCGTCTCTAAGCAAGCCCTGAGCTGGTTTTGTTTGTTTTTAACAAATATTTGTGAATATTTATTCTCTGTGTGTGTTTGCATGCTGTGGGAAACCTGTGAGTTTAGAGAACACCTTGTGGGAACTGAGTCTTGCCTTCCACTGTGTGGGCTCTAGGGATTAGATTCAGGTCATCAGGCTTAGTGGAGGTGCTCTTACCTGCTGAGCTACCTTGTTGGTTTCTGGCCCTGAACTCTTGATCTTCCTACCTCAGACTCCCAGCCGCTAGCATTACAGGTGTGTGCATGACTGCCATTTTATAGGAGTTACTACAATATTGTGTGTCTTGATACTTTTTATTTGCACAACTTTAACATTTTAATTTATAAAGGCTACACAGGCTTGTAATAAACTTTCAGTGTGTGACAAGGAAGTGAAAGTGAAAGCTGCAGCCTCTCCCTCCCACCCCACTTTCAAAGGCAGCCAGGTGACTATGTAGCACTGCCTCCTTAGTCATACAATGTGGGTATGGTGGCACATGCCTGCACTCGTAGCACTGGGGAGGTGAGTGTCAGCTTAGACCACGTGGGAAGATCCTATCTCAAAAAACAAATCCCTTAAGTTTTGAGAATGTAGCTCACGGAATTCAATCCTCACCACCAATGCCCTGAAATGATAATATATATAATCACTTATTGCTGGCATGTTTGTATAGATCTGTAATTTCAGTACTGGGGGACTGAGGCAGAAAGATGGAGAGTTCAAGGCCAGCCTGGGCTATACATTATGGGACTATGTCTTAGAACAATGACAAACAAAAAGCATTGCTTAAATATTGGAGACTGAATACCTTGCCTGAGAGTTTCAAGTAACCTACAGGCCTACCACTCAAGTCTGTCTGCACACTTGCTCATTAGCTATTAGGAACTGACATGGGGCTAAAATTATATGAACAATTAATTCATATTATAGAGTTTTAACTTGAAGGATGCAAACAAAGTTAGCTTCAGGACCCAAACAGGTCAATTTATTATTTTCTGCATTTATAGCATTGGGACTAGTGGAGATATTGGCAAACTTTAAAGAAGGGGACCGCCATTTAGTTACAGATGGGTATGGAGTTGCTAGGTTCACCCTTTGTCAAGGAAGGAAGAATCTCTTAGCTTTCAAAATTCAGGATTTGCTCGCAGGCCATCAATATGTGTCCTCTGTTCCAGCAGCTATTGGCCAGGACTTGCTGAGCTCAGCAGTTCTCATTTTATAGACCGTTAGGTTATTCACTTGTCAACTGTTTTGTTGATCTACAAATTTTGTCTTTTAGCACGTCGGGTTTGGAAGAATTATCTCCCAGCGATTAATGGGATAGTTTTTCTGGTGGACTGTGCAGATCATTCTCGTCTCATGGAATCCAAAGTTGAGCTTAATGTAAGTTTATATTTTTATATATCTTTTCCTGTCTTGCCCTTTGTTTTAAGAACTACAACTTAGTAGTACCAGTACTTAATGTGGCCAGAGTGCTAGAAGAAAGGATTTTTAAATTGGAGATATGTTTTTGTTTTTAAGATGTATTTATTTCTATTTTATGTATGTGTTTTGCTTGAATCTGTATATGGGTGTTATGTGCTTGCCTGGTGCCTGCAAAGGCCAGAGGAGGGCAGTGCTCTTAACTAAGCTGATCCATTTCTCTAGCCCAGTGAGATCCAGTTCTTCAGTGCCCTGAGGAACCTCAGCTTGAACTTGAGTTAACTAGTTTTATAGTTATTCAACATTATATAGTAAGGTTGACTGATGTCTCAAGTGCTCACAACACTCCTCAGTTCTGCCTGCTACCCCAGCCTAGTTAGAAGTGTTCCCTTGTTGTAGTTGCTCTTTATGTAGTCTAGATTAGTACAACTCTGAGTTTTTATACTTTTTTTTGTTTTTTCAAGACAGGGTCTCTCTGTGTAGCTTAGGAGCCTGTCCTGAAACTAGCTCAGGCTAGTCTTGAACTCACAGAGAGCTGCCTGCTTCTGCCTCCTGAGTGCTGGGATGAAAGGCATGCACCACCAATGTATTTTATATCTTTGGGTGTTCTGTCTGCTTGTACATGTGCACTCCAGAAGAGGGTATCAGATCCCCCGGGACTTCAGTTACAGATGGTTGCGAGCCTCCATGTGGGTGCTGGGAATTAAACTCGGGGCCTGAAAGAACAACCAGTGCTCGTAACCAGTTGGCCATCTCTCCAGCCCTGAGGTTTATACTTTTAATCTACTGGACTTCAGTTTTTTACTCACTTTCATTTTGGGTTTTCTCTTTTGTCAGACTTTCTATAATAATGTTCCTATTCCTTCACCTCTTTTATTTTTAAAGTTATTTTGTATGTGTATGTGTACCACATGTGTGCCTCTTGTTTATGGAGGCCAGAAGAAGGTGTCACATCCCATGGAACTGGAGTTTCAGAAGATTGTGAGCTGGGTGCTTAGAACCAAACCCAAGTCCTCTACAAAAGCAGTGTTCTTAGTCACTTAGCCATCTCTCAGGTGTTTTAATGTATGTTTCTAATGCTTAGGTCTTACTCTGTGTGGGCTAACTGCTTTCCTTTCTTAAGCTCTACTTCTCTTTCCTTTCCCATGCTCATTGGTGTCTCCCTTGCATGTATGTCTGTGTGAGGGTGTCAGAAACCCTGGAACTGGGGTTACAGAGAGGTGTGAACTGCCAGTGGGAATTGAACCCAGATCCTTTGGAAGAGCAGCCAGTGCTCTTAACCACTGAACTATTTCTCCATCCCCTACTTTATACTCTTGATTTAATTTTTATTTGTTTATTAATTTGTTTGGCATTTTGGAGACAGGGTCTTGTGTTGACCAGCCTGGCCTCTTGCTCAGTCTCCCAAACGCTGGGATTGATCAGGTGTGCAGTACATGCCCAACCAGTGTCAGCTCTTGCGCTTGTTCATCTGCTTGCTCCTAAATGGACTTTTGCTGAAGTCCTTCCGTTATCATCTGCATGGTAGTGCCTCCAAATGAGTCTCTCATTCACATCTGCTGAGATCCAGCCTTACACTTACAGTGCTGCCTACTGGATGGTCCTTCCAAAGTGAAGCTATTGATTGTCGTCTCCACCATCCTGGACGAGCTTCTACCACCTGCCATGCAGTGGAATGCCAGAGAGAACTTGTCAAGCACTCCCTTGCTTATTTCCTTTAATGGTTTCAGTTACTTTCAGGGAAAGACACACACGTTCTCCCTGTTCTTCATCAGATGCCCAGTCTTGAAATCCATGTCAGCACTGTCTTCTCTTTTATCTGATAATATTGTTTTAGAAATTTACTTCAATTCTTCCCAGAATTCTTCTTGCACAATCCATTAAATTCTGCTGTCTTACAGATCATCTCATAGATGAGCACAACAGATAGACTATCAGTTCACTGTCTTAAAAGTATATATTTGGTGACTTTAGATCTAGTGCAGCTTAAATTTGCAGACTGGAGCTGTGACGTGGGTTCTTGGTTGCCATCACATTTGCTCTGTTGCTGCACATCTGTGTAAATGTCTTAATTCAGTTAAGCAGTGCTCTGTGTGGCTTCTTAAATTCTCATGCTGTTGCAGAGCCATTGATTGAGTCCTAGCTTCTTTCCACTTACCAAGTGGGGCCCAGTTTCTATTCCACATCTTGCCTAGGATTTTGTTGAGGCATGAATTGGGATGTTTCCCTGAACCCGCCAGTGCTGACTTTCTGTCCCAGTTCACTGTGGCACTCAGAACGTTCTGTTAATATCTAGGTTTGTTAACATAAGCTTGAATCCCTGGCGTCTCACCTGTGATGCTCTTGGCACCTAATGACAACATGAGCCCTTCATCAGATGCAAAGAGGACTTCTTGATGCCTTATAAAACCAAGAGAAGTTGACTTTTATTACGTGATGAGCTTTCATTTTATAAGTTGCTTACTTGGGTTTGTTTTTTTTTTTTTTTTTTTTTTTTTTTTAATCCTGTCTTTAGGCTTTAATGACTGATGAAACAATATCCAATGTGCCAATTCTTATCTTGGGAAACAAAATCGACAGGACAGATGCAATCAGTGAAGAAAAACTCCGTGAAATATTTGGGCTTTATGGACAGACTACAGGAAAGGTAAGAAAAAAGTCTTAAGGAGGCGTGAAGAAGATTACCACAGTAGTTAAATGTGGGTGCTTTTTCTTTTCTGTTTCTTGAGACAGGGTCTCTTCAGTGTGGATGTTTTATTAGGGGCATATCCTTGAGCCACCATCCTCCCTCTCCTTTTTTCTTCCCTTCTTCCCAGTGATGCAACAAAGGGCCTTGAACTCAGGGCCTTGTACATGCTGAGTAAGTGCTGTACCACTGAGCCATGTTCCTACTTCTTTCTTTATCTGTTTTCTAATACCTAATATTTGAAGAAATTGTGGCAGAGACAGTTTTGAGTGTTTGCCTGCATGTGTGCACCATGAATATGTGTGCCCATGGATCTCAGAAGAGGGTGTTAGATACCCTGGAACTGCTGTTAAGGATGGTTGTTAGCCACCACTGGATTCTAATATTTATTTACTTTTGGATTTAAAAAAAAAATTAGTTATTAATACTATTTTGAGACAAAGTCTATGTAGCTACATTAGCCTTGAACTCATAGAGGTCTGCCTGTCTCTGCTTCCCCAGTGCTAGGATTAAAGGCATGTGCCAGCACAGTTGACTTCAGTCTTCTTAAAGAATTTTCTGCCGCTGAGAAGATGGTTCAGCAGTTGAGTATGTCTTGCTCTTACAGGGAACCCAAGTTTATTTCTTAGTACCTGTGTTGGGCAGCTCACAACCACTTGTGACTCTAGCTCCAGGAAATTTGACATCACTTAATGGCCTCAATGCATACGGCATTCACCTGCACATTACATAATTAAAACATAAAAATAAATCTTCAAAAGTTTTACATATGCTTTCCAAGTATTAAGATCAAAGCATTAGGTTATCCTCAGTGCTTCTTGGTGTTATGAAACTATTATCCCCTTTTGCAAATAAGGAAATAATTTGTTCAGGTTCGCATAGCAAATGGATACTAAAACTAGAAATAGAACTGGAATGTCCTATATCAGTGTGCCCTATAGTGTGAAAAGAAGCTCTGGTCTGGAAAAGCAGGCTGATGAGATAAAGAATACAGAAATAAAAAAAAAACATACTTTTTGTATGTACATATACTTGTTCATGTATGTAGAGATCTGAGGTCAACTTTGTCATTCTTAAAAGAATTTGGCACTCGCCTATTGAGCTTTTTGTTGTTGTTGTTCATAATTCCCATTTATTTATTGAGACAGGGTCTTTCTGTGTAGCCTTGGATGGCCTAGAACCACAGACTCATAGATCCACCTGCCAGTGCCTCCAGCGTGCTGGGATTAAAGGTGTGCACCACCATGACGTGCTTAGTTCCATAGTCTTCATTCATTATCTGTTTATTTCTAGAAATGCACATTCAGGGCAGTGCCGGCTATGCAATGAAAACCTACCTTTATTGCGTTTATTCTGTGTGGGTGTGAATGCTGCTTCTTCCTTTAAGCTCATTTGGCTGTCTTCTGTATGAGTGCTGCGTACACATCAGTTTCCTCCCTGCATCCTGACGCTGTTGTTTCTCAATGCTTACGTTAATGACTATACCAAAATGTCCAAATTGTTTTGTCTATCATAGAACATGCTGGGTCTATGGGTCTGTAAAGTTTTCTTCACAGTTCCTAGTCTTAACTGCCCAGGTGAATGTTGGACATACAGAGCAAATGCTTTTCAGAGGCAACAGGATGAGGAGGCAGTGTGTAGAAGCTGTTCGTTTTTCTTCTGAAGCAGAGGCTGCAGAAGTTATCTGTGTGGCCAGACACATTTTGCAGTCAATGTCTATGTGTATTTGTACTTTGCATGTGGAGGTTCTAACAGGCCTTTCTGGGTTTTTCCTCCCTTAGGGAAATGTATCTCTGAAAGAGCTAAACGCCCGCCCCATGGAAGTGTTCATGTGCAGTGTGCTCAAGAGGCAAGGCTACGGAGAGGGTTTCCGCTGGCTCTCCCAGTATATTGACTGATGTTTGGACAGTGAAAATAAAGAGTTTTTCTTCTGGACTGATCCTATTCACAGCTTCCTCATGGACTTTTCTAATAGAACAAGGAAAGCTCTCCAACCATGTCTGGCGTTGAGAAGCCATGCATCTCTGTCTACGCTCATCGCCCAGTGGTGACATGTGCTCTTCTCCCCTCGTGGGAAGTAACACTGCCTGTCTGCTGATACAGGTCAGTGTGCAGGGACTGGGGTGGCAGGATTTGCCAGGAAAAGCTGGGTGCCATCATGGGACACCTGGAAAGAAAAACACGTCTCACCACTGGTTGATTTCAAAAGAAAGTGATTCTATTTTTTAAAGAAAGTGTTGTTAATGTAATTGGTAACCCTTCTCTAACTTTTTGAGTTCACAATTTACTTGGTCCAGATTTTCTATTCTTTTTTTTTTTCCTAACTAGTAAATGAAATTTAGATACTTCATAAAATTTGAACAGAGCTCCGCTGTCTAGCTGCCTTGTTGGAGGTGGCACCGGAGCACAAGTGCTAGGAGAGGATGGAGCCTTGGCCTGCGCTGGGGCAGCCTCCACTGTGGTAAGGGGAGAACCTCATCTGGAGTGGGAAGTGTCACGTTACATTGTCAGCTTTACTCGCAGTTAGCAGTTTCAGCAGGCTTTGGTTTTATGCTGATGTGGACTTTTATCTCTCTGTGTAGCACCTTCCTTTTCTTCACTGTAGATATAAAAAGTGACTTTTGCCTCATGAAAGAGTTAAGAACATCTCTCGTGTAGACCCCCATGCTGAGTTCTCAAACTTTTTACTGGATTCTAGAGGGAGTGGGTGTGGGTTCTGAACAGGAGGGCACAGGTCACAGTCACTGTGACCTCTCTGTCTGCTCTGGCAGTGCTACAAGTGTACCTAGGAAAGACTGAGTGGGCTGTGTGGTTTCCATTCCAGAAATAAGCAGAGAAAACACGAAATGGCCTTCCTGTCTGGATTTGGGGTCAGCTCCCGGCAACAGTGAGCATTGGTGGAAAACAGCAGCAGCCCTCTAAGGATTATGAACACGAGTTTTATGGCATTTGGTTTACTTGAGTTTTCATGATGTAACTTTATATTCTATCCTTGTAGTAGATGGAAGGAGAGGTGCTCTGCAGAAGAGAGGTTATCTTGCTTCTTATTTCCTTTATTGCAAGGTGGGAAGTATGTTCTTAAGTGAAAATGCTGCTGCTGCTGCTGCATTGTGACATGCTTGTGTCCAGCAAGAGGGTAGGGAACGTGGGTAGCTCAGTCCTGGGGAGTGAGTTTTCACTTGTTAGTTTTGAGCATTGAGCATGTAGGACAGTGTTCTTAACTGTCAGGTTCCCAGTGTAGAGGCTTGGTGAGGTTATCTTGTCTGCAAAGTGCATGCCTTGCATTCACCCATGAATAGGTGGAATGAGAACTGTCAGCGTGGAAAGGGTTGTTAAAGGAATCCAGCTGGCAGTGAGTGAACTAGGCTAGGTTCTGGTATGGTTTTCATTACGTTTGGCTAAAGGCTGCCCTTGTGGTCTCTGTCCAGACACATGACAGGTATGATTGCCTTAGTATTGGTTTTCTTATTTGTCTTTCTCATTTGTCCCTAATCACCCTGTAGCAAAGCTAGAAGACTGGACTCTGCCCAGGGCGGCTCTTTGTGAAAGTGGTTTATTCTGGCCACTGGAGAAAGAGATGACTGAAAAGAGGCACCAGTCTGTTACCTGCCCCACAGACACCACCCTAAATAAGGTGGCCAAAAGAGGCTACCCCAGTGAGCACAGCTCCACCAGAGGGTCAGGGCCTTCCTTGTGCAGGGTCTCCGATGAACGGAAACTCTCCATTCTGTTCATCAAAGTGCACATGTGGCCTGTTTCAGCAAAAGTAAAACTGTCATTTACAAAAGGTCAGTCTGTAGCCTAAGCATTTTAATAAAAAGCTAAAATGAACTTGCCTCCATTTATTTATTTGTTTGTTTGTTTGTTTGTTATTTTGCATTGATTTGTTTAGAGGGAACATGCAGTTTTTTACCTGTGTTAGGAGGGAAAACATCTTCCTTACACATAGGAACATTTAGAGTGAATGTGAGACTTGAATTGCTACTAGGATAAAAGACAAAATAAAAAAGGTTGGGCACTAGTAGCAGCAAATGTAGTAGTACTGTTTGAGCATCTTGCATCATGCTGTGGGCCTGAGTTTGTTGGTCATCTCTGCAACAGAATGCCAGTGACTTGTGCTTGAACATACCGACTAACAGCCCTCATTCCACACACTGGAGTGAACTATTACAGAACTACACTTGGCAAAACAGAAGTCTGTGGTTCTTCGTTCACAGTTGTCTATAGAATTCACCAGAGGACAGAGAACCAAATACAACAGGTTTTTGTTGTTGTTTGCATTTTGTTTGTTTTTCAAGACAGTTTCTCTGTGTAACAGTCCTGGCTATCCTCAAACTCACAGAGATCGCTCTGTCTCTGAAGTGCTGGGAGTAAAGGTGAGCACCATCACTGCCCTGGCACATGTTCTTTAAGGCAAAGAAAGGATCACACTGGATGTGCCCTGTGATCACCATTACAGTGAAGAGACTGGTTCTGTGGGCAAAGGTCCTTAATGCCAGCTGCTGCCTGCTCCTGACTTCTGTATTGTGGTCTGCCCTAAACACAAAAGCTTGATAAGGAACAGAGGGTGTTGGAGGCTTCGGGTGCATTGAGGAGAAATTGTTGGATTCCAGAGAGAAAGTCTTAATTGCCAGGAAGTTGGGGAAAGTAAGAGATCTTGTGGCCACCTGTGTTGGCAAACCAGGACTGCCTACCTGGGAAGGCTGTTTTATTTCAATTGTGGCCCACTCATCCATTTTCCCTTACCAGATAGGTTGTGTCACCAAGAACATTGGAACAATAGGTATGTCCACTGGGGAAGCAAGATTGCAGTGTTAAATTTATTCAGAAAAGTTAGTTACACAACACAACAGCAAATGGATATTTTTTTTTCATTAATGCTCACAGGTATGCTTGAAGTTTTGCTAGACATTGATGCATATTTTAGTGACCCAAGCATCTCCCTGAAACAAGCTGTGGCACTCCTTTGGGGGCACATGAAGTCTCCAAACATATCTGTTCTCGATTGTCTCCAGCCTTGAATTGGAAAGTGGTGAACTTTTTTTTGTTGTATTTACGTGTATGTGTTTGCCTTCTTGGGTTTATGTACAGCATTAGTGCAGGAGACAGCAGGTACCAGGATTAGTCATTGAACACCCTCGAACTGTGGAAGCAATTGTAAGCTGCCATGAGGGTACTGGGAACTAAACTATGATCCATGGTTAAGAGTAGTAATGAGTGGCTCTTAACTGCTGAGCCCTCTCTGCAGTCTTGATTTTTACACTTGTAAAAAGTGGGGGAGGCCAATTTTATGATGCGAACTACTTATGCAATTCGAATTTATGAGGCTGTTCCCGGGTTCTGTTGAGTATTTGGTGGTGAATACTGTATAGCCCAAAAAACCAGAACTATTTTCATTCTGGACTTTAAAAGACAAAGTATTTACCCCCTGGTCTAATGCAAATCCTGAGTGGTAGTTAGAAGTCATGTGAAATGTGCATGCTCGTTAGTATAACATATAGGTTAAATAGTTTAACCTGTGTGTGATAGTGTACAGCTTTAATCCCAGAACTGTAAAAGGCTGAGGCAAGAAGGATCGCCAAAGTTCAATGACAGTGTGGGCTAACTAGTGGGACCCTGTCTCAGAAACAATCAGATTCTAAAAGCTGGATTGGTGGTGTGGGAATTTTGATAGCTGTCCTAGGAGCAATTTTCTGAGTCGTCTGGATTGTTACAAGATTTACTTTAAAATTCAAAGTAGATAATCCATCAAGGGTTCCCATGGCACATGTTGTCCCAGCTTCAGGGACAGAGATGGCTTACACCTGTGCAGAGCCTATGGGGACCAGTTATATGCCGCCCAAATATGAGATTCGCCAGGGGAGTAATGCCCTTGTCAGCCTGCCTTCAATGCTATACGTCTGCTGCCTAGGCGGCTTCCTAAGGGTTCCAGGTTGGATAAACCATTGGGCGGGGTAAGCATCAGTAGCCAATCGGTACTCGTCGCCCTGCCCAGCCAATAAGGGCGGTCGCTTGGGGCTTAGCCAATCGGTCTTGACGAGGAGTCCTGAGTCAGCGCTCGCGCCGGTCGCCCTGTGGTGACAGCTATTGTGCGACGACTTGGGGGAAGACATGGGACGGCAGTGGGGGCCTTCCATGAAGGTGGCGGAGCAGGCGGGCTGCGTAGTGAGCGCCTCGCGGGCCGGGCAGCCTGACGCAGCCTCATGGAGTTGCAGCGGGGTGATCCTGAGCCGCAGTCCAGGCCTTGTGCTGTGCCACGGGGGCATCTTCACCCCCTTCCTGCGGACGGGCAGCGCGGCGCTGACCCAGACGGGTGCCACCTTCCTGCCTGGTGACAGTTGCAGCGATGACCTGCGCCTGCACGTGCAGTGGAGATCGACGGCTGCCAGCACCGCTGGTCGCGCGGAGCAGGAGCTCCCAGGGCTGTGTACACCTCAGTGTGCAAGCTTGGGCCTCGAACCCGGCGCCGCCAGCCGGGCCCACGCACGGTCTCTGCAGCCCCCGCGGCCTGCGCAGCTGTTGCTGCTGCTCAGCTGCCCGGCCTTCCGCTCCCACTTCGCACGGCTCTTCGGGGCCGAAGCAGCCGAACAATGGCACTTCGTGAGCTCAGCGCCAGACGACGCGGTGTCGGAGGAGGAGGAGGAGGACCAGCTGCGCGCGCTCGGCTGGTTCGCGCTGCTGCGGGTGCGGCCAGGCGCGACGGCGGAGGAGAGGCGGGGGCCGGCCGTGGCCGTGGCGCCGCTTGGCACCGTGGCCAAGGGCGCGCCGCTGCTGGCTTGCGGCTCTCCGTTCGGCGCCTTCTGCCCGGATATCTTCCTCAACACGCTGAGCCGTGGCGTGCTCAGCAACACTGCGGGGCCGTTACTGCTCACCGATGCTCGGTGCTTGCCAGGCACGGAAGGCGGAGGCGTGTTCGCTGCACGGCCCGCGGGCGCTCTGGTGGCGCTGGTGGCCGCCCCGCTCTGCTGGAAGGCCCGTGAGTGGGTGGGCCTCACCTTGCTTTGCGCTGCAGCCCCCCTGCTCCAGGTTGCCCGCACTGCGCTCGCATGTCTGCATCCGGACTCCACCTCCCTGTCGGCTCTGCTGCCACCGGAGGTGGGCGCCCCGCGGGGCCCGCCCTTGCGCGACCTCGGACCCCCGTGGGCAGCTGCGGCTGTGCTGGTGGAGTGTGGTACTGTGTGGGGCTCCGGAGTGGCTGTGGCGCCTCGCCTGGTGGTGACCTGCCGGCATGTTGCTCCCCGGGAAGCAACCAGGGTCCTGGTGCACTCGGCCACCCCCAAGTAAGGCCCAGGGCTACCTCCCCTCACCAGGTATCAGTGTGGAGGCCATGTGGGACAATCTTAAGTCCTGTAGAGACTGTTAGAGACCTCAGCTCATTTTTGACAACCAGAACCCCAGTGAGGGGATCCGGGCCTCCTATTGGGCCCCTGTGGAATTTGAGCAAACTGCTAGGTACAAGCAACTCTTAGCCTGGGGACCCAAGGAACTATGCATGCCTTTAAGCTCCTGAACCAGCCTGAAACCCTTTGGACAGCTCCTCTGTCTGTTAGCTTTGTAGTTTAGGCCACATTAAACTCTGGTCTCTTTGACCAGAGAACACATACCCTAAGGATTTCCACCCTGTAAGACTATATTATAAGGGGTGAATGAGGGCCCTGAGGTGATGAGATGGCCCTCCCCAGTAAGGGCTCCCTTAGTGCCTCATTAGGGCTGCCCTGGCACCTGAAGATGAGGGTTTTCCTAATTAAAATGTAGGGCTCGAGCCCGTGTGGATAGCTGTGTTCTGAACAATCTGAGTGACCTCAGATAGGCAGGGACTTCTACAGTCACCTTGTCCCTCTGTAGAGAGAAACACCTTTACCCTGCTTTTCTCGCTGTGGCAATGAGCCAGTGACCTGGGCTTTCCAGGCATGGTTTTCTGTAGTTCTGTCCCTCTGTAGCCTCTGTGCATAACTGAGGACAAAGTAGCACCTTTGCTTTAAGCCTGACCCTTGACTAACAAACACCCCGGGCCTTTCTGAACTTCTGAGGTTAGTCCTGCATGCTGAGCGGCTTTGCCAGAGTCCCCACAGGCAGCAAACCCAACAGTTATGATTTCCTAGTAAAAACAGGGATTGCTTGACGCGTCCCCTGATCCCTCTCTAGCTCTTCCCTTGACTGCTGATCTTAAGGAACTCAGTAGGTTTTCTGGGAGCAGCAGGGTAGGCAGAAACAAAGTAGCTCTATGTCTGATCTACACAGTGAGTTCCAGGACAGCTAGGTCTATGTAGAAAGACCTTGTCTCAGAGAGAGAGAGAGAGAGAGAGAGAGAGAGAGAGAGAGAGAGAGAGAGAGAGAGAGAGAGAGAGAGGGAGAGGGAGAGAGAGAGGGAGAGGCAGAGAGAGAGGCAGAGAGAGAGAGAGAGAGAGAGAGAGAGAGAGAGAGAGAGAGAGAGAGAGAGAACAGACACCCCTCTCCTGATCCCTGACCATCTGTGAGGCAGTACAGAGTTCTGGTAGACTCACCCTGGCTCCTTATTTGCTCTGTGACCTTTTGGAAGGTTGCTCATCCTCACCATCCTAAGAGGATAATACCGGTGTCTTGTTTATAGGCATACGAAGACTAGGTGAAGATAGCCACAAGTATCGACAAGGCCTGGTCTCACATAGCACTCACTAGATAACAGGTGCTGGTTATGGTAAGGTATAAGCAGTGTATGGAAGTACACTACAGTTTGTAAAGCATATCTGGTTAAGGTTTCAGGGCAGAATCCCACTATGTAGTCCTGGCTGGCCTGGAGCTCTATGGAAATCTGCCTGCCTCTGCCTCCCAAGAGCTAGGATTAAAGGTGTGTACCACTAAAACCAGCCCATCCCATGACTTTTATTGTCTTTCATATTACTCTCTCCCCAGTGCTAAATCAGAAGGCTAGCTTGTCACTTGTTTCCTGTGTCCCCAGGGATGTGGCAATCTGGGGTCAAGTGGTATTCGCCACTCAGGAGACCTCTCCATATGACATAGCAGTGGTGACCTTGGAAGAGGACCTGAACGGTGTCCCCATGCCTGTCCCTGCTGAGCACTTCCATGAAGGTAAAGGACAGTGTGATGGGAGGCCAGGCTGGGCCCCATTGAGGGTCAGTGTTGACACTAACCTCTCTGCATTCCCACTGAGCAAAGGAGTTGGGAACTTCCGTGCAATTTTTGGGTTTGTACTATAGGTGTCCTTGGGTATCAGGACACCCCAAGTGCTGAGCCATGTGGATACCCTACTGAGGGCCTGCAGCAGTGTCATATGGGGTGCTGGGTTGTGGGAGCTCCAGTGGCATGATTTCGGTGAAAGTGATCCTACTACCTAGGTATACATGTATGTCTTCCTTCCTTTATTTTGTATACTCTGAGACAGGACCTTAGGTAACCACAGCTGGCAGTAAACACTCCATCTGGCCAAGGATGACTATAAACTTCTGGTCTTCCTGCCTCTTCCTCCTAAATACTAGGATTACAGGTGTGTGCTGTCATACCCTGTTTATGCATGATTATGTGGTTATCCAGGATTTGTGCATGCTAGGCAAGCACTCTACCAACCAAGTTACATCTCTAGCCCCAAATACTCTACTTCATGTGGTGACGAGAGAGACAGCCCTCCATGTTAGCAGCTTGCCTCTGCTGCTAGTGTCCTTAGATACTTACTTAATTGACCCTGCCCCCATCTCAGTTTGCACCTTTGTCAGATGGGGCTGCTGCCCCTGCAGGTGAGGGCCAGGTGAGATGTCCCTGTTCCTTCACAGCACCTGGAGGAGGTGGGGCTGCCCTATGGCCACCATCACCATGTCTTCATCAAGAGAAAGATGAATATTAATCACCCATATGAGCTATGTGCCGACAGCCTCAAAAGGGGGAGTGCCCCATTTAGTAAGGAAGTTAGGACTAGCGATCTGCCTGATGCTCCAGAATAGTGGATGGACACATGCAACTGAGAACACAAACTTCTGCATCTCCCTGCAGGGTTCCTGTGGAAGCTGCCTGGGAGCGTAGGAGGGGATGAGCAGGAGCTCAAAGGGGAGAGGATTAGACCTTTGGAGAGAGTGGGAAGGGAGTACCATGAATGGAGGTACCCAACACCCAACTTCTCTCTTTCCTTCTCTTTCTGGCAGGCGAGCCTGTCAGTGTGGTGGGCTTTGGTGTCTTTGGCCAGGCCTGCGGACCCTCGGTGACCTCGGGCATTCTATCGGCTGTGGTGCATGTGGATGACACCCCAGTGATGCTACAGACCACATGTGCCGTGCATGGGGGCTCGAGCGGAGGGCCCCTCTTCTCCACGCGCTCAGGGGATCTCTTGGGTAACCAGTTCCTTTCACTCCCAGTCTCCTTGTTGCCAGAGCCTTGATCTGGACAGTGATCCTTGGGAGGCCCTTCTGGGATAATGGTGGGCTTTGTCCCTTGAGTGAGTTAGACAAAATTTTCAGCTAATCTGCCTCTAAGCTGGGAGTGGGGAGAGCTAGTTAGGCCTGAGACCCTCTCCTGGCTCTGGCCACTGTTGTGACCTGTAAGTCACTAAATCCTGTTTACTCTGAAATTTAGGAGTTGGTTTAGTTTGAGGATCACAAACTCAAAAGTCTACAGAGCTAGGCTTGTGAAGTAGTGAATGAGAACATGGGTGGGGGGCAGGGCAGGGGGCAGTGGGCAAACGTGGCTTAATTCCATAGACTGTGACTTGGAAGCTAAGCGATGGCCCAGGATGCCTGTTAGTGTGTGCGTGGTTGTCTAGTCCTTGTGTTGCTTTGAGACAGGGTCTCATGTTGCCTGGGCTGAACATAATATGTAGCCAAGGATGACCTTGAACTCTTAATTCTCTTGCTTCTACCTCCTAATTACTGGGACTGCAGGCATACACCACCACTTTTTAAACTCTGGTGATGAATTCAAGATTTTTTGAAGACGTGGTTGGTAGAGCAATTGATCTATAGCGTCAAACAAACCTGTGGAGGAATAAAACCACCAAACTGCAATCTTTTGCTAGCATGGCAGACAGCCCCATTGTGATGCCTCTCAGGCTATGTGTACAGCACTGCTTGCTTGCCTTGGGCTGGCTGCTGTTGTTTCTACCTCTTGTCTCCTACAGGGATGGACTTTGCTCTTGGCAGCCTGTGTGGTAGCGCTTATTTTAAGCTCTAGTGTACAGTTAGAATTGTAAATCTACCTCCTTGTGAGCCACAACTCTAGCAAGGGTCTCAGCACTTGTGGGCAGGTTTCTTTCTCCAAGACCTGTCTCACCCTTAGCTCAACCTGGCCTTAACTTGCTGTGTAGCCAAGGTGGGTCTTCAACTCAGGGCAGCCTTGCTGACTTAGCCTTTTGAATGCTGGGATTACAGGCATGAGCCATCATAGCCAGCCTTTCTTTTTATTTTAGCCAGGCGGTGGTGGCACACGCCTTTAATCCCAGCACTGGGAGGCAGAGGCAGGGGGATCTCTTAAGTTTGAAGCCAGCCTGATGTACAGAGCAAGTTCTATGACAGGGCTACACAGGCTCAAAAAAAAATATTTTATGTGTATGAATGCCTAAGTGCTTGTGTGTCTATGCATCATGTGATCTGGGGGCCAGAAAAGAGCATAAAGTCCTCTGAACTAGAGTTAGTGGCCTGCCTTGTAGGTGCTGGAACCAAATCTAGGTCTTGCTGAGCCACTTCAGCTACCCGATTTTTGCTTCATAGTGTCTGGTTGATGCTGGGTATGTGGTACACACCTAAATCACAGCAGTGGAGGCAGGAGGGTTAGAAAGAAATGCTCAGTGAAGGCTAGACAAACTGGTGCATGGCTTTAATCTCAGCACTCAGGAGGCAGAGATAGGGTGTCAGTGAGTTCAAGGCCAGTTTGGTTGTAACATTTATCTTTTTTGATGACAGAAGATATTAATGTAGAGGAGGGCAGGTTCATGGCATCTTCTATATTTAGATATCAATATACAGGAGCACAGTATTTAGTTGAGCCTTCTGTAAGTTTTAATTTCTTTTAAATATTTTTTGATTTGTCCATTTGCTTTATTATTTATATATATAGAATTTTTTCCTGTGTGTATGTATGAACATGCCTGTGCTCATAAAGATCAGAAGAAGCTTTCAGATCTCTTGGGACTAGAACTATGGATAGCAGGTTGGAGAGATGGCTCAGTGGTTAAGAGCACTGGCTGCTCTTCCAAAGGGCCTGAGTTCAATTCCCAGCAACCACATGGTGGCTCCCAACCAACTATAATGAAATCTGGTGTGCAGGGATGCATGCTGGCAGGACACTGCACACATAAATAACAAAATCTTTATTAAAAAAAAAAAAAAAAAAAACTACAGATGTTGTGAACTACCATTTCGGGTGCTGGAACTTAGACCTGGGTCCTCTGCAAGAGTAACAATTGCTTTTAACCACCAAACTGTCCTTTTAAGGTCCTGGGCAGGCGTCTTGCTCAGAATTTCTGTTGCTGTGATAAACACCGTGATTAAAAGCAACATGGGGAGGGGAGGGCTTGTCTTGCTTCCACTTACACATCACAGTCCCATCACTGTAGGAAGTCAGAACAGGAACTCAGACAGGGCAAGAAGTTGGAGGCAGGAGCTGATACAGCAGAGGCCAGGCCTGCCTCTGCCTTTGAGTGCTGGGATTAAAGATGTGAACCACTACCGCTGGTGTCAGCCTGCTCACTTTTCTAAATTACTCTAGTTGTGTCTAGATGATATAAAGGTGGCCAGCAAAGCAGGCCAGGTGGTGTGCGTGTGGCTTTCACACACACACACACACACACACACACACACACACACACACACACCCTTTGGTGTATTTGGTAGTGTTTTGAGGGTCTCTGCACACTCAATCTTGCCCTTTGGGGCAGGAGAGAAAGATGACGAAAGAATCGAACTAGGCTGTTTTATATGGATGGTGTAAGAGAGATAACATGGCTGGGGGTAGGTAAGATACGATGAACAGAAGCCATGTCAGGAAGCTCAGCACCTGTCACTTGGGGGGTGGAGAGCAAATTCCCAGAGGGTCCCCAAGGTTTCCTCAAGGAGAAGGTCTTCCCTGTGCTTCATATCCTCATTCTTGTCCCAACAGGCATCATTGCCAGCAATACTCGGGACAACAACACAGGTGCCACCTACCCACACCTGAACTTCAGCATTCCCATAACGGTGCTCCAACCGGCCCTGAAGCAGTATAGTCAGACTGGTGACCTGTGTGGCCTCCAAGAGCTGGACCTCGCCACTGAACCAGTCAGGGTGGTGTGGCGGCTGCAGCGGCCCCCAACTGAAGCCCCACGGAGCAAGCTGTGAGACTGTCCCTCTTGTGGGACAAGGTAGACCACTTTATAGCTGTGAGAGGTACATTGATGTGACAACTTTGACATCTCAGTCACCTGCCTGGGCACAGCCCAAGCCACCCCCTCACCTTTACCCATGGACTGACTGCCCAGGAACAAAAGTTCCGTGCAACTCTGTGGGTCTCTGATCTGCTTTGGGGTGCTCTCTTGAGCCTGTCTCATCTGTTTCCCAGAACTAGGCTCAGCATTGTCATTGTTCCTCCTGGGGATTCTAGTCCAGTAGGCAGATCTGCTGGAAGGGCAGCCCAGTCTTACCCCATCCCCCGGTTCGGCATCTCTCTGCCTAACAGCCTGTGGCCATGTGAAGTGGCTACAGTCAGGGCTCTGGCTTGATACTCTACTCAGCAGGCAGAGGACTCTGCTTGGAAGCCCAGAGTCCCACTGGCCATTAACAGGCCTCTCTTCCCATTGCCACTTTGATATACAGGCAAATATCCCAAAGCCACCTGCCTTCACTCTGACATAGTGCCTTAATTTACTAGCCCAGAGCCTGGGGTCTTTTGGGCAGTGTATGTGGTGGGAGCCGGGTAATAAACAGTCTGAATGGCCTCACTTTGTATACTGGTTGCTTTTTCTTAAAAGCACAGTGGGGAACAGACCAGCAAGGAAACACGCTCCTTTGCTTTGCTTCCCAGAAGATTTCATCTTCCTGTGCTTTGTCTGCCAGTCTGGCCCAAAGCTGCATTCATCCATGCCACCCGGGACATGGAATGGGTCTTGGGAACTGGTGGCCTGGTGTGGCAGCAGGTGTGTGCAGAATGACCTGGGTGTGCAGAGGTCCAGAATGGGCCCTAGGTGAGGATGGAGAGGGGGTCAAAAGTGAATGAGGAGGGCTGAGGGTGTGGCCTGGTGATGGGTCACTTACCCTGGTATGTTGAACCTTGCAAGGGTTTGGATCCCCTGTCTCTCTCTCACACACACACACACACACACACACACACACACACACACACACACACACACCAGCACCAACAACAACAACGAATAAGAAGTGACTGGGAGCTACAAATGTGGTTCAATTGGCAGAATAGTTGCCTACACTGCATGAAGTCGTGGGCTTGACCCTCAGTACTGAGCATGGACGCCCATGCCTGCAGTCCCAACGCTAGATAGATGCAGGTAGGAGGCAGAATTTGGGAGGCAGAGGAGATCCCTGTGAGTTTGAAGCCAGCCTAGTTCACATGGCAAGGTCCAGACCAGTTAGGACTACATAGTGAGACCCTGTCTCTGTTGAACACACACACACACACACACACACACACACACACACACACACACACGATCTGTGGAATGGAATAGAATATTTTTGCATCCTGACTACCAATCCTTCCTGCTGCTTCAGCCACTCGGAAGTTCAAAGATAGCTCCTTTGACAAGTATTGAACCCTGATTTCCAATTTCAAAGACTCTGGACACTGCTGGGTAGACAATGAGGTATGACATGAAAAGCCTGGGGACAGACACTGGAGGGACTACAGAGGCCCTGTCCTAGATCAAATATTCTGCTTGGCAACAAGCTGTTGGGTCACCACCAGAAAACCTTTGAGGGGCTAGTAAGATGGCTCAGGCAGTAAAGGCTCTTGCCCCTGATGCCTGGTGACCTGATCCAGCCCCTAGAAGCCATGCAAAGGTGAATGGAGAGAACCAGTGCCACAAAATTGTCCTCTGACTTTTACACATGTGCACACATAAACACAACAGTAAGAGTTTTAAATTGTAAAAGAATACCTTGGCTTTCATGCCTTGACAAAGCCAACTGACATGCTGTGTTAATTTTTTGATCACCATGACCGAATGCCTAGCATAAACAAAGTGATAGGAATTTATTTTGGCTCAGTTTTTGGTGTATCCATCTATCACAGAGTGGAGGGCATGTAAGCAGCAGAGAAAGGAGCCAGGCTATTGCAAGAATCCATAACTCGTCAAAAAGAAAGAAAAACAAAAACAAACTATCCATGCGGGTCCTGGCCCCAGCTGATACATCTACAATGCAACCTCCATACCTAAGGCTCAGGGAACACGGAGGACGAAGGGAGGACCAAGATGTTTGCTGTGAGATAGTGTCTTGTAGACATGATGCCACCATGAAATCTCAACAATGAGGTTGCTTAAACAAGGTCTGTATAATAACCATACATCATGGCAATGTGGATGGGGGCAATTTCACAAGGCCCCATCTCTAAAGAACTATAGGTTCTTACTTCAGAGCTTGTAGAGAGAGATCTGATTAGTGGATGGAGAGAGAGAGAGAGAGAGAGAGAGAGAGAGAGAGAGAGAGAGAGAGAAAGAGAGAAAGTATGAATCAGGCTTCTCTAGGGAAAGGCTCCCTGCTAATGTTACACATTTCCTGATGGTTACATGTTCATAAGAGCAACATTAAACAGACTTAGGTTTGGTTTCTATCTTTTCTGTGCATGCAGCAGCAGTAAGTATAGAAGAGATCATGAATTTGAGAGGGAGTTGGGGGACATAGGGGAAGTTGGTGGGAGGGATGCAATTGATGTAAATACAGTATTCATGTGTGAAATTCTTGTTAAAGTACTTGTTCAAAGGGGGGAAAAAGAATAGTGCCCTCTCCACTTTATATATACATGTTTGAGACAATGTCTCTCTCTGTAGCCCAGCATATGGTGGACTTGTGATACTCCTGTCTCAGCTTCCTCAGCTGCTACAAGTACAGGTATTAGCTAGGACACCCAGCTCATCCATGTAAGTGATCTCACAGACGGTTGTCTACTGCTTTTAGGGCAGGGGACAACATCTGCATGGAGACAGATAGCCTATCTTTTACTTTTTCCTAGAGATGGTAGTGTAGAAGGCTCTGGCTTTCACAGCTCTGTCCCGCTTCTGTCACTTTGTGCATGCTCACTTTCCTCCCCTGTCTTCAGTATAGGACAGAGGTCTAACGCCTTTCTCTGCCTTCAAGTGTCCTCATTGCAGTAGGTGACAAGAGATGTTTCTGGTAGTGGTGGTGGTTTAATGGTTTCATTTTCAGACGGGACCTCAGGAAACCCAAACTGGCCTCAAACTTGCTGTAGTAACTAACCAAGGGTGACCCTGAATTTCTAATCATCCTGTCTCCACCTCCCAAGTACTAGGATTACAGGCACCCACCACTACCCTCTGCCTTTGTGGTGTTGGGTAAGAAACCCAGGCATTCTACCTACTTAGCGATATCCGACCTCTCCAGTTCTGTTAACTCCTTTTTCCCTCAGGCCATTACCTGACCAAAAGATACACCTGTACCACTCTCCATTTTAAAGTTCCCAAGGCTGGACACACAGCTTGTACGCACATGCGTGAAGAAGGCACAGCTAGTGCTGGGGGCCATAGGACCTACAGGTGTCTAGCAAAACCCCAGGCATAACCGGGACACCCGGGTGGAGAGGTTACGTGGGCAACATTGTGTCCAAGTTGCAGGCGGATCGTAGGCGGTCAAGGTCAGTGTCAGGGCAGCAGGGAGGGGCGGGGCTTGGGGCGGCGCAGCGGGCCGGGGACAGGGATGGGCACGCCCTGGCCAAGGGCCTCGGCGAGCGCCGGAAGACCAGCGGACAGCGGCAGGTGAGGTCGCCTGGGCCCTTGTTCACGGGTGGGTGCAGCGGGGCGACGGTGGAGGGACGACAGGGGCCAAGGCTTTGGGAGGAGGGGGCCGCTGCCTAGGATACCCAGCGGCCACCCGTAGGACCGGATTCCCCGCCCCTGAATCCCCGCGAAGTCTTTCCGGGAACTTAGGGCCGTTTTGGGAGCACCGCTCAGGGGCGGTGGGGCAGGCGGGGCAGGCGGGGCAGGCGGGGCCCCAGTCCTGGGTCTCAGACCGAAGGACTGCAGTGTCTGAGCGCAGCGGGGAGACCCTTGGGGATCTCAGGGAAAGTGAGTGGGGTTGCCCAAGAGTCATCTATTCCGGTGTATTAGAAGCAAGCTTCAACCCCCGCCCCCCGCGTGAAGTGGGGGTTCTGCCGTAGCAAGACCAGCCATGGCCGAATCCACTCACTCACTCTCTCCTGGCACCCTAAGATCTCTTTGACCCTGGACTCTAAGGGGAGGGTGAGGAGGACTCAGATGTCTTAGGAGCTGAGTCTCCTGTGGGAGAACAGGCTAGACAGTTTGGGAAGAGGCTGGCATCGGCTTCTAGCATGAGACTGCCCACACACCCTAAGTGCTCAGCCACACCTAGAGGAGTTCCTCAAGGGGGGCGAATGTCAGCACCCACCCAGGTTGCTTCTATTCACCAGGACGCCGAACCCCAGGCAATGTCAGGCTGTTCTAGGAGCATTTGCCCATAAGTGATAGAGCTGGGCCGATCAAGTGGCCTTGTCTAGTGGCAGATGAAGGTACAAATGCTGGCAATGGACAGGGATGGGCAGCTCACTTGGGGTGGGGTTTGAATACAGGAGTGTCTATGATACCAAAGTGAGCACACTTGTCCTAGAACTTTCCTGTCTCTTCATCCTTTCAAAGTCAGTCCCTTTTAGCACTGGGTGTTTTTCAGGGGTACATTTGGGGGTATGTTCCTCTGCAGCTGCAGTCTCCACTCTCAGCCTGGTCCCTGGTGTCCAAAGAGGGGCGCCATCACCTCCCTTCCCCAGTGGAAGAGGGGACATCATAGCCCATTGAGTTACACTTCAGTAACCTCCTTCTTGGCCACTGTGGATACAAGGCTACCCTGTGTGTCAGTGTTGAAATCTTCTTTCTTGTATAAGCCTGGATGACTCAAATGGCTGTGTGGTATATTTGTGGGTTTTTTTGTGGAGCAAGACAGCAGGATGGTCTCACTTTGGCCTGGGTGTACAGGGCTTCTGTTCTGTGTTGCCTGAGGTTTTACCTCTCGACAGCTATGGCAGAATGTGCTCCAGTAGATTTCTGGAGGTCTCTTACCTCGGGATTGGGCTGCTTGGCAGAGAAAATAGGGTTGATAGGCAAGTTCAAGTGATCGGGCACCCATCTGTGTATGTTTGTGCGCGTTTTGGGAGATGGCACAATGGTAAAATTACATAGGAATTGCTGTTCTTTTAGTTCTTTTGTTTTGTTTTTTGAGGGATGTGGGATGGGCAGGGGGACAGGGTCTCATATAGCCCTTGGCAGCCTCATACTTACTATGTCCAAGGCTGGCCTTGAACTTCTGCCTCTTCCTGTAATTGCAAGTGAATGTCCTCTGGTTTATGTGATGGTAGGAATCAAACCCAGGACATTGTACACACTGGGCAAGAGTCCACCAACTGAACTGTGCTTCAGCACTAAGACTTCTTTTAAGCCAGTGGTTCTCAGCCTTGGGGTCCCAACACTTTGGGTCACCTAAGATCATTAGAAAACACAGATATTTACATTATGATTCATAACAGTAGCAAAATTACTACAATAACAAAATAACAACAAGTAACAACAAAAATAAATTTATGGTTGGATCATAAATTGAGAAACTGTATTGAAGAACTGAAGCCTTAGGAAGGTTGAGAACCTCCGTGTCAAGCTAACATTTCTGAACCCAGTAGTTTTGGTAAGATTCTCTGTGCTTCCTTTCTGGGAGTGTCTGAGAAAGTTAAACCTAGAGTTACCTGTGACTCTGCAGTTCTACCCATAGCCATCGACTAAACTAGGAAACAGGGCCACATAAAATCTTATGCACAGATGTTCATCCATGGTGGCACTGTTCACAACAGCCATGAAGTGAAAACTAAAATGATGGGCCACCCACAAGAATGTGGTATAGTCATATGACGGTGTTATTTTGCCAAGTGAAGAAGAAACAGGCACCATAGAAGTCAGGGGAAGGAACCCGTCACAAGAGGTTATATATTGTATGATTCCATTTACATAAAACATCTAGTGTAGGCAAGCCCATAGAGACAAAGGTATGTTAGTAGCTGCCAAAGGATTTCTCCAAGACAGAGTCTCTGCACATTTCAGGCTGGCCTCGAACTGTCTATCCTCCCACCTCCGTGTCCTGAGTGCTGGGTTTACAGGCATGTACACATGATGAAAGTGTTCTGGGTTGATAGTTGTGGTGGTTGTTCAATCTGGAAAGCATAATAAAACCTGTCAATTTACACATTAGATGGTGACTTTTATCTATGAATTATTTGATTAAAGAAATTATGTAGTGACAGACCTATCTCATTAGTTTCCTTTTTTTGAGATAGAGTTTTGCTCTATAGCCCTAAAATTCAGTTATTTAGTTAAGGCTGGTCTTGAACTTATGTTGATCCTTCTGCCTCTGCCTCATAAATTCTGGGATCACAGGTATGATATACCATCACAGCTAGCTTCCCTGTGCATCAAATGTGTGCATGTGCAGACACACACACACACACACACACACACACACACACACACACACACCTCCTGAAGTTGATATCGGGTACCCTTCCTTGATAAGTACCCACATATTTTAAATTAATTAATTAATTAATTTTGTTTTTTTTTTTTTTTTTTCAGACAGGGTTTCTCTGTGTAACAGCCCTGACTGTCCTGGAACTCTCTCTGTAGACCAAGCTTGCCTCTGCCTCCTGAGTGTTAGGATTAAAGGAGTGCACCACCACCTACCAGCTTATTTATTTTTTGAGGCAAAGTCTCACTTTGGACCACTAGCTAGCCTAGAATTCTATGTAGACCAGGCAGGCCTTGAACCTACAGAGATCTGTCTACTTTTGCCTCCAGAGTGTGGGGATTTAAGAGCTGTGCCTCCATTCCTAGCCCCCTCTTTTGTTTGTTTGTTTGTTTGTTTTTGTTTTTGTTTTTGTTTTTTTCTTTTGAGACAGGGTCTCTCCAAACAAGCTCACTGGTCTGGCTAGGCCAGCTGGCCAACCACCTTCAGGGATCTGTTCATCTCTGCTTACCCAGTGTTGGAGTTACAGGTGTGAACCTCAGTGCCCATCTTTAAAATGGGTTCTTGGGATAAAAACTCAGAGTCTATGCTTGCATGGCAGACACTTTACCCACTGAGACATCTCCACACTCCTGTCTCGATTTTGAAGCTGAATTATTTTTGCCAAAACAATAATACTTGTTTAGCAATTCAAAGAAGAGAAAGCTAAGAAAGAAAGTAGAAACCTCTTCTTAGCCCACTATTGATGTGGTGGTTCTGGGAATAGGGTCAGGTCTGATAAAGGTGAAGCATTCTCCAGTGGCTGGACTTTCTTCTTCAAAATAGGGTGAAAACCCCACACGCATGAAATGTAAAGCTTCAGGGCAAAGACAGGGAATGCCAAACATCACAGCAATCAAAAGTGTGTGTACATCCACAGAGGTGCTTTGTCTTATACTTGTAAGCAGGGTGAGGGTCTATAGGTGATCATTCTGTTGTCTGACTTTTCCATGGACAAGCCTCACATGGAAAAAAATGTTATTTGTTCTTTAAAAACGAATAGGTTGTGTGGGTGTGTGGGAGTCTTATCTGGAGTCTCCCACCAATGGAGGTTTCTGTGGGTCAGTGGAGTCTTCAAGTGACTGCAGTTGGTCCAGCCCTGCTACCATGTTAAGTACATTCATACACACAAGTAACATTCATTCATTCCAGGCATGCATTTGGAGTGGCCACAGGGTCTGCAGCTGGAAGTGGAAGGCACTGCAGCCTAGGTTCTTGGTTCTAGGTGGCTGGCCAAGTAGGTCATGGCCCAGCATTGAGAAGCCTTGCTTTACCCCCACCCCCTACCCACTCTAGGGAGGGGCAGGAAAGACTAGACAGAGAAGATCCAAGGACAATTAGTGTGTCCAAGTGTTGGGCAAGGAGACGGAATGTTCTGGAGAGTTACTGGCCTCTTATGCCCCAAGTGAGGGTGGCAGAGGTCAGTGGAGGAGAGAGAAGAAAGATTCCAGAGAGAGAAGCAAGGAGTGAGAAACAGCCTCCCATTGGCAGTCTTGACCCTCAAGGCCAGAACAACAGTCTGGCTTTCCTGGAGGCTGGCTCTGTTGAGCATAGCAAAGGTCTGTCTGCCCTTTGGGGAGGCAGTTCGCTGACCAACAAGGAGCTGAGGCATCTGGGCCTTCTGGCCAGCTCAGTAGTCACTGGCACTCTTTCCTCCCAGGGATGGAGTTCTCAGGAGAGGCAAGGGTTTGTTGGCCCTGGCATGATGGGCTCTTAGTGACATCTGTGCTGGCCTGTCACCTGCTCTCCCCACATTTCTGCCACATGTGCCTTGAACTCCTTCCTACTCACTCTGAATTTACCACTGACTGACAGCCTCGAGGGCTGGGCCAGGCCCACAGAGAAAGGAGCAAGTGGAACATACTCTGCTGGGATCCACCTTATGATCACTGTTTCCAGGCCCTGCAAACCCACTGGGGTCCATTCCTGCCTCTGCCTGAGTACCAGTGTCTTCCTGAGTCCTGGCTCGCTGGCTCATTTCTAGTCAGCTGACATAGTTAGCCTGTTAAATACTCAGAATTGGCTCTGGGCTACCCTCTGAGGGGTCAGAGGATAAGAGGGAGCATTGCCTCCTGGGGATTTGTCGTGGTTTCAGTCTTGTCAGGGGCCCAGTTTCCTAATCTGTCAGATGGGTCAGATGCTGACCTTGGTGTATTAGAGGCCACTTAGCCAATGAGAAATAACTTGAGTCCCCTTCAATCCCCTGATGCAGAGCTCCCCACACCAGCACTAATGAAAACAGTGCCAGGCGTTCTAGTCAGGAGCTGTCCTGTGAGGGTGGGAGGATTTGGGAACAGTCCCAGGGGTTTCCGTGTCTTGGAATCAATAAGGCTATGTGGATAGTGCTTCCCATTAGAAGGGGGCTAGATTGACGGCTCAGCGGTTAAGAGCACTGATTGATCTTGGCTGAACTTGGGTTCAATTCCCAGCACCCACAGCTCACAACCATCTGTAACTCCAGTCCCAGGGTTCCAGACATCCTCTCTGGCCTTATAAGCACCAGGCACGGATGAGGTACACAGATATACATGTAAGCACACACAGAAAATAAAATGAATCAATTTTTAACGAAGGAAGGAAGGAAGGAAGGAAGGAAGGAAGGAAGGAAGGAAGGAAGGAAGAATAAACCGAGGCCCAGAGATGAGTGGGGTTCCCTTTAGCCACACAGAAGGTCAGATAATAAGTGCCCTCCAATGCCATTGTGTCCCCTGACACAGTCCTTGATGGGCTGGGACATACTTCCTCGCGAAGCTGTTCAGCTGCTTGATCCTGGACTTCCAGGCTCTCCTCAGCGTGCACTTCTTTCTTTTCTTTTTGTGTGGATGAACATGTGTGTGCAAGCACGTGGAAGTTAGAGGCCAGGCTTGTGTGCTATTTCTCAGGAGCTATCCATGTTGTGTTTTGAGACAGGGTGCCTCGCTTGGACCTGGGACGCACCCATTCTACCAGGCTGGGGCGCACCCATTCCACCAGGCTGGCTGTCCATCCAGTGAGCTCCAGGACTCTTCCTGCCCCTAGCACTAGCACCTTAAGTACACACGACTGCACCTGGCTTTTTATGTAGGTGCTGTGCACAGAACTCAAGTCCCCAGGCTTGCACAGCAGGCATTTTACCCACTGAGCTGCCTCCCAAGGCCTTTTTAAAAAAAAAATAGTCCTTATGTAACCTACACTGACTTTGAACTTACTATATATCTGAGGGTGACCTTGAACTTCTGATCTCCCTGCAAATACCTCCCAAATGCAGGGATTATAGGCATGGGTCACACTGTGCCTGACTTACTTCCTCCTTTTTTTATGTCCCCCAAATGTTATTGGTACCCTGCCCTGAAACCCACAGAGTAGCTGGGCCTCTCTGTCTGCTTTCTGTAGCTTTTCTGTCCTTAGTACCTCCCCAGAGGCCTCTTCCTATGATTGCCCAGGCTGGGGAAGTCTTATGTTCTTTGGTTTGAGACAGTACCGCCCAGCAACCCTTCCCCTGCTGTCTGGATCTTAGCTGGAGGGACTTGGCCCTCACATGGATGAGTGGCTCTTTCCACATTGGCAAGTCCTTGGGCTGTCTCAAGTCCACATGTTTGTCTCTGAGGTTCATTGGGGTTGGGGACATAGGGACAGACTCCAGGATACTGCAGGGACTGTGTCCCTGACAGTTTCATGCACCTTCCATCTGCTTTTATCTCTAGGCTTAGTAGTTCTGTGCCTAGTGACCTAGACTGCCACTTTCCTCTGTCTTAGATACCTCACCATCCATCTCTGGGCCAACAGTTTTAAAATTTTAGCTCCTGAGACTCAACCAAGGTTTGTTCTCAGTGTGTTGGGAACTGGGTAGCCTGCCTCAGTCCAAGCAGCGGGCCTCAAGCTTAGGTCATTCCCACTGCGGGCACACTCCAGATGATCACTCTCATCTGTCCTCTCAACCTCCAGCAGGGCCTTGCTCTCCCCTTAGCACAGGGTCTACCAGATAGCTAATGCTTTCCTCTCAACCCTCTTTCTCACTACAGACAGTCACTGAAATTTCTCCCAGTAGCACCCTCTCCATGTCTTGGGTCATACCCACTAAGATGTCCCTGGGGTGAGGGGTGTGTTGCTTTGGAGAGACCTATCCTATGTCAGGCTCCTCCCTGTGATCTCCCTGTGTTTGGTGTTGCTACAGACTGCTGCAGACTGGATAATTTATAATGAGCAGACATTTGTAGGCTCATGGCTGTGAAGGCTGGGAAGTTCTAAGTCAAGGTGCCAACCTCTGCCAAATGCCTTCCTATTGCACCTTCTCATGGAAAAGCAAGAAAGAGCTAGTAATTGAAGCCTCAAATCCATGCTTCTTAAAATTACATATATACTGATATTTATATTTATTTATGTATTGTGGGGTGGGGATGTGCATGTGTGGAGGTTCAAAAGTTGATTTTCATCATGAGAGAGCTGGAATTGAACTCATGTTAGCAGGCTTGGTGGCAGGTGCCTTTACCAGCTAAGCCATCTCATTGGCCCCTCAGTGACGTTTTTATTTAGCATAAATCCATTCACATGTGGGACTTTCACGACCTAAACAGCTCCCATGAGAGCCACCTCTACGCTGCCACATTGGAGATTATGTTTCCAATGTGTGCTTTCTGGGGACACATTGAAACCATAATAACATTCTATGTTGCAGGATGCTTATCACACTCAGCCAATGGTGCCCTTTCGACCCGGGGTTCACACTGGTGACTTAGGCCCCTAGCATAATCTCGTTGCAGTGTTTACTGAGCATGGGAATCAAAGGACTTTGCTTTACATGTGGCTTCTTGACCTGGTTCCAAATAGGCAAGGCTACCATTCCTTGTCCACCTACCTGCCCAGCTTCCTACACAGCTTTTGTTACCCACCCCATCCTTTGATGTTCTAAACTCTTGCTTTTTAAAAAAATAATATTTAAGTAATAAGTAATAATAATAATTATTATATGTATATGATATTATTGGGGGAATTATTTATTTAAGTAATAATTATTGTATGTGTATGATATTGTTGGGGATCATGCATGTGCCATCATGTGTGTGTGGACCTCAGAGGATAGCTTTTGGGAAACACTTCTCTTCTTCCACTGGTTCCTGGGCTTCAACTTGGCTCATCAGGTTTGTATACTTGCTGAGCCCTCTTGCTGGCCTACGCTCTGTTTCTGTAAGGGTGGGACCATGCCTATCTGTCTGATCACATGATCCACAGCAACAGCGTCTTGTGCACATGTATGTTGAGTAGACATCGCTCCCTCTTTGGAAGTCTTTGAAGACATACATTTAGGAAAAGCAAACTAAAGAACACTTTGATAGTCATGGCAATAGGCTCATAGATCAACTCTGGGGAGGGTTGGGTTCAGATGCCTCCAAAGAAGGGATTGGGTGTTTTTCATGGTATGAGAGCAGGCTTCCCCCTGCTCCCCTTTTTTAGATTTTTGTTTTGGTTTGTTTTGTTTTTGAGACAGGGTTTCTCTGTGTAACAGCCCTGGCTATCCTGGAACTTGTTCTGTAGACCAGGCTGACCTCAAACTCACGGAGCTCCATCTGCCTCTGCCTACTGAGTGCTGGGATTAAAGGCATACACCATCACTGAGTCCCCTTCTTTGAATTTAATTTAATTTAATTCAGTGTCCATGGGGCTGTAATTTTGTGAATGAAAGACGAACTCTTGGGGCTGAAGATATGTACAGTGTTTAAAGCGCTTGCCATGAAAGCCTGATGACTGAGTTTGGATACTCAGTACCCAACAAATGTCAAGTACTCACAGTACTCACAGCAGCCCATCTGTAATTCCATCTGGAAAGGCAGAGAAACAAATTGGTTAGCTCTGGGTTTGATGGAGAGACCCTGTCTCAATGAATACGGTGGGGAGCAGAGCAACTGAGGAAGACTCCTGATGTCAGCCTGTCTCTTGCCATGGCACCCCTCCCCTCCACTCCTCTCAATCTCATGAGTCTCTTCTCCAGCCCAGCAGAGCCCAGTCCACGATGGGGTCCCAGGTCTCAGTGGATACTGGAGCTGTGCATGTGGTGATCGTAGGCGGAGGCTTTGGAGGGATAGCAGCTGCCAGCCAGCTGCAGGCACTGAATGTCCCCTTCATGCTGGTGGACATGAAGGACTCCTTCCACCACAACGTGGCAGCCCTCCGGGCCTCCGTGGAGAGTGGTGAGTTGCTCCTTTGAGAGCATGGTGTTGCCACTGTTATGGGGTATGATGTCAGGGCGGGGGGGCATTTTCTCCATTTAGGGCAAGTTGCTCCAGGCATTGGATTCATTTCTAGGCTCAAGACATGCTTAAGCATCTCCCATAAAGAAGGCCCAGGTAAGAGCTTAGGGTCTTCTGAGGACCAGGTGGGCACTTTGGGACAGAGTTAACACCTGGGTATACCCACTGGCCTGGCTGTGGCCAAGAGCACCCTATGGGTATGTGACTTAGGAAAGTTTCAGTCCTGTGTGATTCCATGACATCTTCTGTGTCCATTCCCAGGGTTTGCCAGAAAGACATTCATTTCTTACTCAGTGACCTTCAAGGACAACTTCCGCCAGGGTAAAGTGGTTGGCATAGACCTGAAGAACCGTACAGTGTTGCTGCAGGGTGGTGAGGTGAGTGTGGGAGTGAGGTGAGTGTGGGAGGGGGCCTCTCAAGGCCCAAGAGAAGCCATCTGTGGGCCCCAGTCCTGCATCCTGCTTCATGGCAAAGGCTTGGTCACAGCAGCCACAAACACAGGTGATTGGGGTTGCCCGAGTCTTCACTACATGTCAGGCACTGTCCGGAGCCTTTACATAAGTGTCATCCTCTCCCCCTTGGCATGATAGATGGAGGAACTGGGGTAGAGTTCTTGTCCAGCATGCTTGAAGCCTTGGGTTGTTCCTCTGCACTAAGCACAGTGGTATATGCCACATAATTCCAGTTACTTTGGAGCTGGAGGCAGGGGGTTACAAGTTCAAAGTCATTGCAAAAAAAAAAAAAAAAAAAGCCCAGAAGATTCCAAATGGACTCCACACTGGAGGTGAGAGTCTTGTTTCTTGTTCTGGCCTCTATGCTGATTAGCTCTCCATCCCACGCTCTCCTGCTTCCTTTGGCAATTTTGACTCCCATTAGTGTGGTACTTTCTCCTCCTCCTTTGGATGTACAGAGCTCTGAATGTGGGGAGAGGCAGACCAGGGCATTGGCTCTTAAACCCAGCCTAGGAGCTCTGGAGCTCTGCTGTTGGAGGCAGAGGCCCAATCCGTCCCCTCTGATTTCCTCTCACACTTCTTTTTCTTATCCCCTACAGGCCCTGCCCTTCTCACATCTTATTCTGGCCACGGGCAGCACCGGGCCCTTCCCCGGCAAGTTTAACGAGGTGTCCTGCCAGCAGGCAGCCATCCAGGCCTACGAGGACATGGTGAAGCAGGTGTGCCACACTGATGGATGTGGGTGGGCAGGCCAGAGCACAGTTGGTGACATCTGGGGCTGCAGCAGAGACTCTGGGAGGACCACAGCTGCCTAAACAGTCTAGGAGCAGCAGGGGTGCTAGAGATATATTTTCCCAGAGGAGGCCCTCAGTCCTGAGTTCCTGTGTGTGTTGTGCTGGGTATATCTCTGGCTCGTCCCACTTGTCACCTCTTCATATATGCATGTCACCCATTCCACCTGTTATGTGTGGCACAGCACACCAGGCTCCATGCTCCCTGTACTCCCAGCGTCCTGTGAGGTGGGGAGAATACGGTCAGAGCTCTGCCCTTCTTTGGCCAGGGCTTCCCTGCCCCTTCATAGGTTGAAACACCGTGCAGGCATGTGGCTGTGTCTCATGGTCCCTTCTTCTTCAGATCCAGCGCTCACAGTTCATCGTGGTGGTGGGAGGTGGCTCTGCAGGAGTGGAGATGGCAGCTGAGATAAAAACGGAATATCCCGGGAAGGAGGTGAGGGTGAGGTGGCCCCTGGTCTATGAAGTCCCATCCTTTCTTTTTGTTCTGAAAACTGTATGTGTGTGTGTGTATATGTACATACATATATAGTCTTTATATGTTGTGTGTGTGTATGTACAAATGCCATGGTGAGGGTCAGGGAATAATATGTGTACCCTGGGTTTTGAACTCATGTCTATTACGAGCACTTTCCTGCCAGTCTGGCCCCACAGCCATGTCAGCCCAAAATAACACACGGAGACTTTATTAGTTATAAAGCTGGTGGCCAATGGCTAGAGCTTCTTACTGGCCAGTTCTGTCTTAGCTATTAACTCATTTCTGTCACTCTAAGTAAAGATATTTGTGGGCAAGCGCCTCTATACCCATCTTGCCACCCCATCCAAACCAGGACTTTTCTCAGGTTTTGGAAGGCTGGAGCCCCACTTGCACAAGAAGAGTGTTTTCCATCTTGTACTAAAAGCAATTCCATGCAGTGAGAAGAGCCTCCTACTTAGGCTCCTGGGAGAGGAGGACCAGGGAGCTGTCCCATAAACCCACCCTCTCACGTGCCTCCTCCAGAGATAGGGATGAGGCCTGGATGCCCTTTGATAAGCTCTTTTTACTGTGAAGTGTCTTGGTGTGTTTGATTGAAAGCCCTTGCCCTTGATAGCCACATGGTAGTCCATGCCCATGACATTGAGAGAACTGTCCACACTAGGAAGAACGGATCTTCAGCTCCTTCTCCCCATGGAAGGGTGGCAACAGCTTGCCCAGACTTTTCTAATGCCGGAGAGATAGAAGCCTGTCTGGGACCTTGGAAAGAGAGAAGGGTCTAAGCTCCCTGAGTATGGAGGGCTGAATGACAGTTGTAGTGATGGTTCTGCAGCCCCTGGCTTCCTGGTACCTCATATGGGTCAGCCTTGGCTCATGAGAGTCAGCTCTTTGAGCCACAAAGAGCCTGTGAACATCACTCAATCTCCCTGGGGAGAGATGGTTGACTTCAACAAGGAAAATCAATCTGACATAATTTAATTATATGCGTACTCTCTGACAAATGGTTGGAAATTATGTTGACTGATGGATGCAGTTAAAGTATTCATCTTGATTCATGAGTGTTGTGCAGGGAAAGCCCATCCTCCCCTGCTTGTTCTCAGTGCTTCCGGGATGATCTTACTGGCACCAGTGGGGGTCCCATGATGCAGTTCAACCCCAAAGCTGCCTGGAATTAGCACATACACCACAGACTAAGGGCTCGGCCCCATAAAGCTGCTCCCACTTCAGAAGTCAGTGGAGTAGTAGGTCCCTGGTTAAATAACACTTCTGACCCAGCTATAACTGGAAAGTTCCTCCTATCAGGGTTTATAGCGGCCAGAGTGGCATATAGACTCCAGAGGTACAGCTTGCTTACCATTGCTGAGTTTAACCTATCACAGATGGGGCTGGAGGGATGGCTCAGTGGTTAAGAGCTCATACAGCTCTTGCAGAGGACCCAGGTTTGGTTCTCAGTACCCCCATGTGAGACTCACACCACCTGTAACTCCAGCTCCAGGGGATCTAACACCCTCTTCTGGTCTTGATAGGTACTGCACTCATATGTACATACCCACATACAGACATACATGTAACTAAAAACTAGTAAAATTAGCTTTAAGGGACATGTGTGAACAGCCGGATAAAGAGCTCCTTTCTCCCTGGAGTTGGGTGTGACAGCTGGCCATGTTCGTGCAGGGGGAGGCTGTCAGTTCTGCAGGGGGTTTTGAAGACATGATGGACTATGGAATGCCATCTCTAGCTCCCCTCTGCCTCCTTGGGGATTGGAGCAGGGGCTGGAAGCTCCCATCATGGTTTGAGTCTGGTGGCATTGTCTCATCATATTCAGTGATTCACCTGTCACCCAAAAATTTCAAGGCATCTAGTTGTTGTTTCACTCAGAGAATTACAAAGTCGGCAGAAGCTCTGGGTTAGGAATTAGGGCCAAATATCAGAACAAATGGTTTTTCCAGCACTGGAAGGGCTTAAGAGCTCTGTGTCAGCAACCAGGGACAAACTGGAATTCTTGTCATGTCACAGGGATAAAGACTGTCAGAATAGTACATGTCAGTTAACTCGGTAAAAGATCTGTGTTGTATCTATAGGCATGTAGGAGCACTGTGGGAGCCACCTACCACTGTGTGATTGGCGTGTGCCCAGCTACCTCCCTTGACATATTTTTATTTAGGGTTGAGCATAATGGCGCACACCTTTAATGCTGGCACGTGGGAGGCAGAAGCAGGAGGATCTCTGTGAGCTCTAGGCCAGCCTGTCTACACAGGACAGCCAGAACTACGTAGAGCAGTGGGTCTCAATCTTCCTAACGCTGTGACCTTTTAATACAGTTCCTCCTGTGGTGGTGATTCCCAACCACAAAGTTATTTTCATTGCTACTTTGTCACTGTAATTAGCTACTGTTCTGAATTTTAATGTGAGCATATTTCTGATGGTCTTAGGTGACCTCTGTGAAGGGGTCGTTTGACCTCCCAAAGAGGTTGTGACCACAGGTTGAGAATCACTGATATACCAGAGACCCTGTCTCAAAAAACAAATAATTTGACATTTTTTCTTTACTTGTGTGTGTGTGTGTGTGTGTGTGTGTGTGTGTGAGAGAGAGAGAGAGAGAGAGAGAGTGTGTGTGTGAGAGAGTGTATATGAGAGAGCATGTATGAAAGAGAGAGTGTGTGTATGTGTGTGTGAGAGGGTGTGTGTATATGAGTGTGTATGAGAGAGTGTGTGTGTGAGTGTGTGTGAGTGTGTGTGCATGTGTGTGTGTGAGAGAGAGAGAGGGGGAGGGAGAGAGAGAAAGAGAGAGGGAGAGAGGGAGGGAGAGGGAGAGAAAGAGAGAGAGACAGGGAGAGAGGGAGGGAGGGAGATAGAGAAAGAGAGAGGGAGAAAGGGAGGGAAAGGGAGAGAGAGTGAGAGAGAGAGGGAAGGAGAGGGAGAGAGAGAGAGGGAGGGAGAGAGAGAGGGAGGGAGGGAGGGAGGGAGGGAGGGAGGGAGGGAGGGAGAGGGAGGGAGAGAGTCCCACATTCTGCTCTCTGTGCGGAGGTCAAAGGACAGCTGTAGGAGGTGGTTCTGTCCTTCTGCCATGAGAGCTCTGGTTCACACTCAGGTTACCAGGCCTCCTTTAACGTCTGCGTCTTATCCGTCATCACACAGTTCCTGAGTGGGACGACTGAACCCTGGAGAGTCTCATGGAGATGTCTGATCCAAGTAGCAGAGATGGGATTTCAGCCCAGTCCAATTCCCCAAACTCCGCACATCTATGCTTTCCTTCTGTCTTTTCTTCCTCTCCTCTCTCCTGTCTTCACTCTTTCTTCTGAGACTGTACGTATTGGACAAATATTCTGCCCATAAGCTATGTCTCCAGCCCTCTTTTTACATTTTTTTTTCAAGACAGGGTTTTTTCTGTATAGCTCTGGCTGTCCTAGGACTCACTCTGTAAACCAGGCTGCCCTCAAACTCTGAGATCTGCCTGCTTTTGCCTCCTGAGTGCTGGGATTAAAGGAGTGAGCCACCACCACCACCCAGCCTCTTTTTAAAAACTTTTTGAGACAGGGTCTGACTCAGGTGCCAGTTGGTCTGGAATTCACTCTGTAGCTCAGCCTGGCTGAGAACCTGAGATCCTTCTACCTCAGCCTCCATGGTAGTTGAGATTACAGGTGTGTGCTACCAGGCTAGAGAGGCAACCTGATTTCAAAGTCTGACCTGAATGGTGGTTACAATCTGCCTCCTCGTCTTCATGGAAATAGACATGTCTCAAATAGACATGTCTCTGAGGCTAATTTTAGAACTGTCATGAGTGTTGCTATCAGCCGGGTATACTGATCTTACAATTGCGCGTGTGTCTAACTGTCCATTTGCCTTAGATGAGGTGTGGGTTCGTGCAGTGGCACATGGGTGGTCCTCTGGTTTCCGGGCACTGAGTGCTGAGAGGTAGGCTGCAGCCCTGAACGCGGTGTAGGGTTTGTCTCTGATGCTCAGTTTTCCTCGGTCTTACAAGGGAGGTGGGGAGGAGATTCGGGGCTTCCCTCTCAAGCCCTGTGGTGTTTGTTTGTTTTTGCTTCAGGTCACTCTCATCCACTCCAGAGTACCCCTGGCCGACAAGGAGCTCCTGCCCTGTGTGCGGCAGGAAGTTAAGGAGATCCTTCTCCGGAAGGGTGTGCAGCTGCTATTGAGTACGTGTGACCAACCCCTCCTGCCCAGCTCCTACCTGCTGATGTACTTATCTGCCCATGGCCCAGCCAAGGCTGTGGTAGGGGCAGTGGGGGCAGCAGAGGCCGCAGGGGCTGCAATGCACTCCGGCTACCTCTTTCCCACCTATCTGGAAAGCCTCAGGAAGCCTGGAGCATCGGAGCTTGCTTGAGCTGTACCCAACTGGGGGTCAAAGTCACTGAATGACTTAAGTGCCTCTAAAGGATCCGCCCCACGTTTTGATTTTTGCTGTCTGTGTGGAAGAGGGGACAGGTGTGTAATTTGGGGAGTCAAGTGTGACTCCCCTCCCCCCCCACTCCTGACAGGGTGAGTTTCCTTGTGGTCCTGGAACTCACTCTGCCTAGCACCCGCCTCTGCTTTGTGAATGCTGGGACTGAAGGCTTTTTTTTTTTTTTTTTTTTTTTTTTTTGCCAGAGCAGTAAGGGGGAAAAGATGCCAGTATTTGGAGTGGGGTCAGTCATCTCCTTGTTCTGTGCAGAAGGGTGTGTGGCAGCTGCTGTGGAAACCCTTCTCTGCTCTCACAGCCTCCTTTGGCAACTGCTCATGGAGGGCTGGAAAGCACTTTGCTTTCAGACACGTTCTCTTGCTTTCTCTGCCTTTTGTCATCCACGCACCCACCCACCCACCTGTCCCTCAAAATAATTTTTATGTGTGTGGATGTTTTACCTGTGTTCATGTCTGTGTACCATGTATGTGCCCAGTGCCTGTTGAGGCCTGAAAAGGACATTAGATCCCCTTGAACTGGAGTTACAGGTGGTTTTTGCCTCTCTTTGGATGCTAGGAATCAGACCTGGGTCCCCTGAGAGCAGCCAGTGTTCTTAACCACGGAGCCCCTTCTCCAGCCTCTTCATTTTTTTTTTTTTTTTTTAATTTTTGAGATTGAGACTATCTCATGCAGACCAGGTTGACCCTTAAACTGTCTCACCGGGGAGAACTTTGAACTTGTAATCCTCCTGCCTCCATTTCAGATCACTGGAGCACTAGCACCCACACCACGCCTAGTTTTTGTGGTGCTGGGTCTAAAACACAGGGCTTTTTGCATGTCTTGCGGTACCCTACCAGCTGGACACTTTCTCTGCTTTCTGGTTTGCTGGTCTGGGCTGTACTGGGGGCTTTCTGCACAGATAGGATGGGCCAGCCACCATTCAGAGAAGGAAGGCGCCCTCTGCTGAGTAGTGTTTCCTAGAATTTGGGAAGCGTGGCTTTGCGTCCCCTCAGCAGCTTCCTGGAACTTTCTCCAGATGGATCCCTGGGACAGATGTCCACATACGTTCTGCTGCTTGGGGATGGGACAAGAGAGTGGACTGCGGGGAAGAGTCACAAGGGGTGTAATCGCTTTCCCTGCAGTCTGTCTTGGTGTGTGCCTGGCCTCTGCCGGCTTCCTGTCATGGAACCCTCTTCCACAGGTGAGCGGGTGAGCAACCTGGAGGAACTACCTCTCAATGAATACCGGGAGTACATCAAGGTGCAGACGGACAAGGGCACAGAGGTAGCCACCAACCTGGTGATTGTGTGCAACGGCATCAAGATCAACAGCTCTGCCTACCGCAGTGCGTTCGGTGAGTGCGAGCCCGACTGTAGTTGCTCCCTAAGCCACCTGCTCTCTCTGTCAGGCATTCAGAGACACCCGCAACCCTTGCACTCTCTGTCTCCTCCCCTTATCCCATCAGCTCCTTAGACCTGAACTTTAAATTCAGGTGAGAGGCCTTGCCTGCTCAGCTTGGATGCCATAATCTTCCAAGGTTAGGGCTCTCCCCTAGTGGCAAGAGTGGGAACAGGCGTCAGAGAGGTGAGAATGGCCTCTTCCTCTGCTTTCCATGAGGAAGCGGAGGCGGTCCCAGGCCAGGCTTTTCCCACCCACAGGTGTGCTCTCTCCAACTCCAGACCCAAGCACCTGGCTACTTCAGTTCCAAACCTCTATGGGGGTGGGGTGGGGGGGTGCGTACCAGGGCCTCATTTCTTAAAGCTCAGTACTCAGATACCAGGGTCTGATGCGTGCTGAGGCATCTGCATATGAGAGTGAGAATTAGTGGCCCAGCCCCAGGATTGTTCTGCATCCCCAGGGACCTGTCACGCACTCTGAGCGCCCTTCCCTGACCAGTCTCTGCTGGGCCCAACAGAAAGTTAGTCTTCAGAACAGAAGGAAGGCAATCCACAGCGGTAGTGGGCAGAGTATCTGAGGTTTAACATCTCACTATTCTAATGTGTTCTTTCAAGTCCCTTAAAGGAAGCTATTTATCGTTCCCAAGCATGTTCAAAGACTTAGAAAGCCAGGGGACTTGGGGAGAGCTGTCTGTGCTTTGTCTGAGGAGGCTTCCCAGAGCTTTGCCTCTTGTTCTGGCCTCTTCTCGTCTCCTGCTGTGCCCCATGCTTGCCTTGGCAGGAAGGGTCCTGGATGGGACTCCAGGCAGGATGACAGGTGGGGGTGTCACAGCTCTGAAGTGAAGTGCTGTTCTGGAGGCTGCTTAGCATGGCTGCTCAGGGGATGCTTTGGCACCATCTTGCCCAGCAGAGAACAGACTGGCCAGCAATGATGCTTTGAAAGTGAATGAGTTCCTCCAGGTAGAAGGTTACAACAATATTTATGCCATTGGCGACTGTGCCGATATCAAGGAGCCCAAGATGGCCTATCACGCTGGCCTGCATGCCAACATTGTCGTGGCCAACATTGTCAACTCCATGAAGCAGAGGCCCCTCAAAGCCTACAAGCCAGGTAAGAAAGCTGGGGACTTTATAGTTGTTAAGTTTGGGGTTAGGTGTGTGGAGGCTTTGGGGGCCGTAGACTAGGAGACTGCAGGTCGCAGCACAAAGTCTCTTTAAGAGCAAACACGTCTGGGGCTGTAGTTCAGTGGTAGAATTCTTGCCTGGCACACTGAAGGTTCATCTCCAGCATTGCTAGGAACAGTGGCTGAGGGGATGGCTCAGTCAGTAAAGCACTTTCAAGGAGGACCCTAGTTTGATGCCTAGAACACATATTTTAAAAAATAAAGCAAAACAATCAACCCTTCCCCCGGGACCTCATGGTCAGTAAAAGATTTAGTCTTGAAATAAAAAGGTGAATGTTACCTGAAGAATGACAGACAGCCCAGGTTGTCCTCTGGTTTTAGCATGTACCTACACACATGCACACATAGACACACACACATGTAGACACACACATGCACACAGGCTCACACACACACATGCACACATAGGCATACACACATTAGCACACACACACCAGCCCCCTGACTTGCTTTCCTAAAGAGCATGCACGGTTGCCTGTGGACCCTGAAGGTTTCATTCAGAGTTGCATCCCTCACGCATCTCCTGGCTTTGTGTGTCCACCTTCCAGGTGCGCTGACATTCCTCCTGTCCATGGGCAGAAATGATGGCGTGGGCCAGATAAGTGGCTTCTATGTAGGCCGCCTCATGGTGCGGCTGGCCAAGAGCAGGGACCTCTTCGTTTCCACAAGCTGGAAAACCATGCGGCAGTCTCCGCCATGACAGGGAGGCTTCGTGGAAGTCGAGGTACCACTTGGAGGGGATGACAGACTGGTTGACAAAGGATACCCTCCTGGCAGGTGCCAAGAGCAGAAGCTCTTTGTCTGGACCATGGTGTCAGTCTATGCTGACTGGAAATGCAACGTGTGTAAAGCCAAAATGACAGAGAGTAAAGAGGGGAGACATTAAAAAAGAGAGAGGAAAAAACAAAAAAAAAAAAAGCCCTAGAAGATTCGTTCTGGGTTTGGAAGGTCTGCTTGCAGCTGTGCCAGCTAAAGGGTCTTGGGGCAGCAGACACGGCTTTCTGTGCAGAAGGCTTCTGTCAGGGGGTCTGCCTTGGGCGCAGTGTGCAGAGCTCCCGTTGGGCAGAGCTGGGCTCCTCTAGGTGGCGTCCTGTCTGTACTATAGTAACTAGAGCCACAGCACAAGACCATCTAAAGAAAGAGTGCTGGGGTGGGTAGACGATCTGCACTTTGAGTCTCTCCTCACTTGAGGTGGGGAAGCCTGTGCATCCCACAGTAAGTAGGTTATTAATAGGGGCCTCATTTTTTTCTCCCAAACTTACTTAGTATCTGCTGTCTCTCCCTTCTCTCCCTTCCTTTCTCTCTCCCACCAACTCATCCCCCCTCCAGTGTTTGTCTACATTATTCAAATTGGCCTTGAACTCCTGAGCTCAAGTAATGCTCCTGCCTAAGCTTCTCAAGCTGCTTGGGACCCTCTTTAACTCTCATGTACCTTTATCTCCATATTCATCTCACTGTGGGTCACCGGTATATTTACAAAGAGTTAGACAAAATTCCCCTCTAGCTAGCCCATCTGATGTTGAAATCTCTTCCCAGGGGAGATAGAAGCAACAGCTGTCCCCTTCTCCTAAGGTCCCAATGGCAAACTGAGGCATGAGTCTGTCAGTTTTCTCTTGGGAACCAGTGAGTCTATTGGGGTTCCTTACATAGTATCTGAGGGGTGTGAGAGCTTCTCCCCACAACAGGCCAAACCTGGGAACTCTAACCAACAGGGATGAAGGCTTCATTAGCGATGGGGCAGCATAGACGGAGCCTCTTTCCTAGCCTTTCCTGAACTATGTGCTCTAACCCTCCTTGAGGCCACAAGCAGTTAAGGCAGCTTTGCATACAACAGGTGGTAGGATGCGGCTGGACACACAGGGTCTCCTGCCTCCCCACCACTCCACAAGGGATAAAAACAGTCAACAAGGCCAGATGGGACAGTCTTAATTTTAAAAGGGAGCAGCTGCTGGGTGTTGGTGTCGCACACCTTTAATCCCAGCCTTCGGGAGGCAAAGGCAGGTGGATCTCTGTGAGTGTGAGACCAGCCTGGTCTATAGATCGAGTTCCAGGACAGACCCCAAAGCTACAGAGAAATCCTGTCTTGAAAATAAAAACAAAACCAAAAACCAAAACAACAAAAACAAAAACTGGTCCCCCAGCCCCAGGGTGGTGGTTGCTTGGCTCTGAGGACACCACTAAACACCATCCTAGCAAGGTGAGCTTTATAAGGCTGGAGGGCTAAGATGGAAGCCTGGTTGCCACTGCTGTAGGAGCCCCAGGAAGGAGACCTATGACTGGGGGAGGGTACTGAGCTTCAAAGAGCAAAGGGCAGACTGGCATCTGCGGGTGAATTGATTCCAGGTTGTCGTCACAAGCTGCTGCGGGGCGTGGGGGTGGGGCATACGCTGCTGATTTCCTGGCCAGCTCCTGTCACTCGGACCCTCACTGGCCATCATGTCTAACACAGACTGCTAAGGTACACTCGTGACTTCTCTCTCCAAGTGAGCTCATCCGGCGGGGAAGAGCTCATTGTGCACGGCCTGGGTTGACTGTCTATGGCTGAAGAGACTGAACCCACTCCACTCTCCACCCTGCCGCTCCCTGCTTGCTTCTGGCTTGGCCTCTGGTTATGGGTGACAGAGTCCTTGAGCAGCCTCCCTGGTGCTCCCAGTCCATCTCCATTTGGGCTGTGGCTGAGGTCTGTGCTGTGTAGTTGCACGGGCTGGAGTGGAGACTTGAGTCTCTCCAGGGAACGATGACTCACTGGCAGTGTTGTCCCTGGCTCGGTTGCTGTGGAAGCTCGTCAGCGGGCTCACCCGCTCTGAAGGCAGGACCAACAACCTGCAGAGAGCCTGCCATGATGCTGGCTGACCAGGAGCCGTAGAGAGCACGGTGGGACTCTAAGGTGATTTCTTTACAACACTCTAGAAGAATCAACCGAGGGAACTGTTTTCCAAGAGGAGGAAAGGTTGCAATAAAGGAATATGTTGTAAGAAAGACACTGGATCTTTTATTTTTTTCCTTTCATTTTTTTTTCTTTTTCTTTAAAAAACAAAACTGAACAAACAAAAATCCCAAGGCAAAACCCTTTTAGGTGGAGTTACAAATATTTTAGGGGTCAGGAAGGGGACCCTATAACAGAAGATAAAAGCACCCTAGGACGCCTTTCCCATCTTCTTTTCCCCGAGGGAGACAGCCAATTCATCCAAGTGACTGTCACACCCTCTTAACTTGGAAACCAAAGACTTAAGAACTTTGAAAACACGTGTGTGTGTGTGTGTGTGTGTGTGTGTGTGTGTGTGTCAGTGTGTGAGTGTGTGTGGTGTGTGTGTGTGTGGAGTGTGTGTGTGTGTGTGAGAGAGAGACAGAGAGAGACAGAGAAAGAGAGAGAATGTGCGTGTAAAAGTCAATGCTATAAATCTAAACAAGGTCTATTTTTATGTTTGTTTGTTTTTTAAAAAAATGCTCTAAAACAACAGGAAGAAAACACACGGAAAGAAACCCCTGGCGGAGACCTGGTTAATTTTGGAAGAGGCCCTTTGTAAAGAGAATATAAAATGCACTGGGCCCCTCCCCAGGCAGGCAGGACCTGTCCCCACTGCCTTCGCTACCCTCTTAGCCACCCTCTGCTCCCCTGCCACGTCATCCTTCCTCAATCCTTTTAAAAAATAAAACCCCTGCTCTTGCAACATGACATTGATCCTCCTTTGTCCCCGCTGGAGAGCTACTTGGTATCCAGTTTGGCCATCTCCTGTACGTAGATACCGATGCTCTCACTGTCGAAGAGCAGGAAGTATACATTCTTCAGCGAGGATGCACTTGAGTCATCAAAGTGGGCTGAGATGGCCTTGAGGGTCACCTGGGCGGCTGTCTGTTTAGGGAAGCAGTTTCTGTGCCCAAACAAAAGAAAAGCCTGTGTCATTTTGGTCCCTGTACCCACTGCTGTAATATTCCCTTAGCTTGGAGAAAGGGGCACTGATTCCTTTTTGTTTTGACAGGGTCTCACTATGTAACCCTGGCTAGCCTGGAACTCACTGTGCAGACCATGAACTGCTGGCCATGAACTCAAGAGATCTACCTACTTCTGCCTTCCAGAGTGCACGGATTAAAAGTGTGTGCCACCACACCACACACATCTGATTCTGGCCCTGGATCCTTGTTTGTACAGTGTGGGACTCACCATGCACAGGCCAGTCCACAAATCACCTTCTCTGCCACTAGTCAAGGGGAAGACATGGGTCGGTGGAGAGGTCCCTGCTACATAGTTACCACACTTCTCAGATATGGTGATTGTAGCAAAGATCACAGGGTTTATATGTAAAGGATGTCCCAATTTTGAATCTGTGTCAGCTGGCTCAAGAAACTTGACATTGTAAACTCTATCGATTCCACATTTATAAGACCATGCCTTCAAAAAGCAAACATGTTTTGGTTTTGTTTCAGCTCCTTCAAACCAGTTCACATGCTAATCAGTTTATCCAACTAGGGCCTTTCAAAACGCCTGGGGCTGGGGCTCAGTTGGTCAGTGTTGGTGCCTAACATGCTGGGTTAAGTCCCCAATACCACATGAAGCAGACATGGTGGTTTATGTATGAAATGTCAGCATTTGGGAGGTGGAGGCAGGAGGATTGGAAGCTCAAGGTCACTCTCAGCTACATAGTTCCAGACCCTGTCCCCAAAAACAAAGCAAAACCCACATCCACACATACACTTTATCTTTCATTTACGCACACGAACATCCACTGTGACTTCAGCTACTCTGGGAGGGCTGGGTTTGTGAAAGTTTTGCCAAGGACCTCAACCACTAGGGAGTCACTAATAATGCTGCTCACCAGCTTCTAGGGACACAGGCACCTTGGCCATTTGGGGGCAGCTACTGAGACACCTGGAGTGGGTTCAAGAGTCCAGGAAATGCTGCTTTCTGAATTCTCTTGAGCGTCTCTGTGAAACATAGCACCTATGGTCCAACCATGGAGAATACATCCCATAGTACTCATTGGTTTGTCCTCACTTTTCCTGTGTCTCAGAGCGCAGCCTCTTCATAAAGCTGCAGTAAGAGCCTTCCACTGCTGTGGTACAGTTATCAAAGCCTTAGCCTCCCCCTTCGCTGTCCCCTGGGGCATTCCCCGTGGATCTGAAGCTGGTCTGGGGTGCGGTCCAGGGGCTGGATTTATAACCAGGGGGCGCTACTTATGGATCACAAACCACATGCATAATAGCAAGGCTGTGAGTCTGGGGTTTTTGGATTGTGTGTTCTAGGAGAGGACCAAGGGTGGGGATATGGGTTTTAAACACAGCAGGCTTTTGGAAACACTGTGAGGATGGCCTGGTGGGGAGAGTGCCCCACAAGCATGTAGTCCTGAGTTTCTTACAACAAATATAACAAGGCTGGCCACGGTGATAATGTCTGTAACCCCAAAGACAGGTAGATCTCTGAGACTCACTGGTCAGTCAGCTGAACCTGATTGGTTAGCTCAAAACCAACGAGAAACCTTTTCACAAAAAGAAGGTGGTAGGCCAGGGGTTGGTGGCCCATACCTTTAATCTCAGAGGCAGGTGGAACTCTGTGAGTTTGAGGCCAGCCTGGTCTACAAAGCAAGACAGAGAAACCCTGTCTCAAAAAATCAAAATAAAAAGGTGGTAAGCCCAGCATGGCAACATACACTTTTACGGAGAGGCAGGCAGATTTCTTTGAGTTCAAGGCTAGGCTGGTCTACATAATGAGTTCTAGGCCACTCAAAGTTACACGGCGAGACTATCTTTCTCTCTCCCTTTTATTTCCCCCCAAAGACTCAAATCAGAGTTTCTCTGTGTGATCCTTGCTGTCCTGGAACTCAATGCATCTGATCTGACTGCCCCTGCTTCCCTAGGCTAAAGACATGGGCCACTTACCTAGCTCAAACAAGCAAACTAACAATCTCCAAACCAAAACATAGCAACAAAACCCCAAGGTGCTGGAGTGTGAGGTTCACACCTTTAACCTCGGCACTCTGGAGACAGAGGCAGGCAGATCTCTCCAAGTTTTAGACTAGCCTAATTTACATAGTGAGTTTCAAGCCGGCCAAGATGACACAGTAAGGCCTTTTCTCAAACAAAAACAATATGGATAGTTTAGAGTCATCTGAAAGGAGAAAGCTCGACTGAGCAGTTTCCCAGATCAGATTAGCCTGTGGCAATGCTGGGCGGTGGGAGGGGTGAGGGCGGCTGTCTTGATTGATGATTAATATGGAAGGGTCCAGGCCTCTGTGGGTAACACCATCCCTTTGGCACACGATTTGGGTTGTATAAAAAAAACTATCTAAGTATGAGCCAGGGAGTGAGGCAGCCAGCCAGCAGCATCAACCCATGGTTTCTTTATCAAACTCCTGCCTTTAGTTCCTGACTTCCTTCAACAGTGGGCCGTGGCCTGGAAGTTTAAGAAGCCAATGATCCCTTTGGTCCTCTAAGTTGCTTTAGGACAGCTTTATGTTTTATCACAGCAACAAGAGAGTATTGATTACCTGAGGAATGGCGTAAAGGTGAACCCACAAGCATACACACTACTAGAATGCTACCTGGCCTCAGCCATGGTGTCTTTCTGTTCTGGGTGTTGACATCCACAAGGCAGGAGAGCCGGCTCCAGGCCAGGGAATCTTACCACCCCAGGCCAGGTCTGTGTTTGGAAGATGGGAAATTGGGCTTCTTACTGTTTCCTACCTAACACCTGCTGCTTGTACTAGCAGACCCTGTCAGTGTCGTCTAGACTGGGCCGATGGAATGTGGACATGTCGGTGAGTAGCTGATTCCCAGCGGAAAGGCTGGGACATCAGCTTAGAAACGGTGCCGGTGCCGTACCTGCCACTGGGGAAAGGTGGGAAGGCGACGGACTTAAGCTTCTTGTCCTCAGCTGCAGACAGGCAGTTTTTGATGGTTTCCTCCAGCTGTTCTTCACATTTGTCGGAGCCCCACTGAGGGATGTGACAGTGGATGACAAATTTGGCTGCGAGTCCACTGGATTGGCTGACGGCAGCTGGGACACAGGAGAGAAAAACACAGTAGGTTATCTCCTGAGTCCCACCTTAAGCTGAGTAATGACAATGGGCCTCGCAGGTGACCGTGTGAGATCCCGAGGGGCAAGGGAGTGAAAGTGCAGGTAGCTAGACACATACATCCCTGTCACCATGTGAGAAATGTGAGTCTGGGTGCTGATGTGACAGTTTATCACTGTTGGTGACCAACCTGCCAACATGCCCCAGGTCAGGAACCACCTCAGTGGAGCCTAGTGACAGGAACATATCAAAGTAACATCTATAACACCTAGTGGTGTGGGTGGTCAGGTAACTGCCACCCCCAAACCTGCCAACCCTTGGGTTAACTATTCCCTGACACGGCCGAGAACACTCCGTGATTGCAATTAAGGACACTGGAGATGGGCCCCGGGTCCACACCCGTTAGTTTTGTGGACTTGCCATGGTGTCAAGATTAAAGGTGTGTGCCACAGCGCCTGGCTTGTTTTCTTTTTCTTATTTTTCAGTTTTTCAAGGCAGGTTTTCTCTGTGTAGCAGTCCTGGTGCTGTCCTAGAACTCACTCTGTCGACCAGGCTGACCTAGAATTCAGAGATCCACCTGTCTCTGCTGCCCAAGTGCTGGGATTAAAGGTGTGCACTACCACCACCTGGCAAGGTTTAATTAAAAATATTTTTTTGGGGGGGTATGGGTATTTTGCCTGCCTGCGTGTCTGTGTACTATATGTATGCAGTGCCCAAGGAGACTAGAAAAGGGCAAATCCTCTGGGGCTGGAGTTAAATAGGCTGTGAGCCATCATGTGGATGCTAGGAGCTGAACCCAGGTCTTCTAGAAGAACAGCCACTCTTAACTTTGGCAGAACCATCTCTTTAGTTCCTCCTTCCTCTTTTCCTTTTTAAAAAATAGTTTATTTTATGTGTATGGATGCTTTGCGTACATCTAGGTCTGCACTGCCTTAAGAAGCCAGAAGATGGCATCTGATCCCTTGGATTTGGAGTTACAGACACTTGTAAGATGCCATATGGGGGCTGGGAATTGAACCTGGGTCTTCTGCAAGAGCAGCCAGTGCTCTCAACCACTGAGTCACCTCTTTAGCCCCTTCTCTCTCTCTCTCTCTCTCTCTCTCTCTCTCTCTCTCTCTCTCTCTCTCTCTCTCTCCCTCCCTCCCTCCCATCCTCCACCCTCATTTCTTCCCTCCTTCCTTCTCTCCCTGTCTTAGTGTTACTATTGCTGTGAAGAGACATCATGACCATGGCGACTCTTATAAAGGAAAACATTTAATTGGGTGGCTTACAGTTTTATAGGTTCATCCTGATAGGATATGGCAGCATGTAGGCAGACATGGTGCTGGAGAAGGAGCTATATATTGATCCCGCAGGCAACAGGAAGTGGTCTGAGACACTGGGTGTGTCTTGAGCATATATGAGATCTCAAAGCCCACCCTTATAGTGATACATTTCCTTCAACAAGGTCATACCTCCTCCAACAAAACCACACCTCCTAACAGTGCCACTCTCTATGAGCTTGTGAGGGCCAATTGCATTCAAACCACCACGGTCTCTCCCTCTCTCCTTCTTATAAAGAACTTTTTATTCTGCTAAACATGTCCTGTCAGTAAGAACCATGGCTACAGGGGTGTTTGAGGGAAGTCCCTGTGATCATCAATCATCAGAGGTGACTCTTCTGTCCCCATGCTTGGCTGTTTCCTTCACTTCACAGCTTGGGCCCCTCATTTGGTTATAAATCTCTTCATTCAGGGCCACACTGACATCCACAGCACAGCACTTACAGCAGAGGCTTGGCATGGACCGGCCTGACTTGGAGAACACACATGAAGGCACATGCAGGGTCTGGCAAGGGCTTGGGCTGTAATTGTTCCTTTTACCAATCCAAGAGGTAAGTATTTCTTCACATGTTTTAGTATCTTTGAAAAGGCATGACTGCTGTCAGACTGCAGGAGACCTAAGCTCATCTAGAAATAAAATGCATCCTTCATCTACTGAAGTTGGGTCCCACGAGCCTCTCTGTGTGAGGATTTAGGCAGTGCTGGGCTGCCCCCCTTCAGAAGCACTGGCTTGTAGCTTCCATTCACTAGGCATTTTCCCCCCTCATCCTATCTGTGGTGGTTTGAATGAGAATGCCCCCATAGGCTCATGCATTTGAATGCCTGGCTTCCAGTTTGGAGGAACTGTTTGGGAAGGATTAAGAGGTTTGGCCTTATTTGGGGATGTGTGTCACTGAGGGCAGGCTTTGAAATTTCACAAGTGCATGCCATTCCTAGTTAGCTTTCTCTTTGTGGATCAAGGTGTAAATTCTCAGCGACTGTTCTACCACCATGCTCATCTGCCAGCAGCCATGTTCCCCATGGTGACTGTCACAGACTCGCGCTCTAAAACTATAGTCCTCAATAAACTTCACTAAGTTGCCTTGGTTGTGCTGTTTTCTCACCATAACAGAAAACTAAGACACCATCCAACTAATGCCAAGGTCAAGAGTTCAACTTGCTACCCTTCCTCAAGTCAAGATTAGAACCTTATTTTGATATGTCGATTTTTTTTTGGGGGGGGAGACCGTGTGTGTGTGTGTGTGTGTGTGTGTGTGTGTGTGTGTGTGTGTGTGTGTGTGTGTAGAGGCTAGAGGGAAGTCTTGGTGTCATCCTCAGGGAGATTGTCCACGTCCTTTGAGATGAACTCTCACTGGCCTAGCCCTGTCTCTACCTCCTCACCACTGGAGTCACAGGCCTATGACAACGAATGTGCCTGGCTTTTAGCATGGGGGTTTTAGGGATGGCATATCTTGTATACAGTGACCATGTATGGATGTGGAAGGCTGTAGATTGCAAGGATGGGGTTGAGCCAGGCTGGGATGTAGCCCAGTGTCACACTTACCTTCAGCAACTTCCAAAGGGCCTTGGGATTTACGAAGCTCTTTTACTGTTTCCAAGAATTCTTTACCCCCAGCCTTTTCCAAGGCTTTACCTACAAAGAACAAAGGAGTCATGGTGAACGTCCTTTCAGTAGAGTCATACTGTTGGGCATGTGTTAGTAGGTCAGGAAAACCTTAAAAACTAAGGGTGCCATGTCCCATTTGTTACCCAGGCAGGAAGTATAGATGGGGCTACCAGACTAGGAGAATTCTCGGAAGAGAAACAGAGAGAGAGAGAGAGAGAGAGAGAGAGACAGAGAGACAGAGAAAGAGAGAGAGAGAGAGAGAGAGAGAGAGAGAGAGACAGAGAGAGAGAGAGAGAGAGAGAGATGAGACATGCCATGTAGTTACTGGCCTGCATTCTCTGTAAGATAAGGCTATGCAGGGATATACAGATTAATAGTTATAGATTAATAATTAAGAGAGAGCTAGCCAGTAAGAATCCTAAGTCATAGGTTAAACAGTTTATAATTAATATGAGCTGTTGTGTGTTTATTTGGGACTAAACAGCTGTGGGACTGGGTGGGACAGAAACCTCCATCCATACTCCTATGGAAGGGCCATTCTACCCCTGAAAGGGTCTCTACCCACAGGTTGACAACAACTTCCTTAGACCCTATTTCTTGAGCCTAAATGTCTTGAAGTCTCTATACCTACCATCTATGTAAACAGATAAACAGGTAGAAACATGTTTAGTGATACTGCAAACAACAAAATCCAGATTGGGAGAAAATTGGCCTGGCTTCTCAGCAAATAAACCTCAAAGAAGTATGGAAGAGGCAGGGGCCATGGGTTAATAGACTTGCTTTTCTCTCCTCCCTTTCACTTTGTGTGTGTGTGTGTGTGTGTGTGTGTGTGTGTGTGTGTGTGTGTGTGTGTGCGCGCGCGCGCATGTTTATAGGTCAAAGGACAACTTGAGTGAGTTATGTCTCTCCTTCTACCATGTGGGTACCAGGGATCAAACCTAGGCCATTGGGCTTGGCAGTAAGTGTCTTTACATTTTAATTTTTGTGCCGTAGATTGACTCCAGGATTTGTGCATATGAAGCACAGGTTCTGCCACCAAGCTGCATTTGGATCCCCTAGCACAAGATTTAAAAAACAAATAAATTAGGGCCTGGGCTTAGACAGGATGACTGGCTTGGGTGCTGGTGGCATAGGATGGTGTGTCTCCTAGTGACACAGCAACAATGAAGACCGCCAGTTAGGGAGTTGGGGTGAGCTGGTGTTGCCTCCAGCCCTGTCATCTGGTCTTCAGACCGCCTGTGAGCACGACTGTACCCTCACTTATGGATGAAGAAACTGAGGTTCAGGGAGGTTAGGAAACACACCCAAAGTCACACAGTGAGGAAGTGATCTGTAAGTGCCTGGAGAGAGACCAAGGCGACTCAGGTCGCTTGCTGCCTGCCTATCTGCCTGCCTCTCAGCCCATCTCATCTCCTCTGACTGCCAAGAGGTCAGCCATAGGGTCCACCAGCAGTGTCCAAACTCGACTTTCACTTCCATAACAGTGAGCTTCACCCCACCCTATTTCAAATCAAAGAAGCATCTCTTTTGATGTTTTGGACATAAGGATGCAGAGCTATGAGGATGTTTGAACAGGAACTTGCTTTGTTTGCATGAGAAGACATCAAGCAAAACAGAGCTGGAGATTTGGCCACTAGGAGGAGCCCTTCCACAGCGGGGAGAGTCTTCCTCTGAACTCTGGATGGAGGCAATGTCAGGTTCTGTAACTGGGCAAGAAACAAGACTGTTTTACAGTGCCACCCCATTGGCTTTCCAGTATAGCAGGTGGCCAGAGAGATAGTGAGCCCAGCAGTTTAGGGCCACCACCCAGGGGTGAGCTGCTAGCAATGGCTTTAAACCACTCACCCCAGGGCCAGCTCTGGATCCCAGGGTTGAGGCCTTTTCTTTACTCCTTCCTTCCTTCCTTTCCCTTCCTTCCTTCCTTTCCCTTCCTTCCTTCTTTCCTTCCTTTCTTTTCCTTCCTTTCTTTTCCTCCCTCCCTCCCTCCCTTCTTTTTAGTGTTCTGCCTGCATGTACTCCTGCAGGCCAGAAGGGGGCACCAGATCTCATTACAGAGGTTGTGAGCCACCATGTGGTTGCTGGGAACTGAACTCAGTACCACTGAGCCATCTCTCCAGACCCTCCACTTACCCTTTCAATGGAGGGTTTAAAACAGTTTTGTATTGTGAAAATGGACAACATGGCAACAAATGGACCAGACAGTGGCCATTAAGTTTGCTGATATTTCTCAGGGCTTTGAAGTTTGTTAGCAGCACCCACACACTCAGCTCATTTACCTCACTGTTTACAACTTCCTTCTCAACGCATGGGGTTGGCATGGTAATGCAGGCTTCTGGATTGCTTAGTTCTTTCTACATGCTCTTGGGGGTGGGGAGGAATTGAGAGAGGGTCTCCATATGTAGCTCATGACCCTCCTGCTGCTTCCTGAGTGCAGAGCGGTGTACCCCCAAGTTCCCATGTCCCATTCCTTTCCTTTTCATCAACAGTATTCTCGACACATGAAATGTGAAGTTGAATCCAAAACTTGTGCAACCATGTTCATAGCAGCAGCACTCAGGATGGCCCTGTATGAAAACGACCCAGGTGCCACCATCAGCTAAAACATGGAACCCACACTATGGCATATTCATGCAATGAAATACCACACAGCAGAGAAAACAAACAAACACACTCAGCAGCTTGGGCAGATTTTGCAGACATTATGTTGAGCTAAAGGAACCAGGCATGAAGAGCATATGGGACAATTTAAGTGAAATCCAAGCAAGCCCCTCTGCACTGTTAGGAGACTGTTTTCCTCCAGAGGAAATTATGATAGGGGTAGGGCCGGAAGGGTCCACTCACCAATGTGCTGTCTGCACAATGGTCTTCACTCTTTGCTTTGAGACTAGGTCTCACGAAGCTCAGGCTAGCCTCAAACTCCCTACGTGGTCAAGGACAATCTTGAATTTCTGGTGCATCTGCCGCAACTGTCTGAATGCCACTGTTACACACGTGACACAGAACACCAAGTTTATGGCATGCTGAGGGCTCTGTGTATACTATGCAACTATTCAGACTTGCTGAGCTCAGTCACTTTGAGAAAAATGTCATCAAGTTGTACATAAACGGTGTGTCTCAATATAGCACCCTAAGAAAAGCCTGACAAAATTTGTGTAGAATCAAAGCAATGCCTGTTCCATTTTATCCTACAGAGAGACATTTCCACATGGGACCCCAGGCAGAGGACGACTGAGCCCATGAGAACTGGACAGTGGGCTACGCTATGACACCTCTCCAAACCCCAGGCCTTACCTATCTCTTCCTTGAGGTCGATTTCGGCTGTGGTTGGGTGGACGATGCCCTCCACCCTCATGGAGCCAATATGGCTGATGTCACTTTGGGTCAGGGATAGCTGCATTAGGGAGAAAAGATGGTGAATAGGGTCAAGATCAACTCCCACAGAAAATCATTTTAATTTAACCATCGGCATTATTTTTCTCAGCTATTCAGGTTGAGGGTCAGCATGGGGGCTCAAATTTCCAAGTGTTTCTTTGGTTTTGAGACAGGGCCTCGGGTAGCTTAGGCTGGTCTCGAGATCAGTCGTGTAGCTGATGTGTCAACTCCTTCTGCCTCCCCCAGTGCTGGGATTATAGGCCTGAGCTGCTGTGCCAGGCTGCAGGTGTTTGCCTCTGAGACCAGCAGAGTGCAAACATTCAGCCTCTGCCGCCAGGAACAGAAATGGGCTCTCCCTTTCTCTTTCTTTCCTTCATCATTTATGTGTCTTTTGTTCCCAACCGTGGTGGCCTTGGCCTCAGTGTTGTGTGTGGAAAGTAGCCTGAGGCTTTCTCTTGTCTCGCCCCGGGATAGTGTGGGACATTTGGGGAAGTCAGTGGCACTGCTGCAAAGGAGGGGTAGGCTCTGGTTCCCACCCTGCTGGTACCCGTGAAAACTGCCTCCTCCCCCCTTCTGTGCTATGGATGCATCAAGGCTTGGTGCGTGCCAGGTGAGCACTCTACCCCGAGCTACATCCTCAGCCCAAGTACCACCACATTCTTTGGGCTGTCCCATGTGGTTTTAGCAGAGTAGGATGAAGAACATTTTCCAGTTTCCCTCACCAGATTTATCTGATTCTCTAGATAAGATTTGGGGGAATGTCCATGGCCCTGGAGGAGACATATATCCCTCCTCTTTGCATCTCAATTTTCTTCATTTTTCTTTTCTTTTTCTTTTTGTTTTCTGAGACAGGGTTTTCCTGTGGAACAGCCCTAGCTGTCCTGGAATGACTTTGAGGCCAGGCTGGCCTCGAACTCACAGAGATGCACCTGCTTCTGCCTCCTGAGTGCTGGGATTAAAGGCGTGCCCCACCACCACCCAGAGGCATCTCAGTTTTCTTTGCACCAGAAATGAATAAGGAACCTGCCACATCTCTGTTCCCCAGAGACCTTGCTGTGATCCCTGCTGTCTGGATGGAGATGTACTTGTTCGGAGGCTAGGAACAGGCAGCAACCAGAGGTACGGCTCGCTGACTCACCGGCCATCTCCCAGTGCATCTTATTTCAGCCTGGTTGATTCCATGGATAAACTGTCTCCTCAGTGAATTTGTCTTGCATAGAGATGAATTATTTGCATGTCTGGCAGGATGTTGAGATGTTGCTGGAATCCATCCTGTTAGGTATTTATTTTATTTTTTCTGCAGCTCAGGAAGGCAGGCAGACTGACTAATTGACAAATAATTCATTTCTAGCACCCGGCATAGTCAAGAAACATGAATTGCTATTCTCTCCCTCTGTTAAATGACATTTAATCATGGAAGCTAGGCCTTTTCGATCCTGGCTGGGAGTTAGCAATGGATTGTTCTCGGTCCGTGCAGACATAACCGGGACTTGGGGATTTCCCAGCAGAACCAGGAATGCCATCCTATTGACCAGATTCTCTAGGATGACTTTAGGTGACCTTAGGTTGACCAGCACAGGCCATTCTCAGCACCAAAGGCCTAGTTTGCTCTAGAAATGCACACACCACCCGGATTTTCCTTTGAAAATGGATAATTCAAGGGCTGAGTGGAAGGGATGAAGGGATGAAGGGATGAAGGGATGAAGGGATGAAGGGGTGAAGGAGGTATGGTGGCGTGTGAATGGTGAGGTATACAGAGGGGCCCAGCGCAGCCCAGTTCTGGAGTTTATTACCTTCTGCCCCAGAACAAGGCTCTTGGAAGACAAGATGGTGAAACCATCCCCCGGTCCATCTTCAGAGGTGGAATTTGATGTTCCTTCTTTATCGCCGTCCTTTGGTTTGGACTGTGAGTGAAAACCAGAGAGAAAGGTGGGAACAGTCTGGAGAACCCTCCTCTGAGACTCAGGAAGGTTCTTCTAGGGCTGCCAACAATTTGAGTATGAAGGGAAGTGGTCAGGTGGTAAATTCTGGATGATTTGTCTTGGAACAAATGTGAGCATCAAGTGTACTCTGATAGTCCCTCTCTCTCCCTTCCCTTCTCTCCCTTCTTCCTTCTTTCCCTCCCTCCTTCTTGTTTCATCTTTCCACTGGCACACACAATAAAAGGTTTCATTATGGCATTAACACACATATATCATTGTGCTTTGCTCACCCCCTCACGAACCCCTCTGCTGTTTCTTTCCTCTGGGGCGGGGGAATCTACAGATTGAACTCAGGGCCTCACACAGCTAATCATGTACAGTGCTTCTGAGCCACACCCCAAACTCTTCCACTGTTTCTTGATGGAGGGAAAGAAGAGACGGCAATCCAAGGAAGAGAAAAGGGTAGCACAATATGACAATATGGTGAGGCAATGCAGCTCACTTGCTAGAGTGCCTGCCTCACAGGTAGGAAGCCCTGGGTTCGATCCCCAGCACTCAACACACAAGGTGTGATATCATCCAAATACTCTGGAGGTGGGCACTGCATGATCAGAAGTTCAAGGTCATCCTCAGCTACACAGACAAGTGACGCCAACGTGGGCTATGTAAGATCTGTCTTAAACAAACAACCCCCACAAAGCAAACAAAACCCCCACAATATCATGATTATTATTCATCCAAATGTGGACATAGGGATATTATTCTTGGCTGCTTGTGTTAATCTTTCTACACCTGCAGTTTAGGACAGCCTACTCAACCTGTGGGCTTCGACCCCTTTGTGTTGCAGATCAGATATCCTGCATATCAGATATTTACATCATGACTTACAACAGTAGCAAAATTACAGTTATGAAGTAGCACCAAAAATAATTTTATGGCTGGGGGTCACCACAACATGAGGAACTGTATGAAAGGTTGCAGTGTTAGGAAAGTCAAGAACCACTGAGTTCTAAGCCAAGTAGCTGGGTCAAGAAGCTGCGTTAACGCTGGGCCTCCTTCCTCCCCAGGATTGTCCTGGGACCATGTGGAATGGCATGAACTGTTGTGTGACCTTTTGTTCTCATGGAGATCTTCATAGTGAAAATTTCATAAGCAAAGATCCTGTTGTTCAACAGAGCCACCTTCAATGGAAGCACGTGGCATCTCTGCAATAGTCACGTGTGACTGGTGCTTGCTGTACGCACTCAAAAATACTTTTCCACAAGTGGTGGTATCATGGAGCTAAGCCACTTGGCCTGCAAGCTGCACAGAGCACATGGAATCTATTGACCAAATTCAGGGCACTGTCTGTGAGACCCTGAGGTGGCTTAACACCCAACCTGAGCTTTGCACAGAGTGCAAACAATATCCTAGGTTGATGTCACTCCTGACTTTGGTGGGGACAGTGTTAGGATTCAGCCCTTAAATGTCCTCTGAAGATCATGTGTTGAAGGTTTGATTGGCAGCCTGTGGCACCATTGAGAGGTGGTGGAATCTTTAGGAGGTGGGGTATAGTGGAATGAAGTCAGGAAATCCAGTGAGTGCCCTTAAAGCTGATGATGGGGTCCTGGTTATTCCTCTTTTCCTTGCTACTTCCTGGCTGCCATGCGGTGAGCAATTCCGTTCTTCCATACACTACTGCCAAGATGTCCTGTCTTGACCTGGCTGCAGAGTAACAGGGCCAAGTGAATATGAACTTGACCTCTGATACCATGAGCCAGAATGAACCTTGCTTCCCCAAGGAGTTGAATATTTCAGCTATTTTGTTATAGCAATAAAAGCTGACTAATGTAGGCATTAAGAAGGATCTGAAGTAGCTTGGCAGTGGTGGCACACACCTTTAACCCCAGTACTCAGGAGGCAGAGGCAGGTGGGTCTCTGTGAGTTTGAGATCAGTCTGGTCTACAGAGTAAGTTCTAGGATGGCTAGGGCTGCTACACAGAGAAACCCTGTCTTGAAAACACACACACACACACACACACACACACACACACACACACACACACACATACAGGATCTGAGGGCCAGGAGTGCAGCTCAGCAGGGGAGTACTTGCCAAGCTCTGCTAAAAACAAACAAACAAACAAATAAATAAAAAGGGGGCATGAAAACTACCATTGGGTTTTGGAACACGAAAGATGTCAACTCTAGAATTAAATTTATTCTAGCCTATCATTTTAGGGGTTTAAGTGTTTGCCTATGAATGTGTTTGCGTACCATGTACAATGCCTGGTGCCTTCAGAGGCCAGAAGAGGGCATGATATCTCTTGGAACTGGAGTTATGGACAGTTGTAAGCTACCATGTGGGTCTGGGATTGAACCTGGATCCTCTAGAAGAGCAGGTAGTGTTCTTAACCACTGAGCCATCTCTCCAGTCCAACCTCACAGGTTCTTTACTCTTCTGCATGCATATCCCCCCTATCCCTTTTTTAACCCCTAGATAGCACAGGATGACCTCAAATTTGTAATTCTCCTGCCCCAGCTTCAAAATACTAGGGTCAGAAGCCTACGCTACCACACCCAGCACCACACATAATTTTACCACTTAATCCCAGCGCTGAACTATAAGGTCCTTTGCAAACATTGACTTCCCTCTCACTGCAAGGGCATCTTAGCCTGTTCAAGCTGCTGTAACAAATAACAGATGTGTGGCTTGTAAACACAGAAGTTTATCACTCTTAGTTCTAGAGACCCAGAAAGATCCAGATGGAGATTTTCTGTTTTTGTTTTTGTTTCTTTTGGTTTTTCGAGACAAGTTTTCTCTGTGGCTTTGGAGCCTGTCCTGGAACTAGCTCTTCTAGACCTGGTCTCTAACTCACAGAGATCTGCCTGCCTCTGCCTCCCAAGTGCTGGGATCAAAGGCGTGTGCCACCACCACCCGGCCAGATGAAGGTTTTCTAGAAGATTCTGTGTCTGGCAAGGGCTTGCTTCCTCACAGGAGTGAGGAAGTGTGACCGTGCCCTCAAGTGATGGAAGGTGAAGAGGCTATTTCAGGACTTACTATAAGGGTTTTGTGACAGTTGGTACTGTCACCTTGACAGGATCTAGAATCACCTGGGACCAGGGACTTTGCACGCCTATGATGGATTACTTTTATTTCATTAATACTGTCCACAGTGGGCAGAGCCAATCCCTGGCAGGGATCCTGGACTGCATTAAATGGGGAAAGGGAGCTGAGTATTCAACTGTTTCCTGTCTGTGGATGCCGACCAGTGGCTTCAAATTCCTGTCACTTTTTTTGCTTTTCAAGACAGGGTTTCTCTGCTGTTTCTCTGGCTGTCCTGGAATACCCTCTGTAGACCAGGCTGGCCTTGAACTCAGAGATCCACCTGCCTCTGCGTCCCGTGTACTGGGATAAAGTTGTGCACCACCATGCCCAGCTCCAAACTCAACTCCCTCCACCCCCATAATGGATTACACCCTTGAACCATGAGCCAAAATAAACTCCTCTCCCTAAAGATGCATTCGTTGGGATATTTTATCCCAGCAGTGGGGAAGTAGAGTAAGACAGACACTAATCTTTTGCAAGTGAAGGATGTGTCCCCATGATGTCACCGCTGATCACAGGCTCCACCTCCTAATCTCATCCCTTGGGGGTTAGTGTCCCACAGAGAAGCAGGGTGCCTATGGCAGTGGTGAGACCTGGCTCATGAAATGCCCAGTGACTCTCACCTTCTTGGACGTCCTGGGCTTGGTGGCCTTGGATTTCTTACCCCCCTTCTTGCCTGATGCGGCCTTCCTTCCTCTTTTCTCTGGGGGTGGGGAGAGGATCGTTTCTGACTTTCCTTTGGTCCCTCGCTTTTTGGCCAGCAGCTCAGGGTGAATTCTGGGCAGGACACCCCCACTGGCGATGGTCACTCCTTTCAGCAGCTGAGGGAGAAATGCAAAGAAAAGAGCTGGTCAGGTCTGAGCTGGCTAACACAGGTCTCAGTACTGGCTGAACAAGGCTCTGCTGGCTTCTGCTTAACTAACTGAACTGATTAACATGCAGTTTCCGGCTCTCCCGGCCTCCGGTTGCAAAGCATTTCTCAGTAGGTATCTGCTGGTCTGTGGTCTTGCATAGAAAGCAAAAACAAGGCAAAATCAAAGAGTCAGAGAAGTTGAAACTGGGACGATGCCCAGGGCTCTGGAATTTCAGATGACAACAGAATAGAGGGTTCACAGGTAGGAAGCACAGCTGGTCAAATCTGGGTTCAAAAGTTGACACAAGAATGAGATCCAGGGGTTTGCACACTCTCAAACTTGTGTCCTGTCAGGAACAGGTTTGACGTGTATCTCCCAGTGGATACATTTTGATCCATGGTCCTATGTTCTGCATATTTTAAAGCTGAGGGGGGTCTGAACCCATGGCTGACCCATGAACCAATAGCCACCCATATGTGACCAGAACAACACAGAAAACTCAAGAGTCTAGAAACATCTACAGCAAACTGGCAGCTGTTCCAGCAATATTGACTCTGAAAAGTTTGAGGATTTTCATTTTCATGTCTTTGTTTTTTTGTTGTTATTGTTGTTTGTTTTCCTAGACAGGGTTTCTCTGGTTTTGGAGGCTGTCCTGGAACCCCATCTGTAGACTAGGCTGGCCTCAACTCACAGAGATCAGCCTGCCTCTGCCTCCTGAGTGCTGGGACTAAAGGTATGCACCACCAACACCCAGCTTGTTTCTCATTTTTCTAGCTATCAGTTTTTATTACTTTTTTTTTTTTTTTTTGAAAATGGTCAATCTGTGGTGGATTGGTAACTTTGAAGATTCTTTAGTTTGGAAAAAAAAGGACATCAGAGCATAAATACAAATAAAACTTCTTATACTGTTTACCCACCACCTTGCTTATTGTTGGGGAGGGAGGCATTCACTTGACTGTGGAATCAATCGGTTCTACTGCATAAAGAAGGAGTCTCCTACTCAGAGCCCAATAAATCATCTATAGGGTTTGAGTCGAGAAATTGCCAGGAATAGTACATGCATGCAGTGACTTGTATTTAATGATGAGACAAGGTCTTGAAGGCAAGGAAGAGTCCGTTCAAAAGGGGATTTGATCTTGACTCTGAATGCAGAGCCATCAGGATTTGCTGTTCTCTATCTCATCCTTGGTGTGTGTGTGTGTGTGTGTGTGTGTCCGGGAACTATCACAGGAATGACTGACAGCTGGCTGGGTCCAACCAGAAGTACGCCTGCCAACCCAGCAACCCCGCCTCCCAAAGTTGAGTCTAGGGTGCAGACCGACCTGGTTGAGCTCCTCGTCGTTGGCAACAGCCAGCAGGATGTGTCTCGGGGCTATCCGGGCCTTCTTGTTGTCCCTTGCAGCATTCCCAGCCAACTCTAGGATTTCCGCTGAAATTACAAGGGGAGCTTAATAGACAATCAAGTTATATTATTATTGGTGTGTGTATTTGTGTGTGTGCAAGTGTGTCTGAGCATTTGTACACATGTGGAGGTCTGAAGACAACTTTGTGGAGCTGGCTCTCTCCTTCCACCTTTATGTGTGTTCTGGGAATTAGATCCATGTTGTCAGATTTATGAAGCAAGCGTCTTCACCTGCTGAGCCATCCCTCCCATCTGTGATTTTGTTTTGGGCTATGTTCATATTACCCAGAGGTGTATGCAGCCCAAAGGCCACAGGTTGAATATATCTTTTACTTTATACTATTTATTTCTCTGTCCTTTCTTATTTCTTTTAAATTTGTATATTTTGTATCTTTAAGTCTCTTACCTTCATGTATATGTGTGCAGCATGTATGTGCATGGCGACTGCAGAGCTCGGAAGAGGGTTTTGGACCCCAGAACTGGAGCTAGAGATGGCTGTGAGCCACCATGTAGTTACTGCAATGATTTGTTTTATTTTTAATTAAAGATTTATTTGACTTTCTCTTCAGTTGTGCAAAGATGATTCATTGGCTTTAAAAAGTGTGAATGAGAGGCTGGTGAGATGGCTCAGCAGCTAAGAGCACTGGCTGCTCTTCTAGAGGATGAGGGTTCAGTTCCCAGAACCCATGTCAGGTGGGGTGGTTCACAATCTCCTATAACTCCAGGGTCTAGCACCCTCTTCTGGCTTTCATGTGAGAGATACACTCACGTATGGGATACACTTACATAGATACATACATGAATACAAATAAAAAACAAACCCTTTTAAACACAAAACAAATAAAATACAAATGCAAATTAAAAAAAACAAATCTTTTTAAAAATGTGTGCCTGTTTACAAATCCCAGCACTTGGGTGGCTGAAGAGGAAAGAGCCCAAGATCTGGGCTAGCCTGGGCTACACAGTGGGACTCAAACAAACAAACAAACAAACAAACAAACACACACACACACAAACAAGGAGATGAAAAGAATAAAAGAGTGAGTTTTAATGAGAAAGCTATTTCCTAGAAAGCTGGAGGCAATGGACCATCATGCCTCACTGAAGCAGCAAGTGTGCTTGCACCAACGCTCCGTGAGAATGTGTGCTGGCAGGTCTCTGTGTTTTGAAGGACTCTGCTGTACAATGGCACAGAAACTCGTGCCTGGAATGAGCTGGGATTCCGCATATGTCTTTGCAATCAACCAAATTTTAAATAGAATAGCCCACAAAGTTGCCTTCATCTAGAAAACCAATGGCAATGGTTGAAACTTGGCATAAACATGCCGTATTAGGCAGGTAGATGTGATTAACAAAAACACTAGAATGAAACAAACACCAGAGCTAAACATTTATATGGCATTTCCAGAATAGAAAGCACTAATGAGCTGCACATTCTTCTCATGCCTTTCCTAGAGTACCCAGCAATGGCTGCGTTTACTGACAGTTCATTGACACAGAGACCACAGTGCGTGTGTGGTGTGTTCATGCCTGTGGAGGCCAAAGGTTGGCACGGGGGTCATACTCTGTTTTTTGTTTTTGGTTTTCTAAAACAAGGTTGTTCAACATAACAGTCCTGCTGTCCTGGAACTGCTCTGTAGATCAGGCTGGCCTCAGACTCACAGAGATCCTCCAGCCTCTGCCTCCGAGTGCTGGGATTAAAGGTGTGTGCACCCACAGTTTAGCCATCCTCTATTTTTTTTATAACAACACTTTTTTATTTAAAAAATCTATTTTTAACTTTACATACCAATCCCAGTTTTCCCTCCCCTTTCTCCTGCCACTCCCCACCCCCACTCCTTATCTACTCCTATAGGGGGCCTTCCTTGGGGAGTCAACATAGTCTGGCATACCAAGTTGAGGGAGGACCAAGCCCCTACCCACTGTATCAAGAGTGCAAGGTATCCCACCATAGCAAGTGGTCTCCAAAAAAGCTAGTTCATGTCCCTGGGATAAGTCCCAGCACCACTGTTAGCAGCCACATAACTGTCACCCACATTCAGAGGGTCTAGTTCAGTCTCCTGCAGGTGCCCTAGCTGCCAGTCCAGTCATGAGCTCCCACTCGCTTGGGTCAGCCATCTCCGCATGCTCACATGATCCCTCCACCCTCTTCAACTGAACTCCAGGAGCTCAGCCCAGTGCTTGGCTGTGGGTCACTGCATCTGCTTCCATCGGTTACTGGATGTAGGTCCTATGACAATTAAGGTAGTCAGTAATCTGATTAAAGGGGAAGGCACCCTCTCCCACCATTGCTACGAGTATTAGCTGGGGTCATTCTTGTGGATTCTTAAGAATTTCTCTAGCACCAGGTTTCTCCCTAACCCCATCAAGATGGTTCCCTCTATCAAGATCTCTATTCCATTGCTGTCCCCCTGCATTCCTCTCCCAACTCGGTCTTCTTGACCCTTGATGTCTCCATCCCTCATCCCTTCTCTTCTACTCCCCTGCCCAGCTCCCAGTTCACCCAGGCGATCTTAACTATTTTCCCTTCCTGGGCCCTCTTAGGGTTCCCCTTTTTTATATACCATGCTTTTTTAAAGTCTTTAACAGAAATGAGAGCTTGCTCTTTTGGCTAGCCTGGCTAGCCAGTGAACTTTGGGGATTCCCTCCCTCCCAGTGTTGGGGTTATAAGCCATGCACGGCTTTTAAATGGATGTGGGCTACTAACTCAGTCCCTCATGCTTGCATAGCAAGCACATTAGTTACTAAGCCATCTCATCAGCCCCATGACCTCATTTGCTGAATTAAAGATTGGGGCATTGTAGTGTAAGAAGTATGACCACAAGCTGGGCAGTGGTGGCTCACCCTTTAATCCCAGCACTCTCAAGGCAGAGGCAGGAGGATCTCTGTGAGTTCAAGGCCAGCCTGGTTTACAGAGCTACACAGAGAAACCTTTGTTAAGTTTTGATTCGGTTGAATACACGAAGACAATGTAAATGTCAAGTGGAATTAAGTAACAAGGGGTGCAGTGGCATATACCTGTGATCCCAGCACTGATGAAGCTGAGGCAGGACGATTGAATGGAGTGTGAAGCCAGCTTGGTGAAATAGTGAATTCCAGGCCAGCCTGCACAACAGAATCCTGGTTCAAAACCTAAACTCCTCTCTTCTTGGGGCTGGGGACGTGGCTCAATAGGTACAGTGCTCATCACACAGACATGATGATCTGAGTGTGTGTGTGTGTGTGTGTGTGTGTGTGTGTGTGTGTGTGTGTGTGTGTCTGTGTCTGTGTGTGTGTGTGTGTGTGTGTCTGTGTGTGTGTGTGTGTGGCCAAAGGTCAGTCTCAGCTGTCACTCTTTAGGGCTATCCACCTCAATCCTGAGACAGGTTCTCTCACCTGGAACTTACTGATTGGCAATGCCAGCTAGCCCGCAAGCCCAAGGATCCTGTGCCAGTTTTTACATGAGTTCTGGGGATCATGAATGTACAGCAAGCATTTTACCTACTGAGTCATCTCCCCAACCCTTCTACTTTAAATATACCAAAACCAAACCAACCAACCAAACAAACAAAAAACAACCCCTACCCCCAGGGACTTAATGAGCAATCTGATGCAACGTGAAGAACCCTCTCCCCTTACCAGAATACTCTCTGCACTGTATCTTGTGAGCTGAGACAGCTGTGTATAGTGTTTGCTAATCTAAGCCACACTTTGCTTCGCAGGTATAAAAGAGCAGCTTCAATGTGGGCTCTCTGTCCTGTGTGGACCAACTTCCCAAAACCCTTTCTCCTTCCCGAAAGCCTTCAGAAGCTGACCTTAGCCAAGAAGGCCAGGGAAAGCCCTACCACCACCTGCAGCATCTTTGAGCCAGGCACTGAGTGACTCACAGCATCCTACCCAAACGTGAAGGGTCCCACAGGGTAGGGACCTCGCTGTGAGGTTCCCTACACACTGGAATTACCTGCCAGGTACTCAATGACAGCTGCCATGTAGACGGGTGCGCCGACGCTGATCCGGTACTTGAATGTCCCTTTTTTCAGGTAACGCATCAGCCGACCTACTGGAAAGATGACACCGGCCCTGGCTGACCGGGACAGCTTGGACATTTTCTTCTTCCCACTCCGGCCTGACATCTTGCCTCAGTTTCCCTCTCAGCTTGCTGACACAGTGGCCTCCTGGCACTTACACAGTCCTAGAAAGGAAAAGACGGTGGGATTGAGGCTGGCTGGAAACGTCAGGGGCACATTAGTGTGGCCATAGGACATAATGTGACATGTCTGGCTGCCAGCACAGAAAGCTGAAGGCATGAGCTGGGCAGGGGCCTCTGAAGGGCATCTGCAGCCCCCACACAAATATTCATCCCCATGGGAAGCCCTGAGCATTGAGGCCCAAGGAAGCTGTCGCTAGCGTGGGAAGTTACACTCCTGTGCCCAGCTGTGCAGTGATGGCCAAGATGTCATTTCCTTGTCCCCAGAACTTGTGGGTGTTGCTCTGCATGAAAAGGGAATTTTGCAGACATGATTAAAGATTTTTTAAAAGTACAGATTCTCACATACTCAAGATTGTTGTGAATTCCCCATTCTATTGCCTCCACTTCCTAAATGTTGAGATGACAAGTGCCACCATACCTGGCTCCATAGTTAGCTTTGTTGTTTTGTTTAAAAGACAGTCTCACTATGTAGCCCTGGCTGGCTTGGAATTCACCATGTAGACCAGGCTACTCTTGATCTCACAGAGATCCACCTACCAGTTTGCTCAGTACTGGGACTAAAGGTATGCACCATCCTGGCTGGCCATAGGTTTTCTGTTTGTTTGTTTTGTTTTGTTTTGTTTTGTTTTTGAGACAGGGTCTCTCTGTGGCTTTGGAGGCTGTCCTGGAACTAGCTCTTTTAGACCTGGCTGGTCTTGAACTCACAAAGATCCACCTACCTCTGCCTCTCAAGTGCTGGGATTAAAGGTGTACGCTGCCACCTAAACATGTTTATTCAAAGGAAGCACTTCAGTTTTTCTAATTCAACCTTTCCTTTGCCCAGGATCTCAGGTAGCCCAGGCTGGCCTGGAACTTAGTATATAGTTGAGGATGATGTTGAACCTCTGATTCTCTTGCCTTGATCTCCTGAGGGCTGGGATTGCAGTCATGCACTACCACAGCAAGTTTATGTGGTGCTGGGGATCAAACCCAGACCTTCATGCATACTAGGCAAGCTCTCCACCAATGGAGCTACAGCCCCAACCCCAGGAACCCTTCAGGAAGGGCAGTATTAGTGGAATAGGACGCTGTTTGGCAATCAGACAGTAAACAGAAAGCACAACAGAGGCTTCTGTTCCTGGGATGAGAATCCAGGATGATTTGGGGGAGACATTTGAAGTCAGCACAGAGAGGTGGGTTCTGTGTAATGCACCAATGATAACTCACCAACACATTTTCTCTTATGAAAGCCATGTTCTGAGCAAAGAGAAAACAAATATAGCATCCTGAACACAGCCTTGCTGCTGCTGTTGTTTTGAGACAGGATGCCTCTATGTATCCCTGGCCATCCTGAATTTACTATGTGGATTAGGTTGGCCCGGACATAGTGTTTCTAAGGCTAAAAATAATTGTTAAAGCTGTGGGTTGATCTTGAGCTATTGGGTAGTGAATATTGTGACCAAAAAGAAATATATACTATTTATAACTGTCTCAATTAGGGTTTCAATTGCTGTGATGACACATCATGACCACGGCAACTTTTATAAAGGAAAACATTTAACTTGGGTAGCTTACAGTTTCAGAGATTTACACACTCCACCAAGACCACACCTCTTAATAGACAACCCCTCCTTTGGGGGCTATTTTCTTTCAACCACCACAATAACTTATATGTTTATATTACAATATTATAACATATTGTAATTATTGCATATAGCAATATATAATTATGGAGTAATAAGTGAAATACACAGGACAAATAGGAGCAGAGTGATGTCATAGACATTTCTAGGAAATGAGTCAAAATTCTACTCCAGGGTGTCAGCATTTTCTTGTTGACAGAAATGAGAAAGTCAAAATTAACTGAAATTGTTTGTGCCCACTGAAACAACAGCTCACATATCCGTGAGACTGTCTTAGCTGCAGCCCATGTGACAATGACAAAGCCAAAGAAGGTTCAAAGATGAAGGGGACAGTGCTCAGTGTTGGAAGACACACAAATAGGGTGACTGAACCTGGCACAGACATTTTCTTTTTACATATTTTTGTATGTGTGTGTACATATGTGTGTCTGATAGTATCTACATGTATGAATGAGTGTATGCATGCATGCATGTGTTGGATAATTTTATGTCAACTTGACAAGCTAGAGTCATCCGAGAGAAGAAAACCCCAACTGAGAAAAGGCCTCCCTAAAACAGGGCTGCAGGCAAGCCTATAGGGCATTTCCTTAATTAGCGATTGATGGGGGAGGGCCACCCCTGGGCTGGTGGTCCTGCGTTCTATAAGAAAGCAGGCTGAGCAAGTCAGGGAACAAGCCAGTAAGCAGCTCCCCTCCATGGCCTCTGCATCAGCTCCTGCCTACAGGTTTCTGCCCTGCATGAGTTCCTGTCCTGACTTAGTCCTGACTGTAGTGTGTAAGTGTAAGAGTAATAAATCCTTTCCTCCACAGTTTGCTTTTGGTCATGGTGTTTCATAGCAGTAACTGAAACCCTAACAAAGATAGCATGTGTGTATCTATGTGTACATATGTATGTGTGTAAATATGTATGTATGTATATAGAGGACAGATATAGGAAGTTGATTTTCTCCTGCCATCATGTGAGTCCTGGGAATTGAACTCAGGTCATCAGGCTTAACAGCACCTGTCTTTACATACTGTGTCGTCTTGCTGGCTTTCGTTTCTTATAGTATCCTATAGTCTGTTATGACAGCCATTACAATCAGGAACTATGGAATTAAGAGTGATCAGAACTAAATGAGACATTTTCTTCTTTTCTCTCTCTCTTTCTTTCTTTTTTCTTTTTTCTTGTCTATTTTATGTGTAGGCATGTTTAGCCTTATGCATACAGAGGCCAGAAGACAATGTTGGAGCCTATGAGACTACAGTTACAGACAGCTAAGAACTACTATGTGGGGGCTGTGGAACAATGTCCAGGCTTCTGGAGGAACAGCCTGTGCTCCTAAGTGCTGAACCATCTCTCTAGCCCCTCCCCTTTCTGTTTTTGAAATGGGACATCTTTCTCACCCCTCTCCCACCCACACCAAGGCCCAGAGAATACCACACGAGAGCTGGAGGGTGGAGAGGAACACTACAAAACGTGGTCCTCTGGATATGGACACAGCCATTACAATCAGAAGCACACAGCAGCGGCCGTTACCTGAACAAATTTGCACATTTCATAGAAGACGTGAAAGTAGGGGTCTAGTGAGGAAGGAGAAAGGGGTTGGCAGAAACGGAAGTGGTGAGAGAGAGTAATGGAGTGAATGTGACCACAATCCATTCTACACATGCACGAGACTGTAAAAAAAACAAAACAAAACAAACAACCCCAAACAGCCAACCCTCTAAAAACCTGAAAGTTAGGCCTTTTGTTTGTTTTGTAAAACAAGTCTTACCATGAAGTCTAGGCTGACCTAGAACTCACTGTGTAGCTCAGGTTAGCCTTGAACTTGAGGTCATCCTCCAGTCTTTGCTTTCCAAATGCTAGGATTATAGGTATGAACCACCACGCCCACACAATGTATCACTGGTTGCTTTTTTGAAGGACCTAGGTTCAACTTCCAGCAGTTAAGGCAGTTAACAACCATATGTAATTCCAATTCCAGAGGATCCAACATCCTCTTCTAGCCTCCATGGGCACTGTATGCAAATGACACACAGATATACATACAAGTAAAATACCCCATATGCTCAAAAACATATCACAGGCTGGCCTGGAACTTCCTATGGAGTCCAAGCTAACTTTGAACTTATGATCCTCCTGCTTCTGCCTCCCCATGGCTTGGATAATAAGCAGGTGCCATTATGTTCAACTCAAACATGGTTCTTGGCACACATCATCCCTGAATTGAATGAAGTGAGTGTTTTATTATGTAATTCACGTGAACTACGTTATTTATACATGCTTATTTGTCAATACTGCTTTCCTGTTTCATGTCACTTTGCCACCAAAGGATATTGGTATTCCTCAGTGGAATGTAAGCAAGAATGGCCCTAGGATATCATCTCTGAGGGTAAGACATAGGAATAAGATGATGTCCAGTGTTCAAAATGTCCGTGGTTTCTGTGTTTGTGCTGTCTGAAGCTGCTGACCTCTCACATATCTTGTGACTGTGCTCTGTCCCCGAGGAAGCCAAAACTGCAGACTGAAAGTATGAACACCAACCAAACGCAGTAGGAGAGGTCAGGAGATGCAAGGAGCGCCAGCTATCACTAGCACTGTCCCAGCAATGTTAAATGTCCCTGCCATCTCACCGTGCTTGTGTTAAGTCAGCGGGTGGTGCTCAAACACCTGTGGCTCATGGTGGAGAGCAAAGATCCCAGAGGGGGAGCAGGAGGCTTTGTGTCCCTGTGCATCCACTGGGGCTGCTGGGGCTCCCTTTGAACATCAGGGCAGGTGGCTCGGAGCCTTATCGTCTTTCGCTCACACATTCTCAGTTTTCTAAAATGCACCTTCAAATTGTTTTGGTGAAGAAGCTTAACCTGTAGATGAAATCAGTTCTAAAGAGTTCAGAGAGGTTGATGGTGGAGGTTCATACCTGTAATGCCAACTCTCTGGAGTGCAAGCAGGAAGATTAGAAATTTAAGCTCAACTTTATTTGTGTGTGTGTGTGTGTGTGTGTGTGTGTGTGTGTGTGTGTGTGTGTGTACATACACACATACATACTCAAAGTTCAAAGCTGGCCTGGGCTATGTGAAACCCTATCTCAAAAAAACAAGCAAACAAACAAAACAAAAACCAAAAAAACCAAAATAAAGCAAAACAAAAAACCCAACCCTGCAAACAAATACACAAACAAGCGCTAAACAAAACTATACTCCTCCAATCAGTTCAGGGCCAGTTCAGGGTTACAAAAATGCACAGTGAACCCACTAAGCCAATTACACGCTTTTTTAGTCACTGGAACGTGAACCCCCACCCTGCTCTACTCCCAGGGGTTAGAAAGTGGGGTTGCCAAGGAAACCACCTGAAAGGCCCACCACTATGTAAACACATCCCTGTGCTAAAAGGCATATGCTCTGTGCTGAATTGACAGGAGCAACCACACACACACACACACACACACACACACACACACACACACACACACACAGCACATACACACACACACAAACACACACACACACACACACACACACACACACAACCACATACACACACACCACATACACACACACACACACAAACACATACCACATACACACACACACACAAACACATACCACATACACACACACACACCACATACACACACACATACACACACACACACCACATACACACACACACAAACACACACCACATACACATACACACACCACATACACATACACACACCCCTTTCTAACACAAACCGGAATGGTTAGGACACCCAGGATGAATGTAGACAAGTCAGATCCTGCCCTAAGGTTAGAAATTAGGACAGTAATAGCAGCAAGCGACTTTAGGGGTGATTAAAATACTTATGATGACAAATTAGCTAGGTAAGGGAAATCAAAGTGAGATGCCACAGGGACATTGGTTGTAAATGTCCAAGGCTATGTTTTTCTATAGCTTCAGGCTTCCTGGTAGTCACATCCTGGCACAGCAGGACCTGGTGAGGTCTGTCTGTGATATGACCATGGCCCTGAGACCAGGAGGTTCTTGGTGCTGGGGATCATACCTTCTCGGGACAGGCCTGCTGCCTTCAAGCAGCCAGGCGCTTACCTGCAGGGTCCCTGGAATTGGCCAGCTCTGAGACACCCTGCCCATTGCTAGAACCCACAGGAGAAGTGAGGAGGGCTGCTGGGAGCTGGCAGGGTCCCAAGTCCACCAAGAAAGGAAGCTTCTCACCTCCTGACCCCTGGAGAGCCTCTGCACCCTGGGACCACCCCTCCCTAGGCTTATTTGTAGTCTGCTTGTAGTCAGCAGAAATTGCCCTAACTTCTCCTTCACCAGGGTCCTTACTCCACTCTGTTTTGGAAGAGGGAGAAGTTCCAAATTTGAGTGAGTTTCATATCCACAGCTTGTGAACTTGATCCTGGGGTGGATCTACCGTCTATAGCAATGGTTCTCAACCTGTGGGTCATGACTACTCCCCCCCCCCCCACACACAGACCATTGGAAAACACAGATATTTATACCACCATTCATAACAATAGCAAAATTACAGTTATGAAGTAGCAACAAAAATAATTTTATGGTTGGGGGTCACCATAGCATGAAACTGTATTAAAGGGTAGGAGCATTAGGGAGGGTGAGAAGCAGTGGTGTAGGAAGAAAGGCCCATCAGTGGGAGGACCCAGTTCCATCTGACTGCTAGTTAATGTTTACCCTTGTTTACCATCTGCTCTCAAACAATTTGGCTTCCATCAGGCAGTGCTCAAGGATGACAATCTATTCTGTTTGTTTACATGTTTGAAGCAAACACTGGCTGGCTGGAGCTCACTGTGTAACGACATGGACCTCCCAGGGTCGTCCCCCTGGGGGCCCCATACTCCAGGCTGCACATGGGACCAACTTCAAGAAAGTTCTCACCTGCAGTACATCTCCTTGGTCCTTAGCTGAAGGACAGGGCATATGATCTCTTTGCAATGGCTCTTTGGCCAGGAAAGTTGCAATTACACCCAGGGGGAACCAGGAAATACCTGTCAGACTCTTAAAGAATACCGATGCAGCATGCTGGGAAGGAGAGGCTGGAAGTCTGCTGCACTAGAGTCTGGTTTTGGCTGTTTTTTAAGATTTATTTATTACATATACAATGTACAGTGTTCTGCCTGCACATATCCCTGCACGCCAGAAGAGGGCACCGGTTCCCATTACAAATGGTTGTGAGCCACCATGTGGTTGCTGGGAATTGAACTCAAGAGCAGCCAGTGCTCTTAAACCACTGAGCCATTTCTCCAACCCCCATATCAGATATTTTACATTATGATTCATAATGGTGGCAAAATTACAGTTACGAAAGAGCAATGAAATCATGTTATGGTTGCGGTCAGCTCAACATGAGGCACTGTATTAAAAGGTCCCAGAGTTAGAGAGGCAATGCTGTAGATAAAACTACCAGGTGAAAGTCGATACATAAAAAAAAACAAGGCTGGCAGCATCCAGGCCTACTCCGCCTCTTGAGAGCTTGCGCAGTCCCCAAAAGGGGCACGTCTTATCGGTCACTCATTGCGGTGAGGGCATGCAGGCTTATTAATGGAACCAACAGGCATTTCTCCAGTAACAGTGGCCTTGCTGGGGCCTCTGGGAGCTACACGAGTCTTGGATTCCTGTGTCTATCTCTTTGTCCACAGCTTAAACATGTATAGATATGCCTTTGTGATTTCTTTCGACTTGACAGAGGTATATGCTAGATAGGTGCATTTGGTAGAAATCGAACCTTTAATTCAGCATTTTCATCTTACATGCAAGCCATAATTCAGTTTAATGTTCTCCTGTGTTGTTGGGCCATCTCTCCAGCCTCTTTATTTTGCTTCTTTTTGAGATAGAGTTTGGTTTGTGTGTGTGTGTGTGTGTGTGTGTGTGTGTGTGTGTGTGTGTGTGTGTGTGAAGAACGCAGACAACTGGCGGCTGGGCAAACGCTCCATCAATGAGCTACATCTTCAATATCCTCAGCTGGTGGCTTTTTAAGAAGACTGGAGGCAGGAGAGAGAAAGGGTGGGGCTGAATGCAGTCACTGCAGCCATTATGTTCCAGGTGATGTCTGTTCATGTATCTACCCTATCTTGCCAAAGGACCTAGAATCCTGAGACCGTTAATGTGTTCTTTTGATACCCGTTGCTTCAGAACTATACAAATCAAACATTCACCTGTGTTATCTGGAAGCAAGAAATAAGAGGTTGTCGTATTGCTTTTTAGTGATGAAAATGAATTTTTTTAAAAAAAACCAAACCTTTAAATACTGTTTTTTGAGACATTTTCAAACACAAAGCTCCCAGTGTTTTCCCTAATGGATCAGTGGGCTGTGCTAAAATTCTGTTAGTACCTGTGGCATTTCCCTCCTCTGTGGCATTATGTTCTGGAATATTGTAGATTGTAAATATTTATGAAAAAATGAAGCAGACACCACCACGAAGTAGCTTTTCTCTGTCAGTTCAAAACTGTCCTCTGGGACAATCAAATGAGATAAAATAGCATTAAATGGAACATAAAGAAATTCAATATAAATATCTAACTATATGCAGAACTGCATCTTAAAGGGCAGGAAACAGAAAACAGAGCCTCCTGATAGCTTCCCACCTAATAGAATTCCAACACATTTTGGTGTTGTACCCTGAGCACTGTATTAAGACAATAATAGTTTGTTAGCATTATTCTGTAGCTGTAAAAACCACTTTCAGTGATACTAGCTAAATCACTAGCTCTATTACACTTCCATTTAGGGACTCCGAGGGCAAGCCATTACTGCACAAGCAATACTTTCCACACCATTTTCTTCCAGGGCCATCTCTGAGTGACTGAGGACAGTCAATAATTTCATCGTCACATACATTAAAGTACAGTACCAATTCATCATGTAAAAAGCAACACTAAATACAGTTTTATCAAAATGACAGGAGGATCAAATTAACCAAATTAACCAACCATGAACATGAAAAGTAAGCATTAATCCAATTGATTTTAATTATACTATTGGAAAACAAATCACTCCCTTTTAAAAAATGCATTTTCATTCATGCCATGAAGCAGGAAGCTCATGTACTATTTGTAATTCAGAGACAAAGAATTTGGGCCACCTGGGTCATTCCAGAAGACATCAGAAGAGATGAGGCCTCATGCTGGTGAAGTTTTGTGTGTGTGTATGTGTGTCATGTGTGTGTGCATACATGCAAATGTGTGAGTATGTGTGCACAGATGCACATGGAGGCCAGAAGTTAATTCCACCGTCTTTTTCCAGGAGCTGTAGATCTTATTTTTTGAGACTCATAGGGCCTCCTGGTCCAGGGCTCACCTATGTGACTGGCTGACCAGCAAGCCAGGGATCCACTTGTCTACACCTCCTCAGCACAAGGACTGCATGCATGCACCGGCAAGCCAACTGTTTCGTTGCTGTTGTTTTGTTTTAAAGATGTATGTATTTTATCTTATGTGTATATGTTTGGTCTGCATGTATGTCTATGCAATGTGTGCATGCAGTGCCCATAGAGGCCAGAAGTGTTGGGTTCCCTGGAACTGGAGTCACAGGTAGTTATGAGCTGTCATGTGAATGCTATGCTGGGGATTGAACAAGTGCTCTTAACGGCTGAGCCATTTCTCCAGCCCCAACCCTGGCTGTTTTTATGTGGGTCCTTGTGCTTGCATGGTACATACTTCACTCGCTGAGCCATCTCCCCAGCTGCACACGGTGACTGTTAACACATTTTCCTTGTCTTTGTTGAACCCAAGCTATGGTTTTCTTAGAGAAAAGTAGAAGTTGTTACTTTGTTTATTTCTTCCCAGCTATCCATATGCTGTTTTAATATAAATACATTTGGCCTTTAATGGTACATTAAAGATGAAAATGAAAGATGGGCAGTGATTATATTTTATTTTATTTGAATCTGAGTTTAAAATGTACCTCAGAAGAGAGTCAACCAGAAAACGAGCTGGCTAGCCTTTTGGGTTTATTTGCTTATTAGTAGTGTATGCTCAAGGGAGTATATGCCCTGGGAAGTCAAGAGAGAAGCTCTACAGTGGAAGGAGAGAACAGACTCCTTCCAATCTCACATGGCTTCCGAAAGCTCGGGGCATGGAGCTTGCAAAGGGTAAGTGCCTTTGCTCACTGAGACATCTCACTAGACCTGAATCTATTTATTGATGGAAAACAACAAACAAACAAAAGCCCTCAGTGTGTTTAGCATACCCACTGCTTGCCTTTTTGCTCTTTAAATGGGATTTGTCTGGGTTAACTGTCCAACTAGTAACGGAGTTTCTTGCAAGCAAGATCCTTTGGGCTTCTCTAGGAAGGAGGCTGATGTTGTTTGAATAAAGGTCAGCTGCTCAGGGGTGGGGAGATGGTCCCAGGCCACTGGTGCTACCTGGCCCTCCAAGGCAGACACAGACACCTGACATCTGCTCTCTTACCAACAGTCTGAGCACACAGGCGCAGCTATGGGGCCTCTCCCACTCCTTTCCTACCTACGCCTGGATCACCTTGACACTCTCTTTGCCTTCCCTCGGGAGCAGTTGAGGCTTTTGTACTGTTGGCAGGTGGCAGATTACAGTATGTGCCCCTGCCCCCACCCTTGTAGCCCCCAAATGCTGGCCCCAGTGAAGCGCTCACGGTTCTTGTCACATCATTCTTTCTGCTGCCTTATGGAGACCCAATGGTGGCAGAGCACTGGGCTATTTCTCACTGACCAGCGTGGGTCAGATCAGTACATTCTTTAGGTAAACCCTCTGGCAAATCAGTAGATTCTTTATAACTTGTCTTTGGCTTGCACGAAAGCTTGCAGGAACTCTCATAATAGAAAAAGATGGGAGGGGTTGGTCCTGGCTGGAAGGGGATCAAGGTGCCTGGGAACTCTACCTGAAAATGTTGCACCTGCTGACCTCTGAGGCTTCCTGCAGAAAAGACGTTCCACAGAGACAGTGGACACAGGAGCCTGTCAGACCCTCACCGGTTACAATTGCTGACACCAGGGAAAGCTGACCACATCCAGGGAGCTTTCTTTTGAAGCCACTGCCATGTCGCTTGTGACAATCAAAGAAAAGAAAAACTGGCCTGAAAAACAGATTTCATTGAGCATCAGAGCAGTTTGGTGTTTACCCACTAGGACAATGATACACCTTGTCGATCAGAGAACGGCTAAAAGGAACATTCTGTGTAAGGCGATGGCTCACCTGACAAGCATGAGGACCAGAGTCTGTATTCCCAGTACCCACGTAAAAAGATGCAGTATCATGAGTCTACACAATTGTAGCATGGGGAGGTAGAGACAGGAAGATCCCTGGGGCTCACTGACCACCCAGCCTAGCCTTTTCTTAAAAAAGCAGATGGTAGGCATGGCTACACAACAGCAGGCAAGGCAGACACAATCGGATCTCTCTGAGTTCAAGAACAGCCTGGTCACCAAAGTGAGTCCCAGGCCAGGCAGGACTACGTAGAGAGATCCTGTCTGAGAAAACAAAAACAAAACGAAGAGTCATGAGGCTGGGGCTGAAAAGGCACTTGATGTGAAGCCTGATGACCTGAGTTCCATCTCTGGAGGCTACATGGTGGAAGGAGAGAATCGACCCCTGCAAGGTGCCCTCTGATCTATGCACATAGGCACACACACCCGCACTTGTGCAGACACATACCAAATAAACGTTTTTTTTTTTTTTAAAAAAAAAAAAAGCTGGCCAAAGCCAGGAGTTGGTGGTGCACGCCTTTAATCCCAGCACTTTGGAGGCAGAAGCATTCAGATCCCTGTGAGTTCAAAGCCAGCCTGGTCTATAGCTCGAGTTCCAGGACAGACTCCAAAGCAATACAGAAAAACCCTGTCTTAAAAAACAAAACAAAACAAACAAACAAACAAACAAAAAAGCTGGCCAACCTTTGGCTTCCACATATACACTCACAGGTACAGCTACAAACGTAATCATACATACATCACCTGTGCACACATATACAGGAGCCAGTTGATGGTGGACAGAGGAATACATGAATCAATTATCACTTGATTGAAAGTCCATGCGAATAACCGGTTTGTAACTTTCCTGTGCTGATGGGGAATGTGCTGAATTATCCTGACATTAACATTTATAGCATCTATTGCAGAAGCTATTGGGCTTGACCTGGCTCTGTGGGCCACAGCACTATTTAATTTTATGCTTTCTTGAACATGTAAGTTACATTGTTCTATTCACACATCACTGCAGCTGGGGCCTGCAGTGAGGAAGAATCGGATTTGGCCTTATTATGCTTTTGCCTAATTCTCATGGAAAGGACAAAACTTAGGTATCTGAACTTTCCCCCTAGAATGGTGTCTTATATACAAAGACAACCCTCAAATCTTGAGGCAGACTGAGTGTTGTAACTATGGCTAAGGCAGGCAAGATGGCTCAATAGATAAGGGTGCTTGCTGCCAAGCCAGACAACCTGAGTGTGATCCCAGAGACACACACGGGGGAAGAGGGAAGTGACTCCTGTAAACTGTCCTCTGTCCTCTGCACTCTCAGCGGCACACGTGTGCACTAGCATGTGCACACACACATACATAAATGTACACAATAAACAAATGCTAAAATTAAAACAGACCAATTTAGTGACTCCCGTGACATCTGGGGACCCCAGGCTGGAGGACCGTGTGTACATTTCACACCTACTTATGTCAAAGCATGGGGATTTTGACTTGAATTACTTACTCCAACCAAGGTCCAAATTGGCAATGCCAGTCAAATAAATCAGGCAAAGTATGATGGATGTGGAGATGTATAAACGAAGTGAGGGCTTCAGAGACACCACCAGATTTATCTCACTTAATACTCGATGACACGACGGTTTAAACCAAAGTGCAACGTGGCTCCATCCAATTCTCTTTATCTTTCATTTGTCACAGCATGGGAGGAGTTCCCCAGCAGTGATGCAAATAAGTTTTATAAATAAAAATTTTCATACTTCAAAATAATCTGCATAAATCAGCACGGGATCACTGGAATACTAGGAGCCCTCTTTAAAAAAAAAAAAAAAAAATGCACGGCTAGAGAGTGCTGGCAGGCTTCCTGGGCTGGAATCCCTCGGCACCTCCTCAGCCTTCGATTTCTTTTCTGCAGGGTAGGAATAGTAGCATCTGATATCCGTGGCACCATGGTCAGAACTAAATACATTCATTCACATCAGGTACTGAGGGTAGAGCTTGGCTGGCACTACACAGGCAGTCAACATGAATTTTCAAATTCCTGCATTTTAATTCTTACACTATTTCTTTGTTTGTGTGCATGTGTGCATTCGTGAGTGCATTTAGAGTACAGAAAATAACCTGCAGGACCTGGGTCTCCCCTTCCACTATGGGATCAGTCAGGTCATCAGATTTGGCAGCAAGCTCCTTTGCCACTGAGCCGACTCGCTGGCCCTCATATGACTTCTTTGATTAGTTTCCTCAAAAAATGCTATTACAAAAAAAATTAAATTACATTTTAATTAAATTTTAATTAAATTCATGAGTGCGCATGCATGTCAGTGTGTGTATGGGTTAGTGCATACTGCAGTCTTTGTGTGGCAGTCAGATGGCAGCTTTCAGGGGTCAGGAAAAGACTTGCCACAGTTAACTGTCTGTGTAAAACCTCACCTGGAACGCCCCACCCTCCAGTCCCTGGATTCCTTTCTTCTTCACTCCATTGTACTCCTGACATCACCTTGTAGAGTGCTAGTCACACAGCTGGCACTTGATAAGTATTCCTTAGGCGAGTGAATAACTTTTAAAAGCCACTTAAATGTTTTGCTTCAGAAGCATTTTTTTTAGAACCAACAAGATGGCCAGGTAGGAAAGGGTGACTGCTGCAAAGCATAAAGATCCAAGTTCTAGCCCCGGGACCCGTAAGGAGAAGGAAGCTCAGGGAAACTGACTCTCGAAAGTTGTCTCCCAGCCGCCCCCACCCTTGCCAAGCACACACTAAATCACAGTACGGATACTTTTGAAACCTGTTATGAAAGAATTTTTAGGTTTCCTCTGTATTTTGTGAAATGAAGTGTCTTTTCAAACATCCATCTCCCCATCCAATTTAATTCCCAAGAGAAAGTGCTTGCCTTCCAGCTGTTGCTGAAAACATTACTCCAGGCTGGGGTGTGGCTCAGCTGGTAAAGTTGCTTTCCGAGCATCCTGCAGCGTAGTACCATACAATGGGCTACAGGAATGCACTGCAGACTTGGGAGGTAGAGGCAGGAGGATCAGGGGTTCAAGACCATTTTCGGCTCTATAAAGAGTTCAAGCTAGTCTACATGACACCATCACGAAATAAAACAAACACCACCCACCCCTTTCTCCTCTTTTATTTCTCTCTTCCTCCTAAATTTCTCATGGACCTGTTTGAGAGTCGTGGTGAAAGCATTGTGAGTGGTTTTTAGCTCATCCTTCTGTGGGAAGCTGGCAGGCCTGGACTCAGCCTTGCTGGGATGACACAGAAGATCTTGATGGAGGCGGAGAGGTGAGGAAGCACTTCTTGCCTGGCCACCCGGCTGCTTTCATCCAATGCCACCCACCACCTTCTCTAGGAAGCCTCCTAGCCCTGCTCCTCCCGTCCAGCCTGAAATACTCCTTTAAAGACTTCGATGGTTCGTATATACTATTGTACACTGTTTCAAATGTCTAGTTGCATCTACCTGCCCAAGCAATCCATAAATTGCAACGTCAAAGTGAACTATGTCAAGTGTCACAACAGCCACCACAGCTGCGAACCAAACCTCTTCACAGTCCTTCAAATACCGTCTTTACACTTTGTACCTATTTACACAGCATTTTAATTTATAGAAATCTACAGTTTCATTGTGCATGTCCGCAATTTGCCCTTTGCTTCATTAATAGCATGCCTTGGTGACCACCCCTCTGTGTGTGTGTGTGTGTGTGTGTGTGTGTGTGTGTATGTGTTATATGTGCGCGCGCGCACGCACGCTCTATTTTTTTTTTTTTATCTGCTATCTAGTATTCCAGAACATAGATGTGTGAAGGATTCTGTAGGATTCCTGTTAAGTTGTTTTCACTGTTGAAACTACCGGAACTCTGCCATGAATGTCCCACACGTGGAGCACACATAGCTGCTTCAGCAGGACATACACCAAGAAATGGAGTCCTATGGAGATGACTCAGAGGTAAAGGTGCATGCTGTCAAGCCTAAGAATTTGAGTTTGATCCCCAGGGCCCACATCGTGGAAGAAGAGAACCAACTCTAGTAAGTTGCCCTCCCTCTGACCTACACACACACACACACACACACACACACACACACACACACACACACACACAACAATATCCCAGGAAGAAATGAACTGCTACTTTACAGAATGTGCATATTATATATTTAGTAGTGCCAAGCTCAGGGCTAGGGAGATGGCTCCTTGGGTAAATGTTCTGGCCACAAAAAGCACGAGTTCAAATCCCTGAACCCACATCAAATCCTGATGAGTAGGAAGAGTATCTGCGATTCTACTAGTTTTCAGAGAAATAGGAGACAGAGTCAGACTTGCCAGAGGCCCGAGGGCTAGCTGGGGAGAGCCTGTCTCAAACACAGTGGGAGGCAATGCTGACACCTGGTATTGTCCTCTGACCTCTGTCTCTACATGGGTGCTACGGCACAGGCATGCCCCTTCAGATACACAAACAAATGTAAACACACATACACATAATAATTCTTTATAGTGTCTAACTGCCATCCACACTGTCTTATTGACGCTCACACCTCTGGGCAGTAGAAAGTAACACTTTTCACCTTGCATTGCCAGCATTTTTACTTTAGCATCTCCTAGACCTGAGGTGGAATGCTCACCGAGAGTGGGACCCTGACTTCTATAAATCCGTGTTGCTCTCCTTGCTTGCATGTGTTTAAGAGTCTATGCTCAGTGAATGCTGGCTGACTGATCGCTAGCCATCCGGGTCTTTGGCTCATCTCCACAGCACACACTTCTCACCAAGACAGCAACTAACTTTGCGGTTATTTCTTATGAATAATAATAATAATAAAAATTTTAAGAGAATTCAGTTTTTTGTTCAGGCCTCTCTGTGGGTATTGGTATCTTCCATTTAAAGCTGTCTACGACAGAATTCACCTCCTGCTTTCCTGGCAGGAGGCTGAGAAAACTAGTTTAGTTGTCTCAGCTATAGTTAGCAGGGGGTCCCTCCCACTGGGGCACAGCAGACCACAGGCGCCAAACAAGCCCTGGCAGCAAGGCAGAAGGTGGAGTACGTCAGAATCTTTGGGGCCTTCTAGATCCGAGTTCTGAAACAGCAAGTCTCAAGCTGAGATTTACTGAAGGCTAAGGATGAGTGGATCCAGGTGAGGCGGAACCAGTGTTACGATGGGACAAGCTGCAGGAGAGGAAGGCAGTATTTTAAGAGGGAACCTGGATGCAGGAAAGAGATTTTGCTGATGTGAATTATTTTATTAAGATACAACTTCCTACAGAGAGATTCCTTCAACATTTCTGAAAACCTAAAGGCACAGTCGTGCAGTCCTGGAGCTGAGCGTTTGTTTGTGAGGGCTCTCCATGGTATAGTGGACAACTTTCAGTCTCGCACACGAAGTGGACTGGTAGGAATTACGCACCGTTCAATTTGTTTTGAGACAACATAAGGGAAGATATTTTGCTCTGAATAATAACGTTTCCTTTCCCCCTTACCTACTGAATGGTTTTTTTAAGTAGCGAGCCCAGTGAGGGTGCAACTGCATTCAACATAAACACGTGACTACCAAGGACGCTGCTCACCACTCTGGATTGATTGCCCCGGGGCTCCGAGGGTGTGTGGCCTCCTGCTGTGAATTTCCCTGAAGCTAGGACTGCCAGCTCACCAGGAGAACTGCTTTCCAGTCTAGGCTGGTTCCCACTGCGTCCCCTATCAGGCAGCGACCCACACTTTGGTTTTCCAACCTCTTTCCACTAACCCTTTTCACTCTCCACTCACCCGAGAGAACTACGGCCCAATGGCTGCTGCAATGGCCAGGCTTAAATCAGGCCCATCCGTGGCCCATTTCACTCCCAGGCACAATGAGCAATGCCCAGCTCTTGAAGAAAGGAGGCTCAAATGGCCTCTGGGGGGTTTAATGCCCCTTTGGCCATTGTTGAGAGGAACAAAGAGGGCAGGAGCTGAGGGCGCCCCCATGAGGAATGGCGTTGAAAGACACTCTGGGGAGTTATCAGGAGGCTGGCGGGGCTGGGATGTAGAGCACCTGGATGGCGCTCTGGCAATTGGAGAAGCAGGGCTGACTCCAAGCCGCGGCAGCGGGTGCAGCCTTTCCCTGACTTGACTTTGATTTCCCTCTTCTTGATATTATTAATATTATTGTTGTTGTTATTTTCCCGCGCAAATTAAGCAGCTGGGACCGACTGGGCGAGCCGCGCAGAGGCCGCCATTTGCCGGTGGAAGCACTGAGCGCCCCGGAAAGGGAACCCGAGGGGAGTGCTCGGCCCCGCGTCCTCCTCCGCCACGGCGCCCGCAGCATCCCGGCACCTCGCCCGCGCCGCCCGGCGCCTCCGCGTCCTCCTCCATTGTCAGCCCGTGCCCAGCCCGGCATTCCGGAGGCCCTGGTCGCGCGCCCTCGGCCCTGGCGAGCCTGCGTCCCCCGCCCGATCCCCTCTGCGCCCGGGCGCCTCCCCTCCTCCCTCCCCTGCGCCCTGAGCTCCGCATCCTCGAAGCTCTGAGCTCCCGGTACCGCCACCCCGGCCGCTGGACCCCGCATCTCTGCATCCTTCCTGCCTGGCCCAGGGTGCCCCAGCCCCTCGCCGGCTGCGGGCACCGCGCGGCATCTTCAGCACCCCCCGCCCCTTTATCTCCCGAGGAAGCAAGTTGAGCAAATCGATTTATTAATTTCTGTGGTAGAGGTGGGTCGGTGACCGGGGTGCGCCCGCAGGGCTGCAGGGGGAGGCGCCCTGGCTCCCTTCGGCCCCTGCACTGCCCGGGCACAGGGTTTTGTTTCCAGACCCCCGGCGCCCCCCGAAACAATGATGCCACGGGCATGGCGGGCTCACCTGGTGTTGCGCCGCGGACTCCCGGCGCCCGGTGGCCTAGTGCGCGCTAATCCCCGGCCGCAGGTTCGGCCCGCGTGCCGCCGGTGTCGGGCAGTACTCTGCCTTTCTTGGGGTTGTATCTGTGCGTGTCAATGGCGGCAAGCGGCAGTTCTCCGGGCCGCGGATAGTAGCGGGGGGAGGAGGAGGAGGGAGAAAGGATTGCTCCTTCTCCACATAACCACCTCTAGGAGGAGTCGCTCAGCCTCATCCCCCGCCAGCCCAGGCTCCGCGACGGGTCTGGGGGCTTTCGTGGGGCTTGATGAGCTATTGTCCGTCTGCAGTGGTCACGATGGAAACACCGGGCCTGCGCCTCGCGGAACTGTTGGCAGCGAGGACCTCGCTTCCCTAGAGCCCTGCACGGAGGCCTGTGGTCACCAGCCTCAGGCTCCCGCTAGCTCGACCCACCTTTGCTGGGAGAAGGAGGTGTGGGCGTTCATCTGCCCGTTATGGGGTGAGAAGGTGAACACAAAAAAGCCCACCTTGGATGCAGCCCTGACCTGAAAATAATTACCAAACACATTACTGTGTCGCGCTCGGCGGCCACAGGAACCGAGAATTTATACTTCTGCCTGTCCGCTGTGTATAAACGAGGACCGACTGAGAATCTGCTGTGTAGTGTTTGGGGGCACAGATGTGTTTGCTTCTTGGTTGATGAAGACCGTGTGCCCCAGCATCGTTTTTTAATTGGGTTGCTTTAATTTGCTGTCTCCCAAAGGGATTGGGGTTAGCACAAAGGTAATGTCGGAAGGAGCAGTTTTTCTTAGTTTCCAGAAAGTTCATTGCGATGGCGGAGCAGTGGACAATATCAGGTGACTTTGGGCATATGTATTTGCTTGTTCCCTGGTAGAACCATGGCTCTCTTTTATTCTGTGAAGCTTGTTAAGAGCGCATGGCTCCTGGGCCAGTCACCATAAACATGTGTCCTCAGGTTTTTCCTGGATGGATCAGAGGCCCTGAAGAGGCAGGCAACCTTTTGATATCTGCAAACATAAGAGAATTGAAATATTCAGCATTGACCAAATGGACATTTCCCAAACCTGAGACCTTGTGCTTGCTACCACAAACTATACTTGCAGCTATGTGCTCAATGGGGGACTTCGGGGTGGCCGAAGGCTGATTGCCTGGGTAGGGAAAAGCTAACCACCTTACCAGCCTAGCTCGGTGCTGTTTCATAGAGCCGATTTATAAACAGGGCTCTCCATTGAAGTGTGCATTTGTAGCTTGAGTGTCTGCTGAGAACCAGTCATCTCCCTGCTCCCCCCCCCCAACTACAGATGTCTCATTATGCTGTAAATAAGTCTTCGTTTTAATCTCCTATGGTAGGGGCCCCATAGTCAGAAAGGCAGGGCAGCCTTAATTCTCCTACCTACACCCTTAATGCTTTCTGTGTATGACTCTGGCCTTTTGTTTTGAAGATCCTTGCCAGGCCAGAAATCCAAGCAGTGCACAGTCCTCTTTCCAGAGGCGTGTATGTGAAGGATTGCAAATGGCTGTCTGAGATGGCTCCTACTGGTGTCTGCACATATTGCTAGATGAAATATCTATCTTTCTTTAAAAAAAAAAATCTTCAGGCCACCATTCATGACCTTGTAGGAGAGTGTGACCATTACTCCAGGCCCCCAATCAGCCAGGGTCACAGAAATGTAATTGATTTATTCACTGGCATGTAATAGTCGTGTTCTCTGTAATTTCTACCAAAAACGGTGAATGTGGCTAGGTATGGTGGCACATGCGTTTAATCCTAGCACTTGGGAGGTATGGGTAAGTGGTCCTATGTGAGTTCAAGGCCAGTCTGGACTATATCATCATAAAGGGAGACCCTGTCTCCAAGGGGGGAAAATGTCATTTTAATGTGATTTTTTTCTTCTCATTTTTTTCCTCCCTCCCTCCCTCCCTCCCTCCCTCCCTCCCTCCTTCCCTCTGTCCCTCCCTCCATCTGTCCCTTTCTCCTTTCCTCTCCCTCTCCCTCCCTCCCTCTTATATTTGAGACAAGGACTATGTAGCCCTGGCTGGCTTGGAAATTGATATGTAGACCAAGCTGGCTTCAAATTCACGGAGATCTTCCTTACTCTGCCTCCTGAGTGCATTAAAGTTTGTGCGGCTATGTTTGACTCCTTTTCTTTTCTTTCCGTTCTTTTTGGCATAGTTTCAAGTAGCTCAGGTTGGCCTTGTACTTTAGGAAGATCATGTGCTCTTCGATCCTTCTGCCCTCTGTAATTTATATGAACCCTCTGTAACTTGTCTCGTCTAGTATTTGGATGTGTGCCATCCAGAGAAAGGATGCAGCTGCATTCATTCTGGCAGTGCCTTCAAATACAGATGCCCCTCCCATTTAAGATGGGCTTACATCCCTGTAAACTGTGTAAACTGAGTAAGACATAAGGGCAGTGCACTTAACCGGCTAAGTACAGCACACTGTGGTATTGTGGCACTCTCTCCTGCCCTGCTCACCTGCCTGTAATGACTCTTCACACCCCACCCCTGCCCGCCCCACCCTGTCCCACCCACCCCACCCCATCCCCCTGCCCCACCTCGCCCCACCCCGTCCCCAGCATCCCAAGAGATGCTCACTGCACATCACTAGTACAGAAGGGGAAATCCAAAATTCCAGGAATGGTTTCTAATGAATGCTATTTACTACTGAGCGATGGTGAAGCTGAGAAAATTTTAAGTTGGGAACCATCTGGAAATGATGCAGTCACTCAGGGACCACCAACTCCACAATACTCTGTGTTTTGCAGTACAATCAAAACTTGATGAATCAAAAGTTGGGTAGATGCAATGGTCCAGCCAAGGCCACCCAGACAACCATAGGCACAGCTTTTACAGCATTTACAGATACCCAGACAATATAATCTCTACCAGCTGCAAAATTTGCAGGAAATATAGTGAACTTACAACTTCCATTGGCCAGATGGAGTTTGAGGGCTCATATTTTATCACAGGCTTTTAACCCATAACCAGAAACCTACCTCTGAGATGGAGGCATATACTCTTACTGTTTATAGTGGATTCCCGCCAATGGAAACATTCTCTCCAAAGTCAGAGGTGGGAGGGTTGCTGGAGAGGGGGCTCATCAGACTCAGCAGGTAAACAAACCCGGAATGTCTGGGAAAGTTGAAACTTTCAAGATTCAGCAAGGCCTCTCCGCAAGGTTATAGAAACACTGAACAACTTTGGGGGAGGGGCACTGATCAGCTAGGCTGCAGATATTTCTTTGAGCTGCCTGCAAGTTACACAGGGAGCTCCGGGGTTGGGTGTGCTTTCGGGTGATGCAGCTGCTTTGGAGTCACAAGTGCAAAGGGTTTTGCACTCAGTCACTTGATTGAAAGCCTTTTGGACCCCTCCCAACCTATATCCTCAAGGTCTAGGGAGCTAGCCTAATGGCAGAACAGTGTCTTTAACCCTTGGCCTATGTGTGTATAATGTGATGAGTCCATGTATTGATTCTGAGTTGACACCATTAGTGATTGGGATGTGTAAGGTAAAAAGGCAGAGGGAAAAACACCCTTCCTCTGGTTTGACCAAGACTTGGTGTTGGCTAGCTAGTGTGGGTGGCTTTCCCTGCTGAGTACAGAGACCTCCAGCTGCCAGGCTCCATGTCCAGATTACTCCTGCCTGATTCCTCCAGGCAAGGCCCTGCAGGTTCCTCTCTCCCACTTCCCTCCCCCAGGGGAGAGTGGCCAGGCCCTACAGGAAAAAAAAATCCTACCAATCCCGAGTCCTGCTTCTACCTCTCTTCCCCTCCTCGTCCTTGAGAAGAGTGTCATCTACACTTTCTCACACCCCCTTGCCTTAGAAACCTCAGCCCCCCCCCCACCTGACCTGAAGGGGCCCAAACAGAGTCACTTTTTGCGATTGAATTTGACCTCAATATCCCTTAGATACCAATCCAAATGACCACTTAATGGCAGCCAGATCCCAGTATTATTCGGGATCTTTACAATTACTGCAAGTAATGAGGGAAGTGGGAAGTCAGTCCCTGTGTTCAAGCTTTCTCTTACCTCTGCTCAAAGCCCTGTTCTCCCAGCAGCTCCTTACCATGAGGCTAGGACCAGATGATTCCCCTGCTACTTTTGATCCAGCTAATAAGCATCCCCCCCCCATATTGGCCTCAACCCACAGCTCCCTCTCACCCTCTGGCCCCTCCAGTTTCCCTTTTTCCTTCCCTAGAAACAGGCTGCTGGGAGCAACTCTCCTGGCAGCCGTTTTCAGCCCACCGGCCGCCCTCAGTCCCACTCTGCCTTGGAACTCCCTCTACCTCCACTTACCTGGCCTACCTGGCTGTGGTTCTCCTTTTCCCAGAAGTAACTGGGGTGGACCCCTTGGTCAGGGTGCATGTCCCCTTCTCATTAATCGAATTCTTTCAAATATAAACGAGATTAAATAATTTCAATATATTATCCAATCCCACCTTTCATGATGCTCACGTGATCCTCACCAAGAATCTTCTCCCCAAGTAACAAAGCTGAGTCTGGGCACTGATTATGGCACATGCAGATAAAATTCACAGTCTAATGCTGCCCACCCAGTCAGAATGGAACTACAATATCCTGGGAGGGGGGGGAAAGGGCATTCTAACTAGGGATCAATTTACAACTTGTCTCCTGTTTGGTCTCCTCCATAGGGCACCATTAGAGCAGTAAAATATGAAAAAAAAATCTAAAGGGGCCATCCAGGACAAACATGAAAACGCACTTCAGTTCCTAGGCTTCCTTACAAGGCCCTCTTACAACATATCAGTCTTGATCCCAAAACCTAGATGGAGCCTGGCAGTGGGGTGCACACCTTTTATCTAAGCGTTTGGGAGGCAGACTCAGCCGGTTCTCAATGAGTTTGAGGCCAGCCTGGTCTACAGAGTGAGTTCCAGGACAGCCAGAACTGTCATACAGAGAAACCCTGTCTCAGAAACTAACCAAGGAAAACAAAAACAACTCCTTACAACTTGCTTCTTCACCCAAAGTCTCCCTGACAGTAGGTCCAGACTTAAATGTCTAGAGAAAGGACCCTGACTCCATTTTAGCGCTGGCCTTTAAGGTGTGCCACGAGAGAGATGAAGGAGCCTGGGAACAAAAGTGCCTGATGTTGTCTAAAGGCCTTTCAATTGCCACAGCAACTGCCTGGGCTCCCTTGCCTCCCAGAGCCAGAGAACCTCTGGGTCTCTGCTTCAAATGTGGTCAGAAGGGCCACTGAGCCAGGCCTGCCTGAGCCCTCATAAACCACCTCAGCCACGTCCAAGGTGTCATCAAAAGGGATGTCTCTCCCTCATGGCATGGAGACATCAGGCCCACATTGCCCTCCAGTTGACCTCTTAGGCCTGTGTATGGACTACTTAGGGTGTGTGGGACCCCTTGGCCTGACTACTGCCATCTCTGTCAGGGAACCCTGGGTAGTCATCATAGTATCCTGGCAACCCATCTCCTTTCTTCTGGACACCAGGGTCTTCTGCTTGGGCCTGATGGAGGTTTTGGGACCTTTCTCTCCTTTGTGTTCCCCTATTATTGGGTAGGGGGACAGCCTTATCTAACATCTCTGCCTTCCTGGGCCCTGACAGTGAGGTCTGACTTTCAGTAGAAAGTAGTTACAAAAGAGACTATGTCACCCCTTATCCTCTACAAAAGGCTAGAGTGTTAGGTCAAAAGGGAGACTCCCTGGCATAGGGACCAATAGTGCCTATTGTTATACCAGGAAAAGTAGCTGTTAAAACCGAACAGACCCACATCTATCAACAGGTAGATTCATTAGCTGAAATAGTTCTACGGGATGATAGGGCACTTGGCCTGCTTGATGCAAGACAAGGAGGTTCTTGTGTGGTTTTGAGAAAATTCTTGTTTCTATGCAAACCACTTGAAAACCATTAGAGAAAATCAACTAGGATCAGATCTACTAATGATGGAGAAGGGGTGGCCTTGTAGTCTTCCTCAGGGAGGAATGTTGCTTCTGTGTCAACCAGTCAGACATAGTAAAAGACAAGATCTGCCAGCTCCAGACAGATCTCAAAAACCGTAAGGAACAGTTTGATGACACTGGCTAAGGGATCTTTGATTGTCCAATATGGAACTGGACACTGCATTTCTTAACCCTTTTCTCCTCTTTTGCCTAGTCCTGCTCATTGCTCCCTTTCTCATAAACTTCTTGTCTAGATTTCATCAACAATAAATTTGAAATATTTCTAACCAGACCTTTTAAATCAGTTGTTATTACACGATTATCAGCCCCTACCTACTAATCAGAGACCCATGACCCTCAATTATGCCATGAGCATGAAGATCAAATTTGCCCCAAGGAATTTGACATTCCCACACATCAGGAAATCATCTGATGGCAATGCTGCCCTTTCCTGACTCCTGATTAGTTAACAAAGAGCATGCTCCAAAGACCCTATAAAAAAAAAGCCCACCCAACCCTCTGCTATCTCTCGTCCTGTTCAGAGTTAGCTGCCCTTCTGTCTTCTCCCCCAGTAAATCTCTTGTGTGAGGTTTGCTGCATGGTGTTACTTTGTGGTATTGCTTGGTTCCCAGTTGCCTAGGTAGCCTTGTGCTGGAAAACCGCTTAGAGGATGTCTGGTGAAATTTTATTGAGATGCTGGATAACGTGTTTCTACCTTCAGACAGGTATGGGGCATTGTGCAGGGATGAAAACTGAGCGGCTTAAATCAGAATGCAGTCAGCGAGACTCCTGTCCTGTAGGAGCTACTGGAACTCCATCCACAAGTCATCTGTTTATTTATTTATTTATCAGTTATTTATTTGTGCATCTATGTGGTATGTGTATGTGTAGATGTGTAGGTACATGTGCCATGCTGTTTATGTGGCGGTCTGGGCACAGTTTGAGGGAGTCACTTCTCTTCTTCCACGGTGCGAGCCCCTTTACCCACTGAGCCACCTCAATGGCTTCAAGTCATCTATTTAAAAAAAAAAGAACTTCATAAGTTTTGCTTTTTAAAATCTTCTTCCTTCTTTTCTCTCTCCCTCCTTTTATTTTTGAGCCAGGTCTCATGTATATGTAGCCTTCTCTACAAAGCGAGTTCCAGAACAGCCAGGCCTACACAGAGAAACCCTATCCTAAAAACTAAAAACAAAACCCCTGCTGATCTTCTGCTGCACTGGGACCATGCTCTGGCTCAAACCTGCTTTCTTTTTCACAGTCTAATGCATCATCTGTGAAGTGAATAGACCTTTATTTTCCCTGATTAGTTCTGATCCAGTGTATGATGCACACACAATTGGGGATCAGTTCTACTCCTGTAGAATCTATTGATCTCTTTGCCTTTTCCAATAGGACCATGCCCATGCAGCGTTATATTTACAGGTGGCAGATGGAAGTACACTCGTCCAGGATTTATGCATCCAGATGACTTTTGTGTTTCTGATCTCTCTTGAAGCAAGCTGAAATTCTTCAAGAGTGTCATAAAGACAGGTGAAGGGCTGGGGATGTAGCTCAGTTGGGAGAGTGCTTCCCCAGTATCTTCGGTAGGATTTTATTGCTGTGACGAGGCACCATGACCATGGCAACTCTTATAAAGAACGCATTTAATGGGGTTGGCCTGCTTAGCTTCAGAGGTTTAGTCCATTATCATCATGATGGGAGCATGGTGGCGTGCAGGCAGATGTGGTGCTGGAGCTGAGAGCCCTAAATCTTGACTCAGGGGCAATGGGAAGCTGACTGACTGTCACACTGAGTGAAGCTTGAGAAAGAGACTTCAAAGCCTGCCCCACAGTGACACACTTCCTCCAACAAAGCCCCACCTCCTAATAGTGCCAACTCCCTTTTCAAACAGCCACACCCAACATATACACGAAGCCCTGGATTTGATCTCCAGAAAATTCACTGGCTATGGTGGTGTGCACCTGTAAACACAGCATTTAGGAGGCATTTAGGAGGTAGAGCAAGGGGGAGCAGAAGTTCAAAGTTGTCCTTGGTTCCAACAAGAGTTTAAGGCCAGCCTGGGGTACACCAGCAAGCAAAGAAACAACAGAAACAGTTTCCCCCAGGGAGGAAGTGGGAGGTGGAGGAAACTTAGCAAGCAAACAGTCACATGTCCGAGGAAGCTGAAGCATATAAGGTTTAGAAACAGCAAACAACTGTGGGGTTGGAGACCATGACCAGCGGAGTTGCAGAGAGATTTCTCTACCTGTGGAGCAGCCTGCAGTTGTGCAGAGAGCTCCAGGGCTGCAGCCTTTGTGAGCAGTCATGGGTGTTGGGGTGGGCTTTTTGGTGATATAGCTGATTTTGAGTCACCCCCGGTCCCGTAAGTAAATCCATCACTTAACAAGTTGGTTCACCAAATTGGATGTGGGTACAACCCTAACTGGTTTGTAGTGACTTCCCTTCCTGGGGACACTTGTGTTTTCATCTCCCCCAGGAAATCTTTCTGGTATAGACAGACAGGCGTACAGATGGATGGAAACCACTATGGAAGTGGACTGCCCCGGATGCTATGTTAATTCCATCAGAGTATCTACTAACATAACTCTTAAGAGCAGTCTGGGGGTCTGAGGTTATGAATGAACCTCCCAGCTCAGCAATCACTGTGAGGAATAAATACAGCTTTTGAAAATATCTACTGGCTGGGAAAACACTGGCAATCAGTCAATCTTGTTAATCCTTGTTAAAGCTAGAAACATGCAAAGTTTCTCAGGTCGCTATATTTTGAATGGTGGACATGATTAATGTTAGACTTTTGTTTTCTTGTTCAGGGTCTAAATCATTCATGAGGGGGATAATATATATATATATATATACATATGAACACAGACACTGTCAGACCATTTTCTTCCATCTGTGGCTGGAGCTCATGTCTTGGTCTCCTAACAAGAGAAACATTTACCAATCCTGATTCTGAGAAGCATGAATAAAAACTCGTCCTTTTCTGCCAGCCCCAAGGAATGCAGCTCCTACCTTTAAGGCTCAGAGAGCAGGGACAAGGGGGCAGTAAGGTAAGAGCCAAAGGGGCAGGATGCTCTGCTGGACAGTGTCTTCTAGACACACAGTGAAGCTGTGCCCCTGACATTTCAACAGTATGCACAATGGCTGGGCTAGTTGACATGCCAAAACAGAGGGGGAAAGGTAGCAGGCCCTACTGCTCTTAGATGAAGAACCCCACACAATGGCTGTCATTTTCTCCAGGAACAATAACCCTGATGGTTATCCAACACCAAGTACATAAGGACAACACTGCATGGACTCAATGTTTTACTTCTATATACGTGTGTCACACACACACACACACACACACACACACACACACACACACACACACAATTAAAGGACATGAATTTGAGAGGGGAAGGTCACAGGAGGAGCTGGAGAGGGGAGACGGAGGGAAATAATGTAAATACAGTACACATCCATGAATTACATGAGATGGCTCAGTGGTTAAAAGCCAAGTGCTTTTGCTCTTGCAGAGGAATAAGCAGCAACTCACAACCATTTGTAACTGCACTTCCAGGAGCTCCAACACCCTCTTCTGGTCAGTGAGGGCACTACATGCATGTGGTGCACAGACATACATACAGAAACATAAATCTAAAAAAAAAGGAACATACGAAAACGCTGAAGGGAAAACTTTGTATGGTAATTTGAAAATAAAAATAAAATCTGAGAACAGGATATTTAGAGTTATTAAACATACAGATACACATGTATAAATGCATATTATGTATATTTGTGCATGAGTGTGTAAATATTTGAAGTATGTGTTACATGTGTGCAGTTTTAATGTGCATGACTGAGACATTATTAGGCTAGATGTCAAGACTGGCTTGGATTTTAAAGCAATCTACCAGATATTTAGCATTTAAGTGATGAGCTGTGTTGTAAAGCAAAATGAAATATTCCAGGTTTTCAGACAAATACACCATCAGTCCCAATTATGCAAAGTTGTGGTTAGGAAAAAGAGGCACATATTATCATCATGCAGTTTAATGGAAACAGAACTAGGGCTCAGGGAGTGTGCCAGCTGATAGCTTGCTCTGCTCTGGGATGCTGTCTGGGAGATCACCCTGCTACCTCTAGGCGGGGCTCATGGTGGGAGTGGCAGCTGGCATCTAGAAGGTTTGAACTTCAGCATCTGTCTCGGCAGATCTCTGCAGTGTGAGCCACTAGCACACAGAATGGCCTTTTCCAGTTCGGGCTCATTCTAAAGAACGGGGGCATTGATTTTTCTCCAAAACTACAAATGCCGAATGCCATGGTAAAAATATAATTTATTTATACAAATGGTGTGTTTTCACAAAGGCCATCTGTCAGTTGACTCTCTGATCTACAACAAATCTGTTTGTTCCCCCAGAAGAAATAACATGTCTGTTGAAAAGGATTTACAACCGACGGGCTCCTGGACGCACAACATTGCTATAATAGTAACTATTGATGATCTATTTACTTCTACTGTAGTGCTGTGAGTGGGAACTATTATTTCTGAAGTATGGAAATTAATTTTTCATCACCTCAAAGCCAGAAAATGGAGCTCAGTTGCATCTATTAAGATTACTGCAAGGCAACCATATTCCCTCCTGGAAAAAAAAATCCTCTCAATGAACAGTGTTTATTAAGCTAAGTCCACGCATCATCGCTTGCTGCCTGACGTATGGAGAGGATCACGAGGTTGTATTGATGTCCTTAATTATTTTCTGGAGACAAGAGGGCACTTTAAAATTTGTGACTATTTTGTAATATGTGGGCACATAACACAACATTTATGTGAAGGTCAGAGGACAGGTTTTTGGAGTTGGTTTTCGTCTGCTGCTGCTGACCAGATGTAGGACTCGGGCTATCAGCTTTGCTCAGCAGGCACTTAAACCACTGGGCCATCTTGCTGGCCAGAACTACTCTTCCATGATTCTGTCATTGGATGTCAAGGCACCTCTGATGGCCCTCATTGGAAACAAATTTTACTATTAATATGGAAGAGAAGGGGGGCTGGAGAGATTGCAGTGGTTAGGAGCATCGGCTGATTTTCCTGAGGACTCCGGTTCAATGCCCAGCACCCACATGGCATCTGTCTGTAACTCCTGTTCCAGGGGATCTGACACCCTCACACAGACATACATGCAGGCAAAACACCAATGCACATGAAATAAAAATAAATAACTTTTTAAATGAAAGAGAAGAACATGGGGGTCTTTTACAAAGGATGCCTACTCACACCAGACAGAGTGCGGATACCACTTAAGTTCAACTTGGTGAACTAATGAATTTTATTGGGGTTACTTACAGGAATATGGGTGAGGGGTTAGTATAGGAGCAGAAATAACTCAAAGACAGCTGCATCACCAAAACCCACTCTAATAATGGTGCCAGCTCACAAACTCTGGGACCCTGGAGCACACTGCACAGCCTGAGGAAAGCTCAGTGGGTTGGAGCGTGCCCTTCCAAGTGAAGCATTTGGTCTAAACCTCTCCCAGGTAGCTCTACCGATTCCTGCTTGATCCAGGCAGGTGGTCTAGTCTAGAGTCTTTCCAGCTTGGCTTATGTGAGAATGGATCTCAGCTGTCTTTATTGTTTACTCTTTGGAGGGAGGGACCTAGTGAATCCGGTGAGTTTCAGGGACTTCCTGGAGCTATTTTGAGTTGTTTACCTTCTGTCTTAAGGAGTTTCTCTGCAGGATGGGATGAAAGGTATGTTCATGTGGCAGTTCCTTTCTTTTAACAGATTTCAAGTGCACAAGTCAGCATTATCAACTATCGTCACTGTGCTGTTCATTAGCACAATATTGAATATTGTCAGCAAATGCATACTCTTTGATTAATAGGTGTGTATCACCTGGCACTACTATGTGAATAGTTCTTAAGATCACCCCCCCCCATAGTTTCCTTTCTTTTATTGTGACAAAACACTGCCAGACGAGCAAGTTAGAGGAAGAAAGGGTTTGTTTGGCTGATACTTCCAGGTGTCAGGGCAGGAACTTAAGCAGGAATTTGAAGCGGAAATCACAGAGGAATACCTCTTACTGGTTCACACTTAGATGCATGCTTATTTACTCTCTTTTTCAGTTCACCTTTACTTAGGGATGATGCTGGTCCCACACATAGGTAAGACTTTCCCCTCAGATGTCTGTAGCCGGTGTCAAGTTGACCACTAACGCTAACCAGGACACCTTTCCCATCCCCTAATGTATTAGACCTTTCATCTTGTTTCTTGATGGGCTTTCTTAGGTGGCACATTGGTGTAGTGCTTGGGTACTCCCCAGAGGCTCTTTTGTCAAAGGTTTAGGTCCCAACTGGGAGCTTTCAGGAAGTGGTAGACATTCCTTCTACAAAGGGGACCAATGGCAGATCAAAGTAAGTCTAACATGCCAAGTCAACAAGTTTACTAGGGGTTCTTACAGACACATGGATGACTGGTTACTTAAAGGCACATGGACGCTCCAAGGCAGCTACATCACCAAAAGCCTACCCAAGCCAGTGTGATGATTCATGAACGCTAGAACTCTGGAGCTCTCTGAAGAACTTGCAGAAAGTGTCTCCCTTCAACACTCCTTTCTGCTTATATGATCTTGTGAATTTGGTAATTTTTCAGGGATTTTCTTGAGACTTGTGAGTTATCTACTTCCTCTTGGCTTTTTCTTTTAAGGGTCTCACTATGCACCCCTGGCTATCCTGGAGTTCTCTGTGTAGACCAGGGCAGTCTCACAGAGATCCACCTGCCTCTGTCTCCAGCCCCACTTACTTCTTGAGTCTTATTGAAGATCCCTCTAGAATGTCTTGAATCCTAAGGAGCTTCCTTTCAGAGTGGAATGTTTTCATTTCAAAGGAGATTGTTATATAATACAGGTTATGATGTCACTGAGGGGTGTGCTGTCAATGGGAATCACATGACCTTGGCTTCTTTTGCTTCTGGGCTATGACATGAGTTGTTTTGCTTTAGCACTTGCAGCCAGACTGTGCTATGTTGTCACAAAGCCAATTGATCCTGGACTAGAGCCTCTAAAATTGTCAGCCAGACTGTTTTCTCTTTATAATTTATCTCATATATTTTGTTATAGAAATGGAATCTGACTCATCCAGTAGGACACGCTTCCCAGCGACTTCCTGGGAAAGGTTACCAGCCTGGAAATATGCTTTGCTTGTATATCATTCATCTGTGGCCATTTTATCTGTCTTTGGAGATTTATGTCTTCAAACATTTTTTTTTTCTCTTTTGGTTTTTCAAGACAGGGTTTCTCTGTGTAACAGCCCTGCCTATCCTGGAATTCACTTTGTAGACCAGGCTGGCCTCAAACTCACAGAGATATGCCTGCCCCTGCCTCCTGAGTGCTGGGATTAAAGGCCTGTGACACTACCACCACCTGGCCATCTTTAAACATGTTTACTGTTGGTTTAGTGAAGTCTTGGCAGAAAGTGGGAGTAAATTCAGAGAGTTTATTGTTTACCCACTTTTCAATGTCTTTTTTTCCTTTTTTTTTCCATGTAGCCCAGGCTGGCCTCTTTCAGGTAGCCTGAGCTAGCCCCAAAGATGACCTTGAACTTCTGATTCTCCTGTATCTACCTGCCAAGTTCTGAGAGTCCAGAGGCATCATCATGTCCAGTTTCTGTAATGCTGGGAATCAAATCCAGGAATGTAATGCACACTTTATAAGCACTCTGCCAGCTGACCCACACCTCCAGCCCGTGTCCATTATTAGTAGACTTTTCCAAATTAAGCCAGAGAGCTAGACTGCACTTCCCATGTTCCCTTGCAGCTGTATATGATTGCACCACTGTGCTCCGGCTCCTTCTGAAGACATTATTTGTGTAACTTTTAAAATCAAGCTCTTAAAGGCAATCAGCACATCTTTTTACCTATCACCAGGCCATGTGTGAGTGGCATAGGAGATGATATGGTCTAGGAAGGCTGAGCAATAGGGGAAAAGGAATATGAGTCCCCAGCACTGTAGGGACCTTCATCTTTTAATACCCTTTATTATAGGGGGAAAGATGACACATAAACCTTACTTAAGGGACTCTTTAAAAAAATTTTAGATGGTTTTTCTGTGTAACCCAGGCTGTCCTGGAACTCACTTTGTAGACCATGCTAACCTCGAACTCACTGATACCCACCTGCCTCTGCCTCCAAAGTGATGGGGTTAAAGGTGTGACCACCAGGGCCCTGGCTTAAGGGACTCTTAATACCACCTGCATTTTGTATTCCATGTGCCCCATGGCTCACAGTTGGTATATCATGTTTCCTTTAGAATAGTTTGTATTTACCTTTTGCATATATGTTTACAATGTATCTTTATCACACCCTCTAGCTTTCCCTTCCCACACGCACCCACTTTCCAAATGTCTTCTTCCCATCTTCAAGCCTTTTGTTTTTCTTTTTATAACCCACTGATGTGCTGCCTGATAGAATCTTCACTGATCTTGTTGGCTTGATCCCATGCCAATCTCTTGCAGGTGACCACAGCTTCCGTGAGCTCATGAGTACAACAGCCATGTCATGTCTGGAAGATAGCATTTCAGAGCACAGCACTCCTTCCTATCTGCTGGCTCTAACATCTTTCCTGCATCCTCATTTACTGGCACTGATGTCTTTTCTGCATCCTCATCTGCTGGCTCTAACATCCTGCATCCTCATCTGCTGGCTCTAACTGCTTCTTTATCTGCTAGCTTGTTACAAACAGTTTTCCCACCAGCCTGGTCCCACTGCCGCATTAGCCCCAAATAACACACAGAGACACTGTATTAGTTAGAAAGCGGTTGGCCTGTTACTAGTGTTTCTTATTGGCTAGCTCTGTCTTAAATATTAACCCATTTTTATTAATCTAAGTCTTACCTTTGGACCTTCTTCTCAAGACCCTACAGCTTGACACTCTCATATACTACATCTCCCAGAATCCTCCTTGTCTCCTAGTCCCATCTATCTTGCCTTCCTGCTTGCCAACAATGCTTTATTCATTAACCAATAAGAGAAACATATTTACAGAATGCCATCTCCCATCATCTCCCCTTTTCTGTCTAAATAAAAAAGGGGTTTAACCTTAACATAGTAAAATATATAACAAAACAGTTATCAAATAAGAACTACAGTTAACAATATTCAGTCCATTAACATTTAACAAGATTTAAAGAAAATATTTCATTATCTATCCTATCTTTGTGAGTCTGAAGTCCTATATGTAACTTACCTTTAATCCTAACTTTAATCCCTCAAAGACAACAGAAAGATAATATATGAACTCTAGAAATGATAGAGACAACTTGCCCGGTCAGTCACCCGGGCACTTCTGTGATGTTCCATCTTTAGCCTATAGGCCATAGTGTGTCTGGCACACACTACATCCTCTTCTGCTGGCTCTAACATCTTGCTTCCTCATCTGCTGGCTCTAACATCTTTCCTTTATCCTCTTTAGCCATGTTTCCTAAGCCCTGGGGGTCAGGAAATAGATGTCCCACTTAGAGTTGAGCATTCAGTCACCTACGTGTCTAAACATAAATATTTAGATGTAGTTTGGGCACCTGTTGGTTTAGCAAGATGACAGAATGAGGTTCCCTCTAGGGCCTATATTGTTGTACCATCGGGTTCATTGATGATAAACAGTGGAGGGAAAGCATGTCTCTCAGTTGGTTGGAGGAATGAAGAAGTGTCAACACTTGTATCTGCTTCATTCAAGGGAAGAAGAAGGTGTAGTCCCAGGTTATGCACATGTAGCCTTGGACAAGCAGTAGAGCCTCTGTGAGGGTGTTTTTTCATCTCAGAGTGATAACAGTGGTTGAAGAGGGGGCAGGCCACAAAGTCTGCTTTTGTGATTATGTCTTCAAATATTTGCCTTATGGATCTGAAATGAATCTTTATTATGAGTGCTACTTAATATGAAAATGCGCAGTGTTTCAGTAATATAGATAGCTGCTATTTATTAGGCATTTCCCACATGTCAGCAGCTGCGGAGCACTTTAATAGTGGTGCTGATGTTGACAATAAACCCTTTCAGCATCTGTGCCATAAGCAGCACTCTGTCTGTTTCTTTGTGTACTGTACACAGCAACCTCCTTCCTTTCTCTTTTTTTTTCCTTTTCTCTTTTTCTTTCTTTTGAGACGGGGTATCATGTTAGATGCAGGTAGGGAATCATTCTATATAAGGAACTTGAACACCCGTGCATTTTTCTATCTGCTAGGGGTCCCAGATACCCCTAGAGATAACATACATGTAAAATATTTGTATATATACAGGAAAAATATAATGTGTGCCTCCTCCTATGACAACATAGGATGAAATAGATGCCATAATGTTTGGACATAAGAATTTTGCTTATGGGAACTCCATGTCCTGCTGTGAAGATTATAGCCAGGTCTGTCTGTGTGCTTGTTTTCATAGAAAGATACTTGGTATGGTCTTACCATGTAGGACTGAGCCCCTAACACAACAGTATTAAGAGGTGAGGCGCTAGGAAGTACGTTAGTGGCCTTATAAAAGAGGCTGGGACAGTGTCTTCTCCTTCATCATTTGGGGTTCCATCAGGAAGGTCAACCCGCTGGTACTCCATCTTAGACTCCCTAGTCTCCAAAGCAGTGCACAGTAAAATTTCTGCTTGTGAATTATCTAGCTCTAGGTCCTTTGTCATAGCTGCCTCCAAAAGACTACAATAATGCTCTTTCAAAAGGGTACTACGTATAAATAGATCTGCCCGAACTCTCATGTTGTATGCACAGTTTTCTCTCCTTACTTTTACCTCTTCCTATGTAGCCCTAGTTGACTTCACTATATAGCACAGACTGGCATCAAACTCAAAGCAATCCACCTGCCTTAGTCTTCTGGGTACTGGCATTCTATGCATGTGCCATCACACTCCCAGCTCATATCTTCAGATCTTCTGGCTGCTTGAGTGTGTCATTGGTAAGCCATTTTGTCAGTAACAGGACACAGCACCCTGGCCTTAGAGCCAGGCTTTGTCAGGAGTCCCAACCCTCATTGTAGTGCACCCCTATCCAACCCCCTTGGATCATTCATTCTTTCCATCTTATTAGAGAAGATTAGTCTCCACCTTGTTCTGTGTGCTGAAGAAATCAAGTGTGGCTAAATTATGTGTCAACTGAGCTAGGAGAGCCCTGCCAGAACGGGGGGTGGGGGGGTGGGTGGGGTTTGTTCACAAGGGAGACATCCCCCACTTCCAAAAAGGTGTCCCTGCAGAGGGGCTCTGACAGAGGCTGCTTCTGGAGATCCAGAACCCTTGAGTGGGAACCAGACATGCTGAACAGAGGGTGGCTGCTGCACTCGGTGACTGTTGAAATGTAGCCCTGGGAGTCATAATTTCAATGTGTCCCCAGGGACCTGAACTATTAAGGGTTATCATTGTGGTCCTTTGACTAAGAAATGCTATGCTGTTGGAAAATGCAAGAGCAGCTGATCTTACTCGGCCTGTCCCTCGTCATTCACAAACAACAGATGTTCGGTGGTGTATTCTCCACTTTCCTGCTGGCTCTCTGAGCAATTAATTTCATAGCAGGTTGTACCTTTATCTGACGTTTGGATTTCTGGTGTAGTATTCGCACTGTGCCAATTTTCCCTGCTGTGGGATGTGGCCTTTTGGCTATGTCAAAGGTTGGTGGCCCATCACCAACCTTTACACAGCTTGTTCTTGTTTGGGACACAGCTAACGGAGTCTTTTGTTTGTGAGATTGAGAAGCACTATAATGTTCGATTTCAAATATCAGAAACATGAGGATCTTTCTGCAGCATTTGTAACTGTGGTGCCTCAGCTTCCTTGATCACAAAACAACCGTAAAATCCTGAAAAGCACACTAGAGTCCCCCAGCAACATCCTAAGGGTTGGAGGATTGCCAGATCTGACTTGAGGAATATTGCTCCTCACCTGCCATCTCCCTGCCAAATATTTTCACTAGCCAGAACAGGAAGTTCAACATTTAAAACATAATATTATCTGTCTTTAATTTGGTCCTGTACATAATTTATTTTCTTTTAGGTTGCTCCCTAATTTTGTTAGATTTTGATTGTCATCAAGTATCACAAAGTGATTCAGACAGGCACAGCCAGGACTGATGTCATCAAAGAAACTAAGACGGTGAATTGGTTCCAGAAGTATGAATTTTGTTCCCAATGAATAATGATTGTGAATGGAGTATTTTCATTCAAAGTATTTGTTTACATGGGTTGCAATAGTGAATGGAGAAAAAAGTTCTCGACACATACAAAATGGCCACTGCTAAACCTTTGTTTCTGCCCTTCCTGTTTTTTTTTTTATAAAACAGAGCTAGGTGGTTAATACTCTTTTTCAGCTTGATGGGATTTAGATTCGACCAGGAGAAGAACCACTGCACACACTTCCCATGAAGTTTCTGGATCAGGTTAAATGAGGCGGGAAGACCTCTCTAAATGTGGGCGGCACCATCCCATACATTGAGGTTCCAGGCACAGTAAACAGGAGAACAGAAATGAAATACATCATTCATCGGGGTCTGATTTCTGACTTGAGCGATGACCATGAATGAGCTCATGCTCCAGGTGTGCACCTTGTGGGCGGGCACACCCCCCTCCCCCAACCCAGAAGCTATCTTCAATTGATAACCACTGGCAAAGGAAAAATTTGTTTTCTCCAAGGGAGTTTCACTGGGGAAACAAAACCATCCTTAGGAGGCACCAAACCTGGTGGTGGTGGCACCAGCCTTTAATCCCAGCACTTGGGAGGCAGAGGCAGGTGGATCTCTGTGAGCTCGAGGGCAGCCTGGTCTACAGAGTGAGTTCTAGGACAGCCATAGTCAGGACTACACAGAAAAACCCTGTCTTGAAAAACAAACAAAAAACAGTAAGTAATTCCCTTATTATGGCTAAACTTGGATGTCAGTTTGGGAAGAGGAATCCCAGTGGAGGAAGTGCTCCCATCAGATTAGCCTGAAGGCATGTCTTGGGGCATTTTCTTGATTGATAGTTGATTGATGTAGGGGGATTGAGCCCACTGTGGGTGGGTGGTGCCATCCCTAGGCAGGTGGACATGGGCTGTGAGGAAAGGTAGCTGAGCAGGTCAGGGAAGGAGTCAGTACACAAAGTTACTCTTCCCTTTTGATTTTCCTTTTTTTTTTTTTTTTTTTTTTTTTTTACTTTTTTGTTTTGTTTGTTTTGTTTGTTTTCTGAGACAGTTTCTGTACACAGCCCTGTCTGTCCTGGAACTTACTATGGCTGGCCTCTAACTTAACAGAGATCTGCCTGCCTTTGCCTGCCTAGTGCTGTTGGTTTCTGTTTCAAGTTCCTGTCTTGAGATCTTGCCTCAACTTCACTCAGTGATGGCTATGACCTGAAATGTACCCGTTCTTCTCCAGTTGCTTTCAGTCATGGTGTTTATCACAGCAACAGAGAAGCAAACTAGGGCTCCTCCCTCTCTCCTGACGGGGACAGGTACGCAGTTACCCATTTTCAGGCTGGGTCTTACTTTCTTGCTCATGATACTGTTTTCTTTCCTCCTGACTTTTGTCTCTGTTTCATTTGGAATAATTCCCATTTCTATATTTTCAAGTTGATGAACCTTTTCTTTTGCCATGTGTAATATTCTCTTTCCCTGTGTGTGTGTGTGTGTGTGTGTGTGTGTGTGTGTGTGTGTGTGTGTGTGTGTGTATGCAGGTTTTCAATTGCTTTTAGTTTTAGTCTCTCAAAATGCATTTGAGTCTTTCTCACTAGTTAATTTCTCACATGTTCAGTTCTTCCTCTGCTCTTAGCTGTCTGGAGTAACATTGTAACAATCGCTTCACACTGTAGCCTGTCAGTTTTATCATTTCTGGTGTGTGTGTGTGTGTGTGTGTGTGTGTGTGTGTGTGTGTATGTGTGTCTATGTGTGTCTGTGTGTGCACATGCGTGTTTTCTCAATATCAGTTAAAGTTGATGTTCATTTGTATACTGGGTCATGCCTCCCCCACCCCATTGTGATTTTTGTCTTGCTGCTCCTGGATGGTTCACATTCCTGCAACACATTCTTGAGTCCCCCCCCCCCTTGGAATGCAAATCACTTGGAAACTGCTGGGGCATTTTGAGGCCCTGTGGTTTAGGCATTTCTGGGTAGGGGCTTTGGCTCCAGAGCCCACGTGGCTTCATAACTTGAATCCTAGAATCCTCCTGCCCTAGTAGCTTTCGCCCTGTGCTGAGTGAGGTCACATACTTTGCTGGTAGGCTCCTGAAAGTGGTCACCTTGCACCTGGATGGTTCATTCCCAGGCTTTTGGCAATTTCCTGAGTTGATGAGTGCCTCAGAGAACCTTCTCTGTCTTTCCCTGGCACACATCACCTGATCCCCAACTCTCAGCTTTGTCTCATCAACTCAGGGAGACTGTTGGCAGGGAGGGGGTGGGGGGATGGGGCGGGCTTTCTGAACATGCTCTCAGTCTGGTTGAGGTCACTATAGAGCCTACCTCATTTGTTACCCCTCAGGGGTCACTGTTCTTTGAAGCAAAATAGTCAATGTCCCAAGACAAGTGTTCCCCATGTCCTGTTTTATATCATTGGCCTATTATCTTACTGATTTTGGACAGGAGAATAAATCTTGTCTTTATTGCTCTGTCTTCATTAGAACAGAAGACCTCATGAACCTTGAACCACTCCCTCCCTCTTGGCATTTAGCTATTTTATCACCTAAATGTCTATTTCTAAACGCCATGCCTTAGTCATCCCCATTACAAAATATGACACCACTGCTCAGCCTTTTGGCTCAAACCAAGTATAAAAAATCACTGCATGTTGCCGGCATCTCTTTTAATCTGCACACTCCTCCATCTTCTCTTTAGTTTACCTAAAAAGACTTGATTTTCAGGAATCATCCTTGTGATTTGATGTCTGCTGAAGAACTGTCATATCCCTCCAGCAGTCTGGATTTTGCTGGTCACACACAGCTCCAGTTTTAGTTCAGGTACTGAAAAGCCAGACTCAGTGATGAGCTCAGTACACACCGTAGTGCTGTGTTCTCTTTCCTAGGACCCCGTTATCCTTTTTTTTTTTTTTTCCCGTGATATTCTCAGCCATTCATGTAAATGCCTAAATTTATTAATTCATTGGAGGTGCAAAATGGTTATATTCTAATCCTTTAATTTCTTTTTCATTTATTAGATAGAGAACCTTTATAAAGAGACACGTGTGCTCATTACTATTATTGGGACATGGTTGATAAGGGAAGGCAGAATAAATGCTTCATTTGAGATAATGAATTGGTTTCCTGTCATTCTGTCACAGCCACCCATTAGTTTCTTTAAAATGAATTTTAATATAACGATGACCTCATTGATTGATGGATTTTAATAAATTGTAATGATTGCCCCAATCCTGGCTGCTTGTGGTGGGGGATCTTCAAATCAGCTCTGAGTTCTTTTTATATCTTAATAGCTCAACTTCCTCTTTAATTTTTTTTTTTTTTTACATTCATTTATTGTGGGTGGGAGGTGTGTGTGAATGTGTGTATCACAGCCATCATGTGGAGGTCTGAGGACAACTTCTGAGAGTGAGTTGAGTGAGTTTTCTCATTCCACCATGTGTGATTGAACTCAGGTTGTCAAGCTTGGCAGCAAGCATCTTTGGTAGCATCTGAGCATTTAGCCAAGCCTCAGTTTCCTTGTATGCAGGCTGGCAGGGAATTCCAGGCCCAGCTGCTACATTGCCAGAGCAAGTTTCTCGGTGAAGTCTTCATTTGTGTTGTGGTCCTGCAAGCTCATATATTTGAATGCTTAGTCATCAGGAAGTGACACTGCTTCAGAGGGGTTAGGAGGTGTGGCCTTGGAGGAAGTGTGTGGCTTTAGGGTAGACTTTGGAATTGCAGAAGCCCAAGCTAGGACCAGTCTCTCTCTCTGCTGCCTGTGGGTCTGGATACAAAACTCTCAGCTACTTCTCCAGCACCTCAGCATACAGCCATGCTCCCTGACATTTTAAAGGACTAACTCCCTGAAAATAAGCACCAACTAAATGTCTTTTATAAGAGTTGTACGCTCATGGTATCTCTTCACAAAACAGAACAGTAACTAAGTTATTTTGTTTAGAGGGAAATTGTTACTTTAAACCACCTGTGAGTTGGGGATAGTCCGTGTGAGCAAGTTGGTTGTTACATTCAGGTTCCTGCAGTGAACAAAACTAAGGTGACATGTTTGTGTAAACATTTCCATTTCTTTCAAAAGTTTCTTTTTTTGTGATTCATTTATTTTTATTTTATGTATATTGTTACGAGCACTTTCCCCATAGCCTGTTCTCACAACCACACCAGTCCCAAATAACAAGCAGAGACAGTGTATTAATTTTGAAACTATTGACCTGTTACTAGTGTTTCTTATTGGCTAGCTCTGTCTTAAATATTAACCCATTTCTATCAATTTGAGTGTTTCCACTTGGTCTTATCTTACTGGAGAGAGGGTCTAGACCTCTTTTCTCATGTCCTACATCTTGACTCCTCTTACTACCTCTCCCAGAATCCTCCTTGTCTCCTAGTCCCACCTATCTTGCCTTTCTGTTTGCCAACAGTGCTTTACTCATTAACCAATAAGAGAAACATTTACAGAATGACATCTCCCATCAGTGTATGGATGTTTTGTCTGCATGCATGTCTGTGTAACATGTATGTGTTTGGTGCCCTCAGAGTCCAAAAGAGGATGTGGGTCTTCTATAAGGGCAGCCAGTTCTCTTAGCCCTGAGCCTTTCTCCAGTCCTACATTTCCCCTTTTAGAAGACTAAGCACTCCTGAATCCATACAGATACATTTAATCACACAATTATAGCTAAAACTCTTCCAGATCACACCTGGATCTTCTCTTTTCTCTACCAAGAAATCTCATTTCCCAAGGAAACAAAACAGAATTAGAAAACAAATTAGTATTTATGGTAACAAATCTCCCCCTTTGACCTTGAATTCCTGCAGACATTCCCAGAAAGACAGCTGCAATCTGACCACAGTCATTTTCTGATGGGAAATGTCATTCTGTAAATATGTTTCTCTTATTGGTTAATGAATAAAGCATTGTTGACCTATAGGAAAACAAGATAGGTGGGCCTAGGAGACAAAGAGGATTCTAGGAGGTGTAGTAGGCGATTCAAGATGTAGAGACTTTAGGGAAGAAAGTCCAGACCCTCTCTCCAGTAAGATAAGACCACATGGAAATACTTAGATTAATAGAAATGGGTTAATATTTAAGATAGAACTAGCCAATAAGAAACACTAATAGCAGGCCAACAGCTTTATATCTAATAAGCATCTCTGTGTGTTATTAGGGGCTGATGCAGCTATGGGACCAGGCTGGTGGGAAAACTACTCGTAACGATTTTCAATTCTGTTGAACTTACATTTTCAGAGTCTGGACATGGTATTTAGTTCTGCCTGTATTCATGAGGCCCTGGGCTCAACCCTTGGCACTGTCCAAATATGGCAGACCACCCACCCACTCACCTCATTTTTCCCTTTTGGTCCTCAGTATTACTTCCAATAAATAACTATGTGGTGTGATTTATGTGCTTGACTAAAACTCGGGGGACTGATAGTTCATGCTACTTTTGTGTGTTGATAAGAGTTTATGCTGTGCATGCATGCATGTCTAGTTTGCTGCCTCTGAAATGCTTGGTGCATGTTTTCATTCTCCCAGTATCTTCATTTTAAGACAGAATCCCAATGTATAGCACCGGCTGTCCCAAAACTCACTGTGTAGACTGGGCTGGGCTTGAACATACAGAGTTCTGCCAACCTCTGCCTCAGGACAGATTGGTCTTGAAAATCTTCCTCATCTCAACTTACAAATGATGGGATTACAGACCTGGTGATCCAACTGGTTTTTTTGCCATGCTCTCTGCCTTGAAATTTTTGTTGTTGGAAACCAGATGTTACCTACTGGGCAATAGGAACCATGATGAACATGTGTGCTAGAGAGGAGAGGTATGGGTTGGGCTTTGGAGCAGGCCTCAATCTCTGAGTGAGCCTAGGCCTTTGGGCTATGAATGTCATGTTACTTGTAGAATGCCAAGCTCTGACAAAGCCCAGGACATTAGGTTTTGATAATACAGCCTCACTCCAGAGCGGGCCTGACTAAGAGTTGAATAGTTCAGTACATTTTAAAATCACATCCGAGGAGCTGAAGAGGTGGCACACAGTGCTTAAGAGCATATTCTGCTCTTGCAAAGGACTGGAGCCAGGTTCCTAGCACTCATATTTGCAGGCTGATAACTGCCTGTAACTCCAGCACCAGGGGTCTGACATGCTCTTTTCTTGCCTCTGTAGGCACTGCACACACGTGCACAAACTCACACAGACACAGACATGCACAACCTTAAAAATTTTTAAAATAAAATATAAACAAAATAAGGACAAATTCTACCATTTTTTTACTTCCCTGCTCCCTGCTAGAAGCTAGAAGGTCCTGGAGATGAAAACTGTGAAAGTGTGAACACTGTCCCTGAAACCCAACAGTCCTAGACGTGAAGTCTCTGGCAAGCCCTGAAGTGGCCTCCAGGCCTTCCTCAGCCACACCTCTAGTTCCTCAAGCTGGTTTGCACGCCCCAGAGATGTCTGTTGGTAGCTTCTGTTCTTGTAAGCTGCAGTTCTCTGGGCTCCCTTCTGTGGGTGCCCAGGGTTGCCTGGGGTCTAATTACAGTGGCTGGTACCATGTTTGCTCAGCTTATTGGGACGAAGCAGCAACCTCTGATCTGCTTACACCTCCACTGGACGAGTTCCTATTTCAAAACTTCCCTCATTTGCTCTAAAGGGGTATACAGTACGATGGCTTAGTGTCCTGTTTCTCCTAATTGTTTATTCCCCAAATAATTTGCCTTTCATTTTACCTTAAAAAAGGGAAACTTTTTCCTTTCTTCTCCTTCATGTGTGTATATGTGTGTATGCATGTGTGTATGTATGTATGTAGGTGTGTATATGTGTGTGAATATGTTTGTATGCACATATGTGTATGTGTGTGAATGTGTGCGTGTATGTGTATATATCTCTCTGTGTGTGAATATGTATGTATGTGTGTATATATATGAGTATGTGAATGTATATGTGTGTGTTCATGTGCCTATGTATGTATGTATGTATGTATGTGTGTATGTGTGTGAGTATATATGCACATATGTGTATGTGTGTGAATGTGTGCATGTGTATGTGTATTATGTCTCTCTGTGTGAGTATGTATGTATGTGTGTATATATATGAGTATGTGAATGTGTGTGTGTGTGTGTTAGAGTTGTAATGAATAATGTGCACTGGAGTTCAGTGAGTGGATCTAGCTGGCTTTCTAAAGTGAGCCAGCAGAGACAAATGTGCGCAGCTCAGCAGACCTAGCCTGACCTTGGACATGAGGGGGCAGTGATGAGACGTGAGGAAGAGGAGGAAAACAGGTGAAGGATACGGGGCAGGCAGGAGCTTGGGTGCTTCATCGATGGGATACCCCCCTTGGACAGCAGTGTCTGCTGGTGAATGCCTGTAGCCCCAGCCACTTGGGAGGCTGAAGTAGAAGGACTGCAGGTTCAAGTCCATTCTGAGCAACTTAATAAGCCTCTGTTTCAAAAAGGTCTGATGATACAGCTTGAGTGACAAAGTCGAGCACGTAAAGTCTTAAATTCAACCCCAGATATGGCAAAGGAAAGAAAAGAAAAATTCTGGTAAGATGCGAGGTCTGGGTGTGGAGTGAAAGGGAGCCACGGAAGGCTGTGCATGTGCTGCAAGCCATCTTCAGTGAAATCGCCCCCTCCTGGGCGTTGCTGGGCACTGCAGGGAGCACACGTGACTGAGGAGGGCGGGATTCCCAGGTTCCTTAACCCGGAAGTCACTGTCACTCCTCAGGCGGCTCTCCCCAGTGACTTAATGGATGTGCAGCTTAGAACCTAGCGCCCAGGTGGCTGTCACATGCTGACGGTGGAGGTGACCGTTCTGGCCCTTCTGCTTACTGTGTGACCTCTGGTCCAGACTCTTTAGGAAAACCAGGGGAGCAGGCAGCCACAGCGTCATGGTTCAGTATTTCCTCCTTTATTTGGATGAATACTCCTCCATTATTATCACATATGGCCTCTTTGTTTTTCCATTTACTATTTATCTTTAAAAATTGCATTTAATTTTGAGCTCCTTATGTTTGAGTTTCATACATAAGCACGCTATATTTACATCTGTCCATCCCTCTTTTCCTAGATTCACTTATTTCTGAGGCCCCTGCACCCTGGTCCTTTTCTACTTTCCTGGGTTCTCAGGTTAGGTTAGGTTATACACTCAAACCCAGAGACCCAGAGCCGGGATCCACACATAAGATAGGACACGTGGCGTTTGCCTTCCTGGGTCTGGGTCACCTCTGTTACTCCGGGAATCTCGTGATTTCCGTTTTCCTCAGAGCTGAATAGAATTGCACTGTGTCTATTTACCACGTTTTCATTATCCATTTCCAGGCTGATGGGCATATACGCTGCTTGCCTCTTCTTACCTTTTCTTAAAAAATAGGGTCTTCCCAGGCCTTGAACTTTATTATTTATCTTAAAATTAAAAATATTTTTTGAATATGAGTGTTTTGCCTGAATGTGTGTCTTTCCACCACATGATTATCTGGTGCCCACGGAGGCCAAAAGAGGGTGACAGACCACATGGACTGGGTTTACAGCTGGTTATGAGCCACTTTGTGGGTGCTGGGAATGGAACTCGGGTCGCTGGTGCTCTTAATGGTTGATCCATCACCCCCTCCCCGGCCTTGACCATGAGACCCTCTGTCTCCGAGTGTCTGGAATAGCTCTGATGAAGCCTGCACTCCCCACTGGTGAATGGGCTGTGGAAGCCAGGTCCCGGGGTGGGGTGGGGTGGGGAGCCAGGTCCCTGGCCTGCTCAGGGGAGTGCTTCTTTGCATGTGGCTCTAGGCTCCCTACACTGCGTGTTCTAAGAGGACTGCTTAGGAACGCTAGTTTTGTCCCTGTGTGAATGACCCATGCAAGGTCATGTGTGGCTTTCGGTGTACTCATCTGTACCCATCCTTAGGTTACCACAATGTGCCTGCATGGCTTTCGTATCTTTCTGTTTCACTTTTGTACTTTTTTCTCAGTGACTAAGAACAACATGGCTCTGTCACTTAGAGTCCTGTGCAATATGTTTTTTGACCCCCCCCACCCCCCAGGATCAAACTTCCTGTGGGAACCCAATTATCCAGATGATCTGTGTGCATCATAGGAAGGAGATGGCAATGCTCTTTTAGATCTCATGTCTCCAGATCTGACTCCAAGCAAATACCCCTGACTCTGCATTTCTAATAGAAAAGAGATGCTGTGATGTGTACAGCACACACACACACACACACACACACACACACACACACACACACACACTGGCTTGCCCTGAAGCTACCCATACCCACATCTCCAACCCCTAAACCCCCACATGCCATAAACACTGCACCCCCCCCCACATTCCTCTCACATCCTACAGAGGGCACACACACAAAGAAATTACCTTCTGAAAGTATTGATCAGATCTCCTGATCTTTAGATGATTGACTTGTTTTACACATACATCTCCACGCTCTCCACTCTCTCTCTCTTACAATTCCCCTCTCCCAACATTTCTCCCTCCCAATGTCAATTCCATATCTTTCTGTTGTTGTTGTTTCTTTGTGTTTATAAATGACTCATTGAGTCTCATTATTGCTGCCTATATGTGCACAGAGGGCAACCTACCAGTGGCCATCCCTCCAGAGAAAAGTGACCCTCCATCTGCCAGCATCAACTGCCTAGAATGCTTCAGCTAGGGGTGGGGCCTCGGGACCCCCCCCCCTCATGCTGGAACTCTTTGAACTGGCTTGATTTGTGCACATCAGATATCAGTTCCTGTGAGTTCGTGAGTATAGCAACTGTGTCATGTCTGAAGATAGCATTTCACAGCACTCTCCCTCTTGGCTGCTTCTTACAGTCTTTTGTTTCCCCAACAGAGGACAACACCTCTGCATTTCGAGGAAGTTTCTTTCCCATTTGTTTCTTGTCTGTTTCCTTCCCCAACCCTTTGATTAAAATAAAATTTTATTCTTACTAAAATGTGTTTATTTTTGTTTTGGGTGTATTGGGTTTTGCTTTCGAGTTTCCCTGTGCCTGCAAAGGCCGGAAGTGGGGGCTGGCTTTACATACTGGCAGCTGTGGGTATTGCATGCAATACCCGTGGACAGAAGAAGAGGGGACCAGATTCTCTGGAACTGGAGTTACAGATGATTGTGAGATGCAGAGTGGGTGCTAGGAACCTAACCTAGGGCCTCTGCAAGAGCAACAACTACTCTTAACTTCTTAATCGTCTTTTTAGCCACCCCCCTTTTATATAACATGGGCCCTCATGCTTGAGGGCAAGTGTTTTACCAACGTAGCCATCTCCTCACCTTTACACTTGTGTTTATTAGCATATGACCTCTCTTCTCAATTCTATTTCTTTTCTTTCTCTGTCATTTGTTCTTACACACACACACACACACACACACACACACACACACACACCATACTTGCTAAAGCTCCAGTTTACAATGTCTTATGTGAGTGGTGTTCATGTTAGTGCAGATCATTTTCTCCCTATTGTATTTATTCGTGTGTTTGTCTAGGTAGGCTGGCCTCAAGCTGACCACCCTCTTGCCTCCACCACTGCCTCCTGAGACTACAGGTGGACACTTTCCTTTCTTTTCCAGTCACGACAGTGTGCCACAGGTAGGATCATGTCACAACTTAGATGATCCTGTGACTTACAGACATAATAGTTGCTATCCTCCCTCTAATAGACGACGTTGGGTAAATACTCTTGTTCATTTTCTTTTAGAACTAGTGAAAGAATCCCTCTGTGGAAAGCCTGTTTGATAGAATTTCAAGTTCACACAGTAGCTGTGTTAAGTCTGATAGCTGTCACACTGCCTTGAAGTCATACCTTCTCCAGTCTTGTGGGGGGAACCTGTTTCCTTCTGTTAGCAGATGTCATACTATATAAAAGTTTTCAGGTTTGACAATGTGGCTGTCAATGCTTTTTTATTATTTTCATTTTTTATTTCTGGGAAATAAAAGCCCAGACTGGTCTTGAACTCAGGGTCTCTCTTTAGGCCTCTGGAGTGCTGGGGTTACAGATGGGTACACACCCAGCTGCCTTCATTACATTTAAACCTTAACTCCAGAAAAGTGTCTCTAACACTGCATGGGGCAGATGAGAAGTCCTTTCATTCTCCCTCCCTCTCTTCCTCCCTCCCTTTCCTCCGTCCCTCCCTATCTCCCTCTCTCCCTCTCTTCCAGGTTTTTTTTTTTTTTTATGTAGCCTGGTTCTCCTGGGACTTTCAATGTAAACTAGGCTGGCCTCAAACTCAAACTCAAATTCAAACTGCCTGTCTCTGCCTCCTCAGTGCTGAGCCTAAAGGGGTGTGCCACCATAGCAGGCCCTCTGTGTAGTTTCTAAAAATGGCAACCCACCCTGATGATCTTGAATGTGTTCAGAGGCTGCTAGCTATACTGTTCCATTTTTATATCTCTTTATAGGTTTCATTGATTTGGATCAATTCTCCAGCTTTTCATGACATTGATTATTAGAGCGAGCAGGAGAGTTTTCTATAGACTCCCCTCCAGGATATAGTCTTCTGACATCTAATGCTGCCAGTGTGAATTTGGAGGTGGCAGAGCTGCTAACTCGGCTTTCTTCATCTTTGCATTCTCAAAGCTAGAGCAATAAACATTATGCTTTGGGGGTGTCTGATCCCCAACACTTTGTGGCTTGTTCAAGTCTGGAATCCTTGGAAATGCCATTCAGCAACTCATGTGGGGGAATTTGTGGCGTCCCCCAGTGATGCATGAGCCGGGGAAGCCAGTTCAATCCAGCTTGAGTCACACAGCTCTCTTCCCCACAGTACAGACCAGATGTCTGTGAGACCGTGTGCACTGCTGTCTTTCAACCATACTCACGGCTGTCAGCAGCAACAACAGTCACATCCTAGTGACATGCCAATAGCCATTGTGAGTTCAGCCATCACTGTAGATACCGGAAGTGATTTAAAGTCCAGCCTTGGGAGGTAAAGGGCTGAGGGAATGTACAGAGCTTGTTAGTGCCGTGGCCACATCTTGAATTAATATTCTGATTCATTATTTAAGCTGCTAAGGAAACCACTGTTTAGCTATGGCAAGAATACAATGGCCACATTAACTGATACTTGGGGGGGAAGGAGGGGGAGGAGATGTGGCTCCTGTCTCCAGCACTAAGATGCCGCCATTCCGACAGGCTAACTACAAACCCTGGAGAATGAGCTACAGGAAGTAGCATCAGATGAGGTTCTAGGGGGTCAAAAGAGAGAGACTGCAATCCATTATCCTCAGAGCATCCTAACTGTCAGCGCTTTGAATCAAGGGGTCACAAGCAAAGAGGTCCTTTCCAGTTAACAGCTTCCCATGTGAAGGGTTAGCGGTGCTTAATTCAGAGGAATGACTCCGCTGGTATAAACCTGGAGATTTACTGCTCTGCCAGAGATGAATACAGTGGAATCTAGGGCCAATGTCCTTTACCACATCTGCTTTTGATCAGCCCTGCAGATCTTAGCCCCAAGCTCAGTGGGGTGGGGGTGGCGCGGGGGATGGGGGTAGGGGGTGGGCTCAGAGACAGTGAACGGAGAGAAGGGAAGGGCTCAGAGGTCAGGGGTCAGAAGGTTAACATTCATATAGGGTTCCATCAATATCTGCCCAAGGGGTTTTCCCCGATTGTTCGTTTACCAGAGTAATGCACCAGTTGAAAATGATGTGTCTTAACAGCTACAAAATAGGCCTGGGCAGTCAATGAAGCAGAGAGCTTTCCAACAGTAGAAAGCCAGTTTGGGTTTCAGTGGAAAGCTGTGGCTCACCCCTACTACAGCCTCTTGGGTTACCAGCTTCTAGACTTGCTAATGGCTTGCAAGTGCTCCCACCATAATTTATAAAGTGCCGATAACAGCAGACCTTTCCATTCTGTCCCGGATGATGGTAATGATCAACTTTTGTTTCCATTTGCAAGTCTCTCAATGTTCCATGACTCCATATAAATCTGTGCTTTTTTATTGTTCTTCCGAATGGCCTTTAAAACACGTGTCTGGTTCTCTTGTCATATAATTCAGGTAAAATCTTGAACATATGTTCACTCTGAAATTTGTATGACTTTACCTCTTCCTGAACATTCTTGTTGAATACTAAATTCTTTCAGAGCCTCACTCTTTATGGAAAGGTTCAATAACTCTTTCTTTTCTTGTCTTTCTGAGATATGGAGTTCAATTTTCTGGAGACTATTCATTCACTCACTCTGTATCTATATCATCTATCTATCTATCTATCTATCTATCTATCTATCTATCTATCTATCTACCTATCATCTATCAACAAGGTCTAATATAGCTCAGGCTGGCCTCAAATTTGCTATGTAATTGAGTGTTGGAAATTATTGGCACAAGTCACATAAATTTTCAGTGTCTCCTCTGCAAGATTCAAGGGGTGCCAACTTTGAAGGCTTTCTTCCCCACTTTGAAATGCCAACTATCCATGGTCAAGTTGGTGCGAGAAGCACAATGGCTTGCCTTTGAATTGTATGACTTCAGTTTGGTCATTTGAAGGGCTAAGGACGCACATCTTGGCTCTATTTGCCTGGGCTACTCTTTGAGATTCCCACTCATACTGGATAGACTGTTGATTTTAGATCATTTGGTTTCCTTCCTGCTGGTTCAAATCGTTCTTCAAGGTGTGTTAGAAACTGAAAAATTTTCAGTTAAACCAAGAACATATTAAACTCCTAGGTATTGTTAAGATTATTAAAACGTATTTCTTGTGGTTGGATTGGCGAATCATCAGTTAAGGTCACTAGCTGCTCTTCCAGAGGACCTGTGTTCAATCCCAGGTATCCATATAACAGCTCACAATCATCTGTAACTCTAGGCCCATGCATGCAGGACACAGACATACATGTTGGCAAACAGACAGCACACACACACACACACACACACACACACACACACACACACACACACACACGATGACAGCAACAAAACATCACACACACACTTAAATTAAAAAAAAAAAAAAACGTATTTCTTCTTCAAGTGCTTTTAAAGCCCATAAAATAATTTTGACTCTTGACTATGGGTCTTTAAAAGTAGCAGCAGAAATTAACAGTACATTCAATTTCTTATTGGTTTTGTTTCAAAATAGAGTTCAAGCAAAAAATAGCATAAACTAGGTGGAGATTTCCCAGCTATGAAATATCTACCTCCCAACCAATAGAGACCCTGACAGTGAAGATTTAGCAGTTTGGTGCCTTTGAATACAAATTTTTACTTTCAAAATATTTTGCATCTGCTACTCTGTTGTATTTTTAAAAGCCTGGCAGCTGTTTTCACTTTTGGAGGAAGCCCCAAGAGGTTAGGAGGCTTCAATCAGGGTCCCACACCTGTTACTGAGAGAGTCAAAGCTCATCTGAGCTCCCACCCCTTAATTCCTGGCTCTTTAGCTGGCGCCATCTTCCTTCCATTAGTCGGGGATGGAGGCTCTCTTTAATCAGCCTCTGCCTCCTGAAAGATATTAAAATATATGATTTCTAAAAAGAAGAGGAAGAAAAAAGGAACAAGATGTAGATGATTTGTGATTTATTACCCAGATCAACTTCCACTTTAGAAAAGACAAGAGCAAAATATACAATCAGTATTTACATTTCTTTCTTTTCTTTCTTTTTTTTTTTTACAGTGGAAAATATTTACACCAGACAGAATACAAAAGGGCAATGTGGAACTCTAGGACAACACAGGTAACAAGGACCACGGCTGCAGTGGGGGAGTCTTGGCTCCCTCTTCCTTTCTAGAGTCTAGACTGACTTGGTGAGACTCCCGCTTGCCTGTGTTGCTGACTTCGGCAGTTAATGTTTCCTTTTGGTGTTTCCAGACCTTTTCCAGATGCGTTTGGTTAGTGTGCTTATTCACTGACCTCCTCACTTCTCTCCCAAGCAGTGGAGCAGTGGTTCTCAACCCTCCTGAAGCTGCACCCCTTTAATACAGTTCCTCATGCTGTGGTGACCCAACCATAAAGTTGTTCATTGCTACTTTATAACCGTAACTTTGCTACTGATATAAATCCTAATGTAAATATCTGAAATGCAGGCTATCTGATGCTTGACCCCCAGTGGGGTGGAGAGCCACAGGCTATGAACCGAGGCTCTTGTGGGTTCATTGTTGACATTTGGGATATTGCTGTGGTTGAAGTCACTGCCCTTCCATAGGTTTCCTGGGTGGGGTGGGAGTAGGATCTTTCTCTCTCTTTTCTTCTCTTGGCAGTGTTGAAGGTTGAACCTTGGGGAGGGCAGGCAAGCACTCAACCACTGAACTACATACTCAGCCCAAATACGGTTAATTGGTTTTCTTCCAGGGTCCTCTTACTTACTTAAAAGAGTGGTACACATATCTAGGCAGCATGCCAAGTCCCATTTCAAAGAAAACGTTCATTTTCATGGTGAGATTTTTCCATTTAACATTCCAGTTGCAGCGAGCTTTGATTCCTATACTTTGTAAAACTGAGCATTGGAACAGGGCTGGACACTGAAGCCCTGTTCTCGGGGAAGATCTTAGACCTGTGTCATACTTCTAGGGCTGGGGTGAGACCACACAGCCAGGCTCTGTTGTGTCATAGGCAATCGAGTTCTAAATCAAGCCCTCCCTCCTCCCATGGGGTGGAGAAGAGGGAGCAAGGCATTTTAAACAGTCCAGGTTGTTTATTAATTGGGGACACGGTGTCCCCTGCACTTGTGACATGCTGAACCTTAGCCACTTAACCTGAAAGATATTGAACAGAGGAAAGGGAAGAATTTGTCTTGGATTTGGAGCCTTCAGGCATTGGCCAAAGGAACCACTGATAACCAGAACTCAGCATTAGAAATGGAAAGGGAGACCCAGGAGAGCCCAGGGTTTTGAAATAGTACTCGATAATGGTGAGTAATATGTGGGTGGCCTTGAAAAGGGCCCCATCCTGGAAAAGTGCTTTCCTGTGTCAACACAAAAATGAACCAACTTTCAGCGTACCAAAGGGGATTAAAAAACAAGTTGGGTGCACCAGGAAACAAAGAAAAAGTCAAAATAAAGAATATGATAAAACCATAGTAAAGATGATCAGGACAAAACAAAGGAAGGAAAGAAGGAAGGAAGAAAGAAAGAAAGAAAGAAAGAAAGAAAGAAAGAAAGAAAGAAAGAAAGAGAACTTGCGGCATCAAGGCCGGTGAAAAGAAGGGCTGACAAGCGGGAAACGGCGCAGATCAATAGATTTCAGATGGATATGGAAAGTCAGACATCCCAACCCGCCAAGTCCGTGAGAAACAATAAAAAGTCTATTGTTCACCATCGAAATGAAATGCTGGGTTAAATACTGCACCAAATACACCAAATAGGAAACAGGATGTTTTGGTGAGGGGGAAGCTGTAGTGTTAGTGTCCAGGTGCATCATTAAATAGTGAAGACGGGCCTGGGGCCTGGGGTCCTGTGCTGATCCTTTGGGTACCGAGGGACTGATGGGGACCTTCACCTTTCTCTTGGTGCCGTTTGCCTGGCAAAATGGCGTTTCACTCACAGAAGTGGGATATGAGGCTCCGTGTCTTTCTTAGAAAGCAAGCTCTCAGACACGTGGAATCGCGAAGACTTTCCCCAGTGGTAACCAGTGGTAACCAGTGGTAACCAGAGACGTCAAGGCAACTTTGTGCTTGGCGAAGTCTACTCTAGTCACACAGTCTTGTAGACCCGATTTGGTGGCGAAAGGTCGCCGTGAGAAGCACAAGACTTCTGCCTGGAAGGGTCTCATTTTCGGAATTGTGAGGTTGAGCTTGAGCCCAGGGCCATAGAATGCCAACAAAAGCCAGCAGCTCCAAGTTACCAGCCAAAGCTTTCTCAGTCAGTATGGCGCCTGGGCAAGGGCTCACGTGACCCCTGCTTTACCGTGGTCTGCATCCAATCATATTCCCAGAAACTTCACTCTGTCCCACATGGGCCAGGGGCAGCACCTCTCCTTGTCCCAAACGCACAGGCGAGCGTCTCAGTTTCACTAAGCCACTTACAGACACATTTTCTTCACGGGCGAGCACATGAGCACATGCGCAGAGCTCTAGGGGTGGTGCCAGGGACTTTGCGGAGTTCCAGTGGTTCATGGGAGACACTGGGGATACTACATAGTGGACGCGAGCTCACTTCTTTTGTTTTGGCCGAGTTATAAACCAAAGAGTTGGTTTGTAAGTAAAAGAGTCATTGTTCTTTTGCTCTTCTCTTTATCGGGACCTCATCCCAGATCTCAGCAGCCTGTGCTCCGAAGGGAAACTAGGTGCAATCCAAAGGAAAAGCAAAGAACACATTTGGAAGCTTCTGAGAGGCATTTGCAGCATGGGGACAGTCGCCCTTTGTTCACAATCCCCCATCGTGCTTTGGTGGGCAAGCCTGTGGCCATCAGTATAGGCCTGAGCAGAGCAGAGCACTGGTTTAAATCAGAAGGTGCTGGTGCTTGTGTGGGTCTGAATAGTGAAACTCACAGACACATGGAAAAATACCAATGAAAACAGCAGTAACCGGTGTTACTTTTTCATTTAAGCTTTGCTCCAAGTCGGCAACCCTCCACTATGGAGATAGAGTCACAGACCCCGAGCCTGTTTCCGTGACAACTAAATTAAAAGCCTGAAGGAAAACTCTAGACTCCGCTTTTAATCATGAAGTCAAAACAAAGAAAAGGCGAAGCGCCTCTTTACCGGCCATAGATTTAGAACGGAGACCCAATGGAAAGTCAATACAAGCATCTAGTTTTCTCTCTGACTGGGCACGAATTGGAATAGATCTGTCCGAGTCTGTCTATAGGCAAGGGACCAGGAAAACATTCAAGGTCGGATAGCTTCCAGACAACCTCCCCAGAGCATTGAGGCTGAACTGGGAGAAGAACGGGGGTAGAGGCCTAACGCGATGGGCATGAGGGCACGGGATAGATCCAAGTGATCTAGGGGTGAGGTGAGAGAATTGGAAAGTGAAAAGACAATAATAAAGGTGCCAAGGGTATGCTAGGATGAGGCGAGAAACCAGCAGGGGCTGCTGAGAGGAACAGAGGTGGAGTTATTGAGTTCAAGGGTGAAGGCCCAGAACAGAGCAGGCAGGTTCAAGCCCTCCCAGCTCTCCCACGTCCTATTCCATCCAAACGGATGCAAACCAAAGGGCTCGGTGAGGGTGTCAGAACAAACCGACGTCCAGGTCAGGAGGGGTGCTGGGTGCTGGCAAGTGGGGGGCGTATGCACTTCTGCTGGGGCAGCCGTGAGGAGGTGCCATGTTTCACTCCGGGGATTAAGTGGCTTCAAAGGAAGGTTTAGCAGCGGATGACAGCGGAATTCAGAAGAAAGTGGTTCAAACCCAAGTTTGCTTGAATGTCAACACAGGAATCACAGAAGCAGAAGGCACCACCAACTGGATTCAAGTGAACGATTTCTTCTTTGACATTAAAGACCCGTTGCCTGAAGTGTGGGTGGGTCCACAAGAAAAAAAATTTGAAGCAACAAATAATTCATCTCCTATCACGTGGGTCCAATCAGCAGCTCACAGGCAGTGCAGCCCAGGGCAGTTATAGATTCTGCCCAACACAAAATAGTAAACTGATTTAAAATATCATGAGAAGTTTTGTTCTCGTTATTATTATTATTGTGCTTGTAACTGCGGGGTTCTCCTGCTTGAATTTTATAGTCCACAACAGCTTGTCACAGTGTCAGAAGTTTGGATCTGCCTATGCCTTTCTCGAAACAGTTCTGTTCCTATGTGTTGACTTGTGGGGCCACTGAGATAAACATCTTGCTTTCATGATTTTTGAGTTTTAGAAAATATACCCAACCCTCAATTAACCGTACTGCGGTGCAACACTTGAGGGAATGAAATCTCCCTACTGACTCTCTGGGGTGACTACTTTTAAGCTTAAGCCGTCAGGTTGGCAGTATGGAGAGTCTGCCTTGCTGTATAAAGAAGGTGCAGATGGGTACCCAAAAGGAGGGAGACTGCTGGGGAAAGCAAGTGGCACCTTCTGAGGAGCAGGGGCAGATACTGAGTTGGTGGGTGTCGTGGAAGTGGGGGTTGGGGGAGCCAGGGAAGGAGAAAACCACTTTTAACTGGGTAACTGGAATTTTAAAGCAAGAGGTATTACTATTATTTTTATGTTGCTTACTTTTCTCTTTCAGCAAAAGGAAAATAAAAACCCTATGGACATTTACAGAATGTAATTTCTGAAACCAACTTCATAAGGGCCAGTCCATCCTCATGTCTTAGAACTGGCCCCGTTATTTCTACAGCCCAGTTAGTTACTCAGCATCCAAATGGCTCGTTCTCAAGCTTCCTCCAAGCTGTGAGGGGAACATCTTTGAACCTAGTTTCACCAGAAAATTTAATGACCCTTCCTTGATGATTCTAGTTAAATCAAGCTTGTCTCCGAAAAGAGGAAGCTGTTCGTTTTCCCCCCTAAACACGGGGACATGCATTTACTGCCTAGCCCCTTGCCCTCGGCACACTTCTTTCCACTTTGCATTTTCCAGAGCTAGCCACTTGTCATTTGAAGGCCGGTAGCCTGGGCAGATGAAGTCAGTCCTCAGGCTGTAGAAGGCTCTTGGCCAATGTTGTCCCCCAGATAGCAAGCCGCTGCCGGTGCAAACAGAGGCTTAATTACCAGGGACCACATTCTCAGTGGCTAGAGGGGTTTTGGGGATGTTTACTTTGACAGATGACCCTGTAAAAATAGTCTTTGGAATGAGTGGAGTGCAAGTAAAATGTCTCTTTTAGAATGGTTTCACAGTCTTTCCTACAAGGAGCTGTGGGATCCAGCTGTGAAGGTGACGAAGACTCTACGAGTCTTCTCTCACTGTTGTGGTTCGGAGTCAGATTTGTTGGCAAGTGGTAGACAAAAGTCTAGGATCCCACAAGCCCTCCACGGCCCTCAAGCCCATTTGCATTACATAGGATGCTTTTACGTCTCCCACCACCTGAGAATGGCAGGAAGGTTTGATAGCTAGCAATTTGGCCATGGCAATCCCAACATACCCACTAGCCCCCCATGTCATGTCTAGGTCCATGATCTGGGCCAGTTGCCAGGGCCAGTTGCACACATATGTCCTTGACTCCAAAAGGAATCTAAGATGGATGCATGCAATTTGTCTGTAGTTCCAGTCATAGAAAAAAGGTCACTGTTCCTACTGGGTGGATAGATTCCCCCAAAAAGAGTGAAGAAGGAAAGTGAAGAAGGAAGCTGCCACATGAAGATCAGAGTGGCATCCTGTAAGTTCGGACATTAGGAGTCCGTGGAACCTCCTAAATGCATTGTAAAGCATCAAAGAAAGATGCTGTCAGGGCTTCAAAGTCAGAGTCCCAGAAATCCCCAGTGTCTAAGCCTCTCCATCATGGGTCCTGGGGAAAGACTCCTTTGAGATGGTAATTTATTCCAGATGCAACTTCTTCCCTCTGAGGGCTGCTGCCCTCACATGACCTTCCGGTAGTCTTCACTCGTTGCCTAGGTCAGTGGTTCTTTGTATCCTACTTCGCTTTCCCTGTCAGAGGTGAGGGGACCTTTGCTCTCTGCACAATGTCCACCTGCTTCCTGGACACCTGAGGCCATCAGTTCTGAATTACAGCCCTGGGTGAGAGGAGGTGCTGAGGGCTGGAGACTGGATTTAGTATTTGGGTAATTGTTGGTGTGACTCCCATATCTGTTGTCGCCAGCACAGTTAGTGACACTGTCCTCCTTCACTCGAAAGCATTGTGGATTGGACAGACATGCTCACTGGTGAAGTAGGGAGACAATGCGGGAAGTAAGGTGGTCCATTGCTTCCAACAATTTTGCCAAAGGAATGGAGCTTATTCCAGACTGTCCTCGAAATGATACTGATCGAGACCGCGTTCCTTTGGCGTTGGCTCAGTAGCAGCTGGGGCATCGCACCATGTCACGTGTGTGTGTGTGTGTGTGTGTGTGTGTGTGTGTGTGTGTGTGAGGTGATTGGCTCTGAGGGCCAGGACAGGCAGCTGCCGTGGTTGCTTTCCCTTGCTCATTAGTGTTTTTCTTCTCCATCCTTGCTGCTTCCTTCCTGAGGCCAATGCTCTTTGTTCCTCAAGCAAATGATGTTTGAAAGAATCCAGGAAGGGAAAGGGTTAATGGAGGCATCCCCCAAAGACATACAAGGAGCCCTGTGGAGTTGAAGGAGCTGAGAATGATGATGGGATCCAAGCCACAGCCTTCTAAAGGGTCCTCAGGGTCAGGACAGGAAGCAGCCAACTGCCCCTCCTGTAGACATGTTGCTCAAAGTTCTTTCAAGAAAGGAGACCCTGGGTGTCACCCCAGCCCACCTGGCTGCAGAGAGCACCAAGAATCCGGTCTGGAGGCCTGAGGTGGTCTAGCTGAGCGCCTGTGTGTGGAGAGGGCAGAGGCCTTGCTCCTCTGCAGTCACAACTCCGATCAGCTCCTCAAACCAGGTGGGCCTTCAGGAAGGCTTCTGCAGACAGCCTCTGTGAGGAGCAGATCGTCCATCTTGGTCTTCCTCCAAGGCTAGGTGCTTTCCCCATGGCTCAGGGCTGCCTTCACTTCTTGGCTACTAGCCAAGGACTCTGACCCTTGAGAAGGCACAGAGAAGGAGCCTTGCTGAGCATTAGCACGTTTTATGGGCACTTCCTAGGACAAGAGATCTCCCCAGCCCAGCTCCCACATAGCTGTAGCCAGACCACCAGCTCCTCACAGCCAGGATGGGATCTTTATCTCTCTCTTACACTTCAATCTCACGTGCATGCTCTGACTTAAGACCTAAGAGGCATTGGGCTCTTACTAATTGGAGATTCTCCCACAGAAATGAGTCACAGGACTGTTGGCACCCGGAGAAGTGGCTCCATTTCATCGTCACTTAAGGTCCGAGAGTTCAAGCCCATTTTTGCTCCTTCAGTGTTAAATTCACAGTGTGTTTGGCCTGAGGTGTGGCTATTGTGTGCCTTGCCATGATAACAGGATATTTGGCCTAAAGTGTAGCTAATGGATGTTTCAACTTGGCAACAGGATATTTGGTTTAGGGTGTGGTTACTTGGTGTTCTGGGTATTGACAAGGTAATTAGGCTTGCTTGTTCTTTGTATCTTGGTAAGGATACCTTTTGCTTTCCCTCCCTCTTGATTGGAGTATAGAAAAGCTTTGAATAATAGGCTTGGGGCTGATCCTAGTATTCACTGGATGCCTTCCTAACTCCCTTTCTCGTGAGTAATTCTTTCCTTAATCCACACTCCTAAGGATGGACTGGACTAGCCAGCAGGATGGGACAGATGGACCCCACCTTCAGGCAGCCACGTATGCCCCCCCCACACTTTGTGAATCCTTCCCAAAGACCTCAGTCTCTCCTTCCTGACCATGCTGGCCCCTGGCATCCTCTGTCCTCAGGACCCGTGAGCCTTGGCTGGCTGTGATCCTCACTGAGCACTCAGCACATGGGCCCCTCCCTATCCAGGGTAATGCACACACACATGCCTTAAGCTTGCAAAGCCAGCTCCATGCATGATGCTATTGTAGTCCACAGACTCCAGGCATTGGGGAGCACAGGGTGCCCAGTGTTCACAGTCATCCAGGGAGCTGACCTGGATGTAGAATCAGAGGGCTTTGGGATATCAGAGATGACAGGGACACTGGAGATCACCCAAGCCTAATGTCCTCATCTGAAACTTAGACATACTAAGGGCAGGGGCTCCCCAAGACCAGACTTTGAATGTTAGAGAAAAGGGCCAGAAGCCCAGTCTGTGGACGAGTCCATAGGCCAAGTCATGTCACTGTCAGATCTTGTTGGGTCTGTGATGTCAAGCTGCTGGGATCGGTGGTAAGCATGGTGAGTCACAGATGGGGATCAGAGGGAAATGTGGGAAAGAGCTGACCTGCCCCTCGAGCCAGGTGCGGCTCCTTTCAGCTTTCTGCTTAAGTCACCAGTGTGGGAACAGTCATTATTCTTGTCTGTTGAGCTGCCTGCATGTCTCCACATAGATGGAGTTGGAGGAGTATGTCCCTGTGGCAACATGTCCCACGGGGCAAAGGCACTGGGCAGGCAGCAGCTGCAGCTGCCCCTTGGCCCTAGACCACAGTGAGAGTCCCGAGTACTGCTATTTTTTTCCTTTCTGGACAGGGTCTCATGTAGCCCAGGCTAGGCTCAGACTCACTGCGGAGAGGAAGATGACCTGGACTTCCTGACTTCCTGCCTCCACTCCCCCAAGTGCTAGGATCCCAGGAGTGCACCAACAAGATTGGGTTTAGAATTTCTGGGGCTGGAACCTAGGACTTTGCACAAGCTAGACTACAACTCTGCAACTGAGCTACCTTCACACACTCAGAATGACCTTTTCCTGCGGGCTCCTACAGGGCACCCTGCAACCACACCCACCCTCCTGATTGTGTCCATCTTCTTGAGATCCAAGTGGAGACCCTAGTGTAAGGATGGGGGGATAAGGGGACTCCTGGCTGAGGGGCACAGGGGGTCCAGAGATGTGGAAAGATGGTGTGTTTATTTACATAGGCCTCTGAACCCCTGGCCAGGAAGGTGGAGACTTCACAGCTAGGCTTGAAGTGATGTTTGGGCCCACCTTAGTAACGGTGATGACATTCCTGTTTCCTGCCACTGTTGTTTCCTTTGCCCGTAGTTTTCTTATGTGAGGCTAGGGATTGTACCCCAGGCCTCTCAAGTGCCAGGCAATGTTCTACCATCGAGCTACAGCCTGGACTTGACTGTAACCCATGCCAGCCTCAGTTTCTCTATCCTTGGGCCTCCTTAGTGCTGTGACCAGTGCCAGGCATTCTCTATCACGGTGGGTGACTGGAATTCTCTAGGGGTTGTTAAGTGGGTGAAAAGCACAGGTTTGGAGAGGTGGTTGCCCACTGTTCCCAGAAGACTCACTTGATGTGGGTCTTGGGTGTTCCTGTGTGTGTGTGTGTGTGTGTGTGTGTGTGGTTTCACTCTTATTCTGATGATGTCATCGCTGAGTTGGGACTACATCTAGCCAGCAGCCTTTAGAGACCCTGGTGACACTCTGAGTTCCCAGGGCTTCACTCGAGAGCGGGGAAATTGGCCCAGGAGCTGGGGGACCTCCAAGTCAGGGTGAGGGCCAGTTTCACTTAACTTGAGACAGGCTGTGTGACTCTGGAGGGCCGGGCATTTTTGCCTATGTGGATTCCTTCCTCCATAAAAATGTAGGACATCCTATTTTGTGGCTGCTGGTAGAAAGACAGATGTGTTTCTGGCAGGAGTCTAAATGTGAAGACAGTGAAATTAAAATGTGTTTGGAGTTCATGTAACTGAGTAGGATGAGGAAGATGCTGGGGTGGGATCCTGGTGCCATCCTGAAAGGCTCATGGTTTGGGCCTGGCTTGGGTGGCTGCATGCTTCTTCCTCACAAGAAGAGGACAGGCAAGTGCTACTCATGTCCACTGGGATTCACTTTAATCAGCAGCTTCAGCTTTCAGATGAGGAAGCCAATACCCAGGAGGAAGCTGGTCTGATTTCTAGCCTACTGGATGTTGCCGGTGATCCCTGAGTTCCTATGCAGAACTGGAGTCTGGGCAGCATGATTCCATTAACGTAACAGTTAATGAGTGTAAGCTCACACATGGCAGGTTCTTAGGAATGTGAAGGATGGAGTGAGTCTGAGTGTGTGTGTGTGTGTGTGTGTGTGTGTGTGTGTGTATGTGGTGGGGCAGGGCCCATTAACAGTGGCTGTATAGAGAAAATGTGAAATGAAAATAGGTCTGGAAAGGGAGGTATTGAAATTCCCAGAATCTTTTGCTGTTTTCAGGTCCCATCAGAAGCCCCAAGGGCATGCTAAACAGCTAACAATAACCCGGCAGTCTACACCACTACATCCTAGTAATACTGACCTGGCCATCAACAGAGGTTTCCTATGGGAAGATGGCTGAATGGTTAGAGCATTTGCTGAGCAAATATGAGGATCTGAATTCAGGTCCCCAGAACCCACATAAACGGTCCCAGACTCAGAAGGCAGGGCATTGCATGTCCCAGAGCAATCTAGCTACTGAAACCAGTCATACTGGCAAGATCTGGGTTTGACTGAAAGACCCTGCCTTTGAATAAGATGGAGAGGAATGGAGGGTGACCTCTGACATCAACCTGGAGCCTCCACATGCCCACACACCTACATGCACAGGTGTGCTCACACACATGCAAACATGCACACACACCACACACAGCCATGACAGTGGAAAAAAATAAGGAAGGGATTTCCTGAAACCTTCACCAAGCAGGCACTGTGACAGGATTAACAATACAACCTTCTTTCTCTCCCTTTCTTTTTTCTTTTGGAAACAAGGTTTTCCTGTGCGGCCCAAGCTGGCCTCAGCTTTGTGATCCTTCTGCTTCAGCCTCTGGACAGCTTTATCTTGCGAGCGTGTGTGTGTGTGTGTGTGTGTGTGTGTGTGTGTGTGTGTGTGTGTGTATGAACAAGTGAGGCACCAGAAGACAACCTCAGGAACTGATCCTCAGAACCCACCCACCTTGTTCCTTGAGACAGGGTCTTTCTCAGCCTGAGGCTTCTGATTAAGCTAAGCTAGCTGGTGGCCAGCCAGGCTGGCAGAATCTACCTTCTGGGCACTGGGATTATAGGTTTGGAGGACTGAACCGAGGTCCGAAGTCCCGTGCAGCAGGTATGTTGCTGACTGCCTTACTTTTCCAGCACAACTTCATTTCTTTATGTACGTGTGTGTGTGTGTTGTGTGTGTGTGTGTGTGGTGTGTGTGTGTGTGTGTAAACACTCTTTTATGTGTACTCATTTGCCTGCATGTGTGTATGTGGACCATATGCACGCTTAGTGCCTGCAGAGGTCAGAAGAGGGCATCAGATACCTTAGAACTGGAGTTACAGATGGTTGCACACCCTGAGGGTGCTGGGAATCAAACCCTGGTCCTCTGCAAGAGCAGCCAGTGCTCTGAGCCACCCAGCCATCTCTCCAGTCCCACAACAGCTCTACTTCCTACAAAATAACACAGCTTGAGGTTTGTCATATGTGGCGGAGCTCTAGTGGGTGTGGTGGTGGGGCGATGCTTTTGCCGGAGTAGATTGGCCAGCTGCACTCAGATCTGCAGATTTCTGTGAGGCTCTGTTCTATTACTAGTGACAGTTCCTCAAAAGGAGCTACAGAAGTGAGAAATGAGACTAGACCCCTTGGACTCCAGTTGGTGGCACTGTTTGGAGAGGCTAATGAAGCTTTTATCGGGTAGAGCCTTGCTGAGGGAAGTCCCTCCCTGAGGGTGGGCTTTGAGGTTTTATAGCCTGGCCCCACTTGCTGTTCTCCTTCCTGTGTGTGGATGAGATGTGAACAGCCTGCTTCTTGCTCCTGTTGCCCTGCCTTTTCTAGAATGATAGACACTACCCCTGTGGACTGTGAGCCTTAGCTGCTCTAAGTTGCTTTCGGTTGTGATATTTTATCACAGCAACAGAAACAGTAACTGATACAGAGGGCAAAGAAAGGGAAACAAACAAAAGCCCTACCCAAACCCCGAAACAATACTTAAGTCCCTTTCCAGCCCTGTGGGTCCTCGGCATTGCTGAACCCTCAATGCTCATGTGATGAATTTGGGATATGACACAAGGAACATCCCCTAAATGAGTCCCCACTCTCCTTTTGTTGAAGCTATCATTTCCCAATATTGTTCCACACTTCTGAGAGCTCTTGCTTTTGAGACTTCCTGCTTGCACAAGACAGAATGGAGTTAATTTAGCGATTAAACAGGATCATAAATTGCCACATTTCACTTTTTTTCTTTTTAATAATAAAAGTCACTTAGAGTTTAAAGTATTGTCAGACACATCTAGTCTGGCAAACACCATGGATCTCCACATTTCTGTGAGTTCACACATAAGTTTGCCGCACCTCTGTGCTGGCAGACCCCCTTTGGCACTGGAACATAATAATTTATTAAGCTGTGATGTTTAGTAAGTGTGCACAAATATCATGCAACATTAGGAGCAGACTCACAGACAGAGTGTATTAGAAACAGATTTATACAAAAATGTCTTGTAAACAAAAGGGAAAGGGGTTATTTTCTGTACAAAATATGCAGGTTTTCCTCTTTTCTTTTTTAATGATCTGTAAGATGCATCATACTTTGGGCATTTTCAAAAAGTGGAAACTATATAAAAATAAATATCCTATGTACAAACACACACAGCCAGTCCGAGGTTAGAGGCATCACTGCAAAACAAAACCAGAACAATGTAGAGTTAGTTTCAGGGAGCCTGAATGCTCACTCCCCTGGCAAAAGGAGGTGGGTCTGTCTTTGATTGCATCAGAGCCTGTGATAGGGAAGCGTGGGACCCTAGACCCCAAAGAGGGAAGAACCTTCTGTGGACCTTAAGACATTCCCACTCCCACGATGGAAAACCCAACTTTCACCTTTAAGCTACTCACGATGTAGCCACTAGAGGGCAGTCTCTCTATGCTGTCTTGGAAACCATGCTATGCACTACATTTGCCCAGAAGTCACTTGTGGAATGAACCAGCAGACCTGGGCTTCTTTAGTTGCTTTTCAAACACACTACAGCTCTGGACAGAGGCTGCAGTTCCTTGCTAAGCACAACATGTTCCATGTTCTGCCCACCAGCAACAACATTGGAGGAGGATCTCTGGGGACCCAGATTATTTAATGGTCCTCTGACAGCTCCTGGACGAGGCTCTCAGTGAAGTGAAGATTCTTGGGGTGGGAGAGGAGGCACTGCCCCCTCAGTGCTCCTCCTTTCTATGAACTTCTCTCTATGCCTTGTGAGAACTTTAGGAACCCATGTGTTTAGTCTACATCTGATGCCTCGTTTGTCTACCTACTTTTTCTAGTCCTGTGCACTAATTAGATTTTGAGTGTCGGGGTACGGGGCACCGAGTGAACTCATCATACAATTCTGAATTACGGGCACAGGGCTGAACTAAATCTAAACTTTCGAGTATGGGGTCCTGAGTCTTACTATGAGGACATACTAGTAGCTTTAGATAATGGGGGGGGGCTGAGAAGATGCTGAGGGGGAGGTGAGGTGCAAAGAGATGGCTGTCTACCTGCTGCAGACCTTGTGAGGACAGAGACAGGCTTCTGCCCTGAGGCTGGAATCCTGTGACTTGGGCGCTGTGGCTGAGAGGGCTGGCCTTGTGGCATTTGGCTGATTGTTTTATTTTGATGGCAAATGACAATGGCATTGTGAACCTGGTGGTATCTCAGTATTTGGAATACCCTAACCTCCTAGGTGAGTGAGTACTGAGATTATATACATATATCACCATGCAGGATTCATTCAGTGCTTAGGATCAGACTCATGGCTCTGTGCATGCTAAGCAAACATTTTAATCAACTGATCTGCATGTCTGGTTCCTTAAGATGTCTCCAAGTGTTCCTCCAAGAGTGTGCAGTGAGTGGCTGTGTAATGGGAACCCTCTCCCAAGCTCAGTGAATGTGTAATTGAGGACCCTTCTCTCCTGCTGAATGGATGTGTAATGGGGACCCCTCTCCCCTGCTGAGTGGATGTATAATGGAGACCCCTCTCCCCTGCCACCCACTGGTGAGGTAGCACTTTCTTCTTTTGACCCACATCTTGCTGTCTCATCTGCAGAAAAGCAAGATGGGAAACTGCCAGCTTCAAGGCACTGTTGGGAAATGGCTGCACCTTTGACCCTAAACTGCAAGGGCCTCTGGGAATATTACCTTGTTCCAGCAGCCTTGGACTGGTAAGCCATCTTCTCCCTACAAGGAGGTGGAGAATACTTAGACTCTTGAGGTAGTTAGCTGAGTAGATAGGTAACAGTGACACAAACATTTCCATAGCCTAGCTGGGACATGGCCTACCCCACTGCTGTCTGCTCCTTTTCTTGCTCTGGGTCAGCATCTTAGAAGTGAGTGGGAAACATTCAGATGCCACCATTTCCCCTTTGGCTGATGCTACAGCAGCTACAGTACAAGGCTAAGAGGGACTTGTGGTGATGTACTGTTTAGGATCTAATAAAGCTACTGAAGATCAGAATGCAAAGCCAGCCATAGTCACAGAAGCTGGGTGGGCATGACACACACCTTAAGTCCCAGGACTTACAAGACAGAGACAGATGGATCTCTCTGAGTTCAAGGCCACCCTGGGCTACACAAGAGTGGATCAGTCTGAAAGAGAATTAGAGCTCATGCTTTTAATCCCAGCACTAGAGAGTATATAAGGAGCTCAGTGCCGTCTCAGAGAGCAGTGTAGTCTGGAGATGCAGTCTGAGGTTCAGGAGATTGCTTATCCAGTGTGAGCACTGGTAGAGGTGAGACTCTGTACTGGCTGGCTGCTTTGCTTTTCTGATCGTCAGCTTTGACCCTCATATCTGTCTCCGGGTTTTGGCTCAGCCCGCACAGAACAGATGTCCTTGAATAGCACAGAGAACCATCTCTTCTCGGACTTGGAGGAGTGCTGAGAACTCAGGTCACTGGGCCCTTGGGCCTCCTGGTCTTCCTCAGCAACCCTGTTCGAGAAAACGGTGTGTTGTGGCCCCCAGCCTGCCTGAGCTTGGGAAGTGTCATCCAAACATCCCAGAGAATGGTCACTACTGGGTGGGGATGGAGTGGCAAGGGGCAGGCAGCCTCGGGGGGGATTGCACCGGGATCTTGAGAGTCCTTTTGGGCCTGCTCCATCGGGATGGGAAGTGATTGTACGTGGTCTGAGGCAAGGCAGCGGCTTCAGGATGCTGTGCCCATGCCGGGGAATCTTCACAAGGCTTCTTGGACCGAACATTCCCGCCTCTCTGGTATACCCTGAGGTCTCCTCCACCCACCTCAACAGAGATACCCCCAATCACCATGCATGCTGAGGTATTTCCCCAGCGCAAATAAACCCAGCACACACTCAAGTCATGTCAATAGCTCCTTTAGCCCATTCCTGCCAATCCACGGCAAAGGAGGCATCATTATGGGAGGGATTTTTTTTTTTTTGAAAATACATTGTTTTGAATGGTCAATAATATTTCTCCTCTGGGCTTGGAAGAAGACTTGCAGGAGGTGGTGCATTTTCGTTTCATGGTGCCCTTCTATCCCCTTCACAGTCTATCACACCATGCCAAGTCACCCACTGCCTCAGTGCAGCATACTGCACACAAATTCTGGAAAGGAGTGGGGCCTTTGAGGGCCACAGTGGCGTTTCCATCTGGACACGGATGGTGGCAGGGCACACTGGAAGAGCAGGCAGAGAGTGGGAGGGCCAAGGTGCAGAGAGTGCTCAGGTGTGTGTGTGTGTGCGTGCGTGCGTGCGTGCGTGTGTGTGACTGGCCCAAGAAAGACCTGATGTTAATTAATAGAAGAGCTTTGGAAGTCATGGTTGAGAAAGGCACCCATGCATGCTGCATGCACACTAGGGATGGGGCATGCTGAGAAAGGCACCCATGCATGCTGCATGCACGCTAGGGATGGGGCATGCTGAGAAAGGCACCCATGCATGCTGCATGCCAGGGATGCAGGAAGGGGGGATCACGTTAGGAGGAGGCTTGCTACTGTGTGTGCTTGACCCGGGCCGGCTGGCTTTGCATTTATGTTCTAAAACTTCTCTGGTGCTCTTCAAGTAACTCTATGATCATCCATGCTTTCTAATGCCATTTCTCATTTAAGGAGGATCCATGAGTGACGAGCTAGGAATTTGAAGCAGGGAATTCTGCGGTGACTGCAGCTTCAGAATCTCCTGGGGAAATGGAAGGCAAGCAGGAATGCCTAGACCAGTGCCTGTAGGGTCAGGATTTGCCTTCCAGCTGTTTTACAATTAGTTAAGAAGGTCATACAGATACTTGAGAAGTTACATCTGGAGCAAGACTGGGCCTGGGAGGAACCAGCTCCTGAGTTTCAGTGCCAGGCATGGTCAGGGGTGCCTGGCCACCACACATCTCCTAACTACATTTCCATTTCTTTTCCTAGTGAGATACCTAAAGACAAAGAACAGAGACGCCAAAGGAGAGCCTTCTGGGTCTTTAGCATCCTTGACCATACTCTATCTAGTTCTGATGCTGTCACCTGTGCCGTGACCTAGGATCGAGTCTGGAAAAATTGACAGGGTGACCCCTACCTCCACCTTAATTATAGAATGTCTCTGTCTGGAAGAAGCATGCCCCATGTCCCTTGACAAACTATCTGGGCTTGGTTGGCAGGGTGACTAGCAGCTCACTCTGTGTTTTGCTAGTTTGCTCAGCCTGTGTTTAATGGCTAATGCACGGTGTGGAGGCAAAACAATCAGTGTTAAAAGTCTGCCCAATGGCTGGGCGGTGGTGGTCTCAACTTTATACCCCAGCACTCTGGAGGCAGAGGCAGGCAGATCTCTGTGAGTTCGAGGCCAGCCTGGATACAGCCAGGACAGGCTCCAAAGCTACACAGAGAAACCCTGTATTGAAAAAACCAAAATGAGAAAAAAAAATCTTGCCTAATGAATTTGCTGCCATAGCTTCCACAATGATCTAGATGCAATCAGGCAATAAGGGTTAGATGCAGCTAAGATTGACTTTGCCGGGGGCTGGTTGATGTTAAACCAGCTGGTTGATGGTGTATATGTGTGTTGGGGTGGGTAGTGCTTCAGAAGTATTTGCAGGAGAAAGCTAAGAAAACATCTGGCCGAGTCACATGCAAGGGGGTGACATGCTTGGGAGCTTCTAAAGCTTTAGGCGACATGACTCTTGGTGTCTGCATAATGAAGGAACAGTAAGCAGGGGCTGGGAGAGTAGCGCAAGAGGGTCAGGCGGCACACGGGTACACACCACACACGTGGGGTAGCCCAAACTGGCCTCGCAGGCAAGGGAGGGAAATGCCATACCAGTGGGCATGGGGCATCCAGTCCGTCCAGCCCTGGTAGCCCCGGCTCCCCTTTCTCTCCTTTAAAACCTCGGTGGCCCTGTTCATAAAATCAACCACGGTGATTACTGAGGTCCAAGTCAGCCGCCTCCAGGTGGGGAGCAGAAAGGCCCCGTCCTACCCTGGCCAGGATGCAGACACCTACATAGTAAGGGGAAGTGCGCCGAGGGAACACTCTCTTCTGCACTGAGACCCCTACACGGTACAATCTCCCCTTGAGAGCATCGAGGCTTTTAGAACCTTCTGGAGCTTTGAAAGATGGTCACTTGAGTAGCCAGGCCAATGAGCCACAATCATTATTAACCGCTGGCTTGTTGGGAAGGCTGCTTGTGGCTATCTACCAGTTTTGGCGTGCAGTTTTCCGAGTCTTTTCTGGGCAGTGCCTGAAAAGCCCCTGTTCTGCCTAGCATGGACTCTCAATGGCCCTCGGAGACTCACTGTGTCTGCATGCTGACAGAGTGAGGTCTCAGGCAGCTAGAGCTGCAAGCCACAGAGGTGGCCATGACACAAAGGATGCAAATCATGTGCCATAAACACCACTAGGGTTTGCAAAGCAGGGCTGGGGACAGAGTCCTTTTCCCCAAACCCTGTGGGTTCTCTTCTTCCATCCATCCATTGTTCTGAATCTTCAAAGGAGAGCGACTCAAAGGCAAGGGACTTAGCAGAATGGCTTGCAGCTGTGGCTGTGAGGCCCGCCCTCTGCAGGCAGGACTGCCAAGGCTTGGTGGCATCTGCAGAGCCCTGCTCCTCAGAGCATTTGCTTCTTTGTTCCCAACCGAAACCCTGTGGAAAAAACTCAGAACCGTGCAAACAAGAAACAAAAACATACCAGCGGGCAGGGGGCGTCTAGTCCAGGTGCTCCTTGGTCCCCTTTATCCCCTTTAGGCCCTCTAGAGCCTTTCTTCCCCCTCTCCCCCTGTAAGCAATGGTTTAGTCCAAGGTGAGGTGGGGAGAAACAATAGCACATCTTCAAAACTTTAGGGTCATGCACATGTTAGAGGCAGACAAAGGATAGAGGGAAAAGTAGCTTTCCTTAATTAAGTTAGCATCTTGGTAGGACTATGGACATACCCACCTCCCAACTCTAAGCACCTAAAATTTTGGCAAAGAAGGGAAGGGAAGGGGAGGGAAGGGAAGGGAGGAGAGAGAGGTGAGAGCAGGGGCATCTCTGAGCTGAAGTGGAAGGAAGGACCCACTAAAGACAGTGGTAACAAATTTTGCTGAAGCCCCGCAAAGGATGATGGGTGGGGGGCGCCTTCTATCTCTTTAAAGATGTAGGCTGTAGGCTCTTGAAGGCTGTGGGCTGTCAACGTCTTGTTCCAGCTAAAGGTTATTTTCTTTTAAAATAGGTCTCTCTCTCTCCTCCCCCCACCCTCTATCTGTGTGTGTGCGTGCATTTGAGTGCAGGTGTCCACAGAAGCCAGAGGTGTCAGAGCCTCCTGGAACTGGGGTGACAGGTGGTTTTGGTCTGTTCCCTGTGGGTGCTAGGAGAACCAAACTTGGGTCCTCTGTAAAAGCAGTGCACAGTCTTAACACTGAGCTCTCTCTCCAGCCCCTCTCGTCCCATTTGTTCTTACCCCTTTGCTGTTCCCTTGGGAAGCGAGATGACTTTGCTGAGAGTGCTGGCACGTGTGCATGCGTGCAGGATGGTGAGTGTGGTGTGTGTGCATGCTTTGCCATGTGTATATTTGTAGGTGGATCCTCCCTTATGTGTCTTTGCCTCATTCTTGTGTCTCATCTTCACTACTCAAAATTGTACTGCTGGGCTGCGATGCTGGCCCAGCAAGCAAAGGTGCTTGCCCCTTAGCCTATAAACCTGAGTTCACCCCACAGGGTAGGAGAGAAGTAACTCCCAGGGTTATCTTCTGACCGCCACAGGTGCATGGTGGCACACTTCATTCCAGCTGTCTCAGGGAGTTCATTTCCTCCTGAAAAGCTTCTGCAATTCTCCTCCTAATTGAACCCCTATTTTTATGTCTTGGGGTTCATCTAAAGAAGGGCTCTGGGGCATTTCTCTTAAGTCATGGAAATGAATTTGCAGCTAAATGTTCCTATGTCTCAGTCCTTTAAAATGGGCCATGGATGTCCCTGAGGTGCCTTCTGGGACACTCTCCTCTGTGGAAGGTGTGTTATCTCATGCCCAGAGTCTTGTATATCGCTGCTCCATTGTGGCAAGACCAAAGGCACAGTCACTAACTTTAACTGCCAGTTACTAAGTTTAACTCCTCTGAGCTTCAGGTTTTTTTCCACCTGTAAAATGGGTATATTACACTCGCTTCCAAAATTAGTGTGTGACCTGTGTACACACTGGTGGGTTGCTGTATAACTCAGTAAGGGAGTGTGGACCAGCCGAGTCACTAGCTGTTTGGAATGGAAGACCCAGCCAAGTGTCCTTAGGGGTGTGGCCCTTGCTCTCTGAGTCATAAGTACCGTTTCCTAATGAAGGAGACATGCAGGGTTGCTGGGGGGTTGGTTGGCTCCAGGTCTTAGTGGATTTACCTACAGGTCACTGTGTGGCCACCCACACTATGGGTGTTTTGGGAGACTCTGGAGCTACTGCTTTACCTACATGTCCCCTACTGTCCACTCCAGAGTGGGACGTACAAGAGGGGCTCCCATCCTCAGCTCCAGCAGGTGAGAAGGGACCCACCGAGGCCCCTTAAATAGTCCTGATAAATGTGGACAACTGACTTCAGGAGACACAGACCAGGAGGCGGGGGAGGGATGAGAGCTGTGGGGTTTCAGTGGGGTGCACACGCTGTGGGAAAGACAGAGAAATAAAAGGAGGAGGCTGGACTAGGCCAGAAAGACGGAAGGACAAGGAGAGGGGACAGAAGGACTCAGGAAGTGAGATATGCACAGGCCCCCTAGACATGCCCCAATCCCCAGGCCTGCATGGCGGCATGCTTGGACCTTTTCCGCTGGCAGGCTTGTAGGCAGCTCTGTGGCAACAACCAATCAGCCAGTGTGCTGATAATCACATTGCCAGAGTAACGATACCCTTACTCTTAGGCCCGTTTGTTGTAACCCAGACCAGCCTCACACTTGATGTGTGGTTGAAGAAGACTGCATGTGGTTCTTCCACCTCTGCCTCCCAAACCCAGGGCTATAGGCCTGAAGCACTATGTCTGGCTTTGTTTGACCAGTGTTTCTGTTGTGAACGCGACTCCTGGGTCAAATTTGCCCCGTTACTTAGAGACAAGTGAGGCATGGATGGGAGAAGGGTGCCTGCAGAGACAAGAGTGGAGTGGAGTGGCCTTTCAATGACCTCGCGTGTCCTTAGCAAGCTCCCTGCTTTGGGCTCAGGTTCTTTCCCCATCACTGCAAGGCCCTTCCTCCCTTCCTCCCTTCCTTCCTTCCTTCCTTCCTTCCTTCCTTCCTTCCTTCCTTCCTTCCTCCCTCCCTCCCTCCCTCCCTCCCTCCCTTCCTTCCTTCCTTCCTCCCTTCCTCCCTCCCTCCCTTCCTTCCTTCCTTCCTTCCTTCCTTCCTTCCTTCCTTCCTTCCTCCCTCCCTCCCTCCCTTCCTTCCTTCCTTCCTTCCTTCCTTCCCTCCTTCCTTCATTTCTTCCTTCCTTCCTCCCTCCCTTCCTCCCTCCCTTCCTTCCTTTCTTCCTTCCCTCCTTCCTTCATTTCTTCCTTCCTTCCTCCCTCCCTTCCTCCCTCCCTCCCTTCCTTCCTTCCTTCCTTCCTCCCTCCCTCCCTCCCTCCCTTCCTTCCTTCCTTCCTTCCTTCCTTCCTTCCTTCCTTCCTTCCTCCCTTCCTTCCTTCCTTCCTCCCTCCCTTCCTTCCTTCCTCCCTTCATTCCTCCCTCCCTTCCTTCCTTCCTTCCTTCCTTCCTTCCTTCCTTCCTCCTCCTCCCTCCCTTCCTTCCTTCCTTCCTTCCTTCCTCCCTCCCTTCCTTCATTTCTTTCTTTATTCTTTTCTTTCTTTTTTTCTTCCTTTCCCCCCTTTCCCTCCCGCCCTCCTTCCTTTAAAGATTTATTTATTTATTATATATACAGTGTTCTGCCTGCACGCCAGAAGGCGACACCAGATCTCATTATAGGTGGTTGTGAGCCACCATGTAGGTCCTGGGAATTGAATTCAGGACTTTTGGAAGAACAGCCAGTGCTCTTAACCTCTGAGCCATCTCTCCACCCCCCCCCATGAACATGACTTTCTTTTTCATGGATTTCTGAGGTAAGATCCCAGGTGGGCCTTAGAGGGTCTGTAGCCAGAGTCAGTCCTGACTTCCCGACCCTCCTGCCTTGTACCTCCTAAGTGCTGAGATTATAGGCATGTGCCACCTGCTAAACTTTATGCAGAGTTAAACTGGAACTCAGGGCTTTGAGTGAGCAATTCTACCAACTGAGCTACACCTCCACCCCCTGACTGACTCCAATGAAGAAACATATTCTAATTTATATAGAGGATGAGGAACGCTACCAGAGGGTGGGAAGGGGAAATAGAGAAGCAAAATTTCCCCCCACAATTTCTGGTGCTTCTACTGATGATGGTTTATCATCAAAGACCCAGGCCGGACTATTTTCTCATCCTCCCCTATCTGAGACATGGGTACCTCACTGGTCCTGACTCCCCTCTATGGCAAGAACATTACCTTCATTTCAAGCGGCTCAGCCTGCAGCCAACGGAAAAAGTCTTAAGAAATAGGCTTGAAAAATGTTAATTGAGTGTAATAAAGGAAACCAGAACACATTAGAAATGAGTTAGGAAGGTTTGGATGCCAATGAAGAAATGGAATGATCAGGTTTTCTGGAGACTCAGAGAGCAGCCACATGGCTGAAACTGGGTCAGCTTCCATGTGGTCTTGCCATAGGCAGTTTGGTAAGGGTGGCTCTGCCTCCTCTCACTTGTTCATAGGTGTTTGGGAACAAGTTGAGTTGTTTTTGTGTGGCTGCCAGTAAGGAGACTTTAGGGGTTTAGAAGTGCCCAGTAAGTACTTCTTAAATTGAGGAGAATGGATTTAACTGGGGCCAGAAAGATTCTGACATGTTCTATTCCTGAAGATAAGATCAGCGGTCAAAGATTGGCCAGGTTCTAGAATCCACATGCTCTGCCTCTGTCTGGGGTGGGGTGAGTTAGGGGGTGGGGGTTGGGGGTGGCTATTCAATTTAGCATATTTCAGTGTTCTGGACAGTTGGTTCTTTGCATGTTCCTCTTGGCATGTAAGGTCCATGAGCTTTACAGCCTGCTGAAGGATGCCTTGCTCCTCAGGGGGGTGTGTACGTGGCACACTGATGTTCACTGGAGGAGGTGAACATGGAGAGGGCTATCTCTTACATAGTTAGATTATTGCTGCTGTGCCCAAATACTCAAGTCTATGACCATTATGTGCTCATACTGCAGGGGACTCTTAAGGCATCCTGAAGACAGCAGGAGCCAAGGGGTGGAGTTGGAGGGTGCAGTTTACTTCATTCCCTGCCAAGTCTCCAAGAGAAATAGCAGCTGGGATACTTTCTTTCTTCCCTTTTTTCTCAAGGGCTTGGCTATCTGTTCTCAGAGCTGGAATTTACTTTCTTGGTCACCAGTGAACTGGAATGCTTGGCAAATCTAAGTTTCAGGCAAAGATGAGGTGACGATGGATCTAAAAATATCACTAAGGGGCCAGTGATCAGGGCAACATAAAGAGGGTTGGTGCAAGGCTCCTGTTACTGGATGGCCATGCTAATCTGAGGGATGCTGTGGGATTCATTTAGCCTTCTCTGGAAATAAGGAGAAATACTGACTTCAACCGGAGCACTAGGCCCTCAGGCTTGCTGCATGCATGGCATGGAGCCCCTCGAGAGAAAGCCTCTCAATTTAGGATGATTTATCTCGGAAGGCTGTTTGTCCTGTTAGGTCAGGAGTCTCCAATTGATCATTCCATCCCATGATGAAGACATTAGTAACCAGATCCTGAGTGCAAGGGCTCGGGCTTACCCGGTTTCCTTTGTCCCCGGGTGGTCCATGTAAACCCTGCATTAAATCAGAGAAACAAAGACATGTTAATGAGAAAACAGGAAACGGCTCAGCAAACGTCACAGATGCCCAGTTCAGTGGAGATGGGTTTCATGACCCCACTTTACAGAAGAGGGACAGGAAAGCAAATACATCAAGGAACTTGACCTAGAGGCACGTGGATTTACGAGCTAATCCACGGACAAGGTTCTTGGTTTTCTTGCCCAATAGCCCACGTCCCCATTGGTGATTGTGTTCTTCTGGGATCATTCATGGGGGGGGGGGGGGGGGGGGTTTTATGCTGCGCTCAGGGGTGGGGATTGGGTACTCTGAGCTGAATGTTTCCATGGCAGTCCTGCCAGGCCCTTGTTCCACAGCTGCCGAGACCTTCCTTTCAAGTGTACAACACCCCAGGGGTTCGAGCGTTAAGCATCCACCGGGCGCAGACACACTTATTTAGTCAGTATCCACACGAACCTCGGGTGGATGGGGAAACAAAACCCAGGCTCTGTGAGACAGCCACTTGGCTTCTGTAACAAAGCTACAGGCAAATACATTGCAGATGGAAGCCAGGCCTAGTACTCAAGGCTAGCACCCCCTTTCTGTGCTGTGGGGGATCTGGATCCTAGACAACAGAAGTGGTGGCACCTTGGGACCCTGCTGCACAGCACAGGGCTAAAGTGGAAGGTCCCAGGCATGCTCTTACACACGTGAGTTGGTCCCTGTGATGAGCACCTGTCCCCTGCCATGCCCCACAGGGCCTTCTAGCTCATCTCCAGTTAACTCTAGGCAGCTTCTTTCAACTGCGGGTATGGGCTCCAGGGTCTGGGCTATGTGTTTTGATCTTGCTTCTAGTTGCAGCAAGAGATGGACAGAGCGAAACCTCCCATCCCTGGAGACTCACAGGAAGCCCTGCTGCTCCCATTGGTCCTGTCATCCCTGGGTCTCCTTTGCTGCCCTGAAAGAGAGAAAGATGCCAAGTGAATCTTCCATGACGTGGCGACTCCCTTTCCATGACAGTTTTCTAATTTCCCATGGGAAAGTCTCTTTGGTGTGTGAGAGAACTGAAGCGTGTGTGAGGCAGGGTGTGCTATAAGAACCCTTCTGCTGTCTCTCGGTACAGCCTACTTCCTGGGAGGACTAGACAGTGGGAGAAGACGACCAGACAGTGGAGCTTTGATATTTTTTTTTCCTCTGAAGCCCGTGTCATCATCCTGGAGTGGCTATCCCGGTTTCCCCAGGGGGACAATTGGGTTTCTCCAATCTCAGAGTGGCTCATGGTCTATGTAGAAGCCACCCACTTCCCCACCACAAGCATCTCCTGGGAAGGCAAAGGGCAGAGGGAGAGGGTGTGGACAGAGAACTCCACAGATTCTCCACGGGGATGGGTAGGTGTATGGGAACCTGAGAGGAGAAGAGTCCTGCCCCTACCCCCATCCTGACTTGATTCTTGTCACTCTCATCGTCCCATACATCCATTCTGTGAGGGATGGGTTGGGCTTGAAAAACCATGTTGCTTGGCAACAGCCACTCAACACTAACGGTGGGAACCCTGCCCAATGCCCTGGCTTTCTGACTTACTGATGTCATCTGGGGGCTTTCTAAATCCCACATGGCCATCTGTCCCATACTGTTTCTCTAAATGAGCATAACAGACCTGCATCCTTGAGAGTCTGAACTGTGACAGGTGCCAAGGAAGCAGTGGAGAGAGGGCCTTTCCTGTCTCACCTGTCTCCTCACAGACATTCAGTGGCTTTCTTCCCCTCAGGTCACCACAGCGATAACCAGGAGAGGTGGATGGGAGAAGGGGTGAGGGTTGAGACCCCGGGGGATGGGTCCCAGGCACAGGGGATGAACAAGCCTGGTGTAACCCTCCTTTCTGGTTTCCCAAGCTCCCACCCTGAGCACTTACCCTCTCTCCTTTTGGTCCGGCTGGGCCTGGAACTCCGATTGGTCCTGGAGTACCCTAGGGATGTGAAAGAAAGCAGAGGTGAAGGGCCAGTTGCTGGAGAGAGCCCTGAGAATCCCACCCAGGACTTGAAGATGTGCAAAACCTGAGCCTGGGTTTTCAGGATTGGCAAAGCCAGGCTTGTTCAAGGAGGCCATTCGATTGGGCCACATTCATTTTGGGTTTAAGGGCCCTGATGGAGCACTCCTTCCCCTCCTCAGAGCCGGATTCATGAATGAGAACCTCTCGTATCTCAGCCAAGCTTGCCAAAGCTGAGAACAGTAGGATAGCTGCTTGGTTTGCCACCGACAAGCACTGGGGAGGGAGGTGACCCACCCCAGGAGTGGGGGCCTGGGGTCGGCGCCCCCTTGCTGTCACAGCTCCACATGCAGTGGGAGGGTCTTCATGCCACAGAGACTGATGCAGAGACACACTCAGGCAGGCCAGGCGTGAGAGGGCCATCCAGCACCCCTCCCCCAACCCGCTGCAGACCCCACAGATCCCCAGGCCTGAGGAACAGGCAAACAGTCATGAGTTAGCACCCTCCAATGTCAGAACCACACTGGCCTTCAGGAAGTAGGGGCAGGCCCTCTCTTAACTTGGGGTCGCAGGGAGCTAGGGGCACTTCAGGGCATGGGGGGATTTCTTCGAGAAAGAGCTGGGCTTGCTACAGAGTCAGCAAACATTTCAACTAGACCAAGTTTCTACCTTGCAGCCTCATGTCTATTGGCCTCTCAGTATTTATGTCTTACTCAGGACACTTGCCCTAGGAGGATGCTGTCTGGTCCTCTGAGTGTAGCTGGGAAGGTGGGGCATGAACATATGGGAGAATGCAGATTAGCTGCATGGCTAACAAGAGAGCAGGAGGAGTTCTTGGAAGAGAGTAGAGTGGGGACGACAGTAGTGGCCCCTCAGAGTAGGACTGGAGGTTGGCTCTCTGCCTCCGCAGTTCTCAGACTCCACAGTACTGAAAGGGCTCCACAGCCCGACCCAGGCTTCACTTTCCCCTCCATAAATCTAAAAGGTCGATTAGGGAGTCTCCAAGGCGTCCCCGGATAAATGTGCAAATGCTGGGCCTGACTCCCAACGATCAGCAAGACAGGACACTCTGTGGATCTTTCATACAGGGAGGCAGATTTGGCATTTGGTAGGATGAGGCTCTGATGGGTCACCTTGGGCATCCTCCTACCCCTGAAAGCTCCAGGCTTGGTCCCACAACCCTGCCTGTCATCCACATCAGGAACCACCCAGTTTTCTTCTCTCCCACACGGCACTCCAGCCAACTAACTATAGCTGGTGATGGACTTTAGCCAGCTAAGACGGCTACCAAGGCATAACTGGCTGGGTACAAGTGGCTGGGCACACATCCTTGGTATGGCTTCCAAACTGAGAAGTCCTATGCCTTAATCCCAAAACTATTGCTTGATGGGAGATGTCATTCTGTAAATATGTTTCTCTTATTGGTTAATGAATAAAGCACAGTTGGCCAATAGGAAAGCATGAAAGGCGGGACTAGGAGACAAGGAGGATTTCTGGGAGTTGTAGTAGGAGTCAAGATGTAGGGACTTGAGAGAAGAGGTCCAGACCCTCTCTCCGGTAAGCCAAGACCACGTGGAAATACTTAGATTAATAGAAATGGGTTAATATTTAAGGCAGAGGTAGCCAATAAGAAACACTAGTAACAGGCTTTATATCTAATACAGCGTCTCCGTGTGTCATTGGGAGCTGGCCCTGCTGTGGGTCCAGGTTGGTGGGAATGGCCCTGCTCTGGGTCCAGGTTGGTGGGAAGGCTTCTCATAACAAATGCTGGCAAGTCCACGGGTGTTCTGTGCGGGTAAAGCAGTGGCCCTTCAGGACTTGTGTTTGCAGAAGGAATAATGAGAGTTCTTTTCTGGAATCAGGGGAAATGGAGTAATGGAGAGTCCAGGTCCCTCACTTGCTCTATTGCAGCGGGGTGGTTAAAATGCACCCACAGGACACTGAGCTGAGATTGGTCTGTGAGGTCCTACATGCTGCTCCCATCCTGACCCTTCTATGCCCCCAACAAGCACTCCAGGTGGGGCGAATACTCGAGACTGGGAGGCCCTCATGGGTAGACAGGAGATGGACAGATTTCACAGTATGACAACAACACAGCGTGAAGGTCACACACAAGACACTTGTGCTTGCTGGGGACACATCTTGGCTCAAGCCCCAGGGTAGGGTTCCCAGGCTGGACTCAGCATCAGGGTCACTGTTGCTAGAGTGACTTCTGCTGTCCCATGCTTTGCATGTCTGGGGTCCTTGAGTGCACACTCACTGTGGCCAAGGGGTCTGAAAGGGCATCTCTGCTGTGGGGGCAGGCAGGACTTTCTGTGTCTATGGCAGGACAAAGCATGATCGCTGTCACTGCAAGGGTGGGGTGGGGGAGCGAACAAGGCCACAGCAGGAAAGACAAGAGGGATCCTAGGCCAGACAGAGATGGGCAGGGGAAGGGTGATGGAGAAATGACACTCACCGGTGGCCCAGGCCTGCCGTCCAAACCTGAAGCTCCCTGGACCAAAGGGAAGGGAAGGGAGGGGGTGGGCGAGAGAAAAAGGAGACAATGGGGAGGGGAGAGGTGAGTAAGCGTGACTCTGGACAGACACAAATGCTATAAACACAGTGGGGGTGAGCTTGGGAGGACAGGGGTGTGTTTACAGGACACCCGGACACTGACAAGAACACGGAGACACTGAGGGCTGTGGATGGCTGCTGAGCTGACAGGAGTCCTGGGGTCAGATGCTCTGACATTCCGCAGCTCTTGTCCCCCTCTCTCCCTTCACCCCACAGGTGCCCCTCCTCCCAGGTGCTCTGATGCTCAGAGAAGGGGACACAGAAAGGCCTTCGTGGAAGGACATGTGGATCCCGAGCTATGCTCCCCAAATGGGGAGGGGTGTGATCCCAGCTTCTTTCATACTCCTATAGAGATAGGTCATTTGTTCCTCCTAATCTCAATCTCCCTCTCTCTTTCCCTCCCTACCCCCCTCATGTGTGTGTGTGTGTGTGTGTGTGTGTGTGTGTGTGTGTGTGTGTGTGTGTGTGTGTGTGTGTGGAATGTCTCTATGTGTGTGTGGTTGTGTGGTGTGTGTGTGTGCGTGTGTAGGTCAGAGGACAATTTCTGGGAGTTGGATTTTCTCCTTCCACCATGTTGGTTCCAGAAACTGAATGTTTTAGGCTCACAGCAAGTGATTTTACCCACTTAACCCTGTCGCTGGCCCCAGCACTCGCTTTTAAACCTGAGTAGAAGCAGACTTATTAGTTTTGCTCTGTCTGGGCAGGCAGAGGTAGCCTGAATGAGGGTCCTGGCAATGGTTGACATTTCTCTGGCCCTTTACAGTTAGACACAGACTTGGTCCATTCTACTTTCAAACAAGTGTCCTTTTATAGACAGAGGCTTTGGAGGAAGCTGGCAGGATCATAGATCTAAAGCTACAAATTTGTGGTAAATGGGCCTGAAGGTGAGACACCAGTCAGCCTGCATGCTGGGGCCTCATTACTCCCTGCTGACCAATGAGCAAGGACTTGGTGGGGATGGGCCTTTGTGCTAGCCCTGGGCTCTGAAGTGGTCTCTGGGATTGGCAGGAAGGCACAGCTAGTCAGCAAGCACGGAGTTCTTGAAAACTGCTTCTAACTGAGACTCAGAAACGAGCCTCAGTCTCAGGGTAGATGAGGGGAGACCAGGAGATGGAGCGTAACGAGCTGGTCATGGGAAAGGGTACTGGATTGGATGAGGCTGCACAGCTTCATGCTCAGTGTTAAGACCACCAGTTGTGGGGCTGCCTTTGACCCCAAGTTGGAGCTGAGGTCCTGACTCTGGGTGCACATGTAGTGTCTCTCTTGGGGTTCTATTTACAATACAGATATCCAGGTTCCATGCTGGCCCAGTCGCATAACTCAAGAATGGGGGCCCTGGGTCAAGGCATGTTTAGAAAGCTCCCAGTAGACTTCACAGTGCCCTGGCACCACGGAGAGCTAAATGGAAGTGGGAAGCCAGCAGGATAGGCCTGGAGAGGCTGCTACCCGCTGCCACGTGGCTGCTGACACCCAGGGGCAGTCTGGAAGCAGCCTGGGGCACCCGTGGGATTTGCAAATGCAATGCCAGTGCCAAGTGCTCTTGAGGGGTGTGGGTCAGAGGGCATGGGCCATAGCACTCAGACCCTGGGTGAGCCACTAGCATCATCCTTCCAGGGCTACAAATGGCAATGATGTGTTGATCAGAGTATTTATGGGGCAGCTGCCTGTAAAATGCCAGGCATCCAGATGAAAGATTCAAAGAAAGGTGCTAGGCTCTCTTCCCTCCAAAGCCAATGTCCAATCATCACCACTCCCTATTGCCTCCCCAAAGGCCTTGTGAACTTCATTCTGTGAACAAGTGTGCTGTTTCTTTTTTGTTTGCTTTTTGTAGGTGTGAGCATGGAGCATTGCATACAGGTGAGGCCATGCCCAGTGCGTGTATAGGTCAGAGGACAACCTCCAGTGTCAATCCTAGGCACCTCTCTCCTTTGGTTTGTCCTGGAAGTTCTCTACAGAGCCCAGGCTAGCTGGCAATGAGCTTCCGGGGACCTGTGGCCTTACCATTGTTGGAGTTTACAGGCATACATTGCCACTGCCCAGTTTCTTTTTCTTTTGTTTTTTGAGGCTGGCCTCGAACTTAGAGATCACCTGCCTCTGCCCCCTAAGTGTTGGGATTAAAGGCGTGAGCCACACTGCTTCACAGGTTCTAGGGATCTGAATTCAGGCCTCACACTTGCAAGACAAGCATGTGACTGAAGAGCCATCGCCCCAGGCCTTCAGTTGCATTTTATTTTCAAGCTAAGGAAAGGATTTCTCTGTACACGTGCCTCTACCAGAAACTGTTGAAGAAACAAACACAGAGGGGCTTCTCTGTCACTCATCTGTCACTGTCTTTGTTTACATCAGCTGTTGGGTTGCTGTGTTGTTGGCATGGGTATCCCTAACTGAAGCCTCTTATGTTCGTCGGGGTTTTGGGCTCTATGAAGTTGAACCACAGGTGATCTGTGGTTAAAGGGGTCAGGAAGGTGCTTCCGTGTATACTTAAGTCATTCCAGACACCACTTCTGAATGGGCAAGCATCTGCTAAAGCCATCACTTTCTTGTGGCCTGCTAAATGAATCAGATTTTTAGCTCTTCCAATGCTTGCTGCACCAGCTAGAGGGAAACAGTCCCTTTGGCCTCTGCTGTGTGTTTGCTATGACTGCACTGGTTTCCCATGGTTCCTCTGCTGTTTACAGCTGCCTGGAGTTAGGGACTGGCTTGTAGCTGGAGACAGAGGAAGCCCCCTGTAGCTTCAATGGACGAGCATCCTTTGGCTCAGTCTAACCACCAACTTCAACTCAAATGACTATCAGTACAATGACAAGATGGTTTGCTCAAGACTCTTTTAGCTCTTGAAAAACAGATTCAGACAGTGACACATGAAGAGCCACAAAGCCACTACGGGGGTGGGACAGAGACTCATGCAGTCTGATCTATACCTCTAGACAGACAGACTCCTGGAGCCCATCCTCAGAGGCTGATGTACTCCAGCTCTGGAAGGCTGAGAGCACAGACTGTGCGAGCAGCCTTAGCCTGCTGGGACCATAGAGCTGACTTCATGCATGCCTGTGTGCTGTGACTAGTATATAAAAGAAAGGATCTGTGGTCTCCCTTGGGGTCATTTGGGGAAGACAGGAGGAGGGAGAATAGCCATTGCCATAGTGCCCCAAGTCTTCCATGCTTACCCCCTGGGACACACTTTTATGGAGTTAAGTCAGGCCCCAGCAGGCCTTGAGGCTGAGCTCAGGCCCTTCTGGTTCTCCATCAGGTTGCTCCTCAGGTGTGGACCCTACCTCAGTTAGCTTCACATCATTCCAGTACTAAGACTAGGCCCAGGAAAGATGCTGAGGGCCCGGATTCCTTCCCCACTCTGGAAAGGGAGAACCCAGCACACTGGGATGCTGCTCAGTGCAGAGGCAGAGCAGTGTCCTCTGGTCCCTGCCCAGCAGTGAAGCCTGGAGGAGGGCTACCAAGGGCAGCTCCTCCCAGAAGACTTAGGGTTCCCAGGTACTTACAGGCAAACCCAGAGGCCCCCGGTCTCCTTTTTCTCCCTGGGAACCCTTCTCTCCTTTGGAGCCATCCAGGCCTGCTTCTCCCTGCAGAAAAGGAGATGGGAAGAAACAATGAAGGGGTCTTCCCGAGACAGCCCAGTCTTGTGCCCTGGGGTCTTGAAGGCTAGGGGTGGCAGTCTTGCCATACTTTAGGTTGAGGGAAGGTTTTGGAGACACAGGGCAAGAGTTTGATCATTTGCTAAGCAAGTCACTCCATGGAGCTCAAGAGGTGGGCGGGGGAAATTCACATCCCAAAGCAGATGCCGGTGGTGGACTTCATTCTGCCCCGATGGCCTGGCTGTGCCTATTGGGTGATGCCATTTAGGGAGGTGGATCAAGTTGGTCTCTGAAGCACGACCTACAGCACCTGTCACTTGACCTTTTCTTACCTTTGGTCCAGGAACACCTTGGAGGCCCTGCATTTGGAATGAGAACAAGAGGCTTAGAACCATGTGTGTAACCACAGAAGGGCAAGGTTTGAGGTGTATAGTCTCAGGCCTCAGATCTTGAGAGGCAGATGGGAATGTGAAGGCAGTTTAAACATGGGGCTTCCTGGGGTGGAGTTGGAACCATCTGCCTAGCCAGGGGCTGACACAAAATCTGTGACCTCCCACAGCTGAGCCGGAGTCTCATGAAGCACAGAGAAGGCATCAATAAAAGCGGAGTGAATCGAAGTGGGCAAAACACTTATATGTGCTACACAGGGACTTCCACTAAATGGTGGCGACTCAGTACTGCTGCTGGCATGATGGATGGCCCAGAACGTAAGGGGCACCATGGAACGTGAAGAGGCACAGGCCAATACCTGCTCATTTGAGGTACTTGGGGGACCCTCTATTTGCATCCAACTAGACTGGTTTAAATGGGTCACTTTCCTAAAAAAGTCATCTTGCTAACTGGAAGGAGGAAAGGACAAGAACAGACATCTGATAGAATAGGGTTAAACAAATGTCGGGCAGAGCAAAGACTGAGCAAGCCTGTGGCTTCTGAGCCAGTCAAACACATCATCCCAGTGACGCACACCAGGGAGCCATGTTTAAGATGGGAGGGAGGAGGGATGAGGAGGGTTTGTGGAAGTGAAAAGCTCTCCTGGGTTGAAGTTGAGCCTAGTGATGGCCAACGAAGGGGATATGGTAGGGCCAGCCACAATGGCTGAAATGCTACCAAGTCCTTGACACTTACCGGAGGTCCTGGAGGCCCCTCTGGCCCAGGTGGCCCAGGAACCTGTAAGCCAAAAGGGAAGCTGTTATGCTCTGTTATGGTCCTGGTCTGGTCAATGTCATGCAGGATAGGATAGGAATGCCACTGAAGGTCGAGCCAGTACAGAACCTTTCTAAAGGAGACTCAGGACAGGAATGCAGGGCAAACACTTTCAGGAAACAGTTCCAGAACACCTTCTCCTCCAGGCTGCCCTGAAACACAGCTTAGCTAGTAGTGGGCTCGTGCTGTGTTGTACATGGCAATCATTGCCCAGGTGGGGTATGATCTCCATTCTGTCCAGACTCCACCCCCTGCTATGTTTAATTTTGGCCTCTTGGCATTCATGTGTTGCCTAGACCTTGTAGACATGTTAGTTTGATCCTTGGCTGATGGGAGTGGAGACAGGTAATCTGAAGCCAAGGGAGGATGAGTTGTCTCTGAAGAATATTCTTCAAGACTAGCTCCACCCCCTGTAATGGGTAGACCAGGGACAGTTGGTTGTATTTCTTTTGATGGCAAATGCAGGAAGAGAGATTCAGGCTGGACAGGAAGATACCAATGTCCCTTGGACTGAAGTGTTTCTGCTCAATGGCAATCTCCTTGTTGAGTAGACAGTCTTTGAACTGTTTCCTGTGCTTGGCTTAATGGTTAGCTTTATCAGCTTGTCACAACTTAGAAGAGTCTCAGGGATTATTCACTTTGGGTTGACCTGTGGCCATGTCTGTGTTAAATTAGTAAGTTAATTGACGTGGGAAGAGCCAGCCCACTGTGGACAGCCCCACTCCATAGACTGGTGGAGGGTGGGGTACCTAAGTTACATGAATGGAGAAATGGAGCCGAGTAAGTCAGCAAGCATGCACGAATTCATTTTTCTCTGTTCTTGACTATGGACTTGATGTGACCAATTGACTCAAGCTTCCACCATCCTGGCTCCCCTGCAATAATGGACTATAGCCTGGAATTTTCAGATTAACTAAACCCTTTCTTCCCCCAAGTTGTTTTTTCTCCCCCAGGGTATTTTATCACAGCAACAGAAATGAAACTGGGGTACGTGGTAGTGGTAGAATATTTGGGTAGTATGTGTGAAGGCTCTACACACACACACACACACACACACACACACACACACACACACACACACACCTATTCTTATAAATAAATAATGTATGATTCTGATTATAAGAGTGCTTGTAAAAACCCAAACCCCACTGTGTATAGCGATGCACTCAGGAGGCAGAGGCAGGAGGATCTCTGCAAGTTTGAGGTCAGCCTGGCCTACAGAGTGAGTTTCAGGACACCAGGGCTACACAGAGAAACCTTGCCTTGAAAAACCAAACTAAACAAACAAAAACAAGTGTTTAAAAGTAACACAAGCTTATTAAATATTTTATATTTTATAAATGAAAATATTGAAAGGAGAAAAAATAATAAATTTCTGTCATATTAATTGAGACTGCTAATATTTTGCTGAATTTCTTCCCTATTTTTGAATGCATCATTTATAACTGAATATATTTATGTGCTTACAAGGGTACATAAATATAATTTGGTTTTCTAATCTTTTGTGGTCAATGTGAAACTAAATTTTCTATTGTGGGTGTGTTGCTTCTTGAGCCTCCTCTCCTGATGAGGCACTGGTTTTTGACAGAGCCAAGTATGGCTCTTGGTGTGAGGAAGGCCCTCAACCATGGACAAAGCTACCATTACTAGCTTATTAGCCTAAGGATTTTTAATCCCTTCCTTCTTGTTAGGAACACTGTCTGTTTTCAATTTTCACTTGAAATACTTCTTGAAGGAACATTTCTGTGCATAATGCTTTTCTAGAATTTAGGATTATTTCTTTAGGGGACAATCTGTTATTAAATAAAAAACAGTGGTAGCATACTTGGGTCCATTTCACTAAATTCAGATGGGGTTGGTGACATCAAAGGGTGACAGGGCAGGGAACCTTGCGGGGGACCATGAAGCTTGGTGGTCTCTTGCTTTGCTATCGGGTGGCTACTGGACTTCCTATGCCTTCCTGCCAAACTCCGTCCCATTGCCAAGATGTCTGCTGCTTGCCCTGGACACCACAAAGCACCCTCCATCTTTCGCAAAGCCTACCCAATTTCAGGCTGATTTCTTGTTCCTCACCCTTCTTCTCTGCCTCTGCCTCTCAAAGAATCTCATTTCTACCAAAAGCATTTCTCTGAAACTCTGTGACAAAGTCCTACATGGCTGTTCAGAACTTGCCCAAATGGCTCGCTCAACCTCTGTGGCACAACCAGGCAGTTCTATTTATGCCCACTGGAGCCTCAGGGTGTTCTCTGAGTGCTGAAGAAACTGGTCAGTGTGTGACCAGGGCAGTACCCGAAAGTTGCCCAGCGTCCCACCTTCCCCAGCCAGAGATGCAAAGCAACTTGCAGAAAAACTGGCATTTCTGGTGGGGCCCATGCCAGGTGTTCACGTGGAAAGAAGAGCAGGGTCGACCTACCTCTGCTCCTGGGTCACCTTTCTCCCCGGCTTCTCCTTTCTCTCCCTGTGGGCACAAAAACATCCCAGTATGAGAGCTGGTAGCCAGGAGTCTGGCCACAGGCCACCCTCCTGTCTGTGATAAGCTACAAGGACCAGGCTGCCTCTGGGGAAGCTGCATAGGTAGCCAGTGGACCAAGATGGCCCTGTGACAGCCATCTCCCAGGATGTGAGACTTCAGCGGTGGGAGAAGGATTGGTCCTGTGAATGGTTCCTGCAGCAGACAGGCTGCAGCGTGGAACTGTGACTTGTTTTTCAGTCTTGGAAGAGGGAATGTGATCTCATGCTGCCTGCCACTCCTGTCACTATTTTACACACCACCACATACATGTGTTATATATAGGAAAATGTAACACAGGCTAAGACATGTTATGTACACACACATAGACATGTTTGCACATGGCTCTGTTTTGCTAGTTCTAGATTCTAGGAAAAAAAACCTCTTGATAACCTTCAAGAAATAAACTATTGTGAGGTGAACTGTCCACCATGTGGCTGGGAATTGTAGGTGGCAGGCAGGGGCTGGGGGACTCAGTCCTGCTATGGCAAGGGAGCAAATCTTGTTGTCAGTTAGTGGCTTGGAAAAGGATTATAGAACACAGATGGCCACTGATCTGACTGCAGCCTTGGAGACCCTGGTTGGGGAACCCAATGATGACAGCTTGGCTCCTAAGCCACAGAATATCATAATGACAAAGGTGTGTCATTTATAAGCTGCCATTTGTGATGGCTTATGGAACACCAATAGAAACTGAATATAGCTCAGATCCCAGATCTCGGGGGAAGTGGACAAGGAAGAGAATACACCAAGCTCAGGAGTTCAACTTCCATCTTTGGAAGTGGGCACGCTGAGAAGCTGCCCTTCTGGGCAGACATTCACTTTCAGGGTCCACTGAGTCACATTCGACCTCTGAGGTTCTTTTACTGTTTTTGTGTGGGAGTGTGAGGCAGGGTGTCAACCTCAAATGTCCCCAGGTGCAAGCCTGGTTTGCTTGCTCGATCTCTCCCCACCCTTTTTGGGGGACCTGGGGCTCACTGATTAAGCTAGGCTGGCTGGCATACACACCCCAGTGACATACATGCCTGTCCCTTTTCAGTTCTAAGACAGAAATTCCATGTCGGAGTCAAGCACCCTTGGGCTAAGTAGCACCTGAAAATAGAAGCTACCATAGTTTGCACCAAAGAAGCTAGACTTATGCTTGGACCCCGTTAGGGCTCCAGGCTTGCTGACAGGCCCAGGCTAACATAGCTTAGTGTGATGCCAGGCACCTTAGGCTGTTGGCCCCAGCGAGGAGCCCTTTACTGTGCCCTCATCTGCAGCTACCTGTGCACACCCTTGACACCCGGTCCTCTCGCCTTACTGTGAATCCCGGGAGCCCGATGGGCCCAGGTAATCCTGTCGCTCCCGGCCTCCCTTCGTCACCTGGTTCTCCTTTCTCCCCAGTTGGGCCGTCTAGACCCTACAGATTGACAAAGATCTCTGTCAGTGAAGCTCAGAGTCATCATGCTGAGCAAATGTGCCCGTCTGTGGCATGCATACATGCGTGATCCCTTCCTCCAAGGGTGGGTGTCCAAGGGTGGTACTATTTCACAGATGTTACTACTGAGGCCCAGGGAAAGCTCCTCATCTAAGTCAGCAGCCTTGCTGGACTGGGCAGGGGGTTTCCATTCATGCAAACTCTGATGTAGGGTTTCCACATGCCCTGTCTGGGTCTTTTTCAGCATTTCATGGGGAGCGGGGATCCAAGATAGATATTGTTATTCCCACTTTAGAGATGGGAATTTGAGGCTCTGCAAGGCTCACTGAGTTGCATGGCAGGTTTGGTTCTCTGAACTCGGGAGCAGCTGGCAGCATGCGGAGCCCATGTCAGGAAGGAGGCAGTGCATGCAAGGCAGCAGCTGCTCAGACACTTACCTGGGGGCCTGCTTGTCCTGTCTCTCCTTTCTCCCCGGGGCTCCCTGGGGCTCCAGCCTCTCCCTTCATTCCTGGGGGCCCATCCTTTCCTGGGGGACCTTGGGGGCCAACTGGCCCCATGTCTCCTGGCTTTCCTCGAGGTCCCTATAGAAATATTAACGGACTTCTTAGGGATACTAATGGAGAAAAGAGGAGGGAGGGAGACTAGAGAAGGCTTGGTGGTCAAAGGCTGGGGTCACTGGCACCGGATGGGAGCTGATAAAGTGATCCCCAGCCTGGCTCTGCCAGGGTACACAGCTGGAACTCCTCTTCATGGCCCTCCTTACTTTTCCTGGCTGAGCCTGCTCCTGAGCCCTCCTGTCCACCCTCTCTGAGTGAGAACAACATGCAGAATCCTTGCTGTAGACAGTGTTGCTTACCTTGTCCCCATCGTGTCCTGGGGGGCCTGGCAGTCCAATCTCTCCCTGCAGCAGGGACAATAGAAATGGTTTAGAGCAGAGACACTAATGCCCATCTCCTTGGTACCCTGCCCCGATCCCATAGCTTCCAGAAGGCATACCTTTGGTTGCCTTGGTGTTATAGATCAGGATCCCAAAGTGCAGATGTGAGGGGAGCTGAGCATCTTGTGACCCATGTTTCAGTCATAGTGACACACGGCTGTCCCTGAGAGCCCTGAACATCCCCAGTTCCTGATCACCTTAGCACAACCCTCCTGTCCTCATTATCCACTTCACAGCAATCTCAGACCCTTCCTCATTTAGGATGGGGGCAGGGTGTGGTGATATATAGGAAGGAACAGAGGGGAGAGACAGCTAATTCTGCTGGATGGGTCTGGAGTGACTTCCTGGCGAAGGTTACCTGGGGGAGGGCAGGCTCTCAGAGCAGAGAGAAAACACAAGGTTTCTTCTAGAAAAGCAGAGGAAAGGGTGGGTGGAGGATGTGAATAAATGGCAAAGGCACTGAGTGAGAGAGGGTGAGGGTTAACTGGGGTCTGGTGGCTACAACTAGCAATGTGTTACAGATCCTACTCTATCTGAGGTGTCTCTGAAGCACAAAACCAGACTATTACCAGGGAAGAACGGCAGAGCTTGAGGCTGGGACTGAGGGGCCTGGAGTGGGTGGTCTATGATGCAGAGAGGAATGGCAGGCAAGTATGTGGTCCTGGGAAGATTGGGGGTCACAGGACATGGGAGTGCACAGGATGTACCATGCTTTCAGGCATTTTTAAAGCTTCACTCTGCTCCCACCTCCCCAGGCCCCCCAATACCCCCCAAACTCTTACCCTTTGGCCTGGACTCCCTGGAGGTCCAGGTGGCCCTGTTTGTCCAGGAAGACCAGGAGGACCCTAGGAAGGAAGAACTTTTTAGCATGGAAGGTGGCAATACTTTCAAACATAACTCTCTCTCTCTCTCTCTCTCTCTCTCTCTCTCTCTCTCTCTCTCTCTCTCTCTCTCACACACACACACACACACACACACACACACACACACACACACACACACACACGCACACACACGCACACATGCACACACAAGCTACAGCATGACTGTGTAGTTCAGGGGACAACTTTGTGGAATTGATTCTCTCTTTTTTTTTTTTCCCCAGGGTGAAATTCAGGTTACCAGGCATGTATAGCAAACACCTTCACTAGCTCAACACTTGGCTTTTTATATAGGTTCTGGAGATCAAACTGGGTCCTTTTGTTCCAAAATACATCACACATGTTCCTGACTGAGCTATCCCCCCTACCTCTAATAGCCTTTTAAAATCAAATATTTTAATGTTCTCAAACTAAGTCCATTGGTTCTAGAACCTTGTGGTTTTTACCACTGTCCTGGGATGAGGTGTCCCTGGAAATAGAGTTTGTTTGTTTAAGACAAGGTCTTGTAGGTGACTCTTGCTGGGCCAGAACTCACTACATAGAGTCCTTGAAGTTGAATGACCCTCCTGCCTCTGCCTTGTGAGTATTGGTATTATAGATGTGAGCCACCTTGTGTGTCATCCTGCTGTATACAGAGACTCCCCCACATAGTTCCAGAACCTTGGGGCCCATTTCCTCTTCACTGAGGAGGTTGAAGTTGGTGACAGTTGTCATCACTACACATGTTTCCTTTGAGCCTGCCACATGTGAAGAACACAGCATGGAATTTACAGTATTTTTCCAGGCACCGACACTGAGACTGCATAGACAGCTGCTACTCATTTTTCAGAGAGAGAGAGAGAGAGAGAGAGAGAGAGAGAGAGAGAGAGAGAGAGAGACTGTGCTCCTGGAGATGCTGTAAATATAGCCCAGAGTTCACATTGTGTTTGTGTGAACCACTGGGGAGATGAGGAACTGTCACCACAACCAGCCCCGATACAGGGACCTACAGCTCCTGCCCCTGTCCAGGACTGGTACACCCTTTGCCTGGCATGGCCCAGAAGCTCAGCATGTGCCTTCTCGAGGTCAGAACTCTAGACTGTGTTCTCTGTGCCCAGCCCAAGGCCTGGGGGGAAAACCAGGGAGGAGTGCAACTTACCATCAAGGCCAGTGTCCTGATCTCCTGAAAAACAACACGGCGTAATTAGTCGGAGGACACCAGTCTCCAGCTGCCAGGCCTCCCCTGCAGTCTCTGATGGGCCAGGGTGGAGGAAGACCTCACAGATGGGCTCTTGTGGCTGTGCCACCCCCACACCTCCCAAAGGGTTTTCATCTGGATGATGGGGAACATCTAGATGGGGCCTCTTGAAAGCCCAATGCTGTCCTAGGTAGACTAGACCTACTTACTGTGGGGTGTGCTCACTTAGCTGAAAAGGAGAAGAACATGGCACCCCTTTTCTTCCTAATGCCTGCAGGGGCTTCCCCTGCTCTTTCTTTTTCTCCCAGAATGCAAAGCAGAGGGAGAAAGCGTTTCCTTAAGGCTCAGCAGGCAGAAGACCCCGTCCGTGGTCCTAATGAAGACGCATACAGCTTCACACACCTCTACACACCTCCACATACCTCCACACACATTGTCACACACCTCTACTTACTCCACACATTGTCACACACCTCTACACACCTCCACACATTGTCACACACCTCTACACAGTGTCACATACCTCTACACACTCCACACATTATCACACACCTCCACACAGTGTCACACACCTCCACACAGTATCACACACCTCTACACACCTCCACACAGTGTCACACACCTCCACACAGTGTCACACACCTCCACACAGTGTCACATACCTCTACACACTCCACACATTGTCACACACCTCTACATACCTCCACATACCTCCACACAGCTTTATACACCTAGGCAGTTCTAAGGAACAATTCTCAATCTGGGGTAGTTTTTCCCTCAAGGAGAACTCTGGAACTTCCTGGTCCTGATTAAGAATGGGGTGCTGCCAGTCTAGTAGGTCGAGATGTGTTAAAAACTCTTTAGCACATGGGGTAGCTCTTCCAGTTGCTACCGCATGATCCAGCCATGAACAACTGTGCCAATATACAGACACTTATTTAAAAGGTGGGGTTCCATTCCCTATGGTGGGATGCTTTGCTAGGTCTTGATGCAGAGGGGAGGGCCTTGGTTCTGCCTCAACTTACTGCACCAGGCTTTGTTGACTCCCCATGGAAGGCCTTACCCTTTCAGAAGGGTGGATGCGAGATGTGTTGGGGGGAGATGGGGTGGGGAGCGGGAGGAGAGTTAGGAGGGGGGAACTGTGGTTGGTATGTAATATAATAAATAAAAAACAAAAAAGATGGGGACTCATGAACTTGAAACAGTATGAAACTGACAGAAAACGGACGTGTTTCAGGGAGGCAGAGGCAGATCCTACCAGGTCACAAGGTGCCTGGGAGTCATGTGCCCCCAGAGCACTGAGACAGGGGATTCCTAGTGACTGCTTATGCAGAGCCAAGCATTAACTATGGCTGAGGCCTCCAGTGGGACTTGGAGATCTGCAGCCCCCAGAACAGAACCCACTCACCTGAAGTGCCTCGTTGATGTCTCCGTTGTAATCCACAATCTCTCCCTTGCCAGGTTCACCCTTGGAGCCCTAAAAGACAGAGACACTGTCAGCCAGAGCCTGGGACGGGAGGGGCCCGAGGTCCTGCAGCCTCTCCTTGCGCCTGCCTGGACATACAGTGGCATGGAGCTCCCAGAACTGCCCTAGGCTTTTCAGAAGAAAGAGCAGTGTGTGCTTGAGCATTCACGAGTAGGCAGCCCCAGAAATGGACGAGTATAACTGCCTGGCTAGGCAGCCCTCCCTCCTAGGCTGGCACACCATTCCTTTCCATCCGAGAGCTCAGGCTCAAGTCCTTGGTGCTACAACTCCAGGTGACAGATGATCATACCTTGGGGCCAGCTGGTCCTTGTTCCCCAGCTGCTCCTGGCTGCCCCTGTTGCATGACAAATAAAGTTGTTGATCAGGCTGAATGTGAGAACACTGATGTCCTCAGACAAGTGACATTTCAGGAGCCATAGAGCGGGTCAGGAGGCTCATCCATCTTGGCTCAAGCCAACAGGACCGAATGCTTCAGTGCAGGCTCCACCCCCTTCCAGAAACATCCTTGACACCTGGCCACACTTTCTTCCTCTGAGTTTGAGTTCCCATACTCCGTTAGCGTTTAATGATATTCCTTTTCTGTCCTGTGTTGTTAGTGGCACTCCTCTGTCCCTTTGGCCACCTCTCCCCAGTTCCCTAAACCAGTCACAGCCCTGGCAACAGGCTATCTGCCCTTTGCTTCCTCCGATTTCCATCCTCCACTTTTACAGAGGCTCATTGCCACCAGGTCTTCAGTGATGGCCTCAATGAGCCCACGTGGTCTTTTTAGGGACCACTCTCCCTGGGGCAGAGAGAACCACAGGGTGAACGCAGGGTGAAACACAGTCCAGGGATGTCACAGCTAGAGGGACACTGGTGTCCTAGAGTGGGCCAGGGCTGGTCATTGTTCCTACTGGAAATTAGAACCAGGTAGCATGGGTTAGATGGGACAGTGGCGTCAAGAGAAGGGCAAATCACACACCCAGTTTTTCTGGGATCATGTGAACTTGGAAGACAAAACACAAAGTGAAACATAAAGAGAAACTGAAAACTTTGTCAATTCAGGTAAGAGGCAGGGGGAACTGGACAGACAGGAGCTCTCCCTACACCTGTGGCTTGGGAAGCTGCTATATATAAGCCAGGGTTTGAACTCATTCCCCGGCTAAAGCGTCCCATTCTCCAGGCAGGCTTTTGCATGCCCGTTGTCTCAGTGGATGCTTCTCTGAGGTTCAAGTCACAAGGTGGAGTCAGGAGCCATGGCTGGCTAGCCTGGGGTCAGGGAGTCAGGAGCCATGGCTGGCTAGCCTGGGGTCAGGGAGTCAGGAGCCATGGCTGGCTAGCCTGGGGTCAGGGAGGCATGGTTGGTTTCCTGAGTTCTGTGTGGACACCTCAAACCACCCTCATTTGCTGCCTCTGACTGTGGGGGCTCTACCTTGTCTCCTTGCTGTCCTGGGGGCCCAGCCTGGCCATCGACACCAGCTTCTCCCTGGGAAGAAAAGAGAGGAGGTGAGGGCACTCGGGCAGCCAGGGCAGCTGCGAGACAGGACTCTGTTGGAAAAGACACACTATACCAGGTCCTGCCTGCCTGGGCAACAGAAGGGGGACACAAAGGCCCCGAGAACCAGGGTAAGAGATTCTTATGAGTCCAGGATAGGCTGCGTGGGAAGAGTGAAGGCAGAGGCCGCTTTTGCACTTCTTTTAGTAGCCCTGGAGTTTGGGAATACAGCTTTCTAATCCCCTTCCCCATATCAGAAGACATGGTGGCTAGGCATCCCCAAGTTCCAGCTGACACCCAGGCTGTGGAAACCTCATGACCTACAATCCCCAGGCCCCAGAACATGGGTGGTGGTGCTGCTGGGTCTGGAAAAACCAAAGCTCCTTCAGAGTTGGGCCGGAGCTATTTCTCTAGGATGCAGGGAAGGCAGCGGCCACACATGCTCAGTCAGCACCGTGCTCTCCCAGTGCTGTCCATCTGCCTCGATTTGGGGTTCCACAGCTCTGTGGACATAGATGCAGGCAAAGACTCACCTTTGGCCCAGGGGGTCCAGGGAGCCCTGGGGGGCCAGGCTCCCCCCTGCCTCCTCCAATGGCATTGCCCGAATCACCCTTTTCTCCCTGAGGATGGAAAGCAGAGTCACATCACCGGCTTTCCACGCTGGAGGAGGTGGCTGATGGACTCCTGTCCAAGGAAGAAGAGCGGCAGACTGGGGGTCCTGAGGCCAGGCCAGCTGCAGAACGGATGGACACTAAAGGGTCAGTCCTGCCTCCAGGGACCGGCATAATATCGGTGACCGAGGCAAGGGGTGAGGGCAGAGGTTACCCTGGGGTCTTAGCGAGTGCTCCTGGGTGGGTTGGGACTATGCAGTGTGACAGGAAGCTTTGTCTGCTTCTTCATGCTCACAGCTTTTGATCACGGCTCTGCTGGGGACTTTTCTTGTGTAGCTCTCCCCGGGCATACTGGACCTCAAGTCTTTTTTAAAAATGGCGTATTTTTTAAAATAATCTTAAGGAACCTAAGCAGATATGCCTCACAAGCCCAAGGATGAGACGCGGGGTTGGCGGTGGTGGTGGAGTCGTGGTGGTGGCTGAGGAAGGCAGATTCCTGAGGCTCAGCCTAGCCGAACTGTCAAGCTGCCCCCCACCCCCGCAAGGAACACTGTCTCAAAAAACACAGTAGACCTCTCCTGAGGAATGAGGACAAGGGAACCTCTGGCCTCCATGTACGTGCACACACATGAGCACAGCGCGCAGGAGGACATATAGGACGCTTTACAGACGCACAAATAAATGACCAATTTAAATGGCTTTAAATGAGCTCAGTTGTAGAGCTTGCACAAAGAAATTCAAGCAAGGTCATACATAGCTACTGAATTCTTCAGACTGGGGCATTCTTGGGCCATCTTGTGGGGTCCACACCTCCATCTGGCTGTGCCCCAGCTGCTTTCCCCTAATCTGAGAATGTACAGGGCCAGGAGAACACCAAGGCTTGCAGACACCATCCACCATTGAAAATTGGCACCCACCTACCTTCTGCCCCAAGAGGCCGGAGAGCCCAGGGGAGCCTGCAGCTCCCTTGTCACCCCGCAGAGAGAGAGAGAGAGCAGCTTTTTCAGGGTGTCTGGGGGCAGCGTCCCACCCTCTTAGCACACTGCTTTGCTAGCTTGTTTTTGTTGTTGCTGGTGTTGTTTTTTTGTTTTGTTTTGTTTCTTTCAAGACAGGGTTTCTCTGTGTGGCTCTGGCTGTTCTGGAACTTGTTCTGTAGACCAGGCTGGCCTCGAACTCACAGAGATCCCGCCTCTGCCTCCCAAGTAGCTCCCTAGCTCTTGTGCCTCTGCTTCCTCTTGGGCCTCTGTCCTTCCTTCACAGGGCCAATGGCTAACAGCCCTGCTGTGTTCCCACATGAGCCTGGCTCTTAGAAGTCTCAGGATGCAGAAGCAAGCCTGGCCACAGTCCACAGTTGAGTTCCCGTCTCTCCCGAGAGCCCCTGCAAGTGGGGACGGGGTGTTTGGGGTGGTTGGGAAAGCCAGCGCTTAGGAATTCCCCGTGTGCACTCTGCTCTTCCTCATGCCTTCATGTCTGTTCCCCACGTCCTCTCCACAGGCCCCTGGCCCTTCTGTCCTCCTCCTCCTGCCTCTAGAGAGAACCCATATGCCAGAATGACAGAATGCCCTTTTTGAGAAGTGTGTATCTTGGGCCAAATTTGTATTCCAGCAAAGTTCAGTGTTGAAGTCCTAACCTCTAGTGCTTCAGATAATGACTTTTTTTAAAGTAATGACTTTTTTTTTTTTTTTTTTTTTAAATAGAGTCATTGAAGACACCAGATCAAATATGAAGGGGCTTTTGCTGGAGTAGATAGAACCCATAGAACCCAGTGTTGCCATGACATTATAGGATGGGCAAGTCTGGAGACTTGCAGATAGACACACAGACACAGACACACAGGTGCTATGTGGAGATGGAAGGATGGGGTGAGGCTTCTTCAAGCTGAGGGGACATGAATACTGTCACTCCCCCCCCCCACCTTTGGGCTTCTGGCCTCTAGGGCTCTGGAGGATGTAAGTTTTGCTGTTGAATACATTTGGTCTGTGAATCATTAATGCTGTATTCCCTGTTCCAGCTTTGTCCAACATTGAAGAATTTGGCTATCAGTCCCCATGGCATGAGTTCTGTAGGGTTACAGGAATCTAAGCCTCATTTCATAGGTGGTGACAGCCTGCCCCATGGGGTAGGTGGCTTTGGACAGTCCCTTGCTGAGCTAATGGCAGAGCCAGTTTCTCCTAGATATCCCACAGTCCACCTTTCAGGGTAAAGTATTAACGTTGCTTCCACAGTGACCATGAGTCAGCATGGTCTCTTAACAAAATACCAGGCATTGGTGGCTGAGATAGCAGAGGTCCATGCTCTTATCATGCTGTATTGCCATCTGGGTGCCCTGGCTTGTCCTGGCTGTCTTCTGTCTGTTCTCACTTGGTACAGAGGAAGACTATCTTCTTCTGATAAGGCCACCGTATATTCAGATTAGGGTCCTACCCTTGCAACCACTTTTAACCTTTGTTATCTCCTAAAAGCCCTATCCGCTAGTGCAGACATCTTGGGGCTCTGGGCTTCAGCATATGAAGTTTGGAGGGGTAGTTCACTCCACAGCAGTGCCCAATGGGAAGCACGCCCCACCAGCAGGGAGTTGAAGCAGGTTGGCATTAGACTTCTTGCCTCCACAGCAACAAGTGTGGTAATGACATTCCTATGCACAAGAATATGACCTGAGGGACTCTGGGGTCACTGTCTTAATAATCTTTCCAGTTGGAGCCAGGAAAAGAGGTAGAGAGCCAGGCAGGAGAGGACCATTGAGGTGGGGAAAAGGAAGGTCTGACTAGCTCCCCACTGCCTAGCCTTGTCTGTCTGCCCCTGGGATTGGTTTTAACCTACAGACTCCCAATCACTGGAGAAAAAGATTCTGTTCCTATCCACAGGGATGTTTCACAACAAGACGATGAAGCAGGTCCTTGTCCCCTGGCCGTTCACTGGTAGCTAAGGACTTCTGGAAGGGTTTGCATCCCCAGGTTTGCTGGTTCATGCCATATTCTCTTCTTCTACATCATGCCACCCAGCACAGGAGCTGCGGGGTGGAGCCTCTGGGACAGGTGTCCCCGGAGGGAGGCCGTTCTGTCCTATCCACCCTGTCCCTTCTTTCCCAGCACACCTGGGGCCCAGCTTCCCTGCATCTCTCATAGAGATAAGTCATTGATAAAGGAACATGGTGCTGAGGGAAGGGTGGGTGGACCAGAGACCCGTGCTGTCAGACAGCTGTGCTCAGGCTCCTTGTAAGAGAGAGGCGTTCAGATAAACATATGTGTACTGCATACTGTATTGGATCTTTAGGATTTCCCAGGGCACATTTAGCATATCCACGTTCTCCCTCCCAACGAGGCCTGCACCAAAGACTGAGTTCAAGGCCTCCCAAAGCCAGGTGAATATACCACCGCTAGCCCTAGCGCTCTTTCCCTCGACAAAAAGTATTGCCAAGTTCATTGGGCTTGATTTGAGCTTGTGACCTTCTTGCCTCAGCCTCCCCTCAGGGGTTCAGAAGCAAAATTGTGGTCCCTGTCAGCCTCACCCCACAGCCCATCTCATTTCTCTGTGGCCCATAGGACTCCCTTTCCATCAGTACCTTGGCTCCTGGAGTCCCTGGCTCGCCCTGTGTGGAAATGAGGGAAGAGAGGAGAGAGATGAGACAAAGCAGGAACAAGGGCTCTCAGCTTGGGGGGAGGGGCAATTCCTCTGCTGGGGGGGGGGGAACTCCAGCACAAAGGCCTTCTGGGAAGCTGCTCCTGAGGGTCTCATCTTCCCCTAGATCCGTGGTTCTCAGGATTCAGCCATGAATGCTGCCTTTTACACAATTCCTCATGTTGTGGTGACCTCCAACCATAAAGTTACTTTTGTTGCTACTTCATAATTGTAATTTTGCTACTGTTATGAATCGTAATGTAAATAGCCATATCTCCTGGTGGTCTTAGGCACCCTGTGAAAGGGGTGGTATGATCCACAAAGGGGTGGCAACCCACAGGCTGAGAGCCACTGCCCTAGAAGGATGCAGTTAGCAGCATCCCAGGAGGAAGGGTGGTGGTGGTGCCCTCTGTGACCACTCTGTGATCTGCTGCAAAGATCCACATTGGGCACTCCCATGGCATCCACTGGCTTAGTCAAGGGTTCACGGAAAAGACGTTGGCTCTCCTCTCAGAGGCGTTGGAAGCCCGTGATAGCTGGTTCTGGAGCGTGGGGAAGAAATGGGCTCTCAGTGGGAGAGGGGGAGGCCCTACAGCAGAGGCTAGAGACATGGCTGAATCCTCATCCTCCCCTGGGTCCAGCTAGCATGCTGCTAAGGCCCTGAGCTCCTACTCTGTGGTTTCACAATAGCCTGCCCCTAATACATTGAATGGCAGTGTTTACCAACCTTCATTCCAGCCATAGCCATTCCAGGAGCGCCCTGGTGGAGAGAATAAATAAATAAATAAATAAATAAATAAATAAATAAATCAAGCATGAAGGTCTCTGAGGTTAGGGCAGCTAGCCGTTGAACAGCTCTGCTGGTCTGCATATTTGTGCAGTCCTGCCCCAAGGTATGAGAGAATGTGACAGGCTGAGCTGGCACCCCAAGTGTGCACCTGAGGATGGAACGTGAGCTGTCCATCTGCTGGATTACCAGGACTTCCTGGGATGTCCAGTGGGGACAGTGAGGCTTGCACTAGGTCCCCGTCATCAAAGGGTGGGGACTTCCAGGCAACACCACAGGAAGGCATTGGTTTTACCAAAGCATAGTGCACCTCTGTGATGGGAGATGTCATTCTGTAAATATGTTTCTCATACTGGTTAATTAATAAAGCACTGTTGGGCCAATAGGAAAGCAAGATAGGCAGGGCTAGGAGACAAGGAGGAAAGAGGAAGTAGGGAGGAGGAGTCAGGAGGTAGAGCATGGAGAAAGAAGAGGCTGGCGGCGGCTCTCCGATAAGATGACCACATGGAAATACTTAGAATAGTAAAAATGGGTTAATAATTAAGACAGAGCTAGCCCATAAACAATAATGGTAACTGGCCAACAGGATTGTATCAAATACAGAGTCTCTGAGTGTTATTTGGGGCCCTAGCAGCGGGGAGGGGGGTTTGGGGGGGGCTGGCGGAAAACAACAAGCTACACCCCTGTGTGTCCTATGTTCCTAACAGGTTGTGAGAAGGAAGGGACTCAAGAAAGAACGAAGACTCTCAGAGTTTGGGAGAGAAATAGGCATAGGGTGGGGTGGGTACCTTGGCTCCGTGCTTGCCTGGCATCCCCGGCATGCCCCGCTCTCCCTGGAAAAAGAAACAAGAGATACCATGAGAAAAGGACAAGGCCTGGCATTATGGCCTGCAAGCTTGAGCATCCAACCCTCATGAGTTCTGAGGACCTTGCCATGGCAGCAGCCACACAGGCCACTCTCTGTGTCCCATGACACCATCTGTCAGGAAGGTCCAAGTCACAGGCATAGAAAGAAAGGGAGAGAGACAAAGATGGGGATGAGGGGGTGAAATGAACAAGAAACACACACACACACACACACACACACACACACACACACACACACACACACACACACACACAACTTAGGGAGATGGCCCTGAATCAGCTCAAGGGCAGCCATGTGGTTACTTACCTTCTACAGACCTTTCTATCCACCCCGTCCCATCCCGCCCCCAAAGGTATGATAACATGGTACCCACTGCTGCTTTTATCCAGGGCCTCTTCTTCCCAACCTCTCTGGGCTTGTGAGCTGTTGTTCATTTTTTCCATCCCCCTTTCTGATCCTGCCTGGCCACACACAGCAGCTGGCTGCAGCTTTTCTGGGGTTTATGGGCAGGGCTGTGCCATCTCAGCTCTGTCCTCTTTACTTTCAATGTCTTCCTCTTCCCTGTGACTGCCAGATCTACAGGAGGAGGGGGCACCAGGAAGGTGGGCAGTCATCCCGCCTTAAATGGGTCAGGAGATGACAGCCAGGGACAAAAGGCCAAGAAAGGGTGAGTCAAGACAGTAATCCAATTGTCTAGGGGGCTAACTCTTGCCTCAGGCACTGGACCCCACATGGTACCCCAGTACATGAAGATGCAGCAGGGCCCTGCCAGCCTGCTGGCTGATTGCCACTGGTGATTAGGTGATGCTGCAGAAGGGAAATCCAGAGCCCAGGTACATGTGACCTGTACCATTTCATCTGCTCAGACTCTCTTCCTTCTACCTCACAGGACAGCTCTGCTCCCCACTCCCCAGACAAAGGAAAGAGACTCCCACTCCCTTTCTCCATGCTGACCCCTCCCCACTGGTGTCTCCAAGTCTCTCAGCACATAGCCTAGATCATGAGGTTTTCAACTTTACAGTCTCCAGGGCCCATGGAGCTAAGGCATGGGCTTCTGAGCTGGTATTCTGAAATCTGCCTCCATCCTAGTTTCCCGGTGAAGATAAACCACTGTGTTCCTAGAAATGCCACCTACTTCCATGGCCTCATGGTTCTCTGCTACTTCCTCTGTTCAAAGCCATATTTATGACTCTGTAGGACCTTTTACTGCCCCCACGTCCCAGTTCCGGGTACTCACATTGTATCCCTTACCCCCAATGCTGGCCTGAACCCTAAGCTTCATGCATGCTGGGCAATTGTTTTAGTGTTGAACTCTATCCTAATGAGACAGTGTCTCACTAGCCTTGTGCTTACTCTGTAGCCCAGATAGGATTGTGAGCCTCCTGCCTCAGCCTTCTGATTATCTGGGATCACAGGCTAGAGCCACCACGCCCAGCTCTCTTTGCACTTGACACCTGTACACATGTTCATGCCCATCTGTGACAGACGTTGCATCATAGTCATCCTCTTAGAGCCAAGCGCCTGAATTCTATAGAAGGCCCCAATCTTTATGTCCAAACACCAAATACATCCTCTTCCACCCTGTCCTGCTCAGGGTGCCAGAGGGGCCTGGCTAGCACAGGCAGGTCTGCTCTGTGGCCAGCAGAGGGTGCACGAGGGTCTACTCTGAACTTTGACATCTTGGCCACAGTGGTCTTAAAGACCCCTCGGGGTCCTGGGTGGCTCTCATCTCTAGAGGATCAGGTCATCTGATAATCTTCCAGTGGACTCCATCACACTGACTCAACCGTGAGTCCCTAGGCCTATGGTTCTCAACCTGTAGGTTGTGACCCTTTGGAGTTGCATATCAGATATTTACATTATAAGGCATAACAGCAGTAAAATTACAGTTACGAAGTAGCAACAAAATAACTTTATGGTTGGGGATCACCACAACATGAGGAATTGTATTAAAGGGTCATGGCATCAGGAAGGTAGAAAACCACTGTTCTGTTCTAGACAGAGTCCCCTGGTGTGTGCAATGATGTTGGAGGGATATCACCTATCACCTTGGGAGGCTCTGGCTGCTCAGAGCGCCCTGGTTTTTTTTTTTTTTTTTTCTTCTTCTTCTTCTTCTTCTTTTTCCCTGAGCTTTCTACAAGGTTTCTGAAATCTCTCCTATCTACCACTCATAGTGGACTAGGCGTCAGTGTGATTGTTTTCCTTTCTGGGTCTGCACTTCTCTTTTGCAGAGATCAGATTAGATCTATTCTCATCCCCACTCCCCGACACCCCTTCCCCAGCCCTGCCCTGGCTGCCTGCATCAGTCAGAGCTGGAGAGGAGATGTTTGGTCCATGGATGCAGAGGAAGAAATCTTAGCTTTGGATAAAAACACAAGACTAGGAGGGGGACTCAGTGGGTACCACTGTGCCTCCCTGTAACTCCAGGATACTTAAGGATGCTGCTAGACTCAGGTGGGCAGCCAGAGAAGCCATGCACACAGAGGGCCCCAGACTAACCCAAAGTCCTTAGCTGGAGTTGGCTTGACCTGCAAAGACATGCCTGAGCATACAAAAGAACCAGCCACCCTTACTTCCTTCTAGGGAGCAGTCCTCTAGGGTGGCTAGGCTCCCCTCGTCCTCACCCCAACCCCCTCTAGGGTGGCTAAGCTCCCCTCTTCCTCACCCCAACCCCCTCTAGGGTGGCTAGGCTCCCCTCTTCCTCACCCCAGCCCCCCTCAGCTGATCTTGGTCTGTGCCTCAGGACTTCCCTCCCCCTGCCCTTTTGCTGGACAGGAAGCAGGGGCGCCTGGCTGACCCCACACCAAGGGCTCTCTCCACTCTCATTAGCTTCACTGCTCAGCTCCAGCCTAAGGGCTTGCCCTGTCTGACCTCTGCATAGGCCAGAGAGCATTGCTTCCTGGATGAGGGGCAAGGCACCATTCAGGATCCAAGATGCTGTTTCGGACAGGGGGGAGGGGGGAGGAGAGAAGAAGCAGGGCGGGCATGGCCATGGCTGAAGGACAGAAACACACTTTGAAGCTGTGGCATGTCTTTGTGCCTGCCTTGGGCCTCCTTTTCTGTCACCCTCGAGTTTTTCAGTTCTAAAGGCACCGGTGGAAGGAGCCGTGCTCACAGCTTGGCCCTGCTGGCTTAGTGTCGTGCATGCTTGGCTTTGTGGCTTAGATCTCACGGCTGTCCAAGCCTGTGGCTCTGATTCTTCTCTGTCTCTACCTCCCCAGTGGGGATCCCAGAGGCTCCCTGGCAGGGAGGGGACTCCCCACTACCTATCTGGACCATCCTGTGGCTGGGAAGTGGGTGCTCCAAATGCCCCAAAGGGTCTCGGCCCCTCTGCCCAGCGTATGATGACTGTGACCCGCGGCCAGGCAGCCACCCTTGGAGGATGCTGGTTCTTTAATATGGTGCCAAGAAGCAAAGAATGGAAGCTGCCAGTGGGGAGGAGGGGTACTGCAGTCACTGTGATTCATGAGACAAATGGCTGGTTAGGGCTATACTAAGTGATCTTGAAGGCCTGCCCCAGCTCCTAATTACACCCCCATGGGTCCTCACCCCCAATATCAACAGAAGTTTCTAGGTAGGAGGACCCATCCTTTCTACAGATGACAGTATGGCACAAGCCTGGCCAGCGGGTGTGGCCTCCTAATTGGTGATTTACTGTTTGTTGGACAAGCTGCACAGGGACTTGGCACGAAGTCTGTCTGGAGGGAATAGGGCGGGGCGTCAATGTCAGCCCTGCAGCCAAGCAAAGGGCCAGCAGGCAAGGGACATGAATGGATTTCCCTAACTTGGGGCCAGGGCTTTCCTACAGGGGGTCAGTGACATAGCATCTTTGTTTTTTGCAGAAGACAGGGGAATGCCTGACAAGTGGGGCTGGGGAGGCTGGGGAGCTCCTGAGTTGCAAAAGCTGTAGAGATGAGGGTAGGAGACTCAGCACTTTGTCTCAGGCAAGAGTTCTTGGTTTGTCTTTCCAGGGGAAAAAAGGTGACTGGGTTCCTGCTTCCCCGGAACCATGGAAATCCCAGGTCCTCCAGTAATTAGGGCTGGCAGGAAGCGATCCAGGGAATTCCTGGGTCGGGTGCCCCATTGAAGGCTCGGGGCTTTGGAAGGATGGCTGGCTTGTAATCTCAATGTGAGATCGGTTGATGTGTAGTCAGCTCCAAAGGAAAAGTCAGTTCTAATTAATCTTTGGACTTTGGAGGGCAGAGCAGAGCCCAGAGGTCATGGAGTGGGGGCTGGGGCTGTCAGGTCCTCTCGAGGCCCAGTTTCCCTGCTCTTATCTGCATCCACTTCAAGAGTCTGGATGTCCTCACTGGGACTTCCCAACATTGACAGAGAGTGCTGTGTACCTTCTGCTGCTTGGAAATGGCCACAGGGGGCTTGGGTCACTTGGACCCTCTGTGAGCCAGAGGGTCACAAGGATCCCTCAGGAGTAGTGGAGGTTTGAGATGAGCTGTTTTAGAAGCAACTCAGCTGTCTAGGGTCACTCCACCGGGCAAGCTGCTCTCAGTTCATCTAAACGAGGTACCCATGTGTCTACACCTTCTACCCTGCGAGTGCTGAACCCACGACCTCAGCTTCCATTTCATGTCCTTCCTGGGAAGATGAGAGAGAAAGCGTTTTAGAACTCTAAATTCCTTTGGAGACCCTAACATGAAGGTAGCAAAGTCATTCAGAGAAAGGAATTGACAGACCTAGGTGTCACCACCTCCCAGCTGTGGGCTACAGGGAGACAGACTGTGATCCAAGCTTTACTAGAAATAGCAAAGAATCTGACTTTCTGAGGTAGAGTTAAAAGAGACAATTCATTAAAAGAGATGCACAGGATGGGTCTCAGTTGTGCTCAGCATGCACAGAACCCTGGGTGCAATCTCTGGTACCACAAAGAAACAAACACACAACAAACACCAAAAAACAAACAAAAGCCCAAACAAACAAACAAACAAACAACAGGCAGGGGCAGCACAGCTGTAATCCCAGCAGTCGAGGACTTCAGAGTCATCCTCAGCTACCAAATGAGTTTAAGGTAAGCCTGTACTTAAAAAGGGGCAGGGCAAAAAAAGTGATGCCTACGGAGTGTCTGGTACCCTGCCTGGCATGTGGGAAGGGCTCAGAGAGTATCGTTTCATAGAACCGTCTAGCTCCCTTCAGTGCATAGCCCACACGAGTCTGAAGGAGACGAGGTTGTCATGTGTGATGTTGGAAACATGCTTGTATGGTGCCCATAAACTTGGGCCAAGCAGATACCACATGGGGATACGACAATACATGCAATGTCTAAGCAGAAGAGTTGGCCCCTGGGCAGGTGCAGGCTGCACAAGGGTGCTAGCCACCCTGGCTTGCATGGCAAAGAGCTGGTAGAGGTAAAAGTTGCTGGCCTGGATGAGAGGACACAGCCCGTACAACCATGGAGGTGATGGAGGGAGTGACTCATTCTCATACTTCACAGGCTGACATTGAATTCCACCTGTGTGCCGAGCCTGGGAGACAGAACAAGCAGAGCTCATGAGGCAGGCCCTTCTGCTACACCCATGACTCCCCCTCCTTCACAGAGACCTCTATGGGTGGTCGCAGAGCTACCTCAGCTCAGTGTTACTGTAACTGGTGGCCACGCCTCCTGGGGGAGGGGTGGGAACATCTTTCTGACATCCATGTCTGTTCCTCCCCCAAACTAATTTCTCCTCCTTTCACCTTAATGAAGCACAGAGTGGAAGGGAGGAGGGAGAGGGAAGGCTGATGGGTAAAGGGGGGCAGTGCCATTCAGCCTTTCTCTCCTAGAGAACCCACAGGTGCTCTTGAGACCTCAAATCTGACTCCAGAACGTTGTTCATCAACTGTGAAACTTTAGGCACAGAATTAACACCTGGGGGATAGTGGTCTCTCAGCCTGGTCTCTCGTAAGGACAGAGACTGGTGCCATTGCACTTTGGCTGAACTAAGACGTGAAGGATGGCTGCATTGATTGACATGAGTGACAATCACTTCGTGTCAGGATTGAGAGGGAAGCAAGTGTCTGTTTGGACATGAGGCTCGCTGGGGTCAAGATGCCACAGTCCCAGTGTGTCTGTCTCCTTGTAGAGGATCTCTCTGCTAGTGGACTAGAAGGCACTGAGGAATTGATGACAGAACAAAGGCCCTAGAAGCGGGAGAATGGCACGGGTGTGGGGTGCTGAGGTTACCTGGAAGACAGCTGGGAGGGGTGAAGGTCCAGAGAGGTAGAGGCGCCAACTATGGCCTTGTCTGTTAGAAACGCATGAAAAGAGGCCTACAGAGGAGCAGAGGGGCGTGGCCTAGCAAAGGGAAGCCTTAAGGAACTCAGCACGAGGGGATGCTGAGGGGGCTGCTCCCCAGTCCTAAGGCTGAGGAGGTTCTCTCTGACTGCCCTAGATGCAAGACGAAAAGATGGGGACCAATGTGCCAAGAGGCCATGGCTCACAAAGCTCAGTAGTGCCTCTAGGGGACACGTGTGGACAATCTGTGCCCAGGAAGCCATGGCTTCCCTGAGCAAGGGACTGGGACCTCAATGCTGCAGAAGCCACCGTTAACAGTCCAGGCCGGTTGTTCCAGGCTCTGGCACTCTCCCTGGCACCTGGTGTGAGGAAGCATCTCAGGTGAGCTTCAACTGTTTTTTTTTTTTTTTTTTTCTGAAGGGCTACCACAGTACTTGCTCACATCTAATCCTGGGAGAGCAGCGTAGACCCGTTCTCTTGTGAGGCCAGAGCACTTCGTGCCTGAGCCAGGCCCCTCCCCAGGAGCTGCCCTTCCCTCAATGGTATTGCACCATTCCTCTGCAAATATAGAGATGCCTGGGTCGAATGAACCATGCTATCATCTACCCACACGGAGGATGGCCATGCACATGGGTCCAGAGCCCCCAACAGCAGACACCCTAGCCCGCAGCTGGGCCCTCTCGAGTCTCAAGACAACAGTTTTCTAGACTCCATTTTTGAGGTATTACGCTTGTTTATTACCAGAGGGAGACACTGCTGGTCACAATAGTGCCAGCCGAGGGCATCACCATGAACCTGGGCCCCTCTGCCAGGGCGTCCACCCCTTCACAGCTTGAAAGAACTGATATGACTACTAATGGGAAAACCAACCCGTGTTGCGCCGGGAGGCAATGAATTTTGTGAGTCTGAGTGAGTGGATGGAGGCAACTGTGGCGGCTGTAATTTCCACTTCCTGACACAATGTAAGCCTCTCACTTTATGCAGAACTAATTAAAGGTCCCATGTCTCAGCATTTCGCCCACTAGGCACCATAAAACACCATAGCAGTGGCAGCCACCAGAACCCAGAGGGTGTGGCGTCTAATCCTAGCCAAGTGAGTCTCTCTTTCCAAGATTCCTTCCCCCTCCCATACCCTTCCTTCCTGCTGCATGTCCCCTCCTGGAAGGTTCTGGAGGATTCTGGTGCTTCCCAGGCAAAGGCTGGGATCCTTGTAGCATTTGGTACCATGAGAAGGACCCAGACCTGAATTGAATTCTTGTTCTGTCTTCTCTTAGTTAAGGCTTAGCTGAGCCTCAGTTTCCCCATTGGCTAGGTGGGAGAAAGTTATAGCAGCCCTAAGGGGTACAGGACTGGGAACTGTGCAGGCTGTATTGCAGGACAATGCTTGGCCTACAGCTGACATTCAGTAAGCACTGGCTATATCAAAAGTGTGATGCTTTTATGTTTATTGTAGTAACTGCTTCCAGGCCTTGGCCCAAATGGTTTCCATGTCTAAAATACTATTTCCTCTCAGGTTTCCTGAAGGACCACAGAGGTCAGCTAAAAATGGCCACAGAGCCTTTCTGCCCCTTCAATCAGTCAGTCAGTCAGTCAGTCAGTCAGTCAGTCAGTCAGTCAGACAGTCAGACAGTCAGTCAGTCAGTCAGTCAGACAGTCAGACAGTCAGTCAGTCAGTCAGTCAGTCAGTCAGTCAGTCAGTCAGTCAGTCAGTCAGACAGTCAGCCAGCCAGTCAGTCAGTCAGTCAGACAATCCTAGGTCTCTTTCTATGCTGTTGCAGGTAACATGGCTGTGTGACCCATTTAAGCAGAAGGTCCTTAAAAAAAGGAAATGTGGTATGAGATGAACTGGAAGGATGCTCATGTATTTGAGCCTGCCCACCTTGGAGGCTGTTCTGGGCCTGCCTTGCCGTGGGGAAGCCCACCCTGCCTGCTGGAAGTTGAAAGGCACCTGGAAAGCAGAAGCCACTCAAAGGACTGAATAAGGCTATCTTTGCCCTCCTCACTATCATATGATAAGCTCCTTCTCCTATGAACCCAGGTAGAATTGTAGAACCCTAGGCCACCAATCCACAGAAACATAAGAAAATCGTGATATTAAGTCAGCCAATTTGGGATACTTTGTTACACAGCACTAGCTAGCTGATATACCCACTCATATGGTTAAGCACTTGACTGCTTTAATTCTTCCCACTTGAACTTTATCTTTCCACCCTGCTTTCAGAGAGCTTTGTAGTTGCAGCACCTAACAGTTTGCTTCTAGGAAGGCAATCTTTGCAGGAATGCTTGTCTGTCTGGCCTGAACTGACCAAGAGTAGGGATTGGTCTGTCTATAACTCCTTCCAGTTTCAGCATGGAGCTTGTGTTAGAGGGGCCCAGTACTCTGGCTCATCCAGTCCAAATACCAGACATAGCCAGCTAGGCACTATCCCATCTGTTCTGTTCTTTCCTGAGTGTTTGGACAACCTTATAAACAATGAGGCTCGCATAGCTGGCACAGGTGTGAGCAAAAACTCTCCCTTCAAGCCCCAGCCTGTGTGCATCCCAGCAACGAGGCCCTTTTTGGCTTCCCCACAGGAGAGGTAGTGTCCTCCCCCACCACTCCTGCTTACCTTGCGGCCATGGTAGCCCTGGATCCCTGGGTCTCCCTGGAGAAGAAAGAGAAGCAAAATGGCTTTCCATGCCAGACCAATTGGTGCTCTTAGTTACGGAATGCCACCTTCTGCCTCCCCATGAGTTCCCTGTTCTCTGGAGGTCCCCCAGACCCAGCTGTTGGGGGGAGCAACGGCCCTCAGTGTCCCCAGGTACTGTTTGGATATTTGAAGGGTGCCGCGAGGGGTCAGCTTGTTGGAGATCCAGGACTCTAATTTCAGTTCTACCAATGGATCCTCTCCCTAGCCCCTCCCTGGCTCTCTGCTTCCACATTTACGAAGTGGTGGCCACCCTTGGTGCTCTATGCCCTCTGGTCCCAGAGGTTTCTGACTTCAAAGTGTGTGCCTTTGTCATCATGGGCTTCCAGGCAACATTTCACAAAAGATCAGATCACTTTGGAGGTTTTTCCATATTGGACAGTTTGGGGATACTGTGACCATGTCACAACATCTGTCTGCCTTGTGTTTCCAGCTAGAACATAAGCTCCCAGGCAGTCAAGATTGTGCTTTCTTCTTTTCTTTCTCTTTCTTTCTTTCTTTCTTTCTTTCTTTCTTTCTTTCTTTCTTTCTTATTTATTTATTTATTTATTTATTTATTTATTTATTTATTTATTTAAAGATTGGGTCTCGTGTAGCGCAAGCTGGTCTCTGTGTTATATAACCACAGATAACCTTGAACTCTGGTCCTCCTGTCTCTGCTTTCTGGCTTTGCTTTCACACTTCGTTTATGAAGCACAGGGGATTCAAACCCAGGCCCTCATGCATCCTAGGCAAACCCTCAACCACTAAACTGCACCTCCAACACAGCAGGGTACTTTCTATGCCAACTATAGTGATTGCTCAGCAAGCTTGAGCACTCAAGAAGGATGCTGCATATTAGGATGAGAACGGCTCATAAAAAGGAGGTGATGCTTTAGAAACGGACCATGTTTAATCAGTCACTCAGCTTCAGTTCCTCTCAGCTCCTTCCTCAGCTGACACCCCCCTCAGGGAATGCTTTCCCTCAGAGTACCCGTTATCACTTATTGAGCACTTACCTTTGGTCCAGGAGGCCCAGGTAAACCCTGTAGAAGTAAGAAGGTGAGTGAGGTTAGTCATGCTCACAATGGAGTCTGAAGCAGAGGGCCCCAGGTAGCTTCAGGGTATCCCAGAGAGTAACTAAAACCTAGGGAGGGCACATGGGGACAGCAGGCTAGCATCTCTGGTTGGAGCCATGTGGGCACTGTGGACAACTGTGCTGTGCTCGCCCACTGGAAAGTGGGTCACTGGCCTGGGGCTAAATTGGCAATGTGGCTTAGTAAAGATCCTTTACCTCCTAATTTAGGCCCCTTGCTGGAAAGCTGATCTTGCCCAACAAAGCCCTGATCTTGCCCTTGGCCCTGAACCCCTGAAGAAGAGCCTGTTGGTCCCCCTCTGCCTCGAGGTAACCACAGCAGTTGGGCATGGTGGGCTGGTGTGGGTACAGGGGTCGTGGGTACCGAGGGATTGGCCAGGGGTGGCTGAGTACTGTAATCTTGGGCAGAGATCTAGGCAATAAACGTGGGCTGGAGAAAACCAGTAAGTTCAGGTCCGTTCTGTTTCCACGCTGTAAAAGACACTCGGGGGTTATTCCTTTATAAACAATCCAAGAAAAAACAAGCAAACAAACAATACACCTAGCTGCCATGTGTACAGTGGGAGACCAGTCCTGGGTCTGAGGGTGGTAGTTGGCAAAGCAGTGAATTTGGGGCACTTTGGAGGCTTAGTCTGGCTCAGTTTTCTAAATTCATCTCCTTCCAGTTTTTCTGTTTTCCTGTTGACAGCCTGATGGAGGTGAGACCTCCCCACAGCCACACTGTAGTCCTGGAGGTAAAATTCTGTGAATATGCCTTTCATGAGATGGTTAAATGTCAGAGCCTGGGCACAAACTTGAGTGACTTTGATGTCACCTCTCTCAAGCTACTTAGAAGACATCATCAGCATTATACAGATATACTTTTGCTGTGTTGTGGTTTCAGAGTTTGAAAACGAGTGAGCTGGGGGATGGGTCTGTCACTTGAAGGGGATGCTCATGGCATCCTAGCAGTGGTGCTACTAGTCCTCAGGCCCCAGGATGCAGGGCCCCACTGACTGGGCAGTTTGCCGGGAAGGTGGTCCAGCAGTGTGGATTCTGCATTTACCTTGAAAGACTTAGACATCAGAGGCCACCCCAGTACCTAGCCAGAATCTGCTGCCCTGACTTGAGTTTTCTTAAACCAGGGGCCAGGGATAGGTGCCAAAGGCCCTTCAGACTTCTCCCAGTCATTCTGCAGTGACAGAAGGTAGTAGCTTATTTAGAGTGCGCCCCTGGGGACCACAATTAACACAGCCCAACTGGGAAGGCAAACGGGAGCAGGGTCTCAGGCATGGGCAGCTTCACAGAGACCACAGTGTTTCGGTCCTTGACAAAATGTTTCTGTCATTCAAGGTTTAGAGGTCTCTGGAGACTTCTAGAGATACTTACAGGGGGCCCTATGGGCCCTGGCAGTCCTGGGTGTCCCAGAGGGCCACTTGGTCCTGGGGGGCCCGGTGGCCCTGGAGGGCCTTGGATGCCAGCCTGGCCTTGTTCCCCCTGAAGTTAGAGAAAACATGCATTAGAGAGAAGGTCTTAGGGCGGCGGTCAGACCCTCCCCAACCGCGTGCCATGCATCTGTGGGGCCTCTGTGGGCCCTGCTGTGAGTGCAGTGGGGACAGTGGGTGGATGGTGAGGGCGGGTAGTGATGCTGTGGTAGCGGTGACGGTGACCGCATGCAGGGGATAATGGCAGCAAGGAGAGGACCAAGGCATCGGCTTGCTGATGTGTGGGGGCTTCTAGAGGTCTCCAGGGCAGACGGCCTGGCAGTAATGGCAGAGAGAAAGTGAGTGAGCCTAACGCCTGAGCTCAGCCCAGGCTGCAGGCTGTGGTAACTCTCATAATGTAGCAAGTTGTTCATGAGCCCTGGCCTTCCAGCCGCAGGATGGAAGCATTGGGTCCTTGTTTCCTGTCTTAGCATGTGCTGCTTTTGATTATCTGTTCTAGGGAGATCAAATGAAACCCTAGGTCAGAGGCCACAGGGGTTCCTCTGGCTCATCACTACTTGGCTGAGCAGGGCTGGTCAGCCAACTCCTTGCTCTTTGGAAGTGGCCTCCAGCACCATCTGCTAAATGCATTGGTCAGCACCAGCTCTTACATAAGCTTTCCTTTTTCGCTAACTTGAGACCATCTTGTAGAACGTGCATAATCAATACATATTTATCAATAGGAAACTAGTAAGCCTTCTCATTGTCCCATGATGACTGAT